>JAVUPR010000130.1:1485000-3953124 GCA_036785695.1 Gentiana straminea | reverse complement strand
GAGGAAAAAGCTTGAGTTTTTTTTTTCGAAGAAGATATCGTAAGGATTCGAGACGAGGATTTCCTTCCACCGGAGTCGCTTTCGATCACACGTACGGAAAATCGACGTGCTCTTCACGCTTTCCTTCGTTCATCCTATTGCGGTTCTTCAACTTGGATTTTGAGATCCAAGGAGGTATGATCTACAACCCATTGTAGATATAGATTTAATGTTTTATTGCGTATATTCATAGATCTAGATCCTTAAATCGCTTCCGTCATGCGGATGATATTACTAATAGCTGGTATCGTAGCCGCGGTTGTAGGGGATCTATATTTATACGTATAAAATATTAGATCTCGGTGAGCCGTATGTAAAACACGTAGATTTTTTGTCCCAATTTTTTAAAAGGGGGCCGAATGCATATGTTTAATTTTTTATGCTTATGAATGTCGTGGTTGAAGAGATGGATTGGGGTTATTGTATCGTTTACCCGTTAGATCTATCGTAAACTCATATAAACGATGAAAATTGTTCATATGAAAGTATAGTGAAATTATGTAATTTATCTTTATCAGTGCTTTAATTTCCAAAAAATAGATCTAGTTAGTAGCTGTTTAGTATTTTTTTCTTTTCCCGTTGATCGAACCGTTGAAACGAAGATCCCTCCGGTCAGAATCAAGAATAGAAGATGATGATCAACTCCACAAATTTTTGTAACGATCAGAGTCCGTTTCGATATCCGTTCGTTGCTGCGAAGACGCTGCTGTAACAGAAAAACGCAGGATTCACAGAAACACTATCTGTGACTTCCTCGATTTTCTGGGAGAGTTTGGACCGTTGAAAAGCAAATCTGACCGTTCAGATTAATCAAATTTGAGTTTTGGACGTACCATAAAAATTTCAGGTCGATCGGGATTCATCTCGATTCCCGATCTGCCTCAGGAAGTCCTTGATGCAGTGCAGTTAAAGTCAGATTCAGCAGCAAGTTTGGCGGTTTACTGGAGAAAATTGGTAAGTCAAAGCACCGATCCAACCGTCCATATTGAAGTTCAAGGAGTGAAGATAAGATCTGGAAAGTTTCGTCCCGATCCGAGTTCGTTTGGTTTCCGATCATCGAAGAGTTCGTACAGCTGCAGATTTAGTTAGAAAGTAGTAAACCCTAGTTAGGGTTTTGGTTTTTATTTTCTAATAGATTAGATACGGGGGTGCCAACGATCCATCTCGGTGTTTAAATTTTCCGCATTTATTTTTTATGTGTTTGATCATAAAATAGATATAAAACCGGAATTGCCATGACATGCATCATATCATAAATCCACTCCATGCATACATGTAGAATTTTAATTTTGGTAATTAAAATAGGCATGTATACAAACTCGCGTAATTAGTTGAAATTTAATTAATACGTGGTAATTAATAAATTTAGTAACTAATTAAAGATCCGAGGACGGGTTATGAAATCGTTAGCCTTTCGGTGTGTGTTCTCGGTGAACCGCCTTAAAGCTGAAACGAGATCACGTTTTCGATTCGTAGTGTCTACGAGATTGAATGATGGTAAAAGAACAATAAATCTTGGATAAAAACGGTTCGCCTATAGGTTGGGTGGTCAACTGAGCTTCGCTCGACCGACTGAACCCTCCTAGTGTGATGTATGCACGGGGGTCCGGCAAGACTAAGCTACACCGGAGAGCGGAGTGGTGATTCCTTCTTATCTCCAATGGGGCTCTCTTGACCCGACTTCGTCCGATCGTCACATATGTTCCAACGAATAGGACGGGTAGGCTTGCCTACGTTACCGACACCATTCGGAATCCTTGATTTGATGTGCTTTTATGTTAACATCAAAAAGACGTGGTTAGTTAACCTACCACCACTTCCAAAATATTGAGTGGGAGCGGGGAGGCGATGTACCCAACCCCACGGCCTCTACTATAGATACAAGTAAGTGAGAGAAGGGTGACGCCTCGAGGCGCTTTGATTTCGTCCCCTAAGGATGGTGTTCGCCCCTATCAACATTCATGGCTTGGTCTCCGAAAGGATAGGATTTCCGGGTACTCGTCGGGTCACTGACCTATCCTAAGACGGCATACTCGGGGCGTACCTAAGAGATCCGATATAGTAGGTCACACTCATCATGGGTATTTTCTTGATAATATCTAGGCTAAAAAGGAAGGTAGTCAATGAATAAAGGGATGTTCGATTCTCGTGGGATGTTCGATTCTCACAAGTTATTCATTGATTTAGATTGTCTCGATTTAACCGTCATCTCTTTAACCTACCCTAAGGCGGCACCGAGATGCGAGGTTAAAACCTTGGAATGGTAGAGTAGACTTAATTTTAGTTTACAATTCCTAAAATAAAATATAGTAGTGTTAAACTTGAATTAATGTCATTTTATTTACAGCATTATATCACTTACTAAATTGCTTAAAATTTATAATTGACTAGTATTGACTTCGTTAAAAAGTGGAAAGTAACTAGGACGTTGAACTAGTTAATCGATAATGCAATTAATTTTTGGAAGAGATATTTTTCTCTTAAGCCTTTTAAAAACCGTGTAACATATAGTATGTCACTAGTGTCATTCGTGTCAAACGGAAGACAAACTTAGTTTGATCAAAGGTGATTTCGGACTTTGAAATTCTTCTAGTGAATTTTGAGTATGTAGTAATTACACGAGTAATTTTCTAATTGAAAAATTGGAAAATCATGAAGTGTTACTAGTTGGACGATATTTGGAATCGATGAACTAGTGGGAGCTTTATGATTTGTTGTTTTTCTAGAACATTAGAAAAGTGTAACTGACTACACACGTAACCGTTCTAATTGAAAAACCGGAAAATCATGAACTGTTGCTAGTTAGACGATATTTGGAATCGATGAACTAGTGGGAGTTTCTATGATTTGTTGTTTTTCTGGAAACAATAGAACTATGTACGAAAGATTTTCTAATTGAAAAATTGGAAAATCATAAAATAAAGCATTGCTGGTTAGACGGTATTTGGAACCGATAAACTAGTGGGAGCTTTAATGCTATGATTTGTTGTTTTTTCTGGTATATTAGAAAATCCGAGAAGTCTCGACGAGTAACACTCGAAATAGACATCCCACGGTTCAAGAGTAGTGTCTACTCAAACGAACCGCTGGTTCAAGACTGTTTCCATTCATTGAAAGTCAAGAATGGGAGAATATGTCTAAAAGTGTTAGTCACCTAAACTGAGAAAATTTTAAGGCTGAACCGAAAATTAATTAACTGAAAATCATAGGATAAGGACAGTGATTTTGGATCACCAACCTATGAATCCTTGGTGATTTTCTCGAGCTAAGTTCTTTGGAAGAACAAGGTAGCGAGTGCATTTAACGATTAAAAGAGTAAACAACGGCGCTTAATTTTAGCTAGAATAGTGGGAGTGATATAAGGAAATGAATCTCGGGTTCAATCCTTGGATATCGCGGAAAATTTATTTTCTGTTTAAGACTCGTTGGAACGAATGGATTTACCTTCTATTCGATAATTTGTTTGTTGTATAGAAAGTGAATATACCATTTGTAGTACGAATCCAAGACTCGGACTTTTGTTTGATAAAGTCAAAACCACTTACAACCGCTGAAATATGTATATAAAACACATCTTAAGAACTATTAAAAGCAATTGGTTTCTATATTTAGATAAACGCTTCTTCATATTCCATAGTTAGTGCATAGTCCCTAAAAGACAAGACCTGAAGACTGGCTCAGGGTGATTCCTTTCTCCCAGTCTGGTTATATTGTCTCAAAGGTTCAATGACTAAGTTTCCTTTCAATCGGGAAAGGATAATGGATATAAAGAAGTAACATAGCTTGTTCATGACGACCTTCGGGTCCGATGAAAGATACAAGCTAGTAGGAGCTTCCGAGTAGTGACTTCTTGTCCGACAACTATTCAAACACTCCGGTAAGTTTATCCAAAATATTCAAAGGTGTCTCTCGATTTTGTCAAAGATAGAGTATTCTATACTCGTAAATGGGCCATCACATAGTCCTGTGGACCGATGCTCGGCTCCGCCTCATAGTGAAATGTTTTCACTAAGTGAGAAACCGTTAAATTGCCTTATATAGTTTTTTAGATGTGCTACAATACACTTGCTTAACTCAATAAAGATATTGGAAGCGAAATAACGGTTTACGTTGAAATGTAAGACCGAGAAGTCTACCTAGAATATGCTTTGGAATTTACGGATAAGGTGTGGATTCGGTTCACCCCACTTCCATAAATATAAGCATTTAGCACACGGTGCTTGAAGGTAGGTCCGGAAATTTCGCGAACACGTTCGGTCGGTGACCAATCGTTCTATATCTTGTAGCATTGAGAAAAAGGTTTGTTATAAGATTCTTGAAATCGGGAAGTGACGCTTATACTTGTTGCGTCCTTTCGATAGAGTCCATGAACAAGTAAAACCTTGAACCTTGAAGTACGTTTACTCAAGGTAGTTACTAACTTGATTAAAATCGACCACATCCAACATCGGTTGTTGGTGATAACACTAAATACTACTAAACTAGATCGAATTTCGATCCACCCGTAATGTAGTGGGAGTATGGTTTACCCATTACCCATTACGGGTTCTCGCGGACTTTGTAGTCTGAGGATCGATTGATGACCTATGGCTCTTTTGTGAGCAAGATAGGATTCGATAATAGAGGTTGGTTTAATAGCCATAACCCCGTGAATGGAGTTCGGTACTCCACCCCGTTCATACTCTTGTAACCACCCGAGTGTCTCGTGCCCAAAGTGGGAGTAATTGGATCTACAAGGAAAAGAGTAGAATGAATAGGAAAGTTTATCTTTCAGAGCAAAGCTTGAGTGGTCTAGGGGTAATTCCCTAAGAAGTAGAGAGTTAATCGACCTTGAACTCTCTTACCACTTATTATTGCATGATTTCGTTCAAAAGCAGAAAGAAGGGGTGATTCCCTGAGAATTTCTTGCCAAACAAACGGAGTCTGGATTCATTCGAAATAGAAGGGTATTGACTTATGAACTCATGACAGGATGACTGTCAAGGCTTATGTCCTTTGTGGATAAAAAAGCAAACCTCTCGGTCATTGGAAGTCATATATTTCTAAAATACGTGGATTTGACCGTAATATTGATAAGTCTTTTGTAGATCGGATATCAATTTTAGTACGATAGTGAATATATAAATTAGTGTTTGTGAAGGCTAACACCGCACCGAGCTTGGAATCAACATGGGTGTGTTATCCGAAGTCGAATCCGACAATACCACAATTCTCTCGCAACGAGAGATTTGGACAACATTCTTAAGAGTTTGACTCGGTCGAATTCATTAGAATCGATCATCGGTTTCCCATCCATCTTATTGGTTAAGATGATGCATCCGTGTATGCAACATTCAACGAGGAAGTTCTACCCTATGCCTCAGAATGACTCTCTAAATCTTCGGATCAAGAGAAATGGGATAGATTCTCTTTCTAGTAAGAGATGGTCGTGTTATTGAACGTCAATTTTGATCGAATCTTAGATTCGGCGGTTAACAAAGCAAGTTTAGTATGTCCTTTAGTATCTTGAGAGAACGAGGAACAATATGCGGACATATTCATGTGTGAACTTGGATATGTGTGATACACCGATTTTGACTTTAAGTCGTATCGAGGATGATCGTTAAGTCGATCTCGGGCTCGGTGTTTACTCGCACCACATGATTAGATGGACCGGTAATGTTTCGATTCTACGGATCGTCTCGAGCCGACAACCTGAATAATCATTAAGACCCATGACATTTAGATGTAGGTACTCCCCGAGTCACTGACCTATCCTACGACGGCATACTCGGAGTGTACTTTGGAATCTGAAATGGTTATGATATGCTTAATGGGTACTAGAATACGGGATGGGTCTCCATTGCTTTAGAGCAAGTGGGAGATGTAGTTTGTTGTATTTTAAATAATAGGGTGTGCTCTAAAACAATTAATCACATGCTTTCGTGCAAGTGGGAGATTGTTAGGTGTGATGCCCGAAAGACAATTTTTGTAATTGTTTTATTTAATAAATGAAATGATGTTATTATTCATATTTATTATTCTCATATTCACCGATGTGACAATAGTATTTACACTACGTAAAACCCTAAGTATATCGTTTATGTAATCACTTAACTCGTGTACGGTATATACACGGGAGGATTGAGTTAGTGAAGATGTACTTAAAATACAATTAGCCCATGTAGTGAAGTTAATCGAGAGTATCGGGTCTCTCCTTTAAACGTGCTATTAATGCGCCCGTAACACAATAGGTGTGATTGTCTTATCCGGACTTTCGGTTAAGAGAACCTAATGGGCATTTATATATGATAGATATATCATATAGTATTTGGACCGATTTGATTAGAGTTCACGATATAATTCCGTAATCGAGAAGTCTTATCGAATCAATGGATGATCATATTTATGGATATATCTTAATCCCGAGGTGATCACGGAAATCCAACCGCTTGAATCGCATGAAGTTTGACTTGACGGTTAAGGATTACACCGAGTCCGTGGTCCGAATTACCCCATCTTGGCATTGTACTCGGATTGAGTGAGTAGTCCGTGTTATCACGTATACGGAATCCATTCCTTCCATTTATGGAAGTAGATGATACGCTTCCCTTATTTGTTAATCCTAGAAACCGATCGATCGCGCGAGTTCATATCACACGATTGATCACCAAATGAGTTGTATGAATTAATTGATCACTAGGGGGGTTAATGGTAAATAAGGATAAGAGGTTCTAAAAAGGGTTAACGGTAACTTCCCGATTTAGAATGAACGCATGGAGGATTAATCCATATGTAATGATTATATCAATGGACGCTTATTATTATTCTCGTGAGGAGATAAATATAATCTCATAATCGGAGGAGTGCGTGCACACGGGATTATGGTGGCATATTCCCGATTGATTTATCGAATATAATTATTCTCGTTCGTAAGATAATTATTTATTTGATTTATCGGAGCCGCCGATTATTAGTCCATGGTCCCCGACGTGCCTCCTAATATAAAGCATAGCTATTCTCGGACGTCGAATCCTAATAATATTAATTTAGTTCTTATTGGACTTTATTAAAACGATATGTGAATTAATTGTTTAGTGACTATTTAATTAGTTGGAACTAAATAATTAAAATAAGTGGAAAATATATTTTCCATAATAATTGGCAAATTAGTGTGTATGACAAAAATTAATTGACTGGGTCAATTAAAGATACAATTCACGCCACATGCATATTTTTTGGTAACAAGAATTAGTTTTCTTGTGTATTAATAAGACATGTGCATAAAATATTTATTGGATAAATATTTATGGTAAATAATAAAGATAAATATTATTCTAGATTTGTTCTAGAATATTATGGAATTATCTTTTATTAAAAGGATTTATTTTGTTTGATAAATAAAAAAATCCTTGGAGGTTAAGTTTTACTCTTCTATAAAAGAGAGTTCTCAAACTTAATATACACACAAAATTCGAAATTCCCTAATGAATTAGAGAGGGAATTTTCGGCCATAAGCAAGGAGGAAAAAGCTTGGAGTTTTTTTTTTCGGGTAGCATATCGTAAGGATTCGAGACGAGGATTTCCTTCCACCGGGAGTTGCTTGGATCACACGTACGGAAGATCGTGGTGCTCTTCACGCTTTCCTTCGTTCATCCTATTGCGGTTCTTCAACTTGGATTTTGAGATCCAAGAGGTATGATCTACAACCCCCTTGTAGATATAGATTTAATGTTTTATTGCGCATATTCATAGATCTAGATCCTTAAATCGCTTCCTCTGCGGATGATATTACTAACAGGTCCAAACAGATCCATATGTAACAAATGTAGAATTCTTGTTGTTGATTGATAAAAATTGACTTGAAGGAGCTTTGATTTGTTTTCTTTTGGGCATGCATCACGAAGAATCTCTTTCTTGAATGTGATCTCCGGTAGGACTTCAACTAAATTGTTCTTGGATAATGTGTTGATAGTCTTGAATTTAGGTGATTCAATCTTCTATGCCAAATCCAAATTCTGGGTTGATTGCTTTTACTTGACAACCGTACATGTTTCTGCTTTTGCTGTCTTCCAGTCCACCACATACATGTTGTCTTCTCTTCTTCCTGCAAGAACAACTTGTTTGGTTTGGCTGTGAATAACTTTGCATCATTCATGGTTGAAAAGCACTGTTTAGGGCGATTTTACATGATTTATAACGTTATATTTTATAACGATTTCCTCCATATTCATATAATTTGCATAGGAATTAAGGATTTAATCGAATTATTGAGCAAATGAGTTTTAAAAGTGTTTAAGTGCAAATTTGTGTTGTTTATGTGGTTTCATTGATAAAAATCTTTGAATATGAGATGTTACATTTTGCACGATGTTATCATAAATGTAGGTACGCTTGCATGTTAAATGAGGAGCTTAAACGAAGATCGGGTGAAGATTAAGAAGAAAGCTCGATTCGCATGTGGGAGGTGATGATTACTTAGCATGTGAAGGGGATGAGTCATACAAGAGTTAGTTACAAGCATGTGGAGTTTGTTGGGGAGGAATCATTGCCATCATTAGTCTTCACATGGAGTAACATGCAACCATGTGAGCTAAAATTATCTCCGGTTCGTCCGTAATTCCAAAGCAGCCGGTAAAAAAATCATAACTTGAGTTGTAGACCTCCGATTGACGTGATTCAAAATGCGTTGGAAAGCTCATTTTAGTATCTACAACTTTCGTCAAGAACTCTTCCCCTGAAAATGCCTCTAAGTCGGGTCAAATTTCCATCGAAAAACAGGTTACGGTAGAAGTGCGTTGGACAAAATTGATTCGTTTAACTCGTAAACTCGTGGCATCTTCTTCAAAATCCATCTTTTAGACCTCAAAACATATTGTTACATGTGATATTTTGAAAACCTTGGTCACCAAGTTTGGGCCGAATCGAATCAAGCTTTCTTTATTCGAATCGAGCTTTCTTCTTAATCTTCATCCGATCTTCGTTTAAGCTCCTCATTTAACATGCAAGCGTACCTACATTTATGATAACATCGTGCAAAATGTAACATCTCATATTCAAAGATTTTTATCAATGAAACCACATAAACAACACAAATTTGCACTTAAACACTTTTAAAACTCATTTGCTCAATAATTCGATTAAACCTTTAATTTCTATGCAAATTTACGAATATGAAGGAAATCGTTATAAAATATAACGTTATAAATCATGTAAAATCACCCTAAACAACTCCCCCACACTTAGCTTTTGCTCGTCCCGAGCAAAAATAAGCGGTAACATATAAAAACTACAATAAAAATGATATGCTTGGTAGATTAACTTTCAAGTTAACAAAATATCATTTCAATATTATAAATATATTAAATATATCTTTCTTAGAAATTAATAAGATAAAAAGTGTATATAACTTAGATAAATTATTTATCAAATATCATTTAAATGAAATTCTACACAATTTACTTAGTAAATATAATAAAAATTAAAATTATTCTCTAATCTTAACTCGTATGAAATAATTGGAATCAAGGACTTAGTATAACGATCAGGATCTGGGTGTTTGAAAAAAAGGTAAAATAAAGAATTATCAAAAGAAGAAGATAGGTCGTACGTACTTAACTTTCATCTCAAAAACCTTTTTTGAATCAAATTACAACCCAATATTATTTATTTTTTTATTTTTATTTTTTAATCGTCGCGTCTCAAAAGTATAACACTCTCCCCAAACTTTAGAGGCAGTCACCCTGAGATCACTCAAACCCATACTGTCCAAGGTAAACCACACTCCCCAATTGGGCAGTATCCAAATGGACTCGAGGTGATTTGTTTTTTTTTTTTTCATAGAATACTAACATATCCGAACTCATTGCCAGAATCGACTATTTTGCAAGTGTCATGAGGGTGAGGTCAAATATATTAGCACCTATCTAACTTTATTATGCCAAAAATCGTCATCCTTGGTCTGATTCCATATTCATACTTATTTCGAAAAGAAAATTATTCTAACATTTCATTATAAATATAAGCATATCTGTCTAATTTCAAATCAACAATACTCAATAATATTTATGTATAGTTACATATACTTAAGATCTTATAAAAATCTAAACTCGACATATATAATATAATCATAATACATCTAATCTATTTTACTTAACTAAAACTTAATCTATCAAAATATATTAAATTTATTATATTAATTATATACTATCTTATTTCTACTTTAGGAAAAATAAAAATAAGTGTTAAGCAATCAATATACTTATTTTAATTATAGCGTTAATTTTTAATATTTTCAAAATTTTATAACTTACTATACTCCCCACTTACGAATTGACATCGACCTCGATGAATAATGAGTGGAATATAGTAGTTATAAAATGAAAATATGCACATAATCATATATATATATATATATATATATATATATATATATATATATATATATATATATATATATATATATATATATATATAAATAGTATAAACGTTTAAAACCAAGACAACATATATAACCCTCCCCCACACTAAGTTACATGATGTCCTCGCATGTGCAAAATAAGAAATACTTAGCCGGTTGTAATTCGAAGGTGGAAATTCCGGAAGTGGTCGTGAATCGATCCGTAAATGCTTGATGAAAGCGAGAGATCGTGGACCATCCACCGGTAAACCGATTTATCTAAAAGCTCACAATCGCTATCGCAAATATCCCGCACACCATGGAAAAACAAGACGTACCTCGGGGATAGGGGCACAAAAGATGATAGACAAGGCAATATCATCTAAACATTAGCAACAACTAGAGAAACAAAACGAAATAAACTACACACAAAAAAAAAAAGATAACTAGGTTACCGTCGTAGTAGGGCTTATATTATCCAAAGTATGAGTAAAGTATCATCCAAAATGTAGAGTTTTTGTTTTTTTTTTTTAAATGGGTTGCCTCCCGGTAGCGCTTTTGGTTAATGTCGTTTGCTCGACAACCCAAAAATTTTCAACCCGGGTCGTGCCGTTGAGGCCTCTTTCCGGAATCATTCTTGATTTCCTTGGGGTCAATAGTATGGATCCCACAAAAACAAAGTCTCGCCAATGTATTGGCCATATCGAAGAACTTCGTATCCACTTAGTTCCTATGATTCTTCTCTTCTTCTTTTTAGATTTCGGGCCCACAAGCCGAGGTGAATCATCAAGAATCACAATATCATCAAAGAAGTCACAGTAGATGTAAATCATCGTGTGCCGAAGAATCGGAGCTATCTTGACTAGTGGACGTCTTTTAGATGGAAAACCACCGGTCGTTCCTTTTGTTGACCAATATAGTGTTTCAAACGATGACCATTTACTCTCGAACAACTCACCCCGCTTATTTTTCAATTCGATCGCTCCACTAGGGAAAACCCGAGAGATTTGAAAAGGGCCGGACCAACGGGTGCGTAGCTTACCAGAAAACGTATGTAACCCGGTATTATATAGTAAAACCCATTCGCCCGCTTTGAATTCTCTATGCTTGATTTTCTTGTCGTGAAGAAGCTTAGTCCTCTCCTTATTGATTCTTGAGCTCTCGTAGGCACGGAGTCCGAACTCATCAAGCTCCCGTAATCGCAACAATCGCTTTTCTCTCGCATAATCGGCTATCGAAATTCAAGAATTTAATAGCCCGTAATGCTTTGTGCTCAAGCTCGATTGGCAAAAAGTGGCGTGCCTTACCATAAACCATCCGAAACGGAGACGTGCCAATAGGAGTTTTGAAAGCTGTCCTGTAGGCCCAGAGTACATCATCTAGTTTTTGACTCCAGTCCGTCCTATGAGAGTTCACCGTCTTCTCAAGAATGCTTTTCATGCTTCGGTTACTTACTTCAACTTGTCCACTCGTCCGAGGGTGATAAGGGTAGCAGCTTTGTGTTTTACCCCATATCGTTCTAAAATCTTTTCTAATGGAGTATTGCAGAAGTGAGTTCCCTCGTCACTGATGAGAGCTCGTGGACAGCCAAACCGTGTAAAAATATTTTTCCTCAGAAAGTTCTTGACCACCTTGTGGTCGTTCCGCGGTGTTGCTATTGCCTCTACCCACTTTGACACGTAGTCGACGCGTACTGTAATGTACTTGTTCCCATACGAGGATGGAAACGGTCCCATGAAGTCAATACCCCATACGTCGAAAACCTCGCATTCTTGAAACGGGGTGGAGGGGTATGTCCATTCGCCGAGAAAGTTTACCGGTGCGCCGGCACCGGTCACACCCTTTACAAAAATCTCTCGTATCCTTAAAAATTGTCGGCCGCAAGAAACCGGATCGAAAAATCTTCGCAGCTAGCCTTCCCAAATTTCTCCATAGTGACCTCCCACAGTCCGTCATGGCATTGCTCCATAATGTCCCTCTCGCTCGAACTCGTGGACACACCTACGGAGTAATCCATCCTTACAACGCTTGAAGAGAATAGGGTCGTCCCACATATAATAGTTCAAATCCGAAAAGAATTTCTTCTTTTGCCGATATGTCGTCGTGGTCCGTATATCCGCCGCTCGGAAGTTTGCAAAGGGTGCAAACCAAGGAGAACCTTTTCCCGCACGGGCGGGAGCAACCTCGCACACATCAATGGTCATGAGTTGCTCAGTTGGAAAATCAATTCCAATCTCATCCGACTCTACCCGAGGATCATCGGTCACCGAGACATGTGATCGCCTACCACATTCTCGCTACCCTTCTTGTCCCGTATATGAACATCAAACTCTTGAAAAATCAAGATCCATCTCAACAAACGAGGCTTGGCATCGCCTTGCTCACCGTATACTTTAATGCAGTAATGGTCCGTCCAAACCGTAACCTCCGACCCAAGAAAATAGCTTCTAAATTTATCCATGGCAAAAACTACGCCAACAACTCCTTCTCGCTGTTGCATAATTTACTTGTGGCCGGGTTTAAAGTGTGACTAGCGTAGTAGATAGGTTGGAACCCGCCGTCCACTCTCGACCTAGCACCGCTCCGATCGCATAATTAGAAGCATCACACATAAGCTCGAAGGGAGCTTTCCAGTCGGGTGCTATAAGAATTGGTGAGGTAATCAACTTGTCTTTTAATTCTTTAAAAGCTCTTGCACACTCAGGGGTGAAAACAAATTTCACATCCTCTCTTAAGAGAGTTGACAAAGGCTTGGCTATCTTAGAAAAGTCTTTAATGAACCGCCTATAGAATCCGACATGACCCAAGAATGCTCTTACTTCTCTTACAGTTTTGGGGTATGTCATTTTTTCAATAGCTTTTACCTTCGCTTTGTCAACCTCTATACCTTCCTTGGACACCTTGTGTCCAAGAACAATTCCTTCTTCCACCATTAGGTGGCACTTCTCCCAGCTTTAAGACTAAGTCCTTCTCTATGCACCGGGACGTAACTTTATCAAGATTGTGTAAACAAAGGGTCGAAACTGTCCCCGAACACAGAGAAGTCATCCATAAAAATCTCCATCACCTTCTCCACTAAACCATTGAAGATAGCCAAGCATACATCTTTGAAATGTAGCCGGTGCGTTACAAAGACCAAATGGCATCCTTCGGTAAGCGAAGGTACCAGAGGGCAGGTGTGAAGGTAGTCTTTTCTTGATCGTTGGGGTCGATAGCTATCCGAAAGTATCCGTAATAGCCATCCAAAAAACAATAAAATTGCTTGCCACTAAGCCTCTCAAGGAGTTGGTCAATGAATGGCAAGGGAAAGTGGTCTTTTAAAGTTACCTCATTTAGTCTTCTCGTAGTCGATGCAAATTCTATAACCAAGGACTTGTCGTAAGGCAATCTCTTCCCCTTTTCATTCTTTTCAATAGTAATCCCTCCTTTCTTTGGCACCACCCGAGTGGGGCTCACCCATTCACTATCGGCTATTGGGTAGATGATACCCATGTCAAGCAATTTGATGATTTCCTTCTTAACGATTTCCCGCATGTGAGGGTTTAGCCTTCTCGAGGCCGTCGCACCTTCTTCGATCCCTCAACAAATGGCCCCGATCTTGTGCATACAGATATCGTGGCTTATCCCCTTGATATCTCCCACTTGCCAACCAAAGGCGAGGATATTATCTTGCAAAGCACTTTGATAAGCTTTTCTTCCTCCTTCGGTTCTAACTTAGATGAAATGATCAAAGGGAGCTTATCACCGTCCCTCGAAAAATGTATTTCAAGTGTTGAGGAAAGGGTTTCAACACTAAATCCGACGGTGGCTCCTCCACACTTGGTCTCAATTTATCTCCCTTAAGCTCTAGATCTCCAAGCTTATCATAAGGGCTCAAGCATCATGGCCTCCCACAGACAAGGGTACCATCTCCCTTTGCAAATGGGCATATCACCATGCCTCTTCCTCATTATCTTTCCTACCACTTCGTGGTAATCGAACTTTCCTTGTCAATCTCTTCTAAAAATTTTATCCACTCCTCATTAGTCCAAGTTGCGTATAGTTTATTGAATTCTTCCTCATCCCAACTACCCATGAACACTTGTTTATCATAATCATCAGTGAAATCGTCCTCAATAGCTAAACAAGTGTCACTGGACGGGTGCTTCACTGCATTGCCCACATTGAACTTTATGCTCTTATCCTCCAAATGTAGGGTTACTTCGCCACTGTAGGAATCTAGTAAGGCATGGGCAGTTGCAAGAAAAGGTCATCAAGGGGGTTTTCTCATCATTGGTCATATCCATGATTACCCAATCAGCTGGGTATATGAAGTTCTTAACCTTGACCAACACATCTTCTACAATTCCCCGTGCATATTTCACACTTCTATCTCGCAAGTTGAAGAGAAATAGGTCTAGGAGTAATAGATTGATCCAATCCAAGAGATTGGAAGATTGACGTAGACATCAGATTGATTGATGCTCCCGAATCGTATAGAACATTGTGGAAATCCCTGTTCCCGATAGTACATGAAATCGTAAATCTACCAGGGTCAGGACACTTCACCGGAAGTTTAGTCTGGCCGATTGTGGAACATTCTCCATTCAACACTATGTGCTCGAGCTCTTGAAGCTTCTTTTTCGAACTTACTGCGTCCTTTATAAACTTTGTATACTTTGGCATTCCTACCAAAAGATCAACTAATGGAATGTTTGCCTCGCATTCTTGAGCAAGTCGATAACCTTCTTATATTCTTTATCGATCGTTAATGACAACTTGTTCTTGTTAGGTGGTTAAGGGAGATCAAGAAAGTCTTCCTCGCAAAGTGCTTCTTTGCCGTCTTATCATTGATTGCTTTGTCTTCCCTATCCTTCCACCTCACATGCTTCCCGTAACTCAACTTAGATTCGACTTCATCTCATCGCATTCTCTTCATCATCGAATTCTCAACTTTCACCTTTTCTTCGAATTTTCTCTTTCACTTGGATCAATAGTAGTCCCAACATCCTTCCGAGGAGAACAAAGATCTTCCCCTCCCCGCGTTTCTCGCTCGCAGAGGGGCTACTCGTTTCCCCGGTTGGCCCGACCGCCAACCGCTTTCCCACTCCTCGCATTTATAGCATTCAGCTCATCTTGACCATAGTTCCATGGTGCGACAGATCGGTGCAAGTATTCTCGTCATTTTGGACCGCATTAACCCCTCGGGGGTTCTTCTCAAAAAACTCGGGTACCGAACACGAGGTCGACTTGCTTGCTCGCCCCGAAAGTCGTCCCATTTGCACCTCCAAATTTCTCACTGTACTGGTCAGAGTACTTAAAGCATTTGCCAATTGAGTGTTGGCCGTGATTTGCTCACTCAACTTTTGTTCTAAGATCTGAAATGATTGATTTTGATTTTGCGGTGGATTGGTGTTCCATGCTGGTCGATAGTTGGATTGAAAATTGCTTTGATTAGGCCTAGGGTCCCGAAACCGACGGGGGTTTGTCGCCCTGTAAGGGTCACTCCATCGGAAACCAGGGTGGTTCCGGTTGTAATTGAACCCTTGAGTGTTTTGATTCTGACCCAAAGGTCGATAATTTTGAGAAATGAATGCATTCACCTCTTCTGAATGCAACAATAGATGACACTGATTGAATGTGTGCCCAGCGGTATCGCAATTTTGGCAAACAACATTGTTTTGAACAGCTTTGACCTGTGAGATCGGGTCAAGCTGGCATTGATTACTATGATGGCCTTGGCCATGGCAGTTGTCACACACAAGACTTTGAACATTCATTGCCGTCACTTGCTTCGTAGTGCGGCCAACCGAGCTTTTAGAGACGTGGTCTCATCTACCTCATACTTCCCCGCAAGCCGAGCTTTTCTCGATTGGACGCACCCGCATAGTAGGGGCATAATTATACTTTGCAATATCTTCAAACAACATCCATCCCTCATTAGGTGTCTTTCTCGTAAATGCACCCGCCGCAGAACTATTCACCATTCCCTTAGTCAATTCAAATTAAACCACCGTAGAAAGTGTTGATCAATCTTTGTTTGTCCACCCATGGTGGGGGCACTTTCTCAAGAGAGCCTTAAATCGTTTCCACGCATCGTAGAAAGATTCCTTCTTGGATTGCACAAAAGTGAATATCTGATTCAGAAGATGAGCCGTCTTTGCAGGTGGAAAGTACTGGCTCAAGAATTCTTTCTCCAACTCCTCCCACGAAGTAATGGATTCGACTGGTAAAGATTTATACCATTCTTTTGCTTCTCCCTTCAGTAAGAAAGGAAAGAGTTTCATTTTCCGGGCGTCCTCAGTGACCCATTTGATTAAAATAGTCCCGCACGATTCTAGAAATGAGTGAATATGATCGTGCGGGTCCTCGGGGAAAATCCATGGAATGTGGAACCTCTCACCGCATTGATTAAAGAAGTTTTGAGTTTGAAATTCTCAGCCATGATTTCAGGAATTACGACCGCAGGATTAACTTTCACAATAGATGGCATGGCAAAGTCTGCCAATGTCCGTTGATCTGCCATTTCCTCAACCTGGGCTCCTCCTTGAGCTTCTCCCTCAACGTATCCTTCCGTATTGTTTCCTTCCGTGGTTCCCTCGTCTATCGGTCTAGTGATCCGAGCCCAACGTCTATTTGGTCGAGCGATGGTTCGCTCTATCTCCGGATTATACAAAAGTGGTCCCCCGTGAGTTCGAGTTTGCATAAACTACGTTTGGAAACCAACACCTAAATCACGAGGTTTCGGGATTTTATCCTTATGCTTCCGTAGAGTGGGATTCACCGAAAATCCATCACCCAACCTCAATGATTGAAACGTGTTCCTTGGTTCTTTTCTCTTTTTTTTTCTCTCTCGGTAATTACCGAATCCACTCGGTATTTACCGAAATTTTTTTTTTAAAATTTTTTTTGAATTAAAAAAAAAACTATACTAAAACGGGCTCGAAACAAGTCCGAACAACAGTAATGTAAACGAATACTATAAAACTAATACGTAATGTAAACAACGAAAAGAAATTTTTTTTTATCTCTCTCGGTAATTACCGAATTTTTTTTTTAATTTAAAAAAAAACGAAAACAGATAACTTAGTTGACAACAAAACCGAAAACGAAAACTTTCCGTGCCAAGTCCCCGGCAACGGCGCCAAAACTTGTTACGTCGAAAGTCTTAAGGCTCCACTACCTATAAAACTTGTTCATGTTAAAAACAGTTCTAAAATTTATTTAAAAACCGGTTTCACCACTAGCCGCAAGCTTTTGCACTTGGGGCCGACGTCGGTTTTTAAATAAATTTTAGAACCTGTTTTTAACCGCGAACAAGTTTTATAGGTAGTAGAGCCTTAAGACTTTTCGACGTAACAAGCACATTGTAGCCTTTGTCACAGAATTGACTGATGCTTAGCAGATTGAAAATTTAGTCCTTTAACATATGCCTCATTTTGAATCTTCAAATTGTTTTTGAGCATTATGCCTTCCCCCTTAATTTTACCAGGTTTTCTTTGCCTCCAAAGGTAACTTTGGGTCCATCAAAAGCTTTAAAGTCAGTGAGCCATACCTTTTTCCTGTTATGTGTCTGGAACTTCCACTGTCTATGTACTAGAAATCCTACAAAACAAATTAATTATGCTTAGGTACCCAACACTGTTTGGGTCCATGCTTGTTACCAGTCATGCCTCCTACTCTCAGTGTGTATCCAAAGGATCTTCTTCTTGGATAATTAAAGTCATCCACTTCATATGTATAAGGCATGGCAAAATAACTTCTAATGTTTCTACTAGAAGTATTTTGATACATTTCTCTAATATTTGGTGCATTTGCATCATTTTTCACTCTCCAATAGCAGTGGGAAACCTGTGTTCATGTTGCTTCATATGTCTAGGGGCAAATCTTGATTGATTTTTCCTAACCATATGATGCATGGCATGAAATGGTTTCTTCTTGTATATTGGAGGTGCAACATTCCAATCATCCTCTGAGGGGTAAAGCCTTCCGTTACCCTTCAGAAAAACTTTGCCTTTAGTTGGCTAGGTTGATGATTTAGTCTGCTATTTCACTGCGCTGGGTTTTGACTTCACCGGTGCAGGATAAGTAGTTGAAACTATGGTCTGTCCTTTTCTGAATTTTCATCCATCCTTGGCCCTAGATTTAGAATTGTTTTGTCCATTGTTTCTATTCTCATCCTGACTATTGTAGCCAAGACAAGATCTGGATCAAAACCTTTTTGTGGGTTTGTAAGCTGGTGCATTCAGTGGTGCAGTGATGATCTTAACTCGGTAGGGAGATTTTCTCGCTGATCTTTCAACATTGGATTAGTGATCATCCGCCGTTTGTTGATCGCCTGAGTGAATTTCCTTACTAGTTTGCTCGGCTTTTACTTTATCCCATTCTTTCTTTAATCTTTTATTCTCCTTTCTTAGATTCTCACACTCCTGCTCCAGAATTTCATAATTTATCTCAATTTCTTCAAATTTACTCCTGAGATTTTGATTAGGTTTGCAGAGTCTAGTGGAAGAGTAGAAGATTGTGCAAAGGTCGATGTGGATGCACTAGATGATGAGTATGGGCTAGAAGTTACCTCGCTTTCATTAGATTCTTTAGCCATAAGACATAGGTAAGCCTTTTCATTTTCTCGAGTTGTCACTTCATCATCATCATCGAATCATTTTCGTATGATTCTTCAATCTTTTCACCGCTCGGTTTCACTTTGAGTGTCTTCTTGATTTTTCTCTTCTCGCTTGTCTTGTATTTCTTTTTATCCTCTTCCTTGTCTTTTTCTTCAAGACAATCACCTTGAAATGACTTTTCTTCTTGCAAGTTGAAACATCCGTATTCATCATCATTTTTCTTCATGTCTTTGTTTGTGCTAGACTTCTTGCATGATGATGAACCTCCTTTGACTTGCTTCTCTTTGCTAAACTCCGTCAAAACGTTTCACTAGTAAAGCTACCCGTTCCTTCACTTTCATGTGTCTCTTTGTTGTTTGCATCACCGAGTTACTTTGTGGGGTGCAATCGGTTGCACCGGCCTTATGTAACTCTCGCCGGTGCACTCGTCTTCACCGTTCAACTCAAATTCATGAGCTTTTAGTTGAGACATCGTAGTTAAGGTATCGCATTTGCAAGAATTGTTGTCCCTCTAATTACCGATGTGATAATCTTCCATCTTTCGTGTAAGCCTCTTAAGATTTTTAGGCACACTTCTTTCTAAGGATATGTGTGTCCAAGTTGTTGCAAATCACGATGATGCTTGAGAATCTGTTGTCCATTTGATCAATGGATTCTTCAGTCTTCTTTTTAATGTTCTCAAATTTATGTTTTGCAACAGATAATTTATTTTCTTTGACTACTTCAGATCCTTCATTGATCAGAGCCAACTTGTCCCACATCTCCTTTTCTGTTTTGTAATCTTTGATTCTCATGAACATGTGGCTGTCCAGAGTCTTCAATATCATATATTTTGCTACAAAATCTAGATTTGCTCTTCTTCTGTCATCCTTGGTCCAACTTTCTTGGGTTTGTCTATTACTTTTCCTTGATCTCGCTCCAAGTGGACACCACGGTTGTGATCTTGATCGGCCATCGTTGATTACATCATGCATCTCCTCATGAGTTGCAACAAGGTGAGACAACATTCTAATTTTATATTAATGAAAATTCTTAACATTGACATAAAATTTGAGGAATCCATTAATACAAATAAGATATATATATATATATATATATATATATATATATATATATATATATATATATATATATATATATATATATATATATATATAGTACAAATTTGAAAACTACTTTGAAAATATGTGATCTCCTTGTTACTGTAAATTAGATCCGAACAAAGTTCCGATACAAGGAACACCGCTCCGATACCAATTGTTAGTGCCAAAGAAGAGTAAAACTATGGTCGAGTGGGGTGAATGACTATAGTGGAGTTTTAAAAACTATTCATATATTTAAAAGCTTTTGGGCAAGTGATAAGTCCCTTCTTAAAATGTGGTTTCAAAATAGATTATGCAATCATAGATATATGATATAGTATAAGAAATGAAATAAATGCAATAAGGTAGATTGCGTAAAGTAAATTAACACAAAGGTTTATAGTGGTTCGGGGTGGTGTAATCCCTTAATCCACTCTTCTCCCGTGATATTTGAAGGAATTAACTATTGTTTTCACGTATACAATAGCTCGATTGTCCTTGCTACACAAGCTTCACAATCCGTAAGACTAACACTTCCCCGACTTCGAAGCTTCAAGTGACTCGGTCTATTTCACCGCTCATTGGGAAAAAATCCTTCACAGCCTATCACAAACACAACTCCTTCTCGGATGGCTCGATTCGGCTTTCTTGATTGATGTGAATTGGATTCACAAATCTTGTTGATCAAACTCAATGCTTGATGTTGGAATTGTAGTTCTCGTTTTTGAGTTGATCACTAGATGATTCTTTTTCAGCACAGATAGAAGGCTTTGCACTTTGACAGAGCTTTTGCTCAGATTCAATCGTTCTCTTGTGTCTATTTTACTTGTCCGTCAATGCCTTCTATTTATAGCCTTGATAATCCTTGATTTGAATTTCCGTCCGTTGGCTATTTTAATGTGGAGAATAATCCTTGATTTAATTCTTGATTCCCCCTTAATTATATTCTCCTTGATTTTAGTGATCAGATTTTTCTTCAAACATTTATCAGAAAATCCGTCCTTGATTGATCCTCAATTTATTGTGCATTAAATGCTTGATCCTCTGAATCGTCTTCATATTTGAAAACCTGATTACGCAATGTTTACTTAGCCGTTCCCTGAACGGTCAAGTGATCTTTCTGACTTTTCCGCTTAGATCTTCCTTCACTGCTTTGACTTTACTCGGATGATAGTCAGTTCACTTTGCCATTTCACTATTTCCTTCATTTTTTTCAGTTCAGGAGAATCTTTGTACTTCACTGATCCTTGATTTGTGTGAGATCGTGTACACCGTATTTAAACATTAATTTTTATGACTAGGAATGTAACTTAGACTTATCCAAGGTCATCACGTACTTCTTTGGTTATAAGTCGACCATAAAGTCTTCATGCTTCTCTCGCTCGGTACTTGGTTGGCCTCGCAAGCGAATATCTCGTTTCACTTTGCCGCCCTACCAACTAGTACAAAACTTGTCGACTTAACTTATACAATATGTCGACTCTAAGTAAAGACTTATACAAAGAATTCTAACTTATTTCACGCTAGCTATTACAAATAGTATGGCCATCATCAAAACATAATAAAATGTTCCTAACAAACACTTCACTAAAAGTCATTCATGTTAATTTATGAAGACATGAAAATAGTTGATCGTGCTACTAACATGTAAATTAAATCTATCGATCAACGTAGCCGGCGCCGATTATCATGAATTAATAATTTACTAGGTATCCGATCTAGCGATATGACCGTCGCGTATCCGGAGAACGCAACCGTATTTCATGATTTCTTCACCAACGAATCGATCTATAACACATGGGGTAAAATAAACTAACTACTACATAATTAAACTAAATAAGCAATCAGAACATACTAGTCGAATAGAACAACGATAGATCTACATCTAGGAAAAGACAGAAAATCATACCCTCGAAGACGTGCGTAGATCTCCTTCGGATATCTCCCTAGGCGGCGACTCCGTCGTCTCTCCGACCAGAATTCATAAAATAAATAAAATAAAGAACAAGGAACTTTTATTGCATAATGCTTATAAATTGTATGATACTATTGTTACATTTAGTTACGAGGCAAAGCCTCTTATTTATAGCTATTTAAACCGACTTAGGAACATCTAGTTCGACCCCTCGTCCAGAAAATGCGTTTCGGAAGCTTCTGGAACCTCGGTAAGTCGGCACCGCCTCTCGGTAATCTGAGGGTAAATTCGTCTTTTTTCTTCAACCGACTTGACTTGGATGCTTCTAGAATACCCTAGGCCCAATCCTTTCATTCAATCCACGCCGTATTCGTCCATCATGCTTTTCCCAATATTTCGTATCATGAAAATCATCAAATAATACATGAAATAATATCGAAATAAAAACGCAAAGTGCAGATTTCTCGACCCACGAACCCGACATATGATATTCAACGTAAATGGTTCACTTTTATAGCTCGGAACAACTATTTTTAGCTCATAATGGATAGAATATTGATGTCGTAGTATAGACTTTTTTTTTTTTTTTTTTTTGTAAAACCTCAGAAATTTTATTAATGATGAAATGAAGTTTTACATGGCCAACCCCTGGCCTTACCTCCAAAAGAAAAAGGCGTCATCAATACATGTTTATCACCTCCTTAAACCCTTAGTCCAGAAAACCCATTGTGGGAAAAGCCGGGTGCTAAGGGAAGAGTATGATCTCCCATGTATTGGAACCAAAAAATTAAAGAGAGCTATTACAAAAGATCTACAATCAAGAAACAGCAAAAACAAAGAAACTGCAAGCATCCATCATCTTTAGCAGCCTTTTATCCAGGCACTTCCAATAACATATTATCAACAAGATGTCCAAGCTATGATCCAGATTTTTCCGGGGCCAATGGAAGTCAAATAAGAGTACCTACAAAGATGATCACAAATAGCCCCTAAAATGTACCACAGCAACCAAATGAAAGATATATAAAACCAAGAACTCATAAAAGAGAGAAACAACCTGGTTGCACCCCTCAACATTATGAAGGGTGCGTCCAGGGTGAGTACGCTTTGCCCTGTGGCCATGATATTCATCCTCTTTACTGCAGGCCTGTAAAAAGCACCACATAATAGCAGTAGAGTAAAAGCAGAGGTCCAAACAGAGCTACAAGAGTAAATGTTACAAAACCACCTGTTTGCACCCTTCATGACAATGAAGGGTGCTTCCAAAATTGCTTTGCTGTTGATATACATCATTTCCTCCTTCTAATTATAAATTACAGCAGACATCTCTAAGTGACCAAGAACCCAAGCTCAAAGATCAAGATTATTGCCCTCAATAACTTCAGTATTCTGTGTGGAGCTGGCAATTTTTACAAGATAGTCAGCAGGAGCATTGGCTTCTCTGTAAATATGGTGAAGCTGAAAACTATGATTAGAGAGCAAACACTGGATATCATCCACATCCTGTTGGTATTTCCAAGGGATTTGATAATTGCCATTGATCATTTGCTCCAGAGCTTTAGAATCAGTCTCAATGGTGACCTCCTGTAACTAAAGTTGGATACAAAGCTTGATTCCGTATATCATAGCCCGCATTTTCGCTTGCATATTGGTGACAACTCCATAAGCCTCATAACCCGCCCGAATGACCCGACCAAGATGATTTCTAATAATGAAACCACCCCCAGCAATCCCAGGGTTACCAAGAGAAGATCCATCAGTGTTGAGTTTATAGCCTTGCACTTGAGGAAAAAGCCACTACACAGGTATATACTTAGCAGGGGGTTTCTGAACAAACTGCTTGAGAATGCCAGCTTGGATCAGAATGTTATCATGTGCATTCTGCCTAATCACTTTCATATTATTACAAACCAAAGAAAGGTTGTCCAAGATAGCATAAATAGTTGCAAAGATTATCAATCAAAGTGTCTTCAAAGAACATCCCGTTCCCGGATTTCCGATTTCCCAAAGATACGAAGGAAGGTATTAAACGAAAACCTTACCTAAGGCACCTTTTAAATGAGAATTGAACCAAATGTCAAGACTCGATGTAGATTTGAGGAGTTGTGCCCCCAAAGGCAAAATATTTTGAAAATGCCCCCGCATTTTCCGAGTTTTGTCACAAACTCCAAAAAACATGCTTAGCTTGTCTCTTCCTCATTGCAAAACACACATTTGAAAGGACCATTTATCCCAAAGTTCTTAAGTTGATTAGAAAAAGGAAGAAGGCCATTCTCGCAATCTCCACATAAAAAAGAAGATCCTCTTAGGTATATGATTATTCCGTATAGCGTAACACACACATGAGAAGTCTGGTTTCTTCTTCTAAGAATCTCATAAGCAGACTTTATAGTGAATTTACCACAAGTGGTAGGCATCCAGACCCATTTATTCTGACCCAAATACTTCATGTTCTCATCAGCAACCTCCTGCACATCAGCTAAAAGTCTCCAGACATAAAGTTTGTAAATAGGGAAGCCGCCTTTCATCACAAAAGATTAGCCCACGTACCTTTACCGCTTTTAATTTCCACCACAACTTGCAGAAAAGGCTTGTTGAAGTATTGACAGATTTCGACCCCTAAACCATTTTCGCAGGTTGGAAAGCACCTTATCCCATCTTCTCCAAATGTGTCTTCTGTTTGTATCGCATTCAACCGTAGAAAGTGTGATAGAATCCTTTCAATACTTTTGAAAAATGAGACAGGCATTCTAAGAGCAAAGAATAATGTGTATGGGAATAGCACTCAAGACATGTTTGATAAGGATAAGCCTACCCCCAGGTGAAAGAAGTTTGGCATACCACCCCTGAAGCTTATGCTCAAGTTTGTGAAGAAGAGGGATAAAATAACTATGCTTAGGCCTACCCACATAGATTGGACATCCTAAATAGGTAAAAGGAAAGGAATCTTTCTTCATACCAAATTGATGTGCTTTATCATATTAGCAAGTAGGGCAGGAGCATGCTTAGAGATAAAAAAGGAACTTTTGCTAGCATTTATTTGTTGTCCCGAAGCCAACTCATACCGATGGAGAAAAATAAAGAGATTAGTGAGAGACTTTTTAGTGGCTCGGCAAAGACAACCAAATCATCAAGATACATACAAGGTGTAACAGAGAGTAAAGCCTCTAGAGTTGCATAATGCTCAACATGTGCCTGGAAAATATGCTTAAGCCCTATAGTAAGTGGCTTCGTAAACAAGAATAAAAAGATATGGAGAAAGAGGATCTCCTTGTTTAATCCCCCTAGTGTTTTGAAACAGACCAACAGGGGCACCATTAACTAAAATAGAAAACCAGCTGAAAGACAAATTATTCATAATAAGCTTAACAAAACCTTCAGGAATACCAAACTTCAGGAGGAGGAGTTTCAAAAACGGCCAAGACACTCTATCAAAAGCCTTGGTGACATCAAACTTGAAGATGATGTTATGGCCTCTAGATTTTTTATGGATAAATTGAACCAACTCTTGAACAAAAAGAACATTGTCAGCAATGTCTTTACCTTTTAAAAAAGCAGATTGCTCAGTGGAAATAAGGTAAGGAAGAACAGAGTGTAACCTGGAGCACAGGACTTTAGTGAAGACTTTGTTGATAAAGTTACTCAAAGCAATGGGCCTGAAATCAGCAAAAGTGGGGGGCCTCCTTCTTGGGGATGAAGGTGATGATAGTAGATCCAATGGTTTGAGGAATATAGCCACCGAGAAGAAGTGCTTGGTTGCATTGTAGACATCGAGGCAACAATATCCCAACAAGCCCTATAAAAAGTGCCGTAAAAGCCATCCATACCCGCAAAGACTATTAGTGGTCCAAATCAAAAATGTACTGTTTAACTTCGGTTATAGAGACCTCAAGAACCAGGGGATTAACAAGATCATCAAGAGGATAGAAGGTATGTATTGAAGAAGATCCTCCATAGCATGATTATCGCAGAGAGATCACCTCTAAAAAGATTGCCGAAAAAATCCACAAGCACTCGACCTATAGCTTGTTGAGAAGTGCACCACCGACCGCCTGAATCTTGTATCTTATGGATCTCCAGCCTTCTGATTTTATCCTTTGCAGTGGCATGAAAAAAGGCAGTATTATTATCCCATTCCTTAAACCATTTAAACCTAGACCTCTACCTCCAAAACTCTTCCTGTTGAGCAAGATGAAGATTGTAAGCAGCTTTAGCTTGGGATAAGGCAAGCTCGTTGCAGAGTCATTGGGGAGATGATCATAAATAGATTCCAAATGCCCGACTTCTTCTTCACCGGATTTAACTTTTTCATGAATGTCACCAAAAGTGTGTCGATTCCGTAGTCTAAGATCCCGCTTGAGCCTTTTGATCTTGAAAACAAAATTGGTCATGCCATCTGATTCAACATAAGGCTTTTTCCAACTGTCCTGAACCACTTTTTGAAAACCAGAATGCAACAACCACATTGCCCGAAACTTAAAAGACGAAGATCGGGGAACTTTATCTTTGGCTTTGTAAAGAATAGAGCATGATCGAGCGCACTTCGTTTAAGACCCGTATAGAGTTATTATTGTCTATATCTAGCCAGAGAGTATTGAAAAGCAGACTATCCAGTTTTTCTTTAACATAACCATTACTTCGCCAACCACTCCAAGTGAAAGTAGAACCTGAAACAGGGAGCTCATGAAGACCACAGTTAGAAATACAAGTGTTAAAATCTATCATAGAGCTCTCACTTGGATGTGAGTTGCCACTGTAATCAGTCAGGGCTCGAATAGCGTTGAAATCACCACCAACCATCCAATGAATATTTAAATCAGACATACTTACTAAGTTATGCCACATATCAGTCCTGAGAATTCTAGTACATTTACCATAAACAGCAGAAACCAAGAAAGGATGATCACCATGGAATTTGAGAGTAATAACTTGCTCAATACTATTAACAACCTCTACAGAAGTATAGTAGGTCCAAAAAACCCAAAGTTTATCCCGGGGCGCAGCAAAACAATGAGTAAAACCAAGCTTGAGTTTATAACTACTAATAAGGGTAGAAGGGAGCATAGGTTCAGAAATAGCTAAAAAGGAAATTTTATGAATTTTAATGAGCTTTTTTGAGGCGCCTAAAGATGGTTTACCCTTTAGACCTCTTATGTTCCAAAAGAGGCAGTTAATCATGGGGGATGTATGGCTTTAAGAACTGAAGATCTTGTACTCACAGTAGGCTTTTGATTGACATAATTCTTTCTCCGTCCTCTTCTGCGTACAATTTGAAACCCATCATCTTCAATTAGAGCCATGTTATCACTGCCCAACTCATCCCCTGCAATCTGAACCATTTTATCTTTCTTCTGAAATCTCTTGTTCAATTCCTCTTGAGCAGCTAAGAGACTAGCCATTTGAGCTTGTTTTGTCAAAATATTATGCTCAGGTCTGTCATCATCAGAGACATTGGCTTGATCATGTGCTTCTTTTTCCCTGTCTTGCAGAATGGCATCATCTACAACTTCCTGGCTGCATAAAGGATTCAAGTGCTGCACATATTCAATGTGAGAGTGCAACTACAATTGCCTCTGAGTTTCAACAACTAATCCACTAGGCTCAGATACTATGGTTTGTGGAACCTGTTCTGAAATGATATCTTGGTGTGGAATATCATTGCTTGAGCCTTGTGGCATAGCACTTCCTAACCCCTGTGGCATTAGATCCTTCTGAGCTATGTTATCCCTGCTGTTATGCTGTTGTTGAAGAACCTCAGGGTCACTAGTACCTGGCTGTTTTTGTCTCCAAACTTGAGCTGGGGGGCCTGCATTATGATTCCTTCTTATGCCCTGCCCCTGGTCTGTCACATGTATTGGCTCATCATGGTGCTGGGGCTTGTGTGGAGCCTTTTGCCAACACTCGCTCTATGTGCCCAATATGGCCGCAAGACACACAATATTGTGGGAGTTCACTTTCCAGCTCAACAAACTGCCAAAAACCAGATGTGTCCCCCTGCTGAATCCAAAACCTACGAGGGAAGGGCTTCAACAAATCAAATTCAATCTGGATTCGAGCAATGGATGGTCGTTTAAGGGATGCAGTAGATGCATCTACCCTTAATAGTTTCCCAAAACTCGGAGATGATTCCTTTCGCAGCATCAACCTTCATCAAATGAGCAGTACTTTGGTAACGTAATCCACATCGGAACAATTGATGATTCCATATCAACATGGAAATCTCGGTGTCCATTTCAAGTATCCGCATCGGCTTACTGGTTACGAACCATTCACTTCGAGAGTAGAGGCGGATAAAATCCTTTTCCCCTGTGAAATTGATTAGGATATGCTTGGAATCTAGAACCCCTACTGAATACTGTTCCGCATAATTCTGTACTTCCAAAAAGTGCTTAATAGCATCTAAATTTGGCTTACCTTGAGAAAATTTTCCAACGAGGGCGTACTGAAACGGTGATGCCAGCTTTTCAATTTGTTCTTTGGAAAATCGAATAGCAATTTCCCCCTTATATGATGCAATTTCCGGCATGAACTCAGGTGCCCTAGGCTGAGCAGGACGAACAGCTTGGGCATAGGATTTCTCCCCCAAATCCATCAGAAAAACGAGAAAGAAAAGAAACCAAAAGAGAAACGAAAAACACTAAGACAATAAGAAAAGAAAATGGCCAGAGAATTATCGAGAAAATGGTCGGAGCTAATCCGGCGGAGCTTCAAATCACCATCCTTTTGCTTCACTTTGATATTATGTCGTAGTATATACTATTTTAACCATCATCAAGGGGTTGGAGCTTTAACTCACCAAACTTTTGCTCCGAGGTGTGTACTTTTATAGAACCTTTTTGAACTCTCTTCCTAGCATGCCTCTCTCTCTTAGCTTGCGTATTAGGTCGGCCTCTGCATCGAGATTTAGACTTTAGACCAAGGACATCATATTTTCCACTTTAAGCTCAACTCGTTCACTACGGAACATGGAAGGACTTGCTTCCGTGAGCATATGGTTGTGGTCCTTATTTTTTCTCTCTCTCTCTCACAGCATTAATCTCATGAATTCTTGCTCAACGGTTTCTACTACAACCTCTCTACGCTTATGCCCTTCTATCTCCATGATTTCCACCTTTCCTGGAGCGTACGTCATCTTGCAACTTTCCGGCCTATTTTATAGGGGCTGTAAGATCTTAAAAGATTCTGCATCATTATTCAACCTCCAAGTTACCTCCCCATTATCAAAATCCAAGACTGCCCTGCTTGTTGCTAAGAAATGTCTACCAGTACCTAACAAAACCGGGGCACTTGGGTCCTCTGGTATGTCTATTACTGTGAACTCAATTGGATAACCGAACCCTCCCGTCTTAATCGTGCACTTCCTAAGCGCATCGGCAGCATATCTCTAGTTCTATCAATGAAGGTCATGGTCCCGGTTTGATTCATAATGACCGGAAGCTTGATCTTTGGCGTACGTAAAAAGGTAGGATGTTGCAACTCGAGCCGAGTCGTAGAGACCTAATCCTACTGATATACCATTAACTTAAATTGGGAGTCGGAATGTGCCAGGGTCTCCTAACTTCACCACGGTGTCTGACTCTGGATAATCCTTAGGCTCAGAAAACATCGTGTCGGGATCCTGTTTAGGATCATCAGAATCATAATCCGAAGATGATATTTCAATTAACTCGAATGGGAACTCACTTGGACGATACGTGCTATACTCCTTAAGGTTCTCATTAGGCTCTTGCTTGATTTCTTCTTTCTCTTCTTCCACCCGCTTCTTAATAGCTTCATAATGCTCTCTTGCTTCGCATCCAGGGTACATGGAAATCGGCTTGATGTTCAATATCGTTATAGGCATATTGCTTGACCTTTTTGCTCTCTTTTTCAACTCGGTTTGATCAAATTTCGAATTGTTCTGATCTTCCTACAAAAAGACCAAATAAAACAAAGAAAAGGTTAGCAACTTTCGCTTCAGCTGGGTAGGATCCCAACTGTTGCGGACCTACTAACTAAAATCAATAGGGAATAACACAAAATAACCAGGGCTGTTCAGAATTTGATTTTCCAGGCCACAGTAAATCGGGGGTATCCCTCGGTATACCAGCCCGGAAATTTCTCTTTCTGGCAGTTTAACATATGCATATTTGATCTAGCATGACTCAAGACTCAAAAAAAAAACGACTACTTAATCAGAATTAAAACGTTTATATATAAAATTGGCCATTGTCCCCGGCAGTGGCGCCTAAAATCTTGATTGCGTGTAAGTCACTAACATCGATATTACTAGCAAGAATACTAGGTACATCATAGTATAGTGAATGCGAGTCAAGGTCGATCCCAAATAGACGATGCAACTTTAATTATAAACGATTCTATCCTAATTAAGAAGCAACATAGAGGCGGTCATAGACAAACAATAAAGATGAAAACAAATTTGGTATTCCTCCCCCTCTTCTCACCGATCTACTAACTTGGATTAGTTAATCGTTACGTTTACTTCCCCATATAATTTCCTTAAATTAATTGTGAGCTTTAGTTTTAATTATCATTATTAGCTACGGGTGCAACTCTTATTCCTATCTACTCCGACAATGGTAGTAGACAATCTATATGCAAGCTACCCTCCTTAATTGGTCCGTAATAGCCCATATGCATAAAGATCTAGAATTGCCGACATTGAGCGCTAACTCACACCACTAACCCGCCTAGACAAACCGTCGACATTGATCAAGACGTTCCTCGGGCCTATTGAAGACTATGTCCAAACTTAGCACTTCACTATTCATATTTCATGCCAGTTTACGATTACAAATTGCAGATTGGCCAAATCATACCTACTGTTAATTTAACCTGTCGATCAACGTAGCTGTAGTGAATCCCAGTTTTAGGTTTTCTAAATATAGCCTCGGTAAACCGGTATAGACGGCTGGGTTACCGAGGTTAGCTTCTCCTGTCACTGGATTTACATTGCTCAATTACGATTATTCTAAGTAAATTATGAGGTCTTTAAACATGCAGATTAACTAAAACACATAAATACGAACAGATCTACCATATTGAAGACAAAAAGGAACGTTCAAAGCTTCGTACCTTCAACGATGGAGATCTAGCTCAATCTACTCAAGCTAGAGATGGTGGAGAAAAGGAGGAAACCAGAAACAACTCTTTCAAAGCTTGAATAACTTTATTTCATCAAAATTGTATAATGTATATCAATATAATTGAGTTCTTATACAATAATCGCCTAATGCGGCCTTATATAGATACAATGACCGACTTATGACTCTCTAAAACCCCAACCGACCTAGATAATATGGTAGAATTAGTTTCGTGTCCAACAAGTCCTCGGTTTACGGGGCCTAACCCTCGGTAACCGGGCCAACTTTTCTCTTTTTCTTCAAATAGGCTTCTTCTTGGACTTCAATCACTTGGCCCAAGATACTTCTTTTAGTCCGATCCATTCTCCAATGCTCCGCATTCGAAACATCCTATAAAACACGCAAAACGAGACCAAACAGTACCAAATCTTCAGGAAAATAACATAGATGCAGAATTACGATCCCGGAAACACTCATATAACATTTAACATATATTCCACATAATCACGAGCCTATTTATCCCCTCTTGAGTAGAATTCGGGGTGAATATAGGTATAATTATTGGTAGCATTTAGAGCATTATAAGTGCCGTATGTGCAAGCACCAAATTACTTCACGTAATCCTCTCGCAAATAGATCCGCCCTCAAAGAAAGTTTCCAGATTTCTAGATTATAAGCTTTGAATATTCAGCAAGTCCAGACACAACTGAAACTTGCCCTGCTGGACTGGTTTAGTGAACATATCATCAGGATTATCCTTTGTGTCAATCTTCTTCACTACAACCCTCTTCTTATTTCTCATAAAATTATATCTCACATCAATATGCTTGGTTCTTTAATGATTAACCTGATCTTTAGCTAGACAAAGTGCACTTAAACTGTCACAATAAATCTCTGATTGATCCTGATGTAGCCCTAAATCACTGACTTGTCCCTTCAACCAGATCCCCTCCTTGGCTGCTTCAGTAAATGCCATATATTCTGCCTCAGTAGTTCATAAAGCGACTGAGGCCTGAAGAGCCTCGTTCCAGCTGACAACTGAATTCCCCAATATGAAAACATAACCTGTCATTTATTTCCTCCTGTCCACATCACCTGCATAATCAGCATCACATTACACTGTGACCAAACCTTGAGTATCACATCCATAAATGAGACCAAAATCAATTGTACTCCTAAGGTACCTGAACATTCTTTTCCCAGCTTTTCAGTGTTCCTTTCTAGGTTGAGCCACGAACCTGCCGACAACACTGACTGTCTGAGCCAGATCAGGCCTAATGCAAACAATGGCATACATAGGGATCGACAACCGCACTAGCATAGGGAACCTTTGACATATACTCCATCTCCTCTCGCCGATTGTGAAGCATAGATAGACAAATGAACATTAGATGTCATAAGAGTATCTATTGGTTTTGCAAATGACATGCTTAATCCGGCCAATATCCTCTCGTATATAACACCGATGAGATAAAAAATAGTTTCTTCCGAGTTCTATCTCTCCAAATCTCCATCCCCAAAATCTTCTTGGCCGCACCCAAATCCTTCATTTCAAACTCAACACCGAGAAGGTTCTTCGCATTTTGAACATCGACTTCTTTTCACTCGCAATCAACATATCATACACATACAAGACAAAATAGATACGTGATCCCTTTCACCGATCGTGGTACACACAACAATCATATGGACTTCGTTATAACCCAAGCAAGATCCTCAGTAATCGTCAAACCTTTTATACCACTGTTTAGGAGCCTGTTTCAGTCCATACAAGGACCTCTTCAACTTACACACAAAATCTTCCTTGCCAGGAACATGAAATCCCTCTGGCTGATTCATTAATATTTCCATATCTACCTCACCATGTATAAAGGCTGTCTTCACATCTATCTTCTCAAGTTCATGGTCCTGTTGTGCCACCATTGCTAGTAACACCCAAATTGAAGTGTGTCTGACCACTGGTGAGAATATCTCATCAAAGTCTATCCCTTCCTTTTGACTGAACCCTCTTGCAACTAAACATGCCTTCTATTTGACCCATTTTGCCTTAGTTATTCCTTCATTCTTTTTGAAGATCCACTTGCAAATAACAACTCTCTCATCAACTGGATGTTTAACTAGATCCCAAGTCCAATTCTTCAATAATGACTCCATTTCATCTCTCATGGCCGCAAGCCATTAAGATTCTTCAGAACATGTCACTGCTTCCCTGTAAGTAGAAGGTTCAAAACCATCCACTTCTTCTGCAACTGGATTGCATATCCAACCATATCATCAAAAGCATACCTCCTAGGTGGTACCCCAACATTGGTTCTTCTAGCTCTGCTGACCGCAATAATCTCCTGACCAATATTCCCTGTTTGATGCTCAACTGACTCTTATTCAGCTGACTGGCTTGGATCAAACTATGGTTCAGCCACCAGATTAGATGAGTGATGACTTGGATCAGGTGAGTGTTGCATCTCGGCTTGAAGCTAGACATGTTTCTCGCATTCTAGGATTCAAGACGGGTTTTAGATTTAGCAGACCTCTCCATTGATGAGCTAATCATAGAATTTTCCTCAAAGACCACATCTCTGATGAGTATGACCTTTTTCTCTGCTGATGACAAAATTTTACAACCTTTCACCCCATCTCCATATCCTACAAATTAACACTCACTTCTTGGCCCTTGGTTCCAACTTCCCTTCACTCACAAGATAGTAAACGGTGCTTCCAAAAACCCTTAGAACTGAGTAGTCAGCACGCTTGCCTGACCACATCTCAACTGCCTTATGTGAGGACTCCCGTTTATTAAGTAGCATGTTGTAATTACAAATTTCCTCTCGCACAAAATCCCCTTGATAAACCAGCATTAGAGAGCATAAATCTTGCCCTCCCCAGAAGAGTTTGATTCATTCTCTCAGCTGCACCATTCTGCTGAGGTGTATTCCAGACTGTATGATGTCTCGCAATATCCTCAGCCTTACACAATGTATCAAAGTCATACCAGTAGAATTCTAGACCATTATCTGTTCTGAGCCTCTTGATTTTCTTGCATGTCTGATTCTCCACTAGAGCCTCTGCTTAAAACTGTTGAATCTCTCACTCTTTTGTTTCATCATCACCACTCAAGTCATTCTTGAATAGTCATCTTTGAATGACACAAAATGTCTGTGACCACCCAATGATTTCACCTTTGATTGCTCCCAACAATCGAAGTGATGCCTTTGTACTTTTTTCGGGATTCACTCGTGTGATTCACTCGAGTGAATTTCGACAGTGAATGTCATGAAAAATGAAGTAATTATATCGAACCAAGTCTCAAATCGAAGAGCATGAAAAAATAAAAAATTCAGTGATAGTTTAATTGCATTTGGAGATATATATCAAAATATATAAGTGTTTGAAAATGGAGGAGGAAAGAGAATAGAAAATTCAAACCTAGGTACATTCGTTTTTTTTTCTTTTTCTTTTTTTAACTTTGTCCTTTAGCCTATAAAAGTTATAAAAGTTACCCTTCTCCCTATAGAAAATATGCGACTGTTATGATACTTGAAAATATTTCAAACTGTGTCTTTATCCTAATTTTCTAAAAAAAAGTAAGAAAATTTTCCAGTAGTATATTAGAGGGGATATGATCATCTACCCAATATATTCCCGGCCAAGCTAAAACATCATCGCATCGCTAGAATTAATTCCGATGCCCTATGACAAGGTGCCGATGCATATCAATGCAACGCCGAAACAATGCTTTGTAAGTTGTAACAAATACAATGCTTCGCGATTCCTCGCTATTCTCTCGTGTTTATTTTGGTTTCAAAGAAAACGTCGTCGTTTCAAGCATGTACAAGACTATGACACATTAAACACATCAAAAAAAAGTAGAGAGATAATCCCATCCTATAACAAAGTATAAACAAAGTACGGTATTCAAGAAACATCGCATAGAAAAACACATAATACAGAAAAATATTTTAGATATTACGTATATACTACTTTTGATTCGCCGTTCGTAATAAATAAATAAAGAACAACTACTTTAGTTTCATTCTATTGTAAGACAATAAGAAATATCTTGCACAATACTTTATACCACCTTCTTCTTTCTTCTTGGGACTTCCTTCGCTTGTACTCTTCACCGTCTCAATGAACGGCGGATGAGGTTGGACAAGACTGCCGACAAATTTGAGCATTCCCCTTATGTACCAACCACCATATATCAGAAACATGAGAACTTGATGACTCACTATATGGCAAAATTAGGATTTTAGTCCTCTAACTTGGCCTATTTTGGATTTTGGTCCTGCTACTGCTTCGGTGAGGAAAATGGTCCTCTAACTTGATTATTTTTTTGAAAAATAGTCCGATCTTCCGGAAATAACTGATTGGGCACCGGAATTTTTAAAAGACGCTTACGTGGTAGCCACTAGGCTGCCACATTCAATCCTACGTGGCTATGGACCCCATTTTACTTTAAAAATAGGATTTCTCCTTCCAATTTCCCCCAATTTCATCCATCCAAATCTTGTTCCTAATTTACTACTTTGCATCTCCCATCTAATCCTCTTCCATCTTCTTCCTACCTCCCATCGGGTCATTACGTTTCCGATGGGATCGAATAAAATCCAATCATCAAAGGCAAGACCACCAAAACTCATAGCATCAACATTAGAAGCAAGTTCAAGCAACCGGATTGTGCTCACTTGCGGCACAACTACCTTAATCTCTTCTATTTCTGGCAATGATGTTTTCAATTGAGGAGGAGAAGCCTAAAAACAAATCACAGAGAATTTAACACATAAATAAAAAAAAATAAAGAAATGAAGATGAAAAATTAGACGGGGGATGCAAAGTAGTAAATTAGGAATTAGATTTGGATGGATGAAATTTGGGGAAATTAGAAGGAGAAATCTTTTTAAAGTAAAACGGGATTCACAGCCACATAGGATTCAATGTGGCAGCCTAGTGGCTGCCACGTAAGCGTTTTTTAAAGATTCCGGCGCCTAGTCATCTGTTTCCGGTGGATAGGACTATTTTTCCAAACAAAAAAAAAATAAGTTAGAGGACCATTTTCATCACCGGAGCAGGAGCTGGAATAAAATCCAAAATAGGCCAAGTTACAGGACTAAAATCCTAATTTTGCCCTCACTATATCGTACAAGAGAATCATTGACCCACGGAATATACGAGTCAATTGGTTTAGTGAAAGTGAATATAAGGGTACTAGTAGAAAACCCGTGCGATGCACGGAAAACATAAAATTTAATTGGGGGAATGAGGGAGAAGGACATAAATATTTCATCAATTGAGTAGAAGGACAGTCTTTTGAAACTTTTGCATAAAGGACAAAACTATTTATTCACTGTCGAAATTCACTGTTTAAATTCACTGCCGAAATTCACTGTCGAAATTCACTAATTTTCAAAATTCATTGTTGAAATTCACTGATTTTTGGGATTTACTGTTGAAATTCACTGTCGAAATTCACTGATTTCGGGATTCACTGGGGAGATTCACTGATTTTCGGGATTCACTGTTTGTCCTTCTCGCTATAAAAATTATGCAGTTGTCCTAACCCTATAAAAAATATGTAGATGTCCTGTTACTTAAAAATATTTCAGATTGTGTCCTTATCCCTAATTTCCCATAAAATTTAAAAATGTGTAGTAAGAACCAAATGTCAACTTAATTACATAGGAAACATAAAGTAATTGGAGTACAGAAAAAAGATGGTTATATATTAACAGATAAAATATATAACCGAAATGAAGACCCATAATTTGATCAAACGTGCAGCGATATTGAACATCAATTTGTTTCAAGATCTAGATGAATTTAAAACAATAGCCCAAAATCTCACCTAAGCACAACTCGACTATCTTTGCACGATATTGAATTAAAAACACAGCTGCATGTATGAATAAAAACCAATGAATGTAGCTAAATCCAAAAACATAGTGTAAGTGCAATGGTTGCATGAGAATCCAGAAAAGCGTGCAAATCAGGAATCAGACATAGTTTATGTACACTCTTCAAGCATAGCAAATAATAAGAGTTTATTGTGAATTTGATGAACCATTAGTGACCTGAAAATGCAATTTCACACATATCATTTACCTTACTAATCACCCAGTTGCACATTACCTTTTTACTCACCTTACAGTACCCTACTATCCCAACCTACCCAATCATTCATTTACCCAACCTATGTCACCCTAGCCAACCATACCTTGCTCTACCACCATAACCCACCCTACTTAAACACTCACATTACCCTACCCCACCATACCATCCCACATGACACATCATCATACACTACCACTCCTCACACCATATCCTGCCACAATCACACCATTGCTGCTCTAAACGGGAAGAATCATATTTTGAAATGAAATGAGAAATATCTTGAAACTAACTGTACTATTATGATAACATATATAAAAAGAATCAAATTACGAAATGAGAAATGCTATTATCACAACGGTTTTGTCATAACAGGAAGGGCGGTTCCACCTTTTAGCATTATGGGGCAGGCCGACCTATTGTAGCAAAAACACACCAAAATCGAACCTAGAGCCCGAACCTAGGAAACAAAATCTGGGCTCAAGTCCTTGATCTTCTTTTCACTCAAAATTTTGAAGAGAATTTGTCCTACTGATAAGAAAGAAAAATTGATATTAAAAGACAGTAATAATAGTTCATTTCCAAGAAAAAGACAATAAAACGGAAAGCCCTTTGAAGATCTCTTTCCGATTCCTCGATTGAAAAGATTACCGCCTCGCAGCAATTCTGAGTAGAGGTGAAATAATTCCCGGTATTTCTTGCAAAGATTGCTGTATTCGTGTCTCTTCCTCGACGTCTCTCTTGAGATTTATATCATAGCCTAGTAATTCGTCTGATGATCTGATATCTTCTCCTCGAATGTCAATCATCTTCTTTGTGAACCTCATCATAAACGGTGCATACCGAGGCACGGTTGAATACCTCTAGAAGAAAGTCAACATTAGTCCAAGTTCATCACGGTCCAGATACGTTATGCAAGTTATCAACTTCTTCCTAGCTACTAACTCTTCCATTACAGCCATCACGTGTTTGGGATTCTTCCCGTTTAAAGCAAAGAATTAGTGCTAATTTATGCCTATACTTGCATAAACACATAAACATAATGACCAACACATTACATGTATACAAACTTGATTTGCATACAATAGCCAAAAAATACCCGAGATGATAGCTTCCATCTCTTTTATAGCAATCAAATATGAGGGTTTTCACATGAAGAACCCGACCGAAGAGCAGCTTCCTCTATGTTGTGTTCTTACGACCGTGAATAAAACGATGGTTTCGCTCTTGGAATGCCTTTTATAAGCTCTTGATTTAGTGTAAGAAACAAATTGTACATGCATAGTATTTAATATGCTTTCTAATGAAGTAGAAATACATGACAATCAGAGGGAGAGGCTACACATAATAAGTAACAAACTAAAGCTCTTTTTAGTAGTGTTACTCTTCTATCATTGTTTTGTTCGGTGTTTGCAGATAATAATGTGTCAAAAGGATTAAAGGCACAGAATCATCCGCAATGCTAGAAACTTTCAGAAAAAGACGTAACAAAGAGTTGATTTTTGCAAGAAAAAAAGGGCAGCACTAAAGTTGATAGAAACCAAGGTAGACATACGAGAAACCATACACTATCACATTACGAAGCTATGCCGCTTTAATGAATCTTCAAACAAAGATTAACAACACAAAAAAACCACTACAATCATAGCTCTGATTTAATTTACCTGATTGTTGTTTATAACGCCATAAGTCTCAAGTGGAGCTCTATCATCAAGTAGATTGTCAGTATGATGTAAAAGACAAAAGTTATCACATACATGTCATATACAACAGGACTATGTGTATAACCAATCTGCCATCCAGCCCACATATAAATTTCACACCAAGTACATTATTCTGCATATTGTTTAACACATCAATGACAAATTTTTCCTTCAGTTTCCACCTAAGCGGCCTAAAAAATTGCTGGGTTTTGTTCGTGGAAGCATCGTTATTGTTTTGAAGAGCATCAATTACAGCAAGAGCATCAGTAGAGCATAAGCAAGAGCATTTAGGTATATGCACTCCACACACGTATCCCGCATTTTTTTTCAAAATCTCAGACCCCTATATACGGTATTCACATATTTGTACTCATGCATAAACACTCGAACAACCTAGGCATCAAGTTTAATTTTGACAAAATAAACTAAACCCAATCCCCAAAACCCTAGACATCAAACCCTATCCGTTTGGCCATTCCCTGAATCGACGATCAAATCATAAATCGAGAATCGCAGCAATTAACATAATTACTACAAAATTTGGACAGAAATTTTAGAGATTTGTGTGAAAAAATTGAAAGCCAAAGGAATGAGTACTACTTACGGGGTCAAGAGCATTGGGTTCAGGGCCATAATCGACAGTGAGAAGCAAATAAGAAGTGGTAACGTAGCCACCATTGTTATCCTCACGGCTTATTTGATTTCGATTCATTACTCCGAATGTTATTCTTCAATTGAATACCAAATAAACTCGTCAAGAAAAATGCCGGTGATTAATTTTACCTGGATGCTGGCCGGCAATCCAAACGGGAAAGGAAATTAAGAGACAAGGTTGTGGTGTGGGGAATGGTGTGTTGCAAATAGACTTCCTGTGATTAGAGAGTGGGATGTAGCACGTTTGGAGGGGAGGTTTTCCTTCGCTTTTTTGATCCGCAAAAGCCATGGAAGACGTGGGACGAAGGACCGAACGTGTGGGGGCCGGGAAGTTTTTTTTTCCAGGAGATCATGGGGTACTTAAGGCGAGAGGCTAGGGGAGAGGCGTGTATGCAAGGCCAAAACGGGTTATTTTCCGGTTCAATTGGGGAAAAAGGGGTAATTTGACAATTTTTCCTTGAAAACATAATATAAGATAAGTGTCCAAGAAATATAAGATTGTCCCCTTATCTCTTTGTTTTAATACGTAAGGGTATATTTGTCCAATTAAGTTTATTTTGTCTATTTTGCAATTTTTTCAAATTGTGTCCTATAACTATTTATTTATATTAAAAAATGGATTTTAGCATCTTTGTTGGTAAAAAAGGCGCCAGCCTTGTTTAAATTTATTTTTTTTATTTTTCGTTTTTTTTTGTTTTTTATGCAATGGTTTTAAAAAGCATTCTTATTAGAAAATATTTTTGTCGTTCACCCTAATTCTCTCTTAATAATTACAAGCAAATTTTACGTACCCTCATCATCATCCCAAATCAGAGGTTGATTAACATTCGCTTTCTATAGAAAGTGAGCAAGATCGGGTAGGGACAGAATAAAAGGAAATTTATCCTCAAAAAAGTGTACATCACGACTCACGAAAAATTCATGTGTAGTAAGATCATATAATCGCCATCCCTTTGGACCAAAAGGATAACCAACAAAAATACATGTATGAGATCGTGAGTCAAACTTATCCTTAATACGAGGTCGATTAGCCACATAGCATAAAAAAATTAAAAACCCGAATGGCATCATATACAACCAAAGAGGTACTCATAAGTGGTTTTATTAGCTAAGACAGGAGTAGGAGTAAGTTTAATCAACTGCACATCAACAAAAACACATTCACCCTAAAATACTTAGGTAATTTGATTTGAACCGCAAGGCCCGAGCCGAATTCAAAATAAGCCTTTGTTTTTGTTCCACACAACCAATCTACTAAGCGAGATCTACACACGACCTCGATGCACAATTCATTTTTCAACAAAAAAAAAGATGTATGATCAAAATTTCCATGCCATTATCACTATGCAGAACCCGAATCTTTTTTATTAAACTGTGTTCTCACCATTTGACAAATCGCACGAATTAATGCTCCCACTTCATGTTTACCAAATATCAAATAAGCCCACGAATAATCATCAACAATGGTAAGGAAGAAACGAGCATCACAACTGGAAGCAACTTTATTTGGACTCTAAATATTACAATGAATCAAATCAAAAGTAGCAGAGGCTTTATTGGACCTTAGAGGAAACGAGTTTCTAGGTCGTTTACTCATAAAACCAAATTGACTATCAAGGGCACAACTTTTATTTGAACTACCACTACTAGCACCGCCAGGCAAAGAAGAAATAACGGTCGAGAGGGATGATCCAAACTCCTATGCCATAACAAACTTGCATCGGTAACGCCACTTTATTTGGTTGGAAGCTACGGATAGAAACCGGCATGAAAATATAGACTCGATTACACAACACCCATACTCCAATCACTTCCGTGAAGTGTGGTCTTGTATAACATACAACATGCTAGTAAAAATAACAATATGTTTCTAGACACATGCGTACCCGACAATTTTTCAAAGGATAAAGTAGGGTGTTTAAAAACCTTGAGAGCGAAAAGAACCTTTGCCCATTGGTCATCAATCAAAGTTGGAACATTACCATGATCTAGTTCCCTAACATCTTGCACATTAGCCATACTAGAACAACAAATTATGAGCAAAAGAACAAATTTTTTTTGTTGATTGTCAACAACAACAAATTAGGAGTAGCAAAAACAAATTTTTTTTTATGATTGTGAACAACGAAAATTATGAGCGAAAGAATATATTGTAATGTATGTATTAGTGCTAGCCTGGATCCGTAAACCTTAACCTCTAAAGTTACATTGTCGGGATTCCCATATATGCCCCAAATGTGGGCCAACACTACTGACTTTACTCAACTTTAGTAAACAATACACAGACACATTGCTCAGCAGTATTCACGAACTCAACTGACTTACTCTTCTGAAAGAAGGATCTCAACTGCACTTCATCATCAAGTGACTTCCACAGACTTGAATACTCTGGTTAGCAACCCATCACTCAACTGATCACTAGACGTACAGATCAAGTCACACTTGAAAACAATTACAATATGTATTACTAACTCATGCAATAGGTAATTTTTCTAGAAGACCTTTAGACAAGTTCCCTTACCTAAAATACCACAACATATCGAATAGATTACCTCTGTTGCGGATTACGAGTTTTATTAACATAATTGTTTGGAAAACTTCTTGCATAAAGGAGGTAGATCCCCTTTATCAGTTTAGCTGTTCAATCCTCTTCCGATTCCTAATGTCATAAATGAAACAAGACTCAGACGCAATTTTACTGAGACATTGTTATCTTTTGTAAAGCACCTTACATATATCAAGTTAAAAGGGAAAGTTTAGATGCATAGCACATGTTGCAAGAAAAGACCCATTTTTATTTTACTAATCGTATATGACTCACTAAATCTTCATTACCATTTGTGCAACCCTAACTTAAGTCCTTTTACAAGTTTCCACACACACATTGTTTCAACAGAGCAAACTATGTGATCATTTGCACTGACTCTATTATCCAACGACTTGAACAAATAGTCGTTATACGTGCACTCTTATCAAGAGGACAAAAGGCTACTATCGGTGAAGTCGGCAATCTTATTGTTCTCGTATCAGCTTAATGAACTCTTTATACTGCTCTTTTGTGAAACCTGAAGGTTCAACTTGTTGTACTGCAGAATCCTTTCAATTCCCTTGTGGTCCTGCTTCTGTACCACTTGTACCTTTCTTTTAGACTTGTAACCTGGGGGATCCATGTTTTATGTTGCATGTCTCAAGTGTATGACCGTGAAATCCACAATCCATGCATTGTGCCTTCTTTCCCTGTGACTGCACACCTGCACCATTCCCTGATTTATTATCATTTTGACTACTCATTGATCTCTCTTGCATTTTATTTGAAAACACTACAGGAGCATTGATATTACCTTTTGCATAGAGTAATTGTCTCTCTACTTTGATTCCGAAGCCAAATACAGCTTTGATGTGTGGTGATAGATAAATTGGAAAATGTGTTTCATTGATTAAAATAGAATTACAGTACACCAGTATATATATACACGTATAGAATGTTCTGGTACCCCATGGAAATAAATACAAATAAATACAAAATATACACATATCATCTTAATACGCCCCCACAAGCGAGATGAGGGAGCCGAAGACCCAACTTTGATTTAAAGTACATAAATGAAAACCGAGAAAGCGGCTTGATGAGAACATCGCCTAGTTGGTCCGTACTAAAATCATGAGATACACGAACAAGGCCACGCTGAACATGGTCGCGGATAAAGTGATAATCAATGACAACATGCTTCATACGGGAGTGAAAAATAGGATTATCACATAATTGGGTAGCACCAACATTATCATAGAAAATAACCGGAGTAGTTTGAATGGAGAAGCCTAGATCAGAAAGGAGATAAGTGAGCTAGGCAAGCTCAGCAGCAGTATCAGCCACAGAACGATATTCGGCTTCGGTAGAGGAACGATCAACAGACGTCTGCTTTTTAAAACTCCAGAACATGAAGTTTTTCCAAGAAATACCAAAAAAGCAGAGGTCGAAGAGTAACCGGCATCTTTGTTCCCACCCCAATCAGCATCAAATAAGGCATGAAGTGCAAGGGTGGAGGTAGAGAATAATTGCAAACCTTCTTGTAATGTACCAGCCAAATAATGAAGAATACGCTTAACCCGAGACCAGTGTTAATCCGAGGGGGAGTGCATATACTGATAAAGTTTGTTGACCGCATAAGCAATATCGGGCCGAGTAAACAGAAGATATTATAGAGCACCTAGAACTTGACAATACAGAGTAACATCCGAATGCGGGGGAGATGCCAAGTCACTAGATGTAAAGGCATCTGGAGGAAGCGGAGTGGAGACCGGTTTGGAGTCTTGCATGTTGACCCGAGAGAGAAGTTCATGAATATATTTTGTCTGAGTAAGCATTAAACAATGGGCATTAGGAGTGACCTCAACACCCAAGAAATATGATAAGGGGCCAAGATCCTTGATAGAAAATTGCTGACCAAGAGAATCAATAACCTGTTGTACCTGAGAATGAGAGCGCCGCAATAATAATGTCATCAACATAGACAAGCGAATAGTAATACCGGAGGAAGTGTGAGCAATAAACGAGAGAAGAGTCGGCAGAAATGTTGACAATACCAATAGAGAGAACAAAAGACCAGAGTTCATGATACCAAGCCCGGGGTGCTGCTTATGTCCATAAATAGCTTTGTGATACAAGAAAAACAGTTTTAATGATGGGAATTCCCATCATTATATGTCATTTTCTCGTCATTGAAGACTTTTAATGATGAGAAATCCCCCTCATTTCCCCCTCATAGTTGCCCTTCTAGTTAAAGCATTCAATGACGAGAAACCCGCCCCGTCATTAAAAACATCAAGGATTTAATGACGTGATTAGACTCTCATTAGAAATATTTCTAGTGACGAGTAATTTCCTCATTATTATACGATTTGCCTCTCATTAGAACTAAAGTTGAATATTAGTTCTACCCGTTAATGATGGATATTGCCGTCATTAATAAGTGGAAACCCACTCATAAATTTGCTATGACCAATATCAACAAAAGACATATAACGACCAGGTGTTAAGATATTTATATATATATATATATATGTGTGTGTGTGTGTGTGTGTGTGTGTGTGTGTGTGTGTGTGTATATATAAATAGTAATGTAAGTTAGATATACAATCAAACGAGAGGACACAAGGTAGATACACAAAGGCTTAGTCAAACGAGAGGACACAATAGAGTGTTTTTTGCCCGTAAAATTTATTATCGGATTGGACATAACAACCATGACATTTGACGATACATGATCAAACTAATGCTCAAGAAAAGGTAATATATTGGAAACTAATTAATGTCTCATAGATGTTATTCATAAAAGCGTGGATGAGCTCCCGAAAGAATTGAAACATGCTTTGAATGCTAAACATTAAAGTATATAATGGCGAACAACCAGTTTAGCATTCAAATCGATTGACCGGTCCAACAGACCCGCTTCTATAAGAGGAAGAAGTCTCACAAGCTGAATATACTCTCCATTAGATTGTTCTTGCATCACATGTTCTGATAGAAGACAATCCAACAATGAATTTGGAAATTCTCTAAATATGCCTACAAAACAAAGAGGAAATAACTATTACAAAATACTTTAAATCATGGAATTAATATATTAGTTTATTTGATATTTGAATGAGAAATATACAGACCACTAGCCTTAGTTTCGAACAAGTAGACTGAATCAAAGACGATAAAAAGGTTGTAAGCACGCATTCTGATTATCAAAACAGACATAAAGCAAGGACATGAACTAGATGCAAATTGACTACAAAACAAATCAAACGGCATAGCCTAAGAAACGAACCAAACCAACATAGAATCAAAGAAAGAATTATAGATAGGCTATTGTTAAGGCCATATTTATATGATTATTAAAGGTTTATTTCATTATTATTTTCCCCACATTTGCATAATTTACATGAGAATTAAGGGTTTAAGTGTAATTATTTAATAAAGATGATTTTAAGAGGGTTGTATGCAAAATTGATGATTTTAAGTGTTAATTTAATGGAATTATTATTATTTGGATTTTATTACATTTTTGCATTGTTTATTTATCATGTAGGTGTTGATTTTCGAATGCTATAAGAGGATAAATGAAGCTCAAGTCGAATTATTCAAGATAGAGTCGGAATTGGCTTGAAGAAATTGGATAAAGATGAAGAAATCCGACCCTCAAGATCTTGGACGAGCGTTCGTGCCGTCCATTCCGTACGGGCGTTTGATAAAGTGAACGAGCGTCCGGAATTGTATTTTACATTCGTAGAGTTCGGACGGAGGATGAACGAGCGTTTACTCGCCGTCCAGTGCATTCTCGGACGGGCGTCCACAAGACCGTACGAGCGTCCATAGCCGACTTAACTTCCTAACCGACTTAAAACTCTATATATAAAGCGGCAGCCCCTTAACCCTAATTCATATACCACATAATTGAGATCGCAATTTTCACCAAAAAGCTGCGGCCAGAACCCTAATTCCACAGGGATGAACTTCTCCAATCCAACAATCATCTTCAACATGATTGTTGGCTAAAAGCCTTGCAGTGAGTCGACGGAGGAAGCCTATCAACAACACAAACCAACTAGAGAGTTCGATGCTTATGTTTAGTGAGTTTAATTCATAGTTTTTCATTACTTTGGATCTGTTTTATATTGTTTAAGTTTTATTGAATTAAGATTTGATGAAACGATTTATGTTTAATTTATGCCTGAATAAATTTATGAAAGTATGTTTATTTAAGTTCTCTTTTATTCAAAGTAATGCAGCTAATCATGTTATAAGAGATTAGGCATGTTTAGTTGAGTAAGAGTTTGGAAACGATCTCGTGATTTCGTGTTGATTGCATGTTTAGTTTATTTGAAAAGATAAACGAAACCCTAGAATTTGATTGAAGATATTTAATTGGATTCGTGAATAAATCACTACTAAAAACTACATCTTAGATCACCATCTAGTTGGGGGTTGTTGGTTGATGGGTGGATTCGTTGCCTCGCTGTGTTTTCCTTTATTGTTTATTAATCGAATCATTAGTTTAATCTTTAGTTTAAGTTTTAGTTTTATAAACCCTAGTTTCCTGCTGTTTTTCTGCAATTTTCTCGCTTCGAGCCGTAGTAGACGCTCGTCCGCAATAGCGTACGCTCGTCCGTTAGGTTTAGTTTCGTACGCTCGTTCACTTTAGTGAACGCTCGTCCGGCTTTCTCGTTTTCTTATTTTTCTTGCTTGTTTTTATTTCTTTTTTTTTAGTTTTAATTCTTAGGTTTAGGTTTTAGTTAGTTTCAAATTTTTAGTAGTTTAGATAGATAATTGTGACATAATTGATATAGATCTATATTTGAATCCGATAAACATTCCACTCCCTTAGACGACCCGTAAACACCCTATACTACGATCCTTATACTTGGGGTGTTTCGGTTTATAAATTATAAAACTAGTTTTTACCGAACAAGTTTTTGGCGCCGTTGCCGGGGAGTCGGTAACGGTTGTCGGATTCTATTTAGGATAATTTTCTGAGTCAAAAGGGTCGTTTTTAGCACGCAGTAGTATTTTGGCCGTAACTTTCGGCTCGAGTGTCCGTTTGGAACGCAGACCCCAATTCGGAAAGCTCGTTCCGACGCCGACGACGTGGTGAACGCCGTAGGCCGTTCAGTGCGTTTTCGAGGTCAAAATCCACTGTTTTCCCTTCCTTTTTGGCCCTAGAAGATTTCAACACGTTTTTTTTTTTTTTACCGTCTTAGTGTTTTTCTTGTTTTTTAAACTTTTCGTAGGTAGGTTTCTTTTCCAGTTTCGTTAATTTTAGGATTACATTTATTACTGTTTTATTTGATTTTCTTTCAATTATTTTCCTTATTTTTTTTTATATAGCTTAGATCTGTTTCCGTAATTATAGATTTGTTTGATTTTATTTCCATAAGTCTTTTCTGCTTTTATTTTTTTATCTCGTTTTTTTTTAATTTAATTTCTGGTAACGTTAGTTTTTAGGTTTTCGTATCTGAACGAGCGTTCAACAACTTGAACGCCCGTCCACCTCAATTCTGCCCTCTGAACGAACGTTCATTCAACTGAACGAGCGTTCAGTTCTGAACGAACGTCCACTAACACTGGACGCCGCCCGCGTCCGTTCAATCATCACTTCTTTTCTTTCTTCTCTTTTCTTCTCTTCTCTTTTCTTTTCTTCCTCTAAACCATCTACTCTTTTCTAAACTCGTTTTAATCAACCCCAAAGGGTTGAGTTCTTCCTTCTCCTTTCTTCTCGGTTTATGCAAACGAGAAGTAAGAAGGGACTTCGATCTTTGATCCCGAGCCCGAACGATCTATCCTTAGAAGAAGGCTTCTCCCCGATTTGGACAAAATGGCGGATCAAGATCCACCAATTCCAAATCCCGACCCCCAAGCTCGCTAAATTTACTCCTTCAACAGATGCAAGCTCGCAAAGAATAAATGTAATCGCAAGCCGGCATAACTCAACAACTTCAACAATTTAGACAAAACCAAATTAATCAACCGAACCAGACCCCTACACTCCATATCTAAACCAAGATTTTCTCGAGGGACATAGACCTATTCGTCCTCCCGACATGGGAGGAGTGAACTTTGATCTAAAGAACGGAGTTGTTGCACCGGTTCGTAATAGCTCTTTCCATGGTACGCTCGTGAAGATCCACACGACTTCTTGTCCACATTCGTACAAATCGTGAAGCAGTGCCATTATCCCGGTGTTGATTCCGAGATCGTAAAGTTGAAGCTATTTCCTTTTGCTTTAAAAGGTGAAGCAAGCGCATGGTTTAAGTCGTTAGCACATCATTCCCTCCATACATGGAATGATGTCAAAAGAGCCTTTGCTCTTAAGTGGGTTTCACCCGGCAAGATTATGGAGATGAAACGGGAAATAGCTACGTTTGAGCAAATGGAGGATGAAACTCGTTGGCAAAGCTTGGGAAAGATTGAATCTTTTGATGAGAAAGTGCCCCAATCACGGATATGATAGACACGAGTTGTTGGAACTATTTTACAGAGGAGTCTCTCAACCTAATAGAGACTATCTTGACTCCACAAATTCATGGATCCTTCTTAGGGGGAGGTGATGAGACTGCTTACAGAGTAGCCGAGACAATTGCCAAGAACAACATGTGGTCGACTCCTAAGAAGACCAATATTGTTAAGAAAGAAGGTACTTCAAGCAATCCTGATACACAGCTGTTGGTTGCTCAGATGGAATCGATAAGCAAGCAAACCGGCCAATCTTCGATGCACCTTCGAGGTGAATTATCTTGGAACACAGTGTGGACCGAGATGACGGAGGAGGTAAACTTAATGGATAATCAAAACCAACCCTTCCGAAACTTCAACCGAACCGTAACTATTCAGATTTCAAAGACAAAACTTCAATCAAGCCAAGTTACCACCGGCCCTTCAAATTCGAATTCTTTCAACTCGAACTATCAAAAGCCGCTCGTAACTCCCAAAGGCCTCAAGGTGGCCGGAATCAAACTCGAACAACAATCATACCACCTCATGTGTCCCTCAACACAAATTCGATGAGCCGGTAGACATGGTGAAGACTCGTCTACTAGTGTTAAAGCAATTGAGAGACAAGTTGGTCAAATGGCGTACCAAAGAAGCAAGCAGACCTCACGGTAAACTTCCGAGTTATACCGAGAGAAATCCGAAAGCCGATGTGAATGTTTGCACCGCCATTACACCTCGCGGGGAGTATGGGCAAGAAGAGGAGTTGAACGAAGTAACTTTGAGAAGTGGTAAGAAGGCCGGACCCGGCAAGGTGTCGGGAAACGAGTAGCCCCTCCCCGACGCTATGAGTTCGGAGGGGGAAATCGTAAACCACATGCCGAAGAAAGCAACGATGAGGAGCTTAGTGACAATTCTTCGGAGGATGAAAATAATTCGATGACGAGGAAAGAAAGGAGAGTCGGAGGCCGTACCCCCGACTAAGAAAAAGGAAGAAAAGTTTGTGAGATGGAAGGATAAGGAGGATGAGGCGATAAAGAATCAAAGCCACGAGGAATGATAAAGCCCTTCCTTACCCACCAAAAAGGAAAGAGAAAGCCCTCGCCAAAGACAAGCAAGATGATGGGGTGAGGAGGATACTTAGGGACACTAAAGTGAGTATGCCCTTAGCCGAGGTATTGTCTCGAAATGCCTAAATGTACTAAGTATCTTAAAGAATTCTGGGAGCAAGAGAAAGCTTCAGGGGATGGTCAAGAAGTGCTTCGCGAGGATTGCGCGATGGTTTCACGTAAAATTGTCGTTAAGCGAGGTGACCCTCGGAAGACCTTCAATCTCCCGTGAGATCGAAGGCCATTTGTTCGAAAATGTATTATGCGACTCGTGGGCCTCTATTAATGTGATGCCATTAAACGTATGCAAAAAGCTCGGGTTAGATAAAAGGATGCGGGAACGCCCGATTTCTCTTCGTATGGTAGACAAATCTAGTCGTACCGCAGCCGGTTGTGTAGCTAATGTTCTTCTTCAAATTGAACATTTAGTCTTCCCTACCGACTGGGTTATTCTAGACTATCCACCTGATAAGGAGATGCCTCTAATTCTAGGCCGAACCTTTTTAGACACTTCTAACGCTCTCATCGACTTCGCAAAGGACGATTACTCTTAGAGTCGGTGACACATCTGTCACCTTCACACGAGGGACACATCCTGAAAGAGCCGTAATTGATGAAATATCGTTTGTCGAAGCCATATATGAGGACGGAGGAGATGCCTATTATGAAGATGCAATGGAGCTTACAGAGATAGGTGTTTTTGAAGTCATGGACATTGAGGATCCGGCTGACTGCGGACCATCTTCTAATTCATTTCAAGCCGTAGGCATTGACGAGTCATCTTCACTCGCTCACACTGGGCCTGTTATTGAGTTAGAAGCATGGAGATGCCCAAAGAACAAACGATGATTTCAAAGAACTCGAGTCGTGAAGACTTCATCCCCGGTGAAGAAGAAGCTCACGGGTAGTTGGGACGAGGTAGAGTTTTGGAGAGAAGCTACTCATTGGGAAGTAGATGATTGGGAAGAGCGGCGTAAGAGCTTAAAGATGAAGAGTTAAGAAAAATGATCGATCACAAGAAAAAGGAAGCAAGTGTTGACCGGAGGATTCCGATGGATGATTTGATCCAAGCACCTTCTCGGGGTTGAGCCTCGGGAAGATGAGGTGTTCTACTGTCAACCACTTCAAGCTCATAAGGAGAAAGGTGGCCCGTTAAAGTCTAGTATTGAGCAACCACCTACTGATTTAGAGCTTAAACCGCTTCCAAAACACCTTAAGTATATCTTTCTTAAGGATGAAGATAAATTGCCTTTGATCATTTCTTCGAAACTCGACCCTGAGCAAGAAGCACAGCTGATAGAAGTGCTTAAGAAAAACATCCTCGCGTTCGGTTGGCAAGTGGGTGATATCCGAGGGATCACCCCGTACATATGCATGCATAAAATCCGAACGGAGGAAGGAGCTAAAAAGGTAAGACAACCTCGCCGAAGGCTGAATCCGCATATGCAAGAGGTTGTCAAGAAAGAAGTGATAAAGTGGCTTGACATGGGAATCATCTACGCAATCGCCGATAGCGAGTGGGTCGCCCTACTCAAGTTGTGCCAAAGAAGGGCGGTATTACGGTTGAAAAGAATGAAAAAGGGGAGGAAGTTGCCTTACGCCTCGTGATCGGCTACGCGTAGTCCGTATAGACTATCGTAGACCGAATGAAGTCACCGCAAAAGATCACTTCCCCTTACCCTTCATTGACCAACTTATTGAAAGACCGAGTGGTCACAAGTATTATTGTTTTCTCGATGGATACTTCCGGTTACTTCCGTATAGCCATCGACCCCAATGACCAAGAAAAGACCACGTTTACGTGTCCATCTGGTACTTTTGCTTTTCGTAGAATGCCATTCGGTCTATGCAATGCACCCGCGACTTTTCAACGGTGTATGTTGGCCATTTTTGATGGACTTGTGGAGCAATGCATGGAGGTCTTCATGGATGACTTCTCGCCTACGGCGATAGTTTTGATGAAATCTTAGAGAACCTAGATATGGTACTCCAACGTTGCGTTGAGAAAAATCTGGTGCTTAACTGGGAAAAATGCCATTTTCTAGTTGATGAAGGAATAGTTTTGGGACATAAGGTGTCCAATGCTGGTATTCAAGTTGATAAGGCTAAGGTCGAAGCCATTGAAAGGATGACGTACCCTAAGACAAGAAGGAGGTACGAGGTTTTCTAGGACACGTTGGCTTCTACAAAGGCGGTTTATTCAAGACTTTTCTACGATTGCCAAGCCTTTATCAAATCTCTTGAAAGAAGATGTCGATTTCTTGTTCGATGCGAAGTGCAAAGAAGCTTTCAATTGTCCGAAAGACAAGCTTATCGTTGCCCCTATTTTAGTTGCACCCGACCGGACCAAGCCTTTCGAGTTGATGTGCGATGCCTCTAATTACGCCGTAGGCGCAGCTTTTAGGTCAAAGAGTTGATAAAAGGTTCAGCCCATCTATTATGCGAGTCGTACCTTGAACCCGGCTCAATGCAATTATACTACGACTGAGAAGGAATTCTTAGCTGTTGTTTTTGCCATTGACAAGTTTAGAAGTTATCTTCTAGGATCTCAAGTGATTGTATGGACAGATCATGCAGCTTTACGCTACCTTATGGATAAAGCAGATGCCAAACCAAGGTTACTTAGATGGATTTTAATTCTACAAGAGTTTGACCTTGTGATTAAAGATAAGAAAGGTAGTGAGAATATTGTGGCTGATCATTTATCTCGCTTAGTAAATGAGGGTGCGTAGAAATCACAATGATATAGGCATTGATTTTCCGACCGAGCAATTGATGAAGCTTGAAACGGTTAGGCCGTGGTATGTCGACTACGTCAACTATTTAGCGAGTGGTCATTTAGAGGATATGACGTATCGTGAGAAGAAAAAGTTCTTTTCGATCTTAAATATCTCGTATGGGAAGATCCTTATTTGTTCGTAGTCCGTAAAGATGGGTTGCTTCGAAGGTGTGTTCCCGAGCATGATCGCAAGTGGGATATCCTAGAACAATGCCATAGCGGTCCTACCGGAGGTCACTATGGAACGCCGAAGACGGTTGCAAAGATCCTTCAAGCCGGATTCTACCGGCCGACTCGTTTAAAGATGCGAAGCCTTTTGTAAAGGTTGTGATAGGTGCCGCAGAACCGGACGGCGAGTAGTCGGATGGAAATGCCACTTAAGCCCATTCTTGAATGCGAAGTTTTCGATGTATGGGGCATAGATTTTATGGGACCCTTTCCATCCCCACGTGGTAATAAGTATATCCTCGTCCGTGTGGATTATGTTTCAAAGTGGGTCGAGGCCATAGCTACTCAAACTAATGATCATAAAGTCGTGAAGAAATTCTTGCAAAAGAATATCTTTACTAGATTCGGCGTCCGAGAGCACTCATTAGTGATGAAGGTACTCACTTTTGCAATGCGCCGCTTGACAAGATCCTTGAGAAGTATGGTGTCAAACACAAAGTTGGTACACCATATCATCCTCGACTAAAGGCCAAGTCGAGGTAAGCAACCGAGCTTGAAAAGAATTTTAGAGAAGACCGTGAACAATAATCGATCTAATTGGAGTCTTAAGTTGGATGACGCGTTGTGGGCTTATCGTACCGCATTTAAAACCCCGATGGGCACGTCACCCTTCCAAATGGTCTATGGCAAGGCTTGTCATTTACCTGTCGAACTTGAGCATAGAGCTTTCTGGGCAATTAAATTCTTAAATTTCGATAGCCAGCTCTGTGGGGAGAAACGGTTGTTACAATTGAACGAGCTCGACGAATTCAGACTCAGAGCGTACGAGAATGCTAAGCTTAGCAAGGAGAGAACTAAGATACTCCATGACGCTAAGATCAAGGACCGAGAATTCAAAGTTGGTGAAATGGCTTTACTTTATAATACTAGACTTCATTTGTTTCCGGGTAAACTCAAGTCTAGATGGTCTGGTCCCTTTGAGATTCTCGAGGTTAATCCAAGTGGAGTAATTACTTTGAACGGGTATGGTAATCAAGCTTTTAAAGTGAATGGTCATCGACTTAAGAAATATTTTGGGCAACCAAAGGAAAAGCCTGAGATTCTTTATTTCCAAAGAAGAGATGAGAGTACAGATGTCCTGATTTGTGAAGAGATTCCATCTTATTTCTTTGAGTCAGATGATGATGACGTTCCTATATCCACCCGTAAGGTACCTTCTGTTGAGACTTCTGATCATACCACTATGCCTATGCCGATCATCCGCAAGAACAAGAAGAAGAGAGTCAGTGTAGTTTGGAGAGAAAAGTTTAATGATCTTATAGCACACTTGACTTGTTGTTGTGGTGAAAATCATTTCCGCCCCAATACTCCTGATTCTGATACTGAGGTGGCGGTAGTCAAACCAAAGTGGCCCGATCCGGGTTGATCTTTTGGAATCTGTGTCAAGCTATTGACATTAAAAGAGCGCTCCTAGGAGGCAACCTAGTTTTCTTTGTTTGTTTCCTTTTCTTAGGTTGTTTTGTTTTATTGTTTTCGAAATATTACTTTAGTTGATTTTGTGTTGATGGTTATTCCTCTTACGTTCATTGTAAGTGTTTTGTGTTATGTGTTGCTCATATACCCCGTGTACCCCGAGATTATATGGTATGTCGAGTGTTGCGTATACTTTTGAGCAGTGTTCACGAGCTTTTATGTCCAAAGGTTGTTGTCTATTCGAGTTGTTGCGGTATGTTCATGCTCCGGCTCGACCTCGCCAACTTTCATCCGACAACCACCGTTGAAACCAAATAAGTTTTCTTTTTCTTTTATTCGCACATTCCGAGGACATAATGTGATTTAAGTGTGGGGGGTAAATTTGGGTATGTTTTTATGCTATATCCTTTGAAATATGAGTGAATGTTAAATTTCGCGAAATTTAAAATTTTTTGTGAGTCTCGAGCATATAATTGGAACTAGATGCTTGCTAGTTGTAGTTTTCTAACGATGATAGTATGTGACTTAGTGAGATAATTATAGCATGTCTTTACTTTTATGGAGATAGAATTCGTTTTTCACTCACGAAAGCCTTTGATATTGAAGCAAGATTTTTGAACTATATCCTTTCATTATTTTGAATGATTTATCTTAGGAAGGTCGATAGTAACACCCGAGTTAGACCGTGTACCGTGAATATCATAAAGTTTGAATGTGATAGGTGAGATGTAACTTATGACTTTGAAAAGTGAATAAAGTGAGTGAGCAATTATTAATAAATACGTTTGTCGGAAGCCGGTTTATGATTGGAGTGAGGTAGGCATTATCTCGAAATGTCCTATACCACTATGATGACCAAAAGCTCACGACAAGCAGAGATAGCTACCTTATGATTTGAGTAAGGTAGGGTGTTATCTCGAAACATCCTATTCTACTATGATGGGTAAAAGCTTATTCTGATATGCGTCAAATTTGAAAATTTTGGAAATGATGAGTAAAATAAAGTTGAAGTCTTTGTTATCATGATCTTATACCCAGTAGAACCGCATGATATGCTGTAGGGATTATCCTACTGAGTGTGTGGGAAGGCTTTGAGTGGAGCTATTACTGTTTGTACCTAGGATAGTCATTGGAATTTTTGAGAGGATATTTCTTTGAAGGGCTTGTTAGATTGAGAACGGCTTGTCACACTTACACCGAATCTATCTCTGTGTTGGTATCATTTGCTATAGTTGTTGTATCTTTTGTTACGTGAGTTAGAGATCTATGTGGATTATTTATAAAGTTGAGCTATAGTTTTGATTGTTTTGTCCGAGGACGTACAAAAAGCTAAGTGTGGGGGAGTTGTTAAGGCCATATTTATATGATTATTAAAGGTTTATTTCATTATTATTTTCCCCACATTTGCATAATTTACATGAGAATTAAGGGTTTAAGTGTAATTATTTAATAAAGATGATTTTAAGAGGGTTGTATGCAAAATTGATGATTTTAAGTGTTAATTTAATGGAATTATTATTATTTGGATTTTATTACATTTTTGCATTGTTTATTTATCATGTAGGTGTTGATTTTCGAATGCTATAAGAGGATAAATGAAGCTCAAGTCGAATTATTCAAGATAGAGTCGGAATTGGCTTGAAGAAATTGGATAAAGATGAAGAAATCCGACCCTCAAAGATCTTGGACGAGCGTTCGTGCCCGTCCATTCCGTACGGGCGTTTGATAAAGTGAACGAGCGTCCGGAATTGTATTTTACATTCGAGAGTTCGGACGGAGGATGAACGAGCGTTTACTCGCCGTCCAGCATTCTCGGACGGGCGTCCACAAGACCGTACGAGCGTCCATAGCCGACTTACTTCCTAACCGACTTAAAACTCTATATATAAAGCGGCAGCTCTTAACCCTAATTCATATACCACATAATTGAGATCGCAATTTTCACCAAAAAGTCCGCGGCCGTAAACCCTAATTCCACGTAGATGAACTTCTCCAACCAACAATCATCTTCAACATGATTGTTGGCTAAAAGCCTTGCAAAGTGAGTCGACGGAGGAAGCCTATCAACAACACAAACCAACTAGAGAGTTCGATGCTTATGTTTAGTGAGTTTAATTTCATAGTTTTTCATTACTTTGGATCCGTTTTATATTGTTTAAGTTTTATTGATTAAGATTTGATGAAACGATTTATGTTTAATTTATGCCTGAATAAATTTATGAAAGTATGTTTATTTAAGTTCTCTTTTATTCAAAGTAATGCAGCTAATCATGTTATAAGAGATTAGGCATGTTTAGTTGAGTAAGAGTTTGGAAACGATCTCGTGATTTCGTGTTGATTGCATGTTTAGTTTATTTGAAAAGATAAACGAAACCCTAGAATTTGATTGAAGATATTTAATTGGATTCGTGAATAAATCACTACTAAAAACTACATCTTAGATCACCATCTAGTTGGGGGTTGTTGGTTGATGGGTGGATTCGTTGCCTCGCTGTGTTTTCCTTTATTGTTTATTAATCGAATCATTAGTTTAATCTTTAGTTTAAGTTTTAGTTTTATAAACCCTAGTTTCCTGCTGTTTTTCTGCAATTTTCTCGCTTCGGCCGTAGTAGACGCTCGTCCGCAATAGCGTACGCTCGTCCGTTAGGTTTAGTTTCCGACGCTCGTTCACTTTAGTGAACGCTCGTCCGGCTTTCTCGTTTTTCTTATTTTTCTTGCTTGTTTTTATTTCCTTTGTTTTAGTTTTAATCCTTAGGTTTAGGTTTTAGTTAGTTTCACCTTTAGTTTAGTAGTTTAGATAGATAATTGTGACATAATTGATATAGATCTATATTTGAATCCGATAAACATTCCACTCCCTTAGACGACCCGTAAACACCCTATACTACGATCCTTATACTTGGGGTGTTTCGGTTTATAAATTATAAAACTAGTTTTTACCGAACATTGATGATAAGCTTCCGAAACCCGAAACTCGGTTGTAATGCTACTTCCAAAGACCGAAGCGAACGTTCTAGAAGTAAGCGGCGGCTCCACCCCTTCGCCATTAATGGTGACCCCAAGCAAACCAAGTGTAACATTTTCATTATACTCAATTTGAAACATTTCACCTCTTATGTATATCAATGAAATTAAATTCAAACACTTATTCCCTTGTCTCACCGACACTCACTATATCATCTATTCATCTAGAAACATACACCGTGAGTTTTTTCCCCGAACGTGTCTAAGGTGTTCGTCCACATGACCACAACTAATACTTCAAGGTAAAGTCAGTTTGATGGTTTATAAAGTGAGACTTTGGGCTTTATAAGCACAATCCCCATTAATTACAAAGAACATCCCAGGGCACGAAAGCTATCTTGTCTATATGTAGTCCTGGGAAGAGCTGAGAATTAAGGCCAATTGAAGGTAGTCATATGTTTCTGAAATCTATGAGATGAAAGCTCAAATCAAGGAGGTCAAGCAAATCATTGAACAATCTGAGTTAGACACGAAGAGATCAAGAAGAAAGTGATGTTTAAGTATACTTTTGGACAATCTGAACTCTGAAGGATCTACTGAAAATGAATACTAAAACATAAAAGTAGATACAGAGAAAGTAGGAACCTCGTAAGGGTTACGCAAAAACTGTCTCGCTAAAGCCTCGACTTCCTTTGGCCATGTGGCACTCCAATACAAAGTTTGTCTATCAGGTCGAATCTGTCACACATCAGCAATAAATGTCAACCAGTGTATAGCAAAAGACTAGGGATTAGTACATACATATGCATGTTGTTGGATAAGCACATTCATTAGCAAAGGGTGGAAAAAACTGTTAGAACACCATAGCAGAAACAATAGTATACAACTAGTATTTTCACCATCAACTTAACAGAAACTTGATCAAAAAATATCATATATATCAATAATCTATAAGTTCTGGAATTAAAACCAAGAAGATCACACCCATGACTCAAAACACAAACTACCAGGACTGAAGAAAAACTTGATCAAACTATGTTGTTATACTTAGAAACAAAATACTCAAAACTAGAAATAGCAAAACAAAAAAAAATCAAGTATAGACAGGTCTTATAACACTTGTACAACAGACTGCAAGAACTAGACATAACAGTCAAAAAGTTTATGACAACTAAAAGAGCAGACATAAAGCATACAAAACCATGGCTTACTCATATTCTGCCAGATGAAACTTAAACTTATACAGAATTAAATAGAACCTATAACGGACTGTAAAAAAACTCGGTCAATCCAGATATATGGCATACAGACATAAATAGTGCAATTGAGACTTGGACATAAACCTATAGTAGGCAAAGCATAGAGTTTACAACAAGAACAAATCAGAAAATCATCAGGACAGACTTCACTTACTCTCATCTTAAAACTTAAGATAGACTTTACAAAACTAAATAAAAATATTGGATAACAGAGCAAGTATCAAACCATACAAATAAACAAGCAATAAACAGGGATGTAAAATTACTCAAGTTTCAGATTGCTAGTGACCTTCATATCAGATCAATGAGAAACAATCCACGGGTAATGGAATGCAATTTCTTAGGATCTTCACAAATAATTTAAACAATGCACAAGTCATTGAAGACATTTTATCTTGTGCACAATTCATGTTTAAATTATTAGGATCTTCACAAATAATTCATGTATGTTGTATGGTTATTCAAGTGGCATCTAAGATAAAAATGATTAATAGTAATCACTAATGCACAAGTCCCACACAGGATATGTAAAACACTGCATTTACTTAAAGTTTTACAACACCTTAACAGCTTCATGATTGGCACCATACATGTCATCTTTGGCCTGATGAATTTCCACATCTGCTTCAATTTCGCCGTCGTTCGGGATCTCTTCTCTGTATACATTGTCCTCCTCTTTGTCCATTTCCTAAGGCCAAATGAATATTACTCTTCTATTTAGTACCTCTCATTCTTCTCTATCTCTTCAAGTAAAAGTATCAAATTAATAGGTAAAAATTGGGAAGAACTCTTGAATTTCGTACTTTGTTGTAATTAAAAAGTAAAAGTAGCAAGAGTTCGAAATTTCTACCTGAAAACAAGTGATGGTGTCAAAATGCTTAGCCCACACATCAACCAGCTTAGGTTTAACTCAATCGCCCCACTGGCTTCTCAATGACCTGATTCGATCTTGACCCGCAATCTCACTCACCTTCGCTGCTTCTTAACATCCACCTTAATATTCTTCATGCTGTAGGGCACAAAGAGAACATCACACCTTTCCTTTGTTTACTCTGCTAATTCGGTAGATACAAATTACAGAGCGGCGGAGAAGAGAAGAACTGAGCGGCGATGAAGAGTATTGAACAAAGGGTTTTGGTTGTAAGCGTGTTTCGAATGTTCAAGGTTCGATGGCATAAGTAGTAGCAGCAGCGGCGGTAGTGAAGAACAAAGCGGCGGCAGCAGCGGCGGCGGTAATGAAGAACAAAGCGGCGGCGATGGGCAGAGAATTGGGTTTAGGTTATCGGCGTGGAGGCTGAGGGAGGGAACGAGAAATGTAATAGTTTTTTTAGGAATGAATGGATAGGAATATAGGATAAAGATGATAATGATTTTTCAAAAACAGATGATAATGGGGTGGATCTGATTATTTTTATTTAAGAATTATGTAAATAATGATGGGAATAATTTTATTGGACAGATAATGATGGGAAACACGATCATTAATGATGGGAATTGATATTTGGTCATCACACAACAAAACAATTTAGGTCCCGTCATTATAAGTACCATTTAATGACGTAATTTTGACCCGTCATTGAAGTCCCTTTTTCTTGTAGTGATGATCCTTGTCTTCGAAACCTGGAGGTTGAGTCATATAAAAATCCTCGGAGAGTGAACCTGCAAGAAGGCATTGTTGACATCGAGTTGACGGAGAGACCAACCAAAAGAAACCGCAAGACTGAGAACCAGACGAACAGTTGTAGGTTTTACCACAAGGCTAAAAGTCTCAAAATAATCAGTACCGGGCCCCTAGGTAAATCCTTTTGCCACTACACGAGCTTTATAGCGATCGATGGAGCCATCAGGATGGCGTGTAATGCGAAATACCCACTTACAACCGACAACATTAAGATTAGAGTCAGGAGCAACCAATGACCAAGTACCGGTGTGCACGAGCACATCAAATTTGTCAGACATTGCAAGGCGCCAATGCAAACTTTGCATGGCCTGTTTAACGGTAGAGGGCTCAGTATTAGAGAATCGATAATCCAATTGGACAGTAAGGTTAAGGAGTTGGCGAGGTTTAAAGATTTGATTTCGAGATCGAGTGACCATAGGATAGGGAGGTGGCAGTGGGGAAGGGGACAAAGATGAGGAGGACGGGGAGGAGGAAGAGGATGCCGATTCAGGAGAGGAGACGCGTTCAAGAGAGAGAGGTGGAGAAGAGTTCGGCGATAGGGAGGGAGAAGGAAGCGAAACATACTGGTCAAGAGAGATGGGAAAATCGGAATACATGGCGGGAGAAAGGAGGTTGTCAAGAGGAGGGAGGTCGGGATCGAAGGAGTGGTGGCAAAGGGAAACGATGCTCAACAAACCGAACATCACGAGAGACATACATACGAGCATAAGAGGATAATTACACAACTATCATATAGTGTGACACTTAACAGTGTAAGTGGGTCAGTCTAACATACGCATTCTCTAATACACGTCCACGTACAGTCCAAGTGTCTCTACGCTTCGATAGACGAGATCTATCCCTACCCTAAAAGACAGAAGATATCTAATATGTGCTATTTTGTTCATACCATCAATGCCCAGTTTAATAGTACATAAGCCTAGAGACATTTGAGTATCACACTTATTAAAGTGATTAGAGATCTCATCAACCATAATCTCCTATCACGGTTTCTCTATCAGAATTTAATACTAAGGAAGTTATCATATAACAATTCATAATTGGTTCTTTAAAATAACAAATATACGACAACAGAAAAGACATTTATATATATGTATAATCATAAAAAAAAGGAGAACTGATCCGACTCGGTCGGATCCGGTCCAACCGATTGGGTTTAGGACATTATTTCAACAACATATGGTGTTGATTACCAAGAAACTTTCTCACCTATTGTCAAGATCACTATAGTTAGATCCTTACTTGCAGCAGCAACATCCAATAATTGGCATCTACATCAGATGGACTTCAACACTGCCTTTCTATATGGAGATTTACATGATGAAGTATACATACAGTTACCCCCAGGTTGCACAGTATCTAAACCAAATCAAGTTTGCAGACTTACTAAGTCATTGTATGGCCCCAAGCAAGCCAGCAGACAATGGAATTGCAAGTTGACTGAATCCTTGGAGGCTGAAGAATTCATTAAATCCAAAAATGACCATAGTTCTTCTCAAAAAAAAATGACCATAGTTTATTCACAAAAGGGTCAGGACAGTCCTTTATTGCCTTGCTGGTCTATGTAGATGACATCATAGCAGCAAGTACCAATGAGAAGTTAATTCAGCAGGTGAAGGATGCCCTACACCAGCAATTCACTATTAAGGATCTTGGAAAATTGAGATATTTCCTAGGCATTGAAACTGCTAGGACACCTGCAGGCATATCAATTTCTCAAAGAAAATACACCCTTAATCTCCTATAAGAATATGAATTTTTTGGAGCAAAACATGCTAAGACACCTATGGAGTCTAAGAAAACTTTACAGCATGGTGATTCACCCATTTTGGAGGATAATACTGCTTATAGATCCTTAATAGGCAAACTTATCTATCATACCATCACCAGCCCAGATATTGCTTTTGCAGTTCAGCAACTGAGTCAATTTCTGGACACTCCTACTGAAAATCATATGAAGGCAGCTTATAGACTGTTAAGGTATTTGAAGACTAATCCTGGTCAAGGAATCATAATCCCAACATACAACAACCTTGTACTTAAAGGTTTTACAAACAGTGATTGAGCTGGTTGTCTTGAAACAAGAAGATCAGTATCAGGTTATATGATGTTTCTAAGAGATGCTCCAATCTCTTGGAAGGCTAAGAAACAAACAACTATAGCTAGAAGCTCATCAGAGGCTGAGTACAGGGTTATAGCAAATAATGTTTGTGAAATCCAGTGGCTGATTTATATACTATAGGACTTGCAGGTTCTAGTTCGGTTACTTTCTTGTGTTATTTGGTGACAATGCCGATGCAATGCATATTACTCATAACCCGGTTTTTCATGAAAGGATAAAACAAATTGAAATCGACTGTCATGTTGTGAGAGACAAACTAAAATCAGGACCTGTCAAACTTCTTCCAGTCAACACAAAAGAACAAGTAGCTGACATCCTCACCAAGGCCTTCGATGCACCTATTTTCTCCTATCTACTAGGTAAATTGGGAATTTTAATGATCTTCTAGAGTTCAAGTAGCTGAAGAGAATGCCGAGTGCAAGCTGTTCATGTACCACTTTTAACTTGTGGGGGTGTTACAGTATAGAGGCTGAAGGGAATACTAAGTGCATTCGGGTGATGCACCCAGCTGACAGTTGAGGACAGCAGCCTAGTATAGTATAATGTAGAGATCGGTTAATCAGTTATAGTTTGTAGTAACCGTTTGTAACTAACTTCTAACTAATTCATGAGGTGTATGAGATTATAAAAACCCCATGATCAGCTACATTGTAATCCAACTTGTAACATTCAGTTTTTCAATAATAATTCCATATTTTACTTTAAGTTTTAATTCTATAAACTTCATCAGCTGATGTCACCGCATCACCGCTATCACTTCAAATAGACAAGAACGGTTATACTAACATGCAATTTGACTTACTAAATATTCTCGTTTTTCAATATATTTACGGGAAAAATTCAAGACCGATGAAGCCAATCTTGAGGTGATGAAGAAGAGAATTGAAGAGCCAGAACATGAGAATGTAAGCCTAAGCTCGAAACTGGAAAACTTGAAGCAGGTAGAAGCTGATATGTCGAAGAAATGTGATGAATTTGAAGAACTGTCTAGAGAGAACAATGAGACACTGGATGTCACTACTGCTGAAAAACTGAATTGCAGACAAAAGTTAAAGAATTGAATGATAAGCTTACCATTGCTCTGTCTAACATTAATCGAAAAAAGGGAACGAAAAAAGAAAGATGCATACATAAAATCACTGGCCGACAGTTACAATGAACAGGGAGGTCAACATCAAAATATTGCTGCTATGTTGGAAGAGCAAGACAAAAACAGAAAATTAATCGAGGAGCTTAGAGTAGAAGTGGAAAAACTTGAAAAAACTTGTTCGACAGGGATACAACAATTGGGAATTTGAAAGCTGAACATTAAGATAAGAAAGAGAGCAATCAAGGCTTGAAAGAGTAGGTGTAGATCCAAGAAAGTAAAATTCAAGAACTGCAAAACAAAATCCAGCAATTCCAAGATGAGTAAGATTCTCTGGCCACTCATCAAGTGACACAAAATCTGGAAAAATCTGTACAAAAAGAACATGCTGATACTCATCAAGTCACCCCTGCTACTTATCAAGTTACACAAAATCTGGCAAAACCTGTACAACAAAAACATGATGATACTCATCAAGTCACCCCAAGATTCTCAATCGAAATGAGGGTGAAGCAAGATGCAAAAAAGAGTGCAAAGAATGAGGATCCCGATTTTCGCACCCTCAACGAGAAGAAGAAAACAAAAGTTGAGAAAGTAAAAAAGAAAGACTACTTCATACCCGACGAAAATCCAGAGTTTGAATGAAAACTCATAATCCACAACAACAAAGATTGATACCCTTGTGGATGATACATTCTTCTGAAAGTATTCACAAGAATTCGGGAATTAGATACCAAGGACGGCAAAGAGTAAGCACAAATTACTAAACAACACCATAGAACATCAAAATTCTTGATATATTGAATACGACAATATATTACTAAATTCATGGCCATAGTCTGGGCAAGGTCAATAGGTGATTACCCCTTTGTGAACGTGAACTCAATAATGGATATTCTAAATGATCTCTACATAGACGAAACGTAAAATCTTATTGTCACGGCATCTTACTGTCACTACATTATTTGATGTCACTGCATATTTGACGTCATTCTCGTTGCATGCCAACAAATGGTAAGCACATATATAGAAGAATAAATATTGCTTTTGATGTTCCGCAAGCTTGAATACATAAACTAACTTACTCTAAGGAAATTTGCAACAGGTGGTTGAAGGATTTGTTGAGCTCTTAAAAGTCATTAAGGACAAAGTTAGATTCCACTTAACCATTTTGCCCCTTCCTCAATTTACGGGTATTTTATAACCGCTATTCATTTACGTGATTTGTGGGAGTTGGTTATTCCATGATTTAGTATTTCATTGTTATCATCCTCCATTGCTTGCAGGAGCGGCTGCACCCTATAAGAAATGGGACAACCAACCCGCTAATAAAATTATTACGGTGGTAAAAAAAATTAGGTACACATATATACGTGAAATTGACCCATTTATTCTTATATATTGATCCGTATTGAATAATTTAATATAGAAGACTAAGTTTAGTTTACAAAATATACAAATTTCGACCCGTATCACTAACTTCCTAAAGCCGCCCCAGATTGCTTGTTTGGAAAAGAGTACCGAAGAGGATAAAGCAGATGATAAAATTGCTGCAAACAAATTAAAAACAGAGGGCAAGAGGATATAGCTGCTAGGTTTATTTAAAAATAAAAACAAAAGGAATAGTAGTTAGAACTTAGAACTCTTCAAACAGATAAGTTTTAGTTATTTAGTCTTTATCATTTACTCATGTAATTTATCCTTTCTGGGTGGTTACTTCTTGTGTATAAATTGCATGAATTCTTTCTTTATTTCTGATTACTATTTCTTCCTGACGCTATTTATTGATATACTAAATATTAATTGCGGACTACTGAAGAAGACAAGATCTATCTATACTATACTATATATACTATATATATATTTGAAAACAACAATAAAATTGATTTCCCGTAAATTAGACCCAAACCCGTGATTAACCCGTAAAATCCAACCCAAATCCTCTTATCACGCCACTCCTCTTTCTCTTTTATTTTTTGTTTTCCGTTTTTTTTCGGTTTCCTTTTTTTTTTTCAACAATAAGCAGATGACCGTCCATAAAGCCTATCTTCTCATAGGTTTCTTATAACAAATATGATCATCTTCTCATGGGTTTGTTATAACAAATATGATCCTCCAATATGTCAAAATTTTATCCATGCATCGTATGGATTTGAATTTGATAACAAACTTTATCTCCATAAATCTCCTTCAATAACTCTCCAAAAAAAACTATTTGTTCGCCTCTTACTTCAAACGGTTCCAGTTTCAACCTCTTCCATATATCTCGCTTAAACAACATATACAACTGCTCAATCTCAGCACATAATCGCCCGAAATCATCTTCAACTTTGCAATAATTGTAATCCCTTCTCCCTTCAGACGAAGCATTCAAAAGCGATATGCAGTAAAAGTGAATGAAAAGAGATTATCAAGCCACCATACTCAGTTGCATGCAATCGGTTTGAGGTAATATGTGTTGGATATATGTATCGTGTGTGGAGTGATTTACGGAATAGATCCGTAATTAACGGACTTAATTACGGATTATTAAACTATAAAATAAATAATGCAAAAGATAAATTCGTATTATCTAACAGATCAAACAAAATCAATATTACGTGCAGATCTAACTCGAAGAACGAATAAGAAAATTACGATGCATAAAATAAGGACAAGATATCAAACCGAGGCGAGTAGATACTCTTTCCTTAAGCCAAATTGCTCCGGTATGGTACCCACGGTAGTAGCAACTGTCTCCCAAGATACAACGGCTTTATGTCTCGGATTTAGAGGCACTTCAAAAACCCGAGCTCCGGAGAACTTACAGAATGCTCCAACTTCTCTTCGACTCAAGACCTAGATCTATATGCTAGACTTTTTGTGGTGGAAAAGACTAGAGAAAATTCGATGCTTAAACTCTCATACATGGGGTTCTTTTTATAGTGGAGAGGAGGAACCAATGCTCAAATATGATTGGCCAGAACACATCATTAGACTTTTCCCCTTGGAAAAGAAAATAGGGCCGAAAATTATAAATAAAATTGGCCAAATATTTTCACAATTCTGATTGGTCGGATGACGTGTCTTCTGAATTCTGATTGGTCAGATGATTTAATTGCTCAACTTTTCCCTCAAGAAAAGTTATTCTGGCCGAAAATAATAATCAAATTTCGAAATTAATTTGATTAAATTAATTCCGGACCGACTTAATTTAATCAGAATTCATTTCAACATTATTCTGGAACCTTCCAACCGCCTCACGATTAACTAATTAATTTTCTGGTTAAATTCAAACGAACTTTCGTCCAAAAAATTAATAGTAACACTTGAACCGAGCCGAGCCGAGCCCTGGGGCACATTTATAAGAGCATACACTAGCCCTTATAAATGGAGCTCAAGTCTCTCATCTTACCAATGTGGGATATTGAGTTGAGGTACTCCATTCAACTCTTATCTCCAACACATTTTCAACCAACTTTAGGTATTAATTTCTCAATCACCCGACATCCGAATCGAGTGATTCAAAAGCCCATCATCAACTACTCCGTATGGAGTATTTAATGATATCATTAACTCTCGATGACATACATCGGAGCCTATCCGTAAATCGCGCTAAAGTTGACTATTCAACCCTTCAAAAAAGGCTTTTTCTCCAACAATCCCCCAAATGAATGAAAATTAATGCAAATGCAAATGCAGACTATGAAGAGAAGTCAGAAGGAAAAATATTGCATCACGAGAGGTAGCTTCTGGCCTTGAACCTGCCTTAGTGAAGTACTTTCGGATTTACTCGTCTAATCAGTGAACTAGGTCTTGAACAGTTCAGCCTTTAGTGTAAACCAAGACAATAGCACTCACACAATATTTCCCCTAGCACCTTCCGGTTCTCATGGTTGTGTCCGTCTCGGCCCTGGACAACACTTAATTGGTTTCAGAAAGTGCTTTAGAGAATTCAAGCCTCAAAATTCTCATAGAAGCGGCCCCACTTCGCACTTACATAGGTGACCTCCTATCAAGTGTATTCTGCCCTACCCCACTTGAATATCAAGACATAGGAATCTTTAAAAGCTAAGCTTAACCTCACACCCTCTGCAGATAGCACTTTTATTCTCTTAGAATGGGTAAGTGCTGGACAGTTCCTTATAGCTTAGTTGTCCCTTTTGAACCATGATCTTGGGATCTCCAGTCAACATGGTTGGGTTGCCACTACAAGGAAACATGCGTAATAGGCTTCAGTCCCATTCCGGTTGTCAAGTTGACACCTGATCTCTAGCTAAACCTTTGTAAGCGGATCCACAAGATTCTCCTTCGATCTTATGTAATCGATGGAAATCACATCATTAGAGATCAATTAATTAATGGTATTGTGTCTACGGCATATGTGTCTAGACTTTACTTACCATTATACACACTACTTTGTGCCCTTCCCCTAGTCAACTTACTATCGCAGTATATGCTGATAGCAGCCACTAGTAAGGAAATTCCTAAGCCATTCAGTGTCTACTCTAGCCTTATACAAGGCTATAAACTCAGCTTCCAATGTGGAATGAGCTATGCACGTTTTTCTTATAGACTTCCAGTACACAGCACCACCACCAACCGTGAATAAGTACCCACTGGTGGATTTCAAATCTTTCGTATCTGATATCCAATTCACATCACAATATCCTTCTAACACTTCTGGATATCTCATATATCGTAATCCCAGACTCATAGTGTACCTCACAACCTATTTAAGGCTTTTCAATGATTATGGTATGGATTACTCGAGAACCTACTCGTTTATTCACTGAACATTCTTAGTCTGGTCGTGTACTGTTGGTTATGTACATCAGTCTTCCGATCACTTGAGAATATCTCAATTGATGCACAGGTTCATCTCTGTTCTTGACTAAGTGCATACTTAGGTCAAGTGGAGTGCTCACATCTGCAACTCTCAGGTCCTTCACATTGAGGTCCCTTGTCAACATCCTTTCGTATTCATGATACTCTCATGAGTACTTCCCATTATTAGCATGTCATAGACATACTATCACATTAGTGTGTTTTTAATGTAGACATATATAAGTCCTAGCTACTTGACAACATAACATTGTCAAACTCGATATGCCGTTGCTCTGGCTATTATTCGAGCCACAGAGAGACTTAACAGGTCTACACACCTTACTCTTTTAGCCTGGAACTATGAACCCATCGGGTTGTTCCAAGTACATCTCTTTCTTCAACTCACCACACACATCCATTTGATGGATTTCCATGTTATAGTCTCCAGCTATATCGATGAGAACCCTTGTAAGTCAAGGCTTACTTTCTGTCGATACCGTCAGGCTACCAACAATGCCTTACAATAAATCCATCAACTTTTAACTTCTTCTTGAAGATCCACTTGCACTCGAGTGGTTTATTTCCTGTTGGAATACCAACCAACTTCCCAGAGTGATTTTGCATGATGGATTTAGCCTCTTTCCAGAAATGGGCTTCTGGAATTGACATTGCCTCAGCATATCTCTTGGGTTTGTTTTCTACCATATAGGCAGAAAATCAGGAGCAATGGACTTGGAAGTCCTAGCCCTCTTACTAAGACGATGTTCCTCAATTTCTTGAGGACCACTCTCTTATTAAGACTCATATGTCTCGCTTACTCATGATTGCTTCTTCGTAACACTTTCCTTTCAAGGAAAGATATCCACAAGGAACACCACATTCTTAGACTCGATGATGACATGTTAATGTACATCATTGATGTCTGAAAAAACAATAGGCACCAATGATTTTAGGTCCTATCACTCACTTTGGTTTAGGTACTTAATTCGACCTTAGCCAAACACCCTCACATTTCCAAGAATCTGTAGTCTTTCCACAGTTCATATGGGGTAGCACCCTTCTTCTTTGAAGGGATGCTGTTCAGAATGAATTCTACTGAGAGGACATCTTCCCCCCACAAGTTTTGATGTAAACTCGAACTTATCAACATAGCATCCATCAACTCTTTTAGAGTTCGGTTCTTGCACGTAGCCATACCACTTGACTGAGGTGTGTATGGTGTAGTTGTTTGATGAATGATGCCGGGCCCTTAGCAAGACTCATGAAACAATACATCATATCCACCACCGTAATCACTACGGATACATGTCATACGTTTGCTATGTTTATTTTCACTTCCATTCTGACAACCATCAAGTCATCACAAGCCTTATCGTCGCTTTTCAAAGATATCAACATCCGTTGCTATCATCAATAAATGTAGCGAGATACTTCTATTACCTCTAGTTTACACGAATCTAGAGGTTCCGTGTTGCTTTCTACCGGTCAACCGGTGAGTTTGCCAACATGGATTCAACACATACTTGACACTTGTGATTAGGATCAAATTTCAAACTACATGTTCATCAATGGATAAGCATATTTGAAATTGTAAGTCCTAGTTATAGTGTCACAAACATGACGAATCAAGCATGTACGCAGAACTTAAAGCCAATCTGACTGGCTCTCCACAGACCATCACATTTTGTGCTCAACATAATGATCAATCTCAGTTTGATCATTCAAAACATCGTTCGTCGCACCACCAAAATTCTCCATCCAAGGCATGAGATGAATCGGTCACTGGTGCTACGTCTAGTGCTACAGCAGGCACATACACTTGTGTCATAAAAGACATAGTCAATGTTGGATTCACATCGGTGTATCCTTTCATTTATGTCTAATAACAGAAGATCGACAAATTCGCAGTATCTGGGTTAGTTGAATTTGAAACCATAAACAACCACTAAAGAAATCAACTTCCATGATTTAACAATAGATACCACCATGTACTGCAAATAAAATTTTATACCACTACCACAGAATTGATTCGATTGTATAACATATGATCAACTATATTACCACACCGTCTATAAGGCATTTAGGATATACAATTCCATATTCTTAAGAAAGTTGCATACGTACTTGATTAACCACCTTTAACAAATTTATTTGCGTAACAAAACATCAACATGTGGTCAACTGTTCAACTCTTTATCCACCAATGAAATGACGCAAGGAAGTCATTACACGTACAACCATCAGCCGGAACAAATAAGGATATTATTCCAAGCTACCATAATAATTATTTAGTATAAACACTAAATAAACACTATTGTGTTGCACTGAATACTTGTAAAGAAATACTACAACAATGCCTTTTAAGAAACCAAAGAGATAGACAGAGAATTAATCAGAAGATTGCTAATTGCTTAACATATACGGATTCGTTTGCATCGCCATATATATGGCCCTTTTTATCCCTTTCTTTTTCTTAACATATACGATTCGTTATGTGTTCAACGATTGATCGACGTGATTAATAGAATGTTAATCCTTGGTCGTCATTCCTATACTCTTTCCTTATTTCTATCCTTCGAGAAATCACTCTGATTACATCCATCTTGTTTGTAAAGTATAACGATTCGCAATATTATATATTTGTCATCCAATGATATATTGGCACAACAAAAAATATATATGTGAACAAGATGCCCATCAACACGTGATAGAAATATATATATACTGCCACTTAAAAGATATATCTTACACTTGTATTTGCTTGTACCAGCACACAAACCTAACAAATAAATAAATTATTTGCTAATCAACATAATCAAAGGGCAACCTTTACTAAACAATACTTCCGGCGAAAGTGTTGACTCTATGTAGTAAAATGGGCACAATCTGATTACATTGACTAGAAAACGAATAAGCAAAATTACAACAAAACAATTTACAGTTTGTTTTGAAACAGATTAAAAGTAGAAGGAAACCGAGCCGTGTGTTTAACACACTTTCCTTAAGACTAATTCGTCCCATCACCGTCGAGTGCTTGAGCTTCAATGGAACGTTAGTCTCCCAGGATAGAACGGTTAACAAGGACAGGTTGCACCATACCTTCCTTGTGTAAGAACTATTTGATTGAACTCTCTATTTTCATAAGAAGGGTAGAAGGAGGAGGAAATACGTTGTATCAGCTTCTGGTTCGTAAGGTCCCTTTTCCAGTTGTATTTGTGGCTGTTTATATAGGCTCTAGTAGAGGAGAGTAGCAAGAACGATGGAATATGGAATGAACACTTTCGATCATATGTATTGAATGTCATAAGTGCGCGAATCGGAAGGTCTCAAAGATAATTATGTTGGAACAGAACATCCTCACACAAAGAATTCAAGAACAATTCGGTATTAGAAAATAAAATAAAAATTTTATTTGAAAAACCGAGCCTTATCTTGAGCCCTTCGAATCGAGCTGCATTCTTGTACGCAGGACACACGGGCATGCACAAACCCAAGGGTAAATCCGGATTGGATTTGCACCCCCCCTGCGTACGTGAGATTGTGTATAATGTTGGTTTCGTATTCCAACTACACTAAAACAACATCATATAAATAATGACTCTTTTCCCTTCTTTCAACCAATGTGGGAGAAATAGCTTCTTCCCATTTTCCTTTCCATAACACTTTCCATTCACACACTTAATCCCAATTGGCCCAACATGACATATCATTTAAAATATTCCATTTCAACCATCAATTTTCCAACAATCCCCCACATGAATGGAAATTGTGTAAAACCCTAGCAAAGGCTCTAAGAATGACATAGAGAGTTCAGCGGTAGATGAATGCATAGGATAGGTAGGTGTGACCCTTTGAACCTTCCCTTGATTAAATATGTTTACTTTACTGGCTGACTAGTAGACGCGATGTCCTTGAACTATTCTGGCCGTTGATGTAAATGATGACATATCAACCACACTGCATCTACCTAGCAACATTTAGTTCTTGCGGTTATGTCCATTTTGGCCGTGGACATCTGCCTGGTTCTGCAAGAGTTTCTAAGAATTGCGCCCTATACAATTCCCTTTGAAGCGGCCCCTCTTCTCTCTCACATAGGTGATTCTGTAATTCAAAATTTCTCGAATTATTCTTCTTACACAAATCATTAAAAGCTTTACTGGTAAGCTTATCCTCGTTCTCACTGTTTTTCATCTTAGGAATGAGATGGAGGGTAAGCCCCCACAGTGATCTCTACTTTTGCAATTAGGTTTTCCCATTGAACAATGATCTTGAGATCTTTAATCTACAAGGTTGGGTTTTCCTTCACAAAAGTTTATTCCATGGTCTTTAGTCCCATTCCTCTTGATGATTTAGCAACTACCTCTCTATTTAACCCTTTGGTTAGTAGATCCACAAGATTATCCTCTGACTTAACATGGTCTAAGGTAATCGTACCGGTTGAGAGTAGTTGTCTAATGGAATTATGTCTTCGGCGTATGTGCCTAGACTTACCATTATACATTATATTCTGTTCTCTTCCAATCGCCGATTGACTGTCACAGTGAATACATATTCCTGGCACAGGTTTTGGCCATTGAGGAATATCCTCTAGGAATTGATGCAACCATTCTGCCTCTTCTCCACATTTATCTAAAGCTACAAACTCAGATTCCATTATGGATTTTGTTATCACAGTTTGTTTAGAAGATTTCCAAGACACAACTCCACCTCCTAATGTGAATACAAAACCACTTGTGGATTTTGAATCCTTTGAATGTGATATCCAATTTGGATCAGTATATCCTTCTATAACAATTGGTTCTCTTGTATAGTGAAGGCCATACTTACGAGAATATCTACTTAGCTTGCCAACAGCGGAAGCGATATCCGGTCTAGTACAACTCATTAAGTACATTAGACTTCCAATGATCCTTACGTACTCTAATTGAGATACACCCTCACCTTTATTTTTTGAACAAAGGCTGACTCTGATCTATCGGAGTTCTGGCTTCATTTGAATCATCTTTATTGAATTTTTCCAGGATTTTATCAATACAATTAGACTGACTCAAAATGAGACCATTAGAATTTCTTGTAATTCTAGTTCCCAGTATCATCTCTGCTAAACCCATATCTTTCATTTCAAATCTGGCGTTTAACATATCTTTGGTATATTTGTTCATCTTACCATTGCTTCCAATAATAAGCATGTCATCAACGTAAAGATACAAAATGACATAGCCATCTTTTGTTTCTTTCATGTAAATGCATTTATCACATTCATTGGTTTTGAAACCCTTTTCAAGCATAACATGATCAAATTTCTCATGCCATTGTTTTGGTGCTTGTTTTAAGCCATATAATGACTTAACCAATTTACACACTTTCTTATCTTGTCCTGGACTAGAAAAACCCTCAGGTTGTTCCATGTAGATTTCTTCTTCTAAATCTCCATTTAAGAAAGCGGTTTTCACATCCATTTGATGTACTTCTAAATTACGCAAAGCGGCTATAGCAAGTACCATCCTAATGGAAGTTATTCTCGTCACTGGAGAATATGTGTCAAAAAAATCAAGACCTTCTTTTTGACTATAACCTTTTATTACTAGTCTGGCCTTATATTTATCAATAGATCCATCAAGTTTCATTTTCCTCTTAAAGATCAATTTTGATCCTAGTGGCTTACATCCTGGAGGTAGATCAACTAACTCCCAAGTATGATTTTGCAATATAGAGTCTATTTAACTATTTATTGCTTCTTTCCACATTGGACCTTCAGAAGAAGTTTTCGCTTCTTTAAAGCTTTGAGGATCTGTCTCTATCATACAAGTGATAAAATCTTTACCAAAAGATTTTTTAGTCCTCGACCTTTTTCTTCTTCTTGGCTCAACCTTAGTTGGCTCTTCCTCATTCACTTGTTCAGAAGGGTGATCCTGAACATGAACACGCTTTAATGAACTAGGTTCATTTGTTTTAGCCGGGAATACATTCTCAAAATAATGATGCATTTCTTGATTCCATTATCGTATTTTTGTGTATTTCAGGGTTATCTGATTTATACACAAGAGACCGATAAGCACTACTATTGTGTGCATATCCAATGAATATACAATCAAAGGTTTGTAGATCCTATCATCTCTTTTTTAGGTTTAAGTCCTTCAACCTTAAGCACACACCCCCACATTTTTATGATTTTGTAGTAATGTTTGCAACATTTCCACAATTCATATGGGGTTTCATCCTTCTTCTTAGAAGGGATTTTATTAAGAATGAAATTCACTGAGAGAATAGCGTCCCCCACAAGTTCTGAGTTAAACCTGAACTTAACAATGTAGCATTCATCAGCTCTTTAAGAGTTGAGTTCTTGCGTTCAACAATACCCTGTGATCGGTGTGTCATGTATATGGTGTAGTTGTTTGATGAATGATGCCGGCGCCTCAGCAAGACACATAAAACGGTACATCATATCCACCACCACAGTCACTACGGATAGTTAAATCCGTATGCTAAGTTGTTTCCCACCATCATTCTTATAACATTTAAAAGCATCAGAGCCTCATTATCTTCAATGTCATTAAACGGTTTGTAGAATATCAATATTCTACTTATTATCTAGGTTTAGTTAAAACCTTTACATTCATTGTAATAGTCATCAACACCACTATTAAATCCCGTTAACTATGACAGTTGAACTATTATTCATAATCTCTGAACCTTATAGACGTTTTAAGAATTAATAATCTTCAATACCATGATTGCTATTAATTCTCATTAACTTTGACAATGAAACGTTTTCAATAATTATTATTGCAATGGTTCATATTCCACTAACCGGTCATCTGGTAACAACTCAGTTCAACACAATTTGTATTTCACAGGATACAACCCGATTTAATTCACACAAATAATCATACGGTTGCACACACGTTATTTACAGTGATGCACCTCAGTGATTGTTGTAAATACATAAACTCAACAATTCCTCCATTATTTGGTTCGAACACGACGATACCAACATAATAAAATTTGCATTATAGACAGTATCCTCAGAGTCCCGCTATAATTTTAAAGCAAATTCATTTTATTTCATAACATGTATAGAATTAAATTTTAAATTGATAAAATTTACATCTATTTTATAACATGTATTAAAATTTTGGACAGATAATAAAGTATTGCGTTACTAATAAATTCGTTATAGAATATTAGAAGTTACGACACTTTAATTATAATATCCATTAATAAATCATATGCTTTCTCATATGATTACATGTATAGATCCAATTACCACAAAATGGACTACATGCATTAATATACATACAATTAAATTTCTCGAAGAAATTTAATAATATTTTATTATTCCGTGAGTATCAAATAAAATCACTCAATGAAATTTGTGAGTATTAACACTCCACGTCTTATGTCACAAAAATAATGTTGTGTCACAACAGATTATAACACTATAATCAAATAAAGAATTATAATTAAATAATTCTCAATCGAATAATTATTTTCCTTCCTGAAATAATAACTACAAAACTCATTTACACAAAATGATTTTGATTCCACAAAATTTTCCTCAGAAAATATATCACATGCGTCACAACAAACACAATTATGTATATATATATATATATATATATATATATATATATATATATATATATATATATATATATATATATATGAATTTTGATCATCTTCATGTGATCATTTATTTTTTTCTGTTGATAATATTTACTCATAAATAATATCATAAAATATGCACAATTTGTTAAATGAATTGACAAACTGATTATAAACGTTTCTTGAGTATCTATTATGACCACTCCTAGAACCAGTTTGTTTTCGTTACAACTCGATTCGTTTTCTTCAAGAACAGAAAACTGAACCATTTAATCTCGTTTCGTTTTCTTCAAGAATGGAAACTTCAATGAGATTATTTTATCATCACAAACCGATTCGGTTAAAAGCCGATTCGTTTTTTACTCGTAATGGTTGTCATATTTGAAATTTAACACAAACAGATTAAATTTCTTTCAATACTGTATAGAACGTTCGTGAACCGAACTATACACAATCTCAAAATTGTTTCTGTTAAATTGCTTTCAATAATATATAAAACGATCTCGAAATTGTTTCTATTATATAAAACAATCTCGAACTTGTATCTATACTGATTATTGAACAAATCGTTTGAGAATCATGTATGATTACTCAAAATATTCGTGAGTATCTTAGATGATCACACCACAAAAATTCTGCTCCGTTTATAACTCTGTTTTGAAACAGAAAACGAGCCTTCGATTCGTAAACAATAGTTTACTGTTCGTTTTCAATTCTGTCAATGAACCAGAATTATTCTGTCATCGGCTCACCGATACAGAAACACGATTTAGTCTTAAGATTGTTGCACTCTATGTAGTAAAATGGGCACAATTTGATTACATTGACTAGAAAACGAATAAGCAAAATTACAACTAAAAGAAATTACAACAAAACAACTTACAGTTTGTTTTGAAACAGATTAAAAGTAGAAGGAAACCGAGTCGTGTGTTTAACACACTTTCCTTAAGACTAATTCGTCCCCTCACCGTTGAGTGCTTGAGCTTCAACGGAACGTTAGTCTCCCGGGATAGAACGGTTAACAAGGACAGTTGCACCATACCTTCCTTGTGTAAGAACTATTTGCTTGAACTCTCTATTTTCATAAGAAGGGTAGAAGGAGGAGGAAATACACCGTATCGCCTTCGGTTCGTAAGGTCCCTTTTCCGCTTGTATTTGTGGTCGTTTATATAGGCTCTAAGTAGAGAGAGTAGCAAGAACCGATGGAATATGGAATGAACGTACCGATCATCCGTATTGAATGTCATAAGTGCAGCAGAACTAGAAGGTCTCAGCATAATTACGTTGGAACAGGAACAGTCTCACACAGCAGCATTCAAGAACAATTCAGTATTAGAAAATAAAATAAAGATTTTATATGAAAAACCGAGCCTTATCTTGAGCCCTTCGAATCGAGCTGCATTCGTGTACGCAGGACACGCGGGCATGCACAAGCCCAAGGGTAAATCCGGATTGGATTTGCACCCCCCCTGCGCACGCGAGATTGTGTATAATGTTGGTTTCTTATTCCAACTACACTAAAACAACATCATATAAATATTGACTCTTTTCCCTTCTTTCAACCAATGTGGGAGAAATAGCTTCTTCCCATTTTCCTTTCAATAACACTTTCCATTCACACACTTAAGCCTCAATGTTTCAAATACGACATATCATTTAAAATATTCCATTTCAACCATCCATTTTCCAACAGAAAGTGCATACCAATTGTAGTCAGAACAACGTGGACAAGGATAAGGAAGAGAATTATGTGAATAAAACCAAATTGGATCAATCCACTACTACAATATATGGATATTAGGACATTAAATAGAGGTCATTTATTTAAAAACGTCCTATTAAAAATGTAACGGGGCGTTCCACTTTTTTGGTGCGGTTGGCTACAGTAAATAGGTTGCTTTAAAATTTTTTTAATTATAAATTTGGGTTAAAGGGCGTTTGAACACGCCAAAAACCAAAACAAATGGAGCGCAGGAGAAATCCCCGCCTATCAGTTTCCCTAATTTTTCACTCCAGTCAATTAATCTGCGTAGAGACAAGGAGCTAGGGTAATTTCCATCTCCATTTCCACACATTTTCTCCTCTGCCTCTTTCTTCCCTTTTCTCCTCCGCTTCATCTTCCATACTTGGCGTCTTCAAGCTCTATCTTCCAGAGAATCAGTCCTCTATCTACCGCACAATCCGCCTTCTAGTACAGGTCAGCGAATATTTTGTTTACTTTTCAATTTCTAATGTGCCTCTGTTTAGCCTCTGCTTGTAATCCGATTAGGCTCTACTTGTACTCCATTTAGGCTCTACTTCACGTGAACCATCATGTTTGTCTCTCTCTGGTAAGCGTCTCAGATGGTTAGCTGGATCAAGTAACACATGACTGCTTCCTTCTCGTTTTACTTTCATATCCCTGAGTTTTTTCATGTTTCCGAATTCGGAATTCAATGGATGTATTCAATTTCAATGTAGTTGTCAAATTAAGAATGGATTTCCTTACTTTAATGACTTTTTTGGACATCGCAGATGTATGTTGTGTTTACTTTTGATTTAGTGAAGCTTGTTCCGGTTGCTTTTTTAGTATCAGACACCATGTTGTATTTTGATTAAGTTAATTGTGTACTATTTTTCTGAACAGATCAAGGATTTTAGGTTGGTTGAACTGCCTTGAGGGAGGAGGCATTGTCCTTTTTCCTTCCTTTTAGTTTTTAGTAGTGATGGCTAGACTGATTTGTGGATATGTTGAACCGATATGCTTGGGTCAGATGCTTAGTGATCTGAGCCTGACCTAGAGATCAAGGGTTCGAGGTAAAATGACCTAGAGATCAAGGGTTTGATCGATTCACCTTAGGAAGTCATATGTCAAGCTTCTTGGTGGTTGTATCGTGTTGAGGAGCTTTGTCTCAGATCAAACTCTTGAACCTTTGAGTAAATAAGATGTCCTGACTGCTCCACCGAAAGAGCCCATAATGTATTGTGCTATACTTCCCACCCTTTTTAAAAGACTTGAAAATTTTGCTTATTTTTCTTGTAAAGGAGGACATGTCACAGTATGTTTTATTCTCAATCTCTCCCTATAAACAAATGAATAAAAATAGGTTTCAAGGATTAAAAGGCAGATTGGGGTTTAGGGCTTTATGGTTGATAAGGATTGAAAGTTCAGAGTTGTGTTTTGGAGACACCTGCTAGGGTGTAAGCTAGTCCTGAAAATGTTGCCCATAATATGTAGTTTGTTTTCTCTCAAGTTTGTTATCTAGCTTGGTCATGAATGATAGTTTTTTGTTTAGATGTGTTGTGTGCATATCCTTGCACAAACTAAGCAAAGGCATTTGCTTGCTGCATTATACTTGTTCATGACTTTGAAGGTGTTTTGTGTATATTTACAAAATTAAGGCTTTTCATTTGTTCTTAGTGAAAATTGCTTATGGCTGTGTGAGATTGCCAACTATACGGAAAGTATGCAGATTGAGATTTCTTGGCGAAAAAAATAAGCTTAAATGTTGAATAACATGCAGGTATGGTGCGTAAAAGAAAAAACGGGTGGAGAAGAAGTTTTGTGCTTAGAGACGAGGACATCGAGACAAATGAAAACAATCATTTACCTAACGAAAGAGCAAATGGTAATGTGGTGGACCTTTACTTAATGTGGTTGACTTTTCTTTCTTACCATAACCATGACTTTTTTGTTCTCTCATGCAAATTATTATAAGTGACTTTTGTGTGGACATGTTTTATGTAGAAATTCAAATTGAGCAAAATCAGGATGATCCTATTGAGTATGAACAGAATGGTAATTTTCTTAGAACAATTTAGTACATGCTATTTATGAAGCTTTTTTTTATCAAACGTGTAATTCATAAGATAAGTTCACAAGTCTTCTATTGATTTGTATTTTGGTAGGAGATGAGGAGAATATGGAGGTCAATATAAGGAAAAAAGTTTGAGGACCCACATTGATGGTTAGGATATGGGGCCGGCCTAAAGGACACCCGAAAGAGAAGGTAACATGCAATCAGTTAGGTCAACCAATAGGACCCACCAAATCAACATTTATTGAGTTCCTTGGATCACGAAATGGCATCGTATGCCAATGAAAAAGGAGGAGATGATTGCTATCGTGAAGGTAAGTACGATTGAAATGAAATAGTTATATTACATCTTTAGAATTTTTTATCCTCAAATTGGCAATTAATGTTATGTTTGATTTTGACTGCAAGGAAAAATTCAAGGTCCCGCCTGGAATGGATTATTGGATGTTGCAGTTTATTGGACGTAGGTGGAGAAATTGGAAGACGGATCTAAAAGCACGTTATTATGATGAAAATGCTCCACTTAATTTTCAAAATCAAGCAATTGACTCAAGGGTGGTTGAAGACCAATGTAAGAAGTTAATTAAGTACTGGAAAATTGATACTGCAATAGTATGTTTCTCTAATTTCTCACTCTGTAAATTGTTAGTTATTCATTGTTATATGCAGCATCTTTTTCTCATATACAATAGTAGCCCTATTCTGTATGATCTCCACCAAACTAGAAGAAAAGGAAAACACAAATAATCGGTGAGCCTAACCAAAACCTTATGAATTTACTGTAATTAAGGCAATGACCAGTTTCCTTTTAGTGCTATTTGAACCAATTTTTTTATCTAGGTTTGGCTTTTTGACTTTGCAGAGTACTTGTTAGGATTTCTAGAATACTTGTTGTGATCCTTGTATTTGATAATTTCAGGCTGCAAGTAAAAGAAACAAGGAAATTAGAAAGAAAAAAAAATGCATCATAGGACTGGAAAAAAGTCTTATGCTCAAATTTATGATGAAAAGGTATTGATTCTCGTTTTTTCTTTACTACATAATATGGCATTTACATCACAAAGGTGTCTTTTTTTACAAATTCTATGTATACATTTGTTTATTGTCTCTAGTCAAAGGATAAGAATGTAGCGCAACCCCCATCCCGTGTGGAAATGTTCAAAGCATGCTACCTTGATAAAAACAAGAACGCAAGAAGCAGTGATGTTGCAAATGCTGTGGTAAGTTATTTAATGTGTAATAATTCATCTTTTTTCCTACGAGTTATGCTAACTAAATGAGTTAATTTTAGAAAGAAATGGATGAGAGGAGTAGTCAACTCACTGCTGGTACAGTTGATGAAATTGCCCCAGATGATGTCTTTGCGCAAGTAATTGGAAAAGATAGAAACGGTAGAGTGCGTATGATGGGAGGAGTTGTTGCTCCCTCTGATCTATGGGACAACTTTCCTAGTCGTGGCTCCAACTACCGAATGGCTATGGAGTATAAATCTGCTTTGGAACAGTCCGAGGAACGTTATAGCGAGCAAGCAGAGATAAATAAAAAATTGATGGCTGAGCTGACGGATATACGTGCTTTGATAAATCAACAAAACAACAATCCATTCGTAAACACATCAGCTGTTCGTTCTTGTTCATCCGTCCAGAAGCACGCGCAGACTAGTAGACCATTGCAGGTATTATTTTATGTTGTTCTATGAGAATTTTTTCTCTCTAATATAGACTAAATCTGCCTTAGAATCACACCCATTTTGTTGAGTTTGGCATCCTCCATTTTAGTTGACTCCATTATTTACTTTGTTCTGATTACTATCTTCTTGTTAGCTGTTGGAATTCATGTGTACACGGGCTAGTTAGCTACCTTTGCAAACTCGTAGCCCTTTTATCATCATTTACATGTAACAATATTTTGCTAAATGAAAAAAATGGCTTATTCATTTAAAAAATCTCTCTTTATTCAGTTTCTCAATTGGTGACACAAACTATATTTTAATCTACCTTTTGTTTATGTTTCCAGCAAGAAAATCTCCAGCTTCCTTTATACAAGTAAAAGAAAAAGCTTAATTTTTGCTAATATTACAGGGCCTATAGGACGTTCAATATTGTTGCTGCCCTGTTTCTGTATGTAGTTTTTATTTATACTAGTATTTCATTTTAAAAAGCAGAGTTCATGTAGTTAGAACATGTTTCTTTGCTAGGTTGCATAATTCAGCATGCATGTGTATAATTCTTGATTATTTAGGCATATGGAATATGCAATGTGATGTTCTTTATGACTAAATAATCATAAGCAGGGGAAGAAACCATTTCATACTCTATGAAATATGAGAAAGAAATGGTGTTGTCTACAGCTTGTTGTTTCCGGAGTTTATTATCAAGTTTATAGCATAAAAAGCACAATACAAATATCCACTTTTGTAATGGCGAAGCATGGTTTCTTGAAAAAAAAAGTAGGCACTTTGTGTTAATGTACACAGGGGAGAGTTCATGTGAAGATTAATGTTAGATTCTTTAGACCATTTGTTTTTTTTAATGAGAAAATCACATATGCACAAGGATTAAGTTTAGAGTCCTTAGAACTTTTTCTGCATAGAATATCCACCGAAGTTAATTCACTTCAGGGTTCAACGAGAGTCTGTTTGTGAAGGATATTGATAGTTACCGTTTCAGATTCTTATTTGTAGTGTATAATGTGTAATTTTTTTCATCCTTTTCTTTCATACACTGCGATGACTCTTGTAGGTCAATGAATATGTTGCAATAAAAAGCTGTTTTGATGCTTCAAAAACTGTTGCTGAAGGATATTTACAATCTTTAGACCCAACGTGTGTGGTTGGAGGTCAAGTGTTGGGTAAAAATTCATGTTCAATATTGATTCAAGTAGCAGTCGTTCCTTCAGAAGAGTTGTTTCGACCATTTGATATGTTTGAACCTATGGGTGATGTTATAGGACTTGTAATTGCTTGGCCAAAGCACTTGGTATATTTATTTATTCTATTTTATTTACTTTAATTTTAAGACACTATATTTATTGATTCTAGTTTACTTTTTTTTATTTTAAGACATCTTAGAGATTTTATCAATGTCACAGGTGTTTCTTATGGATGAAGATTGATCTGGTGGATGGACCCTACTGTGAGGTGTGGCTCTTGACATTATATCTCGCATTATGTTATTTATTCTTGGGTTGCATTCCCTCATAATTTTTTCAGTTTGTATTCTTATTTACTTCGGAGGTGGTTCTTCTTGTTATTGTGTGCATAATTAGAAGACTCAATAGATAATCATAGCTTGCCGATTCATATCGGTTATGCCCCGTATGGGTATGAGACTCATGCTGATCAGTTTTATAGCTTCCATTGCGATGCATGCCATTCATTAGCTTTCTTTTTGCATGACCCTTATGGCCATAATAGCCTGTAGGTGGGTGACTGTATTAGTTCTTCACCTAAGTTCATGCCACAGAGTGCTTATTACCATAGCCATGGATGTTGCATCTTATGCTTCTAGGCTTGGCCATAGTAGTCGTCTTGTTGATATGCATAGCCCTCTTGGCCAACAAAGCCATGTTTGATGGGTTGAGGGGAGGTCATGTATGGGTTAGCCTTCATGTTCATGTTTGATGAACTGCTGTTATAGCAGTCATCTTTTGTATAGTAATTAACTATACTCATGTGTGCAGATCACCTTGTGTGAAGTGGATAAATACGAATAATTCGAAGCGTTGAATAAATGAATATAATGGTTTCTTTTAATTTGTTTGTTGGTGGCAGATTTCACTGTGTTGTATGTATGTGCTATTATAGCTATCCCTTCTCAAACGTACTTAACATTGATGTTATAGTTGCAATTTGCATCTTGTAGGTTTTCCTTTTGATTTTCTAGGTTTCACATGACATTAACCATGGATGTTTACAATCTTATGCTACTGCATCATGTGCAGGCAGACAATCAACGTCAGAAGAAGGTAGAAGAGCAACTTAATCTGGCACATAAACCTTTTGATTATATGCTGCTCTATTTTGCTTATCAATATGAATGTTTTGGGTGGAATTTGTACCATGTGACATGGACATAATTATGTATTGTTTTTTGTTTGAACATTAGTCTATGACATCGCGATGATTATATATGTTCTCTCGACATTGTAACTTTATCGTTAATGCAATTTGAAACTTATTTCTAATATGATTACAAGTGTATTATTTAGTTTTTGAATTTCCATTCATATCAATAATGGAATTCAATTTTATGTATATTAGTGCATATTTTGTCATTTCAATTACAACACTGGAGGTGTTCGAAAACACCCTATTACAATTTTATGGGGCGTTTTAATGCATACCTAGTATAACTTTATGGGGCATTTTGAAACATAACAAATAGAACTTTATGGGGCGCTTTCATACATACCTAATACAATTTTATGGGGCATTTTGGGGTATACCAAGTAGAATTTTATGGGGCATTTTGAATCATGCCCAATTCAACCCAAAGAGGCGTTTTGAATCATACTGGATGCACATTTGTGAGGGCGTTTGTTTACTATCGAATGCGCATCTTTGGGGGCATTTTGGAACATATCATTACAGTAAAGGTGGAGACATTTTAAAGCGTATCAATTACTATTTAAAAGGGCATTTTGCAGTGTTACCACGTATAAAATATAGAGGCGTTGGAGCTATCCCCACATCGACTGAAGGGGCGTTTTCCAGAAATGCCCCTAGCTATAAAACGCCCTGACATCTATTTTGTGGGGGCATTTTTGAACGCCTCAAAAACCTGTTTTTCTTGCAGTGATCCCTGAATCAACATTTTTTTTTCCCCTTTACTTTACACACTTTTCCATTAACCATTATTTTTATTAACACACCACACCGGAAGCACTTAATTTGGTGTACCACAGGCAGATGTAAATACATACACACAATAGGTTACTCATCAAATCTAATACCCCTGCAACACCAACAGCATGAAAATACAAGTACCAATTTGATTCAAGCAAGGGAAAACTTAAGTTGTTCTAAAACCATAGTTTGGTTTTAACCGGATTAGTTTAATAGATTTGACAGCATAACGATCCTACAACACACGAATCAAATTTGTCTTAAGCTTGTTGGATATATGTATCGTGTGTGGAGTGATTTACGGAGCCGATCCGTAATTAACGGATTATTAAACTATAAAATAAATAATGCAAAAGATAAATTCGTATTATCTAACAGATCAAACAAAATCAATATTACGTGCAGATCTAACTCGAAGAACGAATAAGAAAATTACGATGCATAAAATAAGGACTAGATGTCAAACTGAGGCGAGTAGATACTCTTTCCTTAAGACAAATTGCTCCGGTATAGTGCCCACGGTAGTAGCAACCATCTCCCAAGATACAACGGCTTTATGTCTTGGATTTAGAGTCACTTCAAAAATCCGAGCTCCGGCGAACTTACAGAATGCTCCAACTTCTCTTCAACTCAAGACCTAGATCTATATGCTAGACTTTTTGTGGTGGAAAAATTTAGAGAAAATTTGATGCTTAAACTCTCATACATGGGGTTCTTTTTATAGTGGAGAGGAGGAACCAATGCTCAAATATGATTGGCCAGAACACATCATCAGACTTTTCCCCTTGGAAAAGAAAATAGGGCCAAAAATTATAAATAAAATTTGCCAAATATTTCCACAATTCTGATTGGTCGGATGACGTTTCTTCTGAATTCTGATTGGTCAGATGATTTAATCGCTCAACTTTTCCCTCGAGAAAAGTTATTCTGGCCGAAAATAATAATCAAATTTCGAAATTAATTAAATTAAATTAATTCCGGACCGACTTAATTTAATCAGAATTCATTTCAACATTATTCTGGAACCTTCCAACCGCCTCACGATTAACTAATTAATTTTCTCGTTAAATTCAAACTAACTTTCGTCCAAAAAATTAATAGTAACACTTGAACCGAACCAAGTCGAGGCAGCCGGATGGAAGGCGGCGGCATGCGCGTGTGGAAATATCTAAGTCCTCCCTCCTGTACAAAAGTGCCTTGCCCCTTGGGGCACATTTATAAGAGAATACACTAGCCCTTATATATGGAGCTCAAGTCTCTCATCTTTCCAATGTGGGATATTGAGTTGAGGTACTCCCTTGAACTCTTATCTCCAACACATTTTCAACCAACTTTAGGCATTAATTTCTCATTCACCCGACATCTAAATTGAGTGATTCAAAATCCCATCATCAAATACTCCGTATGGAGTATTTAATGATATCATTAACTCTCGATGACATACATCGAAGCCTATCCATAAATCGCGCTAAAGTTGACTATTCAACCCTTCAAAAAGGGATTTTTCTCCAACAATCCCCCACATGAATGAAAATTAATGCAAATGCAAATGCAGACTCTGAACAGAAGTCAGACGGAAAAATATTGCATCAGCAGAGGTTGCTTCTGGCCTTGAACATGCCTTAGTGAAGTACTATCGGATTTACTCGGCTAATCAGTGAACTAGGTCTTGAACTGTTCAGCGTTTAGTGTAAACCAAGACAATAGCACTCACAAAATATTTCCCCTAGCACCTTTCGGTTCTCATGGTTGTGTCCGTCTTGGCCCTGGACAACACTTGGTTTCAGAAAGTGCTTTAGAGAATTCAAGCCTCAAAATTCTCATAGAAGTGGCCCCACTCCGCACTTACATAGGTGACCTCCTATCAAGGGTATTCTGCCCTACCCCACTTGAATATCAAGACATAGGAATCATTAAAAGCTCACACCCACTGCAGATAGCACTTTTATTCTCTCAGAATGGGTAAGTGTTGGACTGTTCTTATAGCTTAGTTGTCCCTTTTGAACCATGATCTTGGGATCTCCAATCAACATGGTTGGGTTGCCACTACAAGGAAACATGCGTAATAGGCTTCAGTCCCATTCCGGTTGTCAAGATTGACACATGATCTCTAGCTAAACCTTTGTAAGCGGATCCGCAAGATTCTCCTTCAATCTTATATAATCGATGGAAATCACATCATTAGAGATCAATTAATTAATGGTATTGTATCTACGGCATATGTGTCGAGACTTGATTTACCATTATACACACTACTCTGTGCCCTTCCCATAGTCAACTTACTATCGCAGTATATGCTGATAGCAACCACTAGTAAGGAAATTCCTAAGCCATTCCGCGTCTACTCCAGCCTTATACAAGGCTATAAATTCAGCTTTCATTGTGGAATGAGCTATGCACGTTGGTCTTGTAGACTTCCAGTACACAGCACCACCACCAACCGTGAATAAGTATCCACTGGTGGATTTCGAATCTTTCGTATCTGATATTCAATTTACATCCCAATATCCTTTTAACACTGCTGGATATCTCATATATCGTAATCCCAAACTCATAGTGTACCTGATGTACCTCACTGTTAGGTGTAGTGCCCGAAAGACAATTTGTGTAATTGTTTTTGATATTGGATGACATAATTTATCTCACCTTAGTTACTTGCTTTGTGCTTGTAAAGTAATACACTGCTGCAAACCCTAAGTATATCTGTATGTAACCACTTAACTCGGTGTATGGATTACACGTGAGGATTGAGTTAGTAGAGATATGCTTAAATCGTTAGTCCGTGGTGAACTTAATCGAGTTTAGGGTCTCTTGATTAAAACACCAATAATGCGCCCAAAACACCTTAGGAGTGATAGTCTTATCCGGACTCCGTCGGTGAGGGTACCTACGTGGGGCATTTATTATGATGGCATTCATATAGAATCGGACCGGTTTAATCTGAATTTCTCGATATAATTCCGTAATCGAGGAATCTTATTAAATCATTAGATGATCATATATGGATCAACCTTAATCCTGAGGTGATCACAAGGTGCTTCTTGTCTCGGGGTAGTGTTTGATGTGTTAGTTACGGTTCACTTAGATATGTGTTCCAAGCCACTTCTTATTGGCACTATCTCCTGATGAGTGAGTAGTTCTGATTTTCACAGACATGGAATCCAGTCCTTCCTGCGGAAAGTAGAGAGACAGTCCCCTTATTTGTTAGCCGTAAGAAAGTGATCGATCCCGGGAGTTTCGCATTTGACTAATTAGCTACTAGTCAGACATGCATACTAATTGATCATCAGAGGGTTAATGGTAAATAAGGATAAGATATTCTGATTCGGGTTCACGGAGACTTCCCACTCAGAATGGACAGTCTATGGAGGGTTAATCCGTATGTAGTGATTATATCAATGGACGCTTATTCACTCTATGGGTTGAGTATAAGTATACATATATAATCGGTAGAGTTTAGTTTCGGGTTTATGGTGGCGTAATCCCGGAATTAATAATTAATGTACTTATTATGTTCGATGAATAATTAATTATTGGAGCTACTGGTTATAGGTCCATAGTCCCCAATGTGGCTTCTGTAATTCTGACTAATAATCTTGTTATTTGGGCCTCAGTGATAATTAATTGGTCAAGCTAATTAATTGATATGCATGGATATTATTTAGTTGTGCTAAATAATATAATACACATAAAAGACATTTTATTTGGGCTAAAAACCCTACAAGGTGGCGCCATTTATGTCTCTAATTAGCACAATAATTAATTTTTGTGTTATGGAAAATAAAAGATATTCTTGTTATGTGATTGGTTGGATGACATGTTATTTGGTTTCCTATTGGTCAATAATATGTCACAATTATTCATTAAGAAAAATATCTTTTTATTTTATTTAATTAATTATTATTTAATTAATTAAAACTTTGAGACCAAGGATTTACTCTCCTATAAAAGGAGAGTTCTTCCAAGTGCAAAAACACAAGGAAAAATTTCACCCCATACACCATAAAAGATAGAAAAAAATAGTTTTCTTGTCTAGGTTTTTAGATGAAGAAAAACTTAGAGTTTTTCTTGGTATTGCATATCAAGGAAGTTCGTTTATCAAGAAGGGTGTCTACCAACCGCCATTTGGAGAACACATCAGAAGATCAAGGCGTCTCTTCCCGATATCGGTAACATGATCTTAACCCCCTTGTAGTAGTTTAAGTCCTTTAACTATGTATTGTGATGTATAAGCCGTGATCCATCCGCTGCGCGTAGATCTAACCCGTTTAGATCTATGATCCTACATCCTTCAAGTGGTATCATAGCCAGGTTCCACGGTTTATACAGTCATAATCATAATTAAACGATTTAAAAGAGTGGAATTGCATGTACGTAAATTTTATTTATTGTTTTATGCATTGATAATGATTAATTTCTATGGTTGAAGAGATGAATTGGGGGTTGGCACTGTTTACCCATTAGATATATTGTAAACTCATATAAACGATGAAAATTAGTTCATATGAGTATAGGAAATTATGTAATTTTTTTTATTGCAATTTTAATGTTTAGTTATATCGTTTTTTCAAATGATCGAGCCGTTGAAACGACGATCTCTCCGGTCAGAATCAATATTGGAAGATGATGAACAATTCCACAAAATTTGGCGTCGATCGGAGTCCATTTTGATATCCGTTCGTTTCTGCAAAGAAGCTGCTATAACAGAAAAACGCAGGATTCACAGAAACCCTACCTGTGACTTCCTCGAATTTCTGGGAGATTTTAGACCGTTGAAATGCAAATCCAACCGGTCAAATCGATAAATACGGAGTTTTTGACGTGGCATAAAAATTTCAGGTCGATCGGGATTCATCTCTATTCCCGATCGGCCCCGGGAAGTCTTTGAGGCGCTGCTGTAAAAGTCAGATCCAGCAGCAAGTTGGGCGGCTCACTGGAGAAAATTGACAAGTCAAAACTCCGATCCAACCATCCATATTGAAGCACAAGGAGTGAGGAACTCCGAGTAAACCCTGCAGATTTTGAACAGCTGCAGATTATGTTAGAAAGAAGTAAACCCTAGTTAGGGTTTTGGTTATTTATTTTCTAATAGATTAGATACGGGGGTGCCAATGGTCCATCTCGGTGTTTATTTTCCGCACTAGTATACATGTTGTTAAGGGTGAAATTATATGATTTATAACGTTATATTTTATAATGTTTTCCCCCATATTCGTATTAATTGCATGGGAATTAAGTGTTTAAATGAATTATTGAGCAAATAATATTTTTAATGAGTTAATCGCAAAGTTGGTGAATTTATATGTTTTAATTAGGATTTTATGTTTATTGGAATTATGTTACGCTTTGCGGTGTTTTTGATGTCATGTAGGTACTTGTTTGAGGCTAAATTGATGATCAAATGTTGATAAAACTCGAGCTAAATCAAGATAGAGGAGATAATGGTGAGTTGGATTGAGAAGGAAAAGAGATAGATTTGAAGAAATCCGTTTTTGATCGAAGATGGACTGGCGTCCAGATCAGGCGAACGAGCGTCCAGGGTTGCTGCAAGGTGGACGGGCGTTTGAAGACCTTAAACGGGCGTCCAGAAGGAAAATTTAATACGAGAGTTTGGACGCCGAGCGATCGGCGTTCACCTCCGTCCGAAGCCGCCGGACGAGCGTCCAAGATAGTGGACGGGCGTCCAAGCACCGCCTTAGCCTAAACCGACCTAAAAATCTATAAATAGGCGCGATTTCTCAAACCCTAGACACACAATTCGAACCCTAAAAACCTAGGGGCAGCTTGGCTGCGTTTTTCTACAGTTTTTATCAAATTTTATGCCTTTAAATTCCTAGGTTAGATTAATTAATTCCATGTAATTTTTATTCAACAATTCGATGTGCAAAGGATGCTAGGAGGCTAAATCCTCCTTGAACGAGCGTTGTGAAGCCGTCTGTTTCAACAGTTTGATATCTAGTTCGTGATTATTTTGTGAGTGTCTATTAAAGTTGTTACTTTTATCATGTTTTTATATGTTGATTGCATGCTATATCGAAAGATCCGTGCCTTTGTTTATTGTTTGCTTGATGAAAGTCATGTTAACCTTAGAACACCATGATAAAAGTTTAGACTTTTAATCTAATCACAACGAAAGTTATTAGATTGAATCTCTAGGTTAGAAATTGAAAGATTTCACGCCTAGGTTAGAAAGACTTAATCTTTAATCGAAAGATCGAAGATTAGAAAACGAACTTGTCTACGAAAGTAGGTGTTCATGCCTTAGATAGGTGAATCACAACTTGAGTAGAGATCACGAAATAATCCGAATTAGTATCAAACGTTGATAGGATAGGTGGAACAATTGCTTGTTCGTTCGTTAAAATTTGATTTAAATCACTTGACTCGAATTGCTTAGCTTAGTTTAGTTTATTTTATTTTTCTGCGAATTAGTTAGTTTTTATTGCTTTCAATCTTGCCTAGCATTGGATTCAATCCTCTGTCTAGTTCCTTTTATGCATATTTGTTTAAATTAGTTTTCTGTTTAGTTTAGATTCTCGTGACAACAGTTAGTTTAGGAATAAAAACTAGGATCCACAACCTCCGATTCCCTGAGTAAATTTGCGGGAAAATTAGGCAAGAATTTTTTTTGTGTTTTCGTAACTAGTACGGTGTCAGGAGTCCTGGAAAAAAAATTTGATTTTACCAGAAAAAATTTTGCTTCTTTTTCCTCGAAATTTGGCGGGAAAATAATTTTTCTAGAAAAAAATAAATTCTTCATTTTTAGGCTTCAACCACCTGTTTTTGTAATAATGGCTGCCGAAGATAGACGTACGTTGGCAGACTACGCCATGCCTGGCGCGGTCACAGTCAACCCGGCTATTGTTATCCCAATTCCATTACGTACTTTTCGATGCGGCAAGATGCATCAATGTTTCACGGGTCCCTTTCGAAAATCCTCACACACACGTACACACATTTCGGAGATATGTGGTACGACACGCATTCAAGGTGTGAGTGAGGATGCGATTAAACTTACACTTTTCCGTTCTCTTTGAAGGGAGAAGCTAAAGAGTGGTATAGCTCTCTCCTGCGTAATCCATTACCACTTGGGCTGCATTGGAAAAAGAATTTTTAAGCCAATACTTTCCACCCGCCAAGACAAATTCCAGTGTTTAAGGGAAATATACAATTTTTATCAAACGGAAACAGAATCATTCTTTGAGGCATGGAAGAGATTTAAGGCTCTTCTTCGTAAATGCCCCCACCATGGGTTAGACTTGCAGAGGCAAGTCAATACTTTTTTCAGGGGGTTGACCGAGCTCACCAAGGGCATGGTCAATAGTTCATCAGGTGGGGCATTCCTGAGGAAAACGCCTCAAGAGGGGTGGGCATTGTTCGAAGACATTGCCAAATATAATTATGCCCCCTCCTTTCAAGCTGTTCAGGCACCACCTCCTCCTCCTAGGATCGAGGAGGTGAAAATGCAAAATGAAATCGCCATGCTGAAACAACACGGTGGCTACTCTCACGACATCTCCAAATCCGAGTTATCGACTCCTTCATTTCTACGAACTCTCAAGTTCTCCGTACCGCGAGAATTGCTCTCGACCGGCCATATGGTTGGCCGGTGTCAATTTAATTCCCCCGTTCCTTATCAAGTCAATGCCGTCCCGTAATCATGGACAAGTATAATCAAGTCGCATGCCAAGTATGTGACGATATGGGGCACACTGCTCGTTTCTGTCCTATGATTGGACAGAACGCAGAGATCAATGCCTTCAATGGCCAGCCGAATCAGAGGTTTGGAAATCTATTCTCTGGCCAGGGCAATTTTCAAAATCAGGGTTTCCGTCAAAGCTTCAATCAAAACTCGAATCTCAATCGAAACGCTAATTTTAATCAGAACCCAAGCTTGAATTCCTCCAATCTAAATCAAGGGTTAACTCAAAGTTGGCCTAACAATCCAAATCCCGCATTTCAAAGTCGGTCTAGCCAACCTTTCTCTCAAAACATTCAGAACTCTCAAGGCCCTCCTCGCGTCGATGATCTTGAAGCTAGATTGGACTTCTATCAGAAGGAACTGAAGGAGCAGAACAATAACTTCCGAGGGAGCAAAATAATAATATCCAAATGTTGATGAGCACAATCAAGAACCTTGAGAAGCGATGGCCGACCAAAGAAGCTTCTAGACCATCGTGCGCTTGCCCGCTTTATAGAGAAAAATCCGAAGGGTGGCCTAGTAGCCCAAACTCGATTTCAATTGTGGCCAAAGCACCGACCTAGTTCCTTCGATTCCTTATGGCATGCCGAGGCCGGTGCAATGAATCTTAGAAGCGGTACTCAACCGAGTGGTCCCTCTCACCAGGGAAACCACTAGCCCCTCCCCGCCGGTGATAAGGCGGGAGGGAAGTTGAGCATCTACGTTCCCCCGTTCGCAAGAAAAGACTCGTGTGGCCGATCCCCGAGAGGTGAAGAAGTTGTAAGTCCTCGTGTGGCGTTCCCCCGAGGAATGAAGAATCAAGTGAAAGTCGGGAGGGTGATCTCCCGACTAATAAAAAGTCCGAAAAAATTGTAAGGTGGAAGGACATGGAAGACAAAGTCATCGTGCTTCCTCAAACAAAGTATTTTCTGAGAGTGAGTTGAAGAAGCTTCCATTCCCACCTAGGAGAAGCAACATTCCCTTGAGTGAAGTTAAGAAATATGAAAGAGTGCTTAATTTGCTGAAAAATACTCAGGTTAATCTTCCATTATCCGAAGTTTTGGTTGAGATGCCTAAGTATACTAAATTCATCAAGGATGTTGTTTCTTCGAAGAAGAAGTTAGCGAAAATGGATCGTGCAATTGGTGAGGATTGTTCAATGATCAATTATCCGGACTTACCAATCAAAAGAGGTGACCCCGGAAAATTCGTGCTCACATTGCGGATGGGAGGCTTAGTCTTTCCAAATTCTTTATGTGACTTGGGTGCATCCATCGACCGATGCCATTGTCCGTGTGTGAGCACCGAGTTTACAAAGTCTTCTAGAACCCACTTCCATGAACCTTCGGTTCGCCGATAGATCTTCTAAGAAAGCTTCGGGATTCGAAAGACATTTTAGTCCAATCGATAGATTTACCTTTCCCGTTGATTGGTACGTTTTAGATATGGGAAAAGATGAGAAAGTCCCCCGATTCTTGGGAGACCTTTCCTATCCACAGCCTAGAGCCCTCATCGATTGCGATGGTGGGCAAGTAACTATTCGAGTTGGTGACCAAGAGGTGAGCTATAGTGTCTCTAAATCTATTCAAGTACCCTCTCGGTTCTCCAACCGGCTTTTCCATTGAGGAGCCATTTCATGACTTCAATGATTGTATGGACGAGCAAGTCAAGGCTGTGGAAGCGGAATATGAGCGATTGATCGATAATCTGAATAGCCATGGTGTGGCTAATCTAGATCAATTAGCAGCTGACTTTGAGGAAGAGTTGTTAGAAGGAGAAGCTTTGGCGGTGGGACCACAGAGTAAACTTAGTGATATCGAGTTGAAAAGTGGAGATCTCAAGTCAAGTTTAGAAGATCCCCCTAGATTTAGTCCGAAGCCGTTGCCTAAACATCTAAAGTATGTGTTTCTAAGAGAAGGTGACAAGCTTCCATTGATTATATCCGCCAAGCTCATCTCGTATAGAGGAGATGAAATTAATCAACGTCTTGAAACGTAATGAAAAAGCATTTGGTTGGCAAGTAGGAGATATCCGAGGAATATCTCCCGACATCCGCATGCACAAGATCAAGACTAGTGAGGGTGCTAAATGTGTAAGACAGCCTAAAGGAGGCTTAACCCTCACATGCAAGAAGTTGTTAAAAAGGAAATCATCAAACTTCTGGACATGGGAATCATTTATGCCATCGCGGATAGTGAATGGGTTTCCCCGACTCAGGTAGTTCCCAAGAAGGGTGGAATTACGATTGAGAAGAATGAGAAGGGAGAGGAAATTGCATTGAGACTTGTCACTGGTTACCGAGTCTGCATCGATTATCGCAAGCTCAATGAGGTAACCATGAAAGATCACTTCCCCCTTCCATTCATTGACCAGATGCTTGAGCGTCTGGCGGGGCACGCATTCTACTGTTTCCTGGATGGGTATTCAGGATATTTTCAGATACCCATCGATCCTATTGACCAAGAGAAGACCACTTTCACTTGCCCTTATAGTACATTCGCCTACAGGAGGATGCCATTTGGTCTATGCAATGCCCTCGCTACCTTTCGAGAGGTGTATGATGGCAATCTTTGACGGGCTAGTTGAAAAGTGCATGGAGATTTTTATGGATGATTTCTCGGTCTTTGGTCAATCCTTCGATGATTGCCTCAATAATCTTGATCGTGTGTTATCTAGATGTGTGGAAAAGAACTTAGTGCTTAATTGGGAAAAATGCCATTTCATGGTAGATGAAGGCATAGTCCTTGGCCACAAAGTGTCGGCCAAAGGTATAGAAGTAGATAGGGCCAAGGTAGAAGCCATTGAGAAGATGAGTTATCCTAAGAATGTACGCGAAGTCGAGGTTTCCTCGGACATGTCGGTTTCTATAGAGATTCATCCAAGATTTTTCCAAAGTAGCCAAGCCCCTATCTACTCGCTCAAGGAAGACGTTGAGTTCAATTTCGATGAAAACGCAAGCAAGCGTTTGAGGAGCTCAAGAATCGGTTAATATCCGCTCCAATTCTTATATCGCCGGACTGGAACTTGCCCTTTGAGCTTATGTGCGATGCATCCAACTATGCTGTTGGTGCAGTTTTAGGACAGCGAATCGAAGGAAAGTTCCAGCCTATCTACTATGCCAGCCACACGTTGAATCCTTCGCAAGTTAACTATACGACTACCGAAAAGGAATTATTGGCCGTAGTGTTTGCTATGGACAAGTTCCGTAGTTACTTGCTAGGTGCTCAAGTGGTTGTGTGGACTGATCACGCTGCTTTGCGTTATCTCATGACCAAAAAGGAAGCTAAACCGCGCTTACTGCGTTGGATACTGACCCTCCAAGAATTTGACGTTCAAATCAAAGATAAGAAGGGCAGTGAGAACGTAGTGGCGGATCATGTTTCTAGGATGATAAGTGAGGAAAAGGGTGATCCTGATGACATAGATCTTTACTTTCCTCTAGAAAACATCATGTTGATAGACGGTTGTCCTCCCGATGTTCCATGGTATTCTTCCATTGTGAACTACCTTCATGCCCGTTACCTTGATCCTGAAATGTCTTATCAAGAGAAGAAGAAGTTCTTCTCTGATATGAAATATTTCGTTTGGGATGAACCTTATCTGTTTAAGATCTGCAAAGATGGTTTGCTTAGGAGATGCGTTCCTGAATCTGAGCAACAAGAGATTATCGAGCAATGCCATAGTGGACCCACAGGTGGTCACTTTGGTCCCTGGAAAACGGTTGCTAAGATATTCCAGTCCGGGTTCTATTGGCCTACGATCTTTAAGGATACAGAAGCTTTCTGTAAAGCTTGTGATCGGTGCCAAAGAACGGGAGCTTTGACAAGGCGGTTTGACATGCCGTTGAAACCCATCCTTGAATGCGAAGTCTTCGATGTATGGGGAATTGACTTTATGGGTCCGTTTCCTTCTTCTTGTGGAAACAAATACATCTTAGTCTGCGTAGATTATGTATCGAAATGGGTGGAGGCAGTAGCCACTCCTCACAATAATCATAAAACGGTCATGAAATTTTTGAAGAAAAACATCTTTGTGAGGTTTGGATGTCCACGTGCCTTGATCAGTGATGAAGGGACACACTTTTGCAACCGACCTTTGGAAAAAGTCCTCGAGAAGTATGGTGTTCGCCATAAAATCGGCACACCGTATCATCCGATGACTAGTGGTCAGGTTGAGCGAAGCAACCGAGTCTTAAGAAAATCCTGGAGAAGACGGTGAATAGTCATAGAAAAGACGGAGTCGAAGTTGGACGATGTACTTTGGGCATATAGGATCGCCTATAAGACCCCTATGGGTACATCGCCATATCAAATGGTTTACGGTAAGCCATGCCATCCGCGCCGAGTTAGAGCACGGGCGTATTGGGCTACGAAGTTTTTGAACTTCGATTCCCAATCCCGTGGGAAACATCGATTGCGAGCGGTTGCATGAGCCGGATGAATTTAGACTCCGTGCTTATGAAAGCGCCAGGATTAGTAAAGAGAAGATGAAACTACTCCATGACGCCAAGATAAAGAAGAGAGAATTCCAAGTCGGCGAGCAAGTTCTCTTATACAATTCTAGGTTACATTTGTTTCCTGGGAAGTTGAGAACACGTTGGTCCGGTCCTTTTGAGATTCTCCAAATCATTCCCGGGAGGTGTTCTAGAACTACGCGGTTATCCGGACCAACCGTTTCGAGTTAATGGTCAAAGGTGCAAGCACTACATTGGTGAACCTAAAGAAAAACCTTTGATTGTTAAATTTCTCGATATTCTCGGATGTGGTGTTACGAGGTCAATGAATTTGACGAGTTTTCATCCGATTTATTCTCCGAGAATGACGGTATTGGTTCATCAGCAGAAGTTCTAGCAGGTAGTTGGGATATGGAGGAGTATGAAAGAGAGCAAAAGCTTAAACGTCATCAGAGGAATCAGAGAAGAAAGAAATCAGCCATGGGGAAGATTAAACGAGTTTGGAAGGTAATAAAAGATTTTACCCCATGTGTTAGATGCTGTTTCTGCAGCCACACTACGGACCGGAGCTTAAACGAGGTAGTGGCTGGCAGAAAGGTTAAATGGCCTGATCCAGGCTGAGCTTCAAATGTGTCGAGCTAACGACAATGACCATTAGCGCTACTAGGAGGCATCCTAGATATCCCTTATTATATTAGTTTCTTTCTTTAGTTGTTTTTTGTTGTTTTAGTTCAATTTTATTAGGATTGTGTTGTTTTTGTCAGTCAGCCGTCCTAGGCTTATAAAGGGTCGAAGTGTTGTTTTGCTTACGATTTCCTCTTATCTTTATCTCTATCACTTTTGCGCGATATGATATAATCCCTTGTATCCCCCGAGGTATTTCTTTGTTTTTCAAGTGTGCAGGATATTTTCGATAGCGATTGTGAGCTTTAGACGATTTCAGTTCTCCGGTGGATGGTCCACAGTCTACTGGATTCGTTGAGCATTTCTGGGTGAGGTCGACCCACTTCCAGAATAGCTCCCTTTCGAACAACGAATCAGCTAAGTTTTCTGTTTCTTTTTATTTTTGCACACCATGAGGACATGCTGTAATTTAAGTGTGGGGGAGGGGATAAGTCGATATGTATCTATACATTTGCTTACATGATTTTATTTTTATGCAAAAATGAGCTAAATTTTAAAAATTTTTGTTTTGTCTCGAGTGAGCAATGCATGTTTTTGCTCGGTTTGTTATATTCATTGATGATGTATGCCGTATGTTCCGTAAGTTAGTTGTTTCACCCGACACTCTTTTTCACAAGCCATAGTAAATGATGAGCTATTTATAAAGTTATACCCCTTTTGATTAGTGATGTTTGATTCCTTATAAGTCATGTGCTTAGTGCTAATGTTCATATCGTGAGACTTATGATAGTTTGTATTTAGTTCCAAGTACGATGTACTGTGAATATCTAGAAGTTTGAATGTGATAAGTAATACGTAGCTAATGTCATTTGAAAGAGTTGAGTTAATAATGAAATCAATAGTGTGTGTCGGAAGCTGGTCGATGATTTGAGTGCGGTAAGGCATTATCTCGAAATGTTTTATTCCACTATGATGACCAAAAGCTCACGACAATCGAAGAAAAAGTCGCTTTATGATTTGAGTAAGGTAGGGTATACCACGTATGTCCTATTCTGCTATGATGAGCAATAGCTTATTCTGATGTGTGTTTAAATGTGGAATCAATTGAATCAACTTAAGAATTGTTATGAAAAGAATGAAATGAGACTTAGTTATCGTTAATCTTATCCCCAGTATAAACCGATGGATATGCTGTAGGGATTATCCTCTAAGTATGTCGGAAAGGTCTTAAATGTGTTCTATCATCTTTTCCGGGATATGCTCCGTTTTGTAGGGTGCATCTTATAAGTATCTTTTATTACTAGTTTGAAGGGGGTATTAGCTAGTTTTGCTTGAAATATTCAAGTTTGGATTTAGTGGAAATTTGCTATGGTTATGCACACACACACGGGTGAACTTCTAATTTATTGACTATATGGTATATGTGTTGAGATGTCTATATTCTTTCCGAGCCTTTATCTTGTTTTGTTTTGCTCGGGACGAGCAAAGTTTAAGTGTGGGGGAGTTGTTAAGGGTGAAATTATATGATTTATAACGTTATATTTTATAATGTTTTCCCCCATATTCGTATTAATTGCATGGGAATTAAGTGTTTAAATGAATTATTGAGCAAATAATATTTTTAATGAGTTAATCGCAAAGTTGGTGAATTTATATGTTTTAATTAGGATTTTATGTTTATTGGAATTATGTTACGCTTGCGGTGTTTTTGATGTCATGTAGGTACTTGTTTGAGGCTAAATTGATGATCAAATGTTGATAAAACTCGAGCTAAATCAAGATAGAGGAGATAATGGTGAGTTGGATTGAGAAGGAAAAGAGATAGATTTGAAGAAATCCGTTTTTGATCGAAGATGGACTGGCGTCCAGATCAGGCGAACGAGCGTCCAGGGTTGCTGCAAGGTGGACGGGCGTTTGAAGACCTTAAACGGGCGTCCAGAAGAAAAATTTAATACAGAGAGTTTGGACGCTGAGCAGACTGGCGTTCACCTCCGTCCAGAAGCTGCTGGACGAGCGTCCAAGATAGTGGACGGGCGTCCAAGCACCGCCTTAGCCTAAACCGACCTAAAAATCTATAAATAGGCGCGATTTCTCAAACCCTAGACACACAATTCGAACCCTAAAAACCTAGGGGCAGCTTGGCTGCGTTTTTCTACCGTTTTTATCAAATTTTATGCCTTTAAATTCCTAGGTTAGATTAATTAATTCCATGTAATTTTTATTCAACAATTCGATGTGCAAAGGATGCTAGGAGGCTAAATCCTCCTTGAACGAGCGTTGTGAAGCCATCCGTTTCAACAGTTTGATCTCTAGTTCGTGATTATTTTGTGAGTGTCTATTAAAGTTGTTACTTATATCATGTTTTTATATGTTGATTGCATGCTATATCGAAAGATCCGTGCCTTTGTTTATTGTTTGCTTGATGAAAGTCATGTTAACCTTAGAACACCATGATAAAAGTTTAGACTTTTAATCTAATCACAACGAAAGTTATTAGATTGAATCTCTAGGTTAGAAATTGAAAGATTTCACGCCTAGGTTAGAAAGACTTAATCTTTAATCGAAAGATCGAAGATTAGAAAACGAACTTGTCTACGAAAGTAGGTGTTCATGCCTTAGATAGGTGAATCACAACTTGAGTAGAGATCACGAAATAATCCGAATTAGTATCAAACGTTGATAGGATAGGTGGAACAATTGCTTGTTCGTTCGTTAAAATTTGATTTAAATCACTTGACTCGAATTGCTTAGCTTAGTTTAGTTTATTTTATTTTTCTCGCGACTTAGTTAGTTTTTATTGCTTTCAATCTTGCCTAGCATTGGATTCAATCCTCTGTCTAGTTCCTTTTATGCATATTTGTTTAAATTAGTTTTCTGTTTAGTTTAGATTCTCGTGACAACAGTTAGTTTAGGAATAAAAACTAGGATCCACAACCTCCGATTCCCTGAGATCGACTCCGGTATCAATCGCTATACTACGATCCCTACACTTGGGGAATACCGGATTTATTGTGTAGATTGTATGTGTAGAACCGGAAAATTGCCATGACATGCATCATATCATGAATTCCACTCCATATGCATACATGTAGAAATTAATTCGAGGAATAAGTTAGGCATGTATAAAACACGCAATTAGTTTTAATTAATTGTTTGATATTAATTAGAAACTAATTAGGGTAAAAACCGAGGAACACGGGTTTTTCCAATCATCAAGGTTGGGTGATGGATTCTCGGTGAATCCCACTCTGCGAAAGCATAAGGAGTAAAATCCCGAAACCTCATTGTTAAGGTGTTGGATTCTCGGTGAATTCCACCTTACCTAGACGAGATTACGTTTTTGTTCCGTAGTGTCTACGTGAAAGTTTGATGTTTAAGGATTGGATAATCACGGAAAAACATGGTTCGAAAGTGGTTTAACCACGGTTGGGTGGCCAATAGTAGCTACGGCTCAATCGACTTCACCCTCCACGTGTGGCGTTTGCACGGTGGTCCGGCAAGGCTGAGCCATCCGAAGAGCCACTACGGCTCAACGGAGCTCCCCTGGTCTTGACCCGTCCGACGGTCACATATGTTCCAACGAATAGGTCGGGTGGGCTAGCCCACATAACCGACAACATTTGGGCCTATGATTTATTGTTCCTTAATGTAACATCAAGTCCAAAAACGTGATCAGTAAACCCACCACTGTTTTAAAATATTGAGTGGGAGCGGGAGAGGCGACAGCCGACCCCACGGCCTCTATTGTTGACACAAGCAACGTGAGAGAATGGTGACGCCTCATGCCGGCCTGGGACCGGCCTCCCTAAGGAAGGCCTTCACCGCTATCAAAATTCAAGGCTTGGTCTCCGAAAGGATAGGATTTTGGGTACTCGTCGGGTCACTGACCGACCCTAAGGCAGCACACTCGGGGTCCACCTAAAAATCTGAGATAGTAGGTCACACTCATAAAGGGTATTTTTGGTAGTACCTTGGCTGAAAAAGGAAAGGTGATTGACGATCACAAATGAGATGTTCGATTTTCAATCTGATCTTCAATATTAATCGAAACCTCTTTGACCTACCCTAAGGCGGCATTGAGGCGTTAGATTAAATCCTTGGAACGGTAGGATAGACTACAAGTACTTAGTTTATGTTCCTAAAATTTATTAGTAGTGTATGATTTGGATTTATTTTCTGTCAATTTTATTTACAACTATTTATATATCTCTCTAGGGTGCTAGACTACTAGTGTAAAATTGACTAGTAATGACTTCGTTGAAACGTGGTAAGTAACTAGAACGTTGTAATTATTAATCGTTCGTTAATTTTTCGGAAGAAATATTTTGAGCATTCGTAACTTATATGACATAAATAAGGATGTCACCGTTGTCAATCGTGTTGAACGAGAGACGACCGTAGTCGCCTTGAAAGATGATTGGGACGATAAAATTCTTCTAGTGAATTTTAATTGTGTAGTGTCTACACGAGAAATTTTCTAACGTAAAAAAATTGGAGAATCATAAATTAAAGTGTCGCTAGTTAGACGGTATTTGGAACCGATAAACTAGTGGGAGCTTTTGTCTTATGTTTTTCTAATTTAGAAAATTAGTCCCACCGGGTAACGCTTTCATTAGACATCCCACGCTTCACGAGTAGTGTCTACTCATACGAACCGCTAGTTCAAGACTATTTCCTTTTAAGGAAAGTTAAGAATGGGAAAGAATGTCCGTAAGTGTAAATCATCTTAATCGAAGTTTTGAGGCTAAACCGAAACATTAAATAAAGAAAGTATAGGATAAGGAAAGTGATTTCGGATCACTAACCAATGAATCCTTAGCGACTTTCTTAACGAGTAACTTGACTCGGTAGCTTAGTTCTTTGGAAGAACAAGGAAGCTGTTCATTAACGATTAATAGAGTAACAACGGCCAGTAATTTCAGCTACAATAGTGAGAGTGATATAAGGAAATGAATTTTGGAATCTATCTTTGAATATCACAGAAAAATTTATTTTTCTGTTCACATATTCGTTGAAACAAATAGATTCACTTTCAACTCAATATATTGTTGCCTCATAGAAAGTGAAGATGACATTTGTAGTACAAATCCGAGACTCGGACTTTTGTTTGATAAAGTCAGAACCACTAAGAAATGCTGAAAAGTTATATGTAACACGTCTTAAACTATTATAGGCGAATGGTTTCTGTATTAAGATAAACGATTCTTCAAGATCTATTAAATAGTGCATATATCCTAGAGATTAGACATAATGACTGGCTAAGGATGATTCCTATCTCCCAGTCTCGGAACACTGTCTTAAAGGAACAATGACTAAGCTTCCTTTCAATTGGGAAAGGGTAATAGATTTGAAGGGGTAACATAGCTTGTTCATCATAACCTTCGGGGTCTAGTGAGATATACAAGCTAGTGGGAGATTTTGAGTGGTGACATTTTGTCTGATAACTACTCGAAACACGGTTTAGTTTATCGAAAGAATACGAGGAAGAGTCTCTGATTTTAGCAGAGAATAGAGTATTCCATGCTCAGAAATAGGCTATCGCATAGTCTTGGGACCGATGCTCGGCCTCGCTCTCTAGTGGAATGTTTCTCACCGAGGAAGAAACCATAGACTTGCCCTATATAGTTATTGATGTGCTACAATACACTGCTAAACTCGATTAAGATAATTGGTTGCAAAATAACGGTTAACATTATTATGTAAACTGAGAAGTCTACCTAGAAGATGCAAGTGAATTTATGGATAAGGAGTGAATTTGGTTCACACCACTTCCGTAAATGTAGGCATTTAGCACTTAATGCTTGAAGGTAGGACTGGAGATTTTACGCATACGTTCATATTGTGAATGTTTGTAAAATGTCTTAATGTGACGAGTGAAGGTTGGTTATAAGATTCTTGAAATCAGAAAGTGACGGTTGAAATGTCACAAGGCTTCTGATAGAATCTATAAGTAGTAGCCTTAAACCTTGGATTACGGTTACCCAAAGGTAGTTACTATCTGATTTAATCAGACCACGTCCAACATCGGTTGTTGGTGATTGCACTGATAAATATTACTAGATCAGAATGTCAATCCACCCAAGACGTAGTGGGAGTATGGTTTAACCGTTGACCCATTGTGGTTTTGTGGACTTTACAGTCTGCTGGGGTGATTGATAACTCCGTGGCTCTTGGTGGGCCGTATAGGATTCGATCGTAGAAGTTCGTTTGAAAGCCTTAACCCTGTAAATGGAGTTTTGATACTCTAGTTCTGTTCAGCCTCTTGTAGAACCACCTGACTGCCTCAGGCCCAGTGGGAGCAATTGGATCTACACAGAAAAGAGTCGAATGAATAGGAAAGTTTAAACTTTCAGCGCAAAGCTGAGTGGTATAGGGGTGATTCCTTGACAAGTAGAGAGTTAACCAGACCTTGAACTCTCTAACCGCTCAGTCTTGCAAGATTTCGTTAGAAAGCGGAAAATAGGGTGATACCCTGAGACTTTCTTGCCAAAAAAATGGATTCTGAATTCATTCAGAACAGAAGGGTCTTGGTTAGAACAAACGGCAAGATGACTAACGGGGCTTATATCCTTTGTGGATTTAAGAGAACCTCTCGGTCATTTAAAGTCACATGTTTTAAAATATGTGGACTTGACCAGAATATTGATAAGTCTTTAGTAGACTGGATATCAATATTGGTAAAGTAGTAGTATTAGTGTTCATTAATGATAACACTGAAACGGTTAGAAACAACATGTGTGTGCTATCTGAAGTCGGAAACTGACAGGCCAATATTCTCTGGATGAGAGAATTGGACTATATTATAAGAATTTAATTCGGTCAAATTCACAAGAATGAGTCATTGGCTATCCCACCTATCTTATTGAATAAGATGATCATGCATATACGTATGCAACATTCATCGAGAGTATTCATACCCTACCTCTCAGGAATGATTCTCCAAATCTTCGGATAAAGAGAAAATGGGATAGAGTCTTTCTTGGATAACGGAAAGTCAGGTTATAACAAGTCAATAGTAGTCAAATCTCGGATTCAAGCATTGAATAGCTGTTTAGTACGTCCTCAAGTATCTTTAGAGAACGAGGAATCATATGCTTATATATTCAGGTGCAAACTTGAATATGGTTGACTACATAGATTCTGACTTGTAGTCAGATTAAGGATGATCATTAAGTTGATCTCGGGCTTAGTGTTTACTCATAGTGCTTAGAATTTCCTTTTTGTTCTGGGAGTAATTCCAGGTCTGATAAGCCGATATCACTTCATTGTGAAAATAGTGAAGAGATAGCTTAGAAGGATCTTCTTAGTCACAAGAAGTCAAAAGCATATTGAGATAAAGTACCGCCTGATTGGAAGGACTTGCAACGTTTCAATCCTAAAGATCGTCTCGAGTCAACAACCTAACTAATCAGTGTACCAAGTCGAGTGATTGGAGGGTACGGCATTGATGGATATGTTTCATCTGCTTTTAGAGCAAGTGGGAGAGTGTTGTGAATAAGATGAGAAAGGGTGTGCTCTAAAAACAATCATTGCTTGTCATTTCGTGCAACTGGGAGATTTTTAGGTGTAGTGCTCGAAAGACAATTTGTGTAATTGTTTTTGATATTGGATGACAGAATATATCTCACCTTAGTTACTTGCTTTGTGCTTGTAAAGTAATACACTGCTTCGCAAACCCTAAGTATATCCGTATGTAACCACTTAACTCGGTGTATGGATTACACGTGAGGATTGAGTTAGTGGAGATATGCTTAAATCGTTAGTCCGTGGTGAACTTAATCAGAGTTTAGGTTCTCTTGATTAAAACACCAATAATGCACCCAGAACACCTTAGGGAGTGATAGTCTTATCCGGACTGTCGGTAGAGGGTACCTACGTGGGGCATTTATATATGATGGCATTCATATAGGACTGGACCGGTTTAATCTGAATTTCTCGATATAATTCCGTAATCGAGGAATCTTATTAAATCATTAGATGATCATATATGGATCAACCTTAATCCTGAGGTGATCACAAGGTGCTGCTTGTCTCGGGGTAGTGTTTGATGTGTTAGTTACGGTTCACTTAGATATGTGTTCCAAGCCACTTCTCATTGGCACTATCTCCCGATGAGTGAGTAGTTCGATTTTCACGTACATGGAATCCGGTCCTTCCCGCGGGAAGTAGAGAGACAAATCCCTTTATTTGTTAGCCCTAAGAAAGTGATCGATCCAGGGAGTTTCGCATTTGACTAATTAGCTACTACTCAGATATGCATACTAATTGATCATCAGATGGTTAATGGTAAATAAGGATAAGATATTCTGAGTCGGGTTCACGGAGACTTCCAACTCAGAATGGACAGTCTCTGGAGGGTTAATCCGTATGTAGTGATTATATCAATGGACGCTTATTCACTCTATGGGTTTAGTATAAGTATACATCTATAATCGGTAGAGTTCGGTTTCGGGTTTATGGTGGCGTAATCCCGGAATTAAAAATTAAGGTACTTATTTTGTTCGATGAATAATTAATTATTGGAGCTACTGGTTATAGGTCCAAGGTCCCGATGTGGCTTCTGTAATTCAGACTAATAATCTTGTTATTTGGGTCTCAGTGATAATTAATTGGCTGGGCTAATTAATTGATATGCATGGATATTATTTAGTTGTGCTAAATAATATAATACACATAAAAGTCATTTTATGTGGGCTAAAAACCCTACAAGGTGGCGCCATTTATGTCTCTAATTAGCACAAGAATTAATTTTTTTGTGTTATGGAAAATAAAAGATATTCTTGTTATGTAATTGGTTGGATGACTTGTTATTTGGTTTCCTATTGGTCAATAATATGTCACAATTATTCATTAAGGAAAATATCTTTTTATTTGAATTAATTAATTAAAACTTGGAGACCAAGGATTTACTCTCCTATAAAAGGAGAGTTATTCCAAGTGTAAAAACACAAGGAAAAATTTCGCCCCATACACCATAAAAGAGAGAAAAAAATTAGTTTTCTTGTCTAGGGTTTTAGAGGAAGAAAAACTTGGTGTTGCATATCAAGGAGGTTCATTTATCAAGAAGGGTGTCCACTAACCGCCGTTTGGAGAACACATCAGAAGATCAAGGCGTCTCTTCCCGATATTGGTAACATGATCTTAACCCCCTTGTAGTAGTTTAAGTCCTATAACTATGTATTGTGATGTATAAGTCGTGATCCATCCGCTGCGCGTAGATCTAACCCGTTTATATCTAAGATCCTACATCCTTCACTCACAACCTATTTAAGGCTTTACAATGATTATGGTCTGGATTACTCGTGAACCTACTCAGTTTATTCACTGAACATGCTAAGTCTGGTCGTGTACAGTTGGTTATGTACATCAGTCTTCCGATCACTTGAGAATATCTCAATTGATGCATAGGTTCATCTTTGTTCTTGACTAAGTGCATACTTAGGTCAAGTGGAGCGCTCACATCTTCAACTCTCAGGTCCTTCACATTGAGGTCCCTTGTCAACATCCTTTCGTATTCATGATACTCTCATGAGTACTTCCATTATTAGCATGTCATAGACATACTATCACATTAGTGTGTTTTTAATGTAGACATATATATGTCCTAGCTACTTGACAACATAACATTGTCAAACTCGATATGCCTTTCCTCTGTCTATTATTCGAGCCACAGAGAGACTTAACAGGTCTACACTCCTTACTCTCTTAGCCTGGAACTATGAACCCATCGGGTTGTTCCAAGTACATCTCTTCCTTCAACTCACCACAAACATCCATTTGATGGATTTCCAGGTTATAGTCTCCAAGTATATCGATGAGAACCCTTATATAAGTAATTCTCATAACTGGTGAGTAAGAAGTCAAGGCTTACTTTCTGTCGATACCCTCAGGCTACCAACAACGCCTTACACTAAATCCATCAACTTTTAACTTCTTCTTGAAGATCCACTTGCACTCGAGTGGTTTATTTCCTGTTGGAATACCAACCAACTTCCAAGTGTGATTTTGCATGATGGATTTAGCCTCTCTCTAGAAATAGGCTTCTGGAATTGACATTGCCTCAGCATATGTCTTGGGTTCGTTTTCTACCATATAGGTAGAAAATTAGGAGCAAAGGACTTGGAAGTCCTAGCCCTCTTACTAAGACTATGTTCCTCAATTTCTTGAGGACCACTCTCTTATTAAGACTCATATGTCTGCTTACTCATGATTACTACTTATGTAACACTTTCCTTTCAAGGAAAGATATCCGCAAGGAATACCACATTCTTAGACTCGGTGATGACATGTTAATGTACATCATTGATGTCTGAAAAAAAAAAATAGGCACCAATGATTTTAGGTCCTATCACTCACTTTGGTTTAGGTACTTAATTCGACCTTAGCCAAACACCCCCACATTTCCAAGAATCTGTAGTCTTTCCACAGTTCATATGGGGTAGCACCCTTCTTCTTTGAGGGGATGTTGTTCAGAATGAATTCTACTGAGAGGACATCTTCCCCCCACTAGTTTTGATGTAAACTCGAACTTATCAACACAGCATCCATCAACTCTTTTAGAGTTCGGTTCTTGCACGTAGCCATACCACTTGACTGAGGTGTGTGTGGTGTAGTTGTTTGATGAATGATGCCGGGCCTTTAGCTAGACTCAAGAAACAATACATCATATCCACCACCGCAATCACTACGGATACATGTCATCCGTTTGCTATGTTATTTTCACTTCCATTCTGACAACCATCAAGGCATCACAAGCCTTATCATCGCTTTTCAGCATATAAACATCTGGTGCTATCATCAATAAATGTAGCAAGATACTTCTATTACCTCTAGTTTACACGAATCTAGAGGTTTTGTGTTGCTTTCTACCGGTCAACCGGTGAGTTTGCTTACATGGCTTCAACACATACTTGACACTTGTGATTAGGATCAAATTTCAAACTACATGTTCATCAATGGATAAACATATTTGAAATTGTAGGTCCTAGTTATAGTGTCACAAACATGACGAATCAAGCATCTACGCAGAACTTAAAGCAAATCTCACTGGCTCTCCACAGAGCATCACATTTTGTGCTCAACATAATGATCAATCTCAGTTTGATCATTCAAAACATCGTTCGTCGCACCACCGAAATTCTCCATCCAAAGGATGAGATGAATCGGTCACTGGTGCTACGTCTAGTGCTACAGCATACGTACAATTGGGTCATAAAAGACATAGTCAATGTTGGATTCGGTGTATCCTTTCATTTCTGTCTAATAACAGAAGATCGACAAATTCGCAGTATGTGGGTTTGATAAAATTGAAACCACAAACAACCACTAAAGAAATCAACTTCCATGATTTAACAATAGATACCACCAGGTACTGCAAATAAAATTTTATACCACTACCACAGAATTGATTCGATTGTATAACATATGATCAACTATATTACCACACCGTCTATAAGGCATTTAGGATATACAATTCCATATTCTTAAGCAAGTTTCATACAGACATGATTAACCACCTTTAACAAATTTATTTGCAGTAACAAAACATCAACATGTGGTCAACTGTTCAACTCTTTATCCACCAATGAAATGACACAAGGAAGTCATTACACGTACAACCATCACCCGGAACAAATAAGGATATTATTCCAAGCTACCATAATAATTATTTAGTATAAACACTAAATAAACACTATTGTGTTGCACTGAATACTGGTAAAGAAATACTACAACAATGCCTTTTAAGAAACCAAAGAGATAGATAGAGAATCAATCAGAAGATTGCTAATTGCTCTACAAAACACTTAACATATACGGATTCGTTTGCATCGCCATATATATGGCCCATTTTTTCCCCTTCTTTTTCTCTCCAAGAGAAAGCAGTACTTAACAACGATTCGTTATGTGTTCAATCAAGAGCATAATTGATCGACGTGATTAATAGAATGTAAATCCTTGGTCGTCATTCCTATATTCTTTCCTTATTTCTATCCTTCGAGAAATCACTCTGATTACATCCATCTTGTTTGTAAAGCATAACGATTTGCAATATTATATATTTATCATCCAATGATATATTGGCACAACAAAAAAAATATATGTCAACAAGATGCCCATCAACACGTGATAGAAATATATATATACAGCCACTTAAAAGATATATCTTACACTTGTATTTGCTTGTACCAGCACACAAACCTAACAAATAAATAAATTATTTGCTAATCAACATAATCAAAGGGCAACCTTTACTAAAAAATACTTCCAGCGAAAGTGTTGCACTCTATGTAGTAAAATGGACACAATCTGATTATATTGACAAGAAAACGAATAAACAAAATTACAACAAAAAGAAATTACAACAAAACAACTTACAGTTTGTTTTGAAACAGATTAAAAGTTTTGAAACAGATTAAAAGTAGAAGGAAACCGAGCCGTGTGTTTAACACACTTTCCTTAAGACTAATTCGTCCCCTCATCGTCGAGTGCTTGAGCTTCAATGGAACGTTAGTCTCCCAGGATAGAACGGTTAACAAGGACAGGTTGCACCATACCTTCCTTGTGTAAGAATTATTTGCTTGAACTCTCTATTTTCATAAGAAGGGTAGAAGGAGGAGGAAATACGCTGTATCAGCTTCTGGTTCGTAAGGTCCCTTTTCCAGTTGTATTTGTGGCTGTTTATATAGGCTCTAGTAGAGGAGAGTAGCAAGAACGATGGAATATGGAATGAACACTGATCATCTGTATTGAATGTCATAAGTGCAGCAGAATTGGAAGGTCTCGGCATAATTACGTTGGAACAGGAACAGTCTCACACAGCAGCATTCAAGAACAATTCAGTATTAGAAAATAAAATAAAAATTTTATTTGAAAAACTGAGCCTTATCTTGAGCCCTTCGAATCGAGCTGCATTCGTGGCATGCACAAGCCCAAGGGTAAATCCGGATTGGATTTGCACCCCCCTGCGCACGCGAGATTGTGTATAATGTTGGTTTCTTATTCCAACTACACTAAAACAACATCATATAAATATTGACTCTTTTCCCTTCTTCCAACCAATGTGGGAGAAATAGCTTCTTCCCATTTTCCTTTCCATAACACTTTCCATTCCCACACTTGATCCCAATAGGCCCAACATGACATATCATTTAAAATATTCCATTTCAACCATCAATTTTCCAACAATCCCCCACATGAATGGAAATTGTGTAAAACCCTAACAAAGGCTCTAAGAATGACATAGAGAGTTCAGCGGTAGATGAATGCATAGGATAGGTAGGTGTGACCCTTTGAACCTTCCCTTGATTAAATATGTTTACTTTACTGGCCGACTAGTAGACGCGATGTCCTTGAACTATTCTGCCGTTGATGTAAATGATGACATATCAACCACACTGCATCTACCTAGTAACATTTAGTTCTTGCGGTATGTCCATTTTGGCCGTGGACATCTGCCTGGTTCTGCAAGAGTTTCTAAGAATTGCGCCCTATACAATTCCCTTTGAAGCGGACCCTCTTCTCTCTCACATAGGTGATTCTTTAATTCAAAATTTCTCGAATTATTCTTCTTACACAAATCATTAAAAGCTTTACTGGTAAGCTTATCCTCGTTCTCACTGTTTTTCATCTTTGGAATGAGATGGAGGGTAACCCCCCACAGTGATCTCTACTTTTGCAATTAGGTTTTCCCATTGAACCAAGATCTTGGGATCTCCAATCTACATGGTTGGGTTCTCCTTCACAAAAGTTTATTCCATGGGCTTTAGTCCCATTCCTCTTGATGATTTAGCAACTACCTCTCTATTTAACCATTTGGTTAGCGGATCCGCAAGATTATCCTCTGACTTAACATGGTCTAAGGTAATCGTACCAGTTGAGAGTAGTTGTCTAATGGAATTATGTCTTCGGCGCATGTGCCTACACTTACCATTATACATTAAATTCTGTGCTCTTCCAATCGCCGATTGACTGTCACAGTGAATACATATTCCTGGCACAGGTTTTCTCCATTGAGGAATATCCTCTAGGAATGGATGCAACCATTCTGCCTCTTCCCCGCATTTATCTAAAGCTACAAACTCAGATTCCATTATGGATTTGGTTATCACAGTTTGTTTAGAAGATTTCCAAGACACAGCTCCACCTCCTAAAGTGAATACAAAACCACTTGTGGATTTTGAATCCTTTGAATCTAATATCCAATTTGGATCAGTATATCCTTCTATAACAATTGGTTATCTTGTATAGTGAAGGCCATACTTACGAGTATATATACTTAGCTTGCCAACAGCGTAAGCGATATCCGGTCTAGTACAACTCATTAAGTACATTAGACTTCCAATGATCCTTGCGTACTCTAATTGAGATACACCCTCACCTTTATTTTTTGAACAAAGGCTGACTCTGATCTATCGGAGTTCTGGCTTCATTTGAATCATCTTTATTGATTTTTTCCAGGATTTTATCAATACAATTAGACTGACTCAAAATGAGACCATTAGAATTTCTTGTAATTCTAGTTCCCAGTATCATCTCTGCTAAACCCATATCTTTCATTTCAAATCTGGCGTTTAACATATATTTGGTAGATTTGATCATCTTATCATTGCTTCCAATAAAAAGCATGTCATCAACGTAAAGACACAAAATGACATAGCCATCTTTTGTTTCTTTCATGTAAATGCATTTATCACATTCATTGGTTTTGAAACCCTTTTCAAGCATAACATGATCAAATTTCTCATGCCATTGTTTTGGTGCTTGTTTTAAGCCATATAATGACTTAACCAATTTACACACTTTCTTATCTTGTCCTGGACTAGAAAAACCCTCAGGTTCTAAATCTCCATTTAAGAAATCGGTTTTCACATCCATTTGATGTACTTCTAAATTACGCAAAGCGGCTATAGCAAGTACCATCCTAATGGAAGTTATTCTCGTCACTGGAGAATATGTGTCAAAATAATCAAGACCTTCTTTTTGACTATAACCTTTTATTACTAGTTTGGCCTTATATTTATCAATAGATCCATCAGGTTTCATTTTCCTCTTAAAGATCAATTTTGATCCTAGTGGCTTACATCCTTGAGGTAGATCAACTAACTCCCAAGTATGATTTTGCAATATAGAGTCTATTTATCTATTTATTGCTTCTTTCCACATTGGACCTTCAGAAGAAGTTGTCGCTTCTTTAAAGCTTTGAGGATATGTCTCTATCATATAAGTGATAAAATCTTTACCAAAAGATTTTTTAGTCCTCGACCTTTTGCTTCTTCTTGGCTCAACCTCAGTTGGCTCTTCCTCATTCACTTGTTCAGAAGGGTGATCCTGAACATGAACACGCTTTAATGAACTAGGTTCATTTGTTTTAGCCGGGAGTACATTCTCAAAGAATGATGCATTTCTTGATTCCATTATCGTATTTTTGTGTATTTCAGGGTTATCCGATTTATACACAAGAGACCGATAAGCACTACTATTGTGTGCATATCCAATGAATATACAATCAAAGGTTTGTAGATCCTATCATCTCTTTTTTAGGATTAAGTCCTTCAACCTTAACCACACACCCCCACATTTTTATATTTTGTAGTAATGTTTGCAACATTTCCACAATTCATATGGGGTTTCATCCTTCTTCTTAGAAGCGATTTTATTAAGAATGAAATTCACTGAGAGAATAGCGTCCCCCACAAGTTCTGAGTTAAACATGAACTTAACAACGTAGCATTCATCAGCTCTTTAAGAGTTGAGTTCTTGCGTTCAGCAATACCCTGTGACTGGTGTGTCATGTGTATATGGTGTAGTTGTTTGATGAATGATGCCGGCGCCTCAGTAAGACTCATGAAACGGTACATCATATCCACCACCACAGTCACTACGGATAGTTAAATCCGTATGCTAAGTTGTTTCCCTCCTTCATTCTTATAACATTTAAAAGCATCAGAGCCTCATTATCTTCAATGTCATTAAACGGTTTGTAGAATATCAATATTCTACTTATTATCTAGGTTTAGTTAAAACATTTACATTCATTTTAATAGTCATCAACACCACTATTAAATCCTGTTAACTATGACAGTTGAACTATTATTCATAATCTCTGAACCTTATAGACGTTTTAAGAATTAATAATCATCAATACCATGATTGCTATTAATTCTCATTAACTTTGACAATGAAACGTTTTCAATAATTATTATTGCAACAGTTCATATTCCACTAACCAGTCATCTGGTAACAACTCAGTTCAACACAATTTGTATTTCACAGGATACAACCCGATTTAAATCAAACCCGATTTAATTCACACAAATAATCATACGGTTGCACACACGTTATTTACAGTGATGCACCTCAGTGATTGTTGTAAATACATAAACTCAACAATTCCTCCATTATTTGGTTCGAACACGACGATACCAACATAATAAAATTTGCATTATAAACAGTATCCTCAGACTCCCGCAATAATTTTAAAGCAAATTCATTTTATTTCATAACATGTAATGAATTAAATTTTAAATTGATAAAATTTACATCTATTTTATAACATGCATTAAAATTTTGGACAGATAATAAAGTATTGCGTTACTAATAAATTCGTTATAGAATATTAAAAGTTACAACACTTTAATTATAATATCCATTAATAAATCATATGCTTTCTCATATGATTACATGTATAGATCCAATGACCACAAAATGGACTACATCCATTAATATACATACAATTAAATTTCTCGAATAAATTTAATAATATTTTATTATTCCGTGAGTATCAAATAAAATCACTCAATGAAATATGTGAGTATTAACACTCCACGTCTTATGTCACAAAAATAATGTTGTGTCACAACAGATTACAACACTATAATCAAATAAAGAATTATAATTAAATAATTCTCAACCGAATAATTATTTCCTTCTTGAAATAATAACTACAAAACTCATTTACACAAAATGATTTTGATTCCACAAAATTTTCCTCAGAAAATATTTCACATGCATCACAACAAACACAATTACACATATATATATATGTATGAATTTTGATCATCTTCATGTGATCATGTATTTTTTTCTGTTGATAATATTTACTCATAAATAATATCATAAAATATGCTCAATATGTTAAATGAATCGACAAACTGATTATAAACGTTTCTTGAGTATCTATTATGACCACTCCTAGAACCAGTTTGTTTTCATTACAACTCGATTCGTTTTCTTCAAGAACAGAAAACTGAACCATTTAATCTCGTTTCGTTTTCTTCAAGAATGGAAACTTCAATGAGATTATTTTATCATCACAAACCGATTCGTTTTTTACTCGTAATGGTTGTCATATCTGAAATTTAACACAAACAGATTAAATTTCTTTCAATACTGTATAGAACGTTCGTGAACCGAACTATACACAATCTCAAAATTGTTTCTGTTAAATTGCTTTCAATAATATATAAAACGATCTCGAAATTGTTTCTATTATATAAAACAATCTCGAACTTGTTTCTATACTGATTATTGAACAAATCGTTTGAGAATCATGTATGATTACTCAAAATATTCGTGAGTATCTTAGACGATCACTCCACAAAAATTCTGCTCCGTTTATAACTCTGTTTTGAAACAGAAAACGAGCCTTCGACTCGTAAACAATAGTTTACTGTTCGTTTTCAATTTTGTCAATGAACCAGAATTATTCTGTCCTCGGCTCACCGATACAGAAACACGATTTAGTCTTAAGATTGTTGCACTCTATGTAGTAAAATGGGCACAATCTGATTACATTGACTAGAAAACAAATAAGCAAAATTACAACAAAAAGAAATTACAACAAAACAACTTACAGTTTGTTTTGAAACAGATTAAAAGTAGAAGGAACCCGAGCCGTGTGATTAACACACTTTTCTTAAGACTAATTCGTCCCCTCACAGTCGAGTGCTTGAGCTTCAATGGAACGTTAGTCTCCCAGGATAGAACGGTTAACAAGGACAGGTTGCACCATACCTTCCTTGTGTAAGAACTATTTGCTTGAACTCGTATTTTCATAAGAAGGGTAGAAGGAGGAGGAAATACAACGTATCGGCTTCGGTTCGTAAGGTCCCTTTTCCGCTTGTATTTGTGGTGTTTATATAGGATCTAGTAGAGGAGAGTAGCAAGAACTGATGGAATATGGAATGAACAGCCTGATCATCTGTATTGAATAATTACGTTGGAACAGGAACAGTCTCACACAGCAGCATTCAAGAACAATTCAGTATTAGAAAATAAAATAAAGATTTTATTTGAAAAACTGAGCCTTATCTTGAGCCCTTCGAATCGAGCTGCATTCGTGTACGTAGGACACGCGGGCATGCACAAGCCCAAGGGTAAATCCGAATTGGATTTGCACCCCCCCTGCGCACGCGAGATTGTGTATAATATTGGTTTCTTATTCCAACTACACTAAAACAACATCATATAAATATTGACTCTTTTCCCTTCTTTCAACCAATGTGGGAGAAATAGCTTCTTCCCATTTTCCTTTCCATAACACTTTCCATTCACACACTTAAAAGCGATTAGGCACGTATATCATTTAAAATATTCCATTTCAACCATCCATTTTCCAACAGAAAGTGCATACCAATTGTAGTCAGACCAACGTGGACAAGGATAAGGAAGAGAATTATGTGAATAAACCCAAATTGGATCAATCCACTGCTACAATATATGGATATTAGGCTATTAAATAGAGGTCATTTATTAAAAAACGTCCTATTAAAAATGTAATGGGGCGTTCCACTTTTTTTGTGCGGTTGGCTACAGTAAATAGGTTGCTTTAATTTTTTTTTTTTTTTTTATAAATTTGAGTTAAAGTGCGTTTGAACACACCAAAAACCAAAACAAATGGAGCGCGGGAGAAATCCCCGCCTATCTGTTTCCCAAAATTTTGACTCCAGTCAATTAATCTGCGTAGAGACAAGGAGCTAGGGTAATTTCCATCTCCATTTCCACACATTTTCTCCTCTGCCTCTTTCTTCCCTTTTCTCCTCCGCTTCATCTTCCATACTCGGCGTCTTCAAGCTCTATCTTCCAGAGAATCAGTCCTCTATCTACCACACAATCCGCCTTCTAGCACAGGTCAGCGAATATTTTGTTTACTTTTCAATTTCTAATGTGCCTCTGTTTAGCCTATGCTTGTACTCCGATTAGGCTCTGCTTGTACTCCGTTTAGGCTCTACTTCACGTGAACCATCATGTTTGTCTCTCTCTGGTAAGCGTCTCAGATGGTTAGCTGGATCAAGTAACACATTACTGCTTCCTTCTCGTTTTACTTTCATATCCCTGATTTTTTTCATGTTTCCGAATTCGGAATTCAATGGATGTATTCAATTTCAATGTAGTTGTCAAATTAAGAATGAAAATTTTCTTACTTTAATGACTTTTTTTGAGATCGCAGATGTATGTTGTGTTTACTTTTGATTTAGTGAAGCTTGTTCCGGTTGCTTTTTTAGTATCAGACACCATGTTGTATTTTGATTAAGTGAATTGTGTACTATTTTTCTGAACAGATCAAGGATTTTAGGTTGGTTGTACTGCCTAGAGGGAGGCATTGTCCTTTTTCCTTCCTTTTAGTTTTTAGTAGTGATGGCTAGACTGATTTGTGGATATGTTGAACCGATATGCTTGGGTCAGATGCTTAGTGATCTGAGCCTGACCTAGAGATCAAGGGTTCGAGGTCAAATGACCTAGAGATCAAGGGTTTGATCGATTCACCCTAGGAAGTCAGATGTCAAGCTTCTTGGTGGTTGTATCGTGTTGAGGAGCTTTGTCTCAGATCGAACTCTTGAACCTTTGAGTAAATAAGATGTCCTGATGCTCCACCAAAAGAGCCCATAATGTATTGTGCTATACTTCCCACCATTTTTAAAAGACTTGAAATTTTTTTGCTTATTTTTCTTGTAAAGGAGGACAGGTCACATTATGTTTTATTCTCAATCTCTCCCTATAAAAAATGAATAAAAATAGGTTTCAAGGATTCAAAGGCAGATTGGGGTTTAGGTCTTTATGGTTGATAAGGATTGAAAGTTCAGAGTTGTGTTTTGGAGACACCTACTAGGGTGTGAGCTAGTGCTGAAAATGTTGCCCATAATTTGTAGTTTGTTTTCTCTCAAGTTTGTTATCTAGCTTGGTCATGAATGATAGTTTTTTGTTTAGATGTGTTGTGTGCATATCTTTGCACAAACTAAGCAAAGGCATTTGCTTGCTGCATTATACTTGTTTATGATTTTGAAGGTGTTTTGTGTATATTTACAAAATTAAGGCTTTTCATTTGTTCTTAGTGAAAATTGCTTATGGCTGTGTGAGATTGCCAACTATACGGAAAGTATGCAGATTGAGATTTCTTGGCCAAAAAAATAAGCTTAAATGTTGAATAACATGCAGGTATGGTGCGTAAAAGAAAGAACGGGTGGAAAAGAAGTTTTGTGCTTAGAGACGAGGACATCGAGACAAATGAAAACAATCATTTACCGAACGAAAGAGCAGATGGTAATGTGGTGGACCTTTACTTAATGTGGTTGACTTTTCTTTCTTACCATAACCATGACTTGTTTGTTCTCTCATGCAAATTATTATAAGTGACTTTTGTGTGGACATGTTTTATGTAGATATTCAAATTGAGCAAAATCATGATGATCCTATTGAGTATGAACATAATGGTAATTTTCTTAGAACAATTTAGTACATGCTATTTATGAAGCTTTTTTTATCAAACGTGTAATTCATAAGATAAGTTCACAAGTCTTCTATTGATTTGGATTTTGGTAGGAGATGAGGAGAATATGGAGGTCAATATAAGGAAAAAAGTTTGAGGACCCACATTGATGGTTAGGATATGGGGCCGGCCTAAAGGACACCCGAAAGAGAAGGTAACATGCAATCAGTTAGGTCAACCAATAGGACCCACCAAATCAACATTTATTGAGTTCCTTGGATCTGTTGCAAGAAATGGCTATTATGTCCCACTTGATCATGCAAATTGGCATCGTATGCCAAAGAAAAAGAAGGAGGAGATGATTGCTATCGTGAAGGTAAGTACGATTGAAATGAAATAGTTATATTACATCTTTAGAATTTTTTATCCTCAAATTGCCAATTAATGTTATGTTTGATTTTGACTGCAAGGAAAAATTCGAGGTCCCTCCTGGAATGGATTATTGGATGTTGCAGTTTATTGGACATAGGTGGAGAAATTGGAAGACGGATCTAAAATCATGTCATTATGATGAAAATGGTCCACTTGATTTTCAAAATCAAGCAATTGACTCAAGGGTGGTTGATGACCAATGTAAAAAGTTAATTAAGTACTGGAAAATTGATGCTGCAATAGTATGTTTCTCCAATTTCTCACTCTGTAAATTGTTAGTTATTCATTGTTATATGCAGCATCTTTTTCTCATATACAATAGTAGCCCTATTCTATATGATCTCCACCAAACTAGAAGAAAAGGAAAACACAAATAATCGGTGAGCCGAATCAAAACCTTATGAATTTACTGTAATTAAGGCAATGACCAGTTTCCTATTTAATGCTATTTGAACCAATTTTTTTTATCTAGGTTTGGCTTTTTGACTTTGCAGAGTACTTGTTAGGATTTCTAGAATACTTGTTATGATCCTTGTATTTGATAATTTCAGGCTGCAAGTAAAAGAAACAAGGAAATTAGAAAGAAAAAAAAATGCATCATAGGACTTGAAAAAAGTCTTATGCTCAAATTTATGATGAAAAGGTATTGATTCTGTCTTTTCTTTACTACATAATATGGCATTTACATCACAAAGGTGTCTTTTTTTTTACAAATTCTATGTATACATATGTTTATTGTCTCTAGTCAATGGATAAGAATGTAGCGCAACCCCCATCCCGTGTGGAAATGTTCAAAGCATGCTACCTTGATAAAAACAAGAACGCAAGAAGCAGTGATGTTGCAAATGCTGTGGTAAGTTATTTAATGTGTAATAATTCATCTTTTTTCCAACGAGTTATGCTAACTAAATGAGTTAATTTTAGAAAGAAATGGATGAGAGGAGTAGTCAACTCACTGCTGGTACAGTTGATGAAATTGCCTCAGATGATGTCTTTGCGCAAGTAATTGGAAAAGATAGAAACGGTAGAGTGCGTATGATGGGAGGAGGTGTTGCTCCCTCTGATCTATGGGACAACTTTCCTAGTCGTGGCTCCAACTACCGAATGGCTATGGAGTATAAATCTGCTTTGGAACAGTCCGAGGAACGTTATAGAGAGAAAGCAGAGATAAATAAAAAATTGATGCCTGAGCTGACGGATATACGTGCTTTGATAAATCAACAAAACAACAATCCATCCGTAAACACTTCAGCTGTTCGTTCTTCTTCATCCGTCCAGAAGCACGCACAGACTAGTAGACCATTGCAGGTATTATTTTATGTTGTTCTATGAGAATTTTTTCTCTATAATATAGACTAAATCTGCCTTAGAATCACACCCGTTTTGTTGAGTTTGGCAGCCTCCATTTTAGTTGACTCCATTATTTACTTTGTTCTGATTACTATCTTCTTGTTAGCTGTCGGAATTCATGTGTACATGGGCTAGTTAGCTACCTTTGCAGCTGTAGCCTTTTATCATCATTTACATGTAACAATATTTTGCTAAATGAAAAAAATGGCTTATTCATTTAAAAAATCTCTCTTTATTCAGTTTCTCAATTGGTGACACAAACTATATTTTAATCTACCTTTTGTTTATGTTTCCAGCAAGAAAATCTCCAGCTTCCTTTATACAAAAAAAAGAAAAAGCTTAATTTTTGCTAATATTACAGGTCCTACAGGACGTTCAATATTGTTCTGCCCTGTTTCTGTATGTAGTTTTTATTTATACTAGTATTTCATTTTAAAGAGCACAGTTCATGTAGTTAGAACATGTTTCTTTGCTAGGTTGCATAATTTATCATGCATGTGTATAATTCCTGATTATTTAGGCATATGGAATCTGCAATGTGATGTTCTTTATGACTAAATAATCATAAGCAGGGGAAGAAACCATTTCATACTCTATGAAATATGAGAAAGAAATGGTGCTGTACACAGCTTGTTGTTTCCGGAGTTTATTATCAAGTTTATAGCATAAAAAGCACAATACAAAGATCCACTTTTGTAATGGCGAAGAATGGTTTCTTGAAAAAAAAAAGTAGCCACTTTTGTTTAGACCTTTTGTTTTTTTAATGAGAAAATCACATATGCACAAGGATTAAGTTTAGAGTCCTTAGAACTTTTTCTGCATAGAATATCATTATCCACCAAAGTTAATTCACTTCAGGGTTCAACGAGAGTCTGTTTGTCAAGGATACTACTAGTTACCGTTTCAGATTCTTATTTGTAGTGTATAATGTGTAATTTTTTTCGTCCTTTTTTTTCATACGCTGCGATGACTCTTTTAGGTCAAGGAATATGTTGCAATAAAAAGTTGTTTTGATGCTTCAAAAACTGTTCCTGAAGGATATTTACAATATTTAGACCCAAAGTGTGTGGTTGGAGGTCAAGTGTTGGGTAAAAATTCATGTTCAATATTGATTCAAGTAGCAGTCGTTCCTTCAGAAGAGTTGTTTCGACCATTTGATATGTTTGAAACTATGGGTGATGTTATAGGACTTGCAATTGATTGGCCAAAGCACTTGGTATATTTATTTATTCTATTTTATTTACTTTAATTTTAAGACACTATATTTATTGATTCTAGTTTACTTTTTTTTATTTTACGACATCTTAGAGATTTTATCAATGTCACAGGTGTTTCTTATGGATGAAGATTGATCTGGTGGATGGACCCTACTGTGAGGTGTGGCTCTTGACATTATATCTCGCATTCTGTTATTTATTCTTGGGTTGCATTCCCTCATAATTTTTTCAGTTTGTATTCTTATTTACTTCGGAGGTGGTTCTTCTTGTTATTGTGTGCATAATTAGAAGACTCAATAGATAATCATAGCTTGCCGATTCATATCGGTTATGCCCCGTATGGGTATGAGACTCATGCTGATCAGTTTCATAGCTTCCATTGCGATGCATGCCATTCATTAGCTTTCTTTTTGCATGACCTTTGTGGCCATAATAGCCTGTAGGTGGGTGACTGTATTAGCCTTCTTCACCTAAGTTCATGCCACAGAGTGCTTATTACCATAGCCATGGATGTTGTGCATCTTATGCTTCTGGGCTTGGCCATAGTAGTCGTCTTGTTGATATGCATAGCCCTCTTGGCCAACAAAGCCATGTTTGATGGGTTGAGGGGAGGTCATGTATGGGTTAGCCTTCATGTTCATGTTTGATGAACTCCTGTTATAGCAGTCATCTTTTGTATAGTAATTAACTATAATCATGTGTGTAGATCACCTTGTGTGAAGTCGATAAATACGATTAATTCGAAGCGTTGAATAAATGAATATAATGGTTTCTTTTAATTTGTTTGTTGGTGGTAGATTTCACTGTGTTGTATGTATGTGCTATTATAGCTATCCCTTCTCAAACGTACTTAACATTGATGTTATAGTGGCAATTTGCATCTTGTAGGTTTCCCTTTTGATTGTCTATGTTTCACATGACATTAACCATGGATGTTTACAATCTTATGCTACTGCATCATTTGCAGGCAGACAATCAACGTCAGAAGAAGGTAGAAGAGCAACTTAATCTGGCACATGAACCTTTTGATTATATGCTGCTCTATTTTGCTTATCAATATGAATGTTTTGGGTGGAATTTGTACCATGTGACATGGACATAATTATGTATTGTTTTTTGTTTGAACATTAGTCTATGACATCGCGATGATTATATATGTTCTCTCGACGTTGTAACTTTATCGTTAATGCAATTTGAATCTTATTTCTAATATGATTACAAGTGTATTATTTAGTTTTTGCATTTCCATTCATATCAATAATGGAATTCAATTTTATGTATATTAGTGCATATTTTGTCATTTCAATTACAACGCTGGAGGCGTTCGAAAACACCCTATTACAATTTTATGGGGCGTTTTAATGCATACCTAGTATAACTTTATAGGGCATTTTGAAACATAACAAATAGAACTTTATGGGGCGCTTTCATACATACCTAATACAATTTTATGGGGCATTTTGGGGTATACCAAGTAGAATTTTATGGGTAGTTTTGAATCATGCCAAATTCAACCCAAAGAGGCGTTTTGAATCATACTGGATGCACATTTGTGAGGACGTTTGTTTACTATCGAATGCGCATCTTTGGGGGAATCTCGGAACATATCATTACAGTAAAGGTGGAGACATTTTAAAGCGTATCAGTTACTATTTAAAAGGGCATTTTGCAGTGTTACCACGTATAAAATATAGAGGCGTTGGAGCTATCCCCACATCGACGAAGGGCGTTTTCCGAAATGCCCCTAGCTATAAAACGCCCCGACATCTATTTTGTGGGGGCATTTTTGAACGCCTCAAAAACCTGTTTTTCTTGTAGTGATCCCTGAATCAACTTTTTTTTTTTTTTTTTTTTTTTCCCTTTACTTTACACACTTTTCCATTAACCATTATTTTTATTAACACACCACACCGGAAGCACTTAATTTGGTGTACCACGAGCGGATGTAAATACATGCACACAATAGGTTACTCATCAAATCTAATACCCCCGCAACACCAACAAAGATGAAAATACAAGTACCAATTTGTTTCAAGCAAGGGAAAACTTAAGTTGTTCTAAAACCATAGATTGGTTTTAACCGGATTAGTTTAATAGATTTGACAAAGATAACGATCCTACAACACACGAATCAAATTTGTCTTAAGCTTGTTGGATATATGTATCGTGTGTGGAGTGATTTACGGAACAGATCCGTAATTAAGGGACTTAATTACGGATTATTAAACTATAAAATATATAATGCAAAAGATAAATTCGTATTATCTAATAGATCAAACAAAATCAATATTACGTGCAGATCTAACTCGAAGAACGAATAAGAAAATTACGATGCATAAAATAAGGACTAGATGTCAAACCGAGGCGAGTAGATACTCTTTCCTTAAGACAAATTGCTCCGGTATGGTGCCCACGGTAGTAGCAACCATCTCCCAAGATACAACGGCTTTATGTCTCGGATTTAGAGGCACTTCAAAAATCCGAGCTCTGGCGAACTTACAGAATGCTCCAACTTCTCTTCGACTCAAGACCTAGATCTATATGCTAGACTATTTGTGGTGGAAAAGACTAGAGAAAATTCGATGCTTAAACTCTCATACATGGGGTTCTTTTTATAGTGGAGAGGAGGAACCAATGCTCAAATATGATTGGCCAGAACACATCATCAGACATTTCCCCTTGGAAAAGAAAATAGGGCCAAAAATTATAAATAAAATTGGCCAAATATTTCCACAATTCTGATTGGTCGGATGACGTTTCTTATGAATTCTGATTGGTCAGATGATTTAATCGCTCAACTTTTCCCTCAAGAAAAGTTATTCTGGCCGAAAATAATAATCAAATTTCGAAATTAATTTAATTAAATTAATTCTGGACCGACTTAATTTAATCAGAATTCATTTCCACATTATTCTGGAACCTTCCAACCGCCTCACGATTAACTAATTAATTTTCTGGTTAAATTCAAACGAACTTTCGTCCAAAAAATTAATAGTACCACTTGAACTGAACCGAGCCGAGGCAGCCGGACGGAAGGCGGCGGCGCACGCGTGTGGAAATATCTAAGTCCTCCCTCCTGTACAAAAGTGCCTTGCCCCTTGGGGCAAATTTATAAGAGAATACACTAGCCCTTATTTATGGAGCTCAAGTCTCTCATCTTTCCAATGTGGGATATTGAGTTGAGGTACTCCCTTCAACTCTTATCTCCAACACATTTTCAACCAACTTTAGGCATTAATTTCTCATTCACCCGACATCTAAATTGTGTGATTCAAAATCCCATCATCAAATACTCTGTATGGAGTATTTAATGATATCATTAACTCTCAATGACATACATCGAAGCCTATCCATAAATCGCGCTAAAGTTGGCTATTCAACCCTTCAAAAAGGGCTTTTTCTCCAACAATCCCCCACATGAATGAAAATTAATGAAAATGCAAATGCAGACTCTGAACAGAATTCAGACGGAAAAATATTGCATCAGGAGAGGTAGCTTCTGGCCTTGAACCTGCCTTAGTGAAGTACTATCGGATTTACTCGGCTAATCAGTGAACTAGGTCTTGAACTGTTTAGCGTTTAGTGTAAACCAAGACAATAGCACTCACACAATATTTCCCCTAGCACCTTTCGGTTCTCATGGTTGTGTCCGTCTTGGCCCTGGACAACACTTGGTTTCAGAAAGTGCTTTAGAGAATTCAAGCCTCAAAATTCTCATAGAAGTGCCCCACTTCGTACTTACATAGGTGACCTCCTATCAAGGTTATTCTGCCCTACCCCACTTGAATATCAAGACATAGGAATCATTAAAAGCTCACACCCTCTGCAGATAGCACTTTTATTCTCTCAGAATGGGTAAGTGTTGGACTGTTCCTTATAGCTTTGTTGTCCCTTTTGAACCATGATCTTAAGATCTCCAGTCAACATGGTTGGGTTGCCACTACAAGGAAACATGTGTAATAGGCTTCAGTCCCATTCCGGTTGTCAAGATTGGTACCTGATCTCTAGCTAAACCTTTGTAAGCGGATCCGCAAGATTCTCCTTCAATCTTATATAATCGATGGAAATCACATCATTAGAGATCAATTAATTAATGGTATTGTGTCTACGGCATATGTGTCGAGACTTGACCTACCATTATACACACTACTCTGTGCCTTTCCCATAGTCTACTTACTATCGCAGTATATGCTGATAGCAGCCACTAGTAAGGAAATTCCTAAGCCATTCCGCGTCTACTCCAGCTTTATACAAGGCTATAAATTCAGCTTCCATTGTGGAATGAGCTATGCACGTTGGTCTTGTAGACTTCCAGGACACAGCACCACCACCAACCGTGAATAAGTATCCACTGGTGGATTTCGAATCTTTCGTATCTGATATCCAATTTACATCACAATATCCTTCTAACACTGCTGGATATCTCATATATCGTAATCCCAGACTCATAGTGTACCCCATGTACCTCACTGTTAGGTGTAGTGCCCGAAAGACAATTTGTGTAATTGTTTTTGATATTGGATGACAAAATTTATCTCACCTTAGTTACTTGCTTTGTGCTTGTAAAGTAATACACTGCTGCAAACCCTAAGTATATCTGTATGTAACCACTTAACTCAGTGTATAGATTACACGTGAGGATTGATTTAGTGGAGATATGCTTAAACTGTTAGTCCGTGGTGAACTTAATCTGAGTTTAGGGTCTCTTGATTAAAACACCAATAATGCGCCCAGAACACCTTAGGGAGTGATAGTGTTATCCGGACTGTCGGTAGAGGGTACCTACGTGGGGCATTTATATATGATGGCATTCATATAGGACTGGACCGGTTTAATCTGAATTTCTCGATATAATTCCGTAATCGAGGAATCCAGTCCTTCCTGCGGGAAGTAGAGAGCCAGTCCCCTTATTTGTTACCCGTAAGAAAGTGATCGATCCCGGGAGTTTCGCATTTGACTAATTAGCTACTAGTCAGATATGCATACTAATTGATCATCAGGGGGTTAATGGTAAATAAGGATAATATATTCTGATTCGGGTTCACGGAGACTTCCCACTCAGAATGGACAGTCTATGGAGGGTTAATCCGTATGTAGTGATTATATCAATGGACGCTTATTCACTCTATGGTTTGAGTATAAGTATACATATATAATCGGTAGAGTTCAGTTTCGGGTTTATGGTGGCGTAATCCCGGAATTAATAATTAATGTACTTATTATGTTCGATGAATAATTAATTATTGGAGCTACTGGTTATAGGTCCATAGTCCCCAATGTGGCTTCTATAATTCGGACTAATAATCTTGTTATTTGGGCCTCAGTGATAATTAATTGGCTGGGCTAATTAATTGATATGCATGGATATTATTTAGTTGTGCTAAATAATATAATACACATAAAAGACATTTTATTTGGGCTAAAAACCCTGCAAGATGGCGCCATTTATGTCTCTAATTAGCACAAGAATTAATTTTTGTGTTATGGAAAATAAAAGATATTCTTGTTATGTGATTGGTTGGATGACATGTTATTTGGTTTCCTATTGGTCAATAATATGTCACAATTATTCATTAAGGAAAATATCTTTTTATTTTATTTAATTAATTAATTAAAATTTGGAGACCAAAGATTTACTCTCCTATAAAAGGAGAGTTATTCCAAGTGCAAAAACACAAGGAAAAATTTCACCCCATACACCATAAAAGTGAGCAAAAAAATAGTTTTCTTGTCTAGGGTTTTAGAGGAAGAAAAACTTGGAGTTTTTCTTGGTGTTGTATATCAAGGAGGTTCGTTTATCAAGAAGGGTGTCTACCAACCGCCATTTGGAGAACACATCAGAAGATCAATGCGTCTCTTCCCGATATTGGTAACATGATCTTAACCCCCTTATAGTAGTTTAAGTCCTTTAAATATGTATTGTGATGTATAAGTCGTGATCCATCCGCTGCGCGTAGATCTAACCCGTTTAGATCTAAGATCCTACATCCTTCAAGTGGTATCAGAGCCAGGTTCCACGATTTATACAGTCATAATCATAATTAAACGATTTAAAGGAGTGGAATTGCATGTAAGTAAATTTTATTTATTGTTTTATGCATTGATAATGATTAATTGCTATGGTTGAAGAGATGAATTGGGGGTTGGCACTGTTTACCCGTTAGATCTATTGTAAACTCATATAAACGATGAAAATTCGTTCATGTGAGTATATGAAATTATGTAATTTATTTTTATTGCAATTTTAATTTCTAGAAAATAGATCTGCTTAGTTATTTCGTTTTTCCCGTTGATCTAGCCGTTCAAACGACGATCCCTCCGGTCAGAATCAATATTGGAAGATGATGAACAATTACACAAAATTTGGCGTCGAACGGAGTCCGTTTTGATATCCGTTCGTTGCTGCAAAGAAGCTGCTATAACAGAAAATGCAGGATTCACAGAAACCCTACCTGTGACTTCCTCGAATTTCTGGGAGATTTTAGACCGTTGAAACGCAAATCCAACCGGTCAAATCGATAAATACTGAGTTTTTGACGTGGCATAAAAATTTCAGGTCGATCGGGATTCATCTCTATTCCTGATCGGCCCCGGGAAGTCTTTGAGGCGCTGCTGTAAAAGTCAGATCCAGCAGCAAGTTGGGCGGCTCATTGGAGAAAATTGACAAATCAAAACTCCGATCCAACCGTCCATATTGAAGCACAAGGAGTGAGGAACAGATCTGGAAACTTTCGTCCGATCCGAGTTCGTTTGGTTTGCCGATCGTCGAAGATTTTGAACAGCTGCAGATTATGTTAAAAAGAAGTAAACCCTAGTTAGGGTTTTGGTTATTTATTTTCTAATAGATTAGATACGAGAGTGCCAACGGTCCATCTCGGTGTTTATTTTCCGCACTAGTGTACATGTTTAGATTGTATGTGTAGAACCAGAAAATTGCCATGACATGCATCATATCATGAATTCCACTCCATATGCATACATGTAGAAATTAATTCGAGGAATTAGTTAGGCATGTATAAAACACGCAATTAGTTTTAATTAATTGTTTGATATTAATTAGAAACTAATTAGGGTAAAAACCGAGGAACACGGGTTTTTTCAATCGTCAAGGTTGGGTGATGGATTCTCGATGAATCCCACTCTGCGAAAGCATAAGGAGTAAAATCCCGAAACCTCATTGTTAAGGTGTTGGATTCTCGGTGAATTCCACCTTACCAAGACGAGATTACGTTTTTGTTCCGTAGTGTCTACGTGAAAGTTTGATGTTTAAGGATTGGATAATCACGGGCAAACATGGTTCGAAAGTGGTTTAACCATGGTTGGGTGGTCAATAGTAGCTACGGCTCGATCGACTTCACCCTCCACGTGTGGCGTTTGCACGGAGGTCCGGCAAGGCTGAGCCATCCGAAGAGCCACTACGGCTCAATGGAGCTCCCCTGGTCTTGACCCGTCCGACGGTCACATATGTTCCAACGAATAGGTCGGGTGGGCTAGCCCACATAACCGACAACATTTGGGCCTGTGATTTATTGTTCCTTAATGTAACATCAAGTCCAAAAACGTGATCGCAAACCCACCACTTTTTCAAAATATTGAGTGGGAGCGGGAGAGGCGACACCGACCCCACGGCCTCTATTGTTGACACAAGCAACGTGAGAGAATGGTGACGCCTCGTGCCGGCCTGGGACCGGCCTCGCCTAAGGAAGGCCTTCACCGCTATCAAAATTCAAGGCTTGGTCTCCGAAAGGATAGGATTTTGGGTACTCGTCGGGTCACTGACCGACCCTAAGGCAGCACACTCGGGGTCTACCAAAAAATCTGAGAAAGTAGGTCACACTCATAAAGGGTATTTTTGGTAGTACCTTGGCTGAAAAAGGAAAGGTGATTGACGATCACAAATGAGATGTTCGATTTTCAATCATTTCTTCAATATTAATCGAAACCTCTTTGACCTACCCTAAGGCGGCATTGAGGCGTTAGATTAAATCCTTGGAACGGTAGGATAGACTACAAGTACTTAGTTTATGTTCCTAGAATTTATTAGTAGTGTATGATTTGGATTTATTTTCTGTCAATTTTATTTACAACTATTTATATATCTCTCTAGGGTGCTAGACTACTAGTGTAAAATTGACTAGTAATGACTTCTTGAAACGTGGTAAGTAACTAGAACGTTGTAATTATTAATCGTTCGTTAATTTTTCGGAAGAAATATTTTGAGCATTCAGAACTTATATGACATAAATAAGGATGTCACTGTTGTCAATCGTGTTGAACGAGAGACGACTGTAGTCAGTTTGAAAGGTGATTGGGACGATAAAATTCTTCTAGTGAATTTTAATTGTGTAGTGTCTACACGAGAAATTTTCTAATAGAAAAATTGGAGAATCATAAATTAAAGTGCCACTAGTTAGACGGCATTTGGAACCGATAAACTAGTGGGAGCTTTTGTCTTATGTTTTTCTAATTTAGAAAATTAGTCCCACTGGGTAACGCTTTCATTAGACATCCCACAGTTCATGAGTAGTGTCTACTCATACGAACTACTAGTTCAAGACTATTTCCTTTTAAGGAAAGTTAAGAATGGGAAAGAATGTCTATAAGTGTTAATCATCTTAAGTGAAGTTTTGAGGCTAAACCGAAACATTAAATAAAGAAAGTATAGGATAAGGAAAGTGATTTCGGATCACTAACCAATGAATCCTTAGTGACTTTCTTAACCGAGTAACTTGACTCGGTAGCTTAGTTCTTTGGAAGAACAAGGAAGCAGTGCATTAACGATTAATAGAGTAACAACGGGCAGTAATTTCAGCTACAATAGTGCGAGTGATATAAGGAAATGAATTTCGGATTCTATCTTTGAATATCACAGAAAAATTTATTTTTCTATTTACAGATTCGTTGAAACAAATAGATTCACTTTCAACTCGATATATTTTTGCCTCGTAGAAAGTGAAGATGACATTTGTAGTACAAATCCGAGACTCGGACTTTTGTTTGATAAAGTCAGAACCACTATGAAATGCTGAAAAGGTATATGTAACACGTCTTAAACTATTATAGGCGAATGGTTTCCATATTAAGATAAACGATTCTTCAAGATCTATTAATTAGTGCATATATCCTAGAGATTAGACATAATGACTGGCTAAGGATGATTCCTATCTCCTAGTCTCGGAACACTGTCTTAAAGGAACAATGACTAAGCTTCCTTTCAATTGGGAAAAGGGTAATAGATTTGAAGGGGTAACATAGCTTGTTCATCATAACCTTCGGGGTCTAGTGAGAGATACAAGCTAGTGGGAGATTTTGAGTGGTGACATTTTGTCTGATAACTACTCGAAACACGGTTTAGTTTATCGAATGAATACGAGGAGGAGTCTCTGATTTTAGCAGAGAATAGAGTATTCCGTGCTCAGAAATAGGCTATCGCATAGTCTTGGGACTGATGCTCGGCCTGCCTCCTAGTGGAATGTTTCTCAATGTGGAAGAAACCATAGACTTGCCCTATATAGTTATTGATGTGCTACAATACACTGCTAAACTCGATTAAGATAATTGGTTGCAAAATAACGGTTAACATTATTATGTAAACCGAGAAGTCTACCTAGAAGATGCTAGTGAATTTATGGATAAGGAGTGAATTTGGTTCACACCACTTCCGTAAATGTAGGCATTTAGCACTTAATGCTTGAAGGTAGGACTGGAGATTTTACGCATACGTTCATATTGTGAATGTTTGTAAAATGTCTTAATGTGACGAGTGAAGGTTGGTTATAAGATTCTTGAAATCAGAAAGTGACGGTTGAAATGTCACAAGGCTTCTGATATAATCTATAAGTAGCAGCCTTAAACCTTGGATTACGGTTACCCAAAGGTAGTTACTAGCTGATTTAATCAGACCACGTCCAACATTGGTTGTTAGTGATTGCACTGATAAATACTACTAGATCAGAATGTCAATCCACCCAAGACGCAGTGGGAGTATGGTTTAACCATTGACCCATTGTGGTTTTGTGGACTTTACAGTCTGCTGGGGTGATTGATAACCTGTGGCTCTTGGTGGGCTGTATAGGATTCTGATCGTAGATGTTCGTTTGAAAGCCTTAACCCCGTAAATGGAGTTTTGATACTCCGGTTACGTTCACCTCTTGTAGAACCACTGATCGTCTCGGGCCCGGTGGGAGCAATTGGATCTACACAGAAAAGAGTCGAATGAATAGGAAAGTTTAAACTTTCAACGCAAAGCTGAGTGGTATATGGGTGATTCCTTGACAAGTAGAGAGTTAACCAGACCTTGAACTCTCTCACCGCTCAGTCTTGCAAGATTTCGTTAGAAAGCGGAAAATAGGGGTGATACCCTGAGACTTTCTTGCCAAAAAAAATGGATTCTATATTCATTCAGAACAGAAGGGTCTTGGTTAGAACAAATGGCAAGATGACTTCCGGGGCTTATATCCTTTATGGATTTAAGAGAACCTCTCGGTCATTTAAAGTCACATGTTTTAAAATATGTGGACTTGACCAGAATATTGATAAGTCTTTAGTAGATTTGGATATCAATATTGGTAAAGTAGTAGTATTAGTGTTCATGAATGATAACACCGAAACGGTTGGAAACAACATGTGTGTGCTATCTGAAGTCAGAAACTGACAGGCCAAGATTCTCTAGATGAGAGAATCGGACTATATTCTAAGAATTTAATTCGGTCAAATTCACAAGAATGAGTCATTGGCTATCCCACCTATCTTATTGAATAAGATGATCATGCATATACGTATGCAACATTCATCGAGAGTAGTCCTACCCTACCTCTCAGGAATGATTCTCCAAATCTTCGGATAAAGAAAAAATGGGATAGAGTCTTTCTTGGATAACGGCAAGTCAGGTTATAACAAGTCAATAGTAGTCAAATCTCGGATTCGAGCATTGAATAGCTGTTTAGTACGTCCTCAAGTATATTTAGAGAACGAGGAATCATATGCTTGTATATTCAGGTGCAAACTTGAATATGGTTGACTACACTGATTCTGACTTGTAGTCAGATTAAGGATGATCATTAAGTTGATCTCGGGCTCAGTGTTTACTCATAGTGCTTAGAATTTCCTTTTTGGTCTGGGAGTAATTCCAGGTCTGATAAGCCGATATCACTTCATTGTGAAAATAGTGAAGAGATAGCTTAGAAGGATCTTCTCAGTCACAAGAAGTCAAAAGCATATTGAGATAGAGTACCGCCTGATTGGAAGGACTGGCAACGTTTCAATCCTAAAGATCGTCTCGAGTCAACAAGCTAACTAATCAGTGTACCAAGTCGAGTGCTTGGAGGGTACGGCATTGATGGATATGTCTCATCTGCTTTTAGAGCAAGTGGGAGAGTGTTGTGAATAAGATGAGAAAGTGTGTGCTCTAAAAACAATCGTTGCTTGTCATTTCGTGCAAGTGGGAGATTGTTAGGTGTAGTGCCTGAAAGACAATTTGTGTAATTGTTTTTGATATTGGATGGCAGAATTTATCTCACCTTAGTTACTTGCTTTGTGCTTGTAAAGTAATACACTGCTGCAAACCCTAAGTATATCTGTATGTAACCACTTAACTCAGTGTATGGATTACACGTGAGGATTGAGTTAGTTGAGATATGCTTAAACTGTTAGTCCGTGGTGAACTTAATCATAGTTTAGGGTCTCTTGATTAAAACACCAACAATGCGCCCAAAACACCTTAGGGTGTGATTGTCTTATCCGAACTGTCGGTATAGGGTACCTACGTGGGGCATTTATATATGATGTCATTCATATAGGACTGTACTGGTTTAATCTAAATTTCTCGATATAATTCCGTAATCGAGGAATCTTATTAAATCATTAGATGATCATATATGGATCAACCTTAATCTTGAGGTGATCACAGGGTGCTGCTTGTCTCGGGGTAGTGTTTGATGTGTTAGTTACGGTTCACTTAGATATGTGTTCCAAGACACATCTCATTGGCACTATCTCCTGATGAGTGAGTAGTTCTGATTTTCACAGACATGGAAACCATTCCTTCCTGCGGGAAGTAGAGAGACAGTCCCCTTATTTGTTAGCCCTAAGAAAGTGATCGATCCCGAGAGTTTCGCATTTGACTAATTAGCTACTAGTCAGATATGCATACTAATTGATCATCAGAGTATTAATGGTAAATAAGGATAAGATATTCTGAGTCGGGTTCACGGAGACTTCCCACTCAGAATGGACAGTCTATGGAGGGCTATCCATATGTAGTGATTATATCAATTGACGCTTATTCACTCTATGGGTTGAGTATAAGTATACATCTATAATCGGTAGAGTTCAGTTTCGCGTAATCTCGGAATTAATAATTAATGTACTTATTTTGTTCGATGAATAATTAATTATTGGAGCTACTGGTTATAGGTTCATGGTCCCGATGTGGCTTCTGTAATTCGGACTAATAATCTTGTTATTTGGGTCTTAGTGATAATTAATTGGCTGGGCTAATTAATTGATATGCATGGATATTATTTAGTTGTGCTAAATAATATAATACACATAAAAGACATTTGATGTGGGCTAAAAACCCTACAAGGTGGAGCCATTTATGTCTCTAATTAGCACAAGAATTAATATTTTTGTGTTATGGAAAATAAAAGATATTCTTGTTATGTGATTGGTTGGAAGACATGTTATTTGGTTTCCTATTGGTCAATAATATGTCACAATTATTCATTAAGGAAAATATCTTTTTATTTGATTTAATTAATTATTTATTAATTAATTAAAACTTGGAGACCAAGGATTTACTCTCCTATAAAAGGAGAGTTATTCCAAGTGTAAAAACACAAGGAAAAATTTCTCCCCATACACCATAAAAGAGAGAAAAAAAAATAGTTTTCTTGTCTAGGGTTTTAGAGGAAGAAAAACATGGTGTTGCATATCAAGGAGGTTCGTTTATCAAGAAGGGTGTCCACCAACCGCCGTTTGGAGAACACATCTGAAGATCAAGGTGTCTCTTCCCGATATTGGTAATATGATTTTAACCCCCATGTAGTAGTTTAAGTCCTATAACTATGTATTGTGATGTATAAGTCATGATCCATCCGCTGCGCGTAGATCTAACCCGTTTAGATCTAAGATCCTACATCCTTCACTCACAACCTATTTAAGGCTTTCCAATGATTATGGTCTGGTTTACTCGTGAACCTATTCAGTTTATTCACTGAACATTCTAAGTCTGGTCGTGTACAGTTGGTTATGTACATCGGTCTTCCGATCACTTGAGAATATCTTAATTAATGCATAGGTTCATCTCTGTTCTTGACTAAGTGCATACTTAGGTCAAGTGGAGTGCTCACTTCTGCAACTCTCAGGTCCTTCACATTGAGGTCCCTTGTCAACATCCTTTCGTATCATGATACTCTCATGAGTACTTCCCATTATTAGCATGTCATAGACATACTATCACATTAGTGTGTTTTTAATGTAGACATATATATGTCCTAGCTACTTGACAACATAACATTTTCAAACTCGATATGCCGTTGCTCTGGCTATTATTCGAGCCACAGAGAGACTTAACAGGTCTACACTCCTTACTCTCTTAGCCTGGAACTATGAACCCATCGGGTTGTTCCAAGTACATCTCTTCCTTCAACTCACCACAAACATCCATTTGATGGATTTCCAGGTTATAGTCTCCAGCTATATCGATGAGAACCCTTATATAAGTAATTCTCATAACTGGTGAGTAAGAAGTCAAGGCTTACTTTCTGTCGATACCCTCAGGCTACCAACAACGCCTTACACTAAATCCATCAACTTTTAACTTCTTCTTGAAGATCCACTTGCACTCGAGTGGTTTATTTCCTGTTGGAATACCAACCAACTTCCAAGTGTGATTTTGCATGATGGATTTAGCCTCTTTCTAGAAATGGGCTTCTGGAATTGACATTGCCTCAGCATATGTCTTGGGTTCGTTTTCTACCATATAGGTAGAAAATCAGGAGCAAAGGACTAGGAAGTCCTAGCCCTCTTACTAAGACGATGTTCCTCAATTTCTTGAGGACCACTCTCTTATTAAGACTCATATGTCTGCTTACTCATGATTGCTTCTTCTGTAACACTTTCCTTTCAAGGAAAGATATCCGTAGGGAACACCACATTCTTAGACTCGGTGATGACATATTAATGTACATCATTGATGTCTGAAAAAAAAAAGGCACCAATGATTTTAGGTCCTATCACTCACTTTGGTTTAGGTACTTAATTCGACCTTAGCCAAACACCCCCACATTTCCAAGAATCTGTAGTCTTTCCACAGTTCATATGGGGTAGCACCTTTCTTCTTTGAAGGGATGTTGTTCAGAATGAATTCTACTGAGAGGACATCTTCCCCCCACTAGTTTTGATGTAAACTCGAACTTATCAACATAGCATCCATCAACACTTTTAGAGTTCGGTTCTTGCACGTAGCCATACCACTTGACTGAGGTGTGTATGGTGTAGTTGTTTGTTGAATGATGCCGGGCCCTTAGCTAGACTCATGAAACAATACATCATATCCACCACCGCAATCACTACAGATACATGTCATCCGTTTGCTATGTTTATTTTCACTTCCATTCTGACAACCATCAAGGCATCACAAGCCTTATCGTCGCTTCTCAGCATATAAACATCTGGTACTATCATCAATAAATGTAGCGAGATACTTCTATTACCTCTAGTTTACACGAATCTAGAGGTTCCGTGGTGCTTTCTACCGGTCAACCGGTGAGTTTACCAACATGGCTTCAACACATATGTTTTCTTGTGATTAGGATCAAATTTCAGGGTTAAGTGGCCCTTGTGATTAGGATCAAATTTCAAACTATAGGGCCTACTTGTGATTAGGATCAAATTTCAAACTACATGTTCATCAATGGATAAACATATTTGAAATTGTAGGTCCTAGTTATAGTGTCACAAACATGACGAATCAAGCATGTACGCAAAACTTAAATCCAATCTCACTGGCTCTCCACAGAGCATCACATTTTGTGCTCAACATAATGATCAATCTCAGTTTGATCATTCAAAACATCGTTTGTCGCACCACCGAAATTCTCCAACCAAAGGATGAGATGAATCGGTCACTGGTGCTACGTCTAGTGCTACAGAAGGCACGTACACTTGTGTCATAAAAGACATAGTCAATGTTGGATTCACATCGGTGTATCCTTTCATTTCTGTCTAATAACAGAAGATCGACAAATTCGCAGTATGTGGGTTTGTTGAAATTGAAACCACAAACAACCACTAAAGAAATCAACTTCCAGGATTTAACAATAGATACCACTAGGTACTGCACATAAAATTTTATACCACTTCCACAGAATTGATTCGATTGTATAACATATGATCAACTATATTACCACACCGTCTATAAGGCATTTAGGATATACAATTCCATATTCTTAAGCAAGTTGCATACAAACATGATTAACCACCTTTAACAAATTTATTTGCAGTAACAAAACATCAACATGTGGTCAACTGTTCAACTCTTTATCCACCAATGAAATGACGCAAGGAAGCCATTACACATACAACCATCAGCCGGAACAAATAAGGATATTATTCCAAGCTACCATAATTAATTATTTAGTATAAACACTAAATAAACACTATTGTGTTGCACTACTGGTAAAGAAATACTACAACAATGCCTTTTAAGAAACCAAAGAGATAGATAATTGCTAATTGCTCAACAAACAACTTAACATATACGGATTCGTTTGTTAAGAGAAAGCAGTACCTAACAACGTGTTCAATCAAGAGCATAATTGATCGACGTGATTTATAGAATGTAAATCCTTGGTCGTCATTCCTATATTCTTTCCTTATTTCTATCCTTCGAGAAATCACTCTGATTACATCCATCTTGTTTGTAAAGTATAACGATTCGCAATATTATATATTTGTCATCCAATGATATATTGGCACAACAAAAAAAATATATGTGAACAAGATGCACATCAACACGTGATAGAAAAATATATATACTGCCACTTAAAAGATATATCTTACACTTGTATTTGCTTGTACCAGCACACAAACCTAACAAATAAATAAATTATTTGCTAATCAAAGGGCAACCTTTACTAAACAATACTTCCGGCGAAAGTGCAGACCAATTGTGGTCAGACCAACGTGGACAAGGATAAGGAAGATAATTATGTGAATAAAACCAAATTGGATCAATCCCTGAATCAACGTTTTTTTTTTCCCTTTACTTTACACACTTTTCCATTAACCATTATTTTTATTAACACACCACACCGGAAGCACTTAATTTGGTGTACCATAGGCAGATGTAAATACATACACACAATAGGTTACTCATCAAATCTAATACCCCTGCAACACCAACAGCATGAAAATACAAGTACCAATTTGTTTCAAGCAAGGGAAAACTTAAGTTGTTCTAAAACCATAGATTGGTTTTAACCGGATTAGTTTAAAAGATTTGACAGCATAACGATCCTACAACACACGAATCAAAATTGTCTTAAGCTTGTTGGATATATGTATCGTGTGTGGAGTGATTTACGGAACAGATCCGTAATTAACGGACTTAATTACGGATTATTAAACTATAAAATAAATAATGCAAAAGATAAATTCGTATTATCTAACAGATCAATCAAAATCAATATTACGTGCAGATCTATCAATATTACGTGCAGATCTAACTCGAAGAATGAATAAGAAAATTACGATGCATAAAATAAGGACTAGATATCAAACCGAGGCGATTAGATACTCTTTCCTTAAGACAAATTGCTCCGGTATGGTGCCCACGGTAGTAGCAACCGTCTCTCAAGATACAACGGCTTTATGTCTCGGATTTAGAGGCACTTCAAAAATCCGAACTCCGGCGAACTTACAGAATGCTCCAACTTCTCTTCGACTCAAGACCTAGATCTATATGCTAGACTTTTTGTGGTGGAAAAGACTAGAGAAAATTCAATGCTTAAACTCTCATACATGGGGTTCTTTTTATAGTGGAGAGGAGGAACCAATGCTCAAATATGATTGGCCAGAACACATCATCAGACTTTTCCCCTTGGAAAAGAAAATAGGGCCGAAAATTATAAATAAAATTGGCCAAATATTTCCACAATTCTGATTGGTCGGATGACGTTTCTTCTGAATTCTGATTGGTCCAATGATTTAATCGCTCAACTTTTTCCCTCAAGAAAAGTTATTATGGCCAAAAATAATAATCAAATTTCGAAATTAATTTAATTAAATTAATTCCGGACCGACTTAATTTAATCAGAATTCATTTCCACATTATTCTGGAACCTTCCAACCGCCTCACGATTAACTAATTAATTTTCTGGTTAAATTCAAACGAACTTTCATCCAAAAAATTAATAGAACCGAGCCGGCCGGACGGCGGCGGCGCGTGTGTGGAAATAGTGGAAATATCTAAGTCCTCCCTCCTACACAAAAGTGTTTTGCCCCTTAGGCCACATTTATAAGAGCATACACTAGCCCTTATATATGGAGCTCAAGTATCTCATCTTTCCAATGTGGGATATTGAGTTGAGGTACTCCCTTCAACTCTTATCTCCAACACATTTTCAACCAACTTTAGGCATTAATTTCTCATTCACCCGACATCCGAATCGAGTGATTCAAAAGCCCATCATGAACTACTCCATATGGAGTATTTAATGATATCATTAACTCTCGATGACATACATCGGATCCTATCCGTAAATCGCGCTAAAGTTGACTATTCAACCCTTCAAAAAGGGCTTTTTCTCCAACAATATGATCTTAATTTTCTATCTCAAACTCTAACGCTGTGATTTTTATTCCGTAGATGGAGCATCGACTAAGAGGAGAACAAATTTGATAACCAGAGAATAGTATTTAAAGTCTGAAGAAATTCAAGCTTTCGATTGTTGGTATGGGTCAAAAATCTGATGGCATGTAAGGGGGGTGTTTGAGTATCTTTTGAATTTAACGGTAAATATAAAAATATTGTTGGTTGCTTTTCAAATATTTTTCTTTGGGGTTGTTTTTGCAGGGTATCAACAGGAGTGGTTTGTTTCCCATTGCTCAACTTCATTCTGGATCTGCTATTTGCATTTGGCAGAGTAATTATTTTCCTTTTTCTTTGTAATTGCTTCTCAGTTATGATTTTTACTTATTCCCTTTTTAGATATATATTGTATAGATGCTTCATTTGAAGAAAATTTGTTCAGTTTTAGAATGATTTCTTTGAATCATTTCAAGTTGTTTGAGACTCAGATATATGAGACCCTGGCTTCATCACGAATCATGTTCCACTAACGCTTAGAAAGGCAAAGGAATTTCGGATTCGGTAGTTTATCATGAGTGAGGCCGTGAGGATAGTTAAATCAATCACAATTCACCCGCCAAGAAAGAGAAGTGCATTAAAATATATACATCTATAATCTCTTTGGAAATATCTTAGTCGATGGAGCGTAAGACGCACGACTTTTGCATAGACCGATAAACGTGAGCCTAACAGTAATATATGCTCGGTTCTCGATCCGCCTTGCCAGCTTAATTAATTAATAGATAACATGTTTGAGACTGGTTAGTTCAACTACGGGTTGACGTAATATGAAATTTTCTGCATTTCTAAGCGGTTGTGAAAGTTATTGCACACACACATTAGATCATGACGTGAATAGTGTTTAATGTGTTACTAATGGATACGAGTGCCATGATCTTGATCTTGACTTTGTGAGGCATAGTTGTTATTAATTAACTTGTATATTGATCTGAGTGTTATTTTCTTTTCGCCTTTTTGCTCGGGACGATCAAAAGCTAAGTGGGGGGTAGTTGATACACTCTAAATGGTACCAATAAGAATACATTTATTCACCCCGAATTCTGCTCAAGAGAGGATAGATAAGCTCGTTATTAATAGGTGTTAAATGCTATGTGAGTGTTTCCGGGATCGTAATTACGCATCTATGCTATTTTCCCAAGGTTTTGGTATTGTTTTGTGTGTTTTATAGGATGTACCGGATCTGGAGCATTGGAGAGTGGATCTGAACCGAAAGAAATACATTGGGCCAAGTGTTTGAAGTCCCAGAAGAATCCTGCTGAAGAAAAAGAAGAAAAGAAGGCCCGGTAACCCGAAGGCTAGGCCCGGTAAACCGGCGTCTTGTTCGACACGAAAATTGATTCTACCGCATTATCTAAGTCGGTTAGGGTTTTAGAGAGTCTTAATATTGTATCTATATAAAGCCGTATATACCGAGAGCTTTGATATCTTCATAAGTATTACATATTACATTACATACATTTCAATTATTATTATGCAATAAAGTTTTCTTGAGCTTTGGAGAGTTATTTCTGGTTTCCTCCCTTCTACATCATCTCTAGTTTGAGTAGATCGAGCTACATCTCCATTGTTTTTTAGTTATTCTGCATGTTTAACAACCTCATAATTTACTTATTTTTATCGTATTCAGCAATGTAGATCCAAAAATTATGAAAAGCCACCCACGGTAACCCGGCGGTCTATACCGGTTTACCGGGGCATGTTTTAGAAAACCTAAACTGGGATTCACTACAGCCACGTTGATCGGCAGGAATAATTAAAACGAGTAATAGGTCTGTCCAATCTAGTATTCGTAATTCGTAAATTAACATAAAGGACTGTTAGTGAAGTGTTAATTACGACATAGTCTAGAATGGACCCTAAGAATGTGCTGGTCAATGTCGTAAGCTGTCTAGGCGGGTTAGCGGTATGAGTTAGCGCTTAATATCGGCAATTCTAGTTTTTTATGCGTATGGGCTATTACGGACAAATTAAGGAGGGTAGCTTGCATATAGATTGTCTACTGCCATTGTCGGAGTAGATATGAGTAGAAATTGCACCCGTAGCTGATAATGATAATTAAAACTAAAGCTTATGATTAATTTAAGGAAATTATGCGGGGAAGTAACCATAATGATTAACTAATCCAAGTTAGTAGATCGGTGAGGAGAGGAGTGGAATACCATGTTTGTTTTCTTTTATGTTAGTGTTGGTCAATGACCGCTTCTATGTTGCTTCTTATTAGGTTAGAATCGTTTATATTTATAATTTGCATCGTCTCTGTGGGATCGACCTTGTCTCGTATTTACTATACTACGATGTACTGTTCGGTAAAAACTAGTTTTAAATTTATAAACCGAAACACCCCAAGTATAAGGCTTGTAGTAAAGGGTGTTAACGGGTCGTCCTAACGGAATCGAATGTTTACCGGATTAAGATGCAGTTATTATATCGATTATGTCACAAATTATTATCTAAAACTAAGGTTTATATTAATTGTAAAATAGAAACGAAGAACAATGACTAAAATAGCAGAAAACAGAAAAATTCAACACTGGACGGCCGTTCACTGAGGGTGGACGAGCGTCTGGTGACGTGCTGGAAAATAGAAATATGCAGAAAACAGCGGGTAACAACTAAAGTTCTTGAAATAACTAGTTGTAGCAATCACAATTGATACGAACAAATTGGTTTATCAAAGAATTAAAAGAACGGCAAGGCAACTAGAATCCACCAATCAACCAACCAACCCCAACTAGATTGTGAGCAAAAGGTACGATTTTTAGTAATGATCAAATCACGAATTCGATTAAATCTCTTTAACCAATTTCTAGGGTTTCGTTTTCTTTCTCAAGCAAAACTAAACTAGCATGCATAACACGATCATGAGATTGTCTCCAATACTCTACTCAATTAATCATAAACAATCTCTTGAATCACAATTAATTGCATCAATTGAAAGAAATCACAACTTGAATAATATTCTCATATAAATTCAATTAGAACGGTAGTTTCATCGATCTCTCGATTCAATAAAACATAAACAATTATTACAAAATTCAATTGATGAAAAACAAGAAATTTAACTCATTAAAGATATAGCTTAAAATCTTCTAGTTGGTGTGGTTGTTGGTTGGTTTCCTCCGTTGTCCCACCGCAAGATGCTTAGCCAACAATCATATTGGTGATCATGATTGTTGAGATGGAAGAATTCATCTCTCGTGTTTGCTCCTTGTGGAATATGCGGCTTTTGCCGTGTGTATTTGGTGTATAAAAATCGATGATGAAATAGGGTTGGGGCGCAAATTTGTTTAAATAGGAAAAGTAAGTCGGCTAGGTCAAAAACGGGACCGAACGCACGTCGCGATGGACGCCCGTCCGTGTGCGTTGAACTTTCGAGTCGGGCCGAGTCTTGAGCAGACGTCCGTTCAATGTTAAATTGGACGCTCGTCCAGCAACGTTGGCAAGACTCTGAATCAAATATCTCCTCCTGGACGCCCGTTCATTGTCGATCAAATCTTGATTTTCACATCTTTATCTCTTCTCAATCATATAAATCCGATCTTGCACCACTTTTAATCCTTTTTTTAGCTCGAAAATGTATATCTACAAGGGGGTAAAAACATGCAAACTGTAGAAATATATATATATATAGATAGAAAATGACTAATAAACCACATAAATAGCTCGAATTTGCATTTTAATCCTTTTCATACACAACCCCTCAATATTTCAATTAAACTCCTAATTTTCTATAAAAAGTAATAAAATACGAAGAATATTGTTACGGAATAAAGCGATAAAAACCATAAAATTCACCGTTAACATGTACCTAGTATTATTGCTAGTAATATCGACGTTAGTGACTTACACGTGATCAGAGTGTTCATTCCTAACTTCGTATGCACCTGAATTGAAGACTTTTGTGACTACATATGGTCCAAAACATCTAGACTTCAGCTTCCCTGGAAAAACACGAAGACACAAATTATACAGAAGCACTTTATCTCCAACATGAAACGTGTGGTTGAGAATCTTTTTATCTTGCAGATGCATCGTTCCTTCCTTGTAAAACTTTGCATTCTCATACGCTTGAAGTCTAAATTCCTCCAATTTATTCAATTATAGTAATCTCTTCTCACCGGCTAAACTTTCTTCCATGTTTAGAAACCTTGTAGCCCACAGGGCTCGGTGCTCGAGTTCTATAGGTAGATGACATGCTTTTCCAAATACTATCATATACGGTGAACAGTTTTGTACACCCAAAGAGCGTCGTCTAATTTCAAAGACCAATCCTTCATTGTGGGATTCACAGCCTTCTCTAAGATCCTTTTTATCTCCCTGTTTGTCTCCTCTACTTGTCCACTCGTCTAGGGCTGATATGCTGCTGCAATCTTATGTCTAACGCAATATCTCAATATCAATTTCTCAAACAACCTATCACAAAAATGGCTCCATCCATCCCTAATTATGGCTTTGGGCACTACAAACCTCGTCAAAATGTTCTTCTTATGAAATCTCCGGACAACCTTGACATTATTAGTAGGTGAGGCCACTGCCTCCACCCATTTAGTAACATAGTTAAATGCTACCAGGATGTAACGATTTGATTTTGATGATGTGAAAGGCCCAACAAAATCAATTCCCCATACATCTTATAATTCTACTTCTAAGATACTATGCAGTGGCATCTCTTTCCGCTTAGAAATGTTACTAGTCATTTGACAGGAATGATAGGCTCTTGTAAACTTGTAAGGAGATTTATGAATTGTAGGCCAGTAGAATCCAGTCCAGCCCGTAGTGACCTCTAAATTCTCTAGAATGAAATTTGCTCAAAATACTTGGAATCTCGTCGTCATGGATGCATCTCCAAAGAATGGTATCATGACACATCTTGTATAGGTAGGGATCGTTGATGACGGTTAAAATAGTCTTTCCTATGGCATCAATATTCTATCCATTATGAGCTAAAAATAGTTATTTCGACCTATAAACATGAACCATTTACGTTGAATAGCATATGTCGGGTTCGTGAGTCGAGAAATCTGCACTTAGCATTTATTTTCCCTGTTTCGATATTATTTCGTGCATTATTTGATTATATTCACGATACGAAATATTGGGCTGAGCATGATGGACGAATCTAGAGTGGACTGAATGAAAAGAATGTGCCTACGGTATTCCAGAAGCATCCAAGTTAAGTCGATTGAAGAAAGAAGACAAAAGTACCCCCGGTAATCCGGGAGGCGGTGCCGACTGACCGAGGCTCGAGAATCTTCTGAAACACGTTTTCTTGGACGAGGGGTTGAACTAGATGTTTCTAAGTCGGTTTAGATAGCTATAAATAAAAGGCTTCGCCTTATAACTAAATGTAACAATAGTACCATACAATTTAAGGGTATTATGCAATAAAAAGTTCATTGTTCTTTATTTTATTTATTTTATGAGTTCTAGTCGGAGTGACGACGGAGTCACCTCCTAGGAGAGATCCGAAGGAGATCTATGCTCGTCTTCAAGGGTATGATTTTTCTGTCTTTTCCCAGATGTAGATCTATCGTTGTTCTATTCGACTAGTATGTTTTAATTGTTATTTAGTTTAATTATGTAGTAGTAGTTAGTTTATTTTACCCTATGTGTTATAGATCTGATTCGTTGGTGAAGAAATCAGGAAATAGTAGTTGCATTCTTTAGATTTGTGACGGTCTATATCGCTAGATCCGAATACCTAGTAAATTACTAATTCATAAAAATCGGCGCAAGCTACGTTGATCGATAGATTTAATTTACATTTTTTTAGCCTGATCAACTATTTGCATGTTATCGTAAATTAACATGAAGGACTGTGAGTGAAGTGTTAATTAGGAAATTATCTAGAATGGACCCTAGGAACGTGCTGGTCAATGTCGACAGCTGTCTAGGCGGGTTTGCGGTATGAGTTAGCGCTTAATATCGACAGCTCTAGTTCTTTATGTGTATGGGCTATTACGGACCAATTAAGGAGGGTGCTTGCGTATAGATTGTCTACTGCCATTGTCGGAGTAGATAGGGTTAGGAATTGTACCCGTAGCTGAACAATGAATAAATTCACCAATGGGGAGGAGTGTTGCATGTATGGGGGGAATAACTTATTACTCATAATTGAACTAATAGATTAGAAATTCTAGTGTGTTTCATTGAACTTGCATAATCTTGCTAGTTGATTGTTACCAAATTTACTACTATCTATATTATAGTTGATCATAGACCGTTATCGCGACAAGCTCAATCTTGATAATTAGACATTCTTACGAGTCTCTATGGGATCGACCTTATCGCAACAAGCTCAATCTTGATTTTCCAGTACTACTACCATATACATAGTCCTATTGTTTGTAAGTGCCTTGCATGTGATCAAGATTTTTTGCACCGTTTCCCGGGACTCGTGTCAAGAATACTTCTTATTTAAGATTGAGTTTTCTGTATATATTTGAGTCTAGTTAATTGAGTTTGTTTTATAGTCTATTTATACTGGAGTCATATAGCGTCAGTCCTGTTAAAATCTGGAGAAAATGTACGACCGGTATACCAGGGGTTACCTACGGTAAACCGAGGGTCCCAATTTTGCCAGAATGTTTTCTGTTAGTTCAGAGTCAAGTCAGTAGTCAGAGTCCATATTTTTGAGTCTGCCAGGCGTGTGTAACATCGGGCAAGGCAAGTTACTAACCTTTTTATTATTTTTGTGTCTTGTAGTACACTACACGAAGTTCAGCAGCCAAACTCGAGAGATTCCTACATGAGATTGAAAATTTTGTTAGAAAAAAGAGAAAGGAAACACGAGAGAAATTTGTTAGGCTGTTGGACATTGTGGTTTCGCACGAAGAAGATCACAACGAGAGAGAAGAAGAAGATACAGAAACCAACATGGCACAAAACGGACAGAATGGAGCAGGAGTTGTGGTGCAAGCAGATAGGAGAACTCTACAGTGTTATGCAATGCCTACGATTGAGCAATTCATGCCAGAAATTGTTCAGTCTGAGGATACAACTGAGGTATTTCACCCGAAATCGAATGTGATACAAATGGTGACTAATTACACTACTTTTCATGGAGTAATGAACGAAGATCCTAGTGTAGACATCACCAAATTTCTGGAGATAGTCAGCATGGTTAAGCCAGCAGGTGTGCCTGTTTAGGGTGATTTTACATGATTTATAACGTTATATTTTATAACGATTTCCTCCATATTCGTATAATTTGCATAGAAATTAAGGGTTTAATCGAATTATTGAGCAAATGAGTTTTAAAAGTGTTTAAGTGCAAATTTGTGTTGTTTATGTGGTTTCATTGATAAAAATCTTTGAATATGAGATGTTACATTTTGCACGATGTTATCATAAATGTAGGTATGCTTGCATGTTAAATGAGGAGCTTAAACGAAGATCGGATGAAGATTAAGAAGGAAGCTCGATTCGAATAACGAAAGCTTGATTCGATTCAGCCCAAACTTGGTGACCAAGGTTTTCAAAATATCACATGTAACAATATGTTTTGAGGTCTAAAAGATGGATTTTGAAGAAGATGCCACGAGTTTACGAGTTAAACGAATCAATTTTGTCCAACGCACTTCTACCGTAACCTGTTTTTCGATGGAAATTTGACCCGACTTAGAGGCATTTTCAGGGGAATAGTTCTTGACGAAAGTTGTAGATACTAAAATGAGCTTTCCAACGCATTTTGAATCACATCAATCGGAGGTCTACAACTCAAGTTATGATTTTTTTACCGAACTGCTGGAATTACGGACGAACCGGAGATAATTTTATCTCACATGGTTGCATGTTACTCCATGTGAAGACTAATGATGGCAATGATTACTCCCCAACAAACTCCACATGCTTGTAACAAACTCTTGTATGACTCATCCCCTTCACATGCTAAGTAATCATCACCTCCCACATGCTTCCTAACAAACTTAGGATATTCTAAGCATATTCCCTTGATGCTTAGGCTATAAAACCCCCCACCTTCACTTGTAATAGATGCCCCTCCTTGGTCACTCTTGGCTAAGCTTTTACTTTTCCCGTCTTTTATGTAAATACTCGTAGGCGTTATGCCGAGAATAAATTAGAATAGTAGTACTTGTTGTAATGCGGAGCTACGACCCCGATTCGAAATCATAATCGAGGATGATTGGCTAAGGACTCCAGCTAGAACCACCATTGTGAAGCTACCATCACCAGAATAAACAAGGATTTCGTTTTCATTTGTTCTAGTAAGCTTTCTTGTTCTTCCTTCATGTTTACTTTGTCTATGTGCAATGTGTATGAACTATATGTGTGTTGCATGCTAATCGAATTTAGATACGAAAGTTGATGAATTCGTAGATTACCGTGAAGGAGAGTGATGATATTCTTCCAACATACGTAAGTTGAGGGAGAATATTGTTAGATTAGGATTTTATATCCATATCTTTGATCCGTAAATGCTTTAGTTGTACCGAGAATGGTGAACTAATTAAAAGGCGATTAACCGAAAGGGAAAATGCCTCTTTAGCAGATAATAATCGAAGACTTACGAATGAATGTGTGTCTTTCTTGTTAATTTCGGTGGGGTGGTGTATCAACGGTGTGTTCTAGTTGTTTTAATCTTTCTCTAAACAAATTTTCACGTATCGTCTTTCTTTTCACTTTTGCAACCTTTATTTTATTTCTAGTTTTCAAGATCATAATCATCACTAAAAAGAAATCGAAAGCAAAAGTTATTTTCATACAAGTCCCTGCGGATACGACCCGGTTTCACCACTAGCTGCAAGCTTTTGCACTTGGGGCTGACGTCGGTTTTTAAATAAATTTTAGAACCTGTTTTTAACCGCGAACAAGTTTTATAGGTAGTAGAGCCTCAAGACTTTTCGACGTAACAAGTTTTTGGCGCCGTTGCCGGGGACTTGGCACGGAAAGTTTTCGTTTTCGGTTTTGTTGTCAACTAAGTTATCTGTTTTCGTTTTTTTTTAATTAAAAAAAAAAAATCTCTGTAATTACCGAGAGAGAGAAAAAAAATTTCTTTTCGTTCTGTTTTTGTTATGTATTAGTTTTATAGTATTCTGTTTCTGTTACGCTGTTCAGACCTGTTTCGAGCCTATTTTAGTATAGTTTTTTTGTTTTAATTCTAAAAAATTTTAAAATTTTTTTTTCGGTAAATACCGAGTGGATTCGGTAATTACCGAGAGAGAAAAAAAAAGAGAGAAAAGAACCAAGGAACACGTTTCAATCATTGAGGTTGGGTGATGGATTTTCGGTGAATCCCACTCTGCGGAAGCATAAGGATAAAATCCCGAAACCTCGTGATTTAGGTGTTGGTTTCCAAACGTAGTTTATGCAAACTCGAACTCACGGGGGACCACTTTTGTATAATCCGGAGATAGAGCGAACCATCGCTCGACCAAACGAACGTTGGGCTCGGATCACTAGACCGATAGACGAGGGAACCACGGAAGGAAACAATACGGAAGGATACGTTGAGGGAGAAGCTCAAGGAGGAGCCCGGGTTGAGGAAATGGCGGATCAACGGACATTGGCGGACTTTGCCATGCCATCTATTGTGAAAGTTAATCCCGCGGTCGTAATTCCCGAAATCACGGCCGAGAATTTCGAACTCAAAACTTCTTTAATCAATCTGGTGAGAGGTTCCACATTCCATGGATTTTCCACTGAGGACCCGCACGATCACATTCACTCATTTCTAGAATCGTGGGGGACTATTTTAATCAAAGGGGTCACTGAGGACGCCCTGAAAATGAAACTCTTTCCTTTCTCACTGAAGGGAGAAGCAAAAGAATGGTTTAAATCTTTACCAGTCGAATCCATTACTTCGTGGGAGGAGTTGGAGAAAGAATTCTTGAGCCAGTACTTTCCACCTGCAAAGACGGCTCATCTTCTGAATCAGATATTCATTTTTGTGCAATCCGAGAAGGAATCTTTCTACGATGCGTGGAAACGATTTAAGGCTCTCTTGAGAAAGTGCCCCCACCATGGGCTGGACAAACAAAGATTGATCAACACTTTCTACAGTGGTTTGACTGAATTGACTAAGGGAATGGTGAATAGTTCTGCGGGAGGTGCATTTCTGAGAAAGACACCTAATGAGGGATGGATGTTGTTTGAAGATATTGCAAAGTATAATTATGCCCCTACCTATGCAGGTGCGTCCAATCAGAAAAGCTCGACTGCAGGGAAGTATGAGGTAGATGAGACCACGTCTCTAAAAGCTCAGTTGGCCGCACTACAGAAGCAAGTGACGGCAATGAATGTTCAAAGTCTTGTGTGTGACAACTGCCATGGCCAAGGCCATCGTAGTAATCAATGCCAGCTTGACCCGATCTCACAGGTCAAAGCTGTTCAAAACAATGTTGTTTGCCAAAATTGCGATACCGTTGGGCACACATTCCATCAGTGTCATCTATTGTTGCATTCAGAAGAGGTGAATGCATTCATTTCTCAAAATTATCGACCTTCGGGTCAGAATCAAAACACTCAAGGGTTCAATTACAACCGGAACCACCCTGGTTTCCGATGGAGTGACCCTTCTGGGGCAGCAAACCCCCATCAGTTTCAGGCCCCTAGGCCTAATCAAAGCAATTTTCAATCCAACTATCGACCAACATGGAACACCAATCCACCGCAAAATCAAAATCAATCATTTCAGATCTTAGAACAAAAGTTGAGTGAGCAAATCACGGCCAACACTCAATTGGCAAATGCTTTAAGTACTCGACCAGTACAGTGAGAAATTTGGAGGTGCAAATGGGACGACTTTCGGGCGGCAAGCAAGTCGACCTCGGGGTCACCGAGTTTTATCGAGAAGAACCCCCGAGGGGTTAATCTGGTCCAAAATGACCAGAATACTTGCACCGATCCGTCTCGCACCATGGAACTATGGTCAAGATGAGTTGAATGCTATAAATCCGAGGAGTGGGAAAGCGGTTGGCGGTCGGGCCAACCGGGAAACGAGTAGCCCCTCCCCGCGAGCGAGAGACGCGGGGAGGGGAAGATCTTTGTTCTCCTCGAAGGATGTTGGGACTACTATTGATCCAAGTGAAAGAGAAAATTCGAAGAAAAGGTGAAAGTTGAGAATTCGATGATGAAGAGAATACTCGCGAGAAGAAGTCGAATCTAAGTTGAGTTCTGGGAAGCATTTGAGGTGGAAGGATAGGGAAGACAAATCAATCAATGATAAGACGGCAAAGAAGCACTTTACTGAGGAAGACTTTGTTGATCTCCCTTACCTACCTAACAAGAACAAGCACATTAACGATCGATAAAGAATATAAGAAGGTTATCGACTTGCTCAAGAATACTGAGGCAAACATTCCATTAGTTGATCTTTTGGTAGGAATGCCAAAGTATACAAAGTTTATAAAGGACGCAGTAAGTTCGAAAAAGAAGCTTCAAGAGCTCGAGCACATAGTGTTGAATGGAGAATGTTCCGCAATCGGCCAGACTAAACTTCCGGTGAAGTGTCCCGACCCTGGAAGATTTACGATTTCATGTACTATCGGGAACAGGGATTTCCACAATGTTCTATGCGATTCGGGAGCATCAATCAATATGATGTCTACGTCAATCTTCCAATCTCTTGGATTGGATCAATCTATTACTCCTAGACCTATTTCTCTTCAACTTGCAGATAGAAGTCTGAAATATGCAAGGGGAATTGTAGAAGATGTGTTGGTCAAGGTTAAGAACTTCATATACCCGAGTTGATTGGGTAATCATGGATATGACCAATAATGAGAAAACCCCTTGATCCTTGGAAGACCTTTTCTTGCATCTCGCCCGTGCCTTACTAGATTCCTACAAAGGGCGAAGTAACCCTACATTTGGAGGATGAGAGCATAAAGTTCAATGTGGGCAATGCGGTGAAGCACCCGTCCGGTGACACTTGTTTAGCTATTGAGGACGATTTCACGATGAGTATGATAAACAAGTATTCATGGGTAGTTGGGATGAGGAAGAATTCAATAAACTATCTGCAACTTGGACTAATGAGGAGTGGATAAATTTTTTAGAAGAGATTGACAAGGAAAGTTCTGATTAGCACGAAGTGGTAGGAAAGATAATGAGGAAGAGGCATGGTGATATGCCCAGATTTGCAAAGGGAGATGGTACCCCTGTCTGCTGGGAGGCCATGATGCTTCAGAGCCCTTATGATAAGCTAGGAGATCTAGAGCTTAAGGGAGATAAATTGAGACCAAGTGTGGAGCAGCCACCGTCAGATTTAGTGTTGAAACCCTTGCCTCAACACTTGAAATACATTTTTCTGAGGGACGGTGATAAGCTCCCTTTGATCATTTCATCTAAGTTAGAACCGAAGGAGGAAGAAAGGCTTATCAAAGTGCTGCAAGATAATATCCTCGCCTTTGGTTGGCAAGTGGGAGATATCAAGGGGATAAGCCCCGATATCCGTATGCACAAGATCCGGACCGTTGAGGGATCGAAGAAGGTGCGACAAACCTCGGAGAAGGCTAAACCCTCACATGCAGGGAAATCGTTAAGAAGGAAATCATCAAATTGCTTGACATGGGTATCATCTACCCAATAGCCGATAGTGAATGGGTGAGCCCCACTCGGGTGGTGCCAAAGAAAGGAGGGATTACTATTGAAAAGAATGAAAAGGGGGAAGAGATTGCCTTACGACAAGTCACCGGTTATAGAATTTGCATCGACTACGAGAAGACTAAATGAGGTAACTTTAAAAGACCACTTTCCCTTGCCATTCATTGACCAACTCCTTGAGAGGCTTAGTGGCAAGCAATTTTATTGTTTTTTGGATGGCTATTCGGATACTTTCGGATAGCTATCGACCCCACCGATCAAGAAAAGACTACCTTCACCTGCCCCTCTGGTACCTTCGCTTATCGAAGGATGCCATTTGGTCTTTGTAACGCACCGGCTACATTTCAACGATGTATGCTGGCTATATTCAATGGTTTAGTGGAGAAGGTGATGGAGATTTTTATGGATGACTTCTCTGTGTTCGGGGACAGTTTCGACCACTGTTTACACAATCTTGATAAAGTTCGGCCCGGTGCATAGAGAAGGACTTAGTCTTAAATTGGGAGAAGTGCCACCTAATGGTGGAAGAAGGAATTGTTCTTGGACACAAGGTGTCCAAGGAAGGTATAGAGGTTGACAAAGCGAAGGTAAAAGCTATTGAAAAAATGACATACCCCAAAACTGTAAGAGAAGTAAGAGGATTCTTGGGTCATGTCGGATTCTATAGGCGGTTCATTAAAGACTTTTCTAAGATAGCCAAGCCTTTGTCAACTCTCTTAAGACAGATGTGAAATTTGTTTTCACCCCTGAGTGTGAAAGAGCTTTTAAAGAATTAAAAGACAAGTTGATTACCTCGCCAATTCTTATAGCACCCGACTGGAAAGCTCCCTTCGAGCTTATGTGTGATGCTTCTAATTATGCAGTCGGAGCGGTGCTAGGTCAGAGAGTGGACGGCAGGTTCCAACCTATCTACTACACTAGTCACACTTTAAACCCAAAGACAAGTAAATTATGCAACAACTGAGAAGGAGTTGTTGGCAGTAGTTTTTGCCATGGATAAATTTAGAAGCTATTTTCTTGGGTCGGAGGTTACGGTTTGGACAGACCATTCTGCATTAAAGTATCTGTTGAGCAAGGCTGATGCCAAGCCTCGTTTGTTGAGATGGATCTTGATTTTACAAGAGTTTGATGTTCATATCCGGGACAAGAAGGGTAGCGAGAATGTGGTAGCTGATCACATGTCTCGGCTGACCGATGATCCTCAGGTAGAGTCAGATGAGATTGGAATTGATTTTCCAACTGAGCAACTCATGACCATTGATGTGTGCGAGGTTGCTCCTGCCCGTGCGGGAAAAGGTTCTCCTTGGTTTGCACCCTTTGCAAACTTCTTGAGCGGCAGATATCTGGACCCTGACCTGACATATCAGCAAAAGAAGAAATTCTTTTCGGATTTGAACTATTATGTGTGGGACGACCCTATTCTCTTCAAGTGTTGTAAGGATGGATTACTCCGTAGGTGTGTCCCTGAGTTCGAGCAGAGGGACATTATGGAGCAATGCCATGACGGACCTGTGGGAGGTCACTATGGAGCTAGGAAGACTGCTGCAAAGATTTTTCAGTCCGGTTTCTACTGGCCGACAATTTTTAAGGATACAGAGATTTTTGTAAAAGGGTGTGACCGGTGCCAGCGCACCGGTAAACTTTCTCGGCGAATGGACATGCCCCTCCACCCCATTCAAGAATGCGAGGTTTTCGACGTATGGGGTATTGACTTCATGGGACCGTTTCCATCCTCGTATGGGAACAAGTACATTCGTCCGCGTCGACTATGTGTCAAAGTGGGTAGAGGCAATAGCAACACCGCGGAACGACCACAAGGTGGTCAAGAACTTTCGAGGAAAAATATTTTTACACGGTTTGGTGTCCACGAGCTCTCATCGGTGACGAGGGAACTCACTTCTGCAATACTCCATTAGAAAAGATTTTAGAACGATATGGGGTAAAACACAAAACTGCTACCCCTTATCACCCTCAGACGAGTGGACAAGTTGAAGTAAGTAACCGAAGCCTGAAAAGCATTCTTGAGAAGACGGTGAACTCTCATAGGACGGACTGGAGTCAAAAACTAGATGATGTACTCTGGGCCTACAGGACAGCTTTCAAAACTCCTATTGGCACGTCTCCGTTTCAGATGGTTTATGGTAAGGCCTGCCACCTGCCAATCGAGCTTGAGCACAGAGCATTCTAGGCTATTAAATTCTTGAATTTCGATAGCCAGTTATGCAGAGAAAAGAGATTGTTGCACTTACAGGAGCTTGATGAGTTCAGACTCCAGGCCTACGAGAGCTCAAGAATCAATAAGGAGAGGACTAAGCTTCTTCACGACAAGAAAATCAAGCATAGAGAATTCAAAGCGGGCGAATGGGTTTTACTATATAATACCATGTTACATATGTTTCCTGGTAAGCTACGCACCCGTTGGTCTGGCCCTTTTCAAATCTCTCAGGTTTTCCCTAGTGGAGCAGTCGAATTGAAAAATAAGCAGGGTGAGTTGTTCAGAGTAAATGGTCATCGTTTGAAACACTATATTGGTCAACAAAAGGAACGACCGGTGGTTTTCCATCTAAAAGACGTCCCTAGTCAAGATAGCTCTGATTCTTCGGCACCTGATGATTTACATCTCTGTGACTTCTTTGATGATGTTGTGATTACTGATGATACACCTCGGCTTGTGGAACTGAAATCTAAAAAGAAGAAGAGAAGAATCATAGGAACTAAGTGGATACAGAAGTTTACTGATATGGACAATACATTGGCGAGACTTTGTTTTTGTGGGATCCATACTATTGACCCCAAGGAAATCAAGAATGATTCCGGAAAGAGGCCTCACTGGCCTGACCCGGGTTGAAAATTTTTGGGTTGTCGAGCAAACGACATTAACCAAAAGCGCTACCGGGAGGCAACCCATTTAAAATAAAAAATAAAAAAAAAACAAAAACTCTACATTTTGGATGATACCTTACTCATACTTTGGATAATAGTTTTCTAATACTTCGGATTGATTTTCATTTTGTTTCGCCAAGTCTCAGGATGAATGTTTGAATGTCATTAAAGAGGGAACGATTAGGTGGTTATCCGAAAATCCCGAGATACAGCAAAGATAAAATTCAAATACATCATTTCTTAGATTTAGGTTGTTAGAACAATTTGAAATAACCCTTGAGGATCCGGGTATAAAAGACTCATAGTTAATACTTTGTCACATATTTCATATCATGATCTAGTCTCGTTTTAAATTTTTAAATAATGTGTGACATGTATTAGTTCAACTACTATGAAACTAAGGGAATAGGAAATTCAAAGCTAACCCGAGTTGACATTTTATTGTCTAGTCGAGCTCCCGACTATAATTAAGCCCTACTAGACGTAACCTAGATATCTTTTCTTTTTTGTGTGTAGTTTATTTCTCGTTTTGTTTCTCTAGTTGTTGCTAATGTTTAGATGATATTGCCTTGTCTATCATCTTTTGTGCCCCTATCCCCGAGGTACGTCTTGTTTTTCCATGGTGTGCGGGATATTTGCGATAGCGATTGTGAGCTTTTAGATAAATCGCCTTTACCGGTGGATGGTCCACGACCATCGCTTTCATCAAGCATTTCTGGATCTGATTCGCGACCACTTCCAGAATTGCCACCTTCGAATTACAACCAGCTAAGTATTTCTTATTTTGCACATGCTGAGGACATCATGTAACTTAAGTGTGGGGGAGGGTTATATATGTTGTCTTGGTTTTAAACGTTAGGGTTATATATGTTGTCTTGGTTTTAAACGTTTATACTATTTATATATATATATATGATTATGTGCATATTTTCATTTTATAACTACTATATTCCACTCATTATTCATCGAGGTCGATGTCAATTCGTAAGTGGGGAGTAGAGTAAGTTATAAAATTTTGAAAATATTAAAAATTAACGCTATAATTAAAATAAGTATATTGATTGCTTAACACTTAGTTTTATTTTTCCTAAAGTAGAAATAAGATAGTATATAATTAATATAATAAATTTAATATATTTTGATAGAATAAGTTTTAGTTAAGTAAAATAGATTAGATGTATTATGATTATATTATATATGTCAGTTTTAGATTTTTATAAGATCTTAAGTATATGTAACTATACATAAATATTATTGAGTATTGTTGATTTGAAATTAGACAGATATGCTTATATTTATAATGAAATGTTAAAATAATTTTCTTTTCGAAATAAGTATGAATATGGAATCAGACCAAGGATGACGATTTTTGGCATAATAAAGTTAGATAGGTGCTAATATATTTGACCTCACCTCATGACACTTGCAAAATAGTCGATTCTGGCAATGAGTTCGGATATGTTAGTATTCTATGAAAAAAAAAACAAATCACCTCGAGTCCATTTGGATACTGCCCCAATTGGGGAGTGTGGTTTACCTTGGACAAGATGGGTTTGAGTGATCTCGGGGTGACTCGCCTCTAAAGTTTTGGGAGAGTGTTATACTTTTGAGACGCGACGATTAAAAAAAAAATAATAAATAATATTGGGTTGTAATTTGATAAAAAAAAAAGGTTTTTGAGATGAAAGTTAAGTACGTACGACCTATCTTCTTCTTTTGATAATTCTTTATTTTTCCTTTTGATCAAACACCCAGATCCTGATCATTATACTAAGTCCTTGATTCCAATTATTTCATACGAGTTAAGATTAGAGAATAATTTTAATTTTTATTATATTTACTAAGTAAATTGTGTAGAATTTCATTTAAATGATATTTGATAAATAATTTATCTAAGTTCTATACGCTTTTTATCTTATTAATTTCTAAGAAAGATATATTTAATATATTTATAATATTGAAATGATATTTTGTTAACTTGAAAGTTAATCTACCAAGCATATCATTTTTATTGTAGTTTTTATATGTTACCGCTTATTTTTGCTCGGGACGAGCAAAAGCTAAGTGTGGGGGAGTTGTTTAGGGTGATTTTACATGATTTATAACGTTATATTTTATAACGATTTCCTCCATATTCGTATAAGTTGCATAGAAATTAAGGGTTTAATCGAATTATTGAGCAAATGAGTTTTAAAAGTGTTTAAGTGCAAATTTGTGTTGTTTATGTGGTTTCATTGATAAAAATCTTTGAATATGAGATGTTACATTTTGCACGATGTTATCATAAATGTAGGTATGCTTGCATGTTAAATGAGGAGCTTAAACGAAGATCGGATGAAGATTAAGAAGAAAGCTCGATTCGAATAAAGAAAGCTTGATTCGATTCGGCCCAAACTTGGTGACCAAGGTTTTCAAAATATCACATGTAACAATATGTTTTGATGTCTAAAAGATGGATTTTGAAGAAGATGCCACGAGTTTACGAGTTAAACGAATCAATTTTGTCCAACGCACTTCTACCGTAACCTGTTTTTCGATGAAAATTTGACCCGACTTAGAGGCATTTTCAGGGGAAGAGTTCTTGACGAAAGTTGTAGATACTAAAATGAGCTTTCCAACGCATTTTGAATCACATCAATCGGAGGTCTACAACTCAAGTTATGATTTTTTTACCGAACTGCTGGAATTACGGACGAACCGGAGATAATTTTATCTCACATGGTTGCATGTTACTCCATGTGAAGACTAATGATGGCAATGATTACTCCCCAACAAACTCCACATGCTTGTAACTAACTCTTGTATGACTCATCCCCTTCACATGCTAAGTAATCATCACCTCCCACATGCTTCCTAACAAACTTAGGATATTCTAAGCATATTCCCTTGATGCTTAGGCTATAAAACCCCCCCACCTTCACTTGTAATAGATGCCCCTCCTTGGTCACTCTTGGCTAAGCTTTTACTTTTCCCGTCTTTTATGTAAATACTCTGTAGGCGTTATGCCGAGAATAAATTAGAATAGTAGTACTGTTGTAATGCTGGAGCTACGGCCCTGATTCTGAAATCATAATCGAGGATGATTGGCTAAGGACTCCAGTGCTAGAACCACCATTGTGAAGCTACCATCACCGTAATAAACAAGGATTTCGTTTTCATTTGTTCTAGTAAGCTTTCTTGTTCTTCCTTCATGTTTACTTTGTCTATGTGCAATGTGTATGAACTATATGTGTGTTGCATGCTAAACGAATTTAGATACGAAAGTTGATGAATTCGTAGATTACCGTGAAGGAGAGTGATGATATTCTTCCAACATACGTAAGTTGAGGGAGAATATTGTTAGATTAGGATTTATATCCATATCTTTGATCCGTAAATGCTTTAGTTGTACCGAGAATGGTGAACTAATTAAAAGGCGATGAACCGAAAGGGAAAATGCCTCTTTAGCGAGATAATAATCCAAGACTTACGAATGAATGTGTGTCTTTCTTGTTAATTTCGGTGGGGTGGTGGATCAACGGTGTGTTCTAGTTGTTTTAATCTTTCTCTAAACAAATTTTCACGTATCGTCTTTCTTTTCACTTTTGCAATCTTTATTTTATTTCTAGTTTTCAAGATCATAATCATCACTAAAAAGAAATCGAAAGCAAAAGTTATTTTCATACAAGTCCCTGCGGATACGACCCGGTTTCACCACTAGCTGCAAGCTTTTGCACTTGGGGCGACGTCGGTTTTTAAATAAATTTTAGAACCTGTTTTTAACCGCGAACAAGTTTTATAGGTAGTAGAGCCTTAAGACTTTTCGACGTAACAGTGCCTAAAGACAATATCATGCTGAAATTGTTTCCATTCACTCTGAAAGACAAAGCGAAGATATGGTTATTGTCTCTAGCACCAGGATCGACCTGTTGCAGAAATTTATGAAAAAGTACTGCCCACCTGGGAAGTCACTACAGATGAGACAAGACATTATGAACTTCAAGCAGAAACCCATAGAAACCTTTGAAGAGGCTTGGGAAAGATTTAAGGAAGCACATAGGAGATGCCCTCATCATGATATCACTTTGCCAGTAGGAATGCATAGTTTTTATCACGGATTGCGGCCAAGTGAACTGTTGGAAATAAAATTTATGTTTTGATGATGATTCTACATTTATTCAGTTAATAATTTAAGACCCCGTTGATGAAGTGTCATAACTAGCTGTAATAGTGCAAAGCAAAAAGAGGTCTAGAAATCAATGTATAGGATTTAATAAAGTCTGATATTTGTATAAGTTAATCAGACAAGCATTGTAATAGTTCTAGGATGTGGACTGAGAAAATGAGTATTTAGTTTAAGAAAACTGAGATCCTACAAGGAAACTGAGATTCATAGATAACTGACATAAGAGCACACCAACAGAAACTGAAGAAGGTAAGTTCGCTGAGGGACACAAACTCAGTTGTCTTATCCAGAAGACTGAAGAACTGAGGGTTCAAACACAGTTATTGAAGACTGAAGAAGTGAGGGTTCAAACTCAGTTTATGGAGATTAAGTTGAGACTGTAATGTTAGACTTCAGGTAAGATTGTGATGACCTGAACTAACTTATGGATCTTGTATGAAGACCTATGAATCATAAGGGCAATGAATTCTTAGATGATATATACTTATGGTGTACTCTGATTAAATCAATTATAATCAGATGAAGAATAGAGTACTGAGATTTCAAAGAAGAGTAAAAACTCAGTTAATGCTCTTAAAAACTTGAAACTGACTAAGTTGTATTGAATCGGTTTTGAAACTGGAAATAAGCAAAACTGAAGAAGGATCAGACCTTTAAAAATTTCAGAAAGGACACTGAAATACATACAGGAAAGTAGGACCCCTAACGGCTATAAGGATTCAAATTCAAATAATCCAACCGTTGGAAAGACCCCTATAAATAAAATACTTCTACAACAAGAAGAGAAACGGAATTCTAAGAATCAATCTAGTCAAGAAGGATCAAATTAAATGGAAACCAAATCAAGAGAATTCCTGCTAATCTTTTCATTGAAATATCAAGATTTCTCCATGTTTTCATAAGATTTAAAAGAAAGATCGAGATCAATCATTTGAAGAAAACAGAGCCATGAATATTTGTAATATCTAGAAGTGAAAGCTCAAATCAATATTGAATCATAGTTATTGATTCAAGTCTCAACTTTGAATTCATCAAAGGTTTAGACTGTGAAACACCAAGAAGGTGTGAAGGACAGTTGAGTACATTCAGGAAGACTGTGTTTGTGATGAGCTTGTGAAGAGGCAACTCGACCCTCTAAGGACCAGTGTTTCCAACAATTGAAGGGCATCCATCCTACCTGTTCTACAAGTGTTTAGATAGTGAAGCTAGGGATTAGTCAAGGACTATCAGTTTAGAACTTTTTGTAACCGGGCCATCTCAAAGAAGTTCTAATGGAATTTTCCTCCGCATCACAGGGGAAGAGAGGACTGACAGGATTACACCACCGGGAACCTTTATAACTATTGTTTCATTTAATTTATGCATTTACATTCTGTCATTCATTTATTTACTGCATTATAGTTACATTCATATAGTTTATACACTTAACAAACACAGAAACTGAATCAGCATGTTAACTATTAAAGCTAAATTTATCCGCTGCTAGTTGACTAAGTTTTGCATAAGTCAGTTTGACTTAAACTCAGCTTGGTCAGCTCAACTCCACACAAGTTAAAACTTAACCTTATTTTGATTAAATAATTTTTTTGGTGACAAGTTTATTCACCCCCTCTAAACTTGTGTTAGCCTTTCCAAGGGACCAACAATTGGTATCGGAGCAGAGTTTCTGTTCCGAAGAGATCCATAGCTGAATCTCAATATTTGTTTGTTTAAAGTAACTGGCGATCAGTTGTAAAAGCGTTTAGTTGAAATTTAATAGATACATCTAGAATTAGAAGTTGGCTTAATTATCCTCTGAATAAGTATTTGCAGAATATTGTATCTGATTTTTAGGATCAAGTATTTGAGAGTTTCAGTACTACAAGCTCACATACAAATCCAGAACGCTTTAGTGATGATGTGGATATCGATTTCAATGCATATAATGACGAATCTAGAGGAGTTCCATCACTAAGTGATCTCTCAGAATAAACAGAAAATGAATGGTTGCAAGTAGCTGATTGCATAGAAGATCTAATAGAGCAACAAAATAATCTACCCACAAACAAAGAAGACAAGATTGAAAATCTACCCATAAGTTTTGGAGTAAATGATCATGATGAAAGTGATGAAGAAATCATACTTTTCAGAAATGACCTAGCAAGCAACAATGCTGGATTGGACAAAGGAAAGTAGATAATTGACTATGAAGTAGAGGAAACTGAAAATTTATCAATGAAACATCATGAGGCAAGTACTTCTACGCTCAACACTCACACTGCCATGGACAATCATAGAAATGAATATTTCAATGAAACCTTGGACATACTCATAAAGGAATTAGAGGAAATTCAAAAGAATTATGAGAATGTCAAAAAGGAAAAAGATTTATTGAAAATTGAAGTTCTAAGGTTGACTGCTGAGATCAATCTTATCAAGGCTAATAATAGATCTAAGGAGAATTGCTCATCTGATGAACTAAAAGAGGTAACAAATATCACAGAATCATCAGCTGATCCAATTCCCAACGTTCAATTCAATCCTGGAAAACCATTTGGAGACAAAACCGGTTTAGGGTTTGATAGTCAGCAATATTCTACATTCAAACCTAGTACAACTGCACCTAAGTTTGTAGCTGTACGATAGGTGAGAGCTCAGAAAATAGATAAACTTATTAGAACTGACAATTACTCAGCTCAGTCTCAACTCAAAACTGACAAAACTGTCAAATCAATCAGTAGCAAAAAGCAAACTGGAAGATTTTATAGAAAATATCAGAGAACTGAAAAAGGCAAAACTGATCAGAGAACATTCAAGTCATATTCACAAAAGAATGAAAATCATTCATGGAATAATAGATTCAAGGAACGGGAGACTCTTTCATACTGATGAATACTGGAATAAACCTATGATTATTCAATTTCACAAAAATCCTTTTAAAAAGACGTTTGATCAAGAAAGCGGAGTTTTGTGAAAACTGAACATACTCACCTGAAAAATCAAGAAAGGTATAAGCATATAAAAACTAATCATATAGGACCCAAACAGATATGGGTAACAAAAATCTCTCATTTTGTTTTGCAGGAGAAAATCATAAACTGAGAACTGGAACATTGTAATTCATAAAACTGAGTAGTGCTCACAACTGAGTATGTGAAATCACTACAAGTTCTGAATGAGGATAAGACTGGACATGTCCAGCTGGAGATACACCGCACCTACTCTATTTATTGATACCATCTACAGATGACTGAAAAGTCGTACACTACACACATATCAACCATCCATATTTTTCACTCATCATCCGTTTCGTAATCTCAACGTTTCCTGATAAGACGTTTTGAATCCCATTTTTTTACCACTTTTTCTACCACTTATAAATACCACCGTACTTTTCCCTTTAAATCTTTACACTCAGTTTTTATTCTAATCATTCTTTGAAGTTCGTTCTCTCAAGAATTTCAATCCAATTCACTTTCTGGAAATTATGGCATTCGTTCATATTGAACCTGGAATGATCATATCACTTGATCAATTTATTGCTAAACACACTGATCAGACCCTAGCCAAGGAAATCGCTACAAAAATTTGAGAAATCAAGGGTTTGGGTGTTCAACATTAATCTGCAAAGCGTTTGTCTAAATAGCATTGAAGACTTTTATGAATTCGGAAAGACATCTATTGAAGGAGAAGATGTTCATGCCTTCACGACGACTGTTAATGGAAAGGAAATTCAAGTTACTGAAGATCTGTTAGCAAATATTTTTGACTTTGTCCAATCTGGGGGCTCAGCGGCTATCAAATTAAGCAAAGAACAAAGAGAGAAATTATGGAAGGTTATCGCCATAAATCCAGATTCCCGAGTATTGCAGACTGGAAGCACAAGCCTACTCAAACCTGAATTTAATTTTCTTACCAAAATGCTGGCAAATTGCGTGATTGGAAACACAGGAAACTTTAGAAATCTATTTGGTGCCAAACTGGATCTACTGTATGTCATTTGGTTTAAAGATGATTTCAATTGGCAAAGATACATTCTGGATCAACTAATGGCACAATCATTTGATGTACCCAAGAAGAAGACATATATAAAGAAAGGCAGATTTTATCATAAGAAGACTATGGCAATTTTTGTTCAAAGAATTCTTGACCACTTCAAAATTACAAAGAAGAAGGAAACTGCAATTGTAGACGGGAAAATTGCAATCACAAAGGAAAAAATCTGGACAAGCTCAATCAGAGGTTTCTGCAACTGAACCAAAAAAGATGAGGAAAAGATCCTTTAAGAAAATTGAAACTACTACTGAAGCATTGGAGCATTTTGAAGAACTAAGAGAAAGAAAGAGAAAACTGGAAGAAGACACTGCCATACCACTTACAGTGAAAGTAGTAGAAGCGTCACCAGGCAAATCCGCCACATCAGTTGCTGAAAGCTCAGCAAAGAAAGTTAGAACTGAAGTAACCCCCACCAAACAAGTTCAAACTGAGGAAGTCCTTACTAAGAAAGTAACCTCATTTAGAGAAGAAGTCATTCCTGCACTGCCAAAGACTGTTTTACAGAAGGAAGCTGACACTCAGGGGGAACAGATCCTGAGATTTGAAGTTGATGATGAAGATACTAACAGTAGGAAAGATTGATTGATTCAAAGACAATGTCCATGCTCAATCTACTCTCCAAATCAAAATCCACACCTCAAAAATCGGCATCCAGGGCTGAATATGAAGAATCACTTGAAGACTTTGAAGCCTCTCCACCTAGAGAAAAAGATCTTGCTGAAACTGAGTCAAGACCCGTACAAGTCATCACTTTGGATGAACTTGTCAACAAAGACGAAACTCGTTATTGAAGCGAGAAAGATCAAAGTTGTTGAACCAACACACGAAGAAGAACCGATGGGCGAACAAGAACTTGGATCAATTGTAGAACAAGTGGCTGAACTTGTTGCTACTTAAGATAATTTGGAAACTGAGACTGCCATCTCAGCTCCTTTGACTGAAACTGAAACCAGCGTGATCCCAGTTGTTGCTGAAGGAGGAACACCTGCAAAACCGATCGACTTGGAACCGAAGAAACCGAAATAATCGAGAATCTGTGGAATCAAATCTGGAGATTCCAAGAGAAACTCGAAGCAATCTTATCTCCACCGGAATCATCGCTAACTTTGCGTAACTAATAGTAGTTGACGCAAAAGGTTACATGCTTATCAAAAGTGGAAACTCAACTTTATTTCGGACCAAAGAAGTCGGTTAGCGAGAAATTACGGAGAAATGGGTGTTTGGTCTTTATAACATCACTCATTTGTCTCAACTGATCAACACTGATGAATTCTTGAATACAGGATATGTGTTGATCAGCAAAAGTCATTGGAAGGGAACTACAGTAGAAGGATGTTCAAAGAAAGATGACAATGACGATAATGATGATTCTCAGAGAGATCCCAATTTACAGAAAGGGATTCTTGCTTCGTTTTAGGAAAGAGAAAAAAAAAGATATTGCTGAAGAAGGATCATCTGAAGCTAGTTTAGATGATAGTGAAGAGACTGAAACTGACTCTGATGGTCAGTCTGAATTACAAGAAAAAGAAGTTTATCAATCTCCTACTTGCTATCAATCCCCAACTGACGAGACTATTCGTGAGATAGCACAGGCTGAAGCTATTATAGCTACCAAAGATTCTGATGAGGATTTCAATGTAGAATTATCACCAGCTAAAGATCTTGATCAGTCAAGACTGGAGGAAACAAGAAAACATTCTGAGGAAAGAAGGAGTGCTACTGATTAAAACAAGAAACTCAAGCAGATTGTTTCTCCTCTTAAAGAAGCAAAAGTGACTGAAGCTGGAACTGATAAGGTTGGAGAAGAAGCTGGAACTGTCATACCTTCTCAGGTTGACATTATCAAATTTAACAACAATGAACTGATTCGAATTCAGAAGGATGACATCAGTTTATTTGGAAAAGTGTTAAAATCTCTGTAAGAAAGCAAAACTGAAAGGAGTAACATGGAGAAGAGATTGGACACTGACTAAGACAAGTGTCAGGACCTTGATTGAGATTCATAAAACAACCATTGAATCTGAAGCAAGAAAAAATGAAACACAAGAAAGATGGGAAGGCGTTCTCAACAATGTAGTTGATAGACTGGTCTTACTAGAGAATGCATCAAAGGACTCAGTTGTAGCCTAAACCATATTGGCATCAAATCAACAACATCTCAACTCGTACATTTAGAGTTTGATCAATAAGAATGATGTCAACAAGGGGGAACGTTTAGACCTGTTAAAAGTCAATGCACTTGATATGCCAAAAGTTCTGGAAAACATTGATGAAAAATTTGTAGAAATAAAGAAAGCAAGAGGAGAGTTTACCGATGAAGAAATGGAATTAATTGCAACATTTTCTGAACCAACTGAGACAAGGATTGGTCTAGATTCTCGTCTCTACAACATTTTCAATAGCTTACCCTTGTGAGAAGGAGAAACAAGAGAACAATCCCTATCAACTTTTCTGAACATGCAAAAGGTGATTATGCATTTCTGGCACAAACTGAAAAAGTGGGAGAGAAATGGCACTCTACAGAAAGCATCATATAAAGTTGAGAAAGAGGAACCTGAGTTTGTTAAAGAACTACTGAAAACTGGCACTTGTGAAAAACTGAGACAAATTGAGTTTGTTTTTGCTGTACTTTTCAAGAGCAAATATTTCAGTAAACAGAATATGTCCAACTCATGGAACATCTATGCAAGTATTCATGGAATTGAAAGCACAGCAACTAATGAAGCCAGGAGAGAATATGCTAAAAGATATGACAATGAAGCAGTCAAGTAAAAAGAAGAGAAGCTGGCACTTAGTTTCTTTTCATGTATTGTATTTAATACTAAGTATTTTAACTTAGTATCTTTAATAAAATATCAGTTTCTCAGTTCATTTTTTTGTGTTTATCTTTTTGCAGTGCTTTTAAGGAGGGTATTGACATCATAAAAAAGGGGGATATTGTTGGAAATAAAATTTATGTTTCGATGATGATTCATCATTTATTCAGTTAATAATTTAAGACCCCATTGATGAAGTGTCATAACTAGCTGTTATAGTGCAAAGCAAAAAGATGTCTAGAAATCAATGTATAGGATTTAAAAGAGTCTGATATTTGTATAAGTTAATCATACAAGTATTGTAATAGTTCTAGGATATGGAGTGAGAAATTGAGTATTTAGTTTAAGAAAACTGAGATCCTACAAGGAAACTGAGATTCACAGATAACTGACGTAAGAGCACACCAACAGAAACTAGAGAAGGTAAGTTCACTGAGGGACACAGACTCAGTTGTCTTATCTAGAAGACTGAAGAACTGAGGGTTCAAAACTCAGTTATTGATGACTGAAGAACTGAGGGTTCAAACTCAGTTTATGGAGACTAAGTCGAGTCTGTAAGGTTAGACTTCAGGCAAGATTGTGATGACCTGAACTAACTTTATGGATCTTGTGTGAAGACCTAAGAATCATAAGGACAATGAATTCTTAGATGATATATACTTATGGTGTACTCTAATTAAATCAATTATAATAAGATGAAGAATAGACTACTAAGATTTTGAAGAAGAATAAAAACTTAGTTAATGCTCTTAAAAACATGAAACAGACTAAGTTGTATTGAATCAGTTTTGAAATTGGAAATAAGCAAAACTAATGAAGGATCAAACCATTATGAATGTTAGAAAGGACACTGACATACATACAAGAAAGCAGGACCACTAACTGCTATAAGGATTCAAATTCAAATAATCCAACAGTTAGAAAGACCCCTATCAATAGACTACTTCTACAACAAGAAGAGATACAAAATTCTAAGAATCAATCTAGTCAAGAAGGATCAAATTAAAGGGGAAAACAAATCTAGAGAATTCCTTCTAAGCTTTTCATTGAAAGATCAAGAATTCTTCAAGTGTTCATAAGATTTCAAAGAAAGCTCGAGATCAATCATTTGAAGAAAACAGAGCCGTGCATATTGTAATATCTAGAAGAGAAAGCTCAAATCACAATTGAATCATAGTTATTGATTCAAGTCTAAACTTTGAATTCATCAAAGGTTTAGACTGTGAAACACCAAGAAAGTGTGAAGGACAGTAGAGTGCAGTCAGGAAGACTGTGTTTGTGACGAGCTGGTGAAGAGGCAACTCAACCATATAAGGACTAGTGTTTCGAACAATTGAAGAGCAGCCATCCTACCTGTTCTACAAGTGTTTATATAGTGAAGCTAGGGATTAGTCGAGGACTATCAATTTAGAACTTTTTGTAACCGGGCCATCTCAAAGAAGTTCTAGTGGAATTTTCCTCCGCATCCCAGGGGAAGAGAGGACTTACAGGATTACACCACCTAGAACCTCTATAACTCTAGTTCATTTAATTTATGCATTTACATTCTGTCATTCTTTTATTTACTGCATTATAGTTACATTCATCTAGTTTATACACTTAGGAAACACAGAAATTGAATCAACACGTTAACTATAAAGGCTAAATTTATCCGCTGCCAGTTGACTAATTTTTGTATAACTCAGTTTCACTTAAACTCATCTTGGTCAGCTCAACTCAACACAAGTTAAAACTGTACCTTATTTTGATTAAATACAGTTTTTGGTGACATGTTTCTTCACCCCCCTCTAAACTTGTGTTAGCCTTTCCAATGGACCAACATAAACAAATGAGAGTTGATGCCTCAAGAAATGGATGTTTTGCGTTGCTATCACCTGAAGAAACCCAAGAGAAATTGGATCAAATCGCGATTACAAGTCAATGGGGAACACATCAAGTTGAAACCGCCAAAGTAGCTGAAAGCGTATTTGGAGAAGACACTTCTCAAAAGATCTTATACAAGCTAATGGTGATGAATGAAAAGATAGATGGCATGCAAGATCACATATCCAAGGTTGAGAAAGTTCAAGATATTAAAACAACCAACACTGAGGATGTAACTATATAGGGAGGCAAGGAAATCCTTATGGGGGCGGATATCGACCAGGTTCTCATGACAACCCTGGTTTTAGACTGAGTGACCCTACTGAGGGTTTTCGAAAAAGTGATTATAACGGTGGAAAGAGACCGAGGCAAACTGGTGGATTCATGCCTCAATTCAACAAGTCAGGTGGTTTGGTAACAGCCATGGATAAAATAAGCTCAACTGTGACCGACACGGTCAATCAACTTACGAAATCCATGGCAACTGAATACAAACTTCACCACATATTTTCAGAAGAAAGATACAAGATTGACCAATCAAGAAAACTTAGTGCAGAATCTGTCGCACCAAGTAGGGCAGATTGCAGAACAAGTGTCAGCCCGTCCTCCGGGAGGATTGCCAAGTAATATTAAGAAGAATCCGTAGGACGTGAATACTATCATGACTAGAAGTGGAAAGGAACGGCCTGGACCAGTTATACCAACTGTCCAGGAAGAATCATAAAGCAGTCAGCAATAGAACGCAGCAGAATCTCGAGAAAAAGAGGGGCCGGTAACCCGGTACACTACTCCGGTAAACCGGGAGACTGAAAATTCAGCAGACAAATAGGCAGAGCAGCAGCAGTCAGTAGATAAGTCTTCACGAACTGTAACTATTAATCCTGCTACTTTACCCTATCCCCCTAGGAAATATAAGCCGAATAATGATGATGCGCATTATAAAAAGTTTATAGAGATGTTTAAAAGGTTGCAAGTGAATATACCTTTGATAGAAGCTCTGGCTGGAATGCCAGAGTATGCAAAGTTCTGGAAAGAAGCAATTTCTACCAAAATAAAGTTATTGGACCTTGAAACTATTTTCCTGAATGAGGAATGCTCGGCAGTTTTGCAACGCAAACTGCCTCCTAAGTGTAAAGATCCTGGGAGCTTCCTTATACCATGCACAATTGGAGGAGTATGCCTAAACAAAGCATTGTGTGATCTCGGAGCTAGTGTCAATCTACTGCCACTCTCCATCTTTCATAACTTAGCCATGAAAGAGTTAAGTGAAACATCTATAACCCTTCAATTAGCAGATAGGTCTATGAAGCAACCTTATGAAGTGGTGGAGGATGTTTTGGCGAAATTTGATAAGTTTGTATTCCCTGTGGACTTTGTGGTGCTAGACATGGAAGATAACCATGATGTTCCATTGATCTTAGGAAGACCTTTCCTAGATACGAGCAAAACATTGATAGATGTTCATAAGGGTGAGCTGATTCTGAGAGTGAATGAGGACAAAGTAGTGCTCAATGTGATGAATTCAATGAGATATGCTCAAGATGTAGGAGAAGCATGCTACATGCTAGATGCCATAGATGAACTTGTTTTAGAATTATATCAGCAAGTGGCACTAGACCCTGACGTAGCTGAGACTTTACTCCTGAAGGATGAGGAAAGTTATGAGGAAACCTGGCCTGCGTGTAGTGAAGGTCAAATGCGAGAAATAGAGCCTATATCCTCTGTGGATTTAGGAGGAACCATTCATAGACCTTCCTGGCACAAATTCTTTAACTTACAGTTGACTGGTATGTTGTTAAGATCATCGTTAGAAGAGCCACCAAAGAACTTAACGTTAAAACCTTTGCCATCTCACTTGAAGTACATGTACTTACAAGATGATACTCTACCCCTTATAATTTCATCGTTATTATCACCTTTAGAGGATGATAAACTTTTAAGAGTACTGGAGAGCACAAAGGTGCGTTTGGGTGGACAATTGCAGATATTAGAGGAAGAAGCCCATTATTGTGCATGCATAAAATCTCTGTAGACCCTGAGAAGAAAGCGGTGGCACAACCTCAAATGAGGTTGACGCCACAACTGAAGGATGTTGTTAAGGAAGAGATCATAAAGATGTTGGAGATGGGAATCATTTTCCCAATTGCAGACAGTGAGCGGGTAAGCCCGATTCATGTGGTGCCCAAGAAAAGAGGATTCACTGTCCAATATAATGAGTTTGATGAATTAATCCCTGTGAGACTAATTATGGGACATCGAGTTTGCATTGACTTCAGGAAACTGAATGATGCAACTCGTAAAGATCATTTTCCCTACCATTCATTGATCATATGTTAGAAAGATTAAGGGGTCATACGTTTTATTGTTTCTTAGATGGATATTTTGGTTATTATCAGATCTATATTGCCCCCGAGGACCATGAGAAAACAATTTTTACATGTCCCGATGGAACTTTTGCATACAATCGCATGCCCTTTGGGATATGTAATGCACCAGCAACATTCCAAAGGTGCATGATGTCATTATTTACGGACATGGTGGAGGATTTTCTAGAGATTTTCATGGATGATTTCTCTGTATTTGGAGATAGCTTTGATAAATTCTTGGACAATTTGAGTAATGTGTTGAAAAGATGTGAAGAGACCAACCTTGTACTTAACTGGGAAAAATGCCATTTCATGGTAACAGAAGGAATAGTGTTGGGTCATAGGATTTCAAAGAAAGGAATGGAAGTTGATAGAGCCAAGATAGAGGTGATAGAGAAGTTACCCCCTCCAACGAAGTTGAAGACATTGCGAGCCTTTCTTTGCCACGCAGGATTTTATAGAAGGTTTATTAAGGACTTCTCTAAAGTCTCTACACCTTTGACGGAATTACTTGCAAAGGATGTACCTTTCGTATTTGGAGAAAAGTGCAAGAAAGCATTCAAAACATTGAAGCGAATTCTTATAACCTCCCCAATACTGGTACCCCAAGATTGGAACAAACCTTTTGAGCTTATGTGTGATGCTAGCGACACGGCAGTTGGAGCAATCCTGGGACCAAGGGAGGATAAAATCTTTAAGCCTATCTATTACGCCAGCCGTACCCTTAACGAAAGCCCGGAGGAATTATGCGACTACGTAAAAATGAACTCTTAGTTTGTCATCTTTGCATATGACAAGTTTTGACCTTACCGATAAGATCGAAAGTCACTGTATTCACTGACCATGCAGTTTTGAAATACCTTTTAACCAAGAAAGACTCCGAGCCGAGACTGTTAAGATGGATTCTACTCTTACAAGAGTTTGATGTTGAAATCAAAGATAAAAATGGATCTGAGAACCAGGTGGCTGATCACCTGTCAAGATTAACTTTGCTGGAAGAAGAGCAACCATCTAAGATTAGGCAAAGCTTTCCTATTGAACAACTTTTTTCCATCTCAGTGGTAGCTCGGGTTGAATCTTAGACGCGATATCATACATCAAGAGCGGGAAATGCATGCCCTTGGTTTGCTAACATTGTCAATTACTTAGCAGGGAAGTACCTACCACCAGAATTCAATAATGCAGATAAGAAGAAGTTTTTCACATATCTGAAGTATTATCATTGGGACAATCCCTACCTATACAAATTGTGCCCTGATGTCATTCTTAGGAGATGCGTCCACGATGATGAGATTCCAAGTATTTTGCACATGTGTCATGCTAGAGAAGTTTGGAGGTCATTATGGACTAGACAAGACAAGCAAAGAAAAGGTACTTGCAGTGTGGATTCTACTGGCCAGCAATTCATAAATCTGCTAACGAGTTTACAAGATCCTGTCATTCCTGTCAAATGACTGGTAATATTTCTAAGCAAAATGAGATGCCACTGTAGAGTATCTTAGAAGTGGAGTTATTCGATGTTTGGGGAATTGATTTCATTGGACCATTCACATCATCAGAATCAAACCGTTACATCCTGGTAGCAGTCGATTATATTTCCAAATGGGTTGAAGGAGTAGCTTCACCTACTAATGATGCCAAGGTTGTCCTGAGATTTCTTAAGAAAAACATTTTGACAAGGTTTGGTGGGCCCAGAGCCATAATTAGTTATGGAGGGAGTCGTTTCTGTAATAGGTTGTTTGATAAGTTGATGATGGGATATGGGGTTAGATATAAGATTGCAGCTGCATATCACCCCCAGACAAGTGGACAAGTAGAAGTCACGAACAGAGAGATTAAAAGGATCTTAGAGAAGACTGTGAATCCCACGAGGAAAGATTGATCTTTGAAATTTGATGATGCACTTTGGGCGTACAGAACAGCTTATAGGACCACGATTGGGATGTCACCATATATGATAGTGTTTGGAAAAGCATGTTATTTACCGGTAGAACTCGAGCACCGAGCACTGTGGGCTACAAGGTTTCTAAATATGGATGAGGATTTAGCTGGTGAAAAAAGAATGCTAGAGTTGAATAGATTGGAAGAGTTTAGACTTCAATCATATGAGAATGCTAGAATTTACAAAGAAAGAACGAAACGCCTGCATGATAAGAAGCTTCTGAACTGTACATTTCAAGTGGGAGATAAAGTGCTGGTGTACAACTCGCGTCTTTGCCTTTTTCCGGGAAAGTTGAAGTCTGGATGGTATGTACCACATGTAGTAACAAAAGTCTACAATTCAGGTGCATGTGAAGTTAGACATGAACACTCTGGGCAAACTTTCACAGTTAACGGCCACAGGCTGAAACATTACTCAGAGCACACATATAACCTTGAATTGGAAGTCATTACGTTAGAAGAGCCGGAATATGAGTGAAGGAGCCCTATTAGTACAATCGAGCCGACGACTATAAACTCAGAACTATTTCTAAAACCATTAATTTTTGCGTTTGTTTATTTTATTTTGAGTCAATAAATTAGCATGACAATCGCAAGGTTATTTTTATCACATATATCTTCAGTCACCTGGCTAGAGATATATGTGGTTTTTTCCTTCACGATTCTCATGTTTCCCTTAATTCATGCCCATCATTTGATTCCTTGACAACATTATCATATGGTTTATCATCCCCCATCAATCTAGCATAGGAAATTGAGTGAACACGTAGATTGGTCCGAATCAACTGAAAAGACCTCTTGGCTATGGCCTTTGTAAACACATCTATAAGGTTTTTTTACGGAAGGGATATAACGAGTAACAAATTGTTGAACAACCACCTTCTCTCTAACAAAATGATAATATAAAGCAAAGTGTTTAGACTGCGATTGAAACATAGGAATAATTGTAAGATGCAAAGAACTTAAGTTATCACATAGAATTTGAGGAGGTTGTGGAAGAGAAACACTAAGGTCGCGTAGTAAGATAAGTTATCCATGTTATCTCAACATTTGTTGTGGCCATAGCACGGTATTCGGCTTCGACACTTGATCTTGAAATGGTGGGTTTCTTTTTCAAGCTCCGAAAAATGAAATTTTCACCCAAGAAGACGCAAAAACCACTCCTACTACATACGTCTAGTCACAGGGCAGCCTGCCCAATCCGCATCACTAAAAGCTAAAGAGATAATGAGCTATTGTGCAGGAAATGCATACCATAATCTGCCGTCACTTGAACATAGCACAATAAATGTTTTACCTCCTTCACATTCCTTTTAGTTGGAGTAGCAAAATGTTGGCACACTTTATTTACGGCATGTGTAATATCAGAATTCGTAAATGTAAGATATTGAAGTCCCCCGACAATGCTGTGATATGTAAAGGCATCTACCGGTTTATCATCTTGACTTTGAGGCGTTGTTTTGAGTGCTAAAGGTGTGGCTGACGACTTGGCTTGCAACATTTGCATTTTATGAAGCAAATTGGCTGTATATTTATGTTGACAAAGAAATAAACCATGTGGTGTATTTGAGCTGAATTCCCAGGAAGTAACGAATAATTCCAAGATCCTTGATAGCAAACTCAGTCCCAAGTTGATTAATGAGCTGGTGAATGCGTGTCATGCTATTCCTTGCCACTAAAATATCATCTACATAAATGAGAAGAATAAGTGTAACTGTTGATGAGTGTAACACGAACAGTAAACGATCATCTCTACTGCAATTAAATCCAAGATGTAAAAGAAACTGGGATAAGTGATCAAACCATGCTCTTAGAGCTTGTTTGAGACCACAGAGCGATTTTTTCAGCAGACACACATGATTTGGGAACTTAGGATTAGTGATTCCCGGAGGTTGTTCCATAAAAACTATTTTTTATGTTCTCTGTGTAGAAAGGCATTTTTCACGTCTAAATGACTTAATTCCCAGCCCTGTACGATGGCTAGTGCTCATACCAACCGAACAGTGGTATGTTTGATGACTGGACTATATGTTTCCTCAAAATCTATACCACTTTGTTGTGTGAGTCCCTGAGCCATGAGTCGTGCCTTGTATCTTTCAACGGTGCCATCCTCCTGTGTCTTTACCTTATACACCCATTTTGAGCCTACAACATTGGAGTGTACATGTCGAGGTACTAGAATCCAAGTTATATTTTAATGTAAACCTTGTAACTCTTCTCTCATGGCCTTCATCCACCAATCATGCTTTGCTGCTGTCTTGAAGGATTTTGGTTCTGCAATATCAGAAGTATGAGTAGCAATGGTAGCATAATCCTTCAAATAAGCTGGAGGTTTGAGAGTCCTTTGAGATCTTGTAAGAGCTCTAATGGTAATTGAACTTCCGGAGCTTCTTCATGATTTTGTGGAAGATGGGCTTCATCATCAAGAATTTCATGTTCTGGTAGTAAGCCTTGGCCGGCAACATTTGTATCATCAGAACATCCCTCATTTGGCTGTTCAACATTATGTTCTTCATGAGTTTGTGGAAGTGGAGCTTCATCTTCAGGAATTTCTTCATGTTCTGGTACTGAGTTGTGGCCGGAAACATTTATATTATCATAACATTCATCATTTGTTGAGTGAGATGGCTGTTCAACGTTACTTCTGGTGTTCTCCTATGGCAATTTCCCATTATAAAGAGGATATTCTTGGAGGAATGTATTTAAATTAGGTACCTGCACTTGATTAGTTTGGAATGGAAAATTAGACGCATTAAAAACCACATGTCTATATATATATATATATATATATTCGTTTACTTTGTGGCTCAAAACATCTATAGCCTTTATGTAAAGGGCTATATCCTTAGAACACACAAAGATAACTTTTCTTATCAAATTTTGTTCCTCCATGATTCCGAAGTGAAGAAAAACACTGACAACCAAATACCCTTAGACCATTGTAATTCGGATGCTGCTTGTATAAGGAGAAGTATAGGGTTTTATATTTTAAGACCAAGGAAGCCAGCTGGTTTATGAGATAAACCGCTTTGAGAAATGCTTCTAGCTAAAGTTTCATTGGTGCATTTGCATGAAAAAGCAAGGTAAGGGCTGTCTCCACAATATGACGATGCTTTCTCTCAGCCACACCATTTTGTTCAGGTGTGTATGGACAAGACACTTGAAGTTGGATTCCACAATTTGCTAAGTGGTCCTGTAAACTATGTGAACTGAATTCTCCCCCACCATCACATTGAAATATCTTGATGTTGTGTTCAAATTGGTTCTCAACTAATTTTTGAAAACGGATAAAGCAATCCTAAAAATCCGACTTTCTTTTAAGCGGATAAATCCATGCAAAACGCGTGTAATCTTCCACAAATATGACATAAAATCGATATGATTGATTATACTGAATTGGGGAGGGACCCCATAAATCTGAATGTATTTTTTCCAATGGGAAGCGAGTAACATTATTATTCTTTGCACAAGGTAATTTACAGCTCTTTCCCATTTGACATCTAGCACAAATGCGTGGCCTTGGAAACCAGGAGCTGACATCAATTTGGCCTTGGTTCTTTAATTCTGAGAGCAATCTGTCATGAGGATGTCCCAATCTTTGATGCCAATGGGACGGTGATGTGAATCCGGATCCTTTACTTACACCTGATACATTAACATTTCAGGTTGGACCTGAAACTAGGCTCCAATACAAAAATGACTCAAAGCTTTGAAAAAATTAACCCAATTAATAATGGAAGAGTCAAACTCCAAGAAAGAAGATTGCCGAAAAACTATGTCCATTATCTATGCTTGTGGGCTGCCTGAATAATGCCCAACATTAAGGCCCTTATTATTGCATTATAATATATATAAATATATACATATATATATATATATATATATATATATATATATATATATATATATATTTTTTTTTTTTTTTATAATTTTTTTTAGGGTAAATAATTTATATATTAACATGCAAAATTAGTAAAATAATTGACAAATACTTGGCTGGATTATGTGATATTATGGCGCAACTTTTTGGTTCATGGAACGTGAAGAAGTCATGTTTTGGAAAAGCAAAATACATTGAACCAAGATGCATAATTCAAGATGTCAAGAATTCAAGCATTTATTCAAGATACATTGAATCAAGTTGCAATGAATCTAGTTGTTTTGGGGCGACACTTTTGCTATTATTTTAGGAATTTTCATTTTATTTTATGATATTTTGTCCTATAAATAGCCAAGACTCTTGTAACTTGAATTCAGCTTTCGATCAATATACAAATATATTTCACTTTTAAAGCGTTGTGTGAGTTACTCAGAAAAGAGAATTCTAAAGTTTAGGACTTATCAAGGACTTAAGCAATCCTTGTGGATATCCCAAAATATTGAGGTGCTTAGAAACAGGTATTTTATGTGTTGATGTAATTCCAAGGTGCTTTCACATAAGTTGTGACCGTGTCAATGAGCTAATTGATTCCAAGGTGCTTCCACACAGGTTGTGGCTGTGTCAAGGACCTATCCCAAATACCTTCAAATCCACTGTCCTAAATTAAATCAAGTCAACCTTTCCTGGTTCACTTCAGCTGGTATCAGAGAACAGCGGATTGATGGTATTATATCATACATTTATTTTTTCTTCTTAGTAAAAAAAAGGAAATAAAAAAAAAAAAAAAAAAATTACGTGAAAAAGTTATATATATATATATATATATATATATATATATATATATATATATATATATATATATATATATATATATATATATATATATATATATATATATATATTCTCATCCAAAATTTTCAGCCTATGTACATAATCGAAGTTGCATAAATCGTACATATTTGAAGAACTTTAAAAAAAAATTTGTTCTGTACGAGCAACAAGTTCCACAAAAAAAGGGTGCACAAGCAAATCGTGTGTATTTGAAGAACAATCTGTTCCGCACGAGCATCCAAAGCTCTTTCTTCCCCCTATTTTTTTCCCATAGACTTCACGACATTGTGTTTGCACCATTGCTTACCACTACTCTTGGATTGCTATATCTAGGTTCTTGTACTTTGGAATAAGGCGAGGATTGTTCAACACTTTGATCATGTCCTACTTTAATTCTCTGACTTTGCGCAATACAAACACACTCTTTGAGAGAACAAAATGTCTAGAAATGAAATTGAAGAGTTAGAAAAAAGGTTCCAAGCTCAGGCAAGGGCTCTCAAAACCACGTATGAACAACAAGTTGAACACATACGACAAGCCTTGGATGATGAGATGGCTGAACAATTTAGGCAACTACGAATCCAACGAGGAGATGAACGTGGAGGACGAGGTGGCAAATGAAACCGGGATGAAACTCCACCTGAGGAATACTCCAACCAAGATGATGAGATCGAGGACAGCGAAGTGGAGAATGTAGAAGCACCACGGGAAACTTTGAGGGGTATTAAACAAAAGATTCCGACATTTAAAGTTAACTCTAATCCCGATGAATATTTGGCTTGGGTAGTTATAGTTGAACAAAATTTTAATTTTCATAATTATTCTGAACGTACCAAAGTTGATCTTTCTACTAGTGAAGTTGAGGAACGACATATTCTATGGTTCCACAAAATAATTAAAAGCGCAGGAAATTGATGCAACAAGTGATTTCTTCTTGGGAGGTCCTTAAGGATGAAATGCACCGTAAGTGGGTTCCCTAGACCAAGTAAGTGGTGGATATACAGAAACCCGAATATGGATCTGATCCATAATTGGATCTTCAGATCTGATTCACAGCACCGATCGAGACACACGATAATGCACAGCGGAAGCTTCGAATAAATTCACATGCGATTCTACCACAATTCGATTCGCTCGATTAATTAATAACTACAAGAAAGTTAGTAGATTTACCCGACCGGAGAGAGAGAGAAGAAATCGACCAAGGGAGAAGCCGCAACCTTCCGGATTGTATCTCCTAGCGACGACTGGTGGACGTCGATCCTCTCCGTAGAACCTCCTCAAATATGCACAAGAAAAACCCTAGGTTTTTCTTCTCTTAATGACTAGAACAAGAAACTAATTTTACTCTACTTTATTTGTGCAAGTGGCACAATTCTTAAGTGTAAATTGTGTTAGGAGGAACTCTCTTTATATAGGAAAATAACTAGTCAAGAGAGTTATCATTTTCACACCACAATTACCTATTCCCATAAGGAAAAGATATTTGCTAAAAGAAAAGAGATAATTCCCAAAAAATCAATATGTTATTTTTTCATTAATTATCCAACAAATAGATAATTAATTAATTACACATGTGACGTAATCTACAAAAATTTCTTTTCCTAATTTATCACAATAGGGGGCGCCACATTTGTCAAATTTCTAATAGAAAATGTCTTTTCTATTTTACATATTATTTACCAAATAAATAATATTGCATATTCAATAAATAGACCAACTATTTAATTTATTCTCGAGGCTCCATAAAATGAGAAAACACTCGCGTGTTAGGAGCCAACCCGGGGACCATGGACCTATAACCAGTAGGTACAATAAATTGAATAAAATATTCATCGAACAGAATAATTCTACTCAACTTATTAACTATGGAATTACGCCACCATAAATCCGAAACTGAACTCTATCGATTATAGATATAACTTATTCTCAAAACATCAAGTCGATTCGATAAGTGTCCATTGATATAATCATTACATATAAACTAACCCTCCATAGACTATCCGTAAAGAAGATGGATAGTTTCCATAAACCCTCCTCAAAACATCTTATCCTTATTTACCATAACCCACTAGTGATCAAATAGTTCATAACCAATACGAACTCCCGGGATCGATCAGTTTCTAGGATTAACAAATAAGGGGATTGTCTTCCCACATCCCGCAGAAAGGAATGGATTCCATATCTGTGAGACACACACTTCTCACTGATTCCAGAATAGTTCCAACATTAAAGTGATTCGGACCGCGCCTCTTAGAGATCCTTAACGAACACATCAAACCCTATCCTGAAACCAGTAGGAGTATGTAATCACTTCAGGATTAAGGTTAATCCATATATGATCATCTTGTGATTTAATAAGATTTCTCAATCACGAAATTATATGAGAAACTCATATTATATCGGTCCAGTAATATATGACTCTCATCATATATAAATGCCTCACATAGACAACCAATGTCGACGGTCCGAAGAAAACGGTCACACCATAAAGTGTTCTAGGCGCATTAATGGTGGTTTAATCAATAAACCTCATACTTTGATTAACTTCACACGGACTAATATTTCAAGTGTATCACCATAAAATTAATCCTCATGTGTGACACACACTAAGTTATATGGCTACATATGATACGACTTGGGGTTTTCAGCCGTGTATAATATATAAGCACGAAGCAAATAACAAGATGAGAATAAATCTGTCATTTATTAAATCTAAAAACAATTACATAAATTGTCTTTCGATTGCTACTTCCAACAATCTCCCACTTGCCCGTATAGACAAGCAACAATTGTCTTTCGGGCACTCCAATCTCCCACTTGCCCTTAAAGACGAGCAACAATTGTTTTTACAGCACCACACCCTTATTCTTTCTATCCACAACATTCTCCCACTTTCTCTAAAGCAGATGAGACATATCTCCCAATTTTATACCAGACAAGCGCTTGTCAGTGACAATAGATGCCACGTGACTTGGTAAACTGATAAGCTTGGTTGTCGGCTTAAGGCGATCTTTAGGACCGAAACGTCACCTCTCTGCGCGATCTGTTTGACCAGGTGATACTTACTTACAATGTGCTTTTGACCTCTTGTGACTACGAAGATCATTTGCATGAGCTACCTCTCAACTGTTTTCATAGAAAAATGGTATCGGCTCATCAAGACCTAGAATTACTTCCAGATCCAACAAAGAATTTCTCAAGACATACTGCCTCTTTTGTTGCTCCGAAAGCTGCTATGTATTAGACTAACAGAGTCAAATTTGCAATGCTGGATTGCTCCAGACTGTAGCTCCATCAAAATGGGTAAATACTGAGCTCGAGATCGATTCACGATCATCCTTAATCCGACAAAAATCAGAATCAGTGTAGTCAACAATACTCAGGTTTGTTCCCGAATACATAAGCATATGATTCCTCGTTCTCTAAAGATACTCGAGGATGCACTATACTGCTATAAATAGTCGAATCCATGATTCGATTACAATTGACTTTTAATAATCTGACATTCTCTATCCAAAAGAGAATTTATCCTATTTTCTCTGTATCGAAGATCGAGAGAATTATTCCATGAGGGGTTGAGTAGGAAACCTCTTGTTGAATATCACATACTAATATACATTATTATCTTAACCAATAAGATGCATGGGATATTTCCAACAACATGTTCTCATGATTTCGACCGAATCAATTTCTAAGAATATAGTCCACTTCTCTAATTCAGAGAAGTTTTGGCGCGTCAGTTCTTGACTTCAGATAACACACTCATGTTGTTCTCAACTGTTGCAGTGTTATCCTTTATAAACTCTAACATCAACTACTTTACCAATATTTATTCTCCAGTCTACAAAAGACTCATCAATACTTTTGGTCAAGCTCACACATTTCATATGTATGGATTTTAATGACCTAAAGGTTTACTTAATCCACCAATGGACTTAAGCATAGAAAGTCAGTCTACCATTGGCTTTAAGCTAAAACCCTTCGTTACCGAATGAATTAAAGCTCCTTTGTACGGCAAGAAAGTTTCAGTGCATCACTCATGTTAGTCTTTCTGCTTTCTAGGGAGTCAAGGAATGCGGATTGGTGAGAGAGTTTTAGGGCATCACCCGTGGTTAACTCTCTTCGTCTCAGGGAATTACCCCTTGACCAATTGGCTTTGCTTTGAAAGTTAAACTTTCTTATTCATTCGACTCTTTTCATGTAGATCCAATTTCTCCCATTGGGCCTGAGACACTCATGTGGTTCTACAAGAGTGTGAACAGAACTGGAGTACCTAAACTCCATTTACAGGTTTATGGCCTTAAACCAACCTCCTATTGCCCGAATATTATACAGTCCTTGCAGAAGGACCATATGTGATCAATCACCCCAAGCAGACTGTAGAGACTGCATAATCACAGCGGGTCAATGGTTAGACCATACTCCCACTGCATTTGGGTGGATTGATATTCTGATCTATTTCAGTAGCATTAATCAGTGTAATCCACAACAACCAATGTTGGATGGTCTGATTAAATCAGACAGTAACTCCTTGAGTAACTGTACTTCAAGGCCTAAGGTTGTTATCTATAATTCTTTTAGAAAGGATGTAACAGTGTAACCGTCACTATCCAATCTTATGAATATTATAACCAGCCTTTACTCATTGCATTAAGATATTTCACGAACAGTCACCATCTGAACGTGAATGCAAAATCTCTAGTCCTACCTTCAAGCACCAAGTGCTAAACGCCTCTATTTATAGAAGTGGAGTAAACGTAGTTCACTTCTTATATATAAATTCATAAGCATGTTCTAGGTAGACTTCTTGGTATTACATAATAATGTAAACCGTTATTTTGCAACTAATATCTTAATTGAGTTAAGCAGTGTAATGTAGCATATCAATAACTATACAAGACAATACATGTTTTATCCTTTCAGTGAAATCGTTTAACTCGGAGGTAGGCCGAGCATCAGTTCCAAATACTATGCTATAGCATATATCGGAGCATGGAATACTCATTTCTCTGGTAATACCAGAGATTCCTCCAAAATATTTAAATAAACTAATTTGCGTTTCGAGCAGTTATCAGACAAAAAGAGTCAACTACTCAAAAGCTCCTACTAGCTCGTATCTTCATAAGACCCCGAAGGTCAATACGAACAAGCTATGATACTTCTTTAGCTCTATTACTCTTTCCTAATTGAAAGGTTACTTAGCCATTTTTCCTTTGAGATAGTGTTCTTAGACTGGGAGATAGGAATCACCCTTAGCCAGTCTTCAGATCTTATCTTTAGGATATATGCATTAATTAATAGATGCTAAAGAATCGTTTATCTTAATACGGTAACCATTTGTCTTAATAGTTTATGATGTGTTACATATACCTTTTCAGCATTACTTAGTGGTTTTGACATTATCAGACAAAAGTTTGAGTATCAGAACCGTATACAAATGTCATATTCACTTTCCTTAAGGTAAGTATATTATCGATGTAAAAGTGAATCCATTAGTTCCAACGAATCTGAAAACAGAAATTATATTTCTTTGATATTCAAGGATTAAAATCCAATATTTATTTCCATATATCACTTCCACTATCTCAGCTGAAATAACAACCCGTTGTCTACTTTTTAATCATGAATGCCAAGCTACCTTGTTCATTACAAGCGAACTTTAGCTTCTGAGTCAAATTACTCACTTAAGAGAGTCTCTAAAGATTCATAGGTTAGTGATCCGAAATCACTTTCCTTATCCTTTACTTTCTTTTATTAATATTTTGGTTTAGCCTTTAACTTATTTAGTTTAGATGACCTGCTCTTGTAGACATTCTTTCCTATTCTTCGATTTCTTTAAAGGAAATAGCCGCGAACTAGCAGTTCATATTAGTAGACACTACTCGTGAACTGTGGGATGTCCAGTGAGATTGATATCAAATCATTCTCGTCATCTTTGAACTAATTTTAATTTGTCTCCCGTTCATCACGAGTGGCAGCATTGACATACTTATTAATGTCACTTAAGTTTGTAGGCTCAAGAGGAACATCCTCTTCCGAAGAATTAATTTGCATTCTCGATTGTTGAGTTCAACGTTCTTGTTACTTTTCCACTTTTACGAAGTCATCATCAGTCAATTTAGCATGTTTAGCAGTTTAGATACCATGAGTTAATATGCAGTTGTAGAAAATAATTCATTACAAAATATAAATCAAATCATACACCACAACAAATTATTATTTTAGGAATTATAAACGTGATGTCATGCATGCAGTTTCTTCTATTATTACAAGGATTTAACCTCACATCATACTGCCGCAGCTGGGTCGGTATCAGCACAATGACGGTAAAATTGAGACAATCTCTCTCTATAATTAAACAATTAAGAATCAGACATCTCCATTTAATTTTTGATTACCTTCCTTTTCAGCCCAGACATTTCCAAAAATATCCTTGTGAGTGTGAACTACTATTTCAGACCTATAAGTACGCCCTGAGTATGCCGCTGTAGGGTCGGTCAGTGACACGATGAGTACCCAAAATCCTATCCTTTCGGAGACCAAGCCTTGAATTTTGATAGGGGTGAAGGCCATCCGCAGGGGGCCGTAATCGAAGCGGGTCAAGGCGTCACCCTTCTCTCACGTGCTTGTGCCAACGGTAGAGGCCTTGGGGTCGGTTGTCACCTTCCCTTCTCCCACTCGTTATTTTGAAAATTAAGTAGTCTCATTAGGATTTTAAGAATTTCTTCACAATCCAAAAAACAATTAATCATGAATATTTAAGTTAATCCTCCCACTAGTTCATCGGTTCCAAATACCATCTAACTAGTGTCACTTATTCACGGTTTTCCAATTTTATGGATTTATTAAAATTCCTTGTGTAGACGCTACACAATTAAAATTCACCAAGAATTTTATAATCCCAATCCATTACGACTTTATTAATTTTCTAATAATTCAAAAACTATAAATCATAAAATTTAAAGCTCCTACTAGTTTATCGGCTCCAAATACCGACTAATTAGTGACACTATATTCATGATTTTCAAATTTTTTGAATATTTAGAGATTGATTGTGTAGACACTACATAATTAAAATTCACCAAAGAATTTTATATTCCTAATAATGTCATGATAAAAATTTTGGATCGTAGAATTTTATCTCAATAATTTGAAAACAATAAATCTTGAAAAGCAATCACCAACTTATCGGTATTAAACCCTGGCTGAGCTTTAACCGAGTCCACCAAATGGTATCGGGATTGGCCAAGCCGATACGTCCTCTTCATTGGTTCATATACGAAACTCGCCGGATAGCTTGACCTTGCCGGGCCCCCGACGCAAACGTCGCACGCGTGCAAGTGCTGGGTTGAAAATCGGGCTAAGGTTGCCCCATTGAGCCTCAGCTCTCCGGATAGCTTGACCTTTCCGGACCCCCGTGGCTAACCCCACACTTGGACGGACAAGTCCAGTCGAGCCGAAGCCCTGTTGACCGCCCGAACCAATTTTCAAACCTTTTTGCTCAGTTGGTGTCCAACTTTTCCGCATTTGCCAATTTTTCAATTATTAAAATTATTTTATGTAGTCACTACATAATTAAAATTCACGAATGATTTTTAAATCCTAAAATTAAATTTACCGAGTAAATTTTATTTTATCATGTGAATTTTATATCCCGATAAAATTCCGTTCGTTTTATTTTATTTAATTACCTAAATTAATCTAAATAAATTACGTCTCATACATGCCTAATTAATATCATGATTAATTATCTATATGTATGCATATGCTTGTGTGGAATTAATGAATATGATGCACGTCATGGCATGATTATCTCACATAAATTATCAAACATGAAAATAAATGCGTAAAAGTAAACAACTGAGATGGACCGTTGGTACTCCCATATCTAATCTATAAACCTAAAATTAAACAAATAGATAAACCCTACATGTAAAAGGTTTACTAATATCTATTTATATACTGCCGCCGCAGCCGCTGGGTATTTAATTTTTCTGCTCCGTTGCTTTAAATAAAATCGTCTAGCCGAGTTGGTCCACCCTTTATCCTTGCATCTGGAGCACAAGGGTTTGAATCCCTGCTGCTGCATCTTTTTCTTCCTTTTGAAATTTAATTTTCTGGAAAAAAATGCATAAAAAATGCAGCTGAGTGGGGTCGAACTTGCGTCCTCAGGCTTCTGTTTCAGCGTCTTGACCACTGCATCACTACTGCATCTTTTTCTTCCTTTTGAAATTTAATTTTCTGGAAAAAAATGCAAAAAAAACACGGCTGAGGGGGGGTCGAACTTGCGTCCTCAGACTTCTATTTCAGTGCCTTGACCACTGCGTCACTGCTACAGGTTGTTCTTGTTCTTCGAAACATAATTAAATACAACGGGGCCGTCAATTCCATTGTTATTCTAGCTACTAGAAAATTAAATTACAACAAATAAATTATATAATTCCCTATACCTAGAGAAATATGAGTTTACAATAGATCTAACGGTAACAAGTACCAACCCCAATCCATCTCGTCAACCAAAACATTCAACCACACATTTATATTATAAAAATATAAAAGATGCAATATTTATTCAATTCCACTCCTTATTAATTAATTATGCAATCAAGATCGCAAAATCGCTTTAACCTGTCTCTCATACCACATCCTGGATATACAGAAACCTGAATCCGGATCTGATCCATAATTGGATCGTCAGATCTAATTCACAGCACCGATCGAGACACTTGATCATGCACAGCGGAAGCTACGAATAAATTCGCATGGAATTCTACCATGATTCGATTCGCTTGATTAATTAATAACTATGATGCTGCTAGAAAATGGACCCGTCCATGTGGCACCTCTCTGGTGGCTCAGCACCTGACCTAGAGGAATAAACTGCTTGTGACCCCTAGATCCGAGTCCTGTGAGTTCACCCATCCACCTTGTCACCACTGGTTTCTGGATGACCGACACCGATGGGGTCGGATCGTCTCAGTCTCTAGCAGGTCGAGGAGGAGTCAGGGATCGGACCTTGGACGATCGGCTGTGATCTTAGCCCGATCTCTTAGGTCGGGCTAAGTCTATAGACTTGTACAATTTCTTGATGACCGGAATCCGGCCCTCGTTCCCGATCCCTAGGAGCTGGCTCTGGCCTTCTAGTTTGTCTCGAGTAACTATCTTATCTATCACCTACGTAATAACCGGATAAATACTATAAAATCCTGGGCAATAAAGGCTCAAGTCCTTATCCTTTAATGTTAATATTTGAATACCATATTTATCTCCTAAAATCAAGGGGATTAATCAATCATAATATTTTCTTCAGGGAACACGTTGACTAGTGTCTTTGATAGACACGCCGCCTTAAACCCTAGGGCCCAAGCCCCTCTATATAAAATTGTCCCTAAGGAACTACGGAGACTTGATTCCAATTTCGCCAATTGGATACGTAGGCAGCTTGATCATCATCAAGTGCAGTCTAAACACCCTAAAATCAACTTTTCGCTTATCTTCTTCATATTCTAGGAGTTTCCCAGTACGCCATCAAGAGTAAGAACCCTAAACCAGAAGGAGAGGATTTTTGAATCGTCAATTGGTGCTAGAAGAAGGGCCCTACTAGTGAATAACTCGTCTGTGGAACCTACCAGAAGATGAAGAGCGTGACTACTACACCCAGAGAACACGGAGGCCACACCTAGACGCCATGGAAAAAGCGACAATTTGTTAAGGAAGTGGTTTACGATGCCACTGATCCCATTCCAATGGAAACCAGCAACAGTGGTCTTGTGATCGAAGCCCTAGTGGAACGAAATTTGGTAAGGTGCATCTGCATTGATACCAGAAGTTCGGTAAGTATCATATATTACTCTACTTTACTTTTAATGCATTTGGACGACATTGAGTTAACTCCAACAAGTACCCCGCTTATTCGGCCTTGCCGACTCACTGTGTATCCCGAGGGTACTATCGCCCTCTCGACCACCTTCGGCCGACCTCCGCCGGGCCGAACCCTTCTCGTCGAGTATGTGGTGGTTAAGGCCTCGTCTCCCTATAATATAATATTAGGATGCCTACCGTTGATTGCCTTGCAAGCCGTCGTATCACTCGTGAATAATAGTATAAGATTCGTAGCCAATAATAATACCATGGAGATCATGGGAGACTTGGGTCAGGTAAGCAGCTGCATCACTTTCGAAGCACCCGGGAACGGCAGCACGGCACCGATCTCCATCGAAGAACTACTACCCGAACGTGAGGAAACTTGGTCTTCAGATGACAAGACAGAAGCGGCATGTCTGTGGGATGGACGAGATGATCGAACCGTAGAGGTAGGGATCTGGATCCCCAGCACACACAAGGAACGGCTTGTAGCCCTACTAAAAGAGTTCAAGGAGGTCTTCGCTTGGACAATGGAGGAGATGCTGGGGTTACCTCCAAATTTGGCCATGCATCAGGCGAACGTGGACCCATCTCGAAAGCTTTGTCCGACGAGAGAAAGAGACACTTCGCCCAAGAGAGGATAGACGCCGTACAAAAGGAGGTAACTAAGCTACTCCAAGCCAATAGCATCCGAGAAGTGAGCTACCCCGACTGGCTAGCAAATCCCGTCCTGGTAATGAAGCCGGACGGCAGCTGGAGGATGTGTGTGGATTTCACCGATCTTATCCAAGCTTGTCCAAAAGATTGTTACCCCCTGCCCCGCATAGATCTAATGGTGGATTCAACCATAGGTTTTGGGATATTCGGTTTCTTGGATGCTTATAGAGGATATCATCAGATTATTATGGATCCCCGTGACGCTAAAAAGACATCATTCATCACTGAGTTCAGCACCTACTGTTACCGAACCATGCCATTCGGCCTCAAAAACGCAGGAGCGACCTACCAAAGGGCTGTCAATAAGATTTTTAAAGAACAGATAGGAAAGTGTATGGAAGTATGCGTGGATGATCTGCTGATCAAGAGCAAGTCCCTGGAGCAATACTTGGCAGACGTAAGAGAGGTTTTTGAGGTACTTAAAGTCTCACAGATGTAGCTCAATCCCAAAAAATGTACTTTTGGAGTTCGGACCGGAAAGTTTTTAGGGTACATGATATCACGAGAAGGAATCAGAGCCAACCCGACAAAGTAGATGCATTAAGAACTATGCCGACACCCAGAAGCCTCAAAGAAGTGCAAAGATTAACAGGAAGGATGGGCGCTCTCGGACGTTTCCGTCGAAATACACACGGCGAGCCACCGCCCTTACTTTTTTTAAGATCCTAAAGCAAGTTAATCCATTCAAATAGGATGAGAGGTGCCAGTAAGCCTTTGAAGATCTGAAAGCATATTTGGCCGAACTACCCACGTTAACATCACCACAACCGGGGGACACCCTACTTATATACCTGGCTGCGTGCGGCGAAGCCATCAGTGCGGTCCTCCTCAAGGAGCAGGATAATACTCAAAAGCCAATCTTCTATGTTAGCAAGGCACTTCGTGGCCCAGAAGTCAGATATTCCGACGCCGAGAGATTAGCACTATCTCTGGTGCATGCCTCCCGAAAGCTAAGACCTTACTTTCAAACGCATCCGATCGTTGTGATAACCGACCAGCCTCTTAGACAGATCCTGTCCCGACCCGAGACGTCCGGACGTTTGGCAAAATGGGTAGTAGAATTGGCCGAGTATGATATAGACTTTCGCCCCTGAACAGCCGTCAAAGCACAAGCACTAGCGGATTTTCTCGCCGAGGAAACGACCATCAGTATTGAGCAAATTCAGTCAAGATAAGAGGATGAATCTTGGACATTGTATGTTGTTGGTGCCTCTAACAAAGAAGGGGCCGGTGCGGGCCTTCTGCTCATCAGCCCAAAAGGTGAAGAATTTCCCTACGCACTTCGGTTTGGATTCTCGGCCATCAACAATGAAGCCGAGTATGAAGCGCTGATCATTGGGCTCAACCTGGCAGCTAAGTTCGGAGCAAAGAAATTACAAGTATATAGCGATTCCCAGTTAATAGTCAATCATGTGAAAGGAGAGTACGAGGCCAAGGAGGAGCCCATGAAAAAGTACCTAGCCATAGCTAATGCCCGGCTTAAAGCGTTCAACACTGTCCTTATAGAGCAAGTACCCCGATCTCAGAATCGGCGAGCCAATGCCCTTTCAAAGATAGCATCCAACTTTACACCTAGCAAGAAGGTATTGGTAGAATTACTACAGGAACTAAGCTATGATTCCCAGGAAGTTCAGCCCATCACTCAGAGGGATACCTGGATGGATCTTATAGTATCCTATCTCCGGGACGCAGCATTACCAAATGACAAAATTTTAGCAAGAAGGATGAAGTTCCGAGCGGCGAGTTATGCACTTTTCGACAATGTGCTTTATTGGAAATCTTTCATCGCCCCATGGCTAAGATGCATAACAGAGGATGGAGGGAACTACTTGCTCCGCGAAATTCACTTAGGAATTTCTGGGAACCATCCGGGGGCTCGAACGTTAACACGTAAGTGCAGGCTATTCGGCTACTACTGGCCGACTATGCAGCAGGATGCCGAGGACCTCGTCCGTGAATGCAAATCATGTCAAGTGCATAGCAACATACCTCATCTAGCATCACAACAAATGACACCATTGGTCGCGGCATGGCCTTTTGACCAATGGGGGGTCGACTTGGTCAGACCCTTACCCCAAGCACCAGGTGGTTTCAAGTTTCTCATCGTAGCTGTGGATTACTTCACTAAGTGGGTGGAAGGCCGAACCCCACCACAATTACCGCGAAGGTCATTCAAAAATTCATACGGAAGAATGTTGTATGTAGATATGGAATCCCAAAGGCTCTAATATCAGACAATGGAACGCAATTCGAGGATAAGGGTGTCCGATCCTGGTGCGCGGAGTTAGGGATTTCTCAGCATTTTACCTCAGTAGGCTACCCGCAAGCTAACGGGCAAGTGGAACAAACCAACAGACAAATCAAATTCGGCCTAAAGAAAAGGCTCGAAGAAGAGGGAGAGAGTTGGGTAGAGCACCTACCGAACATTCTGTGGGCCTACCGAACAAATCTGAACTCCGCCACGGGAGAAACGCCCTTCTCCCTGACGTATGGAAGCGAGTCAGTCATTCTCGCCGAGATCGGATTAGCGTCGCCCAGGCTCGAGCTTCATTGAAAAACGGACATGGAAGCAGAAATCAGACATGCAAAAGACGACTTAGAAGAGAATATGAAGATCGCATTCATTTGAATGGCAAGATACAAACAGAGAATCTCTCAGTATTACGACAGCAAAGTAAAACACTCGTACTTAAAGGAAGGAGATCTGGTCCTTCAGAAAAACGCGGTTAGCAGGCAAGGTCCTGAAGGGAAGTTAGACCCAAAATGGGAAGGACCTTACCAAGTGGTGAAAGTGCATGGAAAAGGTGCTTATCAGTTAGCCGACTCTCGGGGAAAAACCATCCCCAGAAGTTGGCACTCCAACAATCTATGAAGATTCTACCCGTAACAGGTGTCTTGTGATTGGATTCTACTTAAATATTATTTACATTCTGTTCTTCTTGAATAAAAGTGCTGTCATTTACAAAATGTCTTGTTCGTTTCCGTAATTTTTTCTGAAGCAAGTCGCCAGTCCGATCTGGTCTTGCCCGATAAAGGTCAGCGTCAGTCTGACAGGATGCGTTCGGCAGGCAAGTCGTCAGTCCGATCTGGCCTTGCTCGGTGAGAAGTCAGCACAAGCCTGGCCCCGCTCGCCCATCTTTTTAGACAGGCCGCCAGCCCGAACTGGCCATGTCCATACTAACTCTAAACAATCCGATTGCGCAATCAAACTTAACAAAGCACTAGTACGCCATTCCTAAATAATCATAGGCATGCCGTACTAGGGGGCAACTAAACAACCCGAACGACCAAAACAACCAACAAAAAAAAGAAAAAAAAACAACTAAACAATAAAAAATTACCAAAAACATTTCATTAAACTTGATAACCATAGTTACAATTAATAGCTAGGTTTTATCCTCATAGAGGGTACTTCGCTACAAGATCCACCCCTGCTTGAAACTCCTTCATCCGAACGGAGTAGTCTGACTCGGCGTTAGGAGCGTACAAGGAGGGGTGAGCCAAATTGTCAATTGTAAGATCTGGGCGATGAACCCGACAATCGTCCACCCCCTGCGTATAACTGGCCCTCACGACAGGACTCAACAACCGCTTCAAAGATTCAACTAGGTGAGGAGAAGACTTGTAAGCACCGACAGCCTGGTCGGAAGCCTCCCGAAGACGGGCAGGAAAGTCCCGAACAGCCTCGGCAGATGGAAGTTCCTTCCGAAGTCTTGTGACATGATCCCCTAGTTCGGCTACCCTCTCTAAGTGTTCAATCATGAATTCCTGAAGGCGAACCTCGTACACGGACCTCAAATCCTTGGCCTCTTCTGCTTGTATCCTCAAGCACTCTTCAAGCTCGCTTATGCGATCGTCTTTTGACTTCAGATCTAAGGCTCTCTTCTGCTGGTCGGCTGCCGAGCGCACTAGGTGGCGGAAGATCTCCTCTCCTATGATCGTCCCCTGAGAAAACATAGCAGTTAAGATACTTCAGACGTGAAACGGTAGGTATCAGGTGGACGGCCAAATAGAATTACATGTCTCAGAGCTGCGTAGCCAGCTTCAGTCAACTCCATGAGAGGCATCTGGCAGAAATCCTGCACCTCGTCAGTTCCGACCTCTTCAGGACAAGCTCCCGATCCGCCAACTCCGTAATCTTCCGAGCCTGGTCCCGCAACGTTTCGACACCTTTTCTCCCTCCTCTCCTCCGAACTCATATCCACCGATCTAGAGCGAGAAGATCGGCATATCAGAGGAGTCTCAGGCTCCTCCTCGTCGTCCTCATCCTCCCACCCATCCACCGGTACGATAGGAGTGCCCACACCCCTCGGAGAGTGAGGAGGGCCCTCTAGAACGTCATCCTCAAGCCTAACCAATAGGTGAGCCGTATGAGATTCTACAAGCGACCCCACCACGGGCGACCGGCGATCTCCAGAAATAGTGGGTTCGGCCACCCTGGAGATCGAAGGCCCTACTCTCGTCCCCGGGTCGGGGGCTAAGAGACCGGCCAATGTCCACACTGCAAGAAAGAAAGTAAGTCACACATCATCATTATATAGGATACTAAATAGAGGTAGACCTTACCTAATTCACGACAGACATCATCCAGGGGATGATAAGGATCAGGCCCAGCATCATCCAGCCGCGCCGCAGTGATCAATTCGGACGTCAGCTCATGCAGCCTTAGAACAACCCCCGCGTTCCGGATGGCATTTACCTTAGTAGAGTCGGGAAGCTGTGGACACTCATCCCTTTGCAAGGTACTGGTGTTCCAGTGTCCCAGTTTGGAGTCTCCCCGATCTCGGACAAAGAAGAAGCGTCCCCGCCACGTGCCGTACTTAGGGCCCTCAAGCATCATTTCCGGAACCCCGGGTCGGCGAGAAAAAATGATACCATCCCCGTGGTCCTGGGCTTTGGGACAGACGATAAAAAGATCGTAGCAGGCCTATGAAGAATTGCACCTCGGCCACCCTACAAAGTACGGCAAAACCTATTATCGTCCTCACTCCTGAAGGAGCCAGTTGGGTCACCCCCAATCCGTAATGCCTCACCACCGCCACCAACGCCGGGCACAACGGTAACCTCAGGCCCGCCTTCAGTTGAGCTTCATAGACTGGAAAATAACCCCCTGGAGGATTTGAAGCAAAGGGACATGGTTCAGCGGGAAGCAAGGGAGCAAACTCTTTGTGATTTATCCCGTACTCTCTGCAGATATACTCCACGCTGCTTTGCGCCAAGACCGTGGACATTCCATGACCCCCCATGATATCGTGAGTGGCCTTCTGAATTTTGTACCTAAAAGAATGATCGAATGTGCTCGATGATGGCGCCGAGGAAGTAATGAGTAATGGTTGAGGAGGGACCCAAGGAATTTACTCAACAACCACAGGCCTGGTCCAGGATTCTCTGACTAATGCCTCTGATCTTGGAGTAAGTGGCTCCTCTCCGAACAAATCAGACATAGGGGAATAGGTGCAATGAGAAAGGACGTGATGATAATGGTTACCAGATATGTCCTGTAATGTAGCCACAAATGAAGCGACGTTTAAATAGAACTAGAGCGTAACTCCCCACTTACCTCGAAAAATGGCCCTAAACAGGCAGGAACGCCTCGTTTCCCGGAGTAACTATAGTTGCGTCATAACTAGCTCTGCCACTTGGCAACTCCTAAGATAAAAAAAAATATTTCTTTTCATAGGCAAAACTCTCGTGCCGATCCACCACCTTGATAGATCCGACCCGACCACCTAGGGGTCGGCTGGATCTTGGGGGCTTATGATGCTGCCAGAAAATGGACCCGTCCACGTGGCACCTCTCTGGTGGCTCAGCACCTGACCCAGAGGAATAAACGCTTGTGACTCCCTAGATCCGAGTCCTGTGAGTTCACCCATCCACCTTGTCACCACTGGTCTCTGGATGACCGACACCGATGGGGTCGGATCGTCCCAGTCTCTGGCAGGTCGAGGAGGAGTCAGGGATCGGACCTTGGACGATCGGCTGTGATCTTAGCCCGATCTCTTAGGTCGGGCTAATTCTATAGACTTGTACAATTTCTTGATGAGCGGAATCCGGCCCTCGTTCCCGATCCCTAGGAGCTGGCTCTGGCCTTCTAGTTTATCTCGAGTAACTATCTTATCTATCACCTACGTAATAACCAGATAAATACTATAAAATCCTGGGCAATAAAGGCTCAAGTCCTTATCCTTTAATGTTAATATTTGAATACCATATTTATCTCCTAAAATCAAGGGGATTAATCAATCATAATCTTTTCCTTAGGGAACACGTTGACTAGTGTCTCTGATAGACACGCCGCCTTAAACCCTAGGGCCCAAGCCCCTCCATATAAAATTGTCCCTAAGGAACTACGGAGACTTGATTCCAATTTCACCAATTGGATACGTAGGCAGCTTGATCATCATCAAGTGCAGTCTAAACACCCTAAAATCAACTTTTATGCTTCTATCTTCATATTCTGGGAGTTTCCCCAGGCTGTCATCAAGAGTAAGAACCCTAAACCAGAAGGAGACGATTTTTGAATCGTCAAACTACAAGAAAGTTAGTAGATTTACCCACCTGGAGAGCGAGAAGCAATCGACCAAGGGAGAAGCCGCAGCCTTCCGGATTGTATCTCCTAACGACGACTGGTGGACATTTATCCTCGCCGAAGAACCTTCTCGAATATGCATAAGAAAAACCCTAGGTTTTTCATCTCTTAATAACTAGAACCAGAAACAAATATTTCTCTTCTTTATTTGAAAGTGACGCAATTTATAAGTGTAAATTGTGTTAGGAGGAACTCTCTTTATATAGGAAAATAATTAGTCAAGAGAGTTATCCTTTTCACACCACAATTACATATTCCCATAAGGAAAAGATATTTGATAAAAGATAAGATATAATTCCCAAAAAATTAGTCTCTTATATTTCCATTAATTATACAACAAATAGATAATTAATTAATTAATTACACATGTGACATAATCTAGAAAAATTTCTTTTCCTAATTTATCACAATAAGAGGCGCCACTTTTGTCAAATTTTTAATAGAAAATGTCTTTCCTATTTCACATATTATTTACTGTTGGACTTATTCCTTAGTTTTGATGATGAGTGTCATACTAGCTGTTATAGTGCAAAGGCAAAAAAATGTCTAGATTAAATGTATAGGTTTATTAGAGTTTGATTCATAAATAGGTTTGATCAAACAAGCACGTAAAAAGCTTCGACTTGTTTCGACGACTTGTCTAGGTCAGTAGGGTAGATAGGTCAGTAGACTAGTCAGGAACCTGCTGAAGACTGAAGACTGAAGACTGAAGGCTGAGGGTTCAAACTCAGTAAATGAAGGCTAAGGGATCAAACTTAGTAATTTAAGTCAAGGATATGGAATCAGAATTTAGGCAAGTCTGTGATGACCTAAACTGATTACATATACCTTGTGTAGAAGGTCTAAGTTCCATAAGTTGGATGATGTTTGGAACTTAGTTATAATTAAAATGATGTAATCTAACTACACAAATAAAAGTTAGATAGAAGTAATCAGCTGCATTGAAGTTTATATACAGTTATATGATGATCAGCAGACTGATAGGTATCTCAGCAGACTCATGAACCTGTTGATGTATTACCTCGATTAATTCAAGATTATCTTGGAAGACTACATGGATAAGGACAGCCAACTACCTCTGACTTATCAAGGAAATCAAAGGTTGAGATTAAAAAGACGTTGGGATGATTCATATTTTTTATCCATTGGATACAAGTCAAAGGGGTGGACGGTACCTTGTCAAAAAGGAATTCTGACAGTGTCAGTCCTATGAATAGAGACAGAATGCAGATCAGATGGGACAAATACAAGGAACGGTCACATTAGAAATTCAAATACAAGTCACATGTATTCTTGCCTATAAATAGAAGACTTTCAACTCAAGAAAAGATGATGAAATTGGATAAACTTTAAGTGCTAATTCTGAGCTGAGAAACACCCTGCTGAACTTACTGAGCATAAACCTGCTGATCCAGTAAATTCCTTCAAGTGTATTCTGTATTCAAGCTGCATCAAGATTACACACTTGGAGACTGCAAGCTGCTGATTACATCATCCTAATCAAGCTGCTGCAACTGAATCATTTATTTGATTCAATCTTTATTTTATAAAGAATCTGCTGAAGACAGTGAAGCATCTGTTGGGTGTGAAAGACTGTTGTTTGTGGTGGAGCTGGTGAAGAGGCAATCCTACCCTTCAAGGACCAGTGGAAGACTCAGGAGCGACAATCCTACTGTTCCCGAGTTTTCGGTTGTGAATCCATAGTTATTGGTGAAGGACAAGCAACCTTAGGAATCTTTGTAAAAGCTATATCAAAGATCCCCAGGTGAATTCCCTCCAACATCACGGGAGAAGAGTGGACCGACGGGATTACATCACCGGAACCACTATAAAATCGGCCATTTACTTTCGGCATTTTACTTTACGCACTTAGTTTATTTCACTCATCAACCTACTGAATCTAGCAACTGAAATCACACACTTGCACTACTAAGTATCTAATACTTAGTATCATATTTAACAACAAGTAATAAGGCTTAATTTTGATTTAATTCCGCTGACAAATTCAGCAAACTGAACTATCAGTAGACTACGTTTATCGACGGAGCTGCGAAGTCTCGACGGACTGCGAAGTATCGACGAGGCTGAAGTTGCTGAATTTGTTAACTCCAAAAGTTTTAAGTGTTAAGTTTATTCACCCCCCCTAAACTTAACCAAAGCCTTTTCAAGGGACCAACAATTGGTATCGGAGCGGTACTTGCACGAACCGAAGAATCCTACTTGTTGTACTTGTGAAAATTCTTTAAAACTTTCTTTCAAGTTGCGATTTTCAAATACTTGCATCATGGATAACACACAGTATGCTAGAACTATGTTGATGTGTTCTCTTGATAGATTTGATGAGTATAAACGTTGAATGCAGGCATATCTTGCTGCTACTCATGATGAGATGATGGATGTACTAGCGATGGACCACTTTGGAGATTACAAAGGCGATAACGATGGGTGACGGAATCGAGTACATTCCTAAGCCAAAAAGAGAATGGAATGCAGAAGACAGAAAAAGGGCAAACCTCAACAACATTGCTATTGATATCATCTACAGAACCTTGGATAGCAATATGTACATGAAGGTTAAATATTGCAAGGCTGCAAAGGAACTTTGGGACAAGATTCACTTGATCTGTGAAGGCAACGATGCAATAAAGAAGAATAAAATCGGTCGGCGAGAAAGAGGTTCCAAAAGTTCAAGATGCTTTGCCAAATGAAACCATTGAGCAAATGGAATCAAGATTCAATGCAATCTGGATGAACTCACCCTGCTGAGTGTAAGTTATTCAAAAGAGGAAGTAAACACCAAAATCTTGGAATCTCTACCTGCAAAAGATGTTTGGAAAATGAAGGTGACTGCAATTGAAGAAATGAGAAAGTTGCATGAAGAAGACACCTTCAAATTGTTTTCAGATCTAAAGGCTTATGAATTTAGCAAAAAGCTTGTGCAAAGGCGAAAAGGAAGAGCCAAAGACCACTGCATTGGCTTCTTCACATCATGAAGAAACATCAGGAGGACAGGATGATATGCTGGATGAGATGCAAGAACAAATTGCCCTACTGAGCAAGAAAATCAGGATGATGAAGACTGGAAAGGCCCCTGCAAGAAATTTTACAAAGAGGCCTACTGAAAGAAGGAAAGAAGAACCATGGAAAGATAATGATTATCTATGCTTTCATTGCAAGAAACCAGGACACTTCAAACCTGACTGTCCTGAACTAAAACAAGGCAAGGAACCTGATTATCTTTGCTTCAACTGCAAGAAGCCTGGACATTTTAGACCTGATTGTCCAGACCTACTGAAGACCAAGAGTCAACAAAGAAGACATGGCAAGAAGGCTATGGTTGCTGAAGATGAATCAGGATATGATGTGGAATCTGAAAAAGGAAATGAATCAGATGATACAGCACTGGTTGCTGATATGGAGGATTATGCTTTGATGGCCAATATGGATGAAACTGAGGAGGTATACAACACTGTATCTATCAATACTCCTGCTGGAAGTGATTGTGAATCAACTTGTGGTTCAAATCCTAGAAATTCTGACAACAATGAGACTTTGGATGCCATCCTTAATCAACTGAGGATAATACAATCTGGTTATGAGGTTGTGAAGGCTGAAAAAGAAGCTCTTGAATTAGAAGTTGGAAGATTGAAAGCTGAATTAAGGGTTCTCAAAGGTAAAGAAAAAGATGTTGGACAGAATCAGCATAAGTCTGCTGAACATCCACGACCTACGAATCTATTTGAACCATCTTGTTCCACTACGCATACAAATCGGGAAAGCCTTATGGAGATAGAACCGGCTTGGATTTGGAACTCAACAATCTAACAAGAGTGGATCCGGTAAGGTCAACGAACCTAGCACCGAGAATTGGTCCTAAGTTTGTACACCGCACTAGATCCAACTCCCGATAAGGTTGTTGAGGCGGTAAAACCTGCGAGAATGCTTCAAGGAAGCAAAATCGAAGTCAAAGAAGTCAACGACTCTAACAAAAAGAGTAAATCTAAAAATAGAATTGCTTGTGCCTTCTAAGCTTGATAGCGGACACTGCTACCAAGTCTGCTTGGACCACGAAAGGGTAAGAAACGAAATATTCCAAGGATAAGAATCCTAAACCCAAAAATGTTAATCATTCAAGGGATACTTATCTCGGGGGAAAGGTAGACTGTTCCCTACTGATGATGATTGGAATATTTCCGCATCTAATGCTAGAAACAGTGAGGATAACCATGCTGCTAGGGTAAAACCTATGCAATGGAATCGGCAAAGGGCTCGGCGAGAGGACTTTTACAAGACCTCGGCGAGACCTCGGCGGACTCCTTATTATAGGGCATTCTGTTAACGAGACATCACACCTATGGTTATGCAAATGTTTCTAACAACAAGAATCACTTCAAACAACATTACAAACCAAAAGGCCAGAAAACATATGTGAATTCTACACAACCTACTGTTAGAACTTATGGATGTGTGGAATACATGTATGAACCAAAGTATGACACATTCAGAAGAAGACCTTATGGAGACATGCCAAGGGTCATGCTTACCACTGACCATTATGGACCCAAACAGGTTTGGGTACCTAAAATGCATTAACTTTGTTTTGTAGGGTGTCTGGTACTTTGACAGTGGATGTTCCAGACACATGACAAAGAATAAGCACTGTCTATCAAACTTTGTGGCAAAAGATGGTCCAAGGGTGAATTTTGGCAACAAGAATACACCTGGATATACAAGAGGATATGGCACACTTGTGAGAAATGGACTTACAATCAAGGATGTTGCATATGTTGAGGGACTGGAATACAACTTGCTGAGCACTGGACAATTCTGTGACAAGGGTTACAAGGTCACTTTTGACAAAGACAACTGCATTGTCATTAGTGAAAGAGGTGATCAAGTTGTGCTTGCTGGCAGAAGACAACATAATATGTATATTGTGGATTGGTCTACTTGCGGTTCCGAAAACACTTTGATTGTGCATACCAAATCAGAACTCAATTGGCTATGGCACAAGAAGTTGAATCACTTGAACTTTGATGACATCAATCAGTTGGTGAAGAAGAAACTGGTGGTTGGTTTACTTGAGATCACATTCAAGGAGGATGCCATATGTGATGCTTGTCAACAAGGTAAACAGATAAAGTCAAGCTTCAAATCAAAGACCAAACAATCAACTAATAGAGTGTTGGAGCTAATGCATATGGATCTTTTTGGACCAATAACTCCAACAAGTGTAACAGGAAAGAAGTACACTTTAGTGGTTGTGGATGATTATTCAAGGTACACTTGGGTGATTTTTATGAACAAGAAAAGTGAAACACTTCAAAGCATGCCTAATCTTTTGAAGAGATTACAAAATGAGAAAAGCTTAACAGTAATAAAGATAAGATCAGATCGGGTTCTTGAATTTCTCAACAAAGTTATAAGAGAATATTGTGAACAGAATGGTGTACTACATCAACTTGCTGCTGCTGGTACACCTCAGCAAAATGGGGTTCTGAGAGAAGAAACAGAACTTTAAAGAAAGCAGGAAGAACAATGATTTGTTACGCATTGTTACCTGAAAGATATTGGGCTGAAGCAGTAAATACAGCATGCTATACACAAAATAGAACTTCAGTAAACAAGAAGCTGCTTAAGACACCTTATGAGGTTTGGAATGGAAGGAAACCTAACATATCCTATTTACATCCATTTGGAAGCAAATGTTTTATTCTAAATCATAAGGTACATTTGAAAACATTCCAACCAAAATCAGATGAAGGAATTTTCTTGGGATATTCTTCGATCAATGAGCATTCGAGTCTTGAATAAAGGTCAACGAAACATGAAGAAACAATTCATGTTGTGTTTGATGAACCTAAGTTTACTTGGTATGGAAGATGAAGATTGTGAACTGCTTGAAAATCAACAAGTCAACGATCCAGTTGTGTTGAAGTTACGGAAAGATTCAATGACTTAAAATTTTACGATACGCCCTGCTTGAACACCTGCCGGTAATGTTATTCGATGCAACAATCGAAGCAATTCAAGGATCTGCTTGAACCCCCTGCAATGTCAAAGAAGCTGCGAGACCCTACGAAGATGATGTTCACGATAATCAAAATAACCAAAATCCACAATGGTTAAGGAATCACCTGTTTGAACAAGTTATTGGTAATGTACGGCAAGGTGTAAGGACTAGAAGACAAGCTGGAAGCCATGTTTACTTGTTTTCTATCTCAAATGGAACCAAAAGTTGTTGAAGAAGCTATTTCAGATCAAGATTGGATAATAGCTATGCAAGAGGAATTGAATGAATTTGAAAGAAATCAAGTTTGGACACTAGTTGATAGGCCAAATCATGCAAATATCATTGGTACTAAGTGGGTATACAGAAATAAACTTGATGAATGCGGTACCATTGTAAGAAATAAGGCCGGACTAGTTGCAAAAGGCTATTCTCAAGCGAAGGAATAGATTTTGATGAAACTTATGCACTGTTGCAAGATTGGAAGCTATCAGATTATTCATGGCACATGCTGCATATAAGAACTTCAAAGTATATCAAATGGATGTCAAGAGTGCATTTTTGAATGGCATTCTAGAGGAGAAAGTTTATGTTCAGCAACCTCCTGGATTTGAAGTTAAAGATCATGAAGATAAAGTGTATAGACTCAACAAAGCACTTTATGGATTGAAACAAGCACCAAGAGCTTGGTATGAAACTTTATCTCAATTCTTGGTGGACAATGGTTTTACAAAAGGAACCATTGACAATACACTTTTCAGAATCCGTGAAGGGAACAGCACCCTGCTGGTACAAATTTATGTGGATGACATATTTTTTGGTTCTGAAAATGATTTAATGTGTGAAAAGTTTGCAAATCTAATGAAGAGTAAATTCCAAATGAGTATGATGGGAGAAATGAACTACTTCTTGGGATTGCAAGTTAAACAGATGAAAGATGGAATCTTCATTCATCAAACCAAGTATACCAAGGAGTTGCTGAAGAAGTTTGGTATGGAAAACAGCACTAAGAGTTCAACTCCTATGAGTACAAACATCAGATTGGATGAAGATAAAGAAGGCAAAGATGTTGATAAGACCTTATACAGAAGGATGATAGGCAGTCTGCTGTATCTAACTTCCAGCAGACCTGATATATCCTTTGTTGTAGGTGTTTGTGCAAGATTTCAATCTAAACCTAAAGAAAGTCATTTAAGTGCGGTCAAAAGAGTTCTCAAATATCTTAAAGAGACCTTGGGAGTAGGGATATGGTATTCTAAGGAAGGAAGCTTCAAAATTATATCCTACTCAGATTCTGATTATGCTGGTTGCAAGATTGATAGAAAAAGCACCTCAGGAACACAATCGGTTAATGGGAAATAGGCTTGGTTTCTGGTTTAGCAAGAAACAAAATTCTATATCAACATCTACTGCTTGAAAGTTGAATACATTCTTCTTTGGAAGTTCTTTGTGCACAAGTACTATGGCTAAGACAACAATTAAGGGATTATGGAATTGAAGAAAAGGAAATTCCAATTATGTGTGATAACACAAGTGCAATTGCAATCACGAGAAAATCTGTTCGCACTCTAGAACCAAGCACATTGATGTGAGACATCATTTTATAAGAGATCATGTTGAAAAGAAAGATGTGGTGGTTTTATACATCCCTACTGAAGATCAACTTGCTGATATTTTCACTAAGCCACTTGATAATGAAAGATTTGCTAAATTAAGGACTGAACTTGGAATCATAAAGGTTGACTGATATTCAACAATGTACTGGAATTCACCAAGGGGATTAGTCTTTGCTATGTTGGGTGAGCTCACTTAGCGATTAGTCATTGGTATCAACAATTCCATGTACTTATGTTTGATCAATTGAGCAAATGAGGTTGCCAAGGGGATTGGTCTTTGTCATGTTGGGTGAGCTCACTTGACGGATCGGTCATTGGTATTAAACTTCATCTTGTATTATCAATTGAACAAAACAAGAAGAAAACAGGGATCAGCAGACTGCTGAGCCCACCCTGCTGAGCCTACCCTGCTGGATGGAACGTTACTCAGTCAATGTTATTAAAGTCAAAAAGCATATTGGTGGGATATTTATTCTATCCTTTATAACCGCGATTAACACGATCTAACGGTTATCGACGTTATGGAACACGTGTCAAGCCGGCATTTATTCAGTTTAATCGTGGTTACCTCAATGTACGTGCAATGACAGTTTCAACTACCCACTGTCTATATATTCAGGCTATCACACAGCAGAATCGTCACTTGCAAATCTGCTTTATCACTGCGATTTTTACACTGTGTGAACACAGATTTGAGATTCAATCTTCTTCATCTCATTCTTCTCATTATAATGGCGGAAAAAGTTGATGTACAAATTGAATCAAGCCAAAGTGTCAGAGGTTTTGTTGAAGATGCAAACAGAACTGAGTTGGCCATTAATATAGGTCGAAGAATAAGGAGGTATGCCGGTCTGGAGAATGTGTTGAATATAAGACTGGAGACAATTTCTTATACAAATGTTGTCAGTTTCTGGAGAAACATTCAGATAAAAGAAGGAACTGAAGCATTTAAGACTGCTGTAAATGGGCAAGAAATTGAAGTTTCCCCCAGTCTGCTGAGGGAAGTTTTTGGATTTGTTGAAATGGTGGTTGGCTCTGTCAATCCTGAAGCAATGGGATTGGACAAATTGGCATTTGTAGATCAGATTAAGACAGATGCAGAAATCAAATCCGTTCCAGGCATCAACTGCAAACATATTGGAAGTGAATATAGTCTACTGAGCAAACTGATTGCTAAAAACATACTTGGACTGATTGGAAGTATGGACACTCTATCGGGACCCAAGATAGAGTTGATGATTATCATCTGTAGGAGCATGAAGTTTGGTAAGTGGTTACTTCATTCATTATATGAAGAAAGTGGCCAAGGAAGAGAAATTAGGGAAGAGGAAGTCCAAGGCACTGCCCTTAGGATTGATGGTCCAGACCCTACTGAATCATCTTGGAATGCCTGATGTAGCACCTGTGGATATTAATCAGTCTAGATACAAGAAGGAAATTGATTATATTATTCCTGGTCTAGATGATGATGAAGAGGTTGCTGGAGAGGCTGCTGATGATGATAATGATGATGATGATGATGGTGATGCTGGTGGTGAGCAGGTTCAGCAAACTAAGAAGATATCCATCAAACCTTCTACACCAAAGAAAGCTGCTAAGAAAAGAAAGAGTGGAGACACAAGGAAGATAACTGAAGTGTTAAAGCCTTCAAAGAAAACAAGAAAGCAAACAGCACAGACTGCTGAGTCTGCTAAGGGTCAAGTGGAGGTTACTGACCCTGCTGTTGTTGAAACAAGAAAAACTGTTGTTGAAATTCGAGGGAACAACGAAAGAGGACGATAGAAAGAGAAAGTCTACGTGGTTGAGAAAGATGATGAACCCTCTCCAAGAGAAGGAAGGAAATTGCCAAAAAGAAGAAATATGGCAAGGGAAAGAGTTGAAAAACTTGGAAGCTCAAAGAATCCAAGAGGAAGCACCGGTAGAAGAAGAAGAAGAGGCCGTTTGTTGAGGTGAGCCCTTAACTATCATTCCGCTGTGGTGATTGCGACTCCTCACCGAAGAGGGTGTCAAGTCTGCGATGCTTTGGACGAGGTTGTTGCTTGAGCAATCTGTTGAAGATATACGACGGTCTGCGACCCGAGCTGCTTGTAGTATCCACGAAGAACCACGGCAAACCACTAAACCGAACTTCTTGTGGTAGTTGAAAAGTTAATTGAAGACTTGGTTGAAGACCACCGCAAGTGTGGCAATAACTCGGGGGAAGAGCAATCTGCTGCTAACCCTGCTGATGAGCATGTAAGTCAGGGGGAACCAAGTGTGGTACAGATGGAAGTAGTAGGTACAAATTTACAATCACAGCAACCTACTGACTTTCAGACATCTGTTGAAGAAACCTTGAATCAACTTGTTGGAACCTTTGGAGGTCAACAAAGTGCTGGAGTTGCTCCCAGGAGGTCTTTCATGCCATTTGAGAGGCATGTGAAAGCAAGGAAGAAAACGAGAGGAATATGTAGACCCCAAACTTCGACAAATTGCGACTACTTCCGATGGAAGTTTGGTTTCTATAAAAGACAAAAGCCGAAATTTCTTGAACCAATGACGGATCTTGAAGAATGGGCTTTTGACAAGTTGGGAGTGGAAAACTTGCTTGGATCTGATTGATACAACCCTGCTGCAATCGAGACTGATGGATTTGTTTGATGATCAACAGAAGGAGGAGGGTATCAAGTTTAGAGATCCAAGAGATGGAGATGATGAATCTTCCTCATCATCAGATTCCAGAGGAGATTTTCCCTCTGGACCAGGAGAATCCAGTGGGGTTGCACTGATAAATGAACCACACAGTACAACGGCCCTGCGATCTTGGTAAGTCTGTGAGGGCCGGCGGGACCGGGAGAGATGGATGATGATCTACAGGATCTCACCATGGATGATCTGGAAGCATTGATCAATGAGGGCATTACATTGAGTGCTGGTAGGCTGGTGGATGAATCTGCTACATTTCTTGTTGTAGAGCCTAATGCACAATATGAAGCTGAACAGAGTGAGGATTTTGATGGAGAGAAGATTATTGATCACAATGAACCAAGTGCCAGCTCAGAAGAATCCATTGAATATCAGGGTGGATTTGACTTTGAGGGCATTCTTACTAAAACTGCCATCATCCTGCACAAGATTGGTAATGCTGAAGGTTTCCAAGTGGATAATGAGGCTACATTCATTCCACAGGAAGTTGAAGAGGAGGTACGGAGTTCTTTGAGGTACAAACAGCACCTGGACAAAGGCTGGAACAGGAGGTACAGGCTGCTGAGTCTCAAACAGCACTGGACAAAGGTTGGAACCTGATTTGGGTTTGGAGGAAACCCCTGTTGTTGATGAGGCTGCTGTAGAGGAGCCTACTGGAGCCAAGGCCACTGTAGGGAAGGATAGTCAGCAGGCTGATATTGTTAATCCAGAAGAACAGCTGCTGGACTATGACTACAGTGATGAAGAATTTCAAATTTTTGGAGAAGAAGAAGTTGCTGAAGAACCTGCACAAGATCCTATCATGGGAGATATTCTTGGTGCTATGGTTGAGGAGGGACCTCCCCCTGCTGGGAGAGATATGAGTAAGGCAATGGTCATCAGCAGACAACAGGCACAATATAGAGTTGAGGAGCCTGCTGATGGATCTACTGATAGTAGAATGATGAGTGAAGTGCCAGTTGAAGTGTTCAATGAGTTGAGGACTGTAAGGCATGATATGCAACAGTTAAGGACACAACTGGACAGACAGGAACAGAGATTTGAAGAGCGATGAAGATGGTGAATGAAAACGGACAATGCTGTTGATACGGTTGCTTCAAATTTTACATCCACTCAAAATGCGTCAACGATATGATGCTAGATGTGAGAGGCATCAAGGTTGGAAACAACTTGCAAAAGATAAATTTACGAAAGAACAACTTATTTCTATTCATCGAAACTTGACAACCTTGCCAACATCGAACCTCTTGAACTGTTGTTGCACAACAACTGCTTGTGCCCGACCCCAAACTCACCGAAAGGATCAACGGATGGAGGAGACATTGCAATCCAGGATTACTGCTCTTGATACTAGAATTCGAACTATGGAAGGTCAATTGAATAGAGTGATAGTATCACAGGAGGGTATTCATGGCCTTATATCCCGTTTTGTTGATGATGTCACTAAGGGGGAAGAGGGCCAATCGAGTACTGCGGCAAAGGAGGCTACAGACTCTTTGCACGAAGAGATGGACGGATGATACAAATGCTTTCGAGGCAACTTTGCACTGGCGAGTGCGGCTCACCGATGATCTTCGAGGCGGTACAAGAAAGAGTATTACAACAGGAGGAAACCTTATCATGACAAAGGATTTCATGAAGGTCTAGACTCTTTCTTGGGATTGAAATTTTGGGAAGCAAGGGTTAAAGCCTTAAGGGCAAGTAACAGAGGTGGAAGAGGTGGAAAAGGTGGCAGAGGTGATAGGAGCTTGCCTATCACAAAAGCAAAGGATTCACTTGATGAGTTTAAAGAGTTATACATGAAGTTTGGATCCAGGGTGAATCAAGATTAATTTATCCTGCTGATGCTTGGAACTGGTGGAAGCAAGTCAATCCCTACATTGATTTTACACTGATTGAAAATGAATGGATGAGGGATATGATAGAACAGATCAGAGCCTATCAAGAACAAGCTGAGAAGGCTAGAAGAGAAAGAGAGAAGAGACAATAGATCAGCATACTTATTATTCTTTATCCTTGCTGCATCTAGTTTGTAATAACTGAACAATGTTTATAATGAGAATTGACTGAATTTGTTCTGCTTTTGTGTTTTATCTTTTTGCTTTGCTGATTAGGTGAGGGTAGTGGCTCATCACCAAAAAGGGGGAAATTGTTGGCCTTATTCCTTAGTTTTCATGATGAGTGTCATACTAGCTGTTATAGTGCAAAGGCAAAAAGATGTCTAGATTAAATGTATAGGTTTATTAGAGTTTGATTCATAAATAGGTTTGATCAAACAAGCACTGTAAAGGGCTGGCGACTTGTTTCGACGGAGACTTGTCTAGGTCGATAGGGTAGATAGGTCGGTAGACTAGTCGGGAACCTGTTTGAAGATCGAAGAGCGAAGGCCGAGGGTTCAAACTCGGTAAATGAAGGCTAAGGGATCAAAATTAGTAATTTAAGTCAAGGATATGGAATCGAAATTTAGGCAAGTCTGTGATGACCTAAGCGATTACATATACCTTGTGTAGAAGGTCTAAGTTCCATAAGTTGGATGATGTTTGGAACTTAGTTATAATTAAAATGATGTAATCTAACTACACAAATAAAAGTTAGATAGTAAGTAATCGACCGCATTGAAGTTTATATACAGTTATATGATGATCAGCAGACTGATAGGTATCTCAGCAGACTCATGAACCTGCTGTTGTATTACCTCGATTAATTCAAGATTATCTTGGAAGACTACATGGATAAGGACAGCCAACTACCTCTGACTTATCAAGGAAATCAAAGGTTGAGATTAAAAAGACGTTGGGATGATTCATATTTTTTATCCATTGGATACAAGTCAAAGGGGTGGACAGACTGCACTATCAAAAAGGAATTCTGACAGTGTCAGTCCTATGAATAGAGACAGAATGCAGATCAGACGGGACAAATACAAGGAACGGTCACATTTGAAATTCAAATACAAGTCACATGCATTCTTGCCTATAAATAGAAGACTTTCAACTCAAGAAAAGATGATGAATTTTGGATAAACTTTAAGTGCTAATTCGAGTGAAAACACCTGTTTGAACTTACTTGAGCATAAACCTGTCGATCCGGTAAATTCCTTCAAGTGTATTCGTATTCAAGCCGCATCAAGATTACACACTTGGAGGCTCGCAAAAGCTTCGATTACATCATCCTAATCAAGGCTTTGCAATTGAATCATTTATTTGATTCAATCTTTATTTTATAAAGAATCTGCTGAAGACAGTGAAGCATGTGTTGGGTGTGAAAGACTGTTGTTTGTGGTGGAGGTTTGGTGAAGAGGCAATCCTACCCTTCAAGGACCGAGTGGAAGACTCGGGAGCGACAATCCTACTGTTCCCGAGTTTTCGGTTTGTGAAGCCATAGTTATTGGTGAAGGACAAGCAACCTTAGGAATCTTTGTAAAAGCTATATCAAAGATCCCCGGTGAATTCCCTCCAACATCACGGGAGAAGAGTGGACGACGGGATTACATCACACGGAACCACTATAAAATCGGCCATTTACTTTCGGCATTTTACTTTACGCACTTAGTTTATTTCACTCATCAACCTACTGAATCTAGCAACTGAAATCACACACTTGCACTACTAAGTATCTAATACTTAGTATCATATTTAACAACAAGTAATAAGGCTTAATTTTGATTTAATTCCGCTGCACAAATTCAGCAAAGGCGAACTATCGGTAGACTACTTGTTTATCGAGAAGTTGAGCTGCGAAGTCTCAACGAGCTTCGCTCGAAGTTGCAGAATTTGTTAAATCCAAAAGTTTTAAGTGTTAAGTTTATTCACCCCCCCCCCCCCCTCTAAACTTAACCAAAGCCTTTCCAAGGGACCAACATTTACCAAATAAATAATATTGCATATTCATTAAATAGACCAACTATTTAATTTATTCTCGAGGTTCCATAAAACGAGAAAACACTCGCGTGTTACGAGTCAAACCGGGGACCATGGACCTATAACCAGTAGCTACAATAAATTGAATAGAATATTCATCGAACATAATATTTCTAATCAACTTATTAATTCCGGAATTACGCCACCAAAAATGTGAAACTGAACTCTATCGATTATAGATATAAATTATTCTCAAAACGTCGAGTCGAGTCGATAAGTGTCCATTGATATAATCATTACATATAAACTAACCATCCATAGGCTATCCGTAAAGAAGCGAGATTATTTCCGTAAACCCTCTTCAAAACATCTTATCCTTATTTACCATTAACCCACTAGTGATCAATTAGTTCATAACCAATACGAACTCCCGGGATTGATTAGTTTCTAGGATTAACAAATAAGGGGATTGTCTTTCTACTTCCCATATGAAGGAATGAATTCCATATCCGTGAGACACACACTTATCACTGATTCCAGAATTGTACCAACATGAAAGTGATTCGGACCGTGCCTCTTAGCGATCCTTAACGAACACATCAAACCCTATCCTGATACCAGTAGGAGTATGTAATCACTTCATGATTAAGGTTAATCCATATATGATTATCTTGTGATTTAATAAGATTTCTCAATCACGGAATTATATGAGAAACTCAGATTAAATCGGTCCAGTTCTATATGACTCTCATCATATATAAATGCCCCACCTAGACAACCAATGCCGACGGTCCGGATAAAACTGTCACACCATAAAGTGTTACGGCGCATTAATGGTGGTTAAATCAATAGACCCCATACTTTGATTAACTTCACCACGGCCTAATATTTCAAGTGTATCACCATAAACTTAATCCTCATGTGTGACACACACTATGTTATATGGCTACATATGATACGACTTGGGGTTTTCATCAGTGTATAATATATAAACACGAAGCAAATAATAAGATAAGAATAAATCATGTCATTTATTAAATCTAAAAACAATTATATAAATTGTCTTTCGGGCGCTACTTCTAACGAAGGCGTACGCAAACCTCACAGCAAGGTGAAAAATCTGTACAAGCATATCAAGATGAATTGGAAATAGCCTTGATCCGAACGGATACCGAAGAGTCCGAGGAACATTCCATGGCCAGATTCTTGGGAGGATTACGAGCTGAGATAGCTGATCCCATTGAAATGATGAATAGCACAACCTATGATTGTTGGGTGGATCAGTCCTTTGTGGAGCCCAAGCCCACTAAATAATTGGAAAAATAAAAATATGTCAAGTAGTATTTAAGGGAACAAATTCGGTTAATTTTTCCCTAATCTTCACAATCTTTTACAACAAAAAGAGAAGTAATTCACAGCAATTTTCTGTGTTGCAGCCGCAAATTTACGGCGACGTTTGGGCATCGAAACCGACTCCGATCGGCATGAAATTTTGAGGGCTTGTTCGCCTCTCATTATTTTTCAATCTGAATGGTGGAATTTACATTTCAACGGTTCAATCTCCGGGAAATCGTCCACGACCTGACTGCTGCGTTTTCAGTGATATTTTTCAACAACTCTTGTATTTAGCATTTTTAGTTTATGCTTTGGTGTAGTTGAGTTGGTTGATGTGTTTGAAACATTTTTGTATCATCTTTTGCTGATTAGCGGAGTTTTGTGGGCCTCGGCCTCGTGGTTTTTACTCTCTCACATTGAGAGGGGTTTCCACGTTAAAATTGTGGTGTTGATCTTCCTGTGTTTCGTTTCGCTTAATTTGTGATTTATATTCGTTGGGGCTGCCTCGTTTAATTCTGTTGCATGTAAATGGGAAGACTTTGTGTGTATTTGTGATACGTGTGGTATTGCGGTTGTTTGTTTTCCCAACAAGTGGTATCGGAGCCCCGGTTAGTTGATTTGGTTTTGAAAGTGTTTTTGTTGAATTTTTTTTGGTGCAATGGAAGCCAACTTGAATAGAATGATAACTTTGAATGGGTCTAACTATGCCATTAGGAAAAATAAATTGGAGGATCTTTTGAATGTGAAAAATTATTTCTAGCCGGTTTTCAGTGTTGAAAAACCTGAAGATAAAACAGATGAAGAGTGGAGCTTGTTGCATAGACAAGTTTTTGGATATATTAGACAATGGGTTGATGATAATGCTTTAAATCACATTAGTGAGGAGAGACATGCTAGGTCTTTGTGGAAAAATCTTGAAGACTTTTATGCTTGGAAAACTGGAAACAATAAGATGCTTTTGATGTATAAATTGATGAATTTGAGATATCATGATGGAACTCCTATGGCTGATCATTTGAATACTTTCTTCGGTATTATGAACCAACTTAATGCTATGGGTATTAAGTTTGATAATGAAGTGTAGGGATGGATGCTTCTTGGCTCTTTACCGGAATCGTGGGAAATTTTTTGAAGTTCTTTATCTAATTCTAGCCCAGATGGTGCTATGACAATTGATCTTGAAAAGACTAGTGTTTTGGAAGAAGTGAAAAGGAGGAAGGCACATGGTGTTTCCTCACAGTCGGATGTTTTGGTTACCGAGTCATGGGGGAGAAGTCAAAGTAGAGCTTCTAAAGATACAGGTTGGAGTAGATGTAAATCCAAGGGCAAGTACAAAATTTTTGAATGCAATCACTGTGGCAAGAAGGGACACATCAAGAAATTTTGCTTTAAATTGAAACGGGAGAAAAAGGAAAACAATGACAAGGATGATGATGAGAAGAAGGAAGATACAGTTAATGCAGGTTCTTCTGATGATTTCCTTGTGTTTCATGAGGTTGATGATGTTATTCTTGCTGATGATATGACTAGTTGGGTTGTTGATAGTGGTGTTTTGGTCCATGCTACTACAAGAAGAGAGTTTTCACATCATACACTCCAGGTGACTTAGGTGATGTGAGAATGGCTCCAGATTCTATCTGAAAGTGTGCAGGTGTTGGAGATATTAGTTTGGAGACGTCTAATGGTACCAGATTGATTCTTAAACGGGCTAAGCATGTTCCAGTGATCCGGTTGAATTTGATTTCTGTTGGCACACTGTGTAATGATGTTTATAATAGCTCATTTTCTTGTGATAAGTGGAAGCTCACAAAGGGGTCTTCAGTTGTGGCTAGAGGTACAAAGACACCTACACTTTTATTGAATCAAGCCAAAGTTATTGTTGATGAGGCTCATGCAGTGGAGTCACGTGATGAGACCAAGTTGTGGCATAAAAGGTTATGTCATATGAGCTTGAAAGGAATGACTGTCTTATCTAAGAAAAAATTATTGTCTTGTTCTAACAGTTTGCATTTGGAAAATTGTGCTCGTTGTCTTGCAGGGAAGCAATCTAGAGTTTCTTTTAAATCAAATCCACCTTCAAGAAAGTCTGAAGTACTTGAGCTTGTTCATTATGATGTTTGTGGTCCTGTGAAGACAAGAACGCTTGGTGGTTCTCGTTATTTTTTGAGTTTTATTGACGGTCACTCAAGAAAACTTTGGGTCTACACTTTGAAGACAAAAGATAAAGTGTTAGACGTGTTCAAGCAGTTTCAAGTTTCAGTTGAACGGGAAACTGGAAAGAAGTTGAAGTGTATTCGGACTGACAATAGAGGTGAATACAAAGGTCCGTTTCATTATTACCGTAAGCAGAACGGTCTCAGACATGAGAGAACTCTGTCAAAGACTCTGTGCAGTTGAATGGCTTGATGGAGAAGATGAACATAACATTAGTGGAGAGAGTCAGATGTTTGCTTTCACAAGCCGGATTGCCTAAATCCTTTTGGGGTGAAGCTTTGAGTATAGTGGTTCATGTACTAAATATGTCTCTGTGTGTTCCTTTGCAGAATGATGTTCGTCAGAAGGTACGGTCAGGTAAAGATGTATCTTACCATTATTTACGAGTATTGGGTTGTAAAGCTTATGTTCACATTCTTAAAGATGGGAGGTCTAAGCTTTATGCTAAGACTAAACAATGTATTTTTCGGGGATAGGGTCAAGATGAGTTTGGGTACAAATTTTATGATCCTGTTGACAAGAAAGTGATTAGAAGCTGAGATGTTGTGTTTGCAGAGAATGAGACTTTCCAGGATGTTGATAAAAATCAGAATTCAGAACCTCAGACTAGTGATGGTTCAGCTAGCATGGAGATAATTTCTCCTACACCTATAGAGGAGCATGGTGCAGTTGATGACCGGGGTAATCAGTAGGATGATGCAGATGATGCAGTTGATTTCGATCAGAACATTGACGATGATATGATTATGGAACCAGTACCAGTTGAGGCTCCACCAGTTATTCCCAGGAGATCTACTAGAGAGAGACACCCTTCTACTAGATATCCAGTGACTGAGTATGTTCTGCTCTCATATAGTGAAGAGCCTGAATGTTTTGAGGAGGCCATGGATGATGAACATAAAGATAAATGGCTTGATGCTATGAAAGATGAGATGGAGTCTTTGCATGACAATCACACATATGAGTTGGTGAAATTGCCTAAAGGGAAGAAAGCTTTGAAGAATAAGTGGGTCTTCAGAATTAAGAATGAAGACTGTAATTCTACAGCTTGGTATAAAGCAAGATTAGTAGTCAAAGGTTTTGGTCAGAGAAAGGGCATTGATTTTGGTGAGATTTTCTCTACTGTTGTGAAAATGTCTTATATACGGACTGTTCTTGGCTTGGAAGCTAGTCTTGATTTGGAGGTTGAGCAGATGGATGTTAAAACAACTTTTCTTCATGGTGATTTGGAAGAAGACATCTACATGGAGCAGCCAGAGGGTTTCCAGGTGAAATGAAAAGAGGATCTTGTGTGCAAGTTGAAGAAGAGTCTTTATGGGTTGAAGCAAGCGCCTAGACAGTGGTATAAGAAATTTGAGTCTGTCATGAAGGAGCAGGGTTACCGGAAGACTACTTCAGATCATTGCGTGTTTATTAACAGATTCACAGAGGATGATTTTATCATTCTTTTACTCTATGTTGATGATATTTTGATTGTTGGCAAGAATGATTCAAGGATTGACGGGTTGAAGCAGCAGTTAAGAAAGTCTTTTGCCATGAAATACTTGGGCCATGCAAACCATATTTTAGGGATGCAGATTACTCGTGACAGAGAGGCCGGGAAAATTTATTTGTCACAAGAGAAGTACATAAAGAAGGTGCTTCAGAGATTTAGCATGAGTGATGCTAAAGCAGTGTCCAGTCCACTTTCTTCTCATTTCAAGTTGAGTATCAAACAGTGTCTTTCTAGCGATGATGAAAAGGAAAGTATGCATATGGTCCCGTATGCTTCAGCAGTGGGTAGTCTGATGTATGCCATGGTATGTACTAGACCAGACATAGCTTATGCAGTTGGTAAGGTTAGTCATTTTCTTTCTAATCCCGGTAGAGAGCATTGGAATGCTGTGAAATGGATTATGAGATATCTCAAGGGTACTTTGGATTTATGCCTTACTTTTTGTGGTGAAAAACCAGTGTTGGTTGGTTTCACTGATTCTGATATGGCTGGAGATGTTGATTCATACAAGTCTACTTCAGGATATTTGGTTAAATTTGCAGGGGGAGCTGTGTCATGGCAATCGAGGTTGCAAAAATGTGTTGCGCTTTCAACAACTGAAGCTGAGTATATTGCAGCAACTGAAGCGTGTAAAAAGTTGTTGTGGATGAAGAAGTTTCTCTGGGAGCTTGGTTTGAAGCAAGATCGGTATGTGTTGCTTTGTGATTGGCAGAGTGTTATTCTTCTTGGTAAGAATGCAGCCTTTCATTCTAAGACAAAGCACATTGATGTTCGTTATCATTGGATTCAGGATGTGTTGGAGTTGAAGTTGCTAGCACCTGAAAAAGTGCACACGATGACAATGGTGCGGATATGTTGACAAAAGTGTTGACAAGGGAGCAGCTTGAGATATGTCGTTCTATTGTGGGAATGACGAATTCCTCCACAATGTCACGAGAGGGAGATTTGTTGGGTGGATCACTCCTTTTTGGAGCCCAAGCCCACTAAATAATCGGAAAAATAATAATATGTCAAGTAGTATTTAAGGGAACAAATTAGGTTAATTTTTTCCTAATCTTCACAATCTTTTACAACAAAATGAGAAGAAATTCGCAGCAACTTTCTATGTTGCAGCAGCAACTTTACGGCGACGATCGGGTATTGAAACGGACTCCGATCGGCACGAAATTTCAAGGGCTTGTTCATCTCTCATTCTTCTTCAATCTGAACCGTGTAATTTATGTTTCAACGGTTCAATCACCAGGAAATCGTCCACGACCTGACTGCTGCGTTTCGGCTGTGTTTTCGGTGATATTTTTCAACAACTCTTGTATTTTGCATTCTTAGTTGATGCTTTGGTGTAGTTGAGTTGGTTGATGTGTTTAAAACACTTTTGTATCATCTTTTGCTGATTAGTGGAGTTTTGTGGGCCTCGGCCTCATGGTTTTTACTCTCTCACATTGAGAGGGGTTTTCCACGTTAAAATTGTGGTGTTGATCTTCTTGTGTTTCGTTTCGCTTAATTTGTGATTTATCTTCGTTGGGGCTGCCTCGTTTAATTCCGTTGTGTGTAATTGGGAACACTTTGTGGTTATTTGTGATACGTGTGGTATTGCCGTTGTTTGTATTCCCAAGAACGATGAGATGGTACATGCGGCCTTAACTATGGAGAAGCAACTCAAGAAAAGAAAGACCCAATTTTTTAAAACTATTCAGGTACCACACCATCTAAGTCCTCATCTTTCCAATCCAAAGGAGACGGAGGTAAGTTTCCTTCTAAAAACTCTGCAATTAAATATACCCTTCCCCAATTTTCTAATGATTATTCTAGCAATGCCCCGAGGGCTAAGGAATCCGACAAAGGAAAATTTGTAGCTTCTTCTGAAAATACCATGCATTGTTACAAGTGTCAAGGATTGGGACATAGGGCTAGTGATTGTGTTAACAAAAGGGCTTATGTTTCATCTGGAAATGGCATGTATCATTCAGCTCCGGAAGACGAGAATGAGCAATCACTTGATGAGCAAGAATCAGTTGAAGATAACGAGGAAGATGATCAAGTAATTCAATTTGATGAAGGTGCTATGTTTGTCACAAAAAAGGTCCTAAGAGCCGTAACACAGTTAGACAACAATGAGGTTCAGCGTGAGAATATTTTCCAAACTCATTGCCTGATTGGAGGTAAATTATGCATGATGATTATTGACTCAGGAAGTTGTACGAATGCAATCAGTGATGAGGTTTTTGAAAAGCTGGGGATTCATACCATTAAACATCCCCAACCTTATAAATTGCAATGGTTGAATGATTGTGGTTCTGTTAAGTTACTAAGCAGGCATATGTGACTTTTAGTCTATCAAAGTATGAAGATAAAGTTCTTTGTGACGTGGTTCCTAAGCATGTCGCCCATATATTGCTTGGCCGTCCATGGAAGTTTGACAAACGTGTCACATATGATATTTTAGGAACATTTTGTTATGTTTTGATGATGGCTATACTAGCTGTTATAGCAAGCCTGAAAATAAGTTAGAATTCTCTGTTTAAGTCTTTACTTAAAGTCTGACATGTTGTTTAAGTTGAGTCAGACAAGTATGGTACTAGTTGGTAGGACGGCAAAGTAAAAATAGATTTCCGGCAGAGTGAAGCCAGCCAAGTACCAGTAGAGGAGCAATGAAGACATTATAGTCTGACTTATAACCAAGGAAGTCTGTGATGACCATGGATAAGTCTAAGTTATGTTTTAAGTAATGATAGTGGTTAAATATGGTGTACATTGATCTCACATAAATCAAGGAACAGTGAAGTACAAGGATTCTCCTTAAACTAAAAGAATGAAGGAAACAGTGAATCGGCAAAGTAAACTGACTTTCGGCTGAGTGCAGACAAAGCAGTGAAGGAAGATCTAAGCGGCAAAGTCAGAAGGATCACTTGACCGTTCAAAGAACGGCTAAATAAAATTTACTTAATCAGATTTTGAAATATGAAGAAGATACAGAGGATCAAGCATTAAATGCACAATCAATAGAGGATCAATGAAGAACGGATTTTTTGATAAACGTTTGAAGAATAATCCGATCACTGAAATCAAGGAGAATATAATTAAGTGGCAATCAAGAATAAAATCAATGATTATTCCCCTCATTAATATATCCAACGGAAAGAAATTGAAATCAAGGATAATCAAGGCTATAAATAGAAGGCATTGACAGAAAAAGAAAAAGAAGGAAGTACAATCATAAATCTGAGCAGAAACTCTGTCAAAGTGAAAAGCCTTCTATCTGTGCGAAAGAGAAATATCTAGTGATCAACTCAAAACTGAGAGCTACATTTCAAACATCAAGCATTGAGATTGATCAACAAGTTTGTGAATCCAATTCACATCAATCAAGCAACTGAATTAGAGCCATCTAAGAAGGAGTTGTGTTTGTGATAGCTGCTGAAGGATTTGATCCCAAGGAGCAGTGAAAGAGACTGAGTCACTGAAGCTGTTGCAGTCAGGGAGTGATAGTCTTGCAGATTGTGAAGCTTGTGAAGACAAGGAGACTCGTACTATTGTATATGTGAAAACAATAGTGAATTCCTCCAATCATCACATGAGAAGAGTGGATTAAATGATTACATCACCCTGAACCACTATAAGCCTTTTGTCAATTTACTTTCAGCAATTTACCTTACTGCATTTACTTAATTGCCTAAATTATATCATAGATCAGTGATTGAACAAACTATTTTGAAACAACATTTTAAGAAGGGAGTTATCCGCTGCCCAAAAGCTTTTAAACACAAGAAAAGTTTTTGAAACTCCACTATAGTCATTCACCCCCCCCCCCCTTTCGACTATAGCTTTACCCTTCTTTGGGACCAACAATTGGTATCAGAGCAGTGTTCCTAGTATCAGAATCTGTTCAGATCTAATTTCTGGTAACAAGGAGATCACATATTTTCAAAGTAGTTTTCAAAATGGTGCTTCCTAAATATACATACATCTTATTTGTACTTATAGATTCCTCAAATTTTATGTCTAAGGTACCTGTTTTCAACGTCAACAATTTTGATGAATACAAAATAAGAATGGTGTCTCATCTTGCAGCAACTCATGAGGAGATGCTGGATGTAATCAATGATGGCCCAATCGAAATCACAACTGTGGTATTCATCGGAGCAGATCATGGAATAGAAATAGACAAACTCAAAAAGGATTGGACCAAGGATGACAGAAGAAGAGCAAATCTCAACTTTGTGGCAAAAGATATCATCTTGAAGACCCTGGATAGCAACATGTTCATGAGAATCCAAGATTGCAAAACAGCAAAGGAGATGTGGGACAAGTTAGCACTGATAAATGAAGGATCTGAAGCAGTTAAAGAAAACAAATTATCTGTTGCAAAACAGAAATTTGAGAACATCAAAATGAAGGCTGGTGAATCCATTGATCAAATGGACAACAGATTCTCAAGCATCATCAATGAACTGCAACAGCTTGGACACACATATCCCAGAAAGAAGTGTGTTTGAAGATCTTGAGAGGATTACCTGAAAGATGGAAGATCATCACATCAGTAATCATGGGGACAACAAATCTTACAAACACTGATACTCTGACCCTGATGTCGCAACTAAAGGCTCATGAATTTGAATTGAACGGCGAAGACAATGCACCAGCAGAGGCACATAAGGCCGGTTACGCTTGGTTGCACCCCAAAGCAATGTCAAACAAACATGCAAACGAAAAAGAGACACAAGAACTCGAAGGAACAGGTAGCTTTATTGGTAAAACGCTTTGACAGGTTTAGCAAAAAGAAGATATTCAAGAGAGGATCATCATCAAACAAGAAGTCAAGCATAAACAAAGACACCAAGAGAAAATATGTTGAATACAGATGCTACAACTGTAATAAGAAAGGCCACTTCAAGGCTTATTGCCCTGAAGATAAAGACAAAGCCGAGGATAAGAAGAAGTGCAAGACAACTGAAAAGAGGAGAAGCAAGAAGGCACTCAAACCTGAATCTAGTAGTGAAAAGAATGAAGAATCATCTGAAAATTATTCTGATGATGATGAGGATGACAGCTCAGAAAATGAAAAAGCCTATCTATGTCTTATGGCTAAAGAGTCAAAAGAAACTGAGGTAACATCTAGTTCATACTCATCTTCAAGTGCATCCACATCTGACACTGCACAATCTTCTATTCTCGCCTTAGATTCTGCAAACGTAATCAAAAATCTCATGAGTAAATTTGACCAAATTGAGATGAATCATGAAATTCTGGAATAGGAGTGTGAGAATCTAAGAAAGAAAAATAAAAGACTAAAGAAAGAACTGGATAAAGTAAAATCTGAACTAACTAGTAAGGAGACTTACTCAAATGATCAACAAGCAGCAGATGGTCATACATCTGGTGTTGACAGACCAGTTGAGAAAATATCCCTACCAGTTAAGACCATCACTGCACCTTTAAACACACCAGCTTACCCTAAAAAAGGTTTGGATCCAGATCTGGTCTTGGCTACAACAGTCAGGATGAGAATAGAAACAATGGACAACACAATTCTGAATCTAGGACCAACAATGGACCAAAGTTAATAAAAGGACAGACCATAGTTTCAACCACTCATCCTGCACCGGTGAAGTTAAGATCCAAAGCAGTGAAGTAGCAGATCAAACCAACAATCCAATCAACCAAAAGTAAAAGATTTCTGAAAGGTAAAGGGAGACTTTATCCTTCAGAAGATGATTGGAATGTTGCACCTCCAAAATACAGAAAGAAACCATTCCACAACATGCAACATAGGTTTAAGAAAAGCCAACCTAGGCTTATTTCTAGATATATGAAGCAACAGGAACACAGGTTTCCCACTGCATATTGGAAAGTAAGAAGGGATGCAAATGCACCAAAAAGTAGAGAAAAGTATCAGAATACCTCTAGTAGAAACATTGGAAGGTATTCTGCCATGCCATATACATATGAAGTTGATGATTTCAATTATCCAAAATGAAGATCCTTTGGATACACATTAGGAGTAGGTGGCATGACTGCTAACAGGTATGAGACCCAAACAGTGTTGGGTACTTAAACAAAATTAATTTGTTTTGTAGGATGTCTGGTACATAGACAGTAGATGTTCCAGACACATGACATGGAACAAGGGATGGCTCACTGACTTTAAAGCTTTTGATGGACCCAAAGTCACCTTTTGAGGCAAAGAAAACCCTGGTAAAATTAAGGGGGAAGGCACAATGCTCAAAACATTGTGACAAAGGCAAAGAAAACCCTGGTAAAATAGGATAAAATTTCAATCTGCTAAGCATCAGTTAATTCTGTGACAAAGGCTACAATGTACACTTCAACAAGGAAGGATGCAAGGTGATTCACAGTCAAACCAACACAGTGGTTCTTGCAGGAAGAAGAGAAGATAACATGTATGTGGTGGATTGGGGAACAGTTAAGGCAGAAACATGTTTGTTTGTCAAAAATAAACAATCAACCAGCTGGATTTGGCACAGAAGATTAAATCACCTAAATTTCAAGATGTTGGTCCCTTGAAAAGGCTTTGGTTAAGTTTAGAGGGGGGGTGAATAAACTTAACACTTAAAACTTTGGAGTCAACAAATTCTGCAACTTCAGCAGTCTGCTGATACCTCAGTAGCCTGCGGATAAACAGTAGTCTACTGATAGTTGAGTTAGCTGAATTTGTGCAGCGGAATTATATCAAAATTAAGCCTTAATACTTGTTGTTAAATGTGATACTAAGTATTAGATACTTAGTAGTGTAAGTGTGTGATTTCAGTTGCTAGATTCAGTAGGTTGATGTGTAAAATAAACTAAGTGCAGAATGTAAATGCTGAAAGTAAGTAGGCAGATTTTATAATGGTTCTAGGTGGTGTAATCCTGTCAGTCCACTCTTCTCCTGTGAAGTTGGAGGTAATCCACTAGAGATCTTTGATATTGCAGTTACAAAGATTCCTAAGTTGCTTGTCCTTCACCAATAACTATGGCTTCACAAACTGAAAACTGGGAACATGTAGGATTGCTACTCCTGAGTCTTCCACTGGTCCTTGAAGGGTAGGATTGACTCTTCACCAGCTCCACCACAAACAACAGTCTTTCACACAACTGTGCTTCACTTGTCTTCGACGGGTTCTTTATAAAATAAAGATTGAATCAAATAAATGATTCGGTTGCGGCGCTTGATTAGGATGATATAACCAGCAGCTTTCAGTCTTCAAGTGTGTATACTTGATGTGGCTTGAATGCAGAATACACTTCAAGAATTTCTCTGGATCAGTAGCTTTAAGTTCAGTAAGTTCAGCAGGGTGTTTTTCAGCTCAGAATTGTCTCTTCAAAATTTATCAATTTTCATCATCTTATTTCTGAGTTGAAAGTCCTCTATTTATAGGCAAAAATGCATGTGACTTGTATTTGAAATTCAAATGTAACCATTCCATGTTTTTGTCCCATCTGATTTGCTTTCTGTCACTATTCATAGGACTGACACAGTCAGAATTCCTTTTTGACAGTGCAGTCTGTCCACCCTTTGACTTATAACCATTGGATAAAAATCTGAATCATCCCAACGTTCTTTTAATCTCAGCCTTTGATTTGCTTGATAAGTCAGAGGTAGTTGGCTGTCCTTATCCATGTAATCTTCCAATATAATCTTGAATTAACCGAGGTGTATTATCAGCAGGTTCATCAGTCTGCTGAGATACCTATCAGTCTGTTGAACTGCAATTTGCTGTGTATAAAATACAATGCAGCTGATTTCTTTTATCTAACTTTTATTTGTGAAGTTAGATTACACCTTTTTAATTATAACCAAGTTCCAAACATCATCCAACTTATGGAACTTAGACCTTCTACACAAGGTATATGTAATCAGTTTAGGTCATCACAGACTTGCCTAAATTCTGATTCCACATCCTTGACTTAAATTACTAAGTTTGATCCCTTAGCCTTCTGTAAATGAGTTTGAGCCCTCAGCCTTTCGGTCTTCGGCGGGTTCCGGACTAGTCTACCGACCTATCTACCCTATCGATATGGACCGATCTGCGATATAAATCGGTGACCATTACGGTGCTTGTTTGATCAAACCTATTCATAAATCAAACTCTAATAAACCTATACATTTGATCTAGACATCTTTTTGCCTTCGCGCTATAACAGCTAGTCTGGCACTCATCATCAAAACATAGAAATAAGTCCAACAATTTCCCCCTTTTTGGTGATGATTCCACTACCCTCACCTAACAGCAAAGCAAAAAGATAAAAACAAGAACAGAACAAATATATTCATCTTTCATTATAATCATTTGTTCAAAGATATTACAGTCTAGAATCAGCAAAAACATAATGCAGTAAAAGTTTGATGATCTACTGTCTTCTTTCTCTTTCTTGTCTGGCCTTCTCCACTTGTTCTTGATAGGCCCTGATTTCTGCTATCATATCCCTCATCCATTCATTTTCAATCAGTGTAAAATCAATGTAGGGATTGACTTCTTTCCACCAATTCCATGCTTCAGGCAGGAGAAAGTTTATCTGATTCACTTTGAATCCAAATTTCATATACAGTTCCTTGAACTCTTCAAGTTAATCCTTTGCTTTTGTGATAGGCAAGTTCCTATCACCTCTGCCACTTCTTCCACCTCTTCCACTTCTGCCACCTCTGTTGCTTGCCCTTAAGGCTTTAATCCTTGCCTCCCAAAACTTCAATCCCAAGAAAGAGTTGAGTCCTTCATGAAACCCCTTGTCTTGATAAGGTTTCCTCCTGTTGTAGTACTCTTTCTTGTACTGCCTAAAGAGATCATCAGTAAGTTGGACTCGGCCAGGTGCAGGTTTCCTGAAAGCATTGGTTTCATCTATCCATCTCTTTTGTGCAAAAAGTCTTGCAGCCTATTTTGCTGCTGTTGTTTGGCCCTCTTCCCCCTTAGTGACATCATCAACAAACTGAGACATTAGGCCATGAACACTCTCCTGTGAGATAACCAGATTATTCAGTTGCCCTTCTATAATCTCAGTTCTTGTGTCAACTGCAGTAATCCTGGATTGCAAAGTTTGTTCCAGTAAATTGATCCTCTCAGTAAATTTAGGATCCAATATAGTAGGTTGAGATGTTCCAGCAGCCTCAGCAGGCTTAGGTATTTCAGCAAGCTTGTCAAGTTTTTGATGGATGGATATGAACTGTTCTTTCAAAAACGTATCCTTCAGTGAGTTCCCTTGCTTGATAGCTTTCACTTCCATAGCAAGATCTGCAAGAGCATATTGATTTGAGGTAATGTTGGAGGCAACTGTTTCTGTAGTCCTCCCTCTGTTTTCCACCAAATTAATCAGATCATCAAATCTCTGCTCTTGCCTGTCCAGTTGAGTTCTTAGATTTGCAATATCATTTATGACAGTCCTCAACTCTTCCAGGACATGTACTGGTACTCCACCAGCCATTTCTCCAAAGAATGACCTCCATCGGTAGGCTCTTCTACATTGTAATTTTGCCTGTCTCGTCGCGATCACCGGTGCCCAATTCCTATCTAGTCCAGCAGGGTTAGGTCCTTGATATTCTTCCAAGATAGGATCAAGGGCTGGTTCTTCAAAGATAGGTACAAATGCCTGTGGGGATCAACATCAATATTTTCTTCTTCAGGCATTTGGAACTCCTCATCACTAAAGTCATAGTCCAGCAGATGCTCATCCATATTAACAGCAGTCTGCTGACCATCTTTCCCTTTAGTGGTCTTGACTCCAGTAGGCTCCACTACAGCAGCCTCTTGAACAGCAGGGGTTTCCTTCAAGCCCAAAACTGGTTCCAACCTTTGTCCAGTGCTGTTTGTAACTCAGCAACCTGTAGCTCCTGTTACAACCTGTGTCCAGGTGCTGTTTGCAACTCAACAACCTGTACCTCCTCTTCAACTCTTTATGGATTGAATATAGCCTCATTATCCACTTGGAATCCTTCAAAGATGACCAATCTTGGTCGGGATAATGGTCGTTTTAGTAAGAATGCCCTCAAAGTCAAATCCATTTTGATATTCAATAGATTCCTCTGAGCTGGCACTAGGTTCACTATAATCAGTAACCTTCTCTTCATCCAAATCCTCACTCTGTTGAGCTTCAATTTGTGCCGTAGGCTCTACAACATGGAATGTAAATGATTCATTAGCTAGCCTACCAGCACTTAAATTGAATCCATCATTGATTAATGCCTCCAGATCATCAATGGTAAGATTTTCCTCTTCTTCATTTATCTGTCCAGGTTGCTGTCTCTCAGAAGACTCTCCAGCACTAGTAGACTGCCTTACAGTAGAGTCAATGAACATTGTAGTCCTACTGGTTTCTCCTGGACCAGATGGATGATTATCATCAGAATCAGATGATGAAGAATCATCATTATCTCCTCTTGGATTCCCAAACTTGATACCCTCCTCTTTCTGTTGTTCATCAAACAGATCCATCAACCTTGATTGCAGCAGGGAGGTATCAATCAGATCCATCAAGCTCTCCACTCCCAACTTCTCAAAAACCCATTCTTCAAAATCAGTCATAGGTTCTGCAGCTGGTTTCTATCTCTTATAAAACCCAAACTTCCATTGAAAGTAATCAGCCACCGGCAGGAGTTTTGGATCAACATACCCTTCTTTCTTCTTCTTCTCATGTTTTTCATAGGGTAAGTATGATCTTTTGAGAGATGTTTCAGTACCTTGTAGACCTCCAAAAGCCTCTACAAGTAAATGTAATGTCTCTTCTACAGATGGCTCAAAGCTAGTAGGTGGCTCAGGTTGGATGTTTGTTCCTACTACCTCCATCTGTACAACACTTGGTTCCCCCGACTTATATGCTCATCAGCAGGGTTAGCAGCAGACTGCTCTTCCCCCTGAGTTCTTGCAACACTTGCAGGGTCTTCAACCAATTCTTCAACTACCACAGCAGGTTCAGGTTCAGTGGTTTCTGTGGGTCTTCAGTAGATACTACGGCGGGCTCGGGGTTAGTCGACCGCGTATATCTCCAACAGATTGTTCAACAACAACCTGTGCAGCTTCAGTAGATTGAACAGTTTCTACAGCATGCTCTGGTGTAGTAGGCTGCTGTGATTCTTCAACAGATTGTTGAACAACAACCTGTTCACTACCAGTAGGCTTAACAACCTCTTCTGGTGAGGAGTCAGTAATTTCCACAGGCTTGATGATAGTTAAGGGCTCAGCCACAATAGCCTCTTCTTCCTCTTCTACTGATGCTTCCTCTTGGACTCTTTGTGCCTCCAAGTTTTTCAATTCTTTCCCCTTTCCATGTTTCTTTTTGTGGATAATTTCTTTTCTTCTCTTGGAAAGTGGCTCATCATCTTTTTCAACCACAGTAGACTTCCTCTTTCTACTGGCTTCCTTCTGTTGTTCCCTCAGAATCTCAACAACGGTTCTTCTTACAGAACAACAGGGTCAGTACCTTCAAATTCAGCTGGAACCTCAGCGGACACAACAGTCTGTGCTTTGTTTGCTTCTTTGTCTTCTTAGGCTTTAAGATCTCAGTGATCTTCCTTGTATCTGCAGCCTTTCTTTTCTCAGTGGTCTTCTTTGGTGCAACAGGTTTAGTAGATTTCTTCTTAGTTTGCTGCACCAGCTCACCACCAGCATCACCATCATCTCCATCACTATCATCTTCAGCAACAGGGTCAGCAACATCTTCATCATCATCTAGACCAGGAATAGCATAATCAATTTCCTTCTTGTATCTAGACTGATTAATTTTCTCAGGTTCAATATCAAGAACCTTCAAGTGATTCAACAGGGTCTGAACCATTAATTCTAAGGGCAAGGCCTTGGATTTCCTTTTTCCATCTTTTTCTTCCTTGGCTACCTTCTTCATGTAATGAATGAAGTAACCAGCCCAATCAAACTTCATGCTTCTGCAAATGATCATCATCAGCTCTATCTTGGGTCCTGATAGAGTGTTCATACTTCCAACCGGTCAAGTATGTTCTTTGCAATGAGTTTGCTCGGCAGACTGTACTCGTTCCCAATATGTCTGCAATTGATGCCTGGAATGGATTTGGTGGCTGCATTTGTTTTGATTTTGTCAACAAAATCCATCTTGGATAATCCCATTGCTTCAGGATTTACTGGTGCATCTACCACTTCTTCAAAACCAAAAACTTCCCTCAGTAGACTAGGGGAAACTTCAATCTCCTCAGCATTCACAGTTGTCTTGAATGCTTCACTTCCTTCTTCCACAACCATGTTTTTCCAAAAATCATAACATTTGTGTATGATATTGTTTCCAATCTTATATTGAGTATGTTTTCCAATCCTGCAAACCTCCTTATTCTTCGGCCAATGTTGATGGCCAAATCTGTTTTGTTTGCATCAACAACAAAGCCTCTAACACTTTGGCTTGATTCAATCTGGACATCAATCTTTTCCGCCATTGTTAAGAGAAATAAAAGATGAAGAAGATAGATTGTAAATCTGTGTTCACACAGTGTAAAAACAGAGATATGAATCTGAGATTTTGCAAGTAGAGAAGATCTGCTGAGTGTAGGTATGTATATATAGACAGACGGTAGTTGTAACTGTCAGTGCACGTACATCCATGTCAACCACGATTAATCTGAGTGAATTCTATCTTGACACGTGTTCCATAACTCCTCCATAACGCTTTGTAACCGTTGGATTGTGTTAACTAAGGTAATAAAGGATAGGATAAATATCCCGCCAAACAGCTTTTTGACTTTAGTAAAGTTTGACTGAATAACGTTCCATTCAGTGGGTTGTCCTCAGCAGGGTTGGCTCAGCAGTCTGGCGATAAAGATGCTTCAACAGCCTGCCGACAAAGTGACTCTGCTGATCCTTGATTTCTTCTAGTTTTGTTCAATTGATAATACAAGATGAAGTTTAATACCAATGATTGATCTGTCAAGTGAGCTCACCCAACATGACAAAGACCAATCCCCTTGGCAACCTCATTTGCTCAATTGTCCAAACATAAGTACATGGAATTGTTGATACCAATGACTAATCTGCTAAGTGAGCTCACCCAACATAGCAAAGACTAATCCCCTTGGTGAATTCCAGTACATTGCTGAATATCAGTCAACTTTTATGATTCCAAGTTCAGTCCTTAATTTGGCAAATCTTTCACTATCAAGTGGTTTAGTGAAAATATCAACAAGTTGATTTTCAGTAGGGATATATAGAACCACCACATCTTTCTTTTCAATATGATCTCTTATAAAATGATGTCTCACATCAATGTGCTTGGTTCTTGAGTGCAAAACGGGATTTTCTGTGATTGCAATTGCACTTGTGTTGTCACACATAATTGGAATTTCATTTTCTTCAATTCCATAATCCCTTAATTGTTGTCTTAGCCACAGTACTTGTGCACGGCAACTTCCGGCGAACTATATATTCGCGGCGGTGGATGTTGATATTGAATTCGTTTCTTCTTGAACCGGGAGACCGATCTACTTCCCATTAACGACAAGTTCCCGTAGTGCTTTTTCTATCAATTTTGCATCCAGCATAATCAGAATCTGAGTAGGATATAACTTTGAAGCTTCCATCCTTGGAATATCATATCCCTACTCCCAAAGTCTCCTTTAGGTACTTGAGAACTCTCTTGATTGCACCTAAGTGACTTTCTTTAGATTTAGATTGAAATCTTGCACAAACACCTACAGCAAAGGATATATCAGGTCTTTTCTGGCAGTGAGATACAACAGACTGCCTATCATCCTTCTGTATAAAGTCTGATCAACATTTTTTCCTTCTTTATCTTCATCCAATCTGATATTTGTGCTCATTGGAGTTGATATCTTAGTGCTGTTTTCCATACCAAACTTCTTCAGCAACTCCTTGGTGTACATGGTTTGATGAATGAAGATTCCATATTTCATCTGTTTAACTTGCAATCCCAAAAAGTAGTTCATCTTTCCCATCATACTCATTTGGAATTTACTTTTCATTAGATTTGCAAACTTTTCACAAAGTAAATCATTTTCAGAACCAAATATTATGTCATCCACATAAATCTGTACTAGCAGGGTGCTGTTCCCTTCACTGATTCTGAAAAGTGTCTTGTCAATGGTGCCTTTTGTAAAACCATTGTCCACCAAGAATTGAGATAGAGTCTCATACCATGCTCTTGGTGCTTGTTTCAATCCATAAAGTGCTTTGTTAAGTCTATACACTTTATCTTCTTGATCTTTGACTTCAAATCCAGGAGGTTGCTGTACATACACTTCCTCCTCTAGAATGCCGTTAAAAAATGCACTTTTGACATCCATTTGATATACCTTAAAGTTCTTATATGCAGCATGTGCCAAGAATAATCTGATAGCTTCCAATCTTGCAACAGGTGCATAAGTTTCATCAAAATCTATTCCTTCTGCTTGAGAATAGCCTTTTGCAACTAGTCTGGCCTTATTCCTTACAATGGTACCAGATTCATCAAGTTTATTTCTGTATACCCACTTAGTACCAATGATATTTGCATGACTTGGCCTTTCAACTAGTGTCCAAACTTGATTTCTTTCAAATTCATTCAATTCTTCTTGCATAGCAATTATCCAATCTGGATCTGAAATTGCTTCTTCAACAACTTTTGGTTCCATTTGAGATAGAAAACAAGTAAATATAGCTTCCAGTTGTCTTCTAGTCCTTACACCTTGCTGTACATTGCCAATAACTTATTCAGCAGGGTGATTCCTTAACCATTGTGGATTCTGGTTAGTTAGATTTTCAGGAACCTCATCTTCAGTAGGGTCTGCTGTAGCTTCTTCAACAACAGGGGGTTCAGCAGGTCCTTGAATTGCCTTAGTTGTTGCATCAGTAATGTCACCAGCAGGGTGTTCAGCAGGGGCAGTATCAGAAACTTTTAAGTCATTGAATCTTTCCAAAACTTCAACATAATCTGGATCAGTGACTTGTTGATTCTCAGCAGGGTCACAATCTTCATCTTCCATACCAGTGAACTTAGGTTCATCAAACACAACATGGATTGTTTCTTCATGTTTTAGTGACCTCTTGTTCAGTACCCTGAATGCCTTGCTGACTGAAGAATATCCCAAGAAAATCCCTTCATCTGACTTTGGTTGGAATGTCTTCAAATGAACCTTGTGATTTAGGATAAAACACTTGCTTCCAAATGGATGGAAATAGGATATATTTGGTTTCCTTCCATTCCAAATCTCATAAGGTGTCTTCAGCAGCTTCTTGTTCACTGATGTTCTGTTTTGTGTATAGCATGTTGTATTAACTGCTTCAGCCCAATATCTTTCAGGTAGCAATGCTTCACATATCATTGTCCTTCCTGCTTCCTTTAAAGTCCTGTTTCTTCTTTCAGCAACCCCATTTTGCTGAGGTGTACCAGCAGCAGCAAGTTGATGTAGTACACCATTCTGTTCACAGCATTCTCTTATAACTTTGTTGAGAAATTCAGTACCCTGATCTGAGCTTATTTTTATTAGTGTAAAACTTTTCTCATTTTGTAATCTCTTTAAGAGATTAGGCATGCTTTTGAGTGTTTCACTTTTCTTGTTCATAAAAACTACCCAAGTGTACCTTGAATAATCATCCACAACCACTAAAGTGTATTTCTTTTTGCAGTTACACTTGTTGGAGTTATTGCTCCAAAAAGATCCATATGCATCAGCTCCAACACTCTATTAGTTGATTGTTTAGTTTTTGACTTGAAGCTTGACTTTATCTGTTTACCCCGTGACATGCATCACATATAGCATCCTTCTTGAATGTGATCTCGGGTAAACCAATCACCAGCTTTCTTCTTCACCAACCGATTGATATCATCAAAGTTCAAATGATTCAACTTCTTGTGCCATAACCAATTGAGTTCGGACTTGGTATGCACAATCGAGCGAGTTTCTGGAACTCGTAGTAGACCAATCCACAACATACATGTTTTGTTGTCTTCTACCAAAAGTACAACTTGATCACCTCTTTCACTAATGACAATGCAGTTGTTTTTGTCAAAAGTGACCTTGTATCCCATATCACAGAATTGTCCAGTGCTCAGCAAGTTGTAGTCCAGTCCTTCCACATATGCAACATTCTTGATTGTAAGTCCATTTCTCACAAGTGTGCCATATCCTCTTGTATATCCAGGTGTATTCTTGTTGCCAAAATTCACCCTTGGACCATTTTTTGCCACAAAGTTTGACAAATAGTGCTTATTCTTTGTCATATGTCTGGAGCATCCACTGTCAAAGTACCCGAACCTGTTTGGGTCCATAGTGGTCAGTAGTAAGCATGACTTTTGGTAAGTTTCCATAAGGTCTTCTCCTAAAAGTGTCATACTTTGGTTCATACATGTATTCCACACATCCATAAGTTCTAACAGTTGGTTGTGTAGGATTCACATATGTTTTCTGGCCTTTTGGTTTATAATGCTGTTTGAAGTGACTTTTGGTGTTAGAAGCATTAGTATAACCATTTGTTTGCTGTCTGTTAGGAACAGCCCTGTAGTATGGAGTCTGCTGAGGTCCCTGCTGAGGCCTTTTATAAGTCCTCTGATGAGTCCTTTGCTGATTCCATTGCTTAGGTTTTACCTTAGCAGCATGATTATACTGGTTGTTTCTATCAGCAGGTACAGGAATATTCCAATCATCATCAGTAGGGAACAATCTACCTTTCCCACTGAGATAAGTATCTCTTGAATGATTAACATTTTTAGATTTAGGATTATTATCCTTGGAATATTTCTGACCTTTACCTTTTTGTGGTGCAGCAGACTTGGTAGCAGGTCTGCTATCAATAGGTCTAGAAGGTCCAGCAGTCCTATTTTTAGATTTGTTCTTTTTGTTAGGAGCTGTTGGCTTCTTTGACTTCTGATTTTGCTTCCTTGAAGTATTCTCAGTAGGTTTCACTGCCTCAGCAACCTTACTTGGAGTTGGATCTTGTGCTGTTACAAACTTAGGACCAATTCTGGTGCTAGGTTCAATGACCTTACTAGATCCACTCTTTTTGGATTGTTGAGTTCCATATCCAAGCCCTGTTTTATCACCATAAGGCTTTCCAGATTTGTATGCAGTAGTAGAGCAAGATGGTTCAGCAGATTCAGGGGCTGCTAGATGATCAACATGCTTACACTGATTCTGTCCAACATCTTTTTCCTTACCTTTGAGAACTCTTAATTCAGCTTTCAATCTTCCAACTTCTAATTCAAGAGCTTCTTTTTCAGCCTTCACAATCTCATAACCAGATTGTATTATCCTCAGTTGATTAAGGATGGCATCCAAAGTCTTATTATTGTCAGAATTTCTAGGATTTGAACCACAAGTTGATTCACAATCACTTCCAGCAGGAGTATTGATGGATACAGTATTGTATACCTCCTCAGTTTCATCCATATTGGCCATCAAAGCATAGTCTTCCGTATCAGCAACCAGTGTTGTGTCATCTGAATCATTTCCCTTTTCAGATTCCACTACATACCCTGATTCATCTTCAGCAACCATAGCCTTCTTGCCATGTCTTCTTTGTTGACTTTTGGTCTTTAGTAGGTCTGGACAATCAGGTCTAAAGTGTCCAGGCTTCTTGCAGTTGAAGCAAAGATAATCAGGTTCCTTACTTTGTTTTAACTCAGGACAGTCAGGTTTGAAGTGTCCTGGTTTCTTGTAATGAAAGCACAGATAGTCATTATCTTTCTTTGATTCTTATTTCTTCCTTTCAGTAGGCCTTTTTGTGAAGTTTCTTGCAGGGACCTTTCCTGTCTGCATCATCCTGATTTTCTTGCTCATGAGGACAATCTGCTCCTGCATCTCATCCAACAGATCATCTTGTCCTCCTGATGTTTCTTCTTGATGTGAAGCAGCCAATGCAGTGGTCTTTGGCTCTTCTTTTTCAGTTTCAGGTACAAGCTTTTTGCTAAATTCATAAGCCTTGAGATCGAAAACAACTTGAAGGTGTCTTCTTCATGCAACTTTCTCATTTCTTCTATTGCAGTCACCTTTATTTTCCAAACATCTTTTGCAGGTAATGCTTCCAAGATTTTTGTGTTTATTTCCTCTTTTGAATAACTTACACTCAGCAGGGTAAGTTCATCTAGGATAGCATTAAATATTGATTCCATCGGCTCAATGGTTTCATTTGGTAGCATTTTGAACTTTTGAAACCTCTTTTTGACCACACTGATTTTATTCTTCTTTATTGCATCTGTGCCTTCACGGATCAATGGTATCTGTCCCAAAGTTCCTTTGCAGTTTTGCAATCTTTAACCTTCATGTACATATTGCTATCCAAGGTTCTGTAAATGATATCAATAGCAATGTTGTTGAGGTTTGCTCTCTTTCTATCTTCTGCATTCCATTCTCTTTTTGGTTTTGGAATGTACTCTGTAGTTTCACCCACTGTCACTGCCTTGGTAATCTCCAGTGGTCCATCAGTTAGTACATCTATCATCTCATCATGAGTTGCAGCAAGGTAAGCCTGCATTCGACGTTTATACTCATCAAATCTATCTATTGAACACATCAGCATAGTTCTAGCATACTGGGTGTTGTCCATGATGCAAGTCTTTGAAAATCAGTAAGTTGAGAGAAAGTTTCCAAGAATTTTAACAAGCACAACAAGTAGGATTTCTTCAGAACAGAAGCACTGCTCCGATACCAATTGTTGGTCCCTTGAAAAGGCTTTGGTAAAGTTTAGAGGGGGGTGAATAAACTTAACACTTAAAACTTTGGAGTTAACAAATTCTGCAACTTCGGCGATCCGCGATACTTCGATGGTCTGTCGATACCTCGCAGCCTCGTGATAAACGGTAGTCTATCGATAGTCGAGTTAGCTGAATTTGTGCAAATGGAATTATATCAAAATTAAGCCTTAATACTTGTTGTTAAATATGATACTAAGTATTAGATACTCAGTAGTGTAAGTGTGAGATTTCAGTTGCTAGATTCAGTAGGTTGATGTGTAAAATAAACTAAGTGCAGAATGTAAATGCTGAAAGTAAGTAGGTAGTTTTTATAATGGTTCCAGGTGGTGTAATCCTGTCAGTCCACTCTTCTCCTGTGATGTTGGAGGTAATCCACTAGATATCTTTGATATTGCAGTTACAAAGATTCCTAAGTTGCTTGTCCTTCACCAATAACTATGGCTTCACAAACTGAAAACTGGGAACAGGTAGGATTGCTTCGCTCCCGAGTCTTCCACTTGGTCCTTGAAGGGTAGGATTGCCTCTTCACCACTCCACCACAAACAACGATCTTTCACACAACCGTGCTTCACTGTCTTCAGCAGGTTCTTTATAAAATAAAGATTGAATGAAATAAATGATTCAGTTGCAGCAGCTTGATTAGGATGATATAACCAGCAGCTTGCAGTCTTCAAGTGTGTATACTTGATGTGGCTTGAATGCAGAATACACTTGAAGAATTTCTCTGGATCAGTAGCTTTAAGTTCAGTAAGTTCAGCAGGGTGTTTTTCAGCTCAGAATTGTCTCTTCAAAATTTAACAATTTTCATCATCTTATTTCTGAGTTGAAAGTCCTCTATTTATAGGCAAGAATGCATGTGACTTGTATTTGAAATTCAAATGTAACCGTTCCTTGTTTTTGTCCCATCTGATTTGCTTTCTGGTCACTATTCAAAGGATGGAACTGTCAGAATTCCTTTTTGACAAGGTGCGATCATTCACCACCCTTTAACTTATAACCATTGGATAAAAATCAATCATCCCAACGTTCTTTTAATCTCGGCCTTTGATTTGCTTGATAAGTCGAGGTAGTTGGCTGTCCTTATCCATGTAATCTTCCAATATAATCTTGAATTAACCGAGGTATATTATCGGCGGGTTCATCGGTCCGTTTGAGATACCTATTAGTCTCGTTAACCGCAATTTGCTGTGTATAAAATTCAGTGCAGCTGATTTCTTTTATCTAACTTTTATTTGTGAAGTTAGATTACACCTTTTTAATTATAACCAAGTTCCAAACATCATCCAACTTATGGAACTTAGACCTTCTACACAAGGTATATGTAATCAGTTTAGGTCATCACTGACTTACCTAAATTCTGATTCTACATCCTTGACTTAAATTACTAAGTTTGATCCCTTAGCCTTCTATAACTGAGTTTGAGCCCTCAGCCTTCAGTCTTCAGCAGGTTCCAGACTAGTCTACTGACCTATCTACCTTACTCATATGGACTAGTCTGCTGATATAAATCAGCTGACCATTACAGTGCTTGTTTGATCAAACCTATTCATAAATCAAACTCTAATAAACCTATACATTTGATCTAGACATCTTTTTGCCTTTGCACTATAACAGCTTGTCTGGCACTCATCATCAAAACATAGAAATAAGTCCAACACAAGACCATCAACACATTATCAAAGAACAAGTTAGTTGAAGGCCTGCCAGAGATCACATTCAAGAAATAAAGCCTCTGTGATGCATGCCAGAAAGGAATGTAAATCAAAAGCTCCTTCAAGTCAAAGCCTTATCAATCAACAACAAGAATTCTACATCTATTGCACATGGATCTTTTTGGACCAGTCACACCAGTCATTTTAAGTGGAAAGAAGTACACTCTAGTAGTGGTGGATGACTTCTCCAAATATACCTGGACTATATACATGAATAAGTAAAAAGAGACTCTAAAAAAGCTACAAGATTTGCTGAGAAGAATTCAAAATGAAAAAGAACTGAAGATCACAAAGATCATATCAGATAGAGGCACAAAGTTTCTAAATGAAATAATTAGAACCTACTGTGAATAATATGGAGTACTGCACCAACTATCAGCAGCAGGGACCCCACAACAAAATGCTGTAGCAGAAAGAAGAAACAAGACACTCAAAGAAGCAGTCAGAAAAATGATTGCAGAAGCATGCTTACCAAAGAGATTTTGGGCTGAAGCAACAAATATCGCACGTTATACTCAATATAGATCAAACATCAATAAATATCATGTAAGACTCCATATGAAATATAGAATGGAAGAAAACCAAATATCTCATAATTGCATATGTTTGGATCAAAATGTTTTGTTTTGAACCGAAATCAGCTGCATACTTTTGATGAAAAAGCTGATTAAGCAATCTTTATAGGGTACTCAGACACTAGCAAAGTATTCAGAGTACTCAACAAAAGAACCTTGGTAATTGAAAAATCAATTCATGTAGTCTTTGATGAGCCTAACACAAATGGTGAAAACCTTCAAGAACTTGAAGAAGCGAGGATCAAGACAAGTCTATATGAATACAACAATACCAACTACTATTCTGAATCACAATTTTGGAAATCAAGATGAACCTCTAGTCAATATAACAGAAGAAGTTCCAGTACAAGAGCATGAAGGTGATACATAAGCTGAAACTGTAGAAGCACTAAGTGAAGAACAACTTTAACCTGACCTCAATTGGCTAAGAGATCATCCTGAAGATCAAGTCTTTGGAGACATTCACACAGGAGTTAGAACCAGAAGACAACTGGAGAATATGCTAACATGTTATCTATTACAAGTGGAACCCAAGCCAATAGATGATGCAATTCAAGATGCAGATTGGATTACAACCATGCAAGAGAAACTAAATGAATTTGAAAGAAATGAAGTCTGGGAACTTGTTGACAGACGAGACACAGCCAACATCATTGGAACAAAATGGGTATTCAGAAACAAGATGAATGAGCAAGGAACAGTTGTCAGAAATAAAGCAAGGCTAGTTGCAAAAGGTTACTCTCAAGCAGAAGGAATAGATTATGATGAGACATTTGCACCAGTAGCAAGATTGGAAGCAATCAGACTCTTTCTAGCCTTTGCTGCACACAAAGACTTCAAAGTCTATCAAATGGATGTGAAGAGTGCATTTCTGAATGGACTTTTGGAAGAAGAAGTATATGTGGAACAACCTCATAGTTTTCAACTCAAAGGAATAGAAGATAAAGTATACAAGCTCAAGAAGGCTCTTTATGGACTCAAACAGGCACCCAGAGCCTGGTATGAAACCATATCACAATTCTTAATCAATAATGGATTTAACAAGGGAACTATAGATAAGACTCTTTTCAAATTAGAGGAAGGAACAAGTACTTTGCTAGTACAAATCTATGTTGATGATATTATCTTTGGATCAGAGGATGAAAAGTTGTGTGAGAAATTTGCAAACCTAATGAAGAGAAAATTTCAGATGAGCATGACGGGAGAATTAAATTATTTTATTGGTCTACAAGTGAAGCAAATGAAGGATGGTATTTTCATTAGTCAATCCAACTACACAATAGACTTAATACACAAATATGGTATGGACACAAGTGGCACGGCAGATACACCATTGTGTGCAAGAGTTATTCTTGGAAAAGATGAAGCTGGAAAAGATGTTGATCAGAAAATATATAGAGAAATCATTGGATCCCTACTTTACTTAACTGCAAGCAGACCTGACATAGCATTTGTAGTAGGAGTATATGCAAGATTTCAAGCTCAACCAAAAGAATCACATCTTCTAGCAGCTAAGAGAATAATCAAATACTTGAAGAACACCATCAATGTTGGAATTTGGTATCCAAAAGATGGAGGATTCAAGCTGATATCATATTCAGACTCGGACTATTCTGGATGTAAAATAGATAGAAAAAGCACCTCTGGAACATGCCAAATGCTAGCACCAGACTAGTCTCATGGTTTCGCAAAAAGCAAAACTCCATATGTACATCAACAGCTGAGACGTAATATATAGCAGCAGGCAGTTGTTGTGCATAAAACAGCTAAGAGATTATGGAATGGAGGAGAAGACAATTCCAATCATGTGTGACAACACAAGTGCAATATCCATTACTGAAAATCCATTATTGCACTCAAGAACAAAGCATACTGATGTAAGAAAACATTTCATCAGAGATCATGTTGAAAAAAGAGATGTTATTCTAAGATACATACCTACTGAAGATCTATTGGCAGACATTTTCACTAAACCACTCAGTCATGAAAGATTTAGCATGCTGAGAACTGAGTTGGGAATGATTGACATTGACTAAGTACCAAAGAGCGGCTAATTGGAGTAATCAACTAATTGACTTTACCAGCTGATTAAACCTTTTGCCTTCACTGGAGATGTAGCAGGTGAAGTACTGGTACTCGGCGAAGTTAACTTCACTGATTGTTAGGAATAGTTAAGTATAGTGGCTAAGTGAAAAAGGCACTCCACCGGTGAAGTGACTTACCAAGGAACTTCACTGAAATGAAATTGACGTCACCAGCAAACTAAAGTGTGAACCAAATCAGTTTTTATACACGTGGAAAATGAAGATGTTATGGAGAATTATACTGTGGAAGATTACACACGTGGAGATCAAATTACAATCATGGAGATAACCAGATTATTTCTCTCATTACAACCGCCTCGATTCTCATGATTTATCATTACTTGCTTCAATCCACTCTCCCACTTCACTCAAATATCAGGATTTCAATACATAAAATCACGCCATTACATCATAAAATCCTTCCACATTCACACCATACCTAAATCATCCTATATAATCAACACTTAGATGTTTTTCAGAATTCTTTACGCATTCTTGCAAAATCATAAACCCTATTTTCTCACTGAAAATGCAAAGCTTTCTCTCAAATCTCAAACAATGGCTTCATCCTCTACAAACACTCAAATTGGATAGGAGAAATCGATTTCTACTGGATCGTTTTTTCAAAAAGAACACTACTTAAAACTGTGTGGAAATGACGAGGAAGCAAAACGATCGGCAGCGGGATGCAAACACCTAAATTTATCAACTTTTCTAAATCCACCAATCACCGAAGTTTGCTAGGAAATTCTAATCTCCTTCTGGAAGGCTGCAAAATACATCTCTGGGCTTCTTGTAGAAGAAGCTGATGTGTGGGAAGAGGATATGATTGTTTCATTTGTTAACCGGACAGAAGTGGTCATTACAGCAAAGGTAATTCGCACACACCTTAAACTTCCAAATAAGTGTCATGCAAAATTGACCTTGGTACCACAAAACTTGGATGATTTCTGGACAACAATCGTCAAAACGGAAAACCCAGGATCTATGAAAGGCAACTGTCTTTGATCCGCTTTAAAGAAACCGTTCAGTGAGTTCATAGCCCTAATTGAAAAGAGCATTGAAGGAAATCTAGGGGCAAATAATGCCATGACAGAAGCCAGAATGCGACAAATGGGAATCATGTACAACAATTTGGAGTTTAATTGGGCAACTTACTTCTTCCCAAGAATCAAAGAACAAATCCAGGTAGAAGAAAATGCTGCTAAAAAAGGATTAGCAGAAGGAAAGAAGAAAAAAGGGATCTTCTGGGTGAAGAAATCCTATGGAATTCAACAACACTACCTTCTGCAATACTTGAAAGTACCAGTTGTACACGTACATAAGTTGCATGAATCCAAAACCATGTTTACCTATGTCAAACAACAAAAGCAAACATGAGGAGCAAAGAGAAAGCAAACCACAAAACACACTTCTAAAAAAAGAAAGAAGCAAAAAGTTCAAAGAAACTTGGACAAAGAAAATTTTGGAAGATTGACTGATGAAGAAGAAGAAGAGGATTCTGAAGCAGAAGAAGAACAACCAGCAGAAGCAAATGAAAGTGAGGATGAACAACCTCAAAATGAGGAGGTTGTGGCAGGCACTGGAGATGATGTAGAAAATCAGGAAGATGCGACACAGCTATCTGCAAACGATATTGATGATCGAATTGCAACATATCTTGAATGGAAGGAAGGTGATTCCAGAATTCAGCTTCAAGTCTCCGAACGCATGCTTTCTGAGGAGGCCTTGCTCTTTAATTTTATGGGAATCACAACCCAGGTTGGTGTACTTGATGAATCTCCACTCTAGGACATGGTCGATGCAGCGAAGGTAAAACTGCCACAGATTCCTGACCAAAATAGTGATAAACTCGGAAGATGGTGGAGATGATCATGATAATACTGATTTGGATGGTGGTGATGATCATGATGGCAATGATGATGATGATCCTTATACTGGTGATGGTGATAAACAAGGAAAAGAGGACAATCCTACACCAGATGCAATTGATGATAACATTCTCCTAAGTTCGTTTCTACAACCACAAGGTCCAGCAAAGTCAATCCCCGCTGAGGCAACCTCACCAACACCACAAACTGCCCAGCAAACAATGCCAGCTAACAACCCTGAGCAAATTCCACAAACTCCTATGGATTTTACAGCTCAGCCGACAGTAGTATTAAACACTGGCTCAGCTACTTCCACTCCAGTCCAGAAAACCCCCAGCACAGAGCAAGGGGGAATAGCAGCCTAGCTACACCAGCATACACATCCACCCACATATTTGAAGATTTCGAAGCCGATGTAGATGACATTCAACATCAATCCAGAGGACAGTAGACAGACCCTAACCACGCTCATATTCGTGCTCAGGTACCTGATCCTCATACGGGTATATCACAAGAAGCCTTTGAAAAAGCAGCGGACTTATTGGCCGAAGAATTGGAGCAGCAAGCCATGTATCTCAGATCCATGACTTCAGCATTTAATGACAAAAGTTACTCCATTGAGAGAAAATTCCAGGCTGTTGCTGAATATATTGATGCATAGAATATTTTTGTCCAACGACAAAGAGACCTGATGAGAGAGCTCAATATCATTATCATGAACAAACTTGCAGGACTCAGACAACACATCTCTCAGGAAAATGATTTGATGGCATTGGAATTTTACACCAGATTCCACAGTGTTACTGAGAAGTTGACTGATCATGACAATAGATTCACATCCATTGAGTCAAAACTAGACTCTCTAATTGGAACAGCAGAAGCTACAAATAGTATCTTACTCCAGCAAATGGATGATGCTGCCAAAAAGGGGGAAACAAGTAATCCTGAAGGATCAACAGTAACACCCCGAAATATTATAGAGGAACAGCGGAGAGCAAGGGACAGAGAAATAAGAATCAGAAATGAAGCTAAAGATCAGCAAAGGAAGGCCAGAGAAGAAAGAGAAAAGGCCTCAAATGAACCTTGCATAGGATTTCCCCATCCAATTCAAAGAAGGGATGATGATAGAGATAGATCAGGTGGACAACAAAGACCTGGATCAAGTCAGCAAAGGAGGTCAGCAAAAGAACACAGAACTAGCACAAGTAGAGAGAAAAGAAGTTTCCCAACACAGAAACATGCAAGAATATGAGGCTAAGATCCTAGATCATGTGAGAGAATTTTTCAAAGTTCAAGAAGGGTTTTATCCAAATCAAACAGAATATGAAGCATGGGCAGACTGGCTAAGCTATCAGGATGAAAAGAAGATAGTCGATATGGCCAAAATATACAATGATATTAAAAGACAACATGCTTCTCTCCAGCAAAGTGCTGCAACCAGCAGACCAAGTTTAGCCATACCACTCTCTGCAAATGGAACAGAAGATCTACCAACTGAGCAACAAGAGGACTTCAACTATATGGTAAAATTCTTCAACCCTATGGGGAGAATGAAGAAATAAGACCAATGGAGTCTTTACAAAAATCTTAAGTTTGCTGACTCACACGTTGCAGAAGCTAGGGATAGACTTGAGAAGTATTTTGGAGAGCCCAGGGCAAATGAAACTATGCCTGACTTTTACAGACTCTTTGCCAATAGAGTATTCCAAGGAGTATCTAAATACACTGCTATGTCTTACTGGAAGTGGAAGTTTCCAGAGACCGATAGGAAAGACATTGAAGGTTCAGACTACAAAATTTAAAAGGTACAAAGCAGAATTAAGTAAAATTTAGTTATTGTACCTTCAATATGTTTTGAGCTCATGTTTTCTTATTGCCCTTAAATGGATGAATACAATTTTTGAGTTTTATTATGTAGTTCTATTATGAAAAATTTGGCATAATTATGTTCGGGATTATGAGGGTGTTGCCATCATAAAAGAGAGGGAAATTGTTAGGATCATTTTGTTATGTTTTGATGATGGCCATACTAGCTGTTATAGCAAGCCTGAAAATAAGTTAGAATTCTCTGTATAAGTCTTTACTTAGAGTCTGACATGTTGTATATGTTGAGTCAGACAAGTATTGTACTAGTTGGTAGGACGGCAAAGTAAAAACGATTTCCGGCGAGTGAAGCCGGCCAAGTACCGGCGAGAGAAGCAATGAAGACATTATGGTCGACTTATAACCAAGGAAGTCGTGATGACCTTGGATAAGTCTAAGTTATGTTTTAAGTAATGATAGTGTTTAAATATGGTGTACACTGATCTCACACAAATCAAGGATCAGTGAAGTACAAGGATTCTCCTTAAACTGAAAGAATGAAGGAAACAATGAATCGGCAAAGTAAACTGACTTTCGGCTGAGTGTAGACAAAGCAGTGAAGGAAGATCTAAGCAGAAAAGTCAGAAGGATCACTTGACCGTTCAAAGAACGGCTAAGTAAACTTTACTAATCATATTTCGAAATATTATGAAGATACAGAGGATCAAGCATTAAATGCACAATCAATAGAGGATCAATCAAGAATGGATTTTTTTATAAACGTTTGAAGAAAAATCCGATCACTAAAATCAAGGAGAATATAATTAAGGGGAATCAAGATTAAAATCAAGGATTATTCCCCTCATTAATATAGCCAATGGACAGAAATTCAAATCAAATATAATCAAGGCTATAAATAGAAGGCATTGACAGAAAAAGAAAGAGAAGGAAGTACAATCATAAATCAGAGCAAAAACTCTGTCAAAATGAAAATCCTTCCATATGTGCGAAAAAGAAATATCTAGTGATCAACTCAAAACTGAGAGCTACATTTCAAACATCAATCATTGAGATTGATCAACAAGTTTGTGAATCCAATTCACTTCAATCAAGCAACTGAATCAGAGCCATCTGAGAAGGAGTTGTGTTTGTGACAAATTTTCTTGAAGGATTTGATCCCATGGAGCGATAAAAAAGAGACGTGTCACCGAAGCTATTGCGATCGGGGAGTGATAGTCTTGCAGATTGTGAAGCTTGTGAAGTGAAGGAAAATCGTACTATTGTATCTGTGAAAACAATAGTGAATTCCTCCAATCATCACAGGAGAAGAGTGGATTAAGGGATTACACCACCCTGAACCACTATAAGCCTTTTGTAAATTTACTTTCAGCAATTTACCTTACTGCATTTACTTAATTGCCTAAATTATATCATAGATCTGTGATTGAACAAACTATTTTGAAACAACATTTTAAGAAGGGACTTATCCGCTGCCCAAAAGCTTTTAAACACAAGATTTGTTTTTTGAAACTCCACTATAGTCATTCACCCCCCCCCCCCCCTCGACTATAGCTTTACCCTTCTTTGGGACCAACATGATGATTACTCTAATAAATATTGTCTCTCGTATAAGAGTAAGCGCATCACCTTGGCCCTGTCAACACCACAAGAGGCTCACTCCGATCAGGTCAAGTTTGCTAAGAAAAGATAAACGAGGCACAATTATACTCAGGCACGTTCGGGCATGGTTTCGAAAATTTGAAAGTAGTATGTGTGTATTTTATTTTCTATGAAATAAAATCCGTTTTTAATCTTTCTTTTATATACTCTTTCAAAGCTTCAAAAATTTGAGAACAATCTAAGAACCTGAGGTGGTCTGATACGACTCAGGGAGAGTACCGCCAGGCAGGAGGCCGTAAGGGAAATTGCCCACCGTCGTGACCATTGGTGCTGATACACTTAAATCAAGAAGTGCTTGAGAGGTATATTGTATGAAATTTTAAACCTGTGTTTATTTCTGCAGAAAAATCTAAATACATTCATAAAATAATAAGAATTTACAAATATCATAGCTATAATCTATATCTTTACTAGTTCTCCCCGCATAAGAATCTCCCTTTTTCTTGTTTCTGACAACTTTTTCTGCCGTCTATTATTAAATTATTTTTACTTATTCCGCAAAAACCTCTTTCGTATGGTCTGGAAGTTGGTATCGGAGCCTTGTGCTCAATCCGAAAATTGGTAGCAGAGCCTTGTTAAAGGTTCTTAAACAATAAAAATCCATTAAATGGATAAAGATCCATTGGATCATAACAATAATTCTGATGAGGAATCAGAAAATCACGAGTGTCAGCTAGTAAGAAAGGAATCCTCTACCAGATTCAATGCTAATATAATGATTCAGCAAGAATTATTATCAAAGATTAAAGCTTCTAAACTAGAGCTTAAAAAAGAAAAAATCTTTAGAATGCCTAGCTTAATAAGCAGCGTTTTTAAAAGAGAAAACAAAATTTATTATTTTGTTAGTACTAAAGAATTCTCTGTCGACATGAACGATGTCAAAGGAGAAGTTTATTTACCTCTTATTACACAACAAGAGTTAAATAAGAATCTTCTTAAAATTAAAGAAGAACATAGATCTACGATCAGTATGGTTCATCTTGGAGCCATAAAGATTTGTATAAAATCACAATTTCAAGAAGGTAATAACACACCTATTAAACTAGCGTTAATTGATAATAGAATTAACAATAGAAAAGATTGTGTACTAGGTGCAGCCAAAGGTAACCTAGCCTACAATAAATTTATATTTGCAGTCTATCGTAAGTTTGGTCTTAGTATACACAGTAAAAATTTAGATAAATCCTTATCACTTACACATCACTTCGAAAGAGAAGATTTGTTGAATGAAGGTGATAAACCTTTTAGTGTAACTTATTTATTAAGTTATGCTTTAACTAATAGTCATCATAGTATTGACTATAAGAAAACTGAGTACATCGAATTAGACGATGTTTTCTCAGAAATAGGAACTATAAAAGAAAAGAATTTTTCTAATATAGATTCTAATACGGATTCTTGGGCAATTGATATTGCTAAAGAAAAAAGTATTTTAGGTACACATAAAACACCTACTATGTAGCATTGGACTACTTTACTAAATGGGTGGAAGCTGAAGCTCTAACCACCATTACGGCAAAGGCAATTCAAAAGTTCCTTTGAAAAAGCATTATCTGTAGATATAGAATACCGAAGACCGTAACCTCAGACAATAGGACACAATTTGAAGAATGGACAGCCTGATCATGGTGTACTGAGCTGGGTATAACCAAGAACTTTACCTCTGTCGGCCACCCACAAGCTAACGGCCAAGTGGTACAGACAAACAGACAGGTCAATGTTGGCCTAAGATGAGACTGGAAGAAGAGGGAGAGAATTGGGTTGAGCATCTCCCAACATACTTTGGGCATACAGGACTATGCCAAACTCTGCTACAGGTGAAACACCTTTTTCTTTAGCTTATGAGTGCGAAGCTGTCATTCCAGTAGAAATCGGGCTCCCCACCTAGAGGTCCGAGCTCCACGGCCAGTCAGATCAAGATGCTGAGCTCAGGCAGGCTAAAGATGACATGGAAGAAGCCAAAGAAGTGGCTTACATCAGAATGTTCAAGTATAATTAAAGAATATCTCAATGCTATAACTCCAGAGTCAGACACTCATATTTTAAAGAAGGAGATTTTGTATTGAGAAGAAACGAGGTCAGCAAACGAGGCCCTCAAGGCAAGCCTGACCCGGACTGGGAAGGCCCCTATAAGGTGGTCAAAGTTAATGGAGAAGGAGCATACCAGCTAGCCGATGCAAGTGGCAGGACCATACCTCGAAGTTGGAATGCCAACAATCTCAGGAAATTTTATGTATAGGACACATGCCAGACTTACTTTATTTTGTTTTCTGTATTGTTATTTTCCGTCAAGATGTACTCGAGCATTGATGAGTTATAATAATTTTTTTTCTTTTTATGAGTATGATATTTTCAATTTAATGCCCTAAAGGACCTAAAGTTTTACGGAGTACTGCAAGTCAGACTCAGAAAGTTTGCAACTGAAAAACTTCCGAGTACGCGAGTCGAGGCTAAAATTTTAAGTAAGTACTGCAGGCCAGACTCAGAAAGTTTGCAAAGGTCAAACTTTCCGAGTCTGCAGGTCAGGCTAAATTTGTAACTGAGTACTGCAGGTCAAACTTAGAATGCTTGCAAAGAACAAACTTTCCCGAGTATGTAGGTCAGGCTAAATTTTAACTGAGTACTGCAGGTCAGACTCATATAGTTTGCAAAGGAAAAACTTCCCGATTCAGCCGGTCAGGCTAAATTTTTAACTGAGTAATGCAGGTCAGACTCAGTTTGCAAAGGACAAACTTCCCGAGTCTGCAGGTCAGGCTAAATTTTTAACGAGTGCGAAGGTCGGACTCGAAAAGTTTGCAAAGGACAAACATCCCGAGTTTGCGGGTCGGGCTAAATTTTTAGCGAGTACTACGGTCGGACTCGGAAAGTTTGCAAATGACAAACTTCCTGAGTCTACAGGTCAGGCTAAATTTTTAACTGTGTACAGTTGGTCAGACTCATAAAGTTTGTAAAGGACAAACTTCTCGAGTCTGCAGGTCAGCCTAAATTTTTAACTGAGTACTGTAGGTCAGATTCAAAAAGTTTGTAAAGGACAAACTTCCCATGTTTGAAGCTCTGGCTAAATTTTTAGCGAGTACTACGGTCGGACTCGAAAAGTTTGCAAAGGACAAACTTCCCGAGTGTGCAAGTCGGGCTAAATTTATAAGTGAGTGCTGCGGTCGGACTCGAGAAAGTTTGCAAAGGACAAACATGCCGAGTACGCGAGTCGAAGGCTAAAATTTTAACGAGTACGTAGGTCATACACGAGAAAGTTTGCAAAGGACAAACTTTCCGAATCTGCAGGTCGGGCTAAATTTTTAACTGAGTACTATAGGTCAGAATTAGAAAGTTTGCAAAGGACAAACATCCAGAGTCTGCAGGCCAGGCTAAATTTTTAACTGAGTACTACAGGTCAGACTCAAAAAGTTTGCGAAGGACAAACTTCCCGAGTCCGTAGGTCGATCTAAAATTTTAACGAGTACGTAGGTCGATTGCGATGTTTGCAAAGGACAAAATTCCCGAGTACGTAGGTCGGGCTAAAATTTTAACGGGTAATGCGAGTCACAATCAAAAATTTTGCGAGAGGACGGACTTCCCGAGTCTGCGGTCGGCTAAATTTTTAGCGATTCTTGCGGCCGGACTTAGAAAGTTTGCAAAGGACAAAATTCCTGAGTCTGCAGGCCAGGCTAAAACCAAAAAGGCTATACAAAGCTCACAATCAAAACCTAGTATGCCATCCAGTACAATAAGTGATGGCCCGAGAAGAAGAGGCAAGGGCATCCTCAGGAAGCTCGGAAAGGATCCTAGCTGCCTCAGGATCCAGCACACTCCCAGCAGACCGAGCAGCGGCCAAGACGGTACTCACCATCCTTTCGGAGTCCAGTTCAGGCTGAGCATCAACGGGTACCTCCTTTTCCTCAGCAACATCAGCCAATAACTCAAAAAATTGGACACTGCAAACAATAAGACAAAAGTGTTAATACAAGTATTTTGTGACCTAAAAATAGAGAACATAACAAGTATAATGACCCTACATGTTTCATATTCCTCTTTAATTAGTTCATTGTAGGGATCAAGGGCGGCAGTTGGCAGTTTGGCAGATTCAATCAACGCAGAAGAGTACTTCTTTTTGCCGATATAAATGCCACTCTTCTAGATATCATCTATTAGTTTTTATCAATGTCTATGGGCCAAGGATCGCTACCCGGATCGGTGGTATTCCATCTACCCAGGTTAAGCTCAACCTCGGGACAAATGAAGAAGAACCGACACATTCAGTTTTTGTAAGAGGTCTCTCCTTTCTTGATGAACTGGACGTCCTTCAAGAAGTCTCCTCGGCATGCAAAACAGTAGTACCCAGCCTTGTCAGGCACCTGCTTACACTAGTGGAAGAGCCGGAAATACTTAACGGTGAAGAGGATGCAGGCACACCGGCACCACATGGCAATGCCCACTATGGCCCTTATACCATTGGGTACGATTTGGCCAAGCCTCAGGCCATAGTGCTCTAGGATAGACAATATTGCAGGACACACCGGAAACCTCAAACCACAAAGGAGTTGGTCCCGGTAGACGGCGTAGTAACCTTCCGGAGATTGATAAGCGTAAACATCGAGAGTAGGGATTTTTGGGTCGTATAATGGATTAGATATCTTATAATTCTTATAGATAGAGACCAAATCACTCTTGGTTAGGTTAGAATCGATACCATGGAAAGCGTCTTGGGATTTCAAAGCCATATGCGCTTTTAGAGTCAGAACAAACTTTGAAGTTCCGGAGGAGCGTGGAGGACCAGAATAAGATAGATCATACTGGGGGGCTAGAACAAGGTGTTCAAATCCTCTATGATTGATTAAGGGTTTGGAAACATGATTTTTGAAAGGTAGAAGAATGGGGTTCTCAAAGTTAACCCTAAAATGGGAGTTTCCACTTTCTGATTCTGGCTCAGACTCAAACAAAGCTTCGATTGAACTATCAGTAAGATTAATGGGCTCACTCATCAACAATGAAGTAATTAAAGTGGAGAGATCACATGAAGCTTACTTGTATTGGGGAGGTTGAAGAATGGAATGGCAACCGTCCGATTTCAATCCTGGGTTTAAATAGAAGGTTGTAACATCTGAAGACACGTGACAAGACTAGGGGTTATAAGCCCCAAAAAGTGGTACGGGAAAGACCGCCCCATCATTAAGGCGTGTATAGAAACGCTTCATTTTTGGTGCCTGTCATAGTTAACTGATGACATTAACGTGGCCACGTGGCAAGGCAGACACTAACTCTGTGAAATAGTTGAGCTGCACCCTGCCTAAGTCAGGTCTGCCCTATCCTCAAGAAGTCTAGTCAGACCTAGAGGGCTTCTGATGATGGCTGGGGTAGACCTAGCCATGTGTAAATCAGAGAACGACATTGTAATAAATAAGTGAGGGAGCGTTGAGGCTACAGGCCCTATGTTAATCAGGCCTAACCCCAGGTGGGTGGTCTGTCCTGGTCCTTCCCGACTGGACAACCATAGGACGGCTCGGTCAAAATGGAGGGTAGGTCGGACAACCCAGGTCGAGACGACTTGAGGAGCTCGGCACAGGACATCCGGGTCTTTCCTTATGCTGGTAATTCGCACATGTGACTATATAATAGGATATTGATGGGAAGTATCCCATTATTATAGTATGTTGATCTTATAGTTCAAGTACAGTCTTAATTATCCCTTATAGAAGGGATTTACTCGAATTAATCCTTAGGGACCAAGAAATAAATCCAATACTTGCAGAACAAAGAAGGTGAGGCGAGACGCCCCTATATAAATAAACCATAAGGAACTATGAGAGATTTGATTCTAATTACATACATTGGATACGTAGGCAACTTAAGAGAAACTAACTCTTAGGCTCAGTCTAAAACAAACCACAATCATCATCCCATCGTAAGAAGTTCTTGATAAATCGTTCTGAGAGTAATTCAGGCCTGGATCATACACTAGACAAGATCCAGAATCTTCAATAGCCATTAGCTTTGTCCGTACTTCTGTCATTCCATGCATAGATACTAGTTTTCCTTCTATGCATTTGATGATTAAATGAACAAATTCTTCAAAAGGCTTCTTTAGAACCAATCTGGGCAGTTGAATTTCTTGTTTTCAGATGTAGCTTTCTTCTCAATTTCCATCCAAAATGCATCAGTGTTTATATCCATGTTTTTGGTTTGTGCTGGTCTGGTGTTTGAGAGTTCGAGGTAGGCACTGAGAAGGCCTTGTGTGATTACCAAGTCTCTTCCGTTCACGGTTGTGGTAATAGATTCCGACGTTCCCTTATTCTTTCCAGGAACAAATTTTGCATTGAGACAGAATGAGATCAGGTTCTCATAGCATATCCCTTTGATCGGTGGGTTGAGAAATGTCATCAACCGTATGTTCGCACACCCATCTGCTAGCCATTTAGCCTATGCATCATTGCTCCATAAAGCGAGATATTGTTATGGTCTGAAGAATGACCGGTGACAATTGTTTTTTTGTACAGCATTGCAGATTTTGTGTTTGAGGAAGATGAAGCCATGTCTCTAAGATTTGAAAGAGAAAAGCTTCGAAAAAAATTCTGCAAGTACAACTGTGCTGGTTTGATTGTGAATGACTTTGCATCCTTCCTTGTTGAAAAGCACAATGTAGCCTTTTTCCCAGAACCCACTGATGTTTAGAAGCTTGAAACTCAATCCTTTAACATAGCCACATTTTGAATATTCAAATTGTTCTTGAGCATAGTGCCTTTACCCTTAATTTTGCCGGGGTTTTCCTTGCCTCCAAAGGTAACTTTGGGTCTATCAAAACCTTTAAAGTCAGTCAACCATCCTTTCTGTCCTATCATGTCTGGAGAAACCACTATCCATGTACCAGACATCCTACAAAACAAATTAACCAAGTTTAGGTACCCAACACTGTTTGGGTCCATACCTATTAGCAGACATGCCTCTTACTCCAAGTGTAAATACAAAAGATCTTCTTCTTGGATAGTTGAAATCATCAACTTCATATGTATAAGTCATGGCAGAATAGATTTTAATAGATTTAAAAGTAGTCTGATACATTTATCTACCGTTAGGTGCATTTGCATCCTTTTTCATCTTCCAAAATACAGTGTGAGACCTATTTTCATGCAGCTTCATGTTTCCAGGAATATGCATGTGTTGACTTTTCCTGAATGCATGTTGCATGACATGAAATGGTTTCTTTTTGTATTTTCAGGGTGGAATATTCCAATCATCTTATGAGGGTAAAGTCCGCCCTTACCTTTCTGTATCCCCCTTTTTCTTTGCTGGTAAGATGATTTACTTTGCTGTTTCACTACACTGGGTTTTGACTTCACTAGTGCATGATGAGTAGTTGAAACTGTGGTCTTTCCATTTCTGAATTTAGGTCAAGTTTAGGTCCTTGATTCAGAATTGTGTGGTCCATTGTTTCCTTTCTCATCTTGACTATTGTAGCCTAGACCAGATCTTGATCCAAACCTTTTTGGGGGTTTGTAAGCTAGTGCTTCGAGTGGAGTAGTGGTGCTCTTAACTGGTAGAGAGGTTTTCTCAGTTGGTCTATCAGCACTAGATGAGTGAACATCTGCTGCATGTTGATCAGTTGAGTGTACGCCCTTACTAGTTGATTCAACTTTCAGTTCAACAAGTTCTTTCTTCAATCTTTTATTTTCCACTCTCCGATTCTCACATTCATGTTCCAGAATTTCATGATTTATTTGAATTTCTTCAAATTTACTCATGAGATTTTGAATCAGATTTTCATAATCTAATGGAAAAGTAGAAGATTGTGCAGTGTCAGATGTGGATGCATTTGAGGAGTATGCACAAGAAATTACCTCTGTTTCTTCAACTTCTTTGGCCATAAGACATAAACATGCTTTTTAATTATCTGAGATGGTGTCATCACTGTCATCTGAGTTATTTTCAAAAGACTATTCACCGCTTTCACTGCTGGTTTAGCTTTCAGTGCCTTCTTGATTTTTCTCTTATCTGTTGATTTGTATTTCTTTTTTTCCTCATCTTTGTCTTTTTCTTCAGGACAATCTGCCATGAAGTGTCCTTTCTTCTTGCATTTGAAGCATATGTATTCATCATCTTTTTTATTCATATCTTTTCTTGAGTTTGACTTCTTATTTGATGATGAACTTCCCTTGAATTATTTCTTCTTACTAAATCAGTCAATGCGTTTGATTAGTAAGGCAATTTGTACATTTAGCTCTTGTGTCTCTTTGCTGCTTGTGTCAGCTGCTTTGCTTTGCTTGGGGAGCTACCAGTGCATTGGCCTTGTGTGCCTCTACTGGTACACTGCCTTCACTATTTATGTCAAATACATGAGCCTTTAATTGAGACATCAGAGTCAGGTATCAGTATTTGAAAAATCTATTATGCCTCTGAGTATTGATGTGACGATCTTCCATCTTTCAAGTAGACCTCTCCAGATTTTCAGACAAACTTCTTTCTATGGGTATGTATGTCCAAGTTGCTGCAGTTCACTGATAATGCTTGAGAATCTGTTATCCATTTGATCAATGGATTCACCAGTTTTCATATTGAAATTCCCAAATTTATGTTTTGTAACAGACAATTTGTTTTCTTTGACTGCCTATGATCCTTCATTGATAAGTGCTAATTTGCCCCACATCTCCTTTGCTATTTTGCTGTCTTTGATCTTAATGAACTTGTTACTGTCCAGATTCTTCAAGATCACGTATTTTGCAACAAAGTCGAGATTTGCTCTTCTTCTATCATTTTTTGTCCAATCTTTCTTAGGTTTCTCTATCTCTTTTCATTGATCTGCTCCCCTGGTTACCACAATCAAGATCTTGATTGGGCCATCATTGATAACATCCAGCATCTCCTCATGAGTTGCTGCAATATGAGACATCATTCTTATATTATATTCATCAAAAGTATTAACATAGAATATGGGTACATTAGACATGAAGTTTGAAGAAACCATAATCACAGATAAAAGGTAATAATATGCGCTGCACCGTACAAGAAGACGGTGTAAGGATGGCCTCTAGTTACCTCTGGTAGGGACGATCCGGGACAAGTCTTGGCCGTCCTGGCGAGGATGCCAGTCCCTTATAAGAGGGGGAGAATGTGATATCCCACATCGGTAAATTAAGTGAATGCTCACCCCCATATAAGTGTGAGACATAAAGGTCTTGTCAACTCGGGTTAGCCCTTTTAGACCAAGCGAGGACGACGGTCTAACCAGTTGACCGGACTATTTTTTACGCCAGTCCCTTATAAGGAGGGGAGAATGTAATGTCCCGCATTGGAAAAGTAGTAGAATGCTCACCTCTATATAAGTGTGAGACATAAATGTCTTGTCAACTCGGGTTAGCCCTTTTAGACCAAGCGAGGACAGAGGTCTAAGAAGTTGACCGACCATTTATGACTCATTTAGCGCTACAAGCCCGGGGTCTGGGGGCGTTACAGAATGGTATTCAGAGCCGACTATCAGACGGAACTATGCGCTGCACCGTACAAGAAGACGGTGTAAGGATGGCCTCTAGTTACCTCTGGTAGGGACGATCCGGGACAAGTCTTGGCCGTCCTGGCGAGGACGCCAGTCCCTTATAAGGGGGGGAGAATGTGATATCCCACATCGGTAAATTAAGTGAATGCTCACCCCCATATAAGTGTGAGACATAAAGGTCTTGTCAACTCGGGTTAGCCCTTTTAGACCAAGCGAGGACGGCGGTCTAAGCAGTTGACCGGACATTTATGACTCATTTAGCGCTACAGGCCCGGGGTCTGGGGGCGTTACATACAAAGTGACGACTGGTAAATTGGAAGGGGAATAAAGTTGTCCAGCTTGTAATTTGCTTTTGTGATTGCGCAAACTTTTGAGACATCTAGTGGCGCATACAACAAACGGCGAGGAATTAGTTGCCGGCACGTGTAGTGTGAATCCATGAACTCTTCTATGTCGTCTCCAACAACTTTGGGATATCAAGGTGCTCAATTGAATTATGTGCATAATCAAGGCTAATTCTACTATCAAGCAACTCGATTTCATTACGATGTATGGTGATATAACGTATTTATATAGTGTATTTACTTTAGTAACGATGGTTTGGTAGTTACGGATAGGTGAAGGAACCCTAGATTGGACCTTAAAGATTGTACCATTGTATTATTGAATGAAATGAAAAATATTTATCGAAATTTTTGATATGGTATCGGAGCCAAAACCGAAAAAAAAATTATTCGCAGCTTTTTTAACTGTTTCAGCAGATACTTTCCGGCGATAATCGGATATTAAAGTGGACTCCGATTGTGACGAAATTTAGAGGGTTTGTTCGAAATTGTTTCTTCTACAATCTGAACGGTGGAATTTCCGTTTGAATGGTTCCATTTCTCTGAAATTGCCCGTGACCGAACTGTTGTGTATTGTTGCAGAAGAAATTTTCCGCCAACAATCGGACATTGAAATAGTCTCCGATCGTGACAAAATTTTAACGGCATGTTCTTCTCTTTATTTTCTACAATCTGAATGGTGGCAATTGTTTTTGGAAGGTTCAATGTATCTGAATAAACCTACCACCAAACTACTGCGTATTGTTGTTGTTTTTTTGTGAAATCGACGTCTGGGATTTCTATATTGGAGAAAAGACGTCTGTTGCGAACGCAAATATCGATACTTTTTAGCAAGCAGGGCTTTCCAATGTCACTCCAGCCCAATGGAAATGTATCGTTGATTTTCTAAAACCGAAATATCGACTATCAGCTCAGTCTATGTGGATTGTGTTGGAAAGGTCTCCTAAACCCAATCGGGTTGGACCGGATCCGACCGGGTCGGGTCATTTAAAGTCTATTTAGTTCATGTAATAACTTTATTATGATTAATAAAAGCACTTATGTTATTATATATTGTTTGTCTTCATATTATTTGTTGTATAAATATAGTAACGTCCCTAGTATCAATTTGTGATAGAGAAACCATGATAGTGATTATGGTTGATGAGATCTCTAATCACAATAACAAGGTTGGTACTTAATTGTCTCTAGTCTTATGTATTATCAAATGGGACATTGATAGTATAATCAGACTAGCACGTATTGAATGTCTTCTATCTTTTAGAAGATAGGGATTGATCTCGTCTATCGAAGTGTAGGGACACATGGACTGTACGTGGACATGTATTAGAGAATGCGTACGTTAGACTGACCCACTTACATTAAGTGTCACACTATGTGGTGGTTGTGTAATTATCCTTTTGACCGGAGTCTTCATGGAATCACGGTGTGGATTGTCATGCTTTGACACTATTGGGCTTTCTCCTAACCACGGGGCGATCATGCGGTAGTGATTGGGTATGATATTGAAGCATGCAGAGTATACATGATTGGTCGTCCGGGAATCGCGTATCCTATGATTGGGATCGAATATCCGAAATGGCCTTCTTATAAGGAATGTCCAGCTCTCAAAAATCTTTGCAATGTGAGAGTAAATATGTTATTCCGAGAGAGCATGATATCCAGATTATAAGATACGATCGTTAATGTATTGACACTCGAGATACGATCGTATGGATATTATTTCAGCGATAGGATTGTAAGTTACATGGTAATTGCTTCACATGAAAGGTAGTAGTCATTGCTTTTGACTCTTCCGATGATTGGGGGTCACGGTGTGTTGCTATACGCTATCCCGTGATCGTTAGGCATGAAGGGAATTTTAGTAAATTGCACTTTATGTCTACGGCCAACATATTCGGAAGCCTATCGGGTCACACACATATGAATATCGAGTCGGATTAAAATACGGTTATAGTTGATAACCAAATAAGGAAAGTTTATCTATAGACTATAAAGGTTATAGTGGTAAATTAATATGGTGGTATTTATTTATTATGAATAAATAAAATGCAAGATATTAATTATAAATTATATTAATTAAAGAATATTCCGGAAGTCAATTAATTGAATGATGGGGCGCCACTTTTAAGTGTATGAGATACACTTGGATTGTGCACTTTAATTAATAAGATTACTATAATATTAATATAAGATATTAATTGATTTTCAAAAAATAGATTTATGGTAATAAGATAATTATATTCAATATAAGATATTGGAAAAATTAATTATAATTAAAGAGATAAATCAATCTAATTGATTTTCCATATTTTATTGAGAAAAAGGTTTTCTTCTACTCCACACCATATGGGCTGCCACTTTGTCTATATAAAAGAAGTGGGTGTCAAGCTTTTTTTGTATCATCACAATTGCAAGAGCTCATAGTTCTTGTGTAAAAAATAGAGAGCAAACCATAGTGTGTTTGTGAGGGAGGAAAATGGCCGGTCTAGCAACCGGAGTTTTCCAATAGCAATCCAAGGAGGATTCCGGCAAGGGGTTCGTGTGGATTAGCAATAGAGGTCGAACGCGTGGACGGCTTGCGCACTGAACTACTCTCCATTGACGGTCAAAGCGACGATCTTATAGATCATCTAAGATATAACCGTCAAACTACTTAACGTGTTTATTGCATTAAACGAAGAACGATCTAGTAAAAGGAAATCAAATTTTAAATTCCGCTGCGTTAAACTAGTGATTTCCTAACAGTGGTATCAGAGACAGACTTCGAGCTTAAGCAATAAGCATAATTCAATTGCGTAGTAATTAATCGATAGATGCAAGATTTAAATCACGAGACGTTAAAATGAAAAAAAATTAAGGTTTTGGGGAGCTCGGCCGACTGGCGGCGGCCCCCCTCCTCTGCGGCGGCGGCGGCGGCTTTAGGGCTGCCGTCCGTCGGTTGCCCTCTTCCAATATGGGAGATCGACCCTTTTCATTTTGTGATATTTATTGTGCATAGATATCTCATTTGTTTAGTTGTGTCATATGGCCAACAAATGGTTCAAATAGTTTGGGCCATTGGGAAACCATATGGCATATTGGCCTTTCCAAATTTTGATTTGGAATAGGCCTAGGCCCTTTTCAAATATTTGATTTGCAAAAGACCTAGGCCTAGGCCACTTCCAAAATTTTGATTCTAGAAAGTGGCCAGGCCTAAACCAAAATTAGTTGGCCTTTCAAATATTTGATTTGGAATAGGCCTAGGCCCTTTTCAAATATTTGATTTGTAAAAGGCCTAGGCCTAGCCAGAGGCACTTCCAAAATTTTGATTTTGGAAAGTGGCCAGGCCTAAGCCAAATTTAGTTTTGGAAAGGAAACAAATAGGAGACTTTATAATTTTAATTTTATTTTGAATAGTTCAAATTTAAATGAAATTAAAATCGATTTAAAATTAAATGTTAATTTTAATTTTTGATTATGTCATGTAATTAATTAAATGTTATTTAATTATTTGATATGATAAAATAAAGAGGCATAAGTAGTTAAGATTAGGATTTAATCTTTTTCATAAGATAAAATTGTATGGATTAAATGTGTAGATATAATGTGATTATATGGACCCCGATTGATCATGGACTCGACCAATAGGATAGATGAGAATGTTTTCTTTATGTTGGTTTTTGAAGAATTGTCCTAGGTCGTTATGAAGAACATGACCTAGTTTACTTTTTGTATTTATCTCATTCCCGTTAGCTCCCCTGTGTGCGGTGGGTGTAATTATTTATTAGATAAATTATAATGTAACAAGAATGGAGCAAGAAGTTGAAGACCAAGGAGAGATAAAGAAACCATTGGTGTACAGCAATAAAGATCCTTGTGGCGGTTGCAGATACCCTTAGTTTGTGACCCGCGGTTTCGTCAGTTTGTATTCGAAACCGCACCTACGAAAAGTCCATGATCATACCGATTATTTTATGTGCGGAATGTTGTGTATGTTTTACTTTATATGATATACTAGTAATATGTACATAGTAGATGAGACCATAATTAAACCAAATTAATTAAGTGAATTAATTTAACATTATTCCCACATAAAAAATTAAGTCGAAATTGCCTCCCCATATTATAACGACGGTGAAGTGCTTTTGCTCGGACCCAACTCACCAGCCAAAGCGGGGGTTGACCTACCTCGGGTATATCATCGTTATCGAGATATGATCAAAAGAGATCTCATGAATATTGGGGTTATGACTCGACTAAGAATTCTCTCGGCCACCAGCCAAAGCGGGGTCGTTTGGATTTTAGAGGCAAGGGTTTGACTATTTTTATAAGATGAAATATTGCCAAAGAGTTGACTGGTCAAACAAAAAGAGTCGTATAAGATACGATCGACAAATCATTGTCCACCTGTTTAATTATTTTCAGCCCATCAGCCAAAGCTGGGGGTCGAGGTAGTTGGATGGGATCTTGCCCACTAAAGAAATTATTTTCTTGAAAGCCAATTGGGAGTAGTTGACTAGTGGGAGTAAAACCTTAAAAAATTTTTAAGTGCGAATTTAGGGTTTTTATACATGAGCTTTTACTTATTCTATCTTTATTTATTGTTGTAGAAAGTGTCAAACAAATTGAACCTTCGTTTAATCATCGAAAACAAGCTTGACGAGACTAATTTTCTCGTTTGCGAAAGAAACCTCAAAATCGTTTTGAGGCACGAGAAGATTGGCTATATCTTGGACTAGGCCCTACCAGAATAGCCCATTGAGGGTTCGGCTGCAGATGTTGTCGAGAAGTCTAACAAGCACTATTCTGACAGTACTGATGCTATATGTATCATGCTTGCTTCTATGACACCTGAATTGTAGAAACGGCACGAGTCTATGGACGCCTATTCAATCATGGTCCACCAGAAGGAACTCTATGCTTCTTAGTCTAGCACTGAGAGGTACGAGGTCTCGAAGGCCCTGTTTGGTTGTAAGATGGCATCCGGGACTTCTGTTGGGTCACACGTGCTTAAGATGACCGGGTACATAGAGTGGCTTGGGAAGGCCGGGCCACAAGTTGGAATGAGAGTTGAGTATTGACTTGATTCGCAATCTCTACCTCGATTCATTCTCACGGTTCGTGATGAACTATCACATGAACAAGATAGATTGCCCCTAGCGGAGTTATTGAACATGTTGAAAACTGCAGAGGGCACTGTGGGGAAGGGAAAGCAAGTGTTGCTGGTCACTTCAAGCAAGGGCAAAGCAAAAGCCCAGAAGAAGTCCAAGAAGGTGAAGGCTGCACCTAAGCCAACGCCTAAGATAGCGAAAGACAAATCCAAGGATGATTGCTTCCATTGCAGTGAGACCGGACATTGGAGGAGAAACTTCAAAGGCTTCTTGAGTACCAAGAAGAAGCATTCTGATGCTTCAACTTCAAGTATATTTATGATTGATATCAATATTTCTTCTTCTAAGTCTAACCACTGTGTATTAGATACTGGTTGTGGTTCTCAAATTTGTACGAATATGCAGTCACTAAGAAGAACTAGAGAACTGAGGAAAGGAGAGGTGGACCTATGCGTTGGAAATGGAGCAAGTGTTGTTGCGCTGGCCATAGGAGTTTATTTTCTTTCATTGCCCAGTGGGCTAGTACTAGAACTTAATAACTATTATTTTGTTCCCGCTCTTATGAAGAGCATTATTTCTATTTCTGCATTAGATGTTGACGGATTTTCTATTACGTATGAGAATAAATGTTGTTCTTTTTCACGTGATGGAATATTTTATGGTACTGGCATACTTAGCAATGTTCTCTACATATTAGATATGAATGTTGATGTACTTAATATAAATAACAAGAAAGACAAGACAAATGACTTGAATGGATCCTACTTATGGAATTGTAGACTTGGCCATTTAAATAAGAATCGTATTTCCAAACTCCATAAAGATGGAATGTTGGATCAATTCGATTACGAATCGTTTGATACATGCGAAGCTTGTTTACTTGGCAAGATTACAAAGTCACCTTTTAGTGGCAAAGTGATAAGATCCAATGAATTGCTTGAGATCATACAAACTGATGTCTGTGGCCCAATGTCAATTCAAGCCAAATGATGATACTCTTATTTTATCACCTTCACTGACGACCATTCTCGCTATGGTTATATATACTTAATGAAGTATAGTCTGAAGCCTTTGAAAAGTTCAAGGAATTCAGATGTGAAGTGGAGAAACAACTAGGTAAAGAAATCAAAACACTTCGATCCGATCGAGGTGGAGAATACCTAGATGGAGAGTTTCAAGATTATTTAAAGGAGAATGGGATTCTACCTGAATTGACCCCTCCAAGAATGCCTCAAATGAATGGCATATCTGAGAGGAGGAACCGTACTTTGTTAGACATGGTACGATCCATGATGAGCTATGCAGTTCTCACAAAATCATTTTAGGGGTATGCTCTAGAAACCGCATCCTATACACTAAACTGAGTTCCATCAAAGACGGTTGACTCTACGCCATACGAGGTATGGACTAAGAGAAAACCGATCCTAAGTCATCTAAAACCTTAGGGTTGTCCGACTTACGTGAAGCGGATGATGCCTGAAAAATTAGAGCCCAGGTCTGACAAATGTCTATTTGTGGGATATCTTAGGGAAACCAAAGGGTACCAATTTTACCATCCTGAGGAACAAAAGGTGTTTGTTGCTAGGACTGGCCACTTTCTGGAGAAAGAGTTTATTCTGGATAGGGTCAGTGCGAGTAAAATTGATCTTGAAGAAATTCGAGAACCACATACGGATAACAGTCAGTTGATGGAAGTAGAGGACTTGCCACGCACAGATGTGACGCCAGCCTCTACCGTGGACACACTAGCACCTCGTATATCCACCAGGGAACGCCATGAACCTGAAAGGTACACAGGTGTGTATCTCATCGAAGATGAGGACCCTAGAACATATGAGGAAGTGCTATTAAGGCACGACAAAGAGAAATGGCTGGAAGCCATGAATTCTGAAATGGAATCCATGAAAGACAACCAAGTTTGGAACTTGGTTGATCCACCTGAAGGAATAGTTCCTATAGGGTGTAAATGGATCTTCAAGAGAAAGACCGACATGGACGGTAACGTGACTACCTACAAGGCTCGGTTTGTGGCAAAAGGTTATAAGCAAAGACAAGGAGTTGACTGTGACAAAACCTTTTTGCATGTTGCCATGTTAAAATCCATTAGAATTTTGCTCGCTATTGCAGCATACCATGATTACGAAATCTAGTAGATGGATGTGAAAACAGCTTTCTTTAACGGGAACCTGACTGAGGAAGTGTATATGACACAGCCTGAGGGTTTCACAACCAATGACGCCAGGATGGTGTGTAAACTGCAAAGATCCATTTATGGATTAAAGCAAGCTTCTCGGAGTTGGAATCTTCGCTTTGATGAGATAATCAAACAGTTTGATTTCATCAAGAAAGAAGATGATCCATGTGTTTACAAGAAGGTTAGTGGGAGTGCCATTGTGTTCTTAGTTCTTTATGTAGATGACATATTGCTCATAGGAAATGATGTGCCTATGTTACAATCAGTCAAAGCTTGGTTATCCAAGAACTTCTCAATGAAGGACTTGGGTGATGCAGCCTTTGTTCTAGGAATAAAGATCTATAGAGATAGATCTAAAAGGTTGCTTGGTCTATCGCAATCCACCTATATAGACAAGATGCTGAAGAGATTCAGCATGGAGTAGTCCAAGAAAGGATTGTTGCCCATGTCACATGGAATCTACCTGTAGAAGGTAATGAGTCCTAAGACAGAGGAGGAAAGGGCACAAATGAGTAGGATCCCTTATGCTTCGGCAATCGGGTCTATTATGTATGCCATGTTATGCACAAGACCAGATGTCTCGTACCCTCTTAGTATGACTAGTAGGTACCAGTCCAATTCAGGTGATGGTCACTGGATTGCTGTCAAGAATATCCTCAAGTACATGAAACGTACTAGGGATATGTTCCTGGTTTTCGGGAATGATGATTTAGTATTACGAGGTTACACAAATGCCAGTTTCCAAACTGACAATGCTAACTTTAAGTCACAATCTGGATTTGTTTTCATGTTTAACGGCGGAGCAGTAAGCTGGAAGAGTTACAAGCAGGAGACAAGGGAAGCAATTTGGATGAAGAAGTTCATTACTGAACTTGGTGTGGTTCCCTCCATTGAAGGTCCAGTGCCACTGTACTGTGATAATAATTGAGCAATATCTCTGTCAAAGGAACCAAGGTCTCATCAGAAGTCCAAACATGTGCTACGGCGCTATCACTTGATTAGAGAGATAGTAGATAGAGGAGATGTAAAGATAGAGAAAGTCCACATGGATGATAACATAGCTGATCTGTTAACCAAGGCATTGTCTCAAGTAAAGCATGAGAAACATGTTCACTTGCACGGGCTTAGGCGTATGGGTGATTGGCTTTAGGCCAAGTGGGAGATTGTTGGAAAGGTGTCCTAAACCCAATCGGGTTGGACCGGATCCGACCGGGTTGGGTCATTTACAGTCTATTTAGTTCATGTAATAAGTTTATTATGATTAATAAAAGCACTTATGTTATTATATATTGTTTGTCTTTATATTAATTGTTGTATATATATAGTAACATCCCTAGTATCAATCATGATAGAGAAACCATGATAGTGATTATCGTTTAGAGATCTCTAATCACTATAACAAGGTTGGTACTTAAACGTCTCTAGTCTTATGTATTATCAAATGGGACATTGATAGTATAATCAGACTAGAACATATTGGATGTCTTCTATCTTTTAGAAGATAGGGATAGATCTCGTCTATCGAAGTGTAGGGACACTTGGATTGTACGTGGACGTGTATTAGAGAATGCGTACGATAGACTGACCCACTTACATTTAGTGTCACCCTATGTGGCGGTTGTGTAATTATCCTTTTGACCGGAGTCTTCATGGCATCACGGTGTGGATTGTCTTGCCTTGACACTATTGAGATTTCTCCAAACCACGGGGAGATCATGCGGTAGTGATTGGGTATGATATTGAAGCATACGGAGTATACATGATTGGTCGTCCGGGAATCGCGTATCCTATGATTGGGATCGAATATCCGAAATGGCCTTCTTATAAGGAATGTCTAGCTCTCGAGAATCTTTGCAAAGTGGGAGTAATGTGTTATTCCGAGAGAGCATCATATCCAGATTATAAGCGATAGGATTGTAAGTTACACGGTAACTGCTCCATATGAAAGGTAGTAGTCATTGCTTTTGACTCTTCCGATGATTGGGGGTCACGGTGTGTTACTAGACGCTATCCCGTGATTGTTAGGTATGAAGGGCATTTTAGTAAATTGTACTTTATGTCTACGGCCAACATATTCGGAAGCCTATCGGGTCACACACATATGAACATCGAGTCGGATTAAAATGCGGTTATAGTTGATAACCAAATAAGGAAAGTTTATCTCTAGATTATAAAGGTTATATTGGTGAATTAATATGGTGGTATTTATTTATTATGAATAAATAAAATGAAAGATATTAATTATAAATTATATTAATTAAAGAATATTCCGGATAGTCAATTAATTGACTAATGGGGCACCACTTTTTAGTGTATGAGATACACTTGGATTGTGCAATTAATTAATAAGATTACCATAATATTAATATAACATATTAATTGATTTTGAAAAAATAGATTTATGGTAATAAGATAATTATATTCAATATAAGATATTGGCAAAATTAATTATAATTAAAGAGATAAATCAATCTAATTGATTTTCCTTATTTTATTGAGAAAATGTTTTCTTCTCCTCCACACCATATGGGGCGCCACTTTGCCTATATAAAGGAAGTGGGTGTCAAGCTCTTTTGTATCATCACAATTGCAAGAGCTCATAGTTCTTGTGTAAAAAATAGAGAGCAAACCATAGTGAGTTTGTGAGGGAGGAAAAAGGCCGGTCTAGCAACCAGAGTTTTCCAATAGCAATCCAACGAGGATTCCGGCAAGGGGTTCGTGTGGAATAGCGATAGAGGCCGGACGTGTGGACGGCATGCGCACTGAACTACTCTCCGTTGACGGTCAAAGCGACGATCTTATAGATCATCTAAGGTATAACCGTCAAACTACTTAACGTGTTTACTTCATTAAACGAAGAACGATCTAGTAAAAGGAAATCAAATATTAAATTCCGCTGCGTTAAACTAGTGATTTCCTAACAGATTGTTGACACATGAGTGACACATCACGTGATTGTTTCTTTTAAGTCCCTCGTTGATCCACGACCAATCGTTCAGTGCCCGATTGGGTAACCTGATGGAAGTTCATCGGTGTCGACTCATGAAGGGAGTGTTATTTTGCCTAGAAATTTATGTTGAAAAATGTCATATACGTGCCAAAATTGAATTGCAACTTGCTCTCGGTAACCCCATTACAAGATGATAATGATTGTGTTTTGCAACTTACGGGAAAATTATGTTTTATGCAGGATCGAGTAATGAGGACGCTGATTGGAGTGGCAGAGCGTGTGGATGGACATTTCTATTCTTTGGCGTTCCGGAGGTTAGGATTTGGGCTCTAGATGACGGGAAATCTGTAGAATTATTACACCGGCGTTTGGGTCACCCTTCCGAAAAGGTCCTTAAGAATATTCTGAATATTACTCTTTCCAAATATTTGAATAAATATGGGGGCGATATCTGTTTTCGGGCTAAGAAGCATTGTGAAAATTTTACTCTTAGTGTGTGTCGTGCATGTCGTATTTTTGAACTTGTTCATTGTGATTTGTGGGGACCTTATAGTACTCATTCTACATGTGGTGCAGCTTATTTCTTAAATCTCGTTGACGATTATTCACGTTCCGTTTGGGTTTACTTGCTTTTAAATAAAGTGGAGATTGAAACAATATTTTTGGATTTTGTGGCTTTTATTTCGCGACAATTTGATGTTACTATTAAACTTATTTGTAGTGATAATGGGACTAAGTTTCGGAAATTTCTTTCTTACACTCGTAAATAAGGCATCATTTGTGAAACTTTATCGCTACCCCACAACAGAATGGCCGTGTTGAACGTAAACACCAACATATTTTGAACGGTACCCGGGCCCTTCGCTTTAAGGGTCACTTGCCACTTCAATTTTGGGGAAAGTGTGTGTTAGCAGCATCCCATTTATTAACCATACCCATCAAGTGTTTTGGATTACAAAACTCCTTATGAAGCCATGTTTGGAAAGCAACCCGATTTATCTATTCTTCATGTTTGTGGTTGTTTGTGTTATGCCCATGACCACACCACTCGAATAAGTTCCATATACGGAGTCGTAAGTGTATTTTCTTGGGATATCCCTTTGCGAGGAAATGGTGGACTTTGTTTGACCTTGAAACTGAGGAGATTTTTGTGTCCCAAGATGTGAAATTTTATGAGGATGTTTTCCCTTTCCATTAGCCCGTGGAGACCATGCCTTATTCGCTCCCTAATCAATTACTAGATGAAGTCATAGTCTATGATGAGGACAACAACATTTCTCCTTCTTCACCCGGGAGTCCTCTGATGCTGAATTAACCGGTTGCGGGGGAATGCACGAGATAGATGAGACAGTTGAGCTATCACCTTCAACACCACCCCAAAAACCATGTGAAGGTGTGGAATAATTTGGTCAGGGTAAATGACAGGAAAATTCCAAATTCACGGTTTCAGGATTTTGTGACACATACTCTGTTTGACAAGAAAGTCCTACTTCACGCTCTTCCACTCTTGTTGCATCCTCGTGTACTCTATATCCTCTTAAGCATTTTGTAAATTATGATTTTTTTTTCTAATAAGCACCCAAATTATCTCGCAATTGTCACTGTTGGAAATCCTCCGACATTAGTTATGGAGGCAGTTCAACACGAGGGTTGGCGTAAGGTCATGGCTGAAGAAGTTCGGACTCTAGAAGAACATGGTACGTGGGTATTACAACCACTCCTTTCCCGGATAAAGGCATTGGGAAGCAAGTGGGTGTATACCGAGAAATATGATGAACATGGGACCTTGCAAAGGTTGAAAGCCCGGCTAGTGGCTTTCGGGAATCATCGAGAAAAAGGAATTGAATATACTGAGACATTTGCTTGCAAAGATGGTTACTGTACGCACTTTCCTAAGTGTCACTATAGTGAAACGATGGTATATTCATCAGATGGATGTGCAGAATGATTTTCTGCATGGTGATTTATAGGAGAAAATTTACATGAAGAGTCCTTCCGATATTGAGAAAAGGGGCTTGAACATGGTTTGCAAGATGCACAAATCTCTATATGGTTTGAAATTGGCACCGAGATGTTAGTTTGCAAAGCTTGCTTCTACATTCAATTTTTATGGATTTCGTCCGTCATACACGGATTATTCATTATTTAACTTGCATGTAGATGGCATTCAACTGAATGTGCTTGTGTACGTGGATGATATGATCATTTCCAGGAATGATAAGGCGGCTATGACCATTTTAAAGAATATTTGGGAAAGTGCTTTAAGATGAAGGATTTGGGAGTTATGGTGTACATTCTTGGGATCAGGGTGGCATGGAATAAAAAGGGTATCATTCAGTGGAAATATGCCCTAGATATCAATCATGAAGCGGGTTTACTTGGGAGCAAACCGCCTAATTTTCCATTTAGCGGAATAACAAGTTGGCCCTAGCCACTGGAGCATTGTTGAGTGATCCTGCACTGTATCGTCATCTAATTGAGAGACTTATCTACATTGGAGTGCAACGACATGAATTGGCGTACTCACTTCGTGTCTTGTCTCTATTTATACGTGTTCCTCAGGTTGATCATTGGGAATCTGCATTACGACTTGTTCGTTATTTGAAGAAACGTCCAAGCCAAGGTATTTTATTGTAATCAGATAGTTCTCTCCTTCTCGATGGTCGGTGTGATAGCCCACATCAGTAAAGTAATTGAATGTTCTCCCCCATATAAGTGTGAGACATAAAGGTCATGTCAAGTCGGGTTAGCCCTTTTAGACCAAGCTTGGACGGCGGTCTAAGAAGTTGACCGGACCATTTATGACTCATTTAACGCTACCTGGCCCGGGGTCAGGGGGCATTATAGAATGGTATTCATAGCCGACTATCAGACGGACCTAAGTGTGTTCGAGATCTTCACATTCCACCTTGAGGGGGTATTACAATGTATTGTGATATGATGTATTTATATAGTGCATTTATTTTAGTAAGGATAGTTTGGTAATTACGGATAGGAGAAGGAACCCTAGATTGGACTTTAAATATTGCACCATTGTATTATTCAATGAAAAGAAAAATATTTTCCCGAACATTTTGACATATTTTGCTTTCAAATTAAATCCCACAAAATATACAAGTGTGTCGTTGCTAGTAGGGATTCATCAAATCTGTTCTGAAATTGTTTGGTCAGCAAATAGAGATTCCCCATGTTCGAATTTCATATAAATTCTGGGTTTGCTAAATTTTTTTTGAGTTATACTAAATAGACATTGCTTCAACAACCTCTTGGTCAAAGATTTGGTCATCTACAGGCTCTCAACTTTCATCCATATCCCTGCAGCGGTCTCACCTTTGGCAACTTCAGTGATAATATAATCTGACAAGTACAACATGATTGGTAAATGTGTTTTCTCCTCTGCACGAGCCATCTCGGTGCATTTTTCATCTGCCATCTTTTTCAACGGAGCCCAAAGCCCTTGATGTATCAATAAAGCTCGCATATTGATCTTCCATAAACAAGAGTTGTCCCTCCTTGTGAATTTATATATCTTTATGTTTACCGCAGCCATCTTTCTAGCTGCAAAACTAGCGTTGATCCAAGAACTTAGCATCAACTTTGAAATTGGTGTCAATCAACTGTGCTCGAATGGATTGCAGATTCCCTGACGAACCTGGCACTCTAATACTAGTTTTTTTTATAAAGGATTTCAAGTAAGAAACATAAACAAACTAAAGAATCAATTACAACAAATCAGAAACACACACTACAACAAAATTGAATTGTCGCAGCGTGCAAAATGGCTATTGGCAGCGCACATTGCGCGCTGCACAATTCAAAGCAAAAGTACAAGACTTTCCACGGCATGTAGTTGCACGCAGCTAATGCTATTATTGGAAGCTTACTCTGCATGTTTCCCTTTCTATTATGTGCTTCTTACTCTGTGTGCTGCCGAAACAATTGTTATATTAAAAGCATAGTTCATAGGCACGCTGCCAAATCGATATATTTATTAATAGCAGCGTACTAATATGCGATGCGGAAGGCATTTATTTTCTAAAAACATAATATATACTCGATATAAGAACTAATGCTTACCTATACATAAAATATTTTCAATAATACACAACTCAATACCACACCAAGTCCTACAACAATAGAAATACTAAATCAAACACGTTGGAAGTAGTAGGAAAATACATTAAGACACAAATTTGCCTCCACATATCATGTTTCTACTAAAGAACTATGATAATACAATAATAGAAGAAGTTTCATCCGCTTTGTCTCCATAAAACATACCACATGTTCATCAATCACCACCGGTTGTATTGAAGTCTCTAACACGCTGAGAGCCAGAAATGAATAACTTACTCTGTATTTGTTGCCACATGAGAGCCAGAAATGAATAACTTACTCTGTATTTGTTGCCTCATTATACAATTCATTAGCCAATCAACCATTAGTACATCCTTCATGTTGTCTTCACTCGCAATCAAAATAATTGTTGATGGATTCTTCACTTGTTCCAGCCTCTTGATAATCTGCATAGACATCAATTTAAGTTGATACGAATCCAATATGCGACCTTTTGTAAACTTCTTGCAAGTGTGTAATCATTAAAAATATGATAGCTACTTAAATCTTGCTCACATTTCCACCATCGGACATAATTTTCAATGTTATAGTTAGCATCATTAGGTTGTACATGTGAAGCAACACAAAATCATAACCCTAAATCAAAGAATGCAGATTTTCTTTAGCTCTTTAGCCGATAGTTATATGAAAGCTCTTGTCGGAAACGTGGGTACTGGTCCACTAGGATTCAAGAATTAAACAAACACAGAAGTAAATCATACTCCAAAGACGTTTTAGAGAATTGTATACTTATGGAGATAAGGCCAACCAAATACATAAGTAATCATGAAACTATAAAGATCTCTGTTGCAAGTTTCCAAACATTTCCATATTTAGAGTTGTTTAAAGCCTTAATCCATACATAAGAAAAATCCAATTTCAGTTAAATGTCTTAGCAACCTACCAATAAGTGCATAAACGTAGTATGCATCCTCTCCAATGAAAGACCAAAATCTGAAACAAAACAGAGACCAAATCATCAAAGCTGGAGTAACAATTCAATTTTGAAAGGTAAGCCCTATGAAACATATTTTAAGCAGACTACTAGCCCTTCTTCAAAATCCAATGAGCCCAACGCATTAGAAAATCTAATGTTGTGAAAAGGCAAAACAAAATAACCAAAATAAAAAGATTTTGTAGCACACACAAGATGTTCCCCATTATGTTTACCATACATGAACAAGGAATTTAAGTCATCAAGCAAGGCAGACTACTAACCAGAAAAGGGAAAAGGCGAACAGATAGAGAAATTGGAGCAAAACAAGTGACAGACTAGATTTAGATCTCGATCGAAAACAACCTACAATAAATTAGTATAAAGGCATCAAATTTCATTATGTAAGAACATAATCAAATGCAAATTCATCTAATAAGCGTAATAAGGGAATGAAATGTAACTTGAATTTTCTTTTCTCGTTCAATCTGTGCTGAAAATTTCAGTATTACTCTGTTACCTTTTCCACTCTGGTGAAGTTGATGAAGTTTCATTAGCGTACATATAAGCTGCTCGTCTTGCCAATTTCGACAACGATGGAAAGTTGAAGCGACGGAGAAAGGCACTGATGGACACCTCAATCGAGGAAGAGGAAATACTAGGGCATTTTTTTTGTTTTTTTTTTCAGGAAATATTTTTTGATGAAGAAGAAATGGAGGGAGATGAAGAAATGTTTAACGCGTATCCTTTAATATTATCCGGGAAATTTTGGAAATGGTGGGAAGACGAAAAACAATGACGGCACGTATGTACACGCTGGCTATATAAAATGTTTTTCTTAGCGTGGTAAAGCAAGCCGCGAAAAGGTTATCAACAACTTATTCTTTTCACACGCTGCAATCGGATCATATTAGCAACGTGACATAGCAGGCAAGCCGTGAAAAGTGCCATTTGCGATGTATTGTTATTGCATGCTGCCAATGTTGGGCCGTGAAAAGTTATTTTTGTTGTAGTGACAAAACTAACATGTTTGGACAATGTTGCCCGGGTCCACGAACAAAACGATGAATTTTATTATCACCAGATATTTACAAAGATTCAACTTAATCAAATAGGTTACAACATATGAGTATTTATAATACTCGATACAGAGTCTTAGCTGACTTGAACAACAACATCAGATGAGAACCTGACACTAGACATGATTACCTAATTCAAATGAGATCACAAGACCTCTGCTGAGGACAAAGATGTGTTTCTCAGCTTAGTATATTCGGACGTGTAAACAAACTGGGTGTACTAACTGATTTAGATTCAGCTCTACTCAGCAGATTCAAACACATGAGATCAAGGCATCCGACATGAATTGCAACTATAGATAGGGCATATATTAATCTTGAACATTCTTTCTGAGGATGCTGGAATAAAGTCCAGGCAAGTCAAGAAGATAATTCTTCTACAATTCATTCAATTTTCCGTGAATGTTGATGAGGATAGGCACCAAGAGCTTGATAATACTAAATTCAATAGACGAATTTTTCCTCTTTTTCTGGTTGTTCCACCACCCATAGCATCATTTCCCATCATCGATCATGAAGTTTAAAATGAAGTGAGTACATGAGGATGAGCACCCCACAAAAAGATGGATTATGAGAACAAATAGAGTGGACATGGACCAACACCCGACATAGTCTTAGCAAATGAATAGAGTGGACGAGGATCAAAACCGTCCTGAGAAATAGGATTGACCAAAACTACATTTGATGCCACCGCCACCATCGAGCGCTGCTACAATGGACAAGACGAATTAGAAACAACATTTTCTGTCGGCAATGAAATCTAGTTCTAAGCCAAAATCAACCTCATTGAAAATAATTTGTATAAAAGTTGTGTTCTTTGGGAGAATTCAGATCCCCTATTGTGAAATTGGCGTTGTCATGCCTTAAGTGAACTTATTTCAAATTTAAAATACTGGTGTATATCTTATAATTCTACAACACACGTAATGAACGTGGAAGATAAATGTGTAAAAGTTGTGTATTTTGGATGGAAGGGAATCCTCACTTATGAACATGGTGTTATGAACCTTCAATTGACCATATTCCAACATTAAAATACAAGTGTATTCAGTGGTGGACCCAGGTTAATTTGTAATAGGTAGTCCTAGTTTTCACTTTTTAAGGAAATTTAAACGCCTCTACAACTGAACATAATATTTGAAGTGTGATCATGCATTGTTTACTTGACTTGTATGCCTGAATAGGACACAAGGATACAAGTTTAATCAAAGAATGCATACACTTGTATCATCATCTATTCCGTTACAATTAGTCTTTCTAGTGATAAACGTTTGATCACATGCATGTCTCGCTTGTTACTTGCTATACATGCTCACATTACTTGTTTAACATCTTATCTGCTAGTTAGATTGGTTGCATCAGTTTTTAAATAGCTTAAGAAGCTCATTTTTTGCTCACAAGTTAGACTACATCACTATCACTGTCTTTGAATTTAAAACTTGTAGATGCAGGATTATTGATGAGTAGTCAATCTCGGTATAATTTTACCTACGATTTAATCCCAATTTGTGACTTATTTGACATTTTTTTGGAAATAATTGGTTAACTTGTCATGCAATTTAATCCGTACACCCACTACGAGGTCAATGACAATTAGTCATCTCGTCATTTAGGTGAATTTTTGCATATTTTATGGCCTATTTTATCATGTGGGTGTTATGTACGTTACTTGTTATTGGTATTTCAAGGATATGTATTGATTGTGATTCCCGAGAAGAGAAACGTTGTTCATGGAAAGTCAATTTTGAAGATTATAAGAATGTGCCCGGCCGAAGCATCTTCTACAAGGAAATGATTTTTCTTTGTGAATATAAATGTTTCGTGTGGGAGAGGGAGTCAGGGTGGTGGGGGATGGGGGTTCCATGATAAACATATATTTTTACGTGAAATTAATTTCACGGGACGGAAGCAGGTGTTGAAGGGTACTGGTTTTGTCCACCCTGTTTCTCTTGAATTTTTTTTATGGATGAATTTTTGTTTCTAAAATTTTTGTTTTATAATAATGTCTTTATAAAAGGTGTCTTCCTTTGCCCTAAAAATTTGGTGGTACTAAATGGTTGTTATGTTAGTTGTTGTGGCGTTATTGCACCCTTCCGAATGGTTTACTTATTTGTTTGTTTGTTTTTTTGGGAGGATCCATAGGGTTTATTGAATGACGATTTAACATATGTCACAAAATTCTGAAGATTGTGTAATGAATCATTAAACGAATCAAATTATTTTATTCTTGTACTATCACAGGTCCAAACCATCTCGATTTCAACTTCCCGGGAAATAGACGAAGACGTGAATTGTGTACTAGCACATTATCTCCATCCTTGAAAATGCGATTCAGAATCCTCTACTCACGCTGGTTCTTCGTTCTCTCCTTATAAAACTTGGCATTTTCATTTGCCTTCAATCTTAAGTACTGCAATTTCTTTAATTCTAACTATCTCTTCTCACCGGCTAAACTTTCATCAATGTTTAGAAACCTCGTTGCCCACAGGGCTCGGTGTTGGTACCGTGAAAAGGCTGCCACAAGTTTAGAGGGGGTGAATAAACTTGTCACCAAAAACTAGATATTTAAAAACTTAAGGCAGATCCGGTTCAGTTTTAAACTTGTGTGGAGTTGAGCTAAGTGAGTTGAGTTTAAGTCAGACTGACTTGTGCTCAAACAGAGTTAATTGGCAGAGGATATTTTAAAGCCTTTTAGATTAAAACTTGAGTTATCAGTTTGTATAGAAAAATGCAGTGGTGACTCAGTTTCTGATGTTTGTTGAGTTTGTTATCAGATGAACTATATGCTAAAATGTTGTAAATAAATGCATACAGTAAATAAGTAAATAAGACAGAAATTATAGTGGTTCCAGGTAGTGTAATCCCGACAGTCCTCTATTCTCCTCTGATGTTGGAGGAAATTCACTATGTTCTTGAGATTTACAGTTACAAGACACAAAGTAAATTTAAACACTGATTGTCCTTGACTATTCCCTAGCTTCACAATCTTCGAGCCTTAGTCCTTAACAAGTTGAATGGATGTTTCACTAAGTCTGGTCCACTGGTCCTTCAAGGGTTAAATTGCCTCTTCACCAGCTCATCACAAAAACAGTGTTCCGGACTGCACCTCAACTGTCCTTTACACCTTCTTGGTGTTTCACAGTCTAAACCTTTGATAAATCAAAGTTGAGACTTGATCTCTAACTTTGATTCAACTTATGATATGAGCTTCTCCTTCTGAGTGTATATCATCTGTACAAATAGCTCGGATTTTCTTCAAGTGTGGATCTTGATGCATTTCTCGAATTCTCAAAAACACTTTGAAGATTTCTTGATCTGGATCTTGCAATATAGCAAATAGCAGGAGTTATTTTAATTTACTTTCCCGTTTAATTGAATGTTTCCTTAGTGATCTTATTCTTCGAACTCCGCACTTTTTCTTGAAGTAAAAAGTGATATATTTATAGGGGTCTTTCCAACATTCATCCGTTGGTGGTCCTGCTAGTGTTTGTTGAATGTCAGTGTCCTTTCCGATATTTCTTCAACCAATCGAATTTCTTGCTTTGTAACATTCTGATTTTTTTTTATAACGACTCATCCCCTCATTATAGGATTTTTTCCCCTCATTCAATCATGATTTTTTAAGGACATATCCCTTCATTATAGGCTCATTTTTCCGTCATTAATTGACAATTTAATGACGATACATCCCCTCATTATAGGCTCATGTTCCCGACATTTAATGCCTATTCGATGACAACATATCCCCTCATTATATGGCATTTTTCCCTCGTAAAATCAGGATTTAATGACGACTTATAAAATCATTAAAAAATCAATTTCTACTTATTAAATCATGATTTATATAAAAGCTACTGCATTTTATTTAGCAACAAACTATGATTCATTAAAAATAGTCAAGCAAGAAGCATGTCAAAGAGTACAAAGATTCTTTCAAACAATACATCTGGAAACTAAATGTAGAAAGAAAAAATATCAAATCTAAAGCAAAATAACAGCCACTTAAAACTTCGAAGGCCCTAAGATTCAATTAGCTAGCACATTGTCAAAAGCTTCATAATCAAAGGTAAGGCCATGAAGATCACTACAAGAGAAAAAATACGCAACGATGATTACACATCTAAACTAAATGCTGGAGTAGCACCAATGATCAAGTTGTCAGGTTACTAGACGATTTCTTAAAAGACCATGAATTGAGCCATTATTCTCCTTTGCTCTCAATACATGAATTGAATAAAACCTACAAACAAGTGAAATGAACACATGATAAGAAATAGGGGGATCAGTCTACACAAATATCTCAATCATTTCCATTTTCAAGGAGTACCTCAGCTTCCTAATTTTCATTCAGCTTGGACTCTCCATCATTCAATTCCATTTGGCTCTTGGAAATATCTCGCTCAAATGTAATATAACATCACAGAGTCCATGTATTCAATATTCCAATGCGTTAATGAAAGCAATGTCTCATAGATGATATTCATAAAAGCGAGGACGAGTTCCTGAAACAATTAAAGCATGCTTTGAATTCTAAATATTAAAGTATATAATGGAAACCTAGAAAGCATTTAAATTGATTGACCAGTCCAATAGACCTACTTCTATATGTGGAAGAAGTCTCATAAGCTGAATATACTCTTCATCTGATCGTGCTTGCATCACATGTTTTGATGGAAGACAATCCTCCAATGAATTTGAAAGATCTCTAAAATATGCAACAAAACAAAAAGGAAACAACTATTACAAAATACATTAAATCATTTGAATAATATATTATTTTATCTGAGATTTGAATGAGAAATATACAGACCACTAGACTTAGTTTCGAACAAGAATATTGAATCAAAGACGATAAAAAGGTTGCAAGCACTTTTTCTAATTATCAAAATAGACAAAAAGCAAGGACAAAACCAGGTGCAAATAGACAACAAAAACAAATTGAACTGGCATAGCCTAAGAAACCGAACCAGAACCTACATACACTGAAAGAAGACTTGTAGACAGGCTATAAAACTGTGCGATAAACTCATATAGCTGGATGACGAAAAAAACAATCAGAGAACTATTCAGCAAACAGAACCAGGCTAGCAAGACTAACTTTGGAAGACTCAGGACACATAAAAACAAGATATACAAAACCATATTATAACTTAGGACAAACACGGATAACCAAATAGATTAGGTAGAAGCATTCAAGTTCGGAATTAAAACCAAGAAGATCACACCCATGACTCGAACACAAACTACCGGTACGAGAAGAAAAACATGATCAGACGATGTTGTGAGACTTGGAAACACAATACTCAAAACTAGAAAAAGCAATACAAACAAAAAATCAAGTACAGACTAGTCTATAACACTTGTACAACAGACTCCACGAACTGAACATGACAGTCAATAAATTATGACAAATAGAAGAGCAGACATAATTTGTATTTTATGCAAGCAAAACGTATATTATGCATGATTCTTTCCCCTGGAGCCTAATTCCTATATAGATCCATAAAACACGAATCAAATAGATATATAATACAATTACCCCACCAAAGACTCTAGAAATTGAAAATGAAAAGGCAATGTTTCTTCTATTTTTACACATCCAATCCAATAGGTCCTTGTGTTTCTTGTTTATTATGCCTGCTTTGAAGCTACATTAGTGACTTGACCGGTGTATATAGTACATCCTATGCTATCTAACTAGGGGGAAATGGCTATATATGCAATTTTACATCTCCAAATTGCAAATCCAAAGCAATGTAAAATAACCTCATTGGACTGAATGTATCCCAAATGACATTCAGATAAAAAAAATTAAAAACTTTCCAAGGATAGAACACATTAGCAATTCCATTATAAAATGCTAACATATAGTAGCATGCTGAAATTGAACAAATAAACCCTCACAATTTGAAGCATTCACTATAACTGTCAGTCAACCATAATTTGTATTTTGTGCACAACCGCACGTGGGGTTCTATGAACAATAAACATGTTGAAACAGCCTTGTGTAGAGTGTATATGATATTCATGAATGATGAGGAAAAGCTTGTTATGTTCCTCCCTTTTTATGAAGACATAAAATGAGAGGTACTAAAGTAGAAGCTGACCTCTAGTGTATGGACATGGACAACAGAAATTTTTTAGAGTTGTCAAGATGCTAGGCGAGCCTAAGTTTCCTAGGCGATCGCCTGTCACCCTTGTCGATGAACCCCACAAGCAGGGTTTAGGCATTTAACACATGAGCTAAATAGAGGAGAAGACGAAGCAAAATTCACAAGTTTATTAGGAGTGTGTATTAACACAATTACAGATGATTAAGATGAGAAGCAAATAAAGTAGAAATCCATAACGAGTGAAGAACAGTACCAAAAACATAAAGTAAACAAGAAAACCGGAAAAAAGAATCGAATAGGGAGAAAAGTAATGAAAATAGGAATGAAGTAAAGGATAGATATACCTAAAATCGGAGGAGAATACCATCGTTTCTTTGTAGAACCTCAAATCTGTGGAGGCTGAGTCAAATACATAGAGTTTTGGTCGATCAAATCTGTGAAGTTATTCAAAGTTTTAGTCCTCTGAAAATGGTGGAGTGCTGAAAACGGCTAGTCGAAGAACAAAGGTTTCAACTTCCTTTTGTAACTTCTAACCTGAGCAATAATTTCTATGATAAAATTAATCATATATTTCTTTTTATCAGCATAGCTCTTACAAATTGCAGTTCTTCATCTTCGTTGACATCAGCTGATTGCTGGCAAATTTCTGAAATTTGTGAAAAAACATCAAGGACAATGAATTGATCATACTTAACAAGACAAAATGTGTGTCACAATATGACTTTCAATCTTTTGAGAATACTGTATCAAATACCCATTCGTTTGTCTTCTCTATACAAATACCTATCACAACAGACATAACTAAACAAAACTCAACCAACATCAAGTAGACATTCGCATTGAATCCAGCCCCATTTCCATGCCAGTATCAAGCATTATTGTAACCTTTTAGGGCGTTCAGAAGGAGATTAGACTGAAATAGGCCCTGACATTAGCAAAAGTGTAGATCATTAAAAAAGAAAGAAAATAAATACCGGTTGTGTCATGCTTGTTCTGAACACTGATATCCTTTGATTCCTATATGTGCCCAATCCTTCTCCTTCTTTCCATTACATTTGTTTCATAGGCAGAGAGAAGTAGACTTTCGGGTGATTACAACATAGTTGACTGGACTGGAGCGTCAGGCGCTAACATGGCTAAAATTGATTGATTAACTCAAATCAAAAGTCTTTCACCCCTATTAAAATATGATTACATGCACCATAGTTAATCATGCAATAACATATATTAAAATATGATTACATCCGTTGAGAAATATGAATTTCCATTCAAATACATGGCTTCAATAATCATGTCATATATCTCCACTATCGAACCCAAGCATAAAAATAAATCAACGTCAGTGCCTTATGTGTCAAAATCAAGGATTCAAAAAAAATTGTTTACACATCATAGATAAGAAGTACAAGGACAAAGCATCAATTAATGGAAAGGACTGTTAGGTATTTTAATATATATCATCTATCAAGAACTTTGACAGAAATATGCTTTTAAACCCAAACAGGACTTCAACACAATCTAAGCTACTCGAAAACTAGAAACATAAACAAAAACACAAATGTGTAATATATAATGTAATCTATCAGTATTCCACATATTGAAACAAAAGCAGAGAAACAATACACATAGGAATTCTCTCTCACAAAAAAACACACATAACAGAAACAGTCAAGACAAACCTATTGAAAATTGTAGTATTTATATTGCAACCATGACATAAGCATATAACTCTATATTCTTTTTATTTGGCATAATTAATCACATTTCATGTAGTGAAAGCAGAATAACTTAGTCTTTAATTCAGAGCTGCTAAAAAACCATGTACCAGACTGCTAAACCAATTCTAATCAGGCTTATAGAATGATGTTCAAGGTATAAAACAGAATGTGCACAATTTAACAACGTAACATCAAGTTTGGGGCTCACACAAAGATTCTCTTACACAGATTATCAAGGCAAGATTAAGCATACATTAAGCACAAAAACAACAGAGCATATAAGGCCTGAAATTAAATAACATAAAATAGAGAACACTCGATACACCCATATCTGAAAAGAGTAAAATTTATATAAATATGTACAAGGTTAGGGTTTTCGTGAGAAAATTTTGCCGAGAAGAAGATGAATAACGAAATGAAGGTTTCCGCCCTAGTGATGAGGCTTTAAATACACGACACTGTGCCACTATCCCTCTGTTTTGATCGAAGCTCGTGGGTGGCCCGGCCACCATGGACGTCCTGATGGTCGAGTGCGATGGTGGTTGACTGATTGCCGCCACTGTCCTTTTGTATTGACCGAAGTTTTTTGGTGGGCCTGCCACCAAGGACGTTCCAATGGTCGAGTGAGACGATGGTTGACTGATGGAGGATGGAGAAGGAGGGACGACGGAAAATATGGAAAAGGAGGCGGGAGGGGGAGGAGGAGGCGGGAGGGGAGGAGGAGTCGATAGAAATTTAGGGTTGATATGGAATTTTGTTTTCTTTAGGAGTAAGATGGGGTTTTTTAGGAGATGGGTTCTGTTAAGTACAAGTAATTGTTTTTTTAATAAGAATTCATGATCAATTGGGTGGGTGGGGTTTTGTTAAAAAAAAGAATAGCAAACAATGACATTATTTTTTTTTTGTGTAGGGGTAATAACCAGAAATATGATAAATAATAATGGGATTTAAAATTTCGTCACCATTCACATCTTTTTAGTAATTTAATGACGGGTTTAACCTCCTGTCATTCTCTTTCATCACTACATCACACTTTTCTTGTAGTGCTTCTTCAAAACATAGTACTCTATCCTTACCTGATTTTTATTGACTTAATCAGAGTACACCATAACACTTAAGTTATCTAAGATATCATTGTCCTTATGTTTCTTAGCTCTTCATATAAGATCCATAAAGTAAGTTCAGGCCATCACGGGCTTACCGAATTCTAACTTTACGAGTCTCGACTTTAGTCTTCATAAATTATGTTTGAACCCTATGTTCTTCAATCATCAATAACTAAGTCTGTGTCCCTCAGCCTTCTTAACTGAATTTCAGCGTCTAGATAAGCCAACTGAGTCTGTGTCCCTTAGCGAACTTACCTTCTTCAGCTTTTGTATGTGAACTAAGATCCTTTTCAAAGGTCAGTTTCTTTTCTTGAATACTTTTCATTTGTAAAATCAGCATGTTTCCTAAAGTCAGTTTCTTAGTTTTAAGCCTATTTTATTATAGTGCTTGTCTGATTTACCTATACAAATATAAGTTTCTATTAAATCTTATACATTCAATTCTAGACATCTTTTTGCTTTTCACTGAATAAGTGATGAATCATCATCAAAACATAAATTTTATTTCCAACACTCGGTGATCTAGATCGACTGGTAAATGGCAAGCTTTCCCAAAGACTATCATTTAAGGAGACATTCCAATCGTGGTCTTGTATGCGGTTTTGTATGCCTAGAGAGGATCATCTAATTTCAAGGACCAATATTTCCTTCTGGGATTAACCGTCTTTTCCAATATCCTATTAATATCCATGTTGGTCACCTCGACTTGTCCACTTGTCTGAGGGTGATATACTGCTGCAATCTTATAACTTACTTCATTTCTTAACATCAATTTCTCATGCAACCTGCTGCAAAAGTGTCTCCCTCCATCACTGATTATGGCTCTTATTAACCCACACCTCGTCAAAATGTTCTTCTTAAGGAATCTCAGGACAACCTTGGCATCATTTGTAGGTAAGGCTACCACATCTGACCATTTGGAAACATATTTGACAGAAACCATGATGTAATGATTACATATTCACAATGTAAACGGTCAAAAAAAATCAATTCTCAATACATCGAATAGCTCGACTTCAAGGATACTATGTAGTGGCACCTCATTCCGCTTATAAATGTTGCCGGACATTTGGCGGGAATGACAAGATCTTGTAAATGCGTATGCAGAATTAAATATTGTAGGTCATAATATCTACACTGCAGTACCTTTGATGCTGTCTTGTTAGGCCCATAGTGGCCTCTCATTTCTCTCAAATGGGAATATTCCAAATACTTGGGATCTCATCATCATTGACGCATCTCCTAAGACTTTTATTAGCGTGCATCTTCTATATGTAAGGATCATCCCAATAATAGTGCCTTAGCTCAGCAAGGAATTTCTTTTGGCCATTTACCGTGATGTCCGGTGGTAGGTATCTTCCTGCAAGATAATTCACTATATTTGCAAACCAAGTGGTATACCTACCCTAATCTTGATGTAACATGTCTGGGTTGAGATTCCGCTGGAGCTACTACAGAGACGGAAAAATGTTGTTCTTCTGGAAAGTATTCCTTGATCTCAGTAGGTTGCTCTTCCTCCATCAGTGTCAACCTATACAGGTGATCGACCACCTGGTTCTCCGTCCCTTTTTTATCTTTAATCTCTACATCAAACTCTTGTAAGAGTAAAATTCACCTTAACAATCTTGTCTTGATGTCTTGCTTAGTCTGTAGATACTTCAAAGCTGCCTAGTCAGTGAATACCGTGACTTTAGATCACATGAGATAAGACTTAAATTTGTGAAAAGTAATTGTTACAGCTAAGAGTCTTTCTCCATGGTCGCATAGTTCTTTTGGGCATTATTGAGGGTATGGCTGGCGTAATAGATCGGTTTAAAGATTTTACCCACTCTTTGTCCTAAGGCTACTCCAACTGCCGTATCACTTGCAACACACATCAGCTCAAAAGGTTGATTAAAATCTGGTACCAGAATTGGGGTTGTTATTAGCATCTGCTTCAATGTGTTGAATGTTGCTTGCACTCTTCTCCCAGTACAAAAAGTACGTCATTTTCAAGAAATTCAGTCAAAGGTATAAAAATCTTAGAAATCCTTGATAAACCTCCAATAAAATTCTGCATGGCCAAGAAAGGCTCACAATGTTTTTACGTTTGTTGGAGGTGGTAACTTCTCTATGACCTCAATCTTTGCTTTATCAACTTCCATTCCTTTCTTCGAAATTTTATGACCTAACACAATTTCTTCGGTTACCATGAAATGGCACTTCTCCCAATTAAGCACAAGATTGGTCTCTTCACATCTCTTAAGAACCTTACTCAAATTATCCACGAAATCGTCATAATTATCTCCAAATACTGTAAAATTTTCCATGAAAATTTCCAAAACATCTTCCACCATGTCCGTAAAAGTCACATCATACACCTTTGGAATGTTGCTACATAATCCAAAAGGCATGTGGTTCTTTGCGACTGTTCCATAGGGACATGTGAAGGTAGTCTTCTCACAGTCCTCGGGGGCAATGTGTATCTAATAATAGCAAGAATACCTATCTAGAAAACAATAGAATGCATGACCGCTTAGTCTTTCCAACATCTGATCAATAAATGGTAGGGAAGTGGTCTTTTTGAGTTGCATCGTTCAGTTTCTAGAAGTCGATACACACTCGATGTCCAATAATCAACCTCATGACGATCAAACTATCGAATTAATTTGGTTGTATAGTAAATCCTCATTTTTCGGCACCACATGAATTGGGCTTACCTACTCACTATCAGCAATTGGGAAATTGATCCCCATTTCCAAAATAATGGTTATCTCTTCTTTCACAATATCTTCAATTGAGGCGTCAACCTTATCTGAGGTTGAGTCATAACCTTCTTCTTAGGGTCTACAGATATCTTATGCATGCAGACAAATATAGGGGTATATTTCTCGGATATCCACTATGGTCCACCCGAAATCTCCCTTATGCTCCCTCAGTAATCTTTAACAGTTTCTCCTCCTCTAAAGGTGATAATGACGATGAAATTATGAGGAGAAGAGTGTCATCTTGTAAAAACACGTACTTCAGGTGATAGGGCAAAGGTTTCAACGTTAAATTCCCAGGCGGCTCATTCAATGATGATTTCAGTAACTTACCAATTTATTGTAGATCAAAGAACTTATTCCACAGAGGTCTATGAATGGGTCTACATATATCCACAGACGATACAGGCCCTATTTCTAGCAACCGTCCTTCACTGCAACAAGGCTAGGTTTCCTCATCATTCTCTTCTCCATCTTCCTTCAAGAGCAAAGTCTCTGCTACTTCAGGGTCTTGTGCCACTTGCTGATGAAGTTTCAGAACAAGGTCGTCAATGGCATCTAGCATTTAGCATGCTTCTCCTTCGTCATTTGCATATACCATTGTCTTCAGCACATTGAATACCACACTAACTTCATTCACTCTCAGAATCAGCTCTACTTTATGTGCATCTATTAAGATCTACTAGTCGCTATGAAAGGTCTTCCTAGGATTAGATGTACAACACTATTAGCTTCCATCTATAAACCACAAAGTCCACAGGAAACACAACCTTATCAACATTCACCAAAACATCCTCAACAACTCAACATTGTTGCGTCATGGATCTATCTGCCAACTGAAGGGTTATTAATGTCTCATTAACCTCCTTCATGCCTAACTAGAAAAAAAATGGACGACGGCATTAGAGTGACGCTTGCCCCTGATAGGAAATATATGCGAGAACGCAGCGGAATTCAAAAATTTATTTCCTTTAACCAGGATCGACTTAGTTTAAGCAATAAACAAATAAGCTAATAACAACGGTGGTTACCTTGGTTGATCTATAAGATCGACGCTTTGACCGTCTAAGGAGAGTAGTTCTGCATAGAGCCACCCAAGCGTTCCGCCTCTACCGCTAGTCCACACGAACAGCCCGCCGGAATCCCATCATGGATTGCTATTGGAAAAGTCCGGTTGCTAGACCGGCCCTTTTCCCCTCTCTCCAACTCTCTATAGGATGCTCTCCATTTTACACAAGAACTATTAGCTCTTGGAATTATGATGTACAAAAGAGCATTGACACCCACCTCTTATTTATAGTGTAGAGGGCGCCCCAACCTAGAGTGGAGGAGAAGAAAACATTTTCCCAATAAAATAAGGAAAATATAATTGATTAATTTATCTCATTTATTATAATATCTTATATTAAATAAATCTAGGATATTGTCAATATCTTATATTGAATATTTCCAAGATATTGTCAACATCTAATATTGACTATCTTTAATTTATTACCATAAATCAATTTACACATGTGTATATTTATCACATATATAAATATATATATATATATATATATATATATATATATATATATATATATATATATATATATATATATATATATATATATATATATATATATATATATATATATATATATATATATATATATATATATATATATATATATATATTATGTGCACACTACACTAGTGTTCATGTACATCTCAAATGCACCTCACACACGCATGTGTGTATAAATATATACAAATATTAATATCTTATACTAATACTAGATAATATAATACCATGATTAATTAATTTACAAAATCCATGTATATCAAATATATACACAATTTTGACATACACACATTATGTGTATATTTAATTAACCAACATAATTAATATATTGTATTTAATTTATTCATAATAAATAAATACCACCATATTAATTTACCACTATAACCTTTATAGTCTCGAGATAAATTCTTTCCTTATTTAGTTATCAACTATAACCACATTTTAATCCGGCTAGATGTTCTTATGTGTGTGACCCGATAGGCTTCCGAATATGTTGGCCATACACACAAAGTGCAAATTACGAAAATTCCCTTCATGCCTAACGATCACGGGATAGCGTCTAGCAACACAACGTGACCCCCAATCATCGGAAGAGTCAAATGCAATGACTACTACCTTTCATGTGAAAGTGTTACCGTGTAACTTACAATCCTATCGCTGTAATAATATCCATACGGTCATACGTCGAGTGTCAAACATTAACGACCGTATCTTATAATCTGGATATCATGCTCTCTCGAAGTTACTCTTTTACTCCCACTTTGCAAAGATTCATGAGAGCTAGACATTCCTTATAAGAAGGCCATTTCGGATATTCGATCCCAATAATGGGATACGCGATTCCCGGACGACCAATCTTGTATACTCCGCATGCTTCAATATCATACCCAATCACTACCGCATGATCGCCCATGGCTAGGGGAAACCTCATTAGTGTCAAAGCATGACAATCCACACCGTGATGCCTTGAAGACTCCGGTCCTAAGGATAATTACACAATCGTCACATAGTGTGACACTTATCCATGTAAGTGGGTCAGTCTAACATACGCATTCTTTAATACACGTCCACGTATAGTCCAAGTGTCTCTACACTTCGATAGACGAGATCTATCCCTGCCCTTAAAGACAGAAGACATCTAATACGTGCTAGCCTGTTTATATTATCAATGCCCTGTTTAATAGTATATCAGCCTAGAGACATTTAAGTATCAAACTTATTAAAGTGATTAGAGATCTCATCAACCATAATTGCCTATCATGGTCCCTCTATCACAGTTTAATACTAAGGACGTTATCATATAACAATTCATAATTGGTTCTTTAAAAGAACATATATATGACAACCGAAAAGCCATTTTATATATGTATAAACATAAAGAAATAGTAGAAATGATCCGACCCGGTCGGATCCGGTCCAACCCGATTGGGTTTAGGACACTATTTCAACAATCTCCCACTTGGCCTAAAACCAATCACTCACACACACAAGACCAAGTTGAAAAACAAGAATCTCATGCAATACTCGCAACTAGCCCTAGCCATAAACGGATCGCTATCCGTGGGGACTCGGACTATCTTCATACCATGCTCCAAATGACCAAGTCAAAGGAACCGCCTCAACACACACATGAATCTCTGACGAGACCCTGGTCCTTGTTTCAAGCAATGAATCCACTTACTATATCAGCTATATAGAAAAGGTGGAAGAACCGTACAAGGTTAAGGAATGAACCTTCTAGATCCATGTACTGCTCCCGCTGCGCCTCCAAGGCACTACTGTGTTTTGGCCTAGTTGTAGAGTTTACAGTGACCCATAGGCCAGAATATTTTCAGCTCACTGTATCACTTAATCAAAGTGACTGCAAGCCTAGACTGTAGCTCCCACTCACCTTCATAAGACTCAGGATATACGTCTGTATATCTACGTTTATTCAATTCCAAGTTTCAATAAACTAGGAAACTTTCCTTAACTTGTTTAAGGATGTTCTCGACATCTGCTAGAATCAATTTCATACTTGCTCATGACTCTTCATGAAGTGTGAACCTCTAGCATAACTCTTATGATGGATCTTATTGCAGTAGCAAAGGGAACCTTCCATATGCATCATCTTTCACCTTATCTTTAGGACAAACATCCTAACATAGATAGATCTTGAGAACACCGGCTAGCAGTATCCCCTGTCGCGATCTATGCTAAACTCCTTTTAGCATCACATCTATATAGGTAAACTATAATCTAACAGCAGTTAAATCTATCACTATAGAATCTTATCTCTAAAATAAGAACTGATAATCCAAGTGCTTTCGTAAAGACCTTGAATTACCAAACATTAATTGACTGTGACATGGGGTGATAATTCTCGAGAGAGATATCCAACACCGTACTCAAAAATTGTAACACACTCCCACTATCCATCTTGCACATTGGGCATATTCTTCTTTTGACTAAATCAAACTCCTTTGATTATCAAACAAAGAAATCGTCTAGAGAAACTTGTTTGAGTCTATAAATGGATCTCGTGGGCTCACATATCATGTTACCGTCTATGAACATCGAGCTATTCTCCCAACGTCTTCAACACTATCATATAGTCATGATACGAAGTTATAACAAACATAGTCTTAATAGAACTGGGCTCAGCCTTACAAGGACAATCCCTCCATGTAAGACAGACTAGGTTCACAACCTGGTTGTCACATATGGAATCTAATTCAGATATTATGGCTCTTAGCCATATCTCTCAAGATTGCCTTTCAAACATTCTTTCATAAGTCGTGAGATTCTTTAAGATAAACATACCAGTAGCCTTTTCAGGCCTGAGGTTATCCACAGACTTACAGAACTTTTGTGTGCACTGAGCAGTGTTCTACACCTCATCGCTATGCGGCGTCTACTCATGTTCCTATGGTTGAATAACTCCTTGTGGTTCTCAAACTACCTTTGAGATCTAAATCTACTCCCACTGTTTCTTTTGGAAGAAACACTTCCTCTAGAAGACAGCATGTTCGGAGACAAACATTTTGCTCCGCGGACAAGTAAATAATATCCAGCGTGCTAGCTAAGACATTCCACAAAGTTGCATATGTCGTACTAGGCTCCAAGCCTTTCTGACTTTGCCTATGACAACTTCAAATCATCGGTTAAGATAGATTCGACATTATCCTCTTCCATATCTAATATGGAATTTATTCAACCTTTATTATTTGGAACTCGGTTAAGTATAAGGGCACTATCCCGAAATAGGTAAGTGATACTTCGCATGGCTTGCTTCACACCTTTATCATATAAAGTGTTGTTTCCATTTTGGGAACACAATCTAAGTGTGTATCGAAAAGATGGTATCCTTCAAGGGAGAATCTTATTCCTTATCAGACGACTTTTGAAACACCCTTCAGGTATTATTACTTCAATCCAATTGAAGATTAATTCCTAAGTAGTTCATCAATCTCATATTCGTACTAGCTCGAACTTTTCAGGCTTTCTGAATTGTTGTAATTCAATAAGTACATTCAACTATTTCTAAAAATAGTCCAATAGAGAGACAAACAATTATTTATGGTATAAATTGTCACAAGCCAACAAACATCAATATGTTTAGGCTTTAGTCAATCTTCTAGGTTTCATAACCTTTTCTTAAAAGGGTATTTTAGTCCTCTTTGGATAAGATACGTATAACCCACATGATTCATAATCATAAGGTTTAGCATCATCAGAATGACGTTTGATTACACGCTTCCCTTCCATAGAGATTGTGCCTAGAGTAACCACAAATCAAGGATAACAGCCATACAAACATTTAATTGAGATCTCATCACATATATCAACTATATAGTGACATCAATCTAGTATGTTACATTCAGTGACCTTCCAACTTTATCGGAATAACATTTATTCTTTACAATTGAATATGTCTACTAAATCCTAACAAATAACTGAAAGTATGTTCTTCATAAGAACCGGAACATAATAACATTTATTTAGTTCCCTTATCAGTTTACTAGATCCAGAATATGGTAAGTGTTACAACGTTTGTTTCACCTTCCATATATGTATTTAATCTTTCTAATTTGATCACACTCACAAGATATCATATATCTAAGAGTTGACTTTGAACTTAGATAGATTTATCTCAATTCACTTGCCTAGAATAGAAACTTCAATAAGTTCTCTATTTAAGCACATGCCCTAACTTTCCTTTTAATCCTTCAGGCACTTGTAAATATTTCTTAGTGTAGTCTTCATAAGATTTAAGAAAAATCACAAGAGCTATGTCTTTCATTTCCTTTCATAGAGAAAATCTAAAGTTTATTTAAATAGTTTATTTAACCTTTTAAATCGTATTTAAAACATTAACAATTTAATTAACCTTTAAGCAATGATAGAATTAAGTCGATACTTAAGTCTTACAATTTTGAAAACAACCTTTCCAAAATTCGATGTAGTCATTCTTATCCAACGTTTGAATTAATTGTCATCATTTGACTGAATGATCATATTGGATCGTATCCAATGTCATGAGCTTCCCCTTTCATTAATAATTAAAGCCTTGGATGACTCCATCAAATATGTAGTCTCATTGTCTCTAACTACTATAACGGGTTTGCTCTTGTTCCTTATTTTAAAAGGATTATAATTACTTAATCATATTTGAGAACGTTTCTCAAAAGGTAACAGTCATAATTTGGTTTTACTAATCGAGAATAAAACATAAATATAAAAGTTTGCTAAAACTACGACCTAAAAATAAAGATAAAAGAGTGTTGTTGTTTATACATGCAAAATCAAAAATGGTCTTTTGGTTTATGATTTTGCTCCCACTAGTCAACTACTCCCAATTGACTTTCAAGAATATTTCAAAAATTCTTTAGTGGCTGAGATCCAATCTAGTTACCTCGATTCCCGGCGGTGGTCGATTAACCAAGATAATTTCGAAAGGTAGGTAACTCTTTACCATTCACATCTCTATGTGATTCTCAGTGGTCGATTAGTCAACTCTTTGGCGATACACATCACTATGTGTTAGTCAACCCCTTGTCTCTAAAGTCAGACGGCCCTGACGTTGGCCAATCACCGAAAGACTCTAGTCAAGTCATAACCTAATATTCACGAGATCTCATACGATCATATCTCAAAAACGACGATATACCCGAGGTAGGTCAACTCCCGGCGGTGGTCGATCAGTTGGATCCGAACACAGTCTCTTGACCGTCGTTATAATATTGGGAGACAATATTTCGACTTGATTTTTGTTGTGGAAGTATTTTCGTAAATTAATTCACTTAATTAATTTTAATTTCGGTCTCATCAATTATATCTATCTCTATAGATATATATCCTACACATTTATCTAGATCGTGCCTAGTCATGCATCTATCGTATCATATAAAATAAATACAAGCACAAAATAAATGAATGCGTAAAGTAACCGGTATGATCATGGACTTTTCCTAGGTGCAGTTTCGAATACAAACTGAAGAAACCGCGGGTCACAATCTAAGGGTAGCTGCAACCGCCAATAGGATCTTTAATGCGCCATCTCCAATGGAATCTTTATTCTTCTTTATTTGGTCTCAATCTTCTGCTCCATTCTTGTTACATTTAATTCTATCTTATAAAATAAATACACCCGCCGCACACGGGGGGAGCTAACGGGAATGGGATAAATGTAGAAAATAAACTAGGTCACGTTCTTTATAACGGCCTAGGACAATTTTAAACCAACAGAAAAATTAAATCATTCACATCTATCCTACCGGTCGAGTCCATGATCAATCGGGGTCCACATAATCATATTATATCTACTATATCTAATTCATACAATAAAATCTTCTGAAAAAGATAAAATTAAAATTTAACTACCGGCGTCTTAATTAATCAATTAACATTTAATCTATTAAATAATTTTATTCAATCAATTAACTAATTAACATTTAATTAATTAAATGATTTTAATGGAAATTTAATTAACGATTAATTTTAAACGATTTTAATTTTAATTTTAATTAATTAGAACTATTCTAAAAATAAATCAAAAATAAAATTAAGTCTCTTTTGTTTCTTAATCAAAAGGGATGCCTTTGGTTTCCTAAACCAAAAGGCATCTTCCTAAACAAAATTTGGTTTAGGCGTGGCCAATTTCCAAAATCAAAATTTTGGAAGTGGCCTAGGCCTAGGCCTTTTACAAATCATATATTTGAAAAGGGTCTAGGCCTATTCCAAATCAAATATTTGGAAAGGCCAAATGATTTTGGTTTAGGCCTTGCCACTTTGCAAAATCAAAATTTTGGAAGTGGCCTAGGCCTAGGTCTTTTCCCAAATCAAATATTTGGAAAGGGCCTAGGCCTATTTCAAACAAAGTTTGGAAAGACCATTATTATTTTAATGCCATGTGGCATCCCAATGGCCCAAACCATTTGAACCATTGGTTAGTCACATGACATAACTAAACAAAGAGATATCAATCACAACTATGAACCATATTGAAACACAAAATACACAAAACAAAATTTAGGGATCCACCAAAAGATGCACCAGCCGACGTCGACCGCCCCAAGGGGGAGCCGCCTCCGCCGGCACAATTTCCGGTGGGGGTGCGAATAAAAAATCTTTCATCATTTAATTACGTGATTTAAAACGATAAAATTAACTACGTAAAATAACATGCTTATTGCTTAAGCTCGAACCTGTCTCTCATACAACTATTAGGAAATCTACACGGGAACGCAGCGGAATTCAAAAATTTATTTCCTTTACCCAGGATCGACTTCGTTTAAGCAATAAACAAATAAGCTAATAACGACGGTGGTTACCTTGGTTGATCTATAAGATCGACGCTTTGACCGTCTAAGGAGAGTAGTTCTGCATAGAGCCGCCCAAGCGTTCGGCCTCTACCACTAGTCCCCATGAACAGCCCGCCGGAATCCCATCATGGATTGCTATTGGAAAACTCCGGTTGCTAGACCGGCCATTTTCCCCTCTCTCCAACTCTCTATAGGATGCTCTCTATTTTACACAAGAACTATTAGCTCTTGGAATTATGATTTACAAAAGAGCGTGACACCCACCTCTTATTTATAGTGTAGGGGCGCCTCAACATAGAGTGGAGGAGAAGAAAACCTTTTCCCAATAAAATAAGGAAAATATAATTGATTGATTTATCTCATTTATTATAATATCTTATATCAAATAAATCTAGAATATTGTCAATATTGTTATAAAAGATAATAATATGTTTATCTATTATTCAAATTGATTACAAGATTTTCTGGTTTATCTTTTGTATTGTATTCACACTGTAATCTCAACTATAAATACCCCATGATACCAGTGAAATAATACACAAGCATTTCTCCTTTCTCTTCATTACTTTGTTTCTGTTCTTTCTTATATTAGTTTTATAACACGTTATCAGCACGAGTCTCTAACCATGAGTCTCATTCAGCGTAAATTGACAAACACAATTTCACCGATTCACAAACTTCTTGTTCATCTTGTCATCACCAACCTCACTAATTCGCCGGCGATCAATGGTGCATCATCACGGAGGTGGATCTGTCCCGCAATATGATATTCAGTACAGGATCTGAGGGTGAACCACAAAAGATAATCAATCGTCAATATATGTGGCGGGCATATATAATAATCGAAGGGAAGTATTCTTTTTGGATCTTTAAGATCTATATATTACTTAGAATATGAAACGTCATAAAAGATCCACTTGTGCACACCGAGCCTCTCGCTCAATTCATAGTTTCATTAGATCTCTATTCTATTTTTATGCAATATAATTTATACACTTTTGTTCAACCTTTATTTGATCTTTTTGGAACAACAGGGATGTATGAATATAAATCAAAAGTTTTCGGGAAGCGATTTAACTAATTAATTTTGATGAGGAGCTCAGGTGCGATTTAATACATGATTCGATTGAAAAACGAACTATGGAAATCGTGTAATTCTTTTGCCTTGTCTAAAATTTTATATTATTTTTCACGACGTCATTTATATTGGACGGATGCATTATATCACCAGGAGAAAGATGATATGGTTGAAACAAAATTGTTAGTTTAATCGGTGTGAACAAAAAAAAAAAAAAAAAAAAAAAAAAAAGGGAGAGAAGAATGATCCAAGAAAGAAAGGAGAAGGGGAGAGAAGATTGATCCAAGAAAGAAATAAATATTAAGGTAAAATTTTGCTTGTTTAATTTATTTTGTAATGATTAAAATATTATCATACAATTACATATTCTATATGAGATGGATACAATTTAATTTTACCTAACGCAATAGCGTCTTGTCCTTTTGACAATTTTGAAAAAAAACTTGATTATTTGGAGATGATCAATACATTGAACGAGCATATAATGGACACGAAGTTCATTTAAATATGTAAAGCTCGTAAAAGTGAATATAAAATTCACAAAAGTTGACATGTCATATTCACAAAAGTTGACATGTCATATTCACAAAAGTTGACATGTCGAGAATTGACGAAAGTGGACATGAAATTCACATAAATGAGTGAATTTGAAAAATAATGCCGACATGTCATTACATTAATAAATAAGGCCATTAAGTCCATTCAAAAGGACATGCTCCAGAGAATGATTGATCAAACGTTAATATTGCCATGTATGAAGTATGGAACCGTTTGAAAAAAAAAAGTTCGACTTGTGCAACCATTTGAAATAATGGTTCAACCACTTGAGATTGGTCGTTTTAACGAAAGCCATACATGATTGGTTCAACTCGCGAATGCGAGGATTTTAAATCGGTTAATTCAGGGCATTTTTATTGCACCATGATTGAAATAATATGGTGTAAGTGACAAGATCTTTGCGGCAAAGCAAGAATATCCCGAGAAATGTCTCAAGAGATATTCGATCTCATTGTACTCATATTGCTGGCTGATGAGTTGATCTCACTGCATGTCCATTGTTCGCTGAGAAAAAAAAATGATGATTTGTTATTGAAAATCAATATTGGTGCCAGTCCATTCTCTGGAGTGAATATAATCGAATTTTGGCCACGGCATAATATTCCAATTTTGGCCATGGCCGTGGTCGCACTGGAGGTCGTGGTAGAGGCCGTGGTCGTGGATGCGGCCGTGGAAAATATGTTTCCTTTCACAACGACAATCATGACATAGTCGAGAAAAGGCATATAATGCCATATATTAATTGAGACAAGGCCATATATTAATGTCGAGAAAAGGCATATAATGCCATATATTAATTGAGACAAGGCCATATATTAATTAAGAGAAGGCCAATATTTTGGTATATTAATTAAGAGAAGGCCAATATTTTAGTTGATATGCCACTATGTGAACTCGGTATTTTGGTTAATATGCCACTATGTCAACTCAGTATGCTTGGAGGTTGTGGGTTTATTTTAGTTGATTTTGATATGCCACTGATATCACAATTTGAAGTTAGTAGGCTTCATGAAGTTAGTTGGCGTCTGTTGATTGTATCCTTTTGCTCAATGGTTGGTAATTCCTTTATGTTGTGGTATGTAACTCCTCTAAGTTGACGCAGCTTTGATGGTAATTTCTTTTTTAGTAATAAAATGGTGATTTTTATATACGATGGGTTGGTTTTATTTATGGGCATTAAGATGAATTCTTCTTGACACATATAAAATACTCTTCCCATATTAGCAATATTAAGTGAACTCGAATGGTAGCTACATTGAAAATAATTATAGATCCAAAAATCTTTGTTTAGGATGCTCTACACTTAGTCTATTGATAAGACTTTATTCTATTTTCAATGATCGTTTTGATTTTCGCTTATGGCTAAATAAAATAATTAAATGTGTTGAACTTAAAATGTATCTTTCGATGCCAATTTTCGTGAGCATCTTAGTTCATACACCTTTTGCATAAGAATAGATTTACACAGTTTCAATTGATATTCTCAATTTGTAGAAAATCAATTTATACTAATACAATTTTCTAATCAACAAGTGAAGATTTCTTCAATATAACAATTCATTTCTATCATATTAATTCACTAAAATGTTTTAGAATTTGATAAACTATTACTTAATTCTAGAAATATTTGAACTCATTCTCATTACTTTTGAGAAGTTGAACACATTATTAGATCAAATCACCTTTAATACTATGCTCTATGTAATGCATGATTTATCTATTCATAATATACGATAGAAACATGCATTTAGTCGAGAAAAGTTGCTTGCCATTTATTATGTAAGTGATCACATTTTGGTAATATAGTGTCTATTGACATATAATTTTTACCGACTTTTCGCTTATCGAGGATTCCTTGAGTTGTTCTAGTAATAGATCCCATATGAATTGCTTGTCTTAGGAATCGTGATACATTGCGTTGTTTGATTGTCAATATTATCATTTACATGATACATTGTGTTGTTTAATTGTGAATATTATTATTAATTTCAAAATCGCTTGACTTAATCATCCTAATAAGCATTGTGAGAATTGATAAAATATCTCTAAAGGAGATAATGCTTCTCCCCAAATCGGAAAATATTAAAGAAATTTGTTGATGCCCGCATAAGAGGATCTCTAACATTAAAATGTTGAATCCGTCACGGGTAATTGCAAATTTTCTAGATACCGATTGTGAAAAAGTGTTGTCCGAGAATAAGAGGAGGAAAATCCATTATATCTCGTGACAAATATGGACATATATGAACCATGAGTTCATATATTATTCATTTACATGAAAACCACGAAGGGTAGATTATGCACATTTTGCATATATCAAATATTTTCCGAGAAAGAGGGAGAAACGAACCAAAAGTTCGTTGCCTCATTCTAGTGATTTCTCTAAATATAACGTGAATTTTTTCGAACGATTCTTGAAGAATCTAAAATCACATAGTGATATATTAAACGCATGAAGCGCAAGAGAGATATTGCTTTCAAAAATCTCATAGAATGAGATATTTAATTGAAACCACTATGTTTTATATGTGTAAATCGCATGAAGCGAATAAAAGAGCATCAATGTATAGCTCGGTGCAACATGTTCGATGAAGATCGATTCTCGGCATTAGGGGGAGATAAAGAAAATCTCATGTTTGAATAAAAGAATGCCGAGAAATTTTAACAAGATAAACGATCTTCCACGCATCGCTTTAATCTGAATCTGCGAAAATAATCTTACTTGTAGTATTTAACAAGTAATATGCTAGATACCTATATTGAAATTAAATGAGTGATTATTTATAAATGCACCAACAAAGATGATTAAAGATATTTCTCTACGTCAGAAGCGTAGAAGACCGATCGGTGTTAAAGATAAAAATCCGCGGAAGAATGATCAATTTATTATTGATATTCAGTCACTCATGAAATCTCTTAAAGAGATTCGTCTTGTAGACGAAAACCCCAAAACAAAAATTGCACGTGCATCAAATGATTAAATATTGGGGTTGCGGAACAACCAATCCATACATTAATAAGAAATTGGTTTATGCTAATATCGAATTAGCAATGAATTTTATGGGAGAAATTATAATAAAATATAATAGTCGTCGACGACATATTTGCCTCGTTAATTGCTATTATTATATCTGGATCCAGTACCTAAGTCATTCGCAGAGTGCCAGAAACACTCAGACTAGGTAAAAATGAAATAAGCAATTGAGGTTGAGTTTGAATTGAAAATATTTGTTCGTTAATGATCAAATATATTCTCCCATTATAGATAATGTTATGTTCCGCTAACTAGTATATCTGGCAGTAACGTTGAGTTTTCATATGTCATGACCACATACTTATGGGTCGTTGGACATTAATATAGATATGAAAATCCTTGGTGGATTTCGAAACAAGTTAATATGACAATCGCGGATGCATACTATTAAGTTAAAAATATCATTAACATTCATGTTGAATGTAATATGACTATAGTATAGTTCTATTGAGGAAAGAATATATAAGTAACTCAAACTTTGTGTCATGAATTTATAGCACTACGACGTGTGAGAGTGGAATATACGCATGCAATTGCGATTGTATTACTTTCCCCATTGTTTTTATAATTATAGTGCTTGACCGAGTTCCATGTGTTGCCCGAATGAGTAGTGGGCATGACAAGATTTAGCCCCTACATTCAATTATCTACATGAAGTCCGAAGGTACGGATATACAAAGTGCGCTCTAGTAACAATCTAGAAAAATTGTTCACTAAAATCATTTCTACATCTCGTTTTGGAACGAAATGTGTTTATAATACTTTAATGCGCACATAAAGTAGATGTTGTCGTCGAGAGGAGCGACAACTTCAAAGTTATTTTAAGTACAATGATGTACTCTTTTCCCTTTGACCAAGTTTTTCCCACGGGGTTTTCTTAGTTAAAGGTTTTTAACGAGGCGATTAGTGCAACACATAAAAACGCATATGACATGAACTATTTACCTTGTCTAGTTTTTTTTCCCACCGGGTTTTTCTAGCAAAGTTAATAGTGCATGACATATACGTTATGCAACTCGGATTGAGAAATTAATTCGACCACATAATAGACTTGCAAAAGAATGGGGAAATTGATGTGCAACGAGATCCGATCAACCGCAACTTGGCGATTTATTTACTAAGACATTGTCAATCGCAACATTCGAAAGACTGGTGAAGAGCATTGGGATGCGACGTTGAAAGACATTAATTGATGCTTGGTTCAGGGGGAGTAAATCAACATAGATAAATATGTACTCTTTTTCCTTAACTAAGATTTTTTCCCACTGGGTTTTTCTTAGTAAGGTTTTAATGAGGCATATCATATCTATTGTTTGTTGAATAATAGATATCCAAGGGGGAGTGTTATAAAAGATAATAATATGTTTATCTATTATTCAAATTGATTACAAGATTTTCTGGTTTATCTTTTGTATTGTATTCACACTGTAATCTCAACTATAAATACCCCATGATACCAGTGAAATAATACACAAGCATTTCTCCTTTCTCTTCATTACTTTGTTTCTGTTCTTTCTTATATTAGTTTTATAACAAATATCTTATATTGAATATTTCCAAGATATTGTCAATATCTAATATTGACTATCTTTATTTTATTACCATAAATCAATTTACACATGTGTATATTTATCACATATATAAATCTATATATATATATATATATATATATATATATATATATATATATATATATATATATATATATATATATATATATATATATATATATATATATATATTATATATATGTGCACACTACACTAGTGCGCCTGTACATCTCAAATGCACCTCACACACGCATGTGTGTATAAATATATATAAATATTAATATCTTATACTCATACTAGATAATATAATACCATGATTAATAAATTTACAAAATCCATGTATATCACATATATACACAATTTCGACATACACACATTATGTGTATATTTAATTAATCAACATAATTAATATCTTGTATTTAATTTATTCACAATAAATAAATACCACCATATTAATTTACCACTTTAACCTTTATAGTCTCGAGATAAATTCTTTCCTTATTTAGTTATCAACTATAACCACATTTTAATCCGGCTAGATGTTCTTATGTGTGTGACCCGATAGGCTTCCGAATATGTTGGCCGTAGACACAATGTGCAAATTACCAAAATGCCCTTCATGCCTAACAATCACGGGATAGCGTCTAGCAACACACCGTGACCCCCAATCATCGGAAGAGTCAAATGCAATGACTACTACCTTTCATGTGAAAGTGTTACCGTGTAACTTACAATCCTATCGTTGTAATAATATCCATACGGTCGTACGTCGAGTGTCAAACATTAACGAATGTATCTTATAATCTGGATATCATGCTCTCTCGAAGTAACTCGTTTACTCCCACTTTGCAAAGATTCACGAGAGCTAGACATTCCTTATAAGAAGGCCATTTCGGATATTCGATCCCAATCATAGGATACGCGATTCCCGGACGACCAATCATGTATACTCCGCATGCTTCAATATCATACCCAATCACTACCGCATGATCGCCCCGTGGCTAGGGGAAACCTCAATAGTGTCAAAGCATGACAATCCACTTTTAGTAATGCCATCCGCAACGGAAGCGATTTAAGGATCTAGATCTATAAATTACACGTAATAAAATAACTGGATCTACATCTACAAGCGGGTTGTAGAACATACCTCTTGGATCTCAAAATCCAAGTTGAAGAACCGCAATAGAAAGAACGAACAAGGTGTGAAGAGCACCACGATCTTCCGTACGTGTGATCCAAGAAACTCCCGGTGGAAGGAAATTCTCGTCTCGAATCTCTCCGATATGCTACCCGGAAAAATCTCCAAGATTTTCCCCTATTCTCCCCTTGGCCGAAAAAATATTTCTTCTCCTCTCTAAGAGGTAGAAGTCGAATTATGTGTTTGTGTAAGGCTTGGGAGAACTCTCTTTATATAGGAGAGTAATCCTTGACCTCCAAGGATTTTATTTTGCAAATAAAATAAATCCAATAAATAAAAATAATCCCATAATATTCTAGAACAAATCTAGAATAATATTTATCTTTATTTCTTACAATAAATATTTATCCAATAAATATTTTGTGCACATGTCTTAAAACAATTTCTTGTTTCCTAAAACATTGCACTTGGCCGAAATTTGGCATTGACCTAGTCAATGTTAATTTTCGGCCATAACACATTAATTTGCCAAGATTATGAAAAATTTATTTTTCACATATTTAATCATTTAGCCCAACTAATTTAATAGTTCACTAAACAATTAATTCACATATCGTTTTGATTAAATTCTAATAAGAACTAAATTAATATTATCAGGTTTGACGTCCGAGAATAGCTATGCTATATTTGGAGGCACGTCGGGGACCATGGACTAATAATCAGCGGCTCCGATAAATCAAATAAATAATTATCTTACGAACAGAATAATTATATTCGATAAATCAATCACAGGAATATGCCACCATATCCCGTGACTACACTCCTCCGATTATAAGATTATATTTATCTCCTCACGAGAATGATAATAAGCGTCCATTGATATAATCATTACATATGGATTAATCCTCCATAGACTGTTCATTCTAAATCGGGAAGTTACCGTTAACCCTTTTTTGAACCTCTTATCCTTATTTACCATTAACCCTCTAGTGATCAATTAATTCATACAACTCACTGGTAGCTAATCAGTGTAATATGAACTCGTACGATCGATCAGTTTCTAGGATTAACAAATAAAGGAACTGTCTATCTACTTCCATAAATGGAAGGAATGGATTCCGTATCTGTGATAACACAGACTACTCACTCAATCCAGTACAATGCCAAGATGGGGTAATTCATATCACAGACTCAGTGTAATCCTTAACCGTCATGTCAAACCTCATACTGGTTCAAGCAGTTGACTGTGATCACCTCAGGATTAAGATATATCCATAAATATGATCATCGATTGATTCGATAAGACTTCTCGATTACGGAATTATATCGTGAACTCCAATCAAATCGGTCCAGCCCTATATGATATATCTATCATATATAAATGCCCCATTAAGTTCTCTTAACCGAAAGTCCGGATAAGACAATCACACCTATTGTGTTCTGGGCGCATTAATAGCACGTTAAAGGAGAGACCCGATACTCTCGATTAACTTCACAACAGGCTAATTGTATTTTAAGTACATCTTCACTAACTCAATCCTCCCGTGTATATCCCATACACTGAGTTAAGTGGTTACATAAATGATATACTTTAGGGTTTTGTGTAGTGTAAATACTATTGTCACATCGGTGAATATGAGAATAATAAATATGAATAATAATATCATTTCATTTATTAAATAAAACAATTACAAAATTGTCTTTCGGGCATCACACCTAACATCCACACCGTGATGCCATGAAGACTCCGGTCCTAAGGTTAATTACACAACCGTCACATAGTGTGACACTTATCCGTGTAAGTGGGTTAGTCTAACGTACGCATTCTTTAATACACGTCCACGTACAGTCCAAGTGTCTCTACACTTCGATAGACGAGATCTATCCCTGCCCTTAAAGAAAGAAGACATCTAATACGTGCTAGCATGCTTATACTATCAATGCCCTGTTTAATAGTACATCGGCCTAGACACATTTAAGTATCAAACTTATTAAAGTGATTAGAGATCTCATCAACCATAAACGCCTATCATGGTTTCTCTATCACAGTTTAATACTAAGGACGTTATCATATAACAATTCATAATTGGTTTTTTAAAAGAACATATATATGACAACAGAAAAGCCATTTTATATATGTATAAAAATAAAGAAATAGTAGAAATGATCTGACCCGGTCGGATCCGGTCCAACCCGATTGAGTTTAGAACACTATTTATTGTGTTGAGGCGGTTCCTTTGACTTGGTATTTATATCTCACCAACAAATAGTGTCCTAAAATCTCACCAAGAATGGCACTCTTATTAAAAGACCCGATTGGGTATAGAACACTATTTTTTTGAGAGGATCTGTAAGATTTATTGACTGATGAGTTCATATGTCACAACTTTTTGATGACGGTGTAATGGATTATTAAACTAATCAAATTATTTTATTGTAGTACAATCGCAAAGTTTATCTTATGTATTCCCGGAGAGTATTAATTTCACATATAAGAGATTAGTAAGAGCATATGCCTTTTTTTAATGTCGATCGAGATTATTAACTGGTTCCACCGAACAATTGTATATCAAATGTCACTTGTCCATGAAGAAAAATTATATACAAAAAGTTTTAAACTCCTGTTTTGAGTATACTCAACTATACAATTATATACAAAAAGTTGTAAACCACCATTTTTATTGTACCATTTTGAGTAAACTCTACTATACAATTATATACAAAAAGTTGTAAACCCCCAGTTTGAGTAAACTCTAATACAATAATATACAAAAAGTTATAAACTCTCTTTTTGAGTAAACTCTATTATACAATTATATACAAAAAGTGGTAAACCCTCGTTTGGAGTAAACTCTACAATACAATTACATACAAAAAGTTGTAAACCCCCGTTTTGAGTGAACTCTAATACAATAATATACAAAAAGTTGTATACCCCCGTTTTGAGTAAACTCTAATACCATAATTTACAAAAAGTTGTAAACCCCCGTTTTGAGTAAACTCTACTATACAAATATATACAAAAAGTTGTAAACCCCATTTTGAGTAAACTCTAATAAAATAATATACTAAAAGTTGTATACCTCCGTTTTGAGTAAACTCTGATACATTAATATGCAAAAAGTTGTAAACCCCAATTTTGAGTAAACTCTACTATACAATTATATACAAAAAGTTGTAAATCCCTGTTTTTTTTGTACAAAAAATAGTAAACCCCCGTTTTGAGTAAACTCTACTATTCAATTATATACAAAAAGTTTTAAACCCCCGTTTTAAGTAAACTTTAATACAATAATATACAAAAAGTTATAAACCCCCGTTTTGAGTAAACTATACTATACAATTATATACCAAAAGTTGTAAACCTCCGTTTTGGGTGAACTCTACTATAATTATATACAAAATGTTTTAAACCGCTGTTTTGAGTAAACTCTAATACAATAATATACAAAAAGTTGTAAACCCCCATTTTGAGTAAACTCTTCTATACAATTATTTACAAATAGTTATAAACCCCCGTTTTGAGTGAACACTAATACAATAATATACAAAAAGTTGTAACCCCCATTTTGAGTAAACTCTACTATACAATTATATACAAAAAGTTGTAAACCTCTGTTTTTATTGTACAAGAAGTTGTAAACTCATGTTTTGAGTAATACAATAATATAAAAAAAGTTGTAAACTCCTATTTTGAATAAACTCTACTATACAATTATATACAAAAAGTTGTAAACCTCCGTTTTGAGTTAACTCTACTATAATAATATACAAAAAGTTGTAAACCCCCATTTTGAGTAAACTATACTATACAATTATATACAAAAAGTTGTAAACCCTCATTTTGAGTAAACTATACTATACAATTATATACAAAAAGTTGTAAACCCCTGTTTTTTTAATTTTGATGCATTCAATGTAGTACAACTATAAACATATGGGCCCTTGAATATTGTTTTTTTAATATTTTTTCCCAAATTAATTACAACCTTAAGTTTTAGCCGTTTCAAAAATAAAAGAATATACATTTTGGCAAATTTCGGGAATTTTGAACTAATATACTTTAGAATATTCCTTCTGGCGAGATGCGTTGGACATTGCTATTAGGGGTAAAAGTGTCCACTCATATGTTAAACCCTAATCCTCAAACTTTTCTTTCCTATATCACCTCCGACGCTGATAAATTGTGCCATAACCATGTCTTTTACTAAGAGTGCCATTCTTGGAGAGATTTTATAAGGAAAATCACAACCATGCCTTCTGATTTAAAAATTCCGGTTGAAACATTCAGGTTAGAACTAGAGATCATCGATCATGGCATATCATTTTTCCAGGGCCTTCGTGCATAGGTAATCTTCAATTCTTTTAGTTTTATCCTTTAATACATTGTACTAAATGTTATGTTATGTGACATCTTTTTTAATGAAAGTACTACAAATTCAAGAAACAAATCTAGAATAATTCATCAGATTTATTTGCACAAGTGATAATTGTTTCCTTTGATTGTTTAAGAAATGTATAATCCTTCCATTGCAGATTTTATAATTATCAAGAAAAAGGATGAAAAATAATAGTTATGCATCTTTACACTTATCATCTTCTACCTCATGGATCATGGCCGTTGACTTTTAATATTCTGCAAGCTTACATAAATATATCGTCATGTTTACAGATGTTGCAAAGAATAATGATGTTGTGTCTAGAGATAACATCAGTTGTTCATAACGGTGAATTGATGAATTACCATCTCTCCCAAGAGCTTAAGCTTATGGGGAGGTAGATAACTAACATTATATATCCTTCAAATGTGGGTTTATAAAAAGAGAGAGTTCAACACTTGGGTTTTTTTTTTTTTTTCCATCTTGGGAAAATTATGTTTAGAGCAGAGTTTGATCAGGACCACTCTTGCTTTTGGGAACAAGAGGGCCTGAGTTCTAAAAAAAACAATTGCTGGGATAGAAAAGACCCCCACTTGATAGGTGTTAAGGGTCAAATTGTAGTGTTTTTAAGGATATATTTCACCTCAATTTCCCCCATATACGTATGATTTTCATAGAATTCGAGGTTTATAGTGAAATATTGAGTGAATGGTGATTTAAAGAGTTAAATATGAAAACGTATCAATTTATACGATTATTTGATTGTTTTATATGGTTTTGGATATTGTTACGTTTTTGTGGTGTTATAATGTTGTGGTACGGAAAATTCCGCAAACGACTCGTAACACGACGGGCTAGTCAAAAAGGCGTTTTCTGAAGAAGAGTCCTTAATGAAAGTTGTAGAGTTTTCCGAGGGCTTAATTATGGCGTTTGGATCATAATTTTTGGAGGTCTACAACTCAAGATATGAATTTTAGAAGTTTGAGTCCAAACTCTAAACTAGCGTTCACAGCAGCAATTTGATACAGAGTCTTGCAAAAATTATCAAACGAACGTCCGACTTTCTAGACGAGCGTTCGGCACCGCCATACAGCAAACCGACATTGCAGCCTATAAATTCAGCGCAGCATTCAACCCTAGTCACATACATTATACGCAGCAGCTTCTCACTTGCACTCAAAAAGTCGATCATGGGAGCAGCCCGGCCGGCCAAGCTTCCATGCTTGGTCGGCCGGTGGTTAGATTAGGTTTTATTTTCAGTTTTCGTTTCTTTTTCTCCATTGATGAATAAGGCTGTGGCAGCCATGGACAAAGCTTGAAGCTTCTTATTTTCCAGCAACACTTCGATTTGTTTCTTGGATGATTTTGTAAGTTTTAATTCAATTGTTTATTTCCTATGTTTAATTTGTTAATTGCATATAAATCGAAAGATTATTGCTTTGTTGATTTCTACCGTATGACGAAAGTCGGTGTAGTTTAGATCACCGTAGGAAAGTTTGGATTTTTAATCTATACATAACGAAAGTTCGTAGATTAATTATCTAGGTTTACGAGAGAACCACGATTTGAATTAATTCGTTGCAAAATTATCCTAGGGAGATATTGAGTATCATTATCACCGGAAAGATGAGATTTTTCATGTGTTTATTTTGTGAGTTAACTTGTTCTTTTTTTCATGCTTTGAGATGCCGTATGTTAATCGAATTTAGATAACGGAAGTTAATAAATTCGTTAGATTGCCATGATAGAGATTAACAATTATTATTCCAACAAACGGAAGTTGAGGGATAAGGTTGTTAGATTAGGATTTAATCCGTATCTTTGCTTCGTATAGATGTTAGTTAAGACCGGAAGGCAAACTAATGAATGGCGTGATAAATCGGAAGAGGAAACGCTTCTTTAGATAAGATAATAATCCAAGATAACTTGTGAATGAATATGTGTTAATCTTATTTCTTTCGGTGAGGTGATGGTTGTTGGGAAGAGGTTGATCATGGTTTGTTTATGGTTGTTCAGTAGATAGATTTACCGCTTTCGTAGATGTAGTTTTATTTATGTTTTTATCGCTTTTATCCTTCCCGGCTTTGGATTAACAATCCTCTCATCCGGTTTACTTTTCCGTTTTAGTTTAGGTTTAGGTTTTAGTTAATAAAGGAGGAATTAATGAAGTTAGATTCGACATCCCAATTCCCTGAGGATCGATACCCGTACTTATCCAACTTTACTAGCAACTACCCGGTATTCGGCCGGTTAGGAGGTAGTTTTGCATGGTAGTATAGGTTTATAAATTTTCTTTTGTTTTAATGATGCAAAATCTCCCCAACAATAGGCATGTTGTATTATATAAAATATTAATTATCAGCCTCCGTATCAGCTTAAGTTTTTGAATGAGATGGATCATGTTCTCTACTTTTTTGACAAAATATCATGGATTCTTTACAGAGAAGCTCCACATGGGGAATTAGATGTTCTTTGTTATGAAGCGCGTAACGGGAGATAGTAATCCACCTTATAGGAAACCAATCATTAATAACATAGTTACAACTCACCTTAATTAAAACCTAGATACACATATAAGAACACTTGCATCAATATTTTTTAGCAGATTATGTATTTTATGAATATTTAGCAGATTCTCTATTTTATGAATGTTGCACGTATACTTTTGAATAGAAAATTTGTTTTCTATGCAATACAAGTAGTTTATAATTTAGAGATTACGTATTTACATAACTAAGTGATTCTACTACCAACAGTCTCTGCAGGGTAAGTTTGAGATTGTTTCATATTGGGTTCATTCATGTTGTCGGAAAGCACTAGCGGTCTCAGGGTTGGAGGTCTGACCGTGTTGTTGGCCGGACCAGATAGTAGAGTTTTGGGTGGTGGAGTTGCAGGAAGGCTCATTGCAGCAACTCAAGTTCAGGTACTTTGGATCCATCCCATTTTATTTTTAGATTTAATGTGAACACAACTTTTATGTTGTTTGAAAATGATATGCGCACACCCTTCTATCACACACCGAAGATACAATTTAATCGATAATTTACAGTTTATGGATGGATGATGATGCTAAGTTGAGTTTGTTTTCTAATGAAGTGAACATGAAAAACTACACAGTTCATTTGTCATTGAAAATCACAACCACTTGTATCAGATATCGTAAATTCAAAAAAATCTACACAATTTTGATCCAGATCTTTCACATCCATAAAAACTCAACGACAAAAGAGTCTTTATTTTAAATTGTTTAATATGAAATTTATAAATTTTTCCTTACATACATCGGGCAAAATAGAGATTTTTATTCAAATTCTACGTTGTAAAGATTTTTGATACATTAAGATGCTTAATAGATTTTTGATTCTCCTCCTTCGTGCTATGATTACTACCTTGTCATGTCCTGCCCCACGGATACACAATGTATGTACCACCAAACATATTTGTTAAATAATAATGGCACTCACTCTTTTCTCCTAAATGTTCAACGCAGAATCACTATATGGAGATGGGAGAATCATACAGCGCATTTGTGGACACTAGGATGAATAACCTTAAGCTTAGATTTATGCTATAGTTGGGAAGTAGTTCACGAAATTTCTATCGGTAACGGAATGCTATTTCTTCTGTTTGATACTTGACTCCTTGTTTGCAACCATATGGATTGAATGGTGAAGAGCTGTCAAAAATGAAATATGGTGGTCATGTATAGTTTTTTTCCCATCGGATTGTTGGATGTGCCGCAAAATACAGAACACTTTATGTGTCAACGAGTCATATATGAATATTGTATGTTGCTTCAGTGAATCGTTGGGAATTACTTTTTATGCTTGTTTCTTTTTTGAAACGAGGACTCATGGATTATCTTATACAAAAAGACCTTTTATCTCTTGATGTGTATCTTTTGAAAGAAGTTTTGAGTGTGTTTTGATCCATTTGTGTTCTAGAGCAGGTAAAACAAATTAAATGAATAAAGTTGAATATATCAACATTTTTGGTGGACCGTTCAACAAAAATAAGTCGTCTCTTACAACCACACGATCTTGGAATTCACACCATTGTTCAAAAGTATTTTAAATTTTTTAAACTAAATCTAAATGGACTAAATTTTAAGACGGAGGAGTATAAAGTATTGTAACATATAGCAAGAAGAACCGGAGAACAGAAGCAAAACAGATCGTAAAATCATTCAAGAGCAGAAACGCATAATCTAACTTGGTATCCAACAATGTGTTGACTAATCCACAGGCAAAAACGAGGATTTTATTATCCACAAAAGTTACACAATTGTTACATCAACATGGTATTCATAGCCTTAGGATCCAAACCATTGCCGACAAAACAACCCACAAATGATTTATTAAAAACACCATCGATGTAGACTTCACGATTGAGACGATGACCACCAAATTTAACCAGATTAAGACTCAGACCTTACTAGGCGTGAACACAATAGACTTTTGACGTGGTCACCAGATTTCAGCTAAGAACATCAACCTCGATACTCAGCTCCAGGTGTTAACTTTAGATGTTGCTACCATAATTGTACGAAACACATTTAGCTTCAGCTCTGATAGACAGATTCAGATTCAGACGTACATAACAAATCACCATACTAAAAAATCTCCACATTGATTTGAAATCTCGTTCAACCAAACGAATAACCAAGTTCTAGACATTTTGTACCAGATGCACAAACCAGTGCCAGATTTACTCTTCAACATACTTGTTTTGCCAGACAACTTAACAACTTTGTATGTTTAGCAAGTCCAAACACAACTGAAGCTTGCTCTTTTGAACAATTGTCATCAATGCTGATCTTCCTCACATGAATTCTCTTTTCCTTCCTCAACAAAATGATACATCACACTAATATGCTTGTTTCTCTCATAATTCATATGATCTTTAGCTAAACATATTGCACTCGGGCAGTCACAATATATCCTAGCTTGATTTTGATATAAAAAGGATTCCAATACCTGAAGATGACCCACATGACATGCACAATGCATTTGATCATGATAGGCATCTAAATTTTCTTCATGGCATAAAATAAAATAGTAATTAACTTACTGAAAAAATAATGCCAACTAGACCCTAGTGTACAATGTACAGCGCGTAAAAAAAGGAAATCCGTAGTAGTAGTGAGATTCAGCATTACCGCATGTTGGTAGTCCTACCGTAGGGGTGATGTACTCTCAGCTCAACAGTGATAGTCCTACCACTGGGGTGGTTTTCCCCCACCACACCGGTAGTAGTGCAGAATCACAAAATTGCTGTAATTATCACATATTTTCTCAGTAAATATTCAAATCTCGTAAAATCGCAAATTAAAATTTTAATTTCAAAGAATTAAATGCATAACCAACTATAACCACCCAATCTATAGGCAAGGCCAAACGTTTGGGTTTCCAACCTTTCACGGTTCATCCTCTTTGCCTAAGAGGACAATACCTCCTGAAGTAACATCAACTCCTTTACCGCAAAGGACAATTCCTCCTCATGCAGCAACAAATCCTTTGTCTTTAATATTTACGTTTTATAATAATGCCTTTTTATTATAAAACCTTCCTTTTTCTCCCCAAACAAATTGGTTGTACTAAATGTTTGTTAGGTTAGTTCTTGTGGCTCATGTCCCATTCCCTATAGTATAGTGACCGACTCAATTATATAATATATTATATGTATGTCATAACTTTGTGATGATTATTACGAGTTGTACTAGTACATAATGTTGTGTTTTATGGTATGAAAAATGTAATTCTGTACGACTTGGTTATTCATTTGTTATTAGCCAGATGACTAAGGGGAAATATAGTAATTGTCTGTGCTATTTTTCCCAAGGTATAAAAGGGTTTTTATGGCGAGAAACATTGTGTAACGAAAGATGAAAACGGGGAAAGGCCGCTCCTGCTGTAGGGTTTTCCCGTTCTCAATTTTGCACCAAATCTTCTTCGTTTTCTTTGTTTTTCGATGATTTCCTTTGATTCAAAGGTTTTTGACAATGGTTGTGTAGTGGGTCATAAACTAATCAACTCAATTAATCTAGTAATACAATAAAGTTTATCTTAAGTATTTGCGGAGATTAATAAATGCACATATAAGAGATTAGTAAGAGAATGCCTTTTTTTAATGTCTCGAGATTATTCACTGGTTCTACCATATGAATATCAAATGTCACTTGTTTATGAAGAAAAATTTATTCTCAAAATATATGTAATGTTTAACTTGAGTAATAACTAATGTATTGGGAAAAATTATATTATAATTCACACTTGAACTCTTTGAGTTACTGATAACACGCTATTTAGTACCATAAACCATGCCTTTATTTACCCCGAATTACGCTCAAGAGTGAAAAGACAATCTGTATATTATGCGAAATACTTGTTAATTTCATAGTACTTGTTCCTTTGTTAGTAATTCTGCATATATGAGACTACCCCGTGGGTTGGTACAGTTTACTTTGTTTTATGTGTTTTTCAAGAGTGCCTTATCCCGGAGCAGTAGAGACGTGGATCCGGACAGAGAGAAAGTCATGGGGCCGAGTTAAAAGAGTCCATAAAGAGAGCTGTCAAAGAAAAGAGTATGAAGCTTTTTGGTTTCCCTTTTCCACGCCGTCTTTAATTTGAGTAGATCAAGTTAGATCTCCATAACCAAAGGTATGAAGCTTTGAACATTCCTTTATGTCTTAGTTATGGTAGATTTACTAGCTTTTATGTGTTGTACCTAATCTGAACCTTTAACAACCACGTAATTTACAAGAATTAATCATAACGAAGCAATGTAGTTGAAGAATTAAGAACCACTGCGCTCGATTCAACGATGTTATATATCGCTGAATCGAGGTAACTTTAGGTCACCTTAATCTGGAGATTCAGCGTCAGCTTCGTTGATCGGCATGTTTAATTAACGGTAGGTTAGATCCGTCAAATCTGCTTATTGTATTCGTAAATTAACATGAAGGACGATGAAGTGAATTGTTAATTAGGACATAGTCTAGATCAATCTCTAGGAACGTTCTAGAAAATCCATGATAGCTACTTTCTGAGGTTCTCGGTATTGAGCCGGCACTTTCTAGTACTTCATGTGTGTGAGTTAGTACAACCAAGTAAGGATGTTAATTTCACATAGACGTTTGTTGTCCTTTCAATGGAAGTAAACAAGATTAGGAGACTGCACCCGTAGCTAAAACTAAATTAATAACATGTTTTGATTGATTCGGGGAATTATTGTGTAAGTAAACATGACGAATAGTTACACCAAGTTGTGAGATAGGTTGGGAAGGGAGGATTACCGTTTCTTTTCGTTCTTATGTTGGTCACATACCATATGTGTGTTCTCAGTTAAATGAATCATTTCTGGATTATAACCATGTGTTTTTTATGTTCCACTTGTATCCATTCCATACTTGTTAATCAAGTCCTTTGTATACTTTGCTAGATTTATGAAAATGCCATATTTCATCTATTTAACTTGTAATCCAAGAAAATAATTGAGTTCTCCCATCATGCTCATTTGAAATTTTCTTTTCATCAGACTTGCAAACTTTTCACATAAATTTTCATCTTCTGATCCAAATATGATATCATCCATATATATTTGGACAAGTACAGTACTTGATCCACCTTGTAGATTGAAAAGTGTCTTGTCAATGGTTCCTTTGCTGAATCCATTGTTTATCAAGAAATATGAGAGTGTCTCATACCAGTCTCTAGGTGCCTGTTTGAGTCCATACAGTGCCTTTTTGAGCTTGCACACTTTATCTTCCTTACCTTTAACATGAAAACCAAGTGGTTGTTCAACATAAATTTCTTCTTCCAATAGTCCATTTAGAAATGCACACTTTATATCTGTTTGATAGATTTTGAAATCTTTGTGTGCTGCAAAGGCTAGGAACCGTCTGATTGCTTCCAATATTCCCACTGGTTCAAATGTTTCATCATAATCTATGCCTTCTTCTTGTGAATATCCCTTTGCTACCAGTCTTGCCTTGTTTCTGACAATTGCTCATTGCTCATCCATCTTATTTCTGAATATCGATTTTATTCCAATGAAATTTGCCATATTTGGTCTGTACACAAGCTCTCATACTTCATTTCTTTCAAATTCATTGAGCTCTTCTTGCATAGCTTTAATCTAATTAGCATCTGGAATTGAATCATCTATTGTATTAGGCTCAATCTGAGAAATAAAACATGTTATGATTGTCTCCAGTAGTATTCTGGTTCTGACACCTGCATTTACATCTCCATTGACTTGCACATCTGGATGATCTATGAGCCAGTTGATATCATGTTGGAGTTGTGTTTGTGTTGCTTTCTCTGCTGGTTAATTTATGTGCTGGTACTTCTTCCTATTCATCAGCTACTTCATCCAACACTGCAGTTGGTGTCTCTGCTTCTATGTAAGCTGGTCTAGACACATGTTTTCTTGTCTCTTTATCTTCTTGAGTGTGTAGAGCTTCACAGCTCATGTTAGGTTCATCAAACACCACGTGAATTGATTTTTCAATCACCAGAGTTCTTTTATTCTTCACCTTGAAAGCTTTGCTTGTGGCAGAGTATCCTATGAAGATTGTCTCATTAGCTTTTTTTCATCAAATGTGTGTAATTGATTCTTTCAGGACAAAACATTTAGATCCAAACATATGTAAGTGAGATATGTTAGGTTTTCTTCCATTCCATTTCATAGGGTGTTTCCCTATGATGTTTATTGATGATAGATCTATTTTTTGTGTAGCACATTGTGTTTGCTTCTTCTACCGAAAATCTCTTTGGTAGTCTTGCTTCAGCTATCATTGTTCTGACAGTTTCTTTGAGGGTTCTGTTTTTTTTTCTGCTACACCATTTTCCTGTGGGGTTCCTGATGCAGAGAGTTGATGTAGTACCCCATTTTCTTCACAGTAAGTTCTAATTGCTTCATTTTGGAATTCAGTTCCTCTGTCTAATATGATCTTGATGATCTTAAACTCTTTCTCATTCTACGGTTTTTTGAGTAAGTCAGGTAGCTTCTTGAGAGTTTCCTCTTTTTGTTCTTGTATATGGTCCATGTATATTTTGAAAAGTCATCAACCACCACTAGATTATACTTCTTGCCACTCACACTTACAGGTGTAACTGGTCCAAAAAGAACCAAATGCAATAGTTGTAGAATTCTTGTTGTTGACTAGTGTGGCTTTGACTTGAAGGAACTCTTGATTTCTTTTCCCTTCGGGCAAGCATCACATAGGCTTTCTTTCTTGAAAGTGATTGCAGGCAGTCCTTCCACAAGTTTACTTTTTGCTAGCTTGTGTATTGTTTGGAAATTTAGATGGTTGGGTCTTATGTGCCAAATCCAGCTTGGTGATTGCTTCTGTTTGACTAGTTGACATGTCTATGCTTTGTTGTCTTCCAATCCACCATATACATCTTGTCTTCTCGTTTTCCTGCAAGTACAATTGTGTTGGTGTGTTTGTGGATTACTTTGCAACCTTATTTGCTGAAGTGCACATTGTAGCCTTTGTCACAGAATTGAGTAATGCTTAAGAGATTGAAGTTCAATCCTTTGACATATGACACATTCTGAATCTTCAAGTTGTTCTTTAACTTGGTGCCTTCCCTCTTAATCTTGCAAGGTTTTTCTTTGCTTCCAAAAGGGACTATTGGTCCATCAAGAGCATTGAATTCAGTCAACCACCCTTTATTCACAGTCATGTGTCTAGAAAATCCACTGTCTATGTACCAGACATCCTACAAAATAAATTAGATATCTTCAAGTACCCAACACTGTTTGGGTCCATACCTGTTAGTGATCATGCCTCTTACTCCATGTGTGTATCCAAATAATCATCTACTTGGGGGGTTGAAATCATAAACCTCATATGTATATGTCATGGAAGAATAACTTCTAATAGGTTTACTAAAAGTATTTTGATACACTTTCTTGTTGTTTGACATTCCAACATCTTGTTTTACTCTCCATTATACAAGAGGTGACCTGTTCTCATATTGTCTTTTGTATCCAGGGCCAGTATTATTATGGTAACTCTTGAATCCAAAGGATTGTTTATGAATTGGTCTCCTTTTGTAGATTGGGGGTATGATATTCCAATCATCATCTAAAGGGTAAAGTCTGCCCTTACCTTTCTGTAAACCTTTGCCTTTAGTAGGCTGATGATAAGATGATTTACTTTGCTGGTTCACTGCACTGCTTTTTGACTTCACTAGAGAAGGATGAGTAGTTGGAACTATGGTTTGTCCTTTTCTGAACTTAAGTCCAATTTCGGTCTATAATTCTGATCTTTGTTAGCCATTGTTTCTTTCCACATCAGACTATTGTAGCTAATACCTGATCTGGATCCAAACATTTTTGGGCATTTATAAGCTGGTAGAGAAATCTTCTCTGCTGGCAAGGTAGTTTCCTTTGTTTACTTATCAGATGTTTGACCATCTGCTGTTTGTTGAACAGCTAAGTGAACATTCTTACTACTTAAGTGAGATTTTTGCATATCCAGTTCTCTTTTTAATCCTTCACTTTCCTTCCTTAGATTCTCACAATCTTGTTCCAAAATTTCATGATTTGATTGAATCTCTTAATATCTTCTCAAAAGATTTTGAATCAAACTTGTAGAATGAATAGGGGAAATGGAGGATTGTGCAGTGTCAGATGTAGATGCACTAGATAGTACCTCTGTTTCTTCAATTTCTTTTGCCATCAGACATAGGCATGTTTTGTCATTGTTTGAGCTGGTGCCTTCACTGGCATCTGAGTCATTGTCAAATGACTCTGCTGCATCACTTTCTTCACTGCTGGTTTCGGCCTTTTTGTTCTTCCTGTCGGATGTGTACTTCTTTTTTTAGAAGATTTGTATCTCTTTTTCTCATCATCCTTTTCTTTTTGTTCTTCGGGATAGTCAGCTTTGAAGTGTCCTTTCTTCTTGCAGTTAAAGCATCTGAATTCTTCATCCTTTTTCTTGATGTCTTGGATGGATGATGTTTTGTTCTTGGATGATGAACTCCTTTGTACTGCTTTTACTGAATCAGTCAAATCTTTTAATCAATAATGCAATCTACTCCTTCAGCTCTTGGGTCTCTTTGCAGGTTGAGTCAACTGCTTTGCTTTGCCAGGGTGCCATCAGTGCACCGGCCATGTGTGGCTATTCTTGTGCAACATTCTCATTCGTTAATTCAAATTCATGAGCTTTCAGTTGTGACATTAATGTTAGAGTCATCATTTTTGGATAGATCCAATGTGCCTTTCAGTCCTGATGTTTTGATCTTTCATCATTCAGGAAGGCTTTCAAGCGAACTTCTTTTTGAGGATATGTATGCCCCAGTTGTTGTAGTTCACTCATGATACTTTAGAATCTGATGTCCATTTGATCAACAGACTCACCAGTCTTAATTTAGAAATTTCTGTTTTGCAACAGACAATTTATTTTCCTTGATTGCCTCTGATCCCTCATTGACAAGTGCCAATTTCTTCCAAATTTCTTTTGTTGTTTTGCAGTCTATGATCCTCATGAACATGTAGCTGTCTATAGTCTCCAAGATCATGTCTTTTTGCAATAAAATTAAGATTTTCTCTTCTTCTGTCATCTTTGGTGTTGGTCCCAGAGAAGGGTGAAATATAGTTAGGGGGTGAATGACTATATTGTGAGTTTAATGTCTTTAAACCTCAGGAGTTACAAAAACATTTATGATGTAAGCTTTTATGAAACGGAATATTAAAACCCTTATAAAACGTATTTTAAAATTATTTAAGCAAACATAGACATATGTATAAAGTAATGAAAGTAAATGCTGTAAGTAAATAACACAAGGTTTATAGTGGTTCAGGGTGGTGTAATCCCTTAGTCCACTCTTCTCCTGTGATGATCGGAGGAATCACTATTGTTTTTCACCAATACATGAGTATGATTGTCCTTGGCTACACAAGCTTCACAATTTGAAGACTATCACTCCATAGGTAAAAAAGCTTTAATGACTCAGTCTTCAACACACTGCTCCTTGAGAACAAATACTTCATCAACTATCACAAAAGGTTACAATGCCTTCTTAGACGATTTGATCAAATTGCTTCAGTTGGATGTGAATTGGATTCATAGTGGCTTAATCAGACTAAGTACTTGATATAGATTTGATGCTCTATTTCCAGAGTTTAATCTTCTGGTTATGTGTTTTTAAGTTTAGAAAGAAATCTTGTGAAATTGACAGAGTTTCAGCACTTAGAGTTCTTGATTGACATATTCTTCTTTTCCTTTCTGTCAATGCCTTCAATTTATAGCCTTGATTTCCATGATTTGAAATTTCGTCCGTTGGATAATAAATGCAGAGAATAATCCTTGATTTGTGTGAAATCAGTGTACACCTTATACTGATCTAATGGTATAGATGCAGCTGATTGAGCTTTACTTCACTTATCATTGTTTTGTGTGAGATCAGTGTACACCATATTTATAAATAGATTTCTTCACTTGTAGAATGTATCTTAGACTTATCCAAGGTCATCACAGACTTCCCTAGTAATAAGTCAGTCCATAAGTCTTCACTTTATTCAGCTGGTACTTGGCTGTCTTTAGTCAGCTGATCTTCTGTCCTTCAATTCACTGAGTTGTCCTACCAGTCTAGTACAATGCTTGTCTCACGGAACATATACAACATGTCAGCCTCTATGTAAAGTCTTAAACATATATTACTAACTTATTTCAGGCTTGCTATAACAGCTAGTATGTCCATCATCAAATTAAATAAAATGTTCTTAACAATTTCCCCTTTTTTGATGATGTCAAAATGCTCAGAAGCCTGAACATAAGTAAACATTTTCATATGATAAAAAGAGTAAAACTCAGAAATTTTATTCATCCATAAAGGGCAAAATAACATCATTACAGTCTACTTTCTGAGGTCTACAACTTTCAAGCTAGCCATGCCTAGAGTGTTCAGGCTTACCACTACATTCCCCCTTTTTAATAGCGTCATGTTTTTCTACCAGAACCTTGTTGGTCGCCTTAGACACTGTGATTATGGTGTTCAGTTGCTTCGTAGCAAGATTTAGACTGTTGTCAACTATCTAAATTTTTTGAGAATGGAAGTCCAAAATCTCAACAATAGGATTCAACATGTCATCAAATGCAGTTCCCAAATGAGTTAGCTCTGTATAAACATGCTGGGTAAATTTGGAGTTCAATTGAGATAGCAGACCCCCCTGCTTCTCAATGATTTCATCTTCTAGCTCAATGTGACTCAGTAGAGCCTCAATTTTCTGATTCAAGGAAGAGCTGGCATTTCTCATAAATGCTTTGAGATTTTCAGGCTTGGAGCTCTCTCTCCATGTCAACAATCAGGGGACCAATGTCCAGACGAAAGGTTCTGTCTGGAAGGTCAGCGGTAGCATTTTCCTATGCTGGTACAGATGCATCAGCAAGATCATCCTCAATTTCTTCTTCTTCAATCTCCATGTTAAAGATTGGATCTTCGTGTACTCGAAATCCTTATGAGGCTAGGGATATGTGGGGATGAGAGCACATAGTAAGGTTGGGTGTGTAGGGTAAAATAAGGGTACGCTGGGTAAGGTAGAGTAGGGTGATGGTCGCTTAGTAAGGTAGGACTTAGTTATGAAGGGTTAGAGTGAAATAATATTTCTTGATCGTTCTTGATTTTTTTTAATAATCGACACTTATAATTTTAGATTAATCTTATCCCATGCATGATGCACGGGTTTTCGGCTATCTCTTTATATTAGTCATATACACATATATATATATATATATATATATATACACATATATATATATGTATTTATTTATATATATATATACACACATATACATATATATCACACACACATATATGTGTATACACACACATATACATATATATATATATATATATATATATGTGTGTGTGTGTGTGTGTGTAACGCCCCGTCCCGGACACCGTGTCCTTATCCGGAAAACGGAACGTTCGGCACGTGACATTTATAGAAAATCCTAAACCTCACGTAAGCCTTACATCATATCAGAGTAATTAACAATAAACACGGAAGAAAAAACAAACCAAAGACTCGAGAAAAAGACCATCGGGGTCTTACAACACACGACTCAACCAAAAATTAACTACTGTCAAATTGTATCATAAGTAACTGAAATAAATGCTAGAATCCCAAATTAACTCCATGTCTGAAAGAAAGGAGCAACCGTAACACCTGGCAACAATGCCTTATTCGAAACTACTAAAATATGAAACTAGAACATAAACTCCAAAAGCTCCAATTCTAAGCCAGATCTTTGAACACTTCCTTAGAATCATCACAAACCTGCATATCTTCTTATTTCAAAAGAGGAGTAGGCTCATGTATAAGCTTAGCAAGGAGAAAGAAGATCAAAAGTGTGATTCATGGTTGTCATAAGCCAGAAGATATGACATGAATATATTTTATCTTCTTAATTTCACAAACAATTTAGAATCATTCTTTTAACATAAGGAGAAAACCCCTTTGTAGTACATAATCAATGCATAAGAAAACATGCCTATTTTACTATATCCGTTTATCTTGCACAAACATGTTTAGTTACATTAACTATGTACTCACTTTCTTGACATATTTATGTCCTTGTCTTTTCTTATCCGTGATTCTTATCTACTAGCTTTAAGGCGCAGAATATAGCTTGGCTAGCACAACTAACTACACCTTCAACATGGGACTTACTGATGCCCAAGGTAGACTTATAAGCACTCCGCCTTAAGAACGGCTTGGCGAATATAGCAGTCACACTTCTGACATGGGTCTTAACTATGCCTAAGGTACCCCGTCAATTCATGCTTATTAACGAATACCCTGCTAACTAGATTCAATAACATGTAAACCAAATAGGAGTACATAAAGCATATAAAGCAGATAAATCTATACTGAAATCCATGTCTAACCTAGGGGAAACCTGCAAAGGCCATAAACACATCATACTACCATTATATCTCCACTATACGGGTAACACAGAGGCAGAAAATCATCCAGACACCCAGATGACAGTCTGAAAGCACTGCTGACCACACAGAACAACCAGAAAGCCAATCTGAGACTTTTCTTGGGCGTTTAACCGAGAGATACCCTCGGTTCAACGAGCTAGTGAATCATAGATTCACTTTTTGCCTGAGACTAGTCCAGCATCTTGTCCTAAAACACATAACATGTCCAGTTTCGTGCCAATTTATAGAAAACAGTATTTAAACACATTAAAAACATAATATTTATAGCCAACAGGCATAATTTTGATAAGAAGAACTCCTTACCTCGTAAACGTAGCAAAAACAAGCCAAAAAACTATCAAACTACGGCCAACCTTCAAACTCCTGTGAATATACGAATAACGAATAAACCCTACCATTAAAACTACGAATTCTAACAAATCCAAGAGTAGATATATGAATAAAAACTATGGTTTCATGATTATTACCTTCTTGAGATGAAACAATATTCGAAACTGCTCCTGGACTTGAAAGCTCTTAAAAACTAGCAATCTGATCTGGAAACACGAACTAGAACGATCAAAATTGAGCCTGAAGTCCAAAACAAGGTCGCTTAACCGAGGACAGTGCTCGGTTCAGCGTCCTGGTTGATCTTGGACACACTCTTGGACACGTCTTGGGTGTCTAGGACATGACATGAGATGTCTAGGAAATGTCCAGGGCACCACTTGGTCGTTTAACTGAGGAGGATTCTCGGTTCAGTATGCCAAAAGGCCACAGAAATTCAAAAACGTGATTTTTAAGATGTCCAGAGATACTTATGGTCCTATTTATAGACTCTAATCACCATAAGTCAGTTTTCGAAACCTTGAGGGAAAGAAAACCTAAAAATAAAAGGAAAAGGAAAAAATAATTTTAAAAATACCGATATACTCTAACGCCCCTTTCCCGGACACCGAGTCTTTATCCGGAAAGAGCGCTCGGCACAAATATTATCAAATAAATTCGATAATATATGTAAGTCTTACGTCACACATCAGAACTAAAACGACGCGGAAGATAAAACGACTCAGAAAAACAAAAGATCGAACACACGGTTTCCAATGCGATTTTGAATCAGATTTTCATAATCTAATGGGAAAGTAGAAGATTGTGCAGTGTCAAATGTGGATGCATTTGAGGAGTATGCACAAGAAATTACCTCTGTTTCTTCAACTTCTTTGGCCATAAGACATAAACATGCTTTTTCATTATCTGAGATGGTGTCATCACTGTCATCTGAGTTATTTTCAAAAGACTGTTCACCGCTTTCACTGCTGGTTTAGCTTTCAGTGCCTTCTTGATTTTTCTCTTATCTGTTGATTTGTATTTCTTCTTTTCCTCGTCTTTGTCTTTTTCTTCAGGACAATCTTCCATGAAGTGTCCTTTCTTCTTGCAATTGAAGCATATGTATTCATCATCTTTTTTATTCATATCTTTGCTTGAGTTTGACTTCTTATTTGATGATGAACTTCCCTTGAATTATTTCTTCTTACTAAACCAGTCAATGCATTTGATTAGTAAGGCAATTTGTTCATTTAGCTCTTGTGTCTCTTTGCTGCTTGTGTCAGCTGCTTTGCTTTGCTGGGGAGCTACCAGTGCATTGGCCTTGTGTGCCTCTGCTGGTACACTGTCTTCACTATTTATGTCAAATACATGAGCCTTTAATTGAGACATCAGAGTCAAGGTATCAGTATTTGCAAAATCTATCATGCCTCTGAGTACTGATGTGACGATCTTCCATCTTTCAGGTAGACCTCTCAAGATTTTCAGACAAACTTCTTTCTATGGGTATGTATGTCCATGTTTCTGCAGTTCACTGATAATGCTTGAGAATCTGTTATCAATTTGATCAATGGATTCACCAGTTTTCATATTGAAATTCCCAAATTTATGTTTTGTAACAGACAATTTGTTTTCTTTGACTGCCTCTGATCCTTCATTGATAAGTGCTAATTTGCCTCACATCTCCTTTGCTATTTTGCTGTCTTTGATCTTAATGAACATGTTACTGTCCAGATTCTTCAAGATCATGTATTTTGCAACAAAGTCGACATTTGCTCTTCTTCTATCATTTTTTGTCAATTCTTTCTTAGGTTTCTCTATCTCTTTTCATTGATCTGCTCCCCTGGTTACCACAATCAAGATCTTGATTGGGCCATTATTGATAACATCCAGCATCTCCTCATGAGTTGCTGCAATATGAGACATCATTCTTATATTATATTCATCAAAAGTATTAACATAGAATATGGGTACATTAGACGTGAAGTTTGAAGAAACCATAATCACAGATAAAAGGTATATGTATAGAAAGCATAGATGAAAACTAATTTGAGAATATTTGATCTCCTTGTTACTAGAAATAAGATCTGAATAGGTTCTAATACTAGGAACACTGCTCTAATACCAATTGTTGGTCCCAGAGAAGGGTGAGAATATTGTCAGAGGAAGGGGGTGAATGACTATATTCGAGTTTCAAAAAGTTTTCTTGTAATTAAAATCTTTTGGGCAGCGGATAAGTCTCTTCTTAAAAGTCGTTTCAAAGTAGGTTATGCACACGCAAAGTATGAGAAGAATGCAATAAGTAAATGTTGTAAAGCAAAGTGTTGTAAGTAAATGACCACAAAGATTTATAGTGGTTCAGGGTGGTGTAATCTCTTAATCCACTCTTCACCTGTACTGATTGGAGGAATTCACTATTGACTTTCACCAATACAATAGTGTGATTGTCCTTGGCTACACAAGCTTCACAATCTCCGAGACTATCACTCATTGGCCTCAAAATATTTAGTGACTCAGTCTTAAACACTGCTCATTGGGAACAAATCCTTCTGCAGCTATCATAAACACAACTCCTTCTCAGATGGCTCTAATTCAGTTGCTTGGCTGGGGTGTGAATTGAATTCACAAAGAGGTTGATAAAACTCAGTGTTTGATGTAGAATTGTAGTTCTGAATGCTGAGTTGATCTCTAGATGCGTGCTTGTAAGTTTAGATAGAAGGCTTAAGAAAATTGACAGAGTTTCTGATTGTTCTTGTATGTTCAAATCATAGTTTTGTCTGTTTGTCAATGCCTTCTATTTATTGCCTTGATAATCCTTGATTTGAAAATCCGTCCGTTGGCTATTTACTGTGGAGAATAATCTTTGATTTGATTCTTGATTTCTCCTGATTTAATTCTCCTTGATTTTAGTGATCCGTATTTTCTTCAAACGTTTATCATAAAATCCGTCCTTGATTGATTTTGCATTTAATGTTTGATCTTCTTATTTTCAGAATGTGGAAAATAAGTATGGCAGTTATTTATTACCTTGCAGTGTCTTTACTTGACCGTTGCATGATCAGTTATGTATATCTGCTCACTTAGCTGTTGGAGTCTCCCTTCACTGCTACTCCTTACTTAGCCGGAAGACAGCTTACTTTGCCGGTTTACTGATTTTTTTTTATTCTTTGATTTTCCAAGAGTGTTTGTACTTCACTGATCCTTGATTTGTGTGAGATTAGTGTACACCATATTTAACCATGAGATTTCATCACTTGTAGTGCAACTTAGACTTATCCAAGGTCATCACGGACTTCCTTGGTTATAAGTCGATCCATATGTCTTCATGCTTCTCTGTTTGGTACATGGCTTTTTTTACTCGCCGATTTTCTCGTTTTACTTAGTCATCCTACCATCTAGTACAATACTTGCATGATCGAACTTATACAACAAGTCAGACTCTAAGTAAAGACTTATACATATCTTTCTAACTTATTTCAGGCTTTCTATAACAGCTTGTATGACCATCATCAAAGCAAATAAAATGTTCCTAACATACACACTTTACCACACCCCTCAATGGTGGGCCTATAACAAGGGTGAGCCAACTAGGCACACAATGGCACTATAACAAGGTTGAACCACCATTACACACTTTAATACGCTCCTCAAGTATGAGCCTATAACAAGGCTGAGCCAACTACTCACACAAAGGCCAACAACAAAGATGCCATACACTTGCACAATATAAATAGAAAGGCTGATCCAACTAGGCACACAAATGCCTACAACAAAGATGCCAAACACTTGCACAATATAAATTGGAGAAATAATGTCGGCAGTATGGATTGAACTCAAGACCTCCCGCTCAGATACTATGTTGAAATAATATCTCTCCCTAAAATTTAAGGTGATTACGATACACATAATTAACATTTAACACACTTTAACACCACGTAGACCAAATTTTACGCTATAACCTCATAGCTCCTTTACCCAAAATCACAAAGCAATTTTTTTTCCCTCAATCATATAATCGACTTAGACAAACTCTTTTCCAAAAAAATAAATTTAATCATACAATGTGACGACTGGTAAATTGGAAGGGGTATAACGTTGTCCAGCTTGTAATTTGCTTTTGTGATTGCGCAAACTTTTGAGACATCTAGTGGCGCATACAACAAACGGCAGGAATAGTTGCTGGCACGTGTAGTGTGAATCCATGAACTCTTCTATGTCGTCTCCAACAACTTTGGGATATCAAGGTGCTCAATTGAATTATGTGCATAATCAAGGGCTAATTCTACTATCAAGCAACTCTGATTTCATTACGATGTATGGTGATATAACGTATTTATATAGTGTATTTACTTTAGTAACGATGGTTTGGTAGTTACGGATAGGTGAAGGAACCCTAGATTGGACCTTAAAGATTGTACCATTGTATTATTGAATGAAATGAAAAATATTTTTCCGAAATTTTTGATATGGTATCGGAGCCAAAACCGAAAAAAAAAATTATTCGCAGCTTTTTTAACTGTTTCAGCAGAAACTTTCCGGCGATAATCGGATATTAAAGCGGACTCCGATTGTGACGAAATTTAGAGGGTTTGTTCGAAATTGTTTCTTCTACAATCTGAACGGTGGAATTTCCGTTTGAATGGTTCCATTTCTCTGAAATTGCCCGTGACCGAACTATTGTGTATTGTTGCAGAAGAAATTTTCCGCCAACAATCGGACATTGAAATAGTCTCCGATCGTGACAAAATTTTAACGGCATGTTCTTCTCTTTATTTTCTACAATCTGAACGGTGGCAATTGTTTTTGGACGGTTCAATGTATCTGAATAAACCTGCCACCAAACTACTGCGTATTGTTGTTGTTTTTTTTTTGTGTGAAATCGACGTCTGGGATTTCTATATTGGCGAAAAGACGTCTGTTACGAACGCAAAGATCGATACTTTTTAGCAAGCAGGGCTTTCCAATGTCACTCCAGCCCAATGGAAAAGTATCGTTGATTTTCTAAAACCGAAAGATCGACTATCGGCTCAGTCTGTGTGGATTGTGTTGGAAATGTCTCCTAAACCCAATCGGTTTGGACCGGATCCGACCGGGTCGGGTCATTTACAGTCTATTTAGTTAATGTAATAACTTTATTATGATTAATAAAAGCACTTATTTTATTATATATTGTTTGTCTTCATATTATTTGTTGTATAAATATAGTAACGTCCCTAGTATCAATCTGTGATAGAGAAACCATGATAGTGATTATGGTTGATGAGATCTCAAATCACAATAACAAGGTTGGTACTTAACTGTCTTTAGTCTTATGTATTATCAAATGGGACATTGATAGTATAATCAGACTTGCATGTATTGGATGTCTTCTATCTTTTAGAAGATAGGGATAGATCTCGTCTATCGAAGTGTAGGGACACTTGGACTGTACGTGGACATGTATTAGAGAATGCGTACGTTAGACTGACCCACTTACATTAAGTGTCACACTATGTGGCGGTTGTGTAACTATCCTTTTGACCGGAGTCTTCATGGAATCACGGTGTGGATTGTCATGCTTTGACACTATTGGGATTTCTCCTAACCACGGGGCGATCATGCGGTAGTGATTGGGTATGATATTAAAGCATGTGGAGTATACATGATTTGTCGTCCGGGAATCGCGTATCCTATGATTGGGATCGAATATCCGAAATGGCCTTCTTATAAGGAATGTCCAGCTCTCGAAAATCTTTGCAATGTGAGAGTAAATATGTTATTCCGAGAGAGCATGATATCCAGATTATAAGATACGATCGTTAATGTATTGACACTCGAGATACGATCGTATGGATATTATTTTAGCGATAGGATTGTAAGTTACACGGTAACTGCTTCACATGAAAGGTAGTAGTCATTGCTTTTGACTCTTCCGATGATTGGGGGTCACGGTGTGTTGCTAGACGCTATCCCGTGATCGTTAAGCATGAAGGGCATTTTAGTAAATTGCACTTTATGTCTACGGCCAACATATTCGGAAGTCTATCGGGTCACACACATATGAACATCGAGTCGGATTAAAATATGGTTAAAGTTGATAACCAAATAAGGAAAGTTTATCTCTAGACTATAAAGGTTATAGTGGTAAATTAATATGGTGGTATTTATTTATTATGAATAAATAAAATGCAAGATATTAATTATAAATTATATTAATTAAAGAATATTCTGGAAGTCAATTAATTGACTGATGGGGCGCCACTTTTAAGTGTATGAGATACACTTGGATTGTGCACTTTAATTAATAAGATTACCATAATATTAATATAAGATATTAATTGATTTTCAAAAAATAGATTTATGGTAATAAGATATTATATTCAATATAAGATATTGGAAAAATTAATTATAATTAAATAGATAAATCAATCTAATTGATTTTCCTTATTTTATTGAGAAAAGGTTTTCTTCTCCTCCACACCATATGGGGCGCCACTTTGCTTATATAAAGGAAGTGGGTGTCAAGCTTTTTTGTATCATCACAATTGCAAGAGCTCGTAGTTCTTGTGTAAAAAATAGAGAGCAAACCATAGTGTGTTTGTGAGGGAGGAAAATGACCGGTCTAGCAACCGGAGTTTTCCAATAGCAATCCAAGGAGGATTCCGGCAAGGGGTTCGTGTGGATTAGCAATAGAGGTCGGACGCGTGGATGGCTTGCGCACTGAACTACTCTCCGTTGACGGTCAAAGCGATGATCTTATAGATCATCTAAGGTATAACCGTCAAACTACTTAACGTGTTTATTGCATTAAACGAAGAACGATCTAGTAAAAGGAAATTAAATTTTAAATTCCGCTGCGTTAAACTTGTGATTTCCTAACAGTGGTATCAGAGACAGACTTCGAGCTTAAGCAATAAGCATAATTCAATTGCATAGTAATTAATCGATAGATGCAAGATTTAAATCACAAGACGTTAAAACAAAAAAAAAATAAGGTTCTGGAGAGCTCGGCCGACTGGCGGCGGCCCCCTCCTCTGCGGCGGCGGCGGCGGCTTTATGGTTGCCGTCCGTCGGTTGCCCTCTTCCAATAGGGGAGATCGACCCTTTTCATTTTGTGATATTTATTGTGCATAGATATCTCATTTGTTTAGTTGTGTCATATGGCCAACCAATGGTTCAAATAGTTTGGGCCATTGGGAAACCATATGGCATATTGGCCTTTCCAAATTTTGATTTGGAATAGGCCTAGGCCCTTTTCAAATATTTGATTTGCAAAAGACCTAGGCCTAGGCCACTTCCAAAATTTTGATTCTGGAAAGTGGCCAGGCCTAAACCAAAATTAGTTGGCATTTCCAAATATTTGATTTGGAATAGGCCTAGGCCCTTTTCAAATATTTGATTTGTAAAAGGCCTAGGCCTAGTCAGAGGCCACTTCCAAAATTTTGATTTTGGAAAGTGGCCAGGCATAAGCCAAATTTAGTTTTGGAAATGAAACAAATAGGAGACTTTATAATTTAAATTTTATTTTGATTAGTTCAAATTTAAATGAAATTATATTCGATTTAAAATTAAATGTTAATTTTAATTTTTGATTATGTCATATAATTAATTAAATGTTATTTAATTATTTGATATGATAAAATAAAGACGCATAAGTAGTTAAGATTAGGATTTAATCTTTTTCATAAGATAAAATTGTATGGATTAAATGTGTAGATATAATGTGATTATATGGACCCCGATTGATCATGGACTCGACCAATAGGATAGATGAGAATGTTTTCTTTATGTTGGTTTTTGAAGAATTGTCCTAGGCCGTTATGAAGAACGTGACCTAGTTTACTTTTTGTATTTATCTCATTCCCGTTAGCTCCCCCCGTGTGCGGTGGGTGTAATTATTTATTAGATAAATTATAATGTAACAAGAAAGACCAAGGAGAGATAAAGAACCCATTGGCGTACAACAATAAAGATCCTTGTGGTGGTTGCAGATACCCTTAGTTTGTGACCCGCGGTTTCGTCAGTTTGTATTCGAAACCGCACCTACGAAAAGTCCATGATCATACCGATTATTTTATGTGCGGAATGTTGTGTATGTTTTACTTTATATGATATAGTAGTAATATGCACATAGTAGATGAGACCATAATTAAACCAAATTAATTAAGTGAATTAATTTAACATTATTCCCACAACAAAAATTAAGTCGAAATTGCCTCCCCATATTATAACGACGGTGAAGAGCCCTTGTTCGGACCCAACACACCAGCCAAAGCGGGGGTTGACCTACCTCGGGTATATCATTGTTATCGAGATATGATCAAAAGAGATCTCATGAATATTGGGGTTTGTTCGGTAAAAACACGTTTTAATATTTATAATACCGACACACCCCAAGTATAAGGATCTATAGTAAAGGATGTTATCGGGTCGTCCTAAGGGAATGGAATGTTTATCAAATTCAAGTATAAACCTATATCGATTATGTCACAATTATCTATCTAAACTAAGGTTGAAACTAACTAAAACCTAAACCTAAGAATTAAAACTAAAACAAGAATAAAAACAAGCAGAAAATAAGAAAACAGAAAGACGAACGAGCGTTCACTAAAGTGAACGAGCGTCTGAAAACTAAATCTAACGGACGGGCGTTCGATATTTCGGACGAGCGTCTAACTACGAACATAAACAGAAAAACGCAGGAAAACGGCAGGAAATTAGGGTTTATAAAACTAGAACTTAAACTAAACTTAATCTAAGCGATTTGATTCAGACAATTAAAGGAAAACACAACAAGGCAACGAATCCACCCATCAACAAACAACCCCCAACTAGATGGTGATCTAAAGACATAGTTTTTAGTAGTGATTTTTCACGAATTCAATTAAATTTCTTCAACCAAATTCTAGGGTTTCGTTTATCTTTTCCAAGTAAACTAAACAGCATACCAAACATGATCACGAGATTGTTTCCAAACTTTTACTCAATCAACCATGCCTAATCTCTTATAACATGAATAATTGCATTACTTTGAACAAAATAGAACTCAAATAATATACTTTCATATAATCATTCAAGCATAAAATAAACCTAGATCGTTTCATCAAATCTTAATTCAACAAAACTTAAACAATACAAAATAGATCCAAAGTAATGAAAAACTATGAATTAACTCACTACTCATCTAGTATCGAACTCCTCTGGTTGGTTGTGTTGTTGATGGGCTTCCTCCGTCGACTCACTGCAAGGCTTTTAGCCAACAATCATGTTGAATATAATTGTTGGATTGGAGAAATTCATCTCTATGGAATTAGGGTTCTGGCCGCAGCTTTTTGGTGTGAAAGTGCGATCTCAATTGATGTGGTAAAAAAAAATGTATCCCTTAGGGTTGGGGCGGCTGCTGTATTTATAGAGTGCTAAGTCGGTTAGCCTTAGGTCGGCGGCGGACGCTCGTTTGAACAACCAGACGCCCGTCCAGAATGCCTTAGACGCTATCAAGACACTCGTCCAGATTCCATCCAAACTCTCTGTTCAACTTTTCTTCTCTGGACGCTCGTCCGAATTACCAGACGCCCGTCCACATTGGACGCTGCATGGACGCTCGTCCAGATTGATGCAGAACGGATTCCTTGATATTTCCATCTTTATCTTGATTGATTTCTTCCCTTATCTCGAAATTAAGCCTCCTAAAAGATAAATAAACATTGCAAAATGTAGTGAAATCCAAATAATCATAATTAAATCAATTAAACACTTAAAATAACCAATTCTGCAAACAACCATATTAAAATGACATTTACTTAATAATTACACTTAAACCCTTAATTCTTATATAAATTATGCAAATGTGGGGAAAATAATAATGAAATAAACCCTTAATAATCATATAAATATGGCCTTAACAACACCCCCACACTTAGCTTTTTGTACGTCCTCGGACAAAACAATCAAAACTATAGCTCAACTTTCATGTAATCCACATAGATCTCTAACTCACGTAACAAAAGATACAACAACTATAGCAAACAATACCATCACGAGAGATAGATTCGGTGTATGTGTGACAAGCCCTTTTCAAATTTAACAAGCCTTTCAAAGAAATATCCTCTCAAAAATCCAATGACTATCCAGATATAGGCAGTAATAGCTCCACTCAAAGTCTTCCCACGCACTCAGTAGGATAATCCCTACAGCATATCATGCGGTTCTACTGGGTATAAGATCCATGATAACAAAGACTTCACTTTATTTTTACTCATCATTTTCAAAATTTCAAATTTGACGCATATCAGAATGAGCTTTTACCCATCATAGTAGAATAGGACATTTCGTGATAATCCCCTACCTACTCAAATCATAAGGTAGCTTCTCCTGACTGTCGTGAGCTTTTGGTCATCATAGTGGAATAGGACATACGTGGTACACCCTACCTCACCCAAATCATAAACCAGCCTCCGACACACACAATTACAATTATGTTTACATAGAGATTTACGGGCAAAGTGGAAAAGATTATTTTCTAGTAGCACGGACACCGAGCATAACACCTCAAGTAAACAATTTATTACTATTGCAAAGACTTAATCACGTTTCACTTATCACATTCAAACTTTATGATATTCACAGCACACGGTCTAACTAAGGTGGTACTATACTGACCTTCCTAAGATAAATCACTAAAACAATGAAAGGATATAGTTCAAAAATCTTGCTTCAATATCAAAGGCTTTCGTGAGTGAAACATGAATACTATCTTCATAACAGAAAGACATGCTATAATTATCTCACTAAGTCACATACTATCATCGTTAGAAAACTACAACTAGCAAGCATTTTAAATTTTAAATTTCGTGGAAATTTAACATTCACTCATTTTAAAAGGATATAGCATGAGAACATACCCAATTTACCCCCCCACACTTAAATCACATTATGTCCGTAGAATGTGCAGAATAAAAGAAAAAGAAAACTTAGCTGGTTTCCACAGTGGTTGTCGGATGAAAGTTGGCAGAGGTCAGGCCGGAGCATGAATGTACCGCGACAACTCGAATAGACAACACTGGACATAAAAGCTTGTGAACCTGCTCAAAAGTATCGGACACACTCGACATACCATAATCTCGGGGTACACGGGGTATATGAGCAACACATAACACAAAACACTTACAACATGAGTAAAAGGAATAACCATCAACACGCCACTAGAGTACTATTTCTAAAAACAAGAAAACAAAACAACCTAAGAAAAGAAAACAAACAAAGAAAACTAGGTTGCCTCCTAGGAGCGCTCTTTTAATGTCAATAGCTTGACACAGATGTCAAAAGATCAACCCGGATCGGGCCACTTTGATTTGACTACCGCCACCTCAGTATCGGAATTAGAAGTATTGGGGCGGAAATGATGTTTACCACAACAACAAGTCAAGTGCGCAATAAGATGATTAAACTTTTCTCTCCAAACTACACTGACTCTCTTCTTCGTGTTCTTGCGGATGATAGGCATAGGTGTGCTAACATGCTCAGGAGTCTCAGAAGAAGGTTCCTCATAGGTAGAGGTAGGAATGTCATCATCTGACTCAAAGAAATAAAATGGAATCTCTTCACAAATCAGGACATCTGTACTCTCATCTCTTCTTTGGAAATAAAGAGTCTCAGGCTTTTCCTTCGGTTGCCCAAAATATTTCTTAAGTCGATGGCCATTCACTTTAAAAGCTTGATTACCATACCCGTTCAAAGTAATTACTCCACTTGGATTAACCTCGAGAATCTCAAAGGGGCCAAACCATCTAGACTTGAGTTTACCCGGAAACAGGTGAAGTCTAGTATTATAGAGTAAAGCCATCTCACCAACTTTGAATTCTCGGTCCTTGATCTTAGCGTCATGGAGTATCTTCGTTCTTTCCTTGCTAAGCTTAGCATTCTCGTATGCTCTGAGTCTGAATTCGTCGAGCTCGTTCAATTGTAACAACCGTTTCTCCCCACAGAGTTGGCTATCGAAATTTAAGAATTTAATTGCCCAGAAAGCTCTGTGTTCAAGTTCGACAGGTAAATGACAAGCTTTGCCATAGACCATTTGGAAGGGTGACGTGCCCATCGGGGTTTTAAATGCAGTACGATAAGCCCACAACGCGTCATCCAACTTAAGACTCCAATTAGATCGATTATTGTTCACGGTCTTCTCTAAAATTCTTTTCAAGCTCTGGTTGCTTACCTCGACTTGGCCACTGGTTTGGGGATGATATGGTGTACCAACTTTGTGTTTGACACCATATTTTTCAAGGATTTTATCAAGCGGCGCATTACAAAAATGGGTACCTTCATCACTAATGAGTGCTCTCGGACAGCCGAATCTGGTAAAGATATTCTTTTGCAAGAATTTCTTCACGACTTTATGATCATTAGTTTGGGTAGCTATGGCTTCAACCCACTTGGAAACATAGTCGACACAGACGAGGATATATTTATTACCGCACGAAGATGGAAAGGGTCCCATAAAATCTATGCCCCAAACGTCGAAAACTTCGCATTCAAGAATGGGCTTAAGTGGCATTTCCATCCTACTACTCTGCCGTCCAGTTCTCTGGCACCTATCACAACTTTTACAAAAGGCTTCTGCATCTTTAAACAGAGTCGGCCAGTAGAATCCAGCTTGAAGGATCTTTGCAACCGTCTTCGGTGTTCCATAGTGACCTCCGGTAGGACCGCTATGGCATTGTTCTAGGATATCCCACTGATCATGCTCCGGAACACACCGTCGAAGCAATCCGTCCTTACAGACTCTGAACAAATAAGGATCTTCCCATACGAGATATTTAAGATCAGAAAAGAACTTTTTCTTCTCCTGATACGTCATGTCCTCTAAATGACCACGTGCTAGATAATTGACGTAATCAGCATACCACGGCCTAACCGTTTCAAGCTTCATCAATTGCTCAGTCGGAAAATCAATGCCTATATCATTGTGATTCTCTGCACCCTCATTTACTAAGCGAGATAAATGATCAGCCACAATATTTTCACTACCTTTCTTATCTTTAATCACAAGGTCAAACTCTTGTAAAATCAGAATCCATCGAAGTAACCTTGGTTTTGCATCTGCTTTGTCCATAAGGTAACGCAAGGCTGCATGGTCGGTCCAAACAACAACTTGAGACCCCAGAAGATAACTTCTAAACTTGTCAATGGCAAAAACAACAGCTAAGAATTCCTTCTCAGTTGTGGTATAATTGCATTGAGCAAGGTTCAAGGTGCGGCTCGCATAATAAATGGGCCTAAACCTTTTATCAACTCTTTGACCTAAAACTGCGCCTACGGCGTAATTAGAGGCATCGCACATCAACTCGAAAGGCTTGGTCCAATCAGGTGCAACTAAAATAGGGGCACTGATAAGCTTGTCTTTCAGACAATTGAAAGCTTCTTTGCACTTTGCATCGAACAAGAAATCTACATCATCTTTCAAAAGATTTGATAAAGGCTTGGCAATAGTAGAAAAGTCTCGAATAAACCGCCTGTAGAAGCCAACGTGTCCTAGAAAACCTCGTACCTCCTTCACTGTCTTAGGGTACGTCATCCTTTCGATGGCTTCGACCTTAGCCTTATCAACTTGAATACCAGCATCGGACACCTTATGTCCCAAAACGATTCCTTCGTCTACTAGAAAATGGCATTTTTCCCAGTTAAGCACCGATTTTTCTCAACACACCGTTGGAGTACCATATCTAGGTTCTTTAAGATTTCATCAAAGCTATCGCCGTAGACTGAGAAGTCATCCATGAAGACCTCCATGCACTGCTCCACAAGTCCATCAAAAATGGCTAACATGCAACGTTGAAAGGTCGCGGGTGCATTGCATAGGCCGAATGGCATTCTGCGAAAAGCAAAAGTACCAGATGGACATGTAAAAGTTGTCTTCTCTTGGTCATTAGGATCAATGGCTATCTGGAAGTAGCCAGAATAGCCATCAAGGAAACAATAATACTTATGACCACTCAGTCGTTCAATAAGCTGGTCAATGAAGGGTAGGGGAAAGTGGTCCTTGGCAGTAACCTCATTAAGTCTACGATAGTCAATACAGACTCTGTAGCCTGTCACGAGTCGTAAAGCAACTTCCTCCCCTTTTTCATTCTTCTCGACTGTGATTCCGCCCTTCTTTGGCACAACTTGAGTAGGACTGACCCACTCGCTATCGGCGATTGCATAGATGATGCCCATGTCAAGCCACTTTATCACTTCTTTCTTGACAACCTCCTGCATATGCGGATTCAGCCTTCGCTGAGGTTGTCTTACCTTTTTAGCTCCCTCCTCCGTCCGAATCTTATGCATGCATACATCTGGGCTGATTCCGCGGATATCACCCACTTGCCATCCGAACGCGAGGATATTCTTTTTAAGCACTTCTATCAGCTGTGCTTCTTGCTCAGGGTCGAGTTTCGAAGAAATGATCAAAGGCAATTTATCTCCATCCTTAAGAAAGATATACTTAAGGTGTTTTGGAAGCGGTTTGAGCTCTAAATCAGTAGGTGGTTGCTCAATACTAGACTTTAACGGGCCACCTTTCTCTTTATGAGCTTGGAGTGGTTGACTAAAGAATAACTCATCTTCCCGAGGCTCAACCCCGAAAGGTACTTGGACCAACTCATCCATAGAAATCCTCCGGTCAACACTTGCTTCCTTCTTCCTATGATCGATCATTTTTCTTAACTCTTCATCCTTAAGCTCTTCTGCCAGCTCTTCCCAATCATCTACTTCCCAATGAGTAGTTTCTTTCCAAAAATCTACCTCGTCCCAACTACCCATCATAGCTTCTTCTTCACCAAGGGATGAAGTCTTCCTACTCAGTTCTTTGAGATCATCGTTTGTTGCTGGGCATCTCCATGCTTCTAACTCACTAACAGGCTCAGTGCGAGCGAGTGAAGATGACTCGTCAATGACGACGGGTTGTAATGAATTAGAAGATGGTCCGCAGTCAGCTGGATCTCCAATGTCCATGATTTCAAAAACACCTATCTCTGTCAACTCCTCTCGCTTCTTCGAGTAGTAGGCATCCTTTTCATCCTCGTAAATTGCTTCAACAAACGATATTTCATCAATTACGGCTCTTTCAGGATATGTCCCTCGTGTGAAGGTAACGGATGTGTCATCGACTCTAAGAGTAATCTGTCCTTCGCAGAAGTCGATGAGAGCGTTAGAAGTGTCTAAAAAGGTCCGGCCTAGAATTAGAGGCATCTCCTTATCAGGTGGATAGTCTAGAATAACCCAGTCGGTAGGAAAGACTAAATGTTCAACTTGAAGGAGAACATTAGCTACACAACCGGCTGCAGACCGGCTAGATCTATCTACCATCTGAAGAGAAATAGGGCGGTCCCGCATCCTTTTATCTAACCCGAGCTTTTTGCATACGTTTAATGGCATCACATTAATAGAGGCCCCTGAGTCGCATAAGACATTTTTGAATAAATGGCCTTCGATCTCACAAGAGATTGAAGGTCTGCCAGGGTCACCTCGCTTAACAGCGACTTTCTGTGAAACCATCGCGCAATCTTCGGAGTAGCACTTCTTCGACCATCCCCCGAAGCTTTCTCTTACTCCTCACGAATTCTTTAAGATACTTAGAGCATTTAGGCATTTCAGTTAATACCTCGGCTAAGGGCATACTAACTTGAGTGTCTCTAAGTATCCTCCTCACTCCATCATATTGCTTGTCATTAGTGAGGGCTTTCTCTTTCCTTTTTGGAGGATAAGGAAGGGCTTTATCATTCCCTGTGGCTTGATTCTTTATCGCCTCATCTTCCTTATCCTTCCATCTCACGAACTTTTCTCCTTTTTTCTTAGTCAGGGGTACAGCCTCCTGACTTTCCTTCCTTTCCTCATCATCAGAATTATTTTCGTCCTCCGAAGAATTGTCACTAAGCTCCTCATCGTTGCTTTCTTCGGCGTGTGGTTTCTGATTTCCCCCTCCTGAACTCATGGCGTCAGGAGGGGCTACTCGTTTCCCGACACCTTGCCGGGTCCAGCCTTCTTACCACTTCTCAGAGTTACTTCATTCAACTCCTCTTCTTGTCCATACTCCCATTGTGGTGTAATGGCAGTGCAAACATTCACATCAGCTTTTGGGTTTCTCTCGGTATAACTCGGAAGTTTACCGTGAGGTCTGCTTGCTTGCTGGTCTGCCATCTGACCAACTTGTCTCTCAATAGCTTTAACGCTAGTAGACAAGGTTTTCACCATGTCTACCAGCTCATCGAATTTGTGTTGAGGGACACATGAGGTGGTATGATTATGAGTTTGGTTCCATCCACCTTGAGTCCTTTGGGAGTTAGGAGCTGGCCTTTGATAGTTTGAGTTGAAGGAATTCGAATTTGAAGGGCCGGTGGTAACTTGGCTTGATTGAAGTTCGTCGTTGAAATCCCGAGTAGTTCTGGCTTTGATTGAAGTTTCAGAAGGGTTGGTTTTGATTATCCATTAAATTTACTTCTTCCGTCATCTCCGTTCCTACCTGCATTCCAAGATCAGAAGGCTGCGTCTGAAGATTGGCTAGCTGCTTGCTTATCAATTCCATCTGAGCAACCAACAGCTTTGTATCAGGACTGCTTGCAGTACCTTCTTTCTTAACGGCATTGGTCTTCTTGGGGGTCGACCACATATTGTTCTTGGCGATGGTCTCGGCCACTCGTAGCGATCTCATCGCCTCCCCAAGAAGGATCCATGAGTGTGGAGTCAAGATAGTCTCTATTAGGTTGAGAGAAACCTCTATAGAACAGTTCCAAAGAACTCATGTCCGTCATATCCGTGATTGGGGCATTTCCTCATCAAGAGATTCAATCTCTCCCAAGCTTTGCCAACAGCCTCATCCTCCAACCGCTCGAACGTAGCTATTTCCCGTTTCATCTCCATAATCTTGCCTGGTGAAACCCACTTAAGAGCGAAGGCTCTTTTGACATCATTCCATGTATGGAGAGAATGATGTGCCAACGATTTAAACCACCGACTTGCTTCACCTTTCAAAGCAAAAGGAAATAGCTTTAACTTAACTATCTCAGAATCAACACCAGGATAATGGCCTGCTTCACAGATTTGTACGAATGTGGATAAGAAATCGTGTGGATCTTCCTGGGCAGTACCATGGAAAGAGCTATTCTGAACTAGAGCAACTACTCCGTTCTTTAGATCAAAGTTCACTCCTCCCATGTCGGGAGGACGAATAGGTCTATGCCCCTCGAGAAAGTCTTGATTTAGATATGGGGTGTAGGGGTCCCGGTTCGCTTGATTAAGCCGGTTTTGTCTAAATTGTTGAAGTTGTTGATTTATGCCACGGCTGTTGATTCTTCGTTGTTTGCGCAGCTTGCATCCGTCGAAGGATTAAATTTAACTGAGCTTGGGGATCAGGATTTGGAATTGGAGGATCTTGATCTGCCATTATGTCCAAATCAGGGAAAAGCCTCCTTTTAAAAATAGATCGTTCAGGCTCGGGATCGAAGATTAGAAGTCCTTTCTTACTTCTCGTTTGCATAAACCAGAAGAGAGGAAAAGAAAGAAATCAACCTTAGGGTTGATTAGAACAGGTTTAGAAAAGGTTTGATGGTTTAGAGGGAGAAAAGAAAAGAGAAGAGAAGATAGAAAAGAAGTGATGATTGAACGACTGAACTGGCGTCCAGTGTTTAGTGGACGTTCGTTCGGAGCTGAACGCTCGTTCAGATTTATGAACGGTCGTTCGGGGGAACAGGATTGAAGTGGACGGGCGTTCAAGTTATCGAACGCTCGTCTAAGTTTCGAAAATCTAAAACTAAGGCTTAAAACTTAAAAACGAAATAGAAATAATTAAGGAAACTAAAAGGAACGTAAGGAAATAAATAAAGGCTAATCTAAAATTATGGAAACAATTCTAAAATTATAGAAACTAATATAACTATCAAGAATTAAGGAAAATAATTGAAGGAAACTAAAATCAAATAAAACAAGGTAAAACGAAAACAAAAATAAACGTAATTCTAAAATTTAGACCTACAAGTTAAAATTAAAATCGATATAAAATTTTATACCTAAAAGAATCCGACAACCGTTACCGATTCCCCGGCAACGGCGCCAAAAACTTGTTCGGTAAAAACACGTTTTAATATTTATAATACCGACACACCCCAAGTATAAGATCTGTAGTAAAGGATGTTATCGGGTCGTCCTAAGGGAATGGAATGTTTATCAAATTCAAGTATAAACCTATATCGATTATGTCACAATTATCTATCTAAACTAAGGCTGAAACTAACTAAAACCTAAACCTAAGAATTAAAACTAAAACAAGAATAAAAACAAGCAGAAAATAAGAAAACAGAAAGACGAACGAGCGTTCACTAAAGTGAACGAGCTTCTGAAAACTAAATCTAACGGACGGGCGTTCGATATTTCGGACGAGCGTCTAACTACGAACATAAACAGAAAAACGCAGGAAAACAGCAGGAAATTAGGGTTTATAAAACTAGAACTTAAACTAAACTTAATCTAAGCGATTCGATTCAAACAATTAAAGGAAAACACAGCGAGGCAACGAATCCACCCATCAACAAACAACCCCCAACTAGATGGTGATCTAAAGACATAGTTTTTAGTATTGATTTTTCACGAATTCAATTAAATTTCTTCAACCAAATTCTAGGGTTTCGTTTATCTTTTCCAAGTAAACTAAACAGCATACCAAACATGATCACGAGATTGTTTCCAAACTTTTACTCAATCAACCATGCCTAATCTCTTATAACATGAATAATTGCATTACATTGAACAAAATAGAACTCAAATGATATACTTTCATATAATCATTCAAGCATAAAATAAACCTAGATCGTTTCATCAAATCTTAATTCAACAAAACTTAAACAATACAAAACAGATCCAAAGTAATGAAAAACTATGAATTAACTCACTACTCATCTAGTATCGAACTCCTCTAGTTGGTTGTGTTGTTGATGGGCTTCCTCCGTCGACTCACAGCAAGGCTTTTAGCCAACAATCATGTTGAATATAATTGTTGGATTGGAGAAATTCATCTCTATGGAATTAGGGTTCTGGCCGCAGCTTTTTGGTGTGAAAGTGCGATCTCAATTGATGTGGTAAAAAAAAATGTACCCCTTAGGGTTGGGGCGGCTGCTGTATTTATAGAGTGCTAAGTCGGTTAGCCTTAGGTCGGCGGCGGACGCTCGTTTGAACAACCAGACGCCCGTCCAGAATGCCTTAGACGCTATCAAGACACTCGTCCAGATTCCGTCCAAACTCTCTATTCAACTTTTCTTCTCTGGACGCTCGTCCGAATTACCAGACGCCCGTCCACATTGGACGCTGCATGGACGCTCGTCCAGATTGATGCAGAACGGATTCCTTGATATTTCCATCTTTATCTTGATTGATTTCTTCCCTTATCTCGAAATTAAGCCTCCTAAAAGATAAATAAACATTGCAAAATGTAGTGAAATCCAAATAATCATAATTAAATCAATTAAACACTTAAAATAACCAATTCTGCAAACAACCATATTAAAATGACATTTACTTAATAATTACACTTAAACCCTTAATTCTTATATAAATTATGCAAATGTGGGGAAAATAATAATGAAATAAACCCTTAATAATCATATAAATATGGCCTTAACAGGGTTATGACTCGACTAAGAATTCTCTCGGCCACCAGCCAAAGCGGGTTCTTTTGGATTTTAGAGGCAAGGGTTTGAATATTTTCATAAGATGAAATATTGCCAAAGAGTTGTCTGGTCAAACAACAAGAGTCGTATAAGATACGATCGACAAATCGTTGTCCACCTGTTTAATTATTTTCAGCCCATCAGCCAAAGCTGGGGGTCGAGGTAGTTGGATGGGATCTTGCCCACTAAAGAAATTATTTTCTTGAAAGCCAATTGGGAGTAGTTGGCTAGTGGGAGTAAAACCTTATAAATTTTTTAAGTGCGAATTTAGGGTTTTTATACATGAGCTTTTAGTTATTCTATCTTTATTTATTGTTGTCGAAAATGTCAAACAAATTGAACCTTCGTTTAATCATCGAAAACAAGCTTGACGAGACTAATTTTCTCGTTTGGGAAAGAAACCTCAAAATCGTTTTGAGGCACGAGAAGATTGGCTATGTCTTGGACGAGGCCCTACCGGAAAAGCCCAATGAGGGTTCAGCTGCAGATGTTGTCGAGAAGTATAACAAGCACTGTTCTGACAGTACTGATGCTACATGTATCATGCTTGCTTCTATGACACCTGAATTGCAGAAACAGCACGAGTCTATGGACGCCTATTCAATCATGGTCCACCAGAAGGAACTCTATGCTTCTCAGTCTAGCACTGAGAGGTACGAGGTCTCGAAGGCCCTGTTTGGTTGTAAGATGGCATCCGGGACTGCTGTTGGGTCACACGTGCTTAAGATGATCGAGTACATAGAGTGGCTTGGGAAGCTGGGCCACAAGTTGGAATGAGAGTTGAGTATTGACTTGATTCTGCAATCTCTACCTGATTCATTCTCACAGTTCGTGATGAACTATCACATGAACAAGATAGATTGCTCCCTAGCGGAGTTATTGAACATGTTGAAAACTGCAGAGGGCACTGTGGGGAAGGGAAAGCAAGTGTTGCTGGTCACTTCAAGCAAGGGCAAAGCAAAATCCCAGAAGAAGTCCAAGAAGGTGAAGGCTGCACCTAAGCCAACGCCTAAGATAGCGAAAGACAAATCCAAGGATGAATGCTTCCATTGCAGTGAGACCGGACATTGGAGGAGAAACTTCAAAGGCTTCTTGAGTACCAAGAATAAGCATTCTGATGCTTCAACTTCAAGTATATTTATGATTGAGATCAATATTGCTTCTTCTAAGTCTAACCACTGGGTATTAGATACTGGTTGTGGTTCTCAAATTTGTACGAATATGCAGGCACTAAGAAGAACTAGAGAATTGAGGAAAGGAGAGGTGGACCTACGCGTTGGAAATGGAGCAAGTGTTGTTGCGCTGGCTGTAGGATTTTATTTTCTTTCATTGCCCAGTGGCCTAGTACTAGAACTTAATAACTGTTATTTTGTTCCTGCTCTTATGAAGAGCATTATTTCTATTTCTGCATTAGATGTTGATGGATTTTCTATTACGTTTGAGAATAAATGTTGTTCTTTTTCACGTGATGGAATCTTTTATGGTACTGGCATACTTAGCAATGTTCTCTACATATTAGATATGAATGTTGACGTACTTAATATAAATAACAAGAAAGCCAAGACAAATGACTTGAATGGATCCTACTTATGGAATTGTAGACTTGGCCATTTAAATAAGAATCGTATTTCCAAACTCCATAAAGATGGAATGTTGGATCAATTCGATTACGAATCATTTGATACATGCGAAGCTTGTTTACTTGGCAAGAGTACAAAGTCACCTTTTAGTGGCAAAGTGATAAGATACAATGAATTGCTTGAGCTCATACATACTGATGTATGTGGCCCAATCTCAATTCAAGCCAAATGAGGATACTCTTATTTTATCACCTTCACTGACGACCATTCTCGCTATGGTTATATATACTTAATGAAGTATAAGTCTGAAGCCTTTGAAAAGTTCAAGGAATTCAGATGTGAAGTGGAGAAACAACTAGGTAAAGAAATCGAAACACTTCGATCCGATCGAGGTGGAGAATACCTAGATGGAGAGTTTCAAGATTATTTAAAGGAGAATGGGATTCTACCTGAATTGACCCCTCCAAGAATGCCTCAAATGAATGGCATATCTGAGAGGAGGAACCGTACTTTGTTAGACATGGTACGATCCATGATGAGCTATGCAGTTCTCCCAAAATCATTTTAGGGGTATGCTCTAGAAACCGCATCCTATACACTAAACCGAGTTCCATCAAAGACGGTTGACTCTACGCCATACGAGGTATGGACTAAGAGAAAACCGAGCCTAAGTCATCTAAAACCTTAGGGTTGTCCGACTTATGTGAAGCAGATGATGCCTGAAAAATTAGAGCCCAGGTCTGACAAATGTCTATTTGTGGGATATCCTAGGGAAACCAAAGGGTACCAATTTTACCATCCTGAGGAACAAAAGGTGTTTGTTTCCAGGACTGGCCACTTTCTGGAGAAAGAGTTTATTCTGGATAGGGTCAGTGGGAGTAAAATTGATCTTGAAGAAATTCGAGAACCACATACGTATAACAGTCAGTTGATGGAAGTAGAGGACTTGCCACACACAGATGTGATGCCAGCCTCTACTATTGACACACTAGCTCCTCGTATATCCACCAGGGAACGCCGTGAACCCGAAAGGTACACAGGTGTGTATCTCATGGAAGATGAGGACCCTAGAACTTATGAGGAAGTGCTATTAAGGCACGACAAAGAGAAATGGTTGGAAGCCATGAATTCTGAAATGGAATCCATGAAAGACAACCAAGTTTGGAACTTGGTTGATCCACCTGAAGGAATAGTTCTTATAGGGTGTAAATGGGTCTTCAAGAGAAAGACCGACGTGGACGGTAACGTGACTACCTACAAGGCTAGGTTAGTGGCAAAAGGTTATAAGCAAAGACAAGGAGTTGACTATAACGAAACCTTTTTGCCTGTTGCCATGTTAAAATCCATTAGAATTTTGCTCGCTATTGCAGCATACCATGATTACAAAATCTAGCAGATGGATGTGAAAACAGCTTTCCTTAACGGGAACCTGTCTGAGGAAGTGTATATGACACAGCCTGAGGGTTTCACAACCAATGACACCAGGATGGTGTGTAAACTGCAAAGATACATTTATGGATTAAAGCAAGCTTCTCGGAGTGGGAATCTTCGCTTTGATGAGATAATCAAACGGTTTGATTTCATCAAGAAAGAAGATGAGCCATGTGTTTACAAGAAGGTTAGTGGGAGTGCCATTGTGTTCTTAGTTCTTTTTGTAGATGACATATTGCTCATAGGAAATGATGTGCCTATGTTACAATCAGTCAAAGCTTGGTTATCCAAGAACTTCTCAATGAAGGACTTGGGTGATGCAGCCTTTATTCTAGGAATAAAGATCTATAGAGATAGATCTAAAAGGTTGCTTGGTCTGTCGCAATCCACCTATATAGACAAGATGCTAAAGAGATTCAGCATGGAGCAGTCCAAGAAAGGATTGTTGGCCATGTCACATGGGGTCTACCTGTAGAAGGTAATGAGTCCTAAGACAGAGGAGGAAAGGGCACAAATGAGTAGGATCCCTTATGCTTCGGCAATCGGGTCTATTATGTATGCTATGTTATGCACAAGACCAGATGTCTCGTACCCTCTTAGTATGACTAGTAGGTACCAGTCCAATCCAGGTGATGGTCACTGGATTGCTGTCAAGAATATCCTCAAGTACATGAGACGTACAAGGGATATGTTCCTAGTTTTCGGGAATGATGATTTAGTACTACGAGGTTACACAGATGCCGGTTCCAAGGCGACAAGGATGACTTTAAGTCACAATCTGGATTTGTTTTCAAGTTTAACGGCGGAGCGATAAGCGGAAGAGTTCCAAGCGAGGAGACTACCGCAGACTCTACAACGGAAGCCGAATACATAGCAGCCTCAGAGGAGGCAAAGGAAGCAGTTTGGATGAAGAAGTTCATTACTGAACTTGGTGTGGTTCCCTCCATTGAAGGTCCAGTGCCACTGTACTGTGATAATAATGGAGCAATATCTCTGTCAAAAGAACCAAGGTCTCATCAGAAGTCCAAACATGTGCTACGGCGCTATCACTTGATTAGAGAGATAGTAGATAGAGAAGATGTGAAGATAGAGAAAGTCCACATGGATGATAACATAGCTGATCTGTTAACCAAGGCATTGTCTCAAGTAAAGCATGAGAAACATGTTCACTTGCACGGGCTTAGGCGTATGGGTGATTGGCTTTAGGCCAAGTGGGAGATTGTTGGAAAGGTGTCCTAAACCCAATCGGGTTGGACCGGATCCGACCGGGTTGGGTCATTTACAGTCGATTTCGTTCATGTAATAAGTTTATTATGATTAATAAAAGCACTTATGCTATTATATATTGTTTGTCTTCATATTATTTGTTGTATATATATAGTAACATCCCTAGTATCAATCTGTGATAGAGAAATCATGATAGTGATTATGGTTTATGAGATCTCTAATCACTATAACAAGGTTGGTACTTAAACCTCTCTAGTCTTATGTATTATCGAATGGGACATTGATAGTATAATCAGACTAGCACATATTGGATGTCTTCTATCTTTTAGAAGATATGGATAGATCTCGTCTATCGAAGTGTAGGGACACTTGGATTGTACGTGGACGTGTATTAGAGAATGCGTACGTTAGACTGACCCACTTACATTAAGTGTCACACTATGTGGCGGTTGTGTAATTATCCTTTTGACCGGAGTCTTCATGGCATCACGGTGTGGATTGTCATGCTTTGACACTACTGAGATTTCTCCTAACCACGGGGCGATCATGCGGTAGTAATTGGGTATGATATTGAAGCATACGGAGTATACATGATTGGTCGTCCGGGGATCGCGTATCCTATGATTGGCATCGAATATCCGAAATGGCCTTCTTATAAGGAATGTCTAGCTCTCGAGAATCTTTGCAAAGTGGGAGTAATGTGTTATTCGGAGAGAGCATGATATCCAGATTATAAGATACGACGGTTAATGTATTGACACTCGAGATACGATCGTATGGATATTAATTCAGCGATAGGATTGTAAGTTACACGGTAACTACTCCACATGAAAGGTAGTAGTCATTGCTTTTGACTCTTCCGATGATTGGGGGTCACGGTGTGTTGCTAAACGCTATCCCGTGATTGTTAGGTATGAAGGGCATTTTAGTAAATTGTACTTTATGTCTACGGACAACATATTCAGAAGCCTATCGGGTCACACATATATGAACATCGAGTCGGATTAAAATGCGGTTATAGTTGATAACCAAATAAGGAAAGTTTATCTCTGGATTATAAAGGTTATATTGGTAAATTAATATGGTGGTATTTATTTATTATGAATAAATAAAATGCAAGATATTAATTATAAATTATATTAATTAAAGAATATTCCGGATAGTCAATTAATTGACTAATGGGGTGCCACTTTTTAGTGTATGAGATACACTTGGATTGTGCAATTAATTAATAAGATTACCATAATATTAATATAACATATTAATTGATTTTTGAAAAAATAGATTTATGGTAATAAGATAATTATATTCAATATAAGATATTGGCAAAATTAATTATAATTAAAGAGATAAATCAATCTAATTGATTTTCCTTATTTTATTGAGAAAATGTTTTCTTCTCCTCCACACCATATGGGGCGCCACTTTGCCTATATAAAGGAAGTGGGTGTCAAGCTCTTTTGTATCATCACAATTGCAAGAGCTCATAGTTCTTGTGTAAAAAATAGAGAGCAAACCATAGTGAGTTTGTGAGGGAGGAAAAAGGCCGGTCTGGCAATCAGAGTTTTCCAATAGCAATCCAAGGAGGATTCCGGCAAGGGGTTCGTGTGGATTAGCGATAGAGGCCGGACGTGTGGACGGCTTGCGCACTGAACTACTCTCCGTTGACAGTCAAAGCGACGATCTTAGAGACCATCTAAGGTATAACCGTCAAACTACTTTACGTGTTTACTTCATTAAACGAAGAACGATCTAGTAAAAGGAAATCAAATTTTAAATTCCGCTGCGTTAAGCTAGTGATTTCCTAACAGATTGTTGACACATGAGTGACACATCACGTGATTGTTTCTTTTAAGTCCCTCGTTGATCCACGACCAATCGTTCAGTGCCCGATTGGGTTACCTGTTGGAAGTTCATCGGTGTCGACTCATGAAGGGAGTGTTATTTTGCCTAGAAATTTATGTTGAAAAATGTCATATACGTGCCAAAATTGAATTGCAACTTGCTCTCGGTAACCCCATTACAAGATGATAATGATTGTGTTTTGCAACTTACGGGAAAATTATGTTTTATGCAGGATCGAGTAATGAGTACGCTGATTGGAGTGGCAGAGCGTGTGGATGGACATTTCTATTCTTTGGCGTTCCGGAGGTTAGGATTTGGGCTCTAGATGACGGGAAATCTGTAGAATTATTACACCGGCGTTTGGGTCACCCTTCTGAATAGGTCCTTAAGAATATTCTGAATATTACTCTTTACAAATATTTGAATAAATATGGGGGCGATATATGTTTTCGGGCTAAGAAGCATTGTGAAAATTTTACTCTTAGGGAGTGTCGTGCATGTCGTATTTTTGAACTTGTTCATTGTGATTTGTGGGGACCTTATAGTACTCATTCTACATGTGGTGCAGCTTATTTCTTAAATCTCATTGACAATTATTCACGTTCTGTTTGGGATTACTTGCTTTTAAATAAAGTGGAGATTGAAACAGTATTTTTGGATTTTGTGGCTTTGATTTCGCGACAATTTGATGTTACTATTAAACTTATTTGAAGTGATAATGGGACTAAGTTTCGGAAATTTCTTTCTTACACTCGTAAACAAGGCATCATTTGTGAAACTTTATCGCTACCCCACAACAGAATGGCCGTGCTGAACGTAAACACCAACATATTTTGAACGGTACCCGGGCCCTTCGCTTTAAGGGTCACTTGCCACTTCAATTTTGGGGAGAGTGTGTGTTAGCAGCATCCCATTTATTAACCATACCCCATCAAGTGTTTTGGATTACAAAACTCCTTATGAAGCCTTGTTTGGAAAGCCACCCGATTTATCTATTCTACATATTTTTGGTTGTTTGTGTTATGCCCATGACCACACCACTCGAATAAGTTCCATAGACGAAGTTGTAAGTGTATTTTCTTGGGGTATCCCTTTGCGAGGAAATGGTGGACTTTGTATGACCTTGAAACTGAGGAGATTTTTGTGTCCCAAGATGTGAAATTTTATGAGGATGTTTTCCCTTTCCATCAGCCTATGGAGACCATGCCTTATTCACTCCCTAATCAATTACTAGACGAAGTCATAGTCTATGATGAGGACAACGGCATTTCTCCTTCTTCACCCGGGAGTCCTCTGGTGCTGAATTAACCGGTTGCGGGGGAATGCACGAGATAGATGAGACAGTTGAGCTAGCACCTTCAACACCACCCCAAAAACCATGTGAAGGTGTGGAATAATTTGGTCAGGGTAAACGACAGGAAAATCACGGTTTCAGGATTTTGTGACACATACTCTGTTTGACAAGAAAGTCCTACTTCACGCTCTTCCACTCTTGTTGCATCCTCGTGTACTCTAAATCCTCTTAAGCATTTTGTAAATTATGATTTTTTTTCTAATAAGCACCCAAATTATCTCGCAATTGTCACTGTTGAAAATCCTCCGACATCAGTTATGGAGGCAGTTCAACACGAGGTTGGCGTAAGGTCATGGCTGAAGAAGTTCGGACTCTAGAAGAACATGGTACATGGGTATTACAGCCACTCCTTTCCCGGATAAAGGCATTGGGAAGCAAGTGCGTCTATACCGAGAAATATGATGAACATGGGAGCTTGCAAAGGTTGAAAGCCCGGATAGTGGCTTTCGGGAATCATCAGGAAAAAAGAATTGAATATACTGAGACATTTGCTTGCAAAGATGGTTACTGTACGCACTTTCCTAAGTGTCACTATAGAGAAACGATGGTATATTCATCAGATGGATGTGCAGAATGATTTTCTGCATGGTGATTTATAGGAGAAAATTTACATGAAGAGTCCTTCCGATATTGAGAAAAGGGGCTCGAACATGGTTTGCAAGATGCACAAATCTCTATATGGTTTGAAATTGGCACCGAGATGTTAGTTTTCAAAGCTTGCTTCTACGTTCAATTTTTATGGATTTCGTCCGTCATACACGGATTATTCATTATTTAACTTGCATCTAGATGGCACTCAACTAAACGTGCTTGTGTACGTGGATGATATGATCATTTCCAGGATTGATAAGGCGGCTATGACCATTTTAAAGAATATTTGGGAAAGTTCTTTAAGATGAAGGATTTCGGAGTTATGGTGTACATTCTTGGGATCAAGGTGGCATGGAATAAAAAGGGTATCATTCAGCGGAAATATGCCCTAGATATCAATCATGAAGCGGGTTTACTTGGGAGCAAACCGGCTAATTTTCCATTTAGCGGAATCACAAGTTGGCCCTAGCCACTGGAGCATTGTTGAGTGATCATGCACTGTATCGTCGTCTAATTGGGAGACTTATCTACATTGGAGTTGTAACGACACGAATTGGCGTACTCACTTCATGTCTTGTCTCTATTTATACGTGTTCCTCACGTTGATCATTGGGAAACTGCATTACGACTTGTTCGTTTATTGTGATCAGATAGTTCTCTCCTTCTCGATGGTCGGTGTGATAGCCCACATCGGTAAAGTAATTGAATGTTCTCCCCCATATAAGTGTGAGACATAAAGGTCATGTCAAGTCGGGTTAGCCCTTTTAGACCAAGCTTGGACGGCGATCTAAGAAGTTGACCGGACCATTTATGACTCAATTAACGCTACGTGGCCCGGGGTCAGGGGGCATTATAGAATGGTATTCATAGCTGACTATCAGACGGACCTAAGTGTGTTCGAGATCTTCACATTCCACCTTGAGGGGGTATTACAATGTATTGTGATATGATGTATTTATATAGTGCATTTATTTTAGTATGGATAGTTTGGTAATTACGGATAGGAGAAGGAACCCTAGATTGGACTTTAAATATTGCACCATTGTATTATTCAATGAAAAGAAAAATATTTTCCCGAACATTTTGACAGATTTTGCTTTCAAATTCAATCCCACAAAATCGTTACGAAATTGTTTGGTCGGCAAATAGAGATTCCCCATGTTCGAATTTCATATAAATTCGGGTTTGCTAAATTCTTTTTGAGTTATACTAAATAGACGTTGCTTCAACAACCTCTTGGTCAAAGATTTTGTCATATACAGGCTCTCAAGTTTCATCCATATCCCTGCAGCGGTCTCACCTTTGGCAACTTCAGTGATAATATAATCTGAGAAGCACGACATGATTGGTAAATGTGTTTTCTCCTCTAGACAAGCCATCTCAGTGCATTTTTTATCTGCCATCTTTTTCAACGGAGCCCAAATCCCTTGATGTATCAATAAAGCTCGCATACTGATCTTCCATAAACAAGAGTTGTCCCTCCTTGTGAATTTATATATCTTTATGTTTACCGCAACCATCTTTCTAGCTTCAAAACTAGCGTTGATCCAAGAACTTAGCATCAACTTTGACATTGGTGTCAATCAACTGTGCTCGAATGGATTGCAGATTCCCTGACGAACCTGGAGCTCTAATACTAGTTTTTTTATAAAGGATTGCAAGTAAGAAACATAAACAAACTAAAGAATCAATTACAACAAATCAGAACAAAACTAACATGTTTGGACAATGTTGTCCGGGTCCACGAACAAAACGATGAATTTTATTATCACCAGATATTTACAAAGATTCAACTTAATCAAATAAGTTACAACATATGAGTATTTATAATACTCGATACAGAGTCTTAGCTGACTGGAACAACAACATCAGATGAGAACCTGACACTAGACATGATTACCTAATTCAAATGAGATCATAAGACCTCTGCTGAGGACAATGATGTGTTTCTCAGCATAGTATATTTGGACGTGTAAACAAACTGGGTGTACTGACTGATTCAGATTCAGCTCTACTCAGCAGATTCAAACATATGAGATCAAGGCATCCGACATGAATTGCAACTATAGATAGGGCATATATTAATCTTGAACATTCTTTGTGAGGATGCTGGAATAAAGTCCAGGCAAGTCAAGAAGATAATTCTTCTACAATTCATTCAATTTTCCGTGAATGTTGATGAGGATAGGCACCAAGAGCTTGATAAAACTGAATTCAATAGACGAATTTTTCCTCTTTTTCTGGTTGTTCCACCACCCATAGCATCATTTCCCATCATCGATCATGAATTTTAAAATGAAGTGAGTACATGAGGATGAGCACCCCACAAAAAGATAGATTATGAGAACAAATAGAGTGGACAAGGACCAACACCCGACATAGTCTTAGCAAATGAATAGAGTGGACGAGGATCAAAACCGTCCTGAGAAGTAGGATTGACCAAAACTACATTTGATGCCACCGCCACCATCGAGCGCTGCTGCAATGGACAAGACGAATTAGAAACAACATTTTCTGTCGGCAATGAAATCTAGTTCTAAGCCAAAATCAACCTCATTGAAAATAATTTGTATAAAATTTGTGTTCTTTGGGAGAATTCAGATCCCCTATTGTGAAATTGGCGTTGTCATGCCTTAAGTGAACTTATTTCAAATTTAAAATACTGGTGTATATCTTATAATTCTACAACACACGTAATGAACGTGGAAGATAAATGTGTAAAAGTTGTGTATTTTGGATGGAAGGGAATCCTCACTTATGAACATGGTGTTATGAACCTTCAATTGACCATATTTCAACATTAAAATACAAGTGTATTCAGTGGTGGACCCAGGTTAATTTGTAATAGGTAGTCCTAGTTTTCACTTTTTATGGAAATTTAAACGCCTCTGCAACTGAACATAATATTTGAAGTGTGATCATGCATTGTTTACTTGACTTGTATGCCTGAATAGGACACAAGGATACAAGTTTAATCAAAGAATGCATACACTTGTATCATCATCTATTCCGTTACAATTAGTCTTTCTAGTGATAAACGTTTGATCACATGCATGTCTCGCTTGTTACTTGCTATACATGCTCACATTACTTGTTTAACATCTTATCTGCAAGTTAGAATGGTTGCATTAGTTTTTAAATAGCTTAAGAAGCTCATTTTTGCTCACAAGTTAGACTACATCACTATCACTGTCTTTGAATTTAAAACTTGTAGATGCAGGATTATTGATGAGTAGTCAATCTCGGTATAATTTTACGTACGATTTAATCCCAATTTGTGACTTATTTGACATTTTTTTGGAAATAATTGGTTAACTTGTCATGCAATTTAATCCGTACACCCACTACGAGGTCAATGACAATTAGTCATCTCGTCATTTAGGTGAATTTTTGCATATTTTATGGCCTATTTTATCATGTGGGTGTTATGTACGGTACTGTTATTGATATTTCAAGGATATGTATTGATTGTGATTCCCAGAAGAGAAACGTTGTTCATGGAAAGTCAATTTTGAAGATTATAAGAATGTGCCTGGCCGAAGCATCTTCTACAAGGAAATGATTTTTCTTTGTGACTATAAATGATTCGTGTGGGAGAGGGAGTCATGGTGGTGGGGGATGGGGGTTCCATGATAAACATATATTTTTACGTCAAATTAATTTCACGGGACGGAAGCAGGGGTTGAAGGGTACTGGTTTTGTCCACCCTGTTTTTCTTGAATTTTTTTTTTATGGATGAATTTTTGTTTCTAAAATTTTTGTTTTATAATAATGTCTTTATAAAAGGTGTCTTCCTTTGCCCCAAAAATTTGGTGGTACTAAATGGTTGTTATGTTAGTTGTTGTGGCGTTATTGCACCCTTCCGTATGGTTTACTTATTTGTTTGTTTTTCTTTTTTTTTTTGGGAGGATCCGTAGGGTTTATTGAATGATGATTTAACATATGTCACAAATTTCTAAAGATTGTGTAATGAATCATTAAACGAATCAAATTATTTTATTCTTGTACTATCACAGGTCCAAACCATCTCGATTTCAACTTCCCGGGAAATAGACGAAGACGTGAATTGTGTACTAGCACATTATCTCCATCCTTGAAAATGTGATTCAGAATCCTCTACTCATGCTGGTTTTTCGTTCTCTCCTTATAAAACTTGGCATTTTCATTTGCCTTCAATCTTAAGTACTGCAATTTGTTTAATTCTAACTATCTCTTCTCACCGGCTAAACTTTCATCAATGTTTAGAAACCTCATTGCCCACAGGGCTCGGTGTTGGTACCGTGAAAAGGCTGACACAAGTTTAGAGGGGGTGAATAAACTTGTCACCAAAAACTAGATATTTAAAAACTTAAGGCAGATCCGGTTCAGTTTTAAACTCGTGTGGAGTTGAGCTAAGTGAGTTGAGTTTAAGTCAGACTGACTTGTGCTCAAACAGAGTTAATTGGCAGAGGATATTTTAAAGCCTTTTAGATTAAAACTTGAGTTATCAGTTTGTATAGAAAAATGCAGTGGTGACTCAGTTTCTGATGTTTGTTGAGTTTGTTATCAGATGAACAATATGCTAAAATGTTGTAAATAAATGCATACAGTAAATAAGTAAATAAGACAGAAATTATAGTGGTTCCAGGTAGTGTAATCCTGACAGTACTCTCTTCTCCTCTGATGTTGGAGGAAATTCACTATGTTCTTGAGATTTACAGTTACAAGACACAAAGTAAATTTAAACACTGATTGTCCTTGACTATTCCCTAGCTTCACAATCTTCGAGCATTAGTCCTTAACAAGTTGAATGGATGTTTCACTAAGTCTGCTCCACTGGTCCTTCAAGGGTTAAATTGCCTCTTCACCAGCTCATCACAAAAACAGTGTTCCGGACTGCACCTCAACTGTCATTTACACCTTCTTGGTGTTTCACAGTCTAAAACTTTGATAAATCAAAGTTGAGACTTGATCTCTAACTATGATTCAACTTGTGATATGAGCTTCTCCTTCTGAGTGTATATCATCTGTAAAAATAGCTCGGATTTTCTTCAAGTGTTGATCTTGATGTATTTCTTGAATTCTCAAAAACACTTTGAAGATTTCTTGATCTGGATCTTGCAATATAGCAAATATCAGGAGTTATTTTAATTTACTTTCCCGTTTAATTGAATGTTTCCTTAGTGATCTTATTCTTTGAACTCCGCACTTTTTCTTGAAGTAAAAGTGATATATTTATAGGGGTCTTTCCAACGTTCATCTGGTTTGAATTTGAATTCTTGTATCCGTTGGTGGTCCTGCTAGTGTTTGTTGAATGTCAGTGTCCTTTCCGATATTTCTTCAACCAATCGAATTTCTTGCTTTGTATCGTTCTGATTCTTCTTCAGTTTGAGTGTCCTCAGTTTGAAACTGAGGTTTTGAGGTTTGTCAGTTTCCCGCTGGTATGACTGAGTGTTTCAGTTTTAAGAGCTTTAGCTGAGTTTTTACTTTTCACTACAAGAAATTTTGGCTTTAATGATGGGAATTCTCGTCATTAAATGTCCGATTCCCGTCATTAAATACATTTAATAACGGGAAATTTCCTCTTTTGTTGCCTCCCTAGATAAAGCTAATTATAGACGGGAATATGATTCCCGTCATTAATTGTCACACTTTCAATGTCGGTATTATCCCGCCATTAATCAATTTTTTTATAACGACTCATCCCCTCATTATAGGATTTTTTCCCCTCATTCAATCATGATTTTTTAAGGACATATCCCTTCATTATAGGCTCATTTTTCCGTCATTAATTGACAATTTAATGACGATACACCCCCTCATTATAGGCTCATGTTCCCGACATTTAATGCCTATTCGATGACAACATATCCCCTCATTATATGACATTTTTCCCTCGTAAAATCAGGATTTAATGACGACTTATAAACTCATTAAAAAATCAATTTCTACTTATTAAATCATGATTTATATAAAAGCTACTGCATTTTATTTAGCAACAAACTATGATTTATTAAAAATAGTCAAGCAAGAAGCATATCAAAGAGTACAAAGATTCTTTCAAACGATACATCTGGAAACTAAATGTAGAAAGAAAAAATATCAAATCTAAAGCAAAATAACAGCCACTTAAAACTTCAAAAGCCCTACGATTCAATTATCTAGCACATTGTCAAAAGCTTCATAATCAAAGGTAAGGCCATGAAGATCACTACAAGATTACACATCTAAACTAAATGCTGGAGCAGCACCAATGATCAAGTTGTCAGGTTACTAGACGATTTCTTAAAGGACCATGAATTGAGCTATTATTCTCCTTTGCTCTCAATACATGAATTGAATAAACCTACAAACAAGTGAAATGAACACATGATAAGAGATAGGGGGATCAGTCTACACAAATATCTCACTCATTTCCATTTTCATGGAGTACCTCAGCTTCCTAATTTTCATTCAGCTTGGACTCTCCATCATTCAATTCCATTTGGCTCTTGGAAATATCTCGCTCAAATGTAATATAACATCCCAGAGTCCATGTATTCAATATTCCAATGCGTTAATGAAATCAATGTCTCATAGATGATATTCATAAAAGCGAGGACGAGTTCCTGAAACAATTAAAGCATGCTTTGAATTCTAAATATTAAAGTATATAATGGAAACCTAGAAAGCATTTAAATTGATTGACCAGTCCAATAGACCTGCTTCTATATGTGGAAGAAGTCTCATAAGCTGAATATACTCTTCATCTGATCGTTCTTGCATCACATGTTTTGATGGAAGACAATCCTCCAATGAATTTGAAAGATCTCTAAAACATGCAACAAAACAAAAAGGAAACAACTATTACAAAATACATTAAATCATTTGAATAATATATTAGTTTATCTGAGATTTGAATGAGAAATATACAGACCACTAGACTTAGTTTCGAACAAGAATATTGAATCAAAGACGATAAAAAGGTTGCAAGCACGTTTTCTAATTATCAAAATAGACATAAAGCAAGGACAAAACCAGGTGCAAATAGACAACAAAAACAAATTGAACTGGCATAGCCTAAGAAACCGAACCAGAACCAACATAGACTGAAAGAAGACTTGTAGACAGGCTATAAAACTGTGCGATAAACTCATATAGCTGGATGGCGAAAAAACAATCAAAGAACTATTCAGCAAACAGAACCAGGCTAGCAAGACTAACTTTGGAAGACTCAGGACACATAAAAACAAGATATACAAAACCAGATTATAACTTAGGACAAACACAGATAACCAAATAGATTAGGTAGAAGCATTCAAGTTCTGGAATTAAAACCAAGAAGATCACACCCATGACTTAGAACACAAACTACCGGTACAGAAGAAAAACTTGAACAGACGATGTTGTGAGACTTGGAAACACAATACTCAAAACTAGAAAAAGCAATACAAACAAAAAATCAAGTACAGACTAGTCTATAACACTTGTACAACAGACTCCACGAACTGAACATGACAGTCAATAAATTTATGACAAATACAAGAGCAGACATAATTTGTATTTTATGCAAGCAAAACGTATATTATGCATGATTCTTTCCCCCGGAGCCTAATTCCTATATAGATCCATAAAACACGAATCAAATAGATATATAATACAATCACCCCACCAAAGACTCTAGAAATTGAAAATGAAAAGGCAATGTTTCTTCTATTTTTACACATCCAATCCAATAGGTCCTTGTGTTTCTTGTTTATTATGACTACTTTGAAGCTACATTAGCGACTTGACCGGTGTATATAGCACATCCTATGCTATCTAACTAGGGGGGAAATGGCTATATATGCAATTTTACATCTCCAAATTGCAAATCCAAAGCAATGTAAAATAACCTCATTGGACTGAATGTATCCCAAATGACATTCAGATAAAAAAAATTAAAAACTTTCCAAGGATAGAACACATTAGCAATTCCATTATAAAATACTAACATATAGTAGCATGCTGAAATTGAACAAATAAACCCTCACAATTTGAAGCATTCACTATAACTGTCTGCCAACCATAATTTGTATTTTGTGCACAACTGCACGTGGAGTTCTATGAACAATAAACATGTTGAAACAGCCTTGTGTAGAGTGTATATGATATTCATGAATGATGAGGAAAAGCTTGTTATGTTCCTCCCTTTTTATGAAGACATAAAAGGAGAGGTACTAAAGTAGAAACTGACCTCTAGTGTATGGACATGGACAACAGAAATTTTTTAGAGTTGTCAAGGCGCTAGGCGAACCCTAGGCGAGCCTAAGTTTCCTAGGCGATCGCCTGTCACCCTTGTCGATGAACCCCACAAGCAGGGTTTAGGCATTTAACACATGAACTAAATAGAGGAGAAGACGAAGAAAAATTCACAGGTTTATTAGGAGTGTGTATTAACACAATTACAGATGATTAGGATGAGAAGCAAATAAAGTAGAAATCCATAACGAGTGAAGAACAGTACAAAAAACATAAAGTAAACAAGCAAACAGGAAAAAAGAATCGAATAGGGAGAAAAGTAATGAAAATAGGAATGAAGTAAATGATAGATATACCTAAAATCGGAGGAGAATACCATCATTTCTTTGTAGAACCTCAAATCAGTGGAGGCTGAGTCAAATACATAGAGTTTTGGTCGACCAAATCTGCGAAGTTATTCAAAGTTTTAGTCCTCTGAAAATGGTGGAGTGCTGAAAACGGCTAGTCGAAGAACAAAGGTTTCAACTTCCTTTTGTAACTTCTAACCTGAGCAATAATTTCTATGATAAAATTAATCACATATTTCTTTTTATCAGCATAGCTCTTACAAATTGCAGTTCTTCATCTTCGTTGACATCAGCTGATTGCTAGCAAATTTCTAAAATTTGTGAACAACCATCAAGGACAATGAATTGATCATACTTAACAAGACAAAATGTGTGTCAATATGACTTTCAATATTTTGAGAATACTGTATAAAATACCCATTCGTTTGTCTTCTATGTACAAATACCTATCACAACAGACATAACTAAACAAAACTCAACCAACATCAAGTAGACATTCGCATTGAATCCAGCCCCATTTCCATGCCAGTATCAAGAATTATTGTAACCTTTTAGGGCGTTCAGAAGGAAATTATACTGAAATAGGCCCTGACATTAGCAAAAGTGTAGATCATTAAATAAGAAGGAAAATAAATACCGGTTGTGTCATGCTTGTTCTGAACACTGATATCCTTTGATTCCTATCCGTGCCCAATCCTTCTCCTTCTTTCCATTACATTTGTTTCATAGGCAGAAAGAAGCAGACTTTCGGGTGATTACAACATAGTTGACTGGACTGGAGCTTCATGTGCCAACATGGCTAAAATTGATTGATTAACTCAAATCAAAAGTCTTTCACCCCTATTAAAATATGATTACATGCACCATAGTTAATCATGCAATAACATATATTAAAATATGATTACATCCGTTGAGAAATATGAATTTCCATTCAAATACATGGCTTCAATAATCATGTCATATATCTCCACTATCAAACCCAAGCATAAAAATAAATCAACGTCAGTGCCTTATGTGTCAAAATCAAGGATTCAAAAAAAATTGTTTACACATCATAGATAAGAAGTAAAAGGACAAAGCATCAATTAATGGAAAGTACTGTTAGGTATTTTAATATATATCATATATCATGAACTTTGACAGAAATATGCTTTTAAACCCAAACAGGACTTCAACACAAGCTAAGTTACTCGAAAACTAGAAACATAAACAAAAACACAAATGTGTAATATATAATGTAATCTATCAGTATTCCACATATTGAAACAAAAGCAGAGAAACAATACACATAGGAATTCTCTCTCACAAAAAAACACACATAACAGAAACAGCCAAGACAAACCTATTGAAAATTGTAGTATTTATATTGCAACCATGACATAAGCATATAACTCTATATTCCTTTTATTTGGCATAATTAATCACATTTCATGTAGTGAAAGCAGAATAACTTAGTCTTTAATTCAGAGCTGCTAAAAAACCATGTACCAGACTGCTAAACCAATTCTAATCAGGCTTATAGAAGGATGTTCAAGGCATAAAACAGAATGTGCACAATTTAACAACGTAACATCAAGTTTGGGGCTCACACAAAGATTCTCTTACACAGAATATCAAGGCAAGATTAAGCATACATTAAGCACAAAAACAACAGAGCATATAAGGTCTGAAATTAAATAACATAAAATAGAGAACACTCGATACACCCATATCTGAAAAGAGTAAAATTTATATAAATATGTACAAGGTTAGGGTTTTCATGAGAAAATTTTGCAGAGAAGAAGATGAATAACGAAATGAAGGTTTCCGCCCTAGTGATGAGGCTTTAAATAGACGACACGGAGCCACTATCCCTCTGTTTTGATCGAAGCTCGTGGGTGGCCCGGCCACCATGGACGTCCAGATGGTCGAGTGCAATGGTGGTTGACTGATTGCCGCCACTGTCCTTTTGTATTGACCGAAGTTTTTTGGTGGGCCTGCCACCAAGGACGTTCCAATGGTCGAGTGAGACGGTGGTTGACTGATGGAGGATGGAGAAGAGGGACAACAGAAAATGATGGAAGAGGAGGCGGGAGGGGGAGGAGTAGGCGGGAGGGGAGGAGGAGTCGATAGAAATTTAGTGCTGATATGGAATTTTGTTTTGTTTAGGAGTAAGATGGGTTTTTTTAGGAGATGGGTTCTGTTAAGTACAAGTAATTGTTTTTTTTAATAAGAATTCATGATGAATTGGGTGGGTGGGGTTTTGTTAAAAAAAAAAGAATAACAAACAATGACAGTATTTTTTTTAGTGTAGGGGTAATAACGGGAAATATGATAAATAATAAAGGGATTTAAAATTTTGTCACCTTTCACATCTTTTTAGTAATTTAATGACGGGTTTAACCTCCTGTCATTCTCTTTCATCACTACATCACACTTTTCTTGTAGTCCTTCTTCAAAACATAGTACTCTATCCTTACCTGGTTTTTATTGACTTAATCAGAGTACACCATAACACTAAGTTATCTAAGATATCATTGTCCTTATGTTTCTTAGCTCTTCATATAAGATCCATAAAGTAAGTTCAGGCCATCACAGGCTTACCTGAATTCTAACTTTACAGTCTCAACTTTAGTCTTCATAAATTATGTTTGAACCCTATGTTCTTCAATCTTCAATAACTAACTATGTGTCCCTCAGCCTTCTTAACTGAATTTCAGCGTCTAGATAAGCCAACTGAGTCTGTGTCCCTTAGCGAACTTACCTTCTTCAGCTTTTGTATGTGAACTCAGATCCTTTTCAAAGGTCAGTTTCTTTTCTTGAATACTTTTCATTTGTAAACTTAGCATGTTTCCTAAAGTCAGTTTCTTAGTTTTAAGCCTATTTTATTATAGTGCTTGTCTGATTTACCTATACAAATATAAGTTTCTATTAAATCTTATACATTCAATTCTAGACATCTTTTTGCTTTGCACTGAATAAGTGATGAATCATCATCAAAACATAAATTTTATTTCTAACACTCGGTGCTCTAGATCGACTGGTTGATGGCAAGCTTTCCCAAAGACTATCATGTAAGGAGACATCCCCAATCGTGGTCCTGTATGCGGTTTTGTATGCCTAGAGAGCATCATCTAATTTCAAGGACCAATATTTCCTTCTAGGATTAACCGTCTTTTCCAATATCCTCTTAATCCCCCTTTTGGTTACCTCGACTTGTCCACTTGTCTGAGGGTGATATACTGCTGCAATCTTATAACTTACTTCATTTCTTAACATCAATTTCTCATGCAACCTGCTGCAAAAGTGGCTCCCTCCGTCACGATTATGGCTCTTATTACCCCACACCTCGTCAAAATGTTCTTCTTAAGGAATCTCAGGACAACCTTGGCATCATTTATAGGTAAGGCTACCACATCTGACCATTTGGAAACATATTTGACTGAAACCATGATGTAATGATTAGATATTCACAATGTAAACGGTCCAAAAAAATCAATTCTCAATACATTGAATAGCTCGACTTCAAGGATACTATGCAGTGGCACCTCATTCCGCTTATAAATGTTGCCGGACATTTGGCGTGAATGACAAGATCTTGTAAATGCGTATGCAGATTTAAATATTGTAGGTCATAATATCTACACTGCAGTACCTTTGATGCTGTCTTGTTAGGCCCATAGTGGCCTCCCATTTCTCTCGAATGGGAATATTCCAAATACTTGGGATCTCATCATCATTGACGCATCTCCTAAGACTTTTATTAGCACGCATCTTCTATATGTAAGGATCATCCCAATAATAGTGCCTTAGCTCAGCAAGGAATTTCTTTTGGCCATTCACCGTGATGTCCGGTGGTAGGTATCTTCCTGCAAGATAATTCACTATATTTGCAAACCAAGGGTATACCTACCCCAATCTTGATGTAACATGTCTGGGTTGAGATTCCACTGGAGCTACTACAGAGACGGAAAAAATGTTGTTCTTCTGGAAAGTATTCCTTGATCTCAGTAGGTTGCTCTTCCTCCATCAGTGTCAACCTCTACAGGTGATCGACCACCTGGTTCTCCGTCCTTTTTTATCTTTAATCTCTACATCAAACTCTTGTAAGAGTAAAATTCACCTTAACAATCTTGTCTTGAAGTCTTGCTTAGTCAGTAGATACTTCAAAGCTGCCTAGTCAGTGAATACCGTGACTTTAGATCACATGAGATAAGACTTAAATTTGTCAAAAGTAAATGTTACAGCTAAGAGTCTTTCTCCATGGTCGCATAGTTCTTTTCGGCATTATTGAGGGTACGGCTGGCGTAATAGATCGGTTTAAAGATTTTACCCACTCTTTGTCCTAAGGCTACTCCAACTGCCGTATCACTTGCGACACACATCAGCTCAAAAGGTTGATTACAATCTGGTACCAGAATTGGGGTTGTTATTAGCATCTGCTTCAATGTGTTGAATGTTGCTTGCACTCTTCTCCCAGTACAAAAAGTACGTCATTTTCAAGAAATTCAGTCAAATGTATAAAAATCTTAGAAATCCTTGATAAACCTCCAATAAAATCCTGTGTGGCCAAGAAAGGCTCACAACGTTTTTACGTTTGTTGTAAGTGGTAAATTCTCTATGACCTCAATCTTTGCTTTATCAACTTCCATTCCTTTCTTCAAAATTTTATGACCTAACACAATTTCTTCGGTTACCATGAAATGGCACTTCTCCTAGTTAAGCACAAGATTGGTCTCTTCACATCTCATAAGAACCTTACTCAAATTATCCATGAAATCGTCATAATTATCTCCAAATACTGTAAAATTTTCCATGAAAATTTCCAAAACATCTTCCACCATGTCCGTAAAAGTCACATCATACACGTTTGGAATGTTGCTACATAATCCAAAGGGCATGTGGTTCTTTGCGACTGTTCCATAGGGACATGTGAAGGTAGTCTTCTCACAGTCCTCGGGGGCAATGTGTATCTAATAATAGCAAGAATACCTATCCAGAAAACAATAGAATGCATGACCGCTTAGTCTTTCCAACATCTGATCAATAAATGGTAGGGAAGTGGTCTTTTTGAGTTGCATCGTTCAGTTTCTAGAAGTCGATACACACTTGATGTCCAATAATCAACCTCATGACGATCAAACCATCGAATTAATTTGGTTGTATAGTAAATCCTCATTTTTCGGCACCACATGAATTGAGCTTACCTACTCACTATCAGCAATTGGGAAATTGATCCCCATTTCCAAAATAATGGTTATCTCTTCTTTCACAATATCTTCAATTGAGGCGTCAACCTTATCTGAGGTTGAGTCATAACCTTCTTCTCAGGGTCTATAGATATCTTATGCATGCAGACATATATAGGGGTATATTTCTCGGATATCTACTATGGTCCACCCGAAATCTCCCTTATGCTCCCTCAGTAATATTTAACAGTTTCTCCTCCTCTAAAGGTGATAATGACGATGAAATTATGAGGGAAAGAGTGTCATCTTGTAAAAACACATACTTTAGGTGAGAGGGCAAAGGTTTCAACGTTAAATTCCTAGGCGGCTCATTCAATGATGATTTCAGTAACTTACCAGTTTATTGTAGATCAAAGAACTTATTCCACAGAGGTCTATGAATGGGTCTACCTATATCCACAGACGATACAGGCTCTATTTCTAGCAACCGTCCTTCACTGCAACAAGGCTAGGTTTCCTCATCATTCTCTTCTCCATCTTCCTTCAATAGCAAAGTCTCTGCTACTTCAGGGTCTTGTGCCACTTGCTGATGAAGTTTCAGAACAAGGTCGTCAATGGCATCTAGCATATATTTAGCATGCTTCTCCTTCGTCATTTGCATATCCCATTGTCTTCAGCACATTGAATACCACACTAACTTCATTCACTCTCAGAATCAGCTCTACTTTATGTGCATCTATTAAGATCCTACTAGTCGCTAGGAAAGGTCTTCCTAGGATTAGATGTACAACACTATTAGCTTCCATGTCTAAACCACAAAGTCCACATGAAACACAACCTTATCAACATTCACCAAAACGTCCTCAACAACTCAACATTGCTGCTTCATGGATCTATCTACCAACTGAAGGGTTATTAATGTCTCATTAACCTCCTTCATGCCTAACTAGTAAACAATGGACGACGGCATTAGAGTGACGCTTGCCCCTGATAGGAAATCTACGCGGGAACGCAGCAGAATTCAAAAATTTATTTCCTTTATCCAGGATCGACTTTGTTTAAGCATTAAACAAATAAGCTAATAACGACGGTGTTACCTTGGTTGATCTATAAGATCGACGCTTTGACCGTCTAAGGAGAGTAGTTCTGCATAGAGCCGCCCAAGCGTTCGGCCTCTACCGCTAGTCCACACGAACAGCCCGCCGGAATCCCATCATGGATTGCTATTGGAAAACTTCGGTTGCTAGACCGGCCCTTTTCCCCTCTCTCCAACTCTCTATAGGATGCTCTCCATTTTACACAAGAACTATTAGCTCTTGGAATTATGATGTACAAAAGAGCTTGACACCCACCTCTTATTTATAGTGTAGAGGGCGCCCCAACCTAGAGTAGAGGAGAAGAAAACATTTTCCCAATAAAATAAGGAAAATATAATTGATTTATTTATCTCATTTATTATAATATCTTATATTAAATAAATCTAGGATATTGTCAATATCTTATATTGAATATTTCCATGATATTGTCAATATCTAATATTGACTATCTTTATTTTATTACCATAAATCAATTTACACATGTGTATACTTATCACACATATATATATATATATATATATATATATATTATATGTGCACACTACACTAGTGCGCATGTACATCTCAAATGCACCTCACACACGCATGTGTGTATAAATATATATAAATATTAATATCTTATACTAATACTAGATAATATAATACCATGATTAATTAATTTACAAAATCCATGTATATCAAATATATACACAATTTCGACATACACACATTATATGTATATTTAATTAATCAATATAATTAATATATTATATTTAATTTATTCATAATAAATAAATACCACCATATTAATTTACCAGTATAACCTTTATAGTCTCGAGATAAATTCTTTCCTTATTTAGTTATCAACTATAACCACATTTTAATCCGGCTAGATGTTCTTATGTGTGTGACCCGATAGGCTTCCGAATATGTTGGCCGTAGACACAAAATGCAAATTACGAAAATGCCCTTCATGCCTAACGATCACGGGATAGCGTCTAGCAACACACCGTGACCCCCAATCATCGGAAGAGTCAAATGCAATGACTACTACCTTTCATGTGAAAGTGTTACCGTGTAACTTACAATCCTATCGCTGTAATAATATCCATACGGTCGTACGTCGAGTGTCAAACATTAACGACCGTATCTTATAATCCGGATATCATGCTCTCTCGAAGTAACTCGTTTACTCCCACTTTGCAAAGATTCACGAGAGCTAGACATTCCTTATAAGAAGGCCATTTCGGACGCGATTCCCGCACGACCAATCATGTATACTCCGCATGCTTCAATATCATACCCAATCACTACCGCATGATCGCCCCATGGCTAGGGGAAACCTCAATAGTGTCAAAGCATGACAGTCCACACCGTGATGCCATAAAGACTCCGGTCATATGGATAATTACACAACCGTCACATAGTGTGACACTTATCCATGTAAGTGGGTCAGTCTAACGTACGCATTCTTTAATACACGTCCACGTACAGTCCAAGTTTCTCTACACTTCGATAGACGAGATCTATCCCTGCCCTTAAAGACAGAAGACATCTAATACGTGCTAGCCTGTTTATACTATCAATGCCCTGTTTAATAGTATATCAGCCTAGAGAAATTTAAGTATCAAACTTATTAAAGTGATTAGAGATCTCATCAGCCATAATCGCCTATCATGGTCTCTCTATAACAGTTTAATACTAAGGACGTTATCATATAACAATTCATAATTGATTCTTTAAAAGAACATATATATGACAACAGAAAAGCCCTTTTATATATGTTTAAATAAAGAAATAGTAGAAATGATCCGACCCGGTCGGATCCGGTCCAACCCGATTGGGTTTAGGACACTATTTCAACAATCTCCCACTTGGCCTAAAACCAATCACTCACACACACAAGACTAAGTTGAAAAACAAGAATCTCATGCAATACTAGCAACTAGCCCTAGCCATAAATGGATCGCTATCCGTGGGGTCTCAGACTATCTTCATACCATGCTGCAAATGACCAAGTCAAAGGAACCGCCTCAACACACACATGAATCTCTGACGAGACCCTGGTCCTTGCTTCAAGCAATGAATCCACTTACTATATCAGCTATATAGAAAAGGTGGAAGAACCGTACAAGGTTAAGGAATGAACCTTCTAGATCCATGTACTGCTCCCGCTGCGCCTCCAAGGCACTACTGTGTTTTGGCCTAGTTGTAGAGTTTACAGTGACCCATAGGCCAGAACATTTTAAGCTCACTGTGTCACTTAATCAAAGTGACTGCAAACCCAGACTGTAGCTCCCACTCACCTTCATAAGACTCAGGATATACGTCTGTATATCTACGTTTATTCAATTCCAAGTTTCAATAAACTAGGAAACTTTCCTTAACTTGTTTAAGGATATTCTCGACATCTGCTAGAATCAATTTCATACTTGCTCATGACTCTTCATGAAGTGTGAACCTCTAGCATAACTCTTATGATGGATCTTATTGCAGTACCAATGGGAACCTTCCATAAGTATCACCTTTCACCTTATCTTTAGGACAAACATCCTAACATAGATAGATCTTGAGAACACCGGCTAGCAGTATCCCCTGTCGCGATCTATGCTAAACTCCTTTTAGCATCACATCTATATAGGTAAACTATAATCTAACAGCAGTTAAATCTATCACTATAGATTCTTATCTCTAAAATAAGAACTGATAATCCAAGTGCTTTCGTAAAGACCTTGAACTACCAAACATTAATTGACTGTGACATCGGGTGATAATTCTCGAGAGAGATATCCAACACCGTACTCAAAAATTGTAACACACTCCCACTATCCATCTTGCACATTGGGCATATTCTTCTTTTGACTAAATCAAACTCCTTTGATTATCAAACAAAGAAATCGTCTAGAGAAACTTGTTTGAGTCCATAAATAGATCTCGTGGGTTCACATATCATGTTATCGTCTATGAACATCGAGTTATTTTCCCAACGTCTTCAACACTATCATATAGTCATGATACGAAGTTATAACAAGCATAGTCTTAATAGAACTGGGCTCAGCCTTACAAGGACATTCCCTCCATGTAAGACAGACTAGGTTCACAACCTGGTTGTCACATATGGAATCTAATTCAGATATTATGCCTCTTAGCCATATCTCTCAATATTGCCTTACAAACATTCTTTCATAAGTCGTGAGATATTCATTCTTCAAGATAAACATACCAGTAGCCTTTTCAGGCTTGAGGTTATCCACAGACTTACAGAACTTTTGTGTGCACTGAGCAGTGTTCTACACCTCATCGCTATGCGGCGTCTGCTCATGTTCCTATGGTTGAATAACTCCTTATGGTTCTCAAACTACCTTTGAGATCTAAATCTACTCCCACTGTTTCTTTTGGAAGAAACACTTCCTCTAGAAGATAGCATGTTCGGAGTCAAACATTTTGCTCCGCGGACAATTAAATAATATCCAGCGTGCTAGCTAAGACATTCCACAAAGTTGCATATGTCGTACTAGGCTCCAAGCCTTTCTGAATTTGCCTATGACAACTTCAAATCATCGGTTAAGATAGATTCGACATTATCCTCTTCCATATCTAATATGGAATTTATTCAACCTTTATTATTTGGAACTCGATTTAGTATAAGGGCACTATCCCGAAACAGGTAAGGGATACTTCGCATGGCTTGCTTCACACCTTTATCATATAAAGTGTTGTTTCCATTTTGGGAACACAATCTAATTGCGTATTCAAAAGATGGTATCCTTTAAGGGAGAATCTTATTCCTTTTCAGACGACTTCTGAAACACCCTTCATGTATTAATTACTTCAATCCAATTGAAGATTAATTCCTAAGTAGTTCATCAATCTCATATTCGTACTAGCTCGAACTTTTCAGGCTTTCTGAATTGTTGTAATTCCATAAGTACATTCAACTATTTCTAAAAATAGTCCAAGAGAGAGACAAACAATTGTTTATGGTATAAATTGTCACAAGCCAACAAACATCAATATGTTTATGCTTTAGTCAATCTTCTAGGTTTCATAACCTTTTCTTAAAAGGGTATTTTAGTCCTCTTTGGATAAGATACGTATAACCCACATGATTCATAATCATAAGGTTCAGCATCATCAGAATGACGTTTGATTACACGCTTCCCTTCCATAGAGATTGTGCCTAGAGTAACCACAAATCAAGGATAACAGCCATACAAACATTTAATTGAGATCTCATCACATATATCAACTATATAGTGACATCAATCTAGTATGTTAGATTCAGTGACCTTCCAACTTTATCGGAATAACATTTATTCTTTACAATTGAATATGTCTACTAAATCCTAACAAATAACTGAAAGTATGTTCTTCATAAGAACCGGAACATAATAACATTTATTTAGTTCCCTTATCAGTTTACTAGATCCAGAATATGGTAAGTGTTACAACGTTTGCTTCACCTTCCATATATGTATTCACTACAACAAAATTGGCCTTTTGCGGCGAAAAATAAATGCCGGGAAATGGAAAATAAGTGTCGTAAAAAGAAATCCCGGCGCATAAAACGGCGGTTTTTTAAGTGTCGTCAATACTGGTGTCGCCAATGTTTTGCGGCAGTTTGTTGTTCCGCCGGGAAGCTTTTGCGGCAATTATATGACACATGGTATAAGTGACGCTTCTTTTATTTGTGGCACTTTGCTGACACTTTCCAAATGTGTCAGTTATTTTTTTATGACAGTTTTTCCGGCACTTGATTAATTTGACGGACATAACTTCGTGGCAATTTAACGGCACTTATTTTGATTGACGCACATTGTTTGTGTCAAATTTTCTGACACTTTTATTTAGACTAACAACAATTATTTTTATTGCGGTGAATCTCACGACAATTGTATGGAACATATTGAAAATGTTGTTTTTAAATGGCAATTTTCTGACATGTGCAATTTTTTTCTAGAAGAATATTGACTGCCTTTCGTACATTTTCTTGTAGTAATTGAATTATTGACTATGTTTATGTAAGTTTATAAATATTTGAATTATTGACCATGTTTATGTCTATACTAGCATTCTTATGTGACATTAATCTATATTAGTAATCTATGTATGAGCATTTTTTTAGATCATGTATGAGCATTCTTACGTGACATTCATCTATATCGATAAGCCACATTTAAACAAAAAGATAGAGGTAAATGAAATCATTCAAAATATTGAACATAAAGGTTAAGGTTGATGTTGAAAGAAGTGAAAAACTAAACACCAGAGAATAATTGCTCTCCAAATATTCAATCCAACAATAAATTGTACTTATTATCTAGCTAGAAAAACAGCAATGATGTTCAAATGCTCATATTTAATGCGCTCCATTTGCAACAATATAATCCTCCATAAAAAGTACAAGCGTCCAATCTCAATAACTTCCAATAATTCCAATAGTGTTAACATGTCCTGCATAAGGTAAATTAAATGGTATGAAAAGTTGTATTACCGTGGTTAGAAAATATAGTAATATATATGGTGCATGTATATTTTACCTTCGTTTGCAACCCTTAAGTTTCTTTTCCCCCTTCATTGCTTTATCCTGCATTTAAGGACGAAACACCAGCAACTGTCCAGGACAATAAATATCCATATACAAGTTTTTTTTGGTATCAACAAAAAGTAATTTTATAAAATATCAACAAAAAAATAAGCAATTTTATAAATAATTAGAAAAAACTACAAGTAAGCTTAACATTTGAGCAAAGATGCATACACTGTGGCCAGACATTCAACCATTGAAACAAAAAAGAAAAAAACAATGAAGATGAATTGATTTTCCAATGCATAAAAATAATGTCATTTCTTGAAAGATAGAATAATTTATGTTAGAGATAATGACAGAATATTCTAGATATAGAAAATTAGGAAAATAATTGATTGTAATCAATCTCATTATGGTTATTATTATGTTCACATTATGACTATTAGTATAAATAGCCTACTATTGTATTCAATCAAAGTAATGCAATACAATATCTTTTTCTATTATTCTGTTATGGTATCGGAGCTCTGAGACTAACGTCGTTTAGATCCTGAGCAAACTTTCAAGAATCCGTTCGGGTGGGGGTTCGTTACACTAATCTATACGAATCCTCACCCCTCCATTCTTAAGTTTTTTTTTTCTCTTTTCTTCTCGAATTTCTTTTTCCTGCTTGTTCTTCGGCCGGTCATTTTTCTATCTGTCAACCCACCTCTAAAAATCAGCACTTTAATTTTTTTTACCACTATCTTTACTTTCTTATTTCACAAGTCCCACCTCCTCATCTCTACTTTGCTTTATTTCTCGTTCTTTTTTTTTTCTTTCTTTTTTATTCAAGATTCATACATCCACATGCATATTAATGAGATTCGCGGACATTGTAATCTATTGCACCACCAACAGCCGCCGGCTTTTCTTTCCCGTCCACCCTCCCTCCCGCCACCCCTCTTCTATTATTATTGTTATTATTATATTAATATCAAAATAAATAAATAAATAATAATATAAAAAAATGAAAATAAAAATTTCTGTCATTATTGTCGATCCACCCCGTCAACACCTAGTTCATTTTGTTTAACGGTGATGGTCTGCCAATCAATTTCTTTTTCTAAGCCCCTTTATTTCTCATGGTCAAATTCAATTGTTTCTTGTTTCATCGGCAGTTTGACTTTTCACTCACTTGATTTGCTCTATCTTTTTTTTTTTTAGGGTATATCCCTCCATGTATTTTTTTAGGGTCTATCCCACCAGCTTTTATTCAGCAATATCAAGTTGAGAAGAAGTTGATCTTGATTGATATGCGAGTTGTTGCGTACACCCGGGACTCAAGCCATTCATTGCGAGCCAATCACCATGTTCGTTGCACTACCATGTGATTGCGGGGGCGTGTTAGAGATAATGACAGAATATTCTAGATATAGAAAATTAGGAAAATAATTGATTGTAATCAATCTCATTATGGTTATTATTATGTTCACATTATGACTATTAGTATAAATAGCCTACTATTGTATTCAATCAAAGTAATGCAATACAATATCTTTTTCTATTATTCTGTTAATTTATTTATTTACATTGAATGAAGCAATGATATATTGAAAGTATATATGCAATTTCATATTATTGAAATTTTACTTTTTTTTATCCCTTGTTAGCTTTAATTATCAAGTTACTATGATTATATTTGACTGAAATGCCAACAATCATGTGATACTCTGATGGAAAAAAAAGAGGGGATGTATCTCGTCCTTTCTACCAATCTCAAGTAAACTAAGGAAAAAGTAATTGAACACAATTACACACAGGCAATGAATGACATATCCTCAATATACAAAAAAAAAAAAAAAAAAAAAAAAAAAAAAAAAAGGAAAGGCTACCTTAACCGAGTAGTTATTCCAGAATCACTACCGAAAGCAAGTTCACAATATATATGAGAAAAAAAATCAAAGTCCATGAGTGTTGAGGGTACGCAGTAGGGCTGTATCCAATATTACAAAACCACAATAATATTTTGGGAGAATTAGGCAAAAATAAAAAATATTTTCTAAATTAGTAAATATGACAAAATTTCAAAACTTTTACATAAATGACAAGAATATTTAAAAACAAAACAGGGCGGGACGTAATTATTTGATTATTCAGTGGTGACTAGTGAAATTGCATGTAGAAGAAGATACATCAAAAAATAAAAAATAAATAAAAACATGAAAAATTGTCTACCTTAATTACAGGAAAAAAAAAAACTGTAAAAGCTTCCCTTTTATCAAACAAAAATAAATTGGAATATAAACATAACATTCATCACTAGATTGTGGGGGGAAAACACAATGAAGACTCAATTATTTTCATGGCTTCAACATTTATGTGATAAAAATCTAATGTTATTCTTCCTCATGGAATAAATCAAATGTAAAATCAATTTAGGCAAACTTATTTCAACCTTGATGTGGCCCTCACCTCGTGCGATTTTTGTTATCAAGAGGGTTTGTGAAGAACTCCCATTGTGGATCTAATTTTATTCTATTTTTTTGCTGAAATAAGCCAATGGTGGAAATTTTTAGGAGAACCGTGAGAATGTGGAACTTAAATTGTAGTAATGTGATAATTTTATGAAAAAAAGATTTTAAATACTTATTTTTCTGTAATCTTTTTATATCTTTAAGGAGTTCTTTTCAAAAGGAGTTTATCTTTAAGGAGTTCTTTTCAAAAGAAAAAAAGATTTTAACTACTTATTTTTCTGTAATCTTTTTATATCACCTATAAAAAGTTTGATTGTAGATGGGAGTTGTCTTTTTTGTTTTTCACATTTTCTCAAATAGTGGTGAAAAAAAAGCGCGAAGAAGTGTCCCACTTTTGTTTTAACAGACACCTTTTTCTTATCACTAACACGTCACGCTTTTTTTTTTTTTTAGGGGACCAATCTTATTTTTAAAACAGTATTTTCTTTTATCGTAAAAAATAAACAGCATTTATTTTATTGGTTATTCGGTATATTCGAGTTACCATATTTCCGGAAAGAATAAGACATGAGTTTTTATTACACATTTTATAATTTTGTATGGCTTGACAATTATAAATAAAATAAAAATATATATTTACCTTTATAAAACACTTATCTTTGAAAATATTGTCATTCCTATATTTTATTGATAAAATTAAATCTGTTATCCGTTATAAAAATATTACACTTATACCCAAACAAAATATTACACTTATATTCATAATAATGATTTTATATATATATATATATATATATATATATATATATATATATATATATAACTTATGCACACCCTATTTGACCTGGTGATCACAACAATCATTCACGTAATTGACTGAACCAACAGTTTGACGGTATGGATGGATGACCCACCGGTTCATAAATAACGGGTTCATGAACCGACGCTTCACTCATGGTTCACTACGGTTAAAGTCACTGGGCAACAAAAATTTCATATTCACTCTGATGAGGGTTGAACTGCCTCTCGCCAAGTGTCATCCTCTCATTGACGGAACATTAAATGATGATAGAGAAAATGTAACATTAAGGGACAAGAGCCCCACTTCATGCTTAAGGGCAGACCTAAAACCCCAGGTGGGAGATCGGGTTTGTTCGCTCCTCGGACCACCGCAGGTCAGCAAGGTCGCATCGGAGTTTGACTGGCGCAGTTCGGACCGAGACGGCATAGGGGGCTCGACGCAAGTCGTCCAGAGTATCCCTTATCCGAATTACACACGTGTTTATAATATGAGATAATTATGAGAAGATCCTTTACCCATTAGGACACTAATCTTATCATTTAAACTACCGTGATTATCTCCTAATTAAACGGGATTAACTCGAAGAACCCGTAATAGTTAAGGGACAAGTAAACTGGACAAAAGACGTCATCTATATAAACAATCCCAAGGAATTACGAGAGACTGGATTCTTGAACAATTATATGATACGTAGGCAACTTGGGTTACCACTTATTCCAGGCCCAGCCTAAAAATAATCATACACAACTCCCATTTCTAGGTTTGATTTTAGGGTTTTTATATTGTTATTGTCACTAGGGTTTTTATTGGCCCGTATTTACACCCAGACGAGATCCAGCATCGTCACACACATTTAAAAATTGTTTATTTAATAAATAATTAATCGAATCGAATTTCAAATAATATCAATTTGGTGTTGTAATCGATTTGAAACAACTCAATTAACATCAAGTTGATATTTGGTCAGCGAATTATAGTAAATATGTATTATATAGGTTTAACATTGGTTAAGGGGGTAAATGATTTTTTTAGGGTAGTAAATGATTTATTGTTATCTATATGTACATCCTCGAAAATCGATTCAAATGCTAGTTTGATTAATTTGGTTGTTGACCCACTAGTTCATGAATAGCGAGTTCATAAAACGACGGATCGGTCAAAGTTCCGTATTGTTCAGATCACATTTCAGGTCATTGATCAACTAATATTCTCTATTTATCACACACATAAACAGTTCCTATTATGAATAAATAATCGAATAAAACTAAAATAACATCAATTTGGTGTTTGTAATCGAATTGAACTTCAATTATCAACAAATTGATATTTGCTCATCGAATTATAGTAATTATGGATTATGTGGGGTAAATTATTTATTATTTTTTCACACACTTTAAAAGTAGTTTATTTTACAAATAATTAATTGAATCAAACTTAAAATAATATCAATTTAATTAATCAAAAAAAAAAAAAATCAGTTTGGTGTTTGTAATCAAAATGAACTTCAATTAACATCAAGTTGGTATTTGGTCATCGAATTATGATAGATATGAAATATAGGGGGTCAAGAGGGATAAGGGTGTAAAGGATTAATTGTAATGTGTTATTTACATTTGAATGAAATAAACACCGACAATACTAAAAAGCCGATTGAATTACTTGTTTAACGGTTTTGATCGGTGACCCACCAGTTGGTGAAGAGCTGATTCATGAACTGATGATTTGGTTACGGTTCGATACGGTTCAGATCATTGGTCAACTAATTTTTTTCCACACACTTACAAAATAGTGTCTCTTCAAAATAATTAATCAAATTGAATTTTGAAAGATATCAAATTCGTGTTTATAATCGAAATGAACTTCAGTCACATAAAGTTGGTATTTGATAATCGAATTATAGTATAGATTATAAAGGGTTAAAAAGGGATAAAAGGGTAAGGGATTTATTGTAATGTCATATTTGTATTTGAATGATATGAATATCAACCATACTCAAAAATTGACTCTAGCGCTTGCTCGAAGGTTTTTGTCGGTGACCACTGTTTCGTGAAGAGCTGGTTCATGAACCAACGGTTCGATCACGGTTAAGGTCATTGGTCAATTAATAATATATTTTTCATAGACTTCAAAGATAGTTTGTTTTATAAAAATAATCGAATGGAACTTAAAATAATATCAATTTGGTGTCTGTCCTCAAATTGAACTTCAATTAACATCAAGTTGGTATTTGGTCATCGAATTAAAATAAGTATGCATTATTTGGGGTTAAAAGAGATATGGGGTAAATGATTTATTGTGATGTCATATTTGTATTTGAATGATTTATATATCAACAATACTCAAAAAGCGATACTCAAAAAAGCAACTGAATCGTTAGTTTGACGGCTTTAGTCAATGGCACATTGGTTTTTTAATAAACGATTCATGAACCGCGGTTCAAATCACGGTTCCGGTCATTGTTCAACTAATATTCCTTTTTCATACTTAAAAAGCAGTTTCTCTTATAAAATATTTAGTAGAACTGAACTTCAAATAATATCAATTTAGTTTATGGTTATTGAAATTTTTTTAGGGTAGGTTATTGAATTATGATAACCGACAGTTCGGTCACGATAAAATGGTTTTCTAGTATGATACTTTTTATGTGACAATTTTTATTATTCATTAATTTTCTAAAATGACAATTTTTTTATGGGACAATTTTTTTTATTTTAAAATTGAACATTTTTTAAGGGATGGACATTATCATATAAATGATCTAAATACATAGTATATAGGGGTTGATGGGTTACGGGGTAGAGTGTTTATTGTATGTAATGGTATTTTAAATTACAAAACATCGAATATATTATAATGTAAGCATGCTACAATGTTATACTAGCATATTCTAGTGTTATGCAAATTTAAATAAATATCATATACATACTAAATATGAGTTATAAGGGTTAATTGGAGTTATTATTAGTTAAGAGAGTAAGGAGGCAAAGTGTACATTGCTACTGGCGGACGCGGGATCTCGGATAGGGGGCGATAAAAAATTTAAAGAGACGAATAAAACAATTAAGGGTGGGCAAACAAGTTGTTTAATAAATATATCAGTACATTTTATCGATTGAGGGGGAGAGGGGCGATTCTCTCTTAATATATGTAGGTCCACCACTGTATATTGCTAGGTTAAATCGGTTTTTGAAATGTAACATCAAATAACTAAGTTATCTAAATATCACACACATGGTAAAACTGAGTTATATGGGTTAAATGGTTAATCATAATATTATATTTGTATTTCGATAACATAAAACAAAATATAGAATAATTTAAATATATCACAATAATTGCAATAACGTATCACTAACATATCCTAAAATTTGGTTGCCGCAATATCGCTGATTATTGGATATGGGATGGATTAAATTACCCGAAAATAAACAATATGCACCCCTAAATAGAAACATTTCATTTACCCAAAAAAAATAGTAAAGTTTAAGGCTGTTTGTTAATACAATTAATGCTTTTAAAAAAATTAGCCACTCAAAAAAAAAAAAAAAAAAGAGGTTGCTACATTAAATCCATTCAAAAAAAAAAAAAAAACACCATTTAAACTATTAAGATGCTCTCATCCGTTTTTTCTAAATAAAAAATAATACCTCTCAATTCCCTTTATAAAATTTCCTCTCGCTCCGCTTATTGTTTAATCCCTTCCCTGGCGCGCATCAATTATACGGTTATGCCACGTTCTTTACTTTTCTTTTCTTTCTCGGTTGGCCAACGTTATGTTTTTTTTTAAACAACACGTTAGGTGTTGTTGATGTATAAAAAATATTAAATTGTTTTTATCAAATGACAAAGTGGGTGTATGACAAAGTAAACGTATATGTATATCTGTTATCGAAAATAAAGGTATATGTATATCGTACCATGTTTCAGGTAAAGGTGAATCATAAGATTTCTATTCACTAAATTATAAAATTAATTTATACATTCGTTTTTTATAATTTCTGTCTAAAAATACTTTTTATTATATACGTATGTCTATGTGCTTTAGTTTTGAATATTTAATGAAATACCCCATGATAAGATACTTATTATTTCGTATAACATCATTTTAAATTTTATACCATATTATGATATAATGTAACGAAAACGGTTTATATATTAGTGTAAAATACAAAAACATCATAGCTACAGTAAAATACAACATTGGCCCAATGATATTCATTGAGGTTTGTAATGCGGATGTTTCGGGTTCGAGGCCCAGTAGGAACAAAAATGTGTGTGTGTGAAAAAAAAGGGACAAATAAATACAAAAACATCATAGCTAGTGTCGGGTTTTCAATGCATAAAAACGTCGTGCATTTGGTGGCATTAAGTTCTAAATGTCAGGAAATTGCCATGAAATATCCGACATATTTACAGAGTGTCAGAAGAATGACGTATTCTGTACGACATAACATAAAACCGCCACAAAAAAATGTCAAGCATTTGTGACATAAACAATAAATGTCGGTCAATTGTCGGCAATTAGCAGCATAAAATAATATGCCGCAAAAATGTCGTACTTTCATGGCAATTAATAACTTACGTCGGCAAATATACGTATAACCCACATGATTCATAATCATAAGGTTCAGCATCATCAGAATGACGTTTGATTACACGCTTCCCTTCCATAGAGATTGTGCCTAGACTAACCACAAATCAAGGATAACAGCCATACAAACATTTAATTGAGATCTCATCACATATATCAACTATATAGTGACATCAATCTAGTATGTTAGATTCAGTGACCTTCCAACTTTATCGGAATAACATTTATTCTTTACAATTGAATATGTCTACTAAATCCTAACAAATAACTGAAAGTATGTTCTTCATAAGAACCGGAACATAATAACATTTATTTAGTTCCCTTATCAGTTTACTAGATCCAGAATATGGTAAGTGTTACAACGTTTGCTTCACCTTCCATATATGTATTTAATCTTTCTAATTTAATCACACTCGCAAGATATCATATATATAAGAGTTGACTTTGAACTTAGATAGATTTATCTCAATTCACTTGCCTAGAATAGAAACTTCAATAAGTTCTCTATTTAAGCACATGCCCTAACTTTCCTTTTAATCCTTCAGGCACTTGTAAATATTTCTTAGTGTAGTCTTCATAAGATTTAAGAAAAATCACAAGAGCTATGTCTTTGATTTCCTTTCATAAAGAAAATCTAAAGATTATTTAAATAGTTTATTTAACCTTTTAAATCGTATTTAAAACATTAACTATTTAATTAACCTTTAAGCAATGATAGAATTAAGTCGATACTTAAGTCTTATAATTTTGAAAACAACCTTTCCAAAATTCGATGTAGTCATTCTTATCCAACGTTTGAATTAATTGTCATCGTATGACTGAATGATCATATTGGATCGTATCCAATGACATGAGCTTCCGCTTTCATTAATAATTAAAGCCTTGGAGTACTCCATCAAATATGTAGTCTCATTGTCTCTAACTACTATAACGAGATTGCTCATGTCATTGCTTATTTTAAAAGGATTATAATTACTTAACCATATTTGAGAACGTTTCTCAAAAGGTAACAGTCATAATTTGGTTTTTACTAATCGAGAATAAAACATAAATATAAAAGTTTGCTAAAACTACGACCCAAAAATAAAGATAAAAGAGTGTTGTTGTTTATACACGCAAAATCAAAAATGGTCTTTTGGTTTATGATTTTGCTCCCACTAGTCAACTACTCCCAATTGACTTTCAAGAATATTTCAAAAATTCTTTAGGGGCTGAGATCCAATCTAGTTACCTCGATTCCCAGCGGTGGTCGATTAACCAAGATAATTTCGAAAGGTAGGTAACTCTTTACCATTCACATCTATATGTGATTCTCAGTGGTTGACTAGTCAACTCTTTGGCGATACACATCACTATGTGTTAGTCAACCCCTTGTCTCTAAAGTCAGACGGCCCTGACGGTGGCCAATCACCGAAAGACTCTAGTCAAGTCATAACCCAATATTCACGAGATCTCATACGATCATATCTCAATAACGACGATATACCCGAGGTAGGTCAACTCCCGGCGGTGGTCGATCAGTTGGATCCGAACACAGGCTCTTGACCTTGGTTATAATATTGGGAGACAATATTTCGACTTGATTTTTGTTGTGGAAGTATTTTCGTAAATTAATTCACTTAATTAATTTTAATTTCGGTCTAATCAATTATATCTATCTCTATAGATATATATCCTACACATTTATCTAGATCGTGCCTAGTCATGCATCTATCGTATCATATAAAATAAATACAAGCACAAAATAAATGAATGCGTAAAGTAACCGGTATGATCATGGACTTTTCCTAGGTGCAGTTTCGAATACAAACTGATGAAATCGCGGGTCACAATCTAAGGGTAGCTGCAACCGCCAATAGGATTTTTAATGCGCCATATCCAATGGAATCTTTATTCTTCTTTATTTGGTCTCCATCTTCTGCTCCATTCTTGTTACATTTAATTCTATCTTATAAAATAAATACACCCGCCGCACACGGGGGAGCTAACGGGAATGGGATAAATGCAGAAAATAAACTAGGCCTTGTTCTTCATAACGGCCTAGGACAATTTTTAAACCAACAGAAAAATTAAATCATTCACATCTATCCAATCGGTCGAGTCCATGATCAATCGGGGTCCATATAATCATATTATATCTACTATATCTAATCCATACAATAAAATCTTATGAAAAAGATAAAATTAAAATTTAACTACCGGCGTCTTAATTAATCAATTAACATTTAATCTATTAAATAATTTTATCCAATCAATTAACTAATTAACATTTAATTAATTAAATGATTTTAATGGAAATAAAATTAACGATTAATTTTAAACGATTTTAATTTTAATTTTAATTAATTAGAACTATTCTAAAAATAAATCAAAAATAAAATTAAGTCTCTTTTGTTTCTTTCCTTTTGATTCTTAATCAAAAGGGATGCCTTTGGTTTCCAAACCAAAAGGCATCTTCCTAAACCAAATTTGGTTTAGGCCTGGCCAATTTCCAAAATCAAAATTTTGGAAGTGGCCTAGGCCTAGGTCTTTTACAAATCAAATATTTGAAAAGAGCCTAGGCCTAGGTCTTTTACAAATCAAATATTTGAAAAGAGCCTAGGCCTATTCCAAATCAAATATTTGGAAAGGCTAAATGATTTTGGTTTAGGCCTGGCCACTTTCCAAAATCAAAATTTTGGAAGTGGCCTAGACCTAGGTCTTTTCCCAATCAAATATTTGGAAAGGGCCTAAGCCTATTCCAAACAAAGTGTGGAAAGGCCATTATTATTTTAATGCCATGTGGCATCCCAATGGCCCAAACCATTTGAACCATTGGTTAGTCACATTACATAACTAAACAAAGAGATATCAATCACAACTATGAACCATATTTAAACACAAAATACACAAAACAAAATTTAGGGATCCACCAAAAGATGCACCAGCCGACGTCGACCGCCCCAAGGGGGAGCCGCCGCCGCCGGCGCAATTTCCGGTGGGGGTGCCGCCGCCGATCGGCCGAGCACCCCAAAAGCCGCCCCCTATTTTTTTTCCTTTTTTTCTTTTTTTTTTCTTTTCGTGTATCGTTTTGCGAATCAAAAATCTTTCATCATTTAATTACGTGATTTAAAACGATAAAATTAACTACGCAAAATAACATGCTTATTGCTTAAGCTCGAACCTGTCTCTGATACCACTGTTAGGAAATCTACGCGGGAACGGAGCGGAATTCAAAAATTTATTTCCTTTACCCAGGATCGAATCGTTTAAGCAATAAAGAAATAAGCTAATAACGACGGTGGTTACCTTGGTTGATCTATAAGATCGACGCTTTGACCGTCTAAGGAGAGTAGTTCTGCATAGAGCCGCCCAAGCGTTCGGCCTCAACCGCTAGTCCACATGAACAGCCCGCCGGAATCCCATCATGGATTGCTATTGGAAAACTCCGGTTGCTAAATCGGCCATTTTCCCCTCTCTCCAACTCTCTATAGGATGCTCTCCATTTTACACAAGAACTATTAGCTCTTGGAATTATGATGTACAAAAGAGCTTGACACCCACCTCTTATTTATAGTGTAGGGGGCGCCCCAACCTAGAGTGGAGGAGAAGAAAACATTTTCCCAATAAAATAAGGAAAATATAATTGATTTATTTATCTCATTTATTATAATATCTTATATTAAATAAATCTAGAATATTGTCAATATCTTATATTGAATATTTCCAAGATATTGTCAATATCTAATATTGACTATATTTATTTTATTACCATAAATTATTTTACACATGTGTATATTTATCACATATATAAATATATATATATATATATATATATATATATATATATATATATATATATATATATATATATATATATATATATATATATATGTGCACACTACACTAGTGCGCATGTACATCTCAAATGCACCTCACACACGCATGTGTGTATAAATATATATAAATATTAATATCGATACGATACTAGATAATATAATACCATGATTAATTAATTTACAAAATCCATGTATATCACATATATACACAATTTCGACATACACACATTATGTGTATATTTAATTAATCAACATAATTAATATCTTTTATTTAATTTATTCATAATAAATAAATACCACCATATTAATTTACCACTTTAACCTTTATAGTCTCGAGATAAATTATTTCCTTATTTAGTTATCAACTATAACCACATTTTAATCCGGCTAGATGTTCTTATGTGTGTGAACCGATAGCTTCCGAATATGTTGGCCGTAGACACAAAGTGCAAATTACAAAAATGCCCTTCATGCCTAACGATCACGGGATAGCGTCTTTCAACACACCGTGACCCCCAATCATCGGAAGAGTCAAATGCAATGACTACTACTTTTCATGTGAAAGTGTTACCGTGTAACTTACAATCTTATCGCTGTAATAATATCCATACGGTCGTACGTCGAGTGTCAAACGTTAACGACCGTATCTTATAATTTGGATATCATGCTCTCTCGAAGTAACTCGTTTACTCCCACTTTGCAAAGATTCACGAGAGCTAGACATTCCTTATAAGAAGGCCATTTCGGATATTCGATCCCAATCATAGGATACGCGATTCCCGGACGACCAATCGTGTATACTCCGCATGCTTCAATATCATACCCAATCACTACCGCATGATCGCCCCGTGGCTAGAGGAAACCTCAATAGTGTCAAAGCATGACAATCCACTGTTAGTAATACCATCCGCAACGGAAGCGATTTATGGATCTAGATCTATAAATTACACGTAATAAAATAATCGGATCTACATCTACAAGGGGGTTGTAGAACATACCTCTTGGATCTCAAAATCCAAGTTGAAGAACCGCAATAGAAAGAACGAACAAGGTGTGAAGAGCACCACGATCTTCCGTACGTGTGATCCAAGAAACTCCCGGTGGAAGGAAATTCTCGTCTTGAATCCCCCCGATATGCTACCCGGAAAAATCTCCAAGATTTTCCCCTATTCTCCCCTTGGCCGAAAAAATATTTCTTCTCCTCTCTAAGAGGTAGAAGTCGAATTATGTGTTTGTGTAAGGCTTGGGAAAACTCTCTTTATATAGGAGAGTAATCTTTGACCTCCAAGGATTTTATTTTGCAAATAAAATAAATCCAATAAATAAAAATAATCCCATAATATTCTAGAACAAATCTAGAATAATATTTATCTTTATTTCTTACCATAAATATTTATCCAATAAATATTTTGTGCACATGTCTTAAAACAATTTCTTGTTTCCTAAAACATTGCACTTGGCCGAAATTTGGCATTGACCTAGTCAATGTTAATTTTCGGCCATAACACATTAAATTGCCAAGATTATGAAAAATGTCTTTTTCACATATTTAATTATTTAGCCCATCTAATTTAATAGTTCACTAAAAAATTAATTCACATATCGTTTTGATTAAATTCTAATAAGAACTAAATTAATATTATCAGGATTCGACGTCCGAGAATAGCTATGCTATATTTGGAGGCACGTCGGGGACCATGGACTAATAATCAGCGGGTCCGATAAATCAAATAAATAATTATCTTACGAACAGAATAATTATATTCAATAAATCAATCACAGGAATATGCCACCATAATCCCGTGACAGCACTCCTCCGATTATAAGATTATATTTATCTCCTCACGAGAATGATAATAAGCGTCCATTGATATAATCATTACATATGGATTAATCCTCCATAGACTGTTAATTCTAAATCGGGAAGTTACCGTTATCCCTTTTTAGAACCTCTTATCCTTATTTACCATTAACCACCTAGTGATCAATTAATTCATACAACTCACTGGTATCTAATCAGTGTAATATGAACTCGTACGATCGATCAGTTTCTAGGATTAACAAATAAGGGAACTGTCTATCTACTTCCATAAATGGAAGGAATGGATTCCGTAACTGTGATAACACAGACTACTCACTCAATCCAGTACAATGCCAAGATGAGGTAATTCAGATCACAGACTCAGTGTAATCCTTAACCATCAAGTCAAACCTCATACTGGTTCAAGCAGTTGACTGTGATCACCTCAGTATTAAGATATATCCATAAATATGATCATCGATTGATTCGAAAAGACTTCTCGATTACGGAATTATATCGTGAACTCCAATCAAATCGGTCCAGCCCTATATGATATATCTATCATATATAAATGCCCCATTAGGTTCTCTTAACCGAAAGTCCGGATAAGACAATCACACATATTGTGTTCTGGGCGCATTAATAGCACGTTAAAGGAGAGACCCGATACTCTCGATTAACTTCACTATAGGCTAATTGTATTTTAAGTACATCTTCACTAACTCAATCCTCCCATGTATATCCCATACACTGAGTTAAGTGATTACATAAACGATATACTTTAGGGTTTTCTGTAGTGTAAATACTATTGTCACATCGGTGAATATATATGAGAATAATAAATATGAATAATAATATCATTTCATTTATTAAATAAAACAATTACAAAATTGTCTTTCGGGCATCACACCTAACATCCACATCGTGATGCCATGAAGACTCCGGTCCTAAGGATAATTACACAACCGTCACATAGTGTGACACTTATCCGTGTAAGTGGGTCAGTCTAACGTACGCATTCTTTTATACACGTCCACGTACAGTCCAAGTGTCTCTACACTTCGATAGACGAGATCTATCCCTGCCCTTAAAGATAGAAGACATCTAATACGTGCTAGCATGTTTATACTATCAATGCCCTGTTTAATAGTACATCAGCCTAGACACATTTAAGTATCAAACTTATTAAAGTGATTAGAGATCTCATCAACCATAATCGCCTATCATGGTCTCTCTATCACAGTTTAATACTAAGGACGTTATCATATAACAATTCATAATTGGTTCTTGAAAAGAACATATATATGACAACAGAAAATCCATTTTATATATGTATAAACATAAAGAAATAGTAGAAATGATCCGACCCGGTCAGATCCGGTCCAACCCGATTGAGTTTAGGACACTATTTATTGTGTTGAGGCGGTTCCTTTGACTTGGTAATTATATCTCACCAACAAATAGTGTCCTAAAATCTCACCAAGAATGGCACTCTTATTAAAAGACCCGATTGGGTTTATGACACTATTTTTTTGAGAGGATCTGTAAGATTTATTGACTGATGATTGAACATATGTCACAACTTTTTGATGACGGTGTAATGGATTATTAAACTAATCAAATTATTTTATTGTAGTACAATCGCAAAGTTTATCTTATGTATTCCCGGAGAGTATTAATTTCACATATAAGATATTAGTAAGAGCATATGCCTTTTTTTAATGTCGATCGAGATTATTAACTGGTTCAACCGTACAATTGTATATCAAATGTCACTTATCCATGAAGAAAAATTTATCGAAATATTTTCTGTGTTTAACTTGTGTAATCACTTCCATGATTAACTATATACTTAAAAAATATAGGCAAAATAATTTGATGCATTCAATGTAGTACAACTATAAACATATGGGCCCTTGAATATTGTTTTTTTAATATTTTTTCCCAAATTAATTACAACCTTAAGTTTTAGCCGTTTCAAAAATAAAAGAATATACATTTTGGCAATTTTGGGGAATTTTGAACGAATATACTTTAGAATATTCCTTCTGGCGAGATGCGTTGGACATTGCTATTAGGGGTAAAAGTGTCCACTCATATGTTAAACCCTAATCCTCAAACTTTTCTTTCCTATATCACCTCCGACGCTGATAAATTGTGCCATAACCATGTCTTTTAATAAGAGTGCCATTCTTGGTGAGATTTTATAAGGAAAATCACAACCATGCCTTCTGATTTAAAAATTCCGGTTGAAACATTCAGGTTAGAACTAGAGATCATCGATCATGGCATATCATTTTTCCAGGGCCTTCGTGCATAGGTAATCTTCCATTTTTTTAGTTTTATCCTTTAATACATTGTACTAAATGTTATGTTATGTGACATCTTTTGAAATGAAAGTACTACAAATTCAAGAAACAAATCTAGAATAATTCATCAGATTTATTTCCACAAGTGATAATTGTTTCCATTGATTGTTTAAGAAATGTATAATCCTTCCATTGCAGATTTTATAATTATCAAGAAAAAGGATGAAAAATAATAGTTATGCATCTTTACACTTATCATCTTCTACCTCATGGATCCTGGCCATTGACTTTTAATATTCTGCAAGCTTACATAAATATATCGTCATGTTTACAGATGTTGCAAAGAATAATGATGTTGTGTATAGAGATAACATCAGTTGTTCATAACGGTGAATTGATGAATTACCATCTCTCCCAAGAGCTTAAGCTTACGGGGAGGTAGATAACTAACATTATATATCCTTCAAATGTGGGTTTATAAAAAGAGAGAGTTCAACACTTGGGTTTTTTGTTTTTCCATCTTGGGAAAATTATGTTTAGAGCAGAGTTTGATCAGGACCACTCTTGCTTTTGGGAACAAGAGGTCCTGAGGTCTAAAAAAAACCAATTGCTGGGATAGAAAAGACCCCCACTTGATAGGCATGTTGTATTATATAAAATATTAATTATCAGCCTCCGTATCAGCTTAAGTTTTTGAAAGAGATGGTAATTCAACATGGATCATGTTCTCTACTTTTTTTGACAAAATATCATGGATTCTTTACAGAGAAGCTCCACACGGGGAATTAGATGTTCTTTGTTATGAAGCGCGTAACGGGAGATAGCAATCCACCTTATAGAAAACCAATCATTAATAGCATAGATACAGCTCACCTTAATTAAAACCTAGATACACATATAACAACACTTGCATCAATATTTTTTAGCAGATTATGTATTTTATGAATATTTAGCAGATTCTCTATTTTATGAATGCTGCACGTATACTTTTGAATAGAAAATTTGTTTTCTGTGCAATACAAGTAGTTTATAATTTATAGATCACGTATTTACATAACTAAGTGATTCTACTACCAACAGTCTCTGCAGGGTAAATTTGAGATTGTTTCATATTGGGATCCTTCATGTTGTCGGAAAGCACTAGTGGTCTCAGGGTTGGAGGTCTGACCGTGTTGTTGGCCGGACCAGACAGTAGAGTTTTGGGTGGTGGAGTTGCAGGAAGGCTCATTGCAGCAACTCAGGTTCGTGTACTTTGGATCCATCCCATTCTATTTTTAGATTTAATGTGAACACAACTTTTATGTTGTTTGAAAATGATATGCGCACACCCTTCTATCACACACTTTGAAGATACAATTTAATCGATAATTTACAGTTTATGGATGGATGATGATGCTAAGTTGAGTTTGTTTTCTAATGAAGTGAACATGAAAAACTACACTGTTCATTTGTCATTGAAAATCACAACCACTTGTATCAGATATCGTAAATTCAAAGAAATCCACACAATTTTGATCCAGATCTTTCACATCCATAAAAACTCAACGACAAAAGAGTCTTTATTTTAAATTGTTAAATATGAAATTATAAATTTTTCGTTACATACATCGGGCAAAAGAGAGATTTTTTATTCAAATTCTACGTTGTAAAGATTTTTGATACATTAAGATGCTTAATAGATTTTTGATTCTCCTCCTTCGTGCTATTATTACTACCTTGTCATGTCCGGCCCCACGGATACACAATGTATGTACCACCAAACATATTTGTTAAATAATAATGGCACTGACTCTTTTCTCCTAAATGTTCGATGCAGAATCACTATATGGAGATGGGAGGATCATACAGCGCATTTGTGGACACTAGGATGAATAACCTTAAGCTTAGATTTATGCTATAGTTGGGAAGTAGTTCACGAAATTTCTATCGGTAACGGAATGCTATTTCTTCTGTTTGATACTAGACTCCTTGTTTGCAACCATATGGATTGAATGGGGAAGAGCTGTCAAAAATGAAATATGGTGGTCATGTATAGTTTTTTTCCCATCAGATTGTTGGATGTGCCGCAAAATACAGAACACTTTACGTGTCAACGAGTCACATATGAATATTGTATGTTGCTTCAGTGAATCGTTGGGAATTACTTTTTATGCTTGTTTCTTTTTTGAAACGAGGACTCATGGATTATCTTATACAAAAAAGACCTTTTATCTCTTGATGTGTATCTTTTGAAAGAAGTTTTAAGTGTGTTTTGATCCATTTGTGTTCTAGAGCAGGTAAATCAAATTAAATGAATAAATTTGAATATATCAACATTTTTGGTGGACCGTTCAACAAAAATAAGTCGTCTCTTACAACCACACGATCTTGGAATTCACACCATTGTTCAAAAGTATTTTAAGTTTTTTAAACTAAATCTAAAAGGACTAAATTTTAAGACGGAGGAGTATAAAGTATTGTAACATATAGCAAGAAGAACCGGAGAACAGAAGCAAAACAGATCATAAAATCATTCAAGAGTAGAAACGCATAAACTAACTTGGTATCCAACAATGTGTTGACTAATCCACAGACAAAAACGAGGATTTTATTATCCACAAAAGTTACACAATTGTTACATCAACATGGTATTCATAGCCTTAGGATCCTAACCATTGCCGACAAAACAACCCACAAATGATTTATTAAAAACGCCATCGATGTAGACTTCACAGATTGAGACGATGACCACCAAATTTAACCAGATTAAGACTCAGACCTTACTAGGCATGAACACAATAGACTTTTGACGTGGTCACCAGATTTCAGCTAAGAACATCAACCTCGATACTCAGCTCCAGGTGTTAACTTTAGATGTAGCTACCATAATTGTACGCAACACATTTAGCTTCAGCTCTGATAGACAGATTCAGATTCAGACGTACATATCAAATCACCATACTAAAAAATATCCACATTGATTTGAAATCTCGTTCAACCAAACGAATAACCAAGTTCTAGACATTTTGTACCAGATGCACAAACCAGTGCTAGATTTACCCTTCAACATACTTGTTTTGCCAGACAACTTAACAACTTTGTATGTTTAGCAAGTCCAGGCACAACTGAAGCTTGCTCTTTTGAACATATTTGGTGAGCATATCACAAGATTGTCATCAATGCTGATCTTCCTCACATGAATTCTCTTTTCCTTCCTCTACAAAATGATACATCACACTAATATGCTTGTTTCTCTCATAATTCACATGATCTTTAGCTAAACATATTGCACTCAGGCTGTCACAATATATCCTAGCTTGATTTTGATATAAAAAGGATTCCAATACCTGAAGATGACCCACATGACATGCACAATGCATTTGATCATGATAGGCATCTAAAATTTCTTCATGGCATAAAATAAAATAGTAATTAACTTACTGAAAAAATAATGCCAACTAGACCCTTCATAATAGTGTACAATGTACAGCGCGTAAAAAAAGGAAATCCGTAGTAGTAGTGAGATTCAGCATTACCGCATGTTGGTAGTCCTACCGCAGGGGTGGTGTACTCTCAGCTCAACAGTGATAGTCCTACCGCTGGGGTGGTTTACCCCCACCACACCGGTAGTAGTGCAGAATCACAAAATTGCTGTAATTATCACATATTTTCTCAGTAAATATTCAAATCTCGTAAAATCGCAAATTAAAATTTTAATTTCAAAAAATTAAATGCATAACCAACTATAACCACCCAATCCATAGGCAAGACCAGACGTTTGGGTTTCCAACCTTTCACGGTTCAACCTCTTTGCCTAAGAGGACAATACCTCCTGAAGTAACATCAACTCCTTTACCGCAAAGGACAATTCCTCCTCATGCGAAGAACAAATCCTTTGTCTTTAATATTTACGTTTTATAATAATGCCTTTTTATTATAAAACCTTCCTTTTTCTCCCCAAACAAATTGGTTGTACTAAATGTTTGTTAGGTTAGTTCTTGTGGCTGATGTCCCATTCCCTATAGTATAGTGACCGACTCAATTATATAATATATTAAATGTATGTCATAACTTTGTGATGATTATTACGAGTTGTACTAGTACATAATGTTGTGTTTTATGGTATAAAAAATGTAATTCTGTACTTGGTTATTCATTTGTTATTAGCCAGATGACTAAGTGGAAATATAGTAATTGTCTGTGCTATTTTTCCCAAGGTATAAAAGGGATGTTATGGCGAGAAACATTGTGTAACGAAAGATGAAAAACGGGGAAAGGCCGCTCCTGCTGTAGGGTTTTCCCATTCTCAATTTTGCACCAAATCTTCTTCGTTTTCTTTGTTTTTCGATCTTTTCCTTTGATTCAAAGGTTTTTTTGACAATGGTTGTGTAGTGGGTCATAAACTAATCAACTCAATTAATCTAGTAATACCGTAAAGTTTATCTTAAGTATTTGCGGAGATTAATAAATGCACATATAAGAGATCAGTAATAGAATGCCTTTTTTTAATGTCTCGAGATTATTCACTGGTTCTACCATATGATTGAATATCAAATGTCACTTGTTTATGAAGAAAAATTTATTCTCAAAATATTTGCAATGTTTAACTTGAGTAATAACTAATGTATTGGGAAAAATTATATTATAATTCACACTTGAACTCTTTGAGTTACTGATAACACGCTATTTAGTACCATAAACCATGCCTTTATTTACCTCGAATTACGCTCAAGAGTGAAAAGACAATCTGTATATTATGCGAAATACTTGTTAATTGCATAGTACTTGTTCCTTTGTTAGTAATTTTGCATATATGAGACTACCCCGTGGATTGGTACAGTTTACTTTGTTTTATGTGTTTTTCAAGAGTGCCTTATACCGGAGCAGTAGAGACGTGGATCTGGACAGAGAGAAAGTCATGGGGCCGAGTTAAAATAGTCCATAAAGAGATCTGCCAAAGAAAAGAGCTAAAGTTTGGCTCGATAGCTCAAGGCCCACCACCGCCTCATCGAGATCATGGCGAGCACAAAACTAACCCTACAACGTTTTACTATGTCGGCTAGGTTTGAGTATGTCGGCTATAATTCCTATATAAAGCCGCAGTATTCCATTGTAAACATATCTCCGTTAGTCTTACACATTGGTTCAATATACAATACTATTATTCATGAAATAAAAGTTTATAGTTTTATATTGTTATTTTCTTTTTGGTTTCCCTTTTCCACGCCGTCTTTAATTTGAGTAGATCAAGTTAGATCTCCATAACCAAAGGTATGAAGCTTTGAACATTCCTTTATGTCTTAGTTATGGTAGATTTACTAGCTTTTATGTGTTGTACCTAATCTGAACCTTTAACAACCACGTAATTTACAAGAATTAATCATAACGAAGCAATGTAGTTGAAGAATTAAGAACCACTGCGCTCGATTCAACGATGTTATATATCGCTGAATCAAGGCAACTTTAGGTCACCTTAATCTGGAGATTCAGCGTCAGCTACGTTGATCGGCATGTTTAATTAACGGTATGTTAGATCCGTCAAATCTGCTTATTGTATTCGTAAATTAACATGAAGGACAATGAAGTGAATTGTTAATTAGGACATAGTCTAGATCAATCTCTAGGAACGTTCTAGAAAATCATGATAGCTACTTTCGGAGGTTCTCGGTATTGAGCCGGCACTTTCTAGTACTTCATGTGTGTGAGTTAATACAACCAAGTAAGGATGTTAATTTCACATAGACATTTGTTGTCCTTTCAATGGAAGTAAACAAGGTTAGGAGACTGCACCCGTAGCTAAAACTAAATTAATAACATGTTTTGATTGATTCGGGGAATTATTGTGTAAGTAAACATGACGAATAGTTACACCAAGTTGTGAGATAGGTTGGGAAGGGATGATTACCGTTTCTTTTCGTTCTTATGTTGGTCACATACAGTATGTGTGTTCTCAGTTACATGAATCATTTCTGGATTATAACCATGTGTTTTTTATGTTCCACTTATATCTATTCCATACTTGTTAATCAAGTCCTTTGTATACTTTGCTAGATTTACGAAAATGCCATATTTCATCTATTTAACTTGTAATCCAAGAAAATAATTGAGTTCTCCCATCATGCTCATTTGAAATTTTCTTTTCATCAGACTTGCAAACTTTTCACATAAATTTTCATCTTTTAATCCAAATATGATATCGTCCATATATATTTGGACAAGTACAGTACTTGATCCATCTTGTAGATTGAAAAGTGTCTTGTCAATGGTTCCTTTGCTGAATCCATTGTTTATCAAGAACTATGAGAGTGTCTCATACCAGGCTCTAGGTGCCTGTTCGAGTCCATACAGTGCCTTTTTGAGCTTGCACACTTTATTTTCCTTACCTTTAACATGAAAACTAGGTGGTTGTTCAACATTAATTTCTTCTTCCAAGAGTCCATTTAGAAATGCACACTTTATATCCGTTTGATATATTTTGAAATCTTTGTGTGCTGCAAAGGCTAGGAACCGTCTGATTGCTTCCAATATTCCCACTGGTTCAAATGTTTCATCATAATCTATGCCTTCTTCTTGTGAATATCCCTTTGCTACAAGTCTTGCCTTGTTTCTGACAATTGCTCGTTGCTCATCCATCTTATTTCTGAATATCAATTTTATTCCAATGAAATTTTCCATATTTGGTCTGTACACAAGCTCTCATACTTCATTTCTTTCAAATTCATTGAGCTCTTCTTGCATAGCTTTAATCCAATCAGCATCTGGAATTGAATCATCTATTGTATTAGGCTCAATCTGAGACAGAAAACATGTTATGATTGTCTCCAGTAGTATTCTGGTTCTGACACCTGCATTTACATCTCCACTGACTTGCACATCTGGATGATCTATGAGCCAGTTGATATCATGTTGGAGTTGTGTTTGTGTTGCTTTCTCTGCTTGTTAATTTATCCGCTGGTACTTCTTCCTATTCATCAGCTACTTCTTCCAACACTGCAGTTGGTGTCTCTACTTTTATGTAAGCTGGTCTAGACACATGTTTTCTTGTCTCTCTATCTTCTGGAGTGTGTAGAGCTTCACAGCTCGTGTTAGGTTCATCAAACACCACGTGAATTGATTTTTCAATCACCAGAGTTCTTTTATTCTTCACCTTGAAAGCTTTGCTTGTGGCAGAGTATCCTATGAAGATTGTCTCATTAGCTTTTTTCATCAAATGTGTGTAATTGATTCTTTCAGGACAAAACATTTAGATCCAAACATATGTAAGTGAGATATGTTAGGTTTTCTTCCATTCCATTTCATAGGGTGTTTTCCTATAATGTTTATTAATGATATATCTGTTTTTTGTGTAGCACGTTGTGTTTGCTGCTTCTACCAAAAATCACTTTGGTAGTCTTGCTTCAGCTATCATTGTTCTGACAGCTTCTTTGAGGGTTCTGTTTCTTTTTTCTGCTACACCATTTTCCTGTGGGGTTCCTAATGTAGTACCCCATTTTCTTCACAGTAAGTTCTAATTGCTTTATTTTGGAATTCAGTTCCTCTGTCTGATATGATCTTGATGATCTTCAACTCTTTCTCATTCTACGGTTTTTTGAGTAAGTCAGGTAGCTTCTTGAGAGTTTCCTCTTTTTGTTCTTGTATATGGTCCATGTATATTTTGAAAAGTCATCAACCACCACTAGATTATACTTCTTTCCACTCACACTTACAGGTGTAACTTGTCCAAAAAGATCCAAAGGAAGTAGTTGTAGAATTCTTGTTGTTGACTAGTGTGGCTTTGACTTGAAGGAACTCTTGGTTTCTTTTCCCTTCGGGCAAGCATCACATAGGCTTTATTTCTTGAAAGTGATTGCAGGTAGTCCTTCCACAAGTTTACTTTTTGCTAGCTTGTGTATTGTCTGGAAATTTAGATGGTTGGGTCTTCTGTGCCAAATCCAGCTTGGTGATTGCTTCTGTTTGACTAGTAGACATGTCTCTGCTTTGTTGTCTTCCAATCCACCATATACATCTTGTCTTCTCGTTTTCCTGCAAGTACAATTGTGTTGGGGTGTTTGTGGATTAAATTGCAACCTTATTTGCTGAAGTGCACATTGTAGCCTTTGTCACAGAATTGAGTAATGCTTAAGAGATTGAAGTTCAATCCTTTGACCTATGACACATTCTGAATCTTCAAGTTGTTCTTTAACATGGTGCCTTCCCCCTTAATCTTGCAAGGTTTTTCTTTGCTTCCAAAAGGGACTATTGGTCCATCAAGAGCATTGAATTCAGTCAATCACCCTTTTATTCACAGTCATGTGTCTAGAAAATCCACTGTCTATGTACCAGACATCCTACAAAATAAATTAGATATCTTTAAGTACCCAACACTGTTTGGGTCCATACCTGTTAGCGATCATGCCTCTTACTCCATGTTTGTATCCAAATAATCATCTACTTGGGGGGTTGAATTCATATACCTCATATGTATATGTCATGGAAGAATAACTTCTAATAGGTTTACTAAAAGTATTTTGATACACTTTCTTGTTGTTTGACATTCCAACATCTTGTTTTACTCTCCATTATACAAGAGGTGACCTATTTTCATATTGTCTTTTGTATCCAGGGCCGGTCTTATTATGGTATCTCTTGAATCCAAAGGATTGTTTATGACTTGGTCTCCTTTTGTAGATTGGGGGTATGATATTCCAATCATCATCTAAAGGGTAAAGTCTTCCCTTACCTTTCTGTAAACCTTTGCCTTTAGTAGGCTGATGATAAGATGATTTACTTTGCTGGTTCACTGCACTGATTTTTGACTTCACTAGAGAAGGATGAGTAGTTGGAACTATGGTTTGTCCTTTTCTAAACTTAAGTCCAATTTCGGTCTATAATTCAGATCTTTGTTGGCCATTATTTCTTTCCACATCAGACTATTGTAGCTAATACCAGATCTGGATCCAAACATTTTTGGGCATTTATAAGCTGGTAGAGAAATCTTCTCTGCTGGCAAGGTAGTTTCCTTTGTTTACTTATCAGATGTTTGACCATCTGCTGTTTGTTGAACAGCAAAGTGAACATTCTTACTACTTAAGTGAGATTTTTGCATATCCAGTTCTCTTTTTAATCCTTCACTTTCCTTCCTTAGATTCTCACATTCTTGTTCCAAAATTTCATGATTTGATTGAATCTCTTAATATCTTCTCATAAGATTTTGAATCAAACTTGTAGAATGTATAGGGGAAATGGAGGATTGTGCAGTGTCAGATGTAGATGCACTAGATAGTACCTCTGTTTCTTCAATTTCTTTTGCCATCAGACATAGGCATGTTTTGTCATTGTTTGAGCTGGTGCCTTCACTGGCATCTTAGTCATTGTCAAATGACTCTGCTGCATCACTTTCTTCACTGTTGGTTTCGGCCTTTTTGTTCTTCCTGTCGGATGTGTATTTCTTTTTTTAGAAGATTTGTATCTCCTTTTCTAATCATCCTTTTCTTTTTGTTCTTCGGGATAGTCAGCTTTGAAGTGTCATTTCTTCTTGCAGTTAAAGCATCTGAATTCTTCATCCTTTTTCTTGATGTCTTGGATGGATGATGTTTTGTTCTTGGATGATGAACTCCCTTTGTACTGCTTTTACTAAATCAGTCAAATCTTTTAATCGGTAATGCAATCTGCTCCTTCAGCTCTTGGGTCTCTTCGCAGGTTGAGTCAACTGCTTTGCTTTGCCTGGGTGCCATCTTGTGCAACATTTTCATTCTTTAATTCAAATTCATGAGCTTTCATTTGTGACATTAATGTTAGAGTATCATTTTTGGATAGATCCAATATGCCTTTGAGTACTGATGTTATGATCTTCCATCATTCAGGAAGGCTTTCAAGTGAACTTCATTTTAAGGATATGTATGCCCCAGTTGTTGTAGTTCACTTATGATACTTTAGAATCTGATGTCCATTTGATCAACAGACTCACCAGTCTTCATTTAGAAATTTAGAAATTTCTGTTTTGCAACAGACAATTTGTTTTCCTTGATTGCCTCTGATACCTCATTGACAAGTGCCAATTTCTTCCAAATTTCTTTTGTTGTTTTGCAGTCTATGATCCTCATCATGAACATGTAGCTGTCTAGAGTCTCCAAGATCATGTCTTTTGCAATAAAATTAAGATTTTCTCTTCTTCTGTCATCTTTGGTGTTGGTCCCAGAGAAGGGTGAAATATTGTCAGGGGGTGAATGACTATATTGTGAGTTTAATGCCTTTAAACCTCAGGAGGTACAAAAACTTTTATGATGAAAGCTTTTATGCAGCGGAATATTAAAACCCTTCTAAAACGTATTTTAAAATTATTTAAGCAATCATAGACAAATGTATAAAGTAATGAAAGTAAATGCTGTAAGTAAATAACACAAGGTTTACAATGGTTCAGGGTGGTGTAATCCCTTAGTCCACTCTTCTCCTGTGATGATCGGAGGAATCACTATTGTTTTTCACCAATACAAGAGTATGATTGTCCTTGGCTACACAAGCGTCACAATTTGAAGACTATCACTCCATAGGTAAAAAAAGCTTTAATGACTCAGTCTCCAACACACTGCTCGTTGAGAACAAATCCTTCATCAACTATCACAAAAGGTTACAATGCCTTCTTAGACGATTTGATTCAATTGCTTCAGTTGGATGTGAATTGGATTCATAGTGGCTTAATCAGACTAAGTACTTGATATAGATTTGATGCTCTATTTCCTGAGTTTAATCTTCTGGTTATGTATTTTTAAGTTTAGAAAGAAAGCTTGTGAAATTGACAGAGTTTCAGCACTTAGAGTTCTTGATTGACATATTCTTCTTTTCCTTTCTGTCAATGCCTTCAATTTATAGCCTTGATTTCCATGATTTGAAATTTCATCCGTTGGATAATAAATGCAGAGAATAATCCTTGATTTGTGTGAAATCAGTGTACACCTTATACTGATCTAATGGCACAGATGCAGCTGATAGAGCTTTACTTCACTTATCATTGTTTTGTGTGAGATCAGTGTACACCATATTTATAAATAGATTTCTTCACTTGTAGAATGTATCTTAGACTTATCCAAGGTCATCACGAGACTTCCCCGGTAATAAGTCGACCCATAAGTCTTCACTTTATTCTCGCCGGTACTTGGCCGTCTTTAGTCGACCGATCTTCTGTCCTTCAATTCACTGAGCTGTCCTACCAGTCTAGTACAATGCTTGTCTCACGGAACATATACAACATGTCAGCCTCTAAGTAAAGTCTTATACATATATTACTAACTTATTTAAGGCTTGCTATAACAGCTAGTATGGCCATCATCAAATTAAATAAAATGTTCTTAACAATTTCCCCTTTTTTGATGATGTCAAAATGCTCAGAAGCTTGAACATAAGTAAACATTTTCATATGATAAAAAGAGTAAAACTCAGAAATTTTATTCATCCATAAAGGGCAAAATAACATCATTACAGTACTTTCTAAGGTATACAGCTTTCAAGCTTGCCATGCCTAGAGTGTTCAGGCTTACCACTACATTCCCCCTTTTTAATAGCGTCATGTTTTTCTACTAGAACCTTGTTGGTCGCCTTAGACACTGTGATTATGGTGTCCAGTTGCTTCGTAGCAAGATTTAGACTGTTGTCAACTGTCTAAATTTTTTGAGAATGGAAGTCCAAAATGTCAACAATAGGATTCAACATGTCATCAAATGCAGTTCGCAAATGAGTTAGCTCTGTATAAACATGCTGGGTAAATTTGGAGTTCAATTGAGATAGCAGAGCCCCCTGCTTCTCAATGATTTCATCTTCTAGCTCAATGTGACACGGTAGAGCCTCAATCTTCTGATTCAAGGAAGAGCTGGCATTTCTCATAAATGCTTTGAGATTTTCAGGCTTGGAGCTCTCTCTCCATGTCAACAATCAGGGGACCAATGTCCAGACGAAAGGTTCTGTCTAGAAGGTCACCGGTAGCATTTTCCTATGCTGGTACAGATGCATCAGCAAGATCATCCTCAACTTCTTCTTCTTCAATCTCCATGTTAAAGATTGGATCTTCGTGTACTCGAAATCCCTATGAGGCTAGGGATATGTAGGGATGAGAGCACATAGTAAGGTTGGGTGTGTAGGGTAAAATAAGGGTACGATGGGTAAGGTAGAGTAGGGTGATGGGCGCTTAGTAAGGTAGGACTTAGTTATGAAGGGTTAGAGTGAAATAATATTTCTTGATCGTTCTTGATTGTTTTTAATAATCGACACTTATAATTTTAGATTAATCTTATCCCATGCATGATGCACGGGTTTTCTTCTATTTCTTTATATTAGTCATATACACAAACATATATATATATATATATATATATATATATATATATATATATATATATGTATATATATGTGTGTGTGTGTGTGTAACGCCCCGTCCCGGACACCGAGTTCTTATCCGGAAAACGGAACGTTCGGCACGTGACATTTATAGAAAATCCTAAACCTCACGTAAGCCTTACATCATATCGGAGTAATTAACAATAAACACGGAAGAAAAAACAAACCAAAGACTCGAGAAAAAGACCATCGGGGTCTTACAACACACCACTCAACCAAAAATTAACTACTGTCAAACTGTATCATAAGTAACTGAAATAAATGCTAGAATCCCAAATTAACTCCATGTCTGAAAGAAAGGAACAACTGTAACAACTGGCAACAATGCCTTATTCGAAACTACTAAAATAGGAAACTAGAACATAAACTCCAAAAGCTCCAATCCTAAGCCAGATCTTTGAACACTTCCTTAGAATCATCACAAACCTGCATATCTTCTTATTTCAAAAGAGGAGTAGGCTCATGCATAAGCTTAGCAAGGAGAAAGAAGATCAAAAGTGTGATTCATGGATGTCATAAGCCAGAAGACATGACATGAATATATTTTGTCCTCTTAATTTCACAAACAATTTAGAATCATTCTTTTAACATAAGGAGAAAACCCCTTTGTAGTACATAATCAATGCATAAGAAAACAGGCCTATTTTACTATATCCGTTTATCTTGCACAAACATGTTTAGTTACAGTAACTATGTACCCACTTTCTTTGACAAATTTATGTCCTTGTCTTTTCCTATCCGTGATTCTTATCTACTAGCTTTAAGGCGCAAAATATAGCTTGGCTAGCACAACTAACTACACCTTCAACATGGGACTTACTGATGCCCAAGGCAGACTTATAAGCACTCCGCCTTAAGAACGGCTTGGCGAATATAGCAGTCACACTTCTGACAGGGGTCTTAACTATGCCTAAGGTACCCCGTCAATTCATGCTTATTAACGAATACCCTGCTAACTAGATTCAATAACATGTAAAACAAACAGGAGCACATAAAGCATATAAAGCACATAAATCTATACTGAAATGCATGTCTAACCTAGGGGAAAACATGCAAAGGCCATAACCACATCATACTACCATTATATCTCCACTATACGGGTAACACAGAGCCAGAAAATCATCCAGACACCTATATGACAGTCTGAAAGCACTGCTGACCATACAGAACAACCAGAAAGCCAATCTGAGACTTTTCTTGGGCGTTTAACCGAGAGATGCCCTCGGTTCAACGAGCTAGTGAATCCCAGATTCACTTTTTGCCCTGAGACTAGTCCAACATCTTGTCCTAAAACACATAACATGTCAAGTTTCGTGCCAATTTATAGAAAACAGTATTTAAACACATTAAAAACATAATCTTTATAGCCAACAGGGATACTTTTGATAAGAAGAATTCCTTACCTCGTAAATGTAGCGAAAACAAGCCAAAAAACTATCAAACTACGGCCAACCTTCAAACTCCTGTGAATCTACGAATAACGAATAAACCCTACCATTAAAACTACGAATTCTAACAAATCCAAGAGTAGATATATGAATAAAAACTATGGTTTCATGATTATTACCTTCTTGAGATGAAACAATATTCGAAACTGCCTGGACTTGAAAGCTCTTAAAAACTAGCTATCTGATCTGGAAACACGAACTAGAACGATCAAAATTGAGCCTGAAGTCCAAAACAGGGTCGCTTAACCGAGGACAATGCTCGGTTCAGCGTCCTGGTTGATCTTGGACACACTCTTGGACACGTACGTCTTGGGTGTCTAGGACACGACATGGGCAGTCTGGGAAATGTCCAGGGCACCACTTGGTCGCTTAACTGAGGAGGATTCTCGGTTCAGCATGCCAAAAGGCCACAGAAATTCAAAAACGCAATTTTTATGATGTCCAGAGCTACTTATGGTCCTATTTATAGACTTTAATCACCATAAGTCGGTTTTCAAAACCTTGAGGGAAAGAAAACCTAAAAATAAAAGGAAAAGGAAAAAATAATTTAAAAAATACCGAAATACCCTTATAAAAAGGTGAGGGATTTTACAATATGTGTGTGTTAGCAAACACGCGATACAGTGATGGTAATAAAGAGCACAACACATGAACCACATCAATATAATATTGTTAAGAATATAGTGAATTAATATATAAAATATTGTTTGATTTAGTGAAATTATATGTCTGGTATTTACCATTGCGATTAGATTTTATACGGTAAACTCATACAAATTAAGAGGTATTTGAGCGACTTTAAAGATCAGATCTATAAAATACATAAGTGACTCGGATGAAAAAAAAATTCCAAATTTAAATTAAATTATGTTTTTAATTTTTTAATTTTGATATTGAAATATTTTTGTGTCATTGGCCCACGATAACTTTTCTGCCTAGGGCCCTCAAACATGTAGAGCCAGCCATTTGGTCAACATAAAGATGTACATAATGGTAGACATTCTAAATTGTTGGGCCCTTCAGCTTGCCCGTACGGTTCTACTTAACAACCAGAAGGCTTAAGTGGTACCAACTATGTTCTCTACTTTAAGTGATTATATATATATATATATATATATATATATATATATATATATATATATATATATACATACATGTTTATTTACATAAACATACATATATGTGTGCATTCATATATATGTCTATATGTATGTATACACACATGTGTAATTGTGTATGTATGTGTATATATTTATACGTGTGTGTGCATATATGTGTATGTATATATGTTGGATCATTAATCCAACGTTGAGATTATATGTGAAATAATTATTTATTACGGACTATCAATAAATATTAACCCGATGTAAAAGTGATCTAATTCATTTACGGTTATTGGACTGTGATGTATCATTAGGGTGTGGACCTTTTATGTGTAGAGACTATGAGGTAATTTCAGTTTCGTTGATGGGTAGAATCGGAAATGCCAAAAATATAATTCACTATGTAAAGGGGTCATGGCCCCTAGGTCACACACTATTCTCAACTCTTCTGTCTCCCATCATACGAGAGATTATAGAGGACTTCAAAGGGGTTCTCGAACAGCTTCTGAAAGTGTGTAGATCTAGAAGACCGGATCCTACGGAAGATCTGCACTACGGATTCAGGTACGCTTCCGTTTTATCTTTGATTCGGATTTTTGATAGTTTTGTATAAACGGTCCTGGATTAAAGTGATATATCATATTCGGTTACATCCAACAAGTGATATCAGGGTCAATTTTGTTAAATTATCAAGAATCGATTTTTTGATTTCGATTAAATAAATTGAGCGGCAACGCTTACGGCTAATGTATTGTGTTACTTGTAGGAGCCCGTACGCAATTAAAATAATTAACACGAATTAAACAACAATTTTATTGAAAATAAAACGAATTACAGTTGAAAAATGAAATATACTAAAATAAAAGTGGATACAATAACTCCGAGACGAGTAGACACTCGTCCTTAAGACAAATTTGGTCCGGTGTGTACCCCGGTTAAAACCAATTGTCTCCCAGGATAACTCGGATTACCGATTCGTATGAGGTACTTCTTACACGAACCTTCAACGAACTCTTCTAGTGCTCAGAATCTCTTCTTCAAACTCGTATGCAACTTCTTCAGAACTATATGAATGAAGCTTTCTGGTGTTGTATTTCCAATGTGTGTCTAACTTCAATCCATATGGAGGCTATATATAGGAGAGGGTCGAAATGGAGATGAACTCGAACCGAAGCTTTAATTATCGATTCATAACCGTTTCATCGGTTCAAAGAATGAATTAACCCATTAATTATTGCTGAACCGAGCTGAACTATGTTGGATAACCGAACCGAGCAGAACTCTTCAATCAATCAGAATGTTTATGAACTGGACCAAGCCCAATTAACTTTTGTATAAAAAGTTTTACACAGGCCTGGGCCTAGGGCCCTCAGGCCCATTCCCCAAAGCCCAAAGCCCAAAGCCCAAAGCCCAAAGACCAAGACCAAGACCAAGACCAAGGTCAACGGTCAACGGGCTCGGGCTCGGGCACGGGCACGGGCTCGGGCGGGCGGCGGCGGCGCGCGCGCGTGTGGCCATTTTAGCAGAACGTCTGACTGCTAAAACCAACCCGCTATCTCTCCTTCTTCTAGGAGCTTATACCACATATAACATTCTTCCCACATATATACTTGGAAAACATTTCTCTCTTTTTCCAATGTGGTACACGCTTAGTTGAATACTCTTCAACTTCCACTTCCAACAAAAGTTCTTTCAAACACCCGACTTCAAGCGTTAATTTCTCATTCACTCGTACTCCGAATTGAATGATTCTAAATCCCGAATTCATCTACGACTTACGTAGTTTTCGAATTATCAAAACATTGTATATATTCTATACAAGAATATAATCAAATTAAGCTTGCAAAGTCGTTCGAATAAAATGATTATAAAATCATTTTTTATTCACTTTAATTCAATTCCACTATTTTCTCCAACAATCCCCCACATGAATGGAAATTAATGCAAATGCGTACCCCGAAGAGATTCGACGAAAAACATTGCATCGGGAGAGGTAGCTTCGGCTTTGAACCCGCCCTAGTGAAGTACTCTCGGATCTACTCGGCTAATCGCTGAACTTAAGTCTTGAACTCGTTCAACCTTTAGTGTAGAACCGTACAATAGCACTCACACAATATTTCCCTTAACACTGTACTTGGTTCTCATGACTGGATTCGTTTTGGCCCTGAATCACACCTGGTTTCAGAAAGTGCTTTAGAGAATTCTAGCCTCTGAATTCTCATAGAAGCGGCCCCACTTCGCACTTACATAGGTGACCTCATATCAAGAGTATTCTGCCATACCTCACTCGAATTTAATCAAGTTATAGGAATCATTAAAAGTTTTCACTTAACCTTCACACTCCCCGGCGTACAACACTTTTATTCACGTAATGGGAAAGTGTTCATCGACACTTTCATAACTTAGTTGTCCCCTTGAACCAAGATCTTGGGATCTCCAACAACATGGTAGGGTTACCATTACAAAACTTAACTTTCAATAGGCTTAAGTCCCATTCCGAGTGTCAAAATTGACATCCGATCTCTGGTAAACCTTTAGTAAGCGGATCCGCAAGATTCTCCTTCGATTTTACATAATCGCCGGAAATCACACCACTAGAGATCAAGTGTTTAACGGTATTATGTCGTCGACGTATATGTCTAGACTTACCATTATACATACTATTTTGTGCTCGGTGTATAGCCGATTGACTATCACCGTGTATGCTAATAGGAGCAATCGGTTTTGTCCAACAAGGAATGTCCTCTAGGAAATTTCGAAGCCACTCGCTTCTTCCCGCCTTTGTCCAAAGGCAATAAACTCGCCTTCCATTGTGGAACGAGATATGCATGTCCGCTTTGTGGACTTCCAGACACCGCAAAGACCACCAATCATAAAGATATATCCAAGTTGTGGATTTTGACTCTTTAGAATCGTAAATCCGCTTTGCATCACAAGATCCTTCTAATACCGCCGGATATCTTGTGTAACGTAATCCCAGTGTTCATTGTATATTTCAAGTACCCGAGTACTCTCATCGCCGCTTTCCAATGATCCTCACCGGGATTACTTGTAAACCTCGCTCGCCTTGTTCACAAGACACGCAACATCGTGTCTAGTACAGCTTGGTTATGTACATTAGACACCCTATAATCTGTGAATATTTCAACCGAGACACAGCTCACCCTTATTTTTGACCAAGTGAAGACTTAAGTCAATGGGTGTTTTCATAGGACTTTCATCAAAAACATTGAATCTCCTCGAACGGATTCAATGTAGTGAGACCGTGATAATACTAGTCCCTCGATATTCTCGGAGATTTTAATCCCCAAAATTACATCTCGCTTGTCCCATATCCTTCATATCAAAATTGCGTGTCGGCAAACTTTTTGGTATTCATGATGATATCATGAGTACTTCCCATAATCAAGCATATCATCAACATATAAACACACTAACACATAAGCATTAGGTGTTTGTTTGATGTAGACGCATTTGTCACACTCGTTAATTTTAAACCCATTAGATAGCATAGTTTGATCAAACTTTAGATGCCATTGTTTGGGTGCCTGTTTCACCATACAAAGACTTAACGAGTCTACACACCTTGTGCTCTTGCCCCGGAACCACAAACCCCTCGGGTTGTTCCATGTATATCTCTTCTTCTAATTCACCATTTAGAAATGCGCTTTTAACATCCATTTGATGGATCTCCAAGTTATAGATCGCAAGAAGAGCAATAAGAACCCTTATAGAAGTGATTCTCGTTATCGGTGAATAAGTATCAAAGAAGTCAAGACCTTCCTTTTGTCGATAACCCTTGGCTACCAACCCGGCCTTATACTTATCAATAGATCCATCGCCTTAAGCTTCTTTTTGAAAATCCACTTACACCCGAGTGCTTTACTTCCCGGTGGAATGTCAACCAATTCCCAAGTGTGATTTTGCATAATAGAATCTATTTCACTATTAATAGCTTCTTTCCGTAAAGGTGCTTCGGATTAGACATAGCCTCGGCATATGTCCTTGGAGTATTTTCTACCATGTAGGTTAGAAAATCCGGCCCAAAAGACGTTGAAGTCCTAGCCCTCTTACTCCTTCGAGGTTCCACTTCCTCGTTTTCTCGGAGTACTATCCCCCACATTTTCGTGTACTCTCTTATTTGAGTCTTCATTGTGTCTTTCTTTACGTGGAAAAACATCCTCAAAAAACACCGCATTTCTTGACTCCATGACCGTGTTTACATGCACATCGTGATTGTCGATTTGTGCACAAGAAATCTATATGCACTACTGTTATGAGCATACCCAATAAATATGCAATCTATCGTTTTTGGCCCAATCTTAATCTTTTTAGGCTTAGGCACTTCCACCTTTGCTAAACACCCCCACACTTTCAAGTATTTATAACTTGGTTTGTGGCCTTTCCACATCTCATATGGAGTTTTATCCATCTTTTTAGACGGAATCCCGTTGAGAAATGTATTGGCGGAGAGAAGGGCCTCCCCCCACAAGTTCCGAGGTAACCCGAACTAATCAACATAGCATTCATCATCTCTTTCGTAGTACGGTTTTTGCGTTCAAAGAATTCCGTTAGATTGAGGTGCATATGGAGCGTAGTTTGATGAATAATGCCCGAATCTAGACATATTCTTTCAAATGGCGATTCATACTCTCCACCTCTATCACTACGAACCTTCTTGATTCGTCCGCTAAGTTGATTCTCAACTTCATTCTTATAATTTTTGAATGCCTCGATAGCCTCATCTTTGCTACTTAGCAAATATACATAACAAGTACCTTGTACAATCATCGATAAAAGTTACAAAATACTTTTTACCGCCTCTCGATTGCACAAACTTTAAGTCACACAAATCGTGTGAATTAATTCTAACGGTTCTGTGTTTCTTTCCACGGATGGAAACGGCGCTTTAGTCATTTTAGCTTCAACACGTACTTGGCATTTTTCGCTTTGATTAACTTTTAGTTTAGGTAATAAATCCAAATTCATCATTCTTTGAATTGATTTATTATTAACGTGTCCTAAACGATTATGCCATAAAGTACAAGACTCAATCAAGTATGCGAAGTAGATGCATTTTTATTAGCCTCACTCGGGCACAACATTCTTTGGCATAATAGCCATTACATTGAGTTTAAATAAACCCTCGGTAAAATAACCTTTACCCACATACATATCATTTTTGGTCAAAATGACCTTGTCATTACCAAATGAAAGTTTAAAACCATTCTTATTCAAAGATACCACCGTATATCGTATTTCGCGTATGTCGTGAACACGGAGAACATTTGTGAGGGTCGCCTTCTTTCCCGAAGTCATCTTCGAATCACATTTCCGCTTCCCGAATGGTTGACCGAGCGAGTTGCCCATCCACAAACCTTCTCACCATTTCCACCTTGTAGGTTGAGAAGACATCACGATCGCCGCGTACATGTTTAGGGCCCCGTTGTCCACAAACCATTGTCTCGGATTACCCACGTGTTGCACTCTGTCACCATTGCGCAGATTGTCATCATCCTCGCTTCAGCCATATGAGCCTTATGGTTGTAAGGCTTCTTTGATCGGCAATCCGCAAAGACGGTGCCCTTGTTTTCCACAAGCTTGTGACACTTGCCATTAAACTTGAATGGCGCCGGCTTATCCCCTCGTCGGCTTCCTTGAAGATTCCCCGTCTTCTTAACCGATTTCTCGTGCTTCTTCCTTTTCGATTTCGACCTCGCCGACGTTAGCCTTCGCTTGTCCAACCGACTCGTAACGTCTCTTTTTAGATGCTCTATTGTCCTCTTCAATACGGAGGCGAACAATCGATCATCCATCGTTACCGCTTCCTTTTATGCATCGATAGCTCTTGTACTCCTTCCAAGAGTCGGGAAGCTTCTCAATGACACGTGCCACTTGAAAATTCTCGTTGATTTTCGCATCTTCTCGTTATCATCTCGTATATCGAATTTGCAACTCCTCCACCTGTTTCACAATATGTTTAGTATCGTTCATTTCAAACTTTAAAAACCTACCGACAAGAAACTTCTTGGCACCAAGATCCTCTCGTTGTGTACTTTTTCTCTAAAGCTTTCCACAACGATTTAGTCGAGTCATACGTACGTATACACCATACAACATATTATCCAAACCATTAAGAATGTAATTTTTACATAAAAAATCATTATTCTTCCAGCTTTTCGACTACAAGAAAAGCCGTCTTTTCGAGCCTCTGTGGCACCACCGGTGGATCTTCGCTTAGCATTCTCGCTAATCCAAGTGTTGTTAAGTAAAACAACATCTTCTCGTTGCCAACGTTTGAAGTTCGATCCGTTGAACTTCTCTCGGCCTCTCGTGGTTAGCACCCGCCCGCGTAGTTGTCCGTGTCATAATTCCCGAAGTGTGGGAAGACCGTCCTCCGTTTGGCGCACCGGCGGAGTAGGAGTGATTTGATCATCGTATGCCATTTCGTTCAAGACGAGAAATAAACTTTTATCGAAAAGAATAACGATAATACAACACGTAGGTTTTTCACCCAAAGAAAACAATGTGAAGATTGTTTTGACTCGTCAGAACAAGCTCGAGTTTGTTTCAACTCGATTCTCCAACAATGTTTGTATTTCAATCTTGTTTTAACGTGGTAGTTTTTACCAGAAAACACCAAAAGGAGGTGGACCGATTTTACCAGAAATCGATACCAAAAAGGAAGTGGACCGATTTTACCAGAAATCGATACCAAAAAGGAAGTGGACCGATTTTACCAGAAATCGATACCAAAAAGGAAGTGGACCGATTTTTTATTTATTTTATTTTTTTATTTTTTTTTAAAACGAGCTGAAGTTTCAGAAGTAGACTGAACCGTTCAGATTAAGAGCTGAAATGTTCGGTAAACGAGCTGAAAATTCAGAAATAAGCCGAATCAATCAGTAAACGAGCCGAACTGATCAGAACCGACCTGATCAGAATCGAATTCTGATTAAAACAAGTTTATTTAATTCGTCTAAACTCAGAAAAATTGAGTAGAAATTCGTAAAAAAAAAATTTCGATTACGCACGGGTTAAAATCAGAACATCGGTTCTGAAATTTGTCTTAAGCTGTAGGAGCCCGTACGCAATTAAAATAATTAACACGAATTAAACAACAATTTTATTGAAAATAAAACGAATTACAGTTGAAAAATGAAATATACTAAAATAAAAGTGGATACAATAACTCCGAGACGAGTAGGACACTCTGTCCTTAAGACAAATTTGGTCCGGTGTGTACCCCGGTTAAAACCAATTGTCTCCCAGGATAACTCGGATTACTGATTCGTATAGAGGTACTTCTTACACGAACCTTCAACGAACTCTTCTAGTGCTCAGAATCTCTTCTTCAAACTCGTATGCAACTTCTTCGAACTATATGAATGAAGCTTTCGGTGTTGTATTTCCAATGTGTGTCTAACTTCAATCCATATGGAGGCTATATATAGGAGAGGGTCAAGCTTCGGAGATGAACTCGAACCGAAGCTTTAATTATCGCATACCGTTTCATCGGTCGGCCAAAGAATGAATTAACCCATTAATTATTGCTGAACCGAGCTGAACTATGTTGGATAACCGAACCGAGCAGAACTCTTCAATCAATCAGAATGTTTATGAACTGGACCAAGCCCAATTAACTTTTGTATAAAAGACCAAGGACCAAGACCAAGACCAAGGTCAAGGTCAAGGTCAAGGTCAAGGTCAAGGTCAACGGTCAACGGTCAACGGTCTCGGGCTCGGGCTCGGGCTCGGGCTCGGGCTCGGGCTCGGGCACGGGCACGGGCTCGGGCGGGCGGCGGCGGCGCGCGCGCGTGTGGCCATTTTAGCAGAACGTCTGACTGCTAAAACCAACCCGCTATCTCTCCTTCTTCTAGGAGCTTATACCACATATAACATTCTTCCCACATATATACTGGAAAACATTTCTCTCTTTTTCCAATGTGGTACACGCTTAGTTGAATACTCTTCAACTTCCACTTCCAACAAAAGTTCTTTCAAACACCCGACTTCAAGCGTTAATTTCTCATTCACTCGTACTCCGAATTGAATGATTCTAAATCCTGAATTCATCTACGACTTACGTAGTTTTCAGAATTATCAAAACATTGTATATATTCTATACAAGAATATAATCAAATTAAGCTTGCAAAGTCGTCTGAATAAAATGATTATAAAATCATTTTTTATTCACTTTAATTCAATTCCACTATTTTCTCCAACATTACTCTAAGGGCAAATATTGCAATTTAGTTAAAGAAATTTACTGGGATATGCTTTTTGTGTTTGGTTGTTTGGTTATATGATGCCGGCGACGGAATTTTCTTGCGAAGGTACAGCGGTATGTGATATACATTAGGTACAGCATTATGCGACCGCAATACATTAGGGTTACAGTATGCTTTTGGCTTTTTTTTCTTATTTTAAAACTCAGAACTTTTATTAAAGAAAAACTAAAGTTTTACACGGCCAACCCCTGACCTAACCTCCAAAAAATATGCGTCATCAATACATGTTCATTACCTCCTTAAAACCATAGTCCGGAAAACCCGTGTGGGAAAACCCGGGTGCTAAGGAAAGAGTGTGATCCCCCATGTATTGGAAAGAAAAACTAGAGAAGAAAACACTAAGTAACAAAAACAAAAACTAAAGCTAATGTATGTCCTCCTAAAAAAGCTCTCAGCTGCAGGTCCCCCAGGCAATAATCCAAATTCTTCTGGTTAGATTCCAGTGCAGACACCTACAAGAATTTACAAAACACTGCAGCTTCCACTCAGCAAGAAAAATAAACCAAAAAATCCAGATAGAGAGAAACAACCTGTTTGCACACCTCAACTCAGTGAAGGGTGCTTCCAGGATTGCTTTGCCTTGCCATATGGGCTCACAAATCTCCCAGATAGGATCCCCAAGCCTGCAAAATAAATAATTTCCCAAAGTACCAGCTTCATGAAACTTAAGAACCAGAAAAGACAAGCATGGTAAATGTTAGTAAACCACCTGTTTGCACCCTTCATAACAATGAAGGGTGCTTCCAAAAAGATCCAGCTGTTAGTATTCATCTGATAGTAGTTCTGATAGATGGAATTTGAAGAATATCCTTATTGATCAACTGTCTAAGCTCAGCATCAAGGTGTGTGCCTTCAATGATCCCAGAATTCTGAGTAGTGCTAGCAAGTTTAGCTAGATAATTAGCAGGGGCATTAGCTTCTCTAAAAATATGCTGGATCTGATAACCTTGAGTAGAGAGCAAATGTTGTATGATCTCCACATCCTGCTGATACCTCCAAGGAATTTGATAGGTACCTTGGATCATTCTCTCTAAAGCTTGAGAGTCAGTCTCAACCATAACCTCTTGCAGCTGAAGTTGAATACACAGATTTATTCCAGAAAGCATGGCTGAGATTTCACCTTGCATATTGGTGTTAATACCATAAGCCTCATAACCAGCTTTCAGAACCTGGCCTAAGTGATTCCTAATAAGAAATCCACCACCTGCAATACCAGGATTACCAAAAGAAGAACCATCTGTATTGAGCTTATAGCCATATGCATGAGGGAAGTGCCACTGAACAGGAGTATGAGTAATAGAGATTTTCTGAATAAAATGCTTGAGAATACCAGACTGAACCAGAATATCATCTTGATCATTAATCCTAGTAACTTTCATAGTGGGACAGATCAAGTGCAGATTATCCATAATAGCAAGGATGATAGCAGCATTATCAATCAGTATATTATCAAAATACATCTTGTTCCTAGCCTTCCAAATTTCCCAAAGGATCAAGCAAGGTATTAAAGAGAAGATTTTACCTCTAGCACCCATAATCTGAGGACTGAACCATTTGAGAAGATTCTGATGCAAAGTTGAAGACCCATAACCCCAATTTAATATGCTTTGAAAATGTCCCCATATCTGTTGTGCTTTGTCACAGCTCCAAAAAACATGCTCCATAGTTTCTTCTTCATGACAGAACATACATTGAAAAGGACCACTAATACCAAACTTGGTAAGTTGATCTGAAAAAGGAAGCAGGTCATTATACAATCTCCACATAAAAAAGGAAATCTTCTTAGGAGTATAAGAGTTCCAAATCTTTTTGAGCTCTTGTACATTCTGATTCCTACTTCTAAGAATCTCATATGCAGACTTTATAGAAAACCTACCATCAGAAGTTGGCATCCAGACCCACTTATTACAACCAAGGTACCTCATGTTATCATCAGCAATATCTTGCACCTCAGATAAGAGTTTCCAGGCATACAACTTGTATATAGGATAGTTACCTCTAATAACCGTATTAGCCCACAGACCGTGACCAGTTTTAAGCTTCCACCACAATTTACAAGAGAAAGCTTGTTGCAAAATAGAGAGATTTCCGACCCCAAGCCCATTTTCATCACAAGGAAAGCAAACCTTATCCCATTTCCTCCAAATATGTTTTTTTTTCATCAGTATTCAGCCAGAGGAAGTGAGTGAGAATTTGAGCAATTCTTTTGAAGACAGAGACTGGTAACTTTAAGGCAGAAAGAATATGTATAGGAATGGCAGACAAAACATGCTTAATAAGGATGAGCCTACCCCCAGGGGTAAGGAATTTGGCATACCACCCTTGAAGCTTGTGCTCCAGTTTATGTAAGAGAGGGATAAAATAGCTATGTTTAGGTCTTCCCACATAAATAGGACAACCTAAATAAGTAAAAGGGAAAGAGCCCTTTCTTATACCAATTATATGCCTAACCATGTTGTATGTAGAGGCAGGGGCATGCTTGGACAGAAAAAAAAGAGCTTTTATTGGCATTAATCTGTTGACCAGAGGCCAATTCATACTGATGAAGAAATAGGAAGAGATTAGTGAGGGATTTTTTTGGTGGCTCTAGCAAAAACAATCAAATCATCAGCATACATACAATGAGTCACAGGGGTGAAACCTCTAGGAATAGCATAATGTTCCACATGAGATTGGAAAATGTGCTTAAGACCTCTGGTAAGAGCTTCAGAAACAAGAATAAAGAGGTAAGGAGAGAGAGGACCACCTTGTTTAATACCCCTAGTATTTTGAAAGAGCCCAAAAGGAGTACCATTAACAAGGATAGAAAACCAACTGAAAGACAAGTTGTTCATAATCAGTTTAACAAAAGTGTCAGGGAAACCAAATTTCAAAAGAAGAGCTTTTAAAAAAAGGCCAAGAGACTCTATCAAAAGCCTTGGTCACATCAAACTTGAAAATGATATTATGGCCTCTAGCTTTCTTATGAAGAAACTGAGCAAGCTCTTGAACAAACAGCACATTATCTGCTATGTCCTTACCTTTTAAAAAGGCAGATTGCTCAGTGGAAATAAGGTGAGGCAGAACAGTAGATAATCTGGAGCACAGAACTTTAGTAAAAATCTTATTAATAAAATTACTAAGGGCTATGGGCCTAAAATCAGGAAAAGTGGCAGGAGTGTATTTTTTAGGAATGAGAGTGATAACCGTGGAGCCAATAGCTTGAGGAATATAACCACCAGAGAAAAAATGAGTGGTAGCTTTATGAACCTCATAGGCAACAATATCCCAACAAGCTCTATAGAAGGAACCAGAAAAACCATCCATTCCAGCCGCACTAGAAGGGTCCAAATCAAAAACAGCCTGTTTAACTTCAGTGACAGTAATATCCTCAACAAGTGGAGCAGTAAGATCTTCAGTAAGAAGATTAGGAATGAACTGAAGGAGGTCTTCCATAGCATTGATATCACTAGAAGGATCCCCTCTGAATAAATTGCTGAAGAAACTAACAGCAGCCTGCCCAATAGATTGTTGAGAAGTACACCATTGATCGTCAGAATTATTTATTCTTTGTATCTCAAGCCTTCTGATTTTCTCTCTGGCAGTGGCATGGAAAAAAGCAGTGTTGTTGTCACCTTATTTAAACCATTTGTACCTAGATATTTGCCTCCAAAATTCCTCCTGTTGTGCAAGATGCATATTATAAATAGCTTTGGCCTTAGACAAGTTTGCTCAGTTAGTATCACTTGGAGATTGATCATAGATGGTTTCCAGATGTCTAATCTCTTCTTCACTAGATTTAACCTTATCATGAATATCCCCAAAACAGTTTCTATTCCAAAGCCTCAGATCCTTCTTAAGCCTCTTAAGTTTGAAGACCAGATTAGACATGCCATCAGCTTCAACATAAGGTTTATCCCAACTTTCTTGTACAATCTTTTGAAAATCAGCATGAAGCAGCCACATATTTTGAAACTTGAAAGAGGAGGAACGTTTACAATTATCCTTAACCATTTAAAGAATTGGGGCATGGTCAGAACCCAATCTATTTAAAATCTGAACAGTATCCACCTTATTAGTATCCAGCCAGATCGTGTTAAACATAAGCCTGTCCAGCTTCTCTTTGACATAACCATTGCTTCTCCACCCAGTCCAAGTATAATGAGCCCCAACTACAGGTATTTCTTGCAAACCACAATTGGAAATAAAAGTATTAAAGTCCCTCATGGATGCTTCACTAGGTTGAGAATTGCCACTGTAATCATTCAGAGCACGTATGGCATTGAAGTCACCACCAATCATCCAAGGAATATTAATATCAGCCATACTTTCCAAGTTATTCCACATCTCAGCCCTCAGAGCTCGAGTACATTTGCCATAAACTGCAGAAATTAAAAACGGGGCATTCCCCTGAAACTTAAGTGTAACAGCCTGATCCATACAAGTCACCACATCCACAGGAGCACCATAAGTCCAAAACACCCAAAGTTTATCACCAGGGGAGGCAAAACTACTAGCAAAACCTAACTTGAGTTTATAACTATTAAGAAGGGCACTAGAAATCATAGGCTCAGAAATAGCTAAAAAGGAAATTTTATGGATTTTATTAAGCTTTTTTAGGCGTCTAAAGGAAGATTTACCCTTTAGGCCCCTTATGTTCCAAAAAATGCAGTTAATCATGGTGGTTGATTGATCTTCAAAACTGAAGATCTTGTACTTACTGTAGGTCTTAGTGCAGCATAGTTCTTCTTCTTTTTCTTTCGATGTACTGCTCTAAATCCATCATCATCAATCTGAATCATTTTACCCTTGCCTATTTCTGCTTGCCTGTGAAATCTTTTATTAATTTCCTCCTGAGCTGCCAATAGACTAGTTACTTGAGCATGCTTAGTCAAAATATTGTGTTCTGGCATGTCATTTTCTGAAACAACAACATGAGCTTGTGCCTCTTTATCCATGCTGTGAAGAAAGGCATCATCAATCACTTCCGTGCCACTTAAAGGTTCAAATGCTGTGTGTATTCCATCCGATTTTGCACCAGCATTTGTGTTTGTGTCCCTTCTTCCCGCTGTTTAGTATTCTCAAAGGCTAATGGAGAAACTACTTCAGTGCTTGATCCAGTGACTAGAGATTCCACATTTTGATGCTGCTGTATTGCTGAGCTTTGTGGATCTGTATTTTGATCAACAGGTTGAGAAATACCCTGCTTCTGCAGATTATTATCTGGAAAAGTATTGTCAGCCTGCTTTTGCCTCCATACTTGAGCTGGAGGACCAGCATTTCTTTCCTTTCTTATGTTCTGTCCTAACTCTGGTCTTTGCTCATACTGTGTTCTATAGGGGTCCTTATTTCGACATTCAGCCTCTGTATGACCAATATGACTGCAATAAACACAGTATTGAGGCAAATCGGTCTCCAGTTCAACAAATTGCCAAAATCCAGAGGAGTCTCCCCGTCGAATCCAAAACCTACGGGGAAAAGGCTTCAATAGATCAAATTCAATCTCGAACCCGAGCAATGGGTGGTCTCTTGAAAGTGGTTGTAGAGGCATCAACTCTTAAAAGCTTGCCAAAGCTAGAGATAATTCCTTTTAGAGCATCCACCTTCATCAGGTGTGCAGGAAGCTTGGGCAGTAAAATCCAAACTGGAACTAGTGATGACTCCATATCCACATGAAAATCCGGTGTCCATTTAAGAATCCTCATCGGTTTACTAGTAACATACCATTGATTACGAGAATAGAGACGAATAAAATCCTTTTCACCTGTGAAATTGATCAAAATATGCTTCGAATCCAACACACCTATCGAATATTGCTCAGAATAATTTTGCACCTCAAAAGTTCTTTTAATCGCATCCAGATTTGGTTTACCTTGGGGGAATTTTCCAACCAGTGCATATTGAAATGGAGAGGCCAGCAGCTCTATTTGCTCCTTAGAGAAGCGAATTGCAATTTCCCCTTTGTAAGAAGCGATTTCCGGCATGAATTCAGGTGCCGGCGGTCGATTGGGTTGTACTGCTTGAGCATAGGTCTTTTTATCGGAATCCATTAAAACTAGCCGAAAAACAGAAAATCAAACGAAGAAAAACAAGGGACAATAACCTAGAAAAGAAAACGACTAGAGTAATCAGTGAAAATGCAAGAACCGGAAATAGATCGAAAAGGAGATCGGAGCTAGTCCGGCGAAGCTTCAGTCATCGTTTCAAACTCGTCCGCACGTTTGCATGGCTACTTTTGGCTCATTTAAATGTCTGTCTATATATATATATATATATATATATATATATATATATATATATATATATATATATATATATATATTTGAAAGCATTATTTAACCCACTTACCCGCTTTGACCCGCCCAAACCCAAAAAACAATTAGCATACCCGGAAGAAAAAGATGCAGATCCTCCGAATCCCCTACGCACCTAAAACACTCTCAACCAAAAAAGGAAAAAAAAAGAGAATAAAAGTCTAACAAAAGATGCTCATTCTGCTGAAATTTCGGCAAGGCTCCTAACAGACGTGCATTTATCTTCAATCCCTCCTTGAATTTCGAAAGTGGTTGAATGTGACATCTAAAATATTCTCTCATATGATCATATCATCTCCCAACACCACCCCTTTAATTATGCGTGATCCTGCTAAAACCCTGATAATCCATTGCTTTGTTTTCTCCCTATATCTCAAACTAAGTTCTTCATTTTTTTGTTATTATCTTCAGGTATTTCCAGTCTCCACCATTGATTGAGCGAATGAAACCAACAAATTCATGATCTCTGGCTTCGACATATACTACCCTTCCCATTTCAATCCAAGTATGCACATCAACCCATCAGCCTACATATTAAGGTATTTTTCTGGTGTTATTTTTTCTTTGGTGCATTCTATATCTTGATTAAAAAGAGAGAATTTTATAAATTTTTATGCAGATTCAAGACCTTAAGGCAATCTATTCATGATGCAAAATATTTTTCTCTCTTTTTTTGGATGATTGATGCAATGATATTATGTTGGATGACTCTCATGAGTTGCAGGAATGAAATGGTGGCTTGACATTAATGACCACAGATCATCCAACTGATCAATGTTGAGTATCTATATCTATATATATTTGAAAGCATTATTTAACCCACTTACCCGCTTTGACCCGCCCAAACCCAAAAAACAATTAGCATACCCGGAAAAATAATATGCAGATCCTCCGAATCCCCTACGCACCTAAAACACTCTCAACCAAAAAAGGAAAAAAAAAAAGAGAATAAAAGTCTAACAAAAGATGCTCATTCTGCTAAAATTTCGGCAAGGCTCCTAACAGACGTGCATTTATCTTCAATCCCTCCTTGAATTTCGAAAGTGGTTGAATGTGACATCTAAAATCTTCTCTCATATGATCATATCATCTCCCAACACCACCCCTTTAATTATGCGTGATCCTGCTAAAACCCTGATAATCCATTGCTTTGTTTTCTCCCTATATCTCAAACTAAGTTCTTCATTTTTTTGTTATTATCATCAGGTATTTCCAGTCTCCACCATTGATTGCACGAATGAAACCAACAAATTCATGATCTCTGGCTTCGACATATACTACCCTTCCCATTTCAATCCAAGTATGCACATCAACCCATCAGCCTACATATTAAGGTATTTTTCTGGTGTTATTTTTTCTTTGGTGCATTCTATATCCTGATTAAAAAGATAGAATTTTATAAATTTTTATGCAGATTCAAGACCTTAAGGCAATCTATTCATGATGCAAAATGTTTTTCTCTCTTTTTTTGGATGATTGATGCAAAGATATTATGTTGGATGACTCTCATGAGTTGCAGGAATGAAATGGTGGCTTGACATTAATGACCACAGATCATCCAACTGATCAATGTTGAGTATCTATATATATACTATATATATATTTGAAAGCAAAAATAAAATTGATTGAGATCCATACCCGTTTATTACCCAATTGTTATCACAGTTCGACCCGGAAAAACACTTCCGACGTACACAACGCAACAAAATTCCTAAAGTCACGGCAAATCCTCAACAAAACTTTTCTTCTCAAATGAACTTTAATTTCAAATAGGAACTAACGTTATCGCAATCTTGACAAAGGATTCATCCTGATAATTTATGTATTTGTGTAATTTATATTTGCTTCATCATCTTTTGCTTCTCCACCAAATTTCATACGAATCTCAGTAATCATATTATATATTCTTCCGTTTATCTTTTTCTTTTTTTTCCTCATTATAAAAATCAAACATGAGTTTTTGGAATATTGAGTTTTGTTGTTATGGTGTTGTTTGTTTGTATGTGTATTTTCCTTCGAATTTTCTGTTTGTTCATTTGATTTATTAAGTCCAATATATATTTCTGACAAAATGATTGATTGATTGATGAAATATGTGCTGATCGTATAGTGTACGTATACGACTAATACGAGTGTTTACTTTGAATGTGCAGAGATTATTAGGTCAGCAATGATATCGAATCATTATCACGCCGGGAGGATTATTGCACTAGGGATTGTTTACATCATATTGGGGAAATTATTGGCCGATTTTAGACGAAACATTTCAGTCTGAAAGGTATGTATGTCAAAGTTCGTACTTTTCTTCTATTCTCACTTATATTTGTTTTGCCTTGGAAAATAACTACTCATGTTTCAATTAATACAGATGATATCCATGTCAGTATTGTGCAGTTGTGCAGTGCCATTCATGGTGACAGTCGTGTTTTTTTCGTTTCATTTTGCTTCACCGTTTTTCTATTCCGTATCACCGTCTCGGATTTTAATGATATGCCTTTATAATTTGTGTCCGAATCCCTTGGAAAAAGGCCTATCACAATGTTCTTTGGTTTATATGCTTTTGATTTGTAAAACAAAATAAAACAAAAAAAGTTCCAATGGCAAAAAAGTCATCACGAGAAGTATCCTTATTTCGAGTTTAGTTTATTATCTGTATTGTGTTTCTTATATATGTTGTTCTACAACATCATTGCTAGAGTTTGTGTTAATTTTTTTTGTTGATGATGGTTAATTTGCACATGTTTATTCGAGGAGTTCAATTTTAGTTCCCATTTTATTAAGGATTGTGGATATAGTTTTAATCGATCTTCACATGCAAGCCATGTTTGTTTTGCTGTGTTATATATATATTTGAAAGCATTATTTAACCCACTTACCCGCAAAGTTTGGATGAATAGACCCGCCCAAACCCAAAAAACAATTAGCATACCCGGAAAAAAAAGATGCAGATCCTCCGAATCCCCTACGCACCTAAAACACTCTCAACCAAAAAAGAAAAAAAAAAAAAAGAGAATAAAAGTCTAACAAAAGATGCTCATTCTGCTGAAATTTCGGCAAGGCTCCTAACAGACGTGCATTTATCTTCAATCCCTCCTTGAATTTCGAAAGTGGTTGAATGTGACATCTAAAATCTTCTCTCACATGATCATATCATCTCCCAACACCACCCCTTAATTATGCGTGATCCTGCTAAAACCCTGATAATCCATTGCTTTGTTTTCTCCCCAGAGGCGGATTTACATGATCCACTAGGGGGTCCATGGACCCCCCTGAAAAAAAAATTATTACCTATATATATGTATATTTTAGACACCGTAAAAAAATTATTCTACTTAAAAAAATAATTACGGACCCCCCGAAAAATATTTCGAAAGAAAACTCCATTTTACGCTTTTTAGTAAAAAAATTATTCTCCCTTATTTATCTATATCTCAAACTAAGTTCTTCATTTTTTTATTATTATCATCAGGTATTTCCAGTCTCCACCATTGATTGAACGAATGAAACCAACAAATTCATGATCTCTGGCTTCGACATATACTACCCTTCCCATTTCAATCCAAGTATGCACATCAACCCATCAGCCTACATATTAAGGTATTTTTCTGGTGTTATTTTTTCTTTGGTGCATTCTATATCCTAATTAAAAAGAGAGAATTTTATAAATTTTTATGCAGATTCAAGACCTTAAGGCAATCTATTCATGATGCAAAATGTTTTTCTCTCTTTTTTTGGATGATTGATGCAAAGATATTATGTTGGATGACTCTCATGAGTTGCATGAATGAAATGGTGGCTTGACATTAATGACCACAAATCATCCAACTAATCAATGTTGAGTATGTATATATATATATGGTATTGACGATGATGATTAGGTATATCAAAGTATTTCATTTCTTTCAACTTTTAATGTAAGGTTTTCAGTGCCTCAATTGAATTTGTAATTATAATTGGGTACTTTTTTCTATTGAAGTTCTTGGTTTCATTTTATGTCTTTTTATTAATGTTTAATTTAATGGTTTGTCCTCCATCAATTTTTAATCTAGGGTTTTAAGGCCTGAATTGAATTTTCGATTTCTTAATCAGGTTATTGGTTTTAATTTATGATCCTTTAATGTTTTGATCTACAGGTTGTATCCACAACGGTAATGAATTAACTTGATACTGTTAATTCATTTCCGGTTCAGGGATCATTATGAGCCGGTTATATATTATATTGGTTTGAAGTATTTCAATTAATGATTGTGTTGATTTTTTTCTTCTTCTTGAATTCGACATTGGAATAATTAGGGGCTGATATGTTGTGTTGAAAGTTGGTTGTTGGGATTCAATTGATCAAAGTGGAGACAAAGCAGATGAGATTTGGATATTTTGTTTACGGACTGAACGTACTGAACATCTCCGCAGGTAATATGAAATTCTTGAGATAGAAGTTTCTCATTTTGGTATGATTTCTCCTGCAGCAGGTCGATATATCCAAGGAAAAGAAAATTTGATTGATTTTGATGGCATAAGGTATGCAATCCTTCAAAGTGTAATCAATGGTCCTACACTTTAATCAAGGGCTAGGCTAGATAGTATAGTGGATGTTTAGTGCACATATCATCCCTTGGCATTTGGGGTTCTTCGTCATTATTATTCTCTTATAATGATATTTGAACCACTTTGGATTTCAAAAAGGCATTTTGTTTTATTATCAACACATTTTCGTATCAAACTCTGATATGGATATATATTCAGATATCCATATAATAGGTATTTTACATTAGGATATTAATTATCCTTGAGCCTTAATTAATTTTAATTATTTCAGAGTGCTTTTGAAGAGTTTGATGAAATTGGGAGCTTGAAGAGGTTCAGGAATGGAAAGTTCACAGTAGTTTGGTTGAATTTCACACTTTTATGTTGCTCCTTCTTACTGCCGTATTTATGTTAATGCACTTTTCAATGTATCATGTTGGGGGGAAACCTTTATAGATTTATAGAAAAGATATTTGATAGAAATTTGGAACTTTCCTATTGATTATATGGGTTTCATACGACTTGGTTGAAATACATTTTTTAGCCGTGAGTAACTCTATTTGAGCCCGCAATCAAACTCGCAATGTAGGTTTTGTTATTTCCCTATATGTTAGAAGATGCTTTGCAGGTTAAGAACTACTACTGTCTACTAATGATGGATGTTCCTGGCTTGCTTCAAGTATATGCACCAAATGATGAGGTGACGCATCCTATAATGTAGAACATGCATGACCACACCTTTCTGGTACGTATGTAGTACAAAGCATGGTCCAAATTAATTGAGGAAAATTTTTGATGGTGGAAGGGGATGACTGAATGATGTCAACAAAAAGGCGAGAACAAGAAAAACATGAAATTGAAAATAAGTATTCATGCTTATTGATGAAGGACTACCTATCAAGTGTTGTAGTGTTTATGGATGGTGATTTAGGCACCGACTTATTCTCAAAAAAGATGTACCGAAGAAAAGCATAGCCATAAATTTGTTGAAGTAAAAAAATAACAATAAAAAAACCCACAACCACAAAAAGCAGCATTCGGGGTCAGGGGGTAGCGTGGGGATAAGATATGTACCTAAATCATTTCTGAGTGTTTATAGTTTGAAGTACTACTAAAGATTAAAAACTATGAATTTATCAGGATCACTTTAAGTCATTAGAGTTGTATGTATTGTTACTTAGCATTTTTCCTTTGTACTTAATTGGCTTGGAGAACTTTCATTTAGGTGACCATAGCGAGTCTTGCACTTTTGAAACATAGTGATTCTTTTACGGGTTTTCAGCTTCAAACAAATCATTGAATTTAAGGATTCTTTGGGATTCATCAACACGTCATCATTCAATTTCATAGTGGGGCAATATTGTGCATACTTAGTGATGTTAATTTACTAATGTTCGGTATCATTTTTCAATTCACTTCATTTTCGTCCTCCCCGTGCATGATGCACTTTTTTAAGGAGTATTTATTTAAAATTTTATAAATTAGAGATGATTCGTTGTTTTATTTTATATTCAATTATCCCCTTTTAACCCGTTATACCCGCCACATAAGGCAAAAAATATATATATATATATCACGCGGTTCACTTATTTTTCATAAAATCTTGCCAGCTAATTTGTTGAGAGTGCTTTGAGTTTCCGGTGATTTCTTTTTTATTTTTTATTTTTTGTTTATGGTGAGCTAATTTGTATCCACCATCATGAGCGCCGACAAGCCACATATGAATAAACTACTACTTTACTTTTTTTTCCCGCTCCTTTTCTTTTTTAGTTGAATTGGAGTTTAGTTTTTTTTGGTATTTTACGTTGAATCTTGGTAGAAATATATCAACAAGTTCAACAAAAGATGGTTAAGGACAGAGGGAAGGGCAGGGAAATTGCATGGTTGGTGTATCAATTGTTCTATTATCATTTCATTGTACTCTAAAGTGGTGGGATGACCACGTGCTCCACACGGTACACGGCATTTGGAAGTGCTAGACTATTTGTGTATTTCGTGCTTTACAACTGTGTTAATTTATTTATTTTTATTTTTCAATGATAGCAGTTTCATGGCATTGACGCTACATATATGTTGTAGGTTTCGTGAAATAGGCATTGGCCACTCTTTGCGAGGCTCGAATACCCCCTAAAACACCCATCATGCTCATCAATGATTGCCTAGAATTGGATCCACATGATAATCAACTTCAACAATCAAAGGCAAAGCTAAGCTGGTAAACATTGAAGGCTGAATTCAGTTTCGTTTTGATTATTTATGTTGTTCACGTACCTTTCATATGTACTTAAATGCTCATTAGAACTATATATATATATTCTTTGATTTGTTGTTTTAACAAGATATCTACTCATTCTGCCGGGGTAAGGCTAAGAATCTGCCTCTTACCAACTTCAGCAAATAATGTGGCACGGGAGGGTCTTAGAATTAGCAAAAGACGAGCTGAGATGTCCAGGCAGGTGTTCCCTACCACTTGAAGAAACCAGCTTTAGGAATTCGCATCATTCACTGATATATTTCTTCACACAAGATGCACATACATTTTGTGTTGTGTGGCCTTAATGCTCATTTTACGTCGTAATTTTCTTCTTTGCTTTGTGAATGTTGTCATATTTCTTCTAGGTATATTGTGGGGAAAGCTTAAAAAACGTTATATTTTGATCGATATATATTGTTTGATAATATTATTTACTTCTTCTACTTTTGACCCTTCGGAAAATTATGAGAAATCTATTGAAATGTTTACTATTTATTTCTCTTACGAGGAAATATGCTGATTGTATTTTTTTTTTTCATACATTCTCTTAAGAGGTTGTAATGACTCTTTTAAATGTAGGCTAAATATGTTTTATATGTAATGGCTCACTTTTTCGGTTACTTTTTTTCCACTCGATCCATCTTCCCCTCCATAAATAGATAGTGTAATTCATATGATCAAACATGGGGCGACATTTTATTTAGACTCTGTTTTGTTTATTAGGGATAACTTTGTATCGAACTTTATATGTACTTTTCCGCTAAATTTTGTTTTGTTTTGTGTGTGTATGTGTGTGTTTGTGTGGGAGTTTTGGTAAATAAAAAAAGCTAAGCACACCCGTGAAACTGTGAGCATAGCTAAAACATCACCCACGTGATGCACGAGTTTGTAATAAAGTTATAGTTGTATGTTTCACCCTATTCGGTTGATATGATTTGCATTTTCTAAAAAAATATTTATCTCTAATGGAAATATTAGGTGCTAATATTAACTCAATTCATAATAAATTATTATCTTTTCATGTGTGTAAAATTGTGTATATATAGTATAGATCCACGTATATTTAATCTCTTCCACCGTGCATCGCACGGGTAAAAGGCTAGTATATAATATATAGAGGAAGTATTTAAACCCACTTACTAGATTGACCCGTTCCAAACCCAGAAAAAATCCTGCTCCAACTCATGCGGATCTTTCCTTTAAAAAAAATTCAGTACTCATTCCCCAAAAATAAATGCATAATATCCCAAAAATAAATACATAATATCCTCCAAAAATTTTGCCTACGTTAAATATTCATTCAAATTTCAAAATCCAATTCGAGTCATTAAAATTTTGAATTCAATCCGATTGGGATTGTCGGTTATTATATATTAGTTGGAGTTTGCCAAAAAAAAAAATTACAATTGACGTGGTGTTTATTTAACTGAAATACATTCCCAACTTTCTTTATTATTAGGGAATAAAAATCATATTTCAATTTAGTTAAAAAGTTCGCCGCTTCTTTGTAGGGAGAGACTGTCAGAGATATAGGATGCATGCGAGAAGAAAATTAAGGCTGCACGCTTACTAAAATCCTTTAAGGATTCACATTTTGCTTTAAAGTACGTTTGATCCTTTGTATACCATTTGTTTGCATAAAGATGATAGAGGATGTGATCGTTCTTCCATCAAAGGTTTTGGGTTCCTTTTCAAGTGATTCTATTGTTAATTATGTTTTTTTAATGCTGAAAATCACTCGAGTATTCTTATCGCAGTATTCCAGTATGCTGAAAAATGGATTACTTGTAGGCTATTGCAGGTTGTAAAAGCCAACGGATGGGGACTAGAATAATGGGGACGATCGGACTTCCTAAGCTTCGGCGATTATCCTTACCTCCGGATGGTAACTGTTTTTCGTATCCCTTCTTGCATTGATTAAGGTTTTTCAATTGAGTTTCATTTATTCTAATAATTAATTTTCGAATGAATGATTTGATGTGTTTGCTTTTTTGTTGACATTTTTCATTACAATTGCAGATCTCTTTTCAGTGGATAATGGAAGAGAATTATTTGCCGTGCTATGTGATTGATGGAAAGTTTGCTAATTTACTTTTACTTTTTAGAAAGAAAAAGTTTGTCCATAAAATATTTATTTCAGGTTCGCACAAGATTTTAATGAGCTTAGTTCATATGAAAGTAGTGTAAATACGTCCGAAACTCGGATATGTGAAAAAGTTACTTTTAAGAAATGAAGCTTACATTATCTATACACTGAAATCTTTTGAGCTATTTATTTTCTTGAAATGAGCATGTATGTGATTCTGAGTTATGTTTTAGTCATTATGGTTAATAAGCCACATCAACAATTCAATTTTTTCCTTTCTTTATGTAAGTGTCTGTTTGCAGCTTTTGTCGGGCGTCTTCTTTTCTTTTTCTTTTTTTTTATCGGGCGTCTTATCATCAATGGAATAGGGAGGATGTATAAGTGTTTTGAAGGCCGCTACGACATAGTTTTGGTGCACGGATGCGCCATGTTCATACGTAAGTAATATAGAACTTGAAAACATTTGCAATATATTTCTCTGTTTTTTTATTGCGAATATGTTCATTTATATACATGAGTTTGTCCATATTTCAATTTTTGCCATAGAATCCAGGATTCTTTTGTTGTGAAAGATGCGTCAGGTGATGTAATCCAGCCTATGAAAACTGAAGAGCAAAGCAAAGATGGGTTTGGATGAATTATTTTCATTATTGGACCTGGTATATATATTATTTTACATTGTTTTGCATTGAGTTTAGTTAACAAAGGTTTTATGGGCCTAAATGCTAGTATGGCCTATCAGAAAATGTGTCTATATGATAGTATGTTTGATAGCAAACTGATTGTAGGATCTAGATCAAAGCTTCGACTTTTATTGATTCAGCAATTGATTTAAGCTTATACGAATTCAAGCTAGGTTTTTCCGATCTGATTGTATAAAACGTGGATTATTTGGAAATAAAACGAAAGTAACAACAATAATAAATATCTTATTATTGTCTCGTGTTAATCTTATCTCAGGAAAACCACCCAACTATTCTATCTTAGAATAATTGAAAGAAACTCCAATCTCTGAAAAGTTTCTTGATTAAAAACTAGGGTTTAATCTCCAAAATAATCTCCATAATACATTCATGTTTGGCAACTATAAATAGCAAAATAGAAAACCTAATTCCTAAAAAAATAAGGCGCCACTTTATCAATTGGCCGGAATATTACTTCCTAATTAAATAAAAAGGCCTAATTAAAAATAGCATAATTAAAAGTCCACAAAATATTCAGCAATTATGATGCATAAAACGCCCCATACTTGGGGCTTTTTGCACATTAAGCCCAATCAGCAACGAATAGGCTTAAAGTAGTTGGATAATCAATCCTCAAAGCCTCATTCTCCTTTCCAACGTCTTGGACCAGCTTTGCATAAGCTTCTCGAGCCTTCTTCTCTTGAAAACGTGTGATAGGGCCATCTCGAACAATAATAGGATCCTTGGGGTTGTGAATGCGTGGCTGATCATCTTGCAGTGCATCATTCCCTCCCGGTTCGGAAGGATCTGACCTCAGATCATAATGAGGACCATCAAACGGGGACAAGTCCTTAACGTTGATTGTTGAAGACATAGCCCAATCCGGTGGCAAATCTATGACATAAGCGTTGTCATTCACCTTTCGTAGCACTTGGAATGGTCCATCACCTCGGTAATTCAGCTTGCTCTTTCGGTGATGTGGAAAACGCTCCTTGCGTAGGTATAGCCATACCCAATCTCCCGGTTTGAAGATCATTTCTTTGCGTCCTTTATTAGCCTGCTTGAGATACCGCTCTGTAGCTTTTTCAACCTCCAAACGAGCTTTAGTATGCAATTCATGAACAAGTGCAGCTTTGTCTTCCGCATCCAAGCTCACGTGTGTACCTGTAGGAAGAGGAACAAACTCGAAAGGAGCGGAGGGTAAAAAACCATAAACAACTTCAAACGGTGCAAATTTTAGTAGGAGTGAGGAGCACGATTATAAGCAAATTCAACAAATGGAAGACACGTTTCCCACGTCCTAAGGTTCTTACCCACCACGCTTCTAAGTAATCCGACCCAAAGTACGGTTGGTAACCTCTCGTTTGACCATCGGTTGTGGGTGAAAAGAAGTGGAATATAACAAGGATGTACCTAGTTTCTTCCATAACACTCTCCAAAAGTGGCTAATAAACTTGGTATCTCGGTCACTAACTATGGATCTAGGCACACCATGCAAACGTACTATTTCCTTAATGAACAAGTCGGCAATAGCGTAAGCATCATTAGTCTTATTACATGCAATGAAATGTGCCATCTTTGACATTCTATCAACAACCACAAAAAATCGAATCATGACCATTCCTAGTTCGTGGCAAACCTAAGACAATGTCCATGGAAAGATCACCAAGGTGAAGTGGGAATAGGAAGTGGTGTGTATAACCCATGTGGTTGTGACCTAGCCTTAGCATGCTTGCAAACTAAACACGAAGAACAATATTTAACCACATCGATTTCATCTTAGGCCAATAAAAATGTTGCTTAAGCATGTTTAAGGTCTTATCTACTCCAAAATGTCCCATCAAACCTCCCCCATGTGTTTCCTTAACAAACAACTCACGCATAGAACAATGAGGTACACATAACTTAGCATTCTTGTAAAGGAATGAATCGAAAATAGAATATTCAGGTTGATCACGAGAAGGACACGCAGCAAATATTTTCCCAAAATCAACGTCATGTTCATACATATGCTTAATAGATTCACGCAGCAAAATTCTTGTTGCCAAAATTCACCCTTGGACCATCTTTTGCCACAAAGTTTGATAAACAGTGCTTATTCTTTGTCATATGTCTGGAACATCCACTGTCAAAGTACCAGACACCCTACAAAACAAAGTTAATACATTTTAGGTACCCAAACCTGTTTGGGTCCATAGTGGTCAGTAGTAAGCATGACTTTTGGTAAGTTTCCATAAGGTCTTCTCCTAAAAGTGTCATACTTTGGTTCATACATGTATTCCACACATCCATAAGTTCTAACAGTTGGTTGTGTAGGATTCACATATGTTTTCTGGCCTTTTGGTTTATAATGCTGTTTGAAGTGACTTTTGGTGTTAAAGCATTAGTATAACCATTTGTTTGTCGTCTGTTGGGAACATGTACTGTAGTATGGAGTCCGCCGAGGTCCCCGCTAAGGCCTTCTATAAGTCCTCTCGAGTCCTTTGCTTGATTCCATTGCTTAGGTTTTACCCTAGCGGATGGTTATACTGGTTGTTTCTATCAGCAGGTACATGAATATTCCAATCATCATCAGTAGGGAACAGTCTACCTTTCCCCCTGAGATAAGTATCCCTTGAATGATTAACATTTTTAGATTTAGGATTCTTATCCTTGGAATATCTCTGACCTTTACCTTTTTGTGGTCCAGCAGACTTGGTAGCAGGTCTGCCATCAGTAGGTCTAGAAGGTCCAGCAGTCCTAATTTTGGATTTGTTCTTTTTATTAGGAGCTGTTGACTTCTTAGACTTCTGATTTTGCTTCCTTGAGGCATTCTCAGTAGGTTTTACTGCCTCAGCAACCTTACTTGGAGTTGGATCTTGTGCAGGCACAAACTAAGGACCAATTCTGGTACTAGGTTCAGTGACCTTACTGGATCCACTCTTTTTGGATTGTTGAGTTCCAAATCCAAGCCCTGTTTTATCACCATAAGGCTTTCCCGATTTGTATGCGGTAGTGGAGCAAGATGGTTCGAGCAGATTCGTGGGCCGCCGGATGATCGAAGCAGTTACACCGATTCGTCCAACATCTTTTTCCTTACATTTGAGAACTCTTAATTCAGCTTTCAATCTTCCAACTTCTAATTCAAGAGCTTCTTTTTCAGCCTTCACAATCTCATAACCAGATTGTATTATCCTTAGTTGATTAAGGATGGCATCCAAAGTCTTATTATTGTCAGAATTTCTTGGATTTGAACCACAAGTTGATTCACAATCACTTCCAGCAGGAGTGTTGATGGATACATTATTGTATACCTCCTCAGTTTCATCCATGTTGGCCATCAAAGCATAATCTTCCATATCAGCAACCAGTGCTGTGTCATCTGATTCATTTCCTTTTTCAGATTCCACTTCATACCCTGATTCATCTTCGCAACCATAGCCTTCTTGCCATGTCTTCTTTGTTGACTCTTGGTCTTCGCAGGTCCGGACAATCGTGTCTAAAGTGTCCAAAGCTTCTTGCGGTTGAAGCAAAGATAATCGTGTTCCTTGCCTTGTTTTAACTCGGGACGATCGGTTTGAAGTGTCCTGGTTTCTTGCAATGAAAGCACGTATAGTCATTGTCTTTCTTTGATTCTTCTTTCTTTCTTTCGAGGCCTCTTTGTGAAATTTCTTGAAGGGACCTTTCCAGTCTTCATCATCCTGATTTTCTTGCTTAGGAGGGCAATCTGCTCTTGCATCTCATCCAGCAGATCATCTTGTCCTCCAGATGTTTCTTCCTGATGTGAAGCAGCCAATGCAGTGGTCTTTGGCTCTTCTTTTCCAGTCTCAGGTATAAGTTTTTTGCTAAATTCATAAGCCTTAAGATCTGAAAATAATTTGAAGGTGACTTCATGCAACTTTCTCATCTCTTCTATTGCAGTCACCTTCATTTTCCAAACATCTTTTGCAGGTAATGCTTCCAAGATTTTGGTGTTTATTTATTCTTTTGAATAACTTACACTCAGCAGGGTAAGTTCATCCTGGATTGCATTAAATCTTGATTCCATTTGCTCAATGGTTTCATTTGGTAGTATCTTGAACTTTTGAAACCTCTTTTTGACCACACTGATTTTATTCTTCTTTATTGCATCAGTGCCTTCACAGATCAACTGTATCTTGTCCCAAAGTTCCTTAGCAGTTTTGCAATATTTAACCTTCATGTACATATTTCTATCCAAGGTTTTGTAAATGATGTCAATAGCAATATTGTTGAGGTTTGCTCTTTTTCTGTCTTCTTCATTCCATTCTCTTTTTGGTTTTGGAATGTACTCTGTAGTTTCACCCACTGTCACTGCCTTGGTAATCTCCAGTGGACCATCAGTTAGTACATCCATCATCTCATCATGAGTTGCAGCAAGGTAAGCCTGCATTCGACGTTTATACTCATCAAATCTATCTAGAGAGCACATCAGCATAGTTCTAGCATACTGAGTGTTATCCATGATGCAAGTCTTTGAAAATCAGAAACTTGAAAGAATGTTTCAAAGAATTTTCACAAGCACAACAAGTAGGATTTTTCAGAACAGAAGTACTGCTCCGATACCAATTGTTGGTCCCTTGAAAAGGCTTTGGTTAAGTTTAGAGGGGGGTGAATAAACTTAACACTTAAAACTTTGGAGTTAACAAATTCTGCAACTTCAGCAGCCTGGCCGATACTTCGATAGTCCGTCGATACCTCGCAGCTCCGCCGATAAACAAGTAGTCTACTGAAAGTTAAGTTTGCTGAATTTGTGCTACGGAATAATATCAAAATTAAGCCTTAATACTTGTTGTTAAATATGATACTAAGTATTAGATACTCAGTAGTGTATGTGTGTGACTTCAGTTGCTAGATTCAGTAGGTTGATGCGTAAAATAAACTAAGTGCAAAATGTAAATGTTGAAAGTAAATAAGCAGATTTTATAGTGGTTCCAGGTGGTGTAATCCTGTCAGTCCACTCTTCTCCTGTGATGTTGGAGGAAATTCACTAGAGATCTTTGATGTTGCAGTTACAAAGATTCCTAAGGTTGCTTGTCCTTCACCAATAACTATGGCTTCACAACCGAAAACTCGGGAACAAGTAGAATTGTCGCTCCCGAGTCTTCCACTCGGTCCTTGAAGGGTAGGATTGCCTCTTCACCACTCCACCACAAACAACAAGCTCTTTCACACAATTGTGCTTCACTGTCTTCGCAGTTCTTTATAAAATAAAGATTGAATCAAATAGATGATTCGGGTGCAAATAGCCTTGATTAGGATGATATAATCAAATAGACTTGCGCCTTCAAGTGTGTATGCTTGATATAGCTTGAATGTAGAAAACACTTGAAGAATTTCTCTGGATCAGTAGCTTTAAGTTTAGTGAGTTCAGCAGGGTGTTTTTCAGCTCAGAATTGCCTCTTTAAAGTTTATCAAATTTCATCAATCATCATCTGTTTCTGAGTTGAAGGTCCTCTATTTATAGGTAGGAGTGCATGTGACTTGTATTTGAAATTCAAATGTAACCGTTCCTTGTTTTTGTCCCATCTGATTTGCTTTCTGTCACTATTCATTGGACTGACACTGTCAGAATTCCTTTTTGACAGTGCAGTCTGTCCACCCTTTGACTTATATCCAATGGTTAAAAATCTGAATCATCCCAACGTCTTTTTGATCTCAGCCTTTGATTTGTTTGATAAGTCAGAGGTAGTTGGTTGTCCTTATCCATGTAATCTTCCAACATAATCTTGATTTAATCGAGGTATATCATCAGCAGGTTCATCAGTCTGCTGAGATATCCATCAGTCTGCTGAACAGCAATTTGCTGTGTATAACATACAATGCAGCTGATTTCTTTTATCTAACTTTTATCTGTGAAGTTAGATTACACCTTTTTAAATTATAACCAAGTTCCAAACATCATCCAACTTATAGAACTTAGACCTTCTTCACAAGGTATATGTAATCAGTTTAGGTCATCACAGACTTGCCTAAATTATGATTCCATATCCTTGACTTAAATTACTAAGTTTGATCCCTTAGCCTTCAGAATCGAGTTTGAGCCCTCGGCCTTCGCCTTCGCCGGGTTCCCGACTAGTCTACGACCTATCTACCCTACTGATATGGACCAGTCTACTGATATAAATCAGCTGACCATTACAGTGCTTCTTGTTTGATCAAACCTATTCATAAATCAAACTCTAATAAACCTATACATTTGATCTAGACATCTTTTTGCCTTTGCACTATAACAGCTAGTCTGGCACTCATCATCAAAACATAGAAATAAGTCCAACAGGATCTAGATCAAAGCTTCGACTTTTATTTATTCAGCAATTGATTTAAGCTTATACGAATTCAAGCTAGGTTTTTCCAATCTGATTGTATAAAATGTGGACTTTTTGGAAATAAAACGAAAGTAACAACAATAATCAATCTCTGATTATTGTCTCGTGATAATCCTATCTCAGGAAAACCACCTAACTATTCTATCTCATAATAATTGAACTCCAATCTCTGAAAAGTTTCTTGATTTAAAACTAGGGTTTAATCTCCAAAATAATGTCCATAATACGTTCATGTTTGGCAACTATAAATAGCAAAATAGAAAACCTAATTCCTAAGGAGATAAGGCGCCACTTTATCAGTTGGGCCGGAATATTACTTCCTAATTAAATAAAAAGGCCTAATTAAAAAATAGCATAATTAAAAGTCCACAAAATATTCAGCAATTATGATGCATAAAACGCCCCATACTTGGGCCTTTTTGCACATTAAGCCCAATCAGCAACGAATAGGCTTAAAGTAGTTGGATCATCAATCCTCAAAGCCTCATTCTCCTTTCCAACGTCTTGGACCAGCTTTGCATAAGCTTCTCGAGCCTTCTTCTCTTGAAAACGTGTGATAGGGCCATCTCGAACAATAATAGGATCCTTGGGCTTGTGAATGCGTGGCTGATCATCTTGGAGTGCATCAATGTTGGGCCAAGTCTTTATTTTTAGCAAATAAAAGTCATTTGGGTTTATTAGAATCAAGTTAGGCCCAATAGAAAGTAATGTGGCGAATACTTGTTAATTTGTCCCAAATTGCTTAGGAGTTTGTTAGTCTTCTATCTTGTAGCCTATATAAAGGCATTCTACTTGTAATATTAAAAACAACAGATTATTATTGGGATATTAGTTAAACATTTTTAAGTCGAGTCGACTTAAACTAAATCACTTGTGAGTGAGTGTCTTCTTTGTCGTAGAAGATACACCCCTTTCAATAACGAATCAGCGTTGAGCAAAATGTTGCTTGTTCTTGGCCTCAGTCCTAGGTCGGAGATGCTAGGCCTAGGTTTTTCCATAGCTCCCATTGATCCCTTAGTTATTTCTTGGACACGTATCGCATCAGTTAGTAGCAGAGCTCAGCGACTAAGGTATCAAAAAAGGGAGCTTCACCTAATTGATTTGTTTCAATTTGTTTGATTTATATTAATCGGCCAAGGTCCAAAAAAAACAAGCTGACCTAGTTTTTTTTTTAGAAAGAGTTCGGCCCAGCAGTAAAAAAATAATCGAATTTTATTGTTGCTAGGATCCCGACTTTGCCAAAGCGTGTGTAACGCCCCGTTTTCGGACACCGAGTCCTTATCCGGAAAGAGCGCTCGGTACAAATATTATCAAACAAATTAAATAATATATGTAAACCTTATGTCATACATCAGAACTGAAATGACATGGAAGATAAAACGACTCGAGAAAACAAAAGATCGAACACACGGTTTTCAATGCTGTAAAACTAAATCCAATAAAGAGAACTAAAACATCCAGCATTAAATCCAAAAGAATTCAAACGGAACTAATCCAAAAGAAAGATAACATTGTTTGAAACTAAATCAACAACATTATTGAAAGAATCAAAACTAAAAGAACTCTAGAGCAACCTGTTCACATCAAGAGCTCTATCTCACACGTCCACATCAAAGCACTCATCAACACTAGCAACATGTTCATCTTCTTTGGGGAAAGAGAAAGACAAACAAAAAGTAACGGGGTAAGTAAATAAGTACTTAGTAACGCGTAGAAGATCGCATAACGTCGGTCTCATAAAGAAATAAAAGCAACGCCGTCTTTTATTAATTCATTCCGTTATTAACCCTAGCTAACTATCATATTATGTTAATAGCATAACATGAGGTTCCAAAGGTATCTAGCTTAGCTCAAGTTTGTTACATCATGAATAACAAGGGCACTACGCCTAGTAATAGGATGTACTAGGACAATCGGGTGCAACCTACTTAGAGACATGCTCTAGTAGCCCCGGGAATATCCGAGTCCCGATAGTGTGATAACCGGCGAATGTACCGTACGCTTTATCTAGCCAATCGATTGACCGGCGTGGGTACGCCTACTTTGTCCGGTCGAGAACACATCGCGATATTGTACTATGCCTTACCAAGCATTGCATGATGTTTAAGATTATTAATCTAGCACATACGTTTGATTAGATGTTTAACTAGCCACCTAAGTTGATTCACATAAAAGGCTCTCCTATCAGTCTACTCCCTCTTCTTAAGACCACTAGACTCTAACAAAACCTAGCACATACACAGACATCGATAAACCCTAGCTTATCGAAGCACAAGGCAAATCCAAAGCTTTCGACGGTCCCACACTTCATCTTTTTAGGGAATCCATATGGTGTCGAAACTAAACGCATCAAAAGATAATTCAAGGCTTAGTCACATAAGGTTTAACAGTAAAAACATGATTATGAAGCCTGAAACCAAGCTGACACGAAAAACAGTGAAAAACAGAATAAATAGGTCAAACGCCCGTCTGACCCCCAGTAAACGCCCGTCTGCCTTGGACGTGCGTCCACCAACTCCCAGACGCCCGTTCATGAAATTCCGCCACATCCTGTATCTATACTGGACCCTCAAACGCCCGTCCGAAATACCCCAAACGCTCGTTTGAGCTGCCGCTACCGCAGACGCCCGTTTGCCCTTATGCAGACGCCCGTTTGCCTGGGATTTACCCAGAAAATCTGCAACTGTCAACACGCGATTTCCAACCCGATTCTGCCCCAAAATCCAACATTGACAGATTACAAACAATGAAAATAACATACAAATTGCTCTATAACCTTACGACACCTTAGTCATACGATAAGAACACCACGTTACCTTAATTTGCATGGTACAACGATCCAAAGCTTCAACCCGTCAAAAGTTTAACCTTTAACTCCAAACCTATAAACGATCAATCCAAAGACAATCACTACGATGTTTATACTCAGAAAAACACAGCTTAACAACGATGACAAACAAACCCTAGTATCAAGAACGGGGAGGGAAAAATTACGTTAACGGATTTTGGGATTGTTGATATCAAAACGATCCTCGTCTCGTGGTGATCATTTCTCTCTTGAGATGTCTGTTGAAAAGAGCAACGGATTAGCTTCGAGATTCGTAAGCCGCTTCTCTCCTTTTTCTCAAAACTTGCGCCACTTCTTAGAAGATTTTACGTAAAACAACAAGTAGGTTAATTTAGGATTAGTTTTCCTTTTATAATCCCAATTAAATCTAATTATTCCTTATTAGTTAAATCCAATTAATCCTTTTTTCCCTTTATTCCATTAATTAAATAACATAATATTCTGATTTTTTCCAGAAGACCGAATTGCCCTTTTTCAAAAATCGGGATATTACAGCGTGCAATTCACTATCATTACCTAGCTTTTCATATCTTGCAACCTTTCTAAATTTTTCTAACCGAACCCTAGTTGTCTAGTCTAGATTGTTCATTTATGAATTACTACTCGTGTTTCTCGTTATTCTGATTTGTTTGAAAAGGGTATTCCTACGATAAAAAGAGTGAGGGTGAGCGCAAACACGAGAGTTTTAAGGATTTAAATGTTTTGGTCATGGCTTACAACAAGTTTTATTCATATTGTCTCATTCAGGAGAAGGAATATATGGTGTGCATTGATCATTTGGGCAAAGAGAATCTGATTAGCAGTAAGGTGGTTAAATAATTGAACTTGCCGACGGAAAGACATGATTATCCTCATTACTTTGTTGAGGGAGTTAATAAGTTTTGGGTTACAAGGCAAGCATGGATTCTTTTGTCAGTTGGAGGTCATCGCTTTAAGATATTATGTGATGTGGTTCCACTCCAAGGTGAACATTTGATATTAGCAAGGCCATGGTTACAAATGTGCATGGTACGGCATAATTCGTCTCGTACTCGGTATTATTTTTGTGGTATATATGGCAAGGAATATGTCCTTGAATCGATAACCCATATACAAGGTAGTGCTTTCAAGGTTGAAGAGTCCAAAGATGTTGAATATGAGATGAGTGAGAGGGTGCATAGGGACATTGATATGTTGATCCAAAAATATAATGAAGACAAGGAGGTTATGAAGCAATAGTGGTGGGAAGTTGACCTATTATGGACCAAGTATGATGAGGCCACACGTGTGGTTGCAGTTAAAGAGGAAAAAGAATTAGTTGTAGAGGAAAAAGAAGATATTGTTAGTACATGTGAGGAGGAGTTGAAAAAGGAGGACAATGAGGTGGTGGAGTTGAATGAGCCTGAAATTTTGGACGACAAAGTAGAGAGTGTGGAAGAAGTAGTTCCAAATGATGAGGCCTTAGTTGTGGAGGAAGAACGACATGAGTTGATTCTAGTTGACGCAAAAAAAATGCTGTGATACTCAATTCTTGTTCCAGTCTTGTTGAATCTTCTTTGCAGGTACATGATGATCATCTACATGAGGAGGAAACCGGGCTGTTGGATACCTCCAATGCAGCCCCTATATTTCCTTTGGTTTGTCTTGATCCTGATTATATTGGTGGCAAACTGGAGCATACATTCTTTGATCCGTTTTGTGCACATGTTGATGCGTATCCTATTCTAAGTTTCTATGAGTATATTGCTACCTTCCCCAGCATCATCGACATTATCAAGTCGAGAGATTGTTCTTTTCTTACATGGGAGAAGCTTGACTCTTCATGTCAACGTTCAATTGATTTGAAGTCGTATATGCACTTTGTATTTGATCCTGGTATATCATTGCTAATTTTTGTGCATTGTTCAAGTTTGGTGCGTGTTGCAGAATTTTATGTCGTCTGATTAATTTGAGGAATCGAACTGGGATGGAATGATGTAATCCAGCCTACGAAGACTGAAGAGGAAAGCAAAGATGGGCTTGGATGAATTATTTTTGTTATTGGACCTGGTTTATATTATTTTACATTGTTTTTCATTGAGCTTAGTTAATAAAGGTCTTATGGTCCTAAATGCTAGTATGACCCATCAGACAATGTGTCTATATGATAGTATGATGGGTCAAGTCTTTATTTTTAGCAAATAAAAGTCATTTGGGATTATTAGAGTCAAGTTAGGCCCAATAGAAAGTAATGTGACAAATCTTACTTGTTAATTTGTCCCACATTGCTTAGGAGTTTGTTAGTCTTCTATTTTGTAGCATATATAAAGACATTATACTTGTAACATTAAAAACAACATATTATTATTGAGATTCTTGTTAAACATTTCTTAAGTCGAGACGACTTAAACTAAATCACTTGCGAGTGAGTGTCTTCTTTGTCGTAGAAGATACACCCCTTTCAAGAACGAATCAGCGTCGCGAGCAAAACGTTGTGTGTTTTTGGCTTCAGTCCTAGGTCGGAGACGCTAGGTCTAGGTTTTTCCATTGCTGCCATTGATCCCTTAGTTATTTCCTGGACACGTATCGCATCATCAGGTCTTTTTAATACTTCACAAATGGATCTATATATAAGTGCCGCATGTTTCTAAAAGTAAGTTTTTTTGTTGTTGTTTATTGTTTAGGTGTTCTCGATGTGAATACTATGTTGAAGTTGAAGTCCTGCTTGGTGTTTAATTTTCTATGACAGGGACTATATTTGCGAAGCTGGTAGGTATGGGCTGTTGATTTTTTCAATGTTACTATTTTCAACTTATATGCTATATGATTTGCGTTTTCATTTGGAAAGGTTGTGCTTTTTGTACCAAAACACACCATTCTTCCTTCCCCCCAAACATATAAGAGGTCAAGATTTCTTCCTCTCCTAACATGTTGTTCGCATCTCCGTGTTCATGCTTTCTGTAAATTAAGGCAAAATGTTTTGGTGGTGCTTGAATTGTTTTTGTAATATATAATATATACCGTTTGTTTATGTTTTTGTTAATTCATTTATTCAAAAAGATCTTGGAGAATTGTACCAGTAAGAAGTTCTATGAACACTCTGTTGCATAGTATTACATGCACTTACTTTGGGTGCTTTACCACTAGTATGTTTGTTAACTGAAATAAGACATGTGATTCAAGTAGAAATATATTTGATGTTACTTGGCTTTCACTCTAGCCGGTTTTTATGTGATCTCCTTGTTACCAGAAATTAGATCTGAACAGGTTCTGATACTAGGAACACCGCTTCTCGATACCAATTGTTGGTCCCGTAGAAGGGTAAAACTATAGTCGAGAGGGGGGGGGGGGTGAATGACTATAGTGGAGTTTCAAAAACTTTTCTTATATTTAAAAGCTTTTGGGCGTGGATAAGACCCTTCTTACTAAGTTATTTCAAGGTAGTAATATAAGCAATTAAATGAGTGCAGTAAGGTAAATTGCAGAAAGTAAATTGACACAAGGCTTATAGTGGTTCAGGGTGGTGTAATCCCTTAATCCACTCTTCTCTTGTGATGATCGGAGGAATTCACTATTGTTTTCACAGATACAATAGTACGATTGTCCTTGACTTCACAAGTTTCACAATCTACAATACTATCACTCCTTGACTGCAACAGCTTCAGTGATTCAGTCTCTTTCACTGCTCCTTGGGATCAAATCCTTCAGCAGCTATCACAAACACAACTCCTTCTCGGATGGCTCTGATTCAGTTGCTTGATTGATGTGAATTGGATTCATAGACTTGTTGATCAATCTCAGTGCTTGATGTTTGATTTGTAGCTCTTAGATTTGAGTTGATCACTGGATATTTATTTTTAGCACAGATAGAAGAATTTTCACTTTGACAGAGTTTTTGCTCAGATTCTTGATCATGCAATGTCTCTCCTTCTTTTTCTGATAGTGCCTTCTATTTATAGCCTTGATTATTCTTGATTTGAATTTCCGTCCGTTGGCTATATTAATGAGGGTAATAATCCTTGATTTTATTTTTGATTCCCCCTTAATTGTATTCTCCTTGATTTTAGCGATCGGATTTTTCTTCAAATGTTTACCATAAAATCTGTCCTTGATTGATCCTCTATTGATTGTGCATTTAATGCTTGATCTTCTGTATCTTCTTCATATTTCAATAATCTGACTAAGTAATGTTTACTCAGCCGTTCTTTGATCGGTCAAGTGCTCCATCTGACTTTGCCGCTTAGATCTTCCTTCACTGCTTTGTCTTTACTCAGCCAAAAGTCAGTTTACTTTGCCGATTCACTGTTTCCTTCATTCTTTCAGTTTAAAGAGAATCCTTGTACTTCACTGATCCTTGATTTGGGTGAGATCAGTGTACACCATATTTAAACATTAAGTTTCATCACTTAAAGCATAAATTAGACTTATCCAAGTTCATCACAGACTTCCTTGGTTATAAGTCAGACCAAAATGTGTTTATTGCTTTTCTGTTGTTGCTTGGCTGGCTTCACTCTGCCGAAAATATATTTTTGCTTTGCCGTCCTACCAACTAGTACAATACTTGTCTGACTCAACTTATACAATATGTCAGACTCTATGTAAAGAATATACAGAGTGTTCTAACTTATTTCAGGCTTGCTATAACAGCTAGTATGGCCATCATCAAAACATAATAAAATGTTCCTAACAAATATTATTATGAGTAATAAAAGCACTTTTGTTATTTTATAGTTTATTTATTTATATGAACCAATTTATTACTGTATATCTATAGTAACATCCTTAGTATTAAATGTGAAAGAGAAACCATGATAGTGATTATGGTTGATAATATCCCGAATCACTTTAATAAGTTTGATACTTAAATGTCTTTAATCGTATGTACTATTAAACATGACATTGATAGTATGGTTAGACTAGCACGTATTGGATGTCTTCTATCTTATTGAAGATAGGGATAGATCTTGCCCATCGAAGTGTAGGGACATTTGGACTATACGTGGATGTGTATTGGAGAATGTGTACACTTGACCGACCCTCTTACTTTAAGTGTCGCAGTATGTGGCACTTGTGTAAGTATCCTAAGACCGGAGTCATCATGACATCGCGGTGTAGATTGTCATGCTTTGACACTATTGTGGTTTCCCCTATTCAAGGGGCGATCATGTGGCTGTACTCGGGTACGATATTGAAGCATGCGTAGGATACATGTTGCTTGTCCGGAAATCACGTATCCTAATGGTAGGAGTAAATATTCGAAAAGGCCTTCTTATAAGGAATGTCTAGCTCTCGTAAATCATTGAAATTTGGGAGTAATAGAGTTACTGCCAATTAGCATGACATCTAGATTATAAGATAATTCGTCAATGTACTGACACTCGAGATACGACCGTATGGATATTATAACAGCGATAATATTCTATTTACATGGTAACTGTTTCACATGAAAGGTAGTAGTCATATTTTTTACTCTTCCGATAATTGGGGGTCATGACGTGTTGCTAGACGCTATTCATGATCGTTAGATGTGATGAGTATTTTAGTAAATGCACTTTATGCCTACGACCAACATATTCGGAAGCCTATCGGGTCACACACAAAAGAACATTTAGCCGGATTAAAATGCGGTTATGGTGGTAACCAAATAAGGAAACTTTTCATCTCGACCATAAAGTGTTATAGTGATAAATTAAGATTGTGGTATTTATTTATTATGAATAAATAAGCTAAAAGATATTAATTATGTTGATTAATTAAATACATATTTTATATATGTATGTGGCGCATATATGTGTATATTGATACACATGGATTTTTTAATTTAATTAATAGATTATTTAATATATGATATGAAATTAATTGAGATAAATATCTTTTATCTATTTTCCTTATTAGACTAGTAAAATATTTTCTTTCTCTCCACTCCACGTAGGAAGCTTTTCCCATTGGGAATGGGAGTACTAGGGGGTGTAGACAACCTCTATATAAGAGGCGTATGCTTGGTTCTTTTGTATCATCACAATTCCAATAGTTCAATAATTCGTAAGAAAAAATAGATAGGTTCTTAGAAAGAGTTTGAGTGAGAGAAAAGGTCGTCTATCAACCGAGTTTTTCTAGTAGCAATCCAAGGCAGGATTCCAGCGGGGAGCTCATGTGGATATTGATAGAGGCCGAACGCTTGGGCGGCTTGTGCATTACTACTCTTCCGTAGACGATTAAAGCTTTGATATTTTAGATCTTCCAAGGTATATTATTCGTCTACTACTTTAATGTTTGTTGTTTAAACGAAGTCGATCCTGGATCCGGAAATCAATTTTTTAAATTCCGCTGCATAAACTAGTTGATTTCCTAACATTGGGGTCACGAACGAAGGTCCTAAAGAGCATGTTTGTCTTAGGATGGTGAAAATCGCTAGGGAAAGTATGGAATTTAGCTTTGGTGATGCATAAGCGGGATATGAGGTAAGGGTAAGAAATTAGGGCGGAGTCGCGGCGGGTGGTAGCAAAATCGATGGCATGGGGGTGGATGATGGTGCCATTTTCGATAGGAAACATTTGTAAGGATAGCATAAAGAATTATAGCTTCAACATAAGAGAATTCATGGATGTGTTAAGAGGGGATGATCCGGTAGTTCACAAGGCGTTTCCAGACTCGGATGGCCTTTGAAGTTCCACCAACCTTAAACCGGTTATCATTGCAAGGTATGGATGGGTTGAGGTGTTGGTGGGCTTCAAGGACTTTGGGAAACCTCTTAGCCTCATCATCAAGTTCTCAAATTTCTCAAATGTTTCAGCTAAGAGAACGTTTGGGATATTGCAAAATGCACTGATCGCCTCCGGACTAAAAGCAACCTTAGTGCCATGAAGATTTCTCTTGTTTCCTCGGTGCATTTGGATAATACGGAATAAAATTCATTGACATGGAATTAACTACAAGAAAACAGGGTTGTAGCCACAAGAATTTAATGAGAGGAGACAAATCCTCTCACTGTATGAGTGTTTTAATGAGAGGAAATTTTTTGTATAGTTATAGAGCACACAATTCATTAGAAACTTGTAATTCCTCTCACTATTGATGATATATCCCGTCACTAAGCATTAAAAAACCTAGCCTCTCACTATTTCTGTCCATTTTAATCCCATAAATCTAAAAAACAAAGCTTAAAACTTATTTTACATTTTACTTAAACACAAAAAACCTTACCCACGATATATCCTACCAAATTTACTAATCAAAACACAAGCACCGCTCGGCATCCCATTTTCTCATCTCCGCCGCCCCAATACATTAGCACCACCAGTCCGCCACCACCACCGCCAGGAGAAACCCATCAACGGAATGCTTCTCATGTCTTCAATTTCAGATGTGCTTCTTTCCTCACTTATACTTCAATTATGGCGCACAGAGAAACAGGGCGCACAGAGCAACGGGTAAAACCCTACTCCTTTTCACTACTCCGGTGCGGTTTTTCTCATATGACTTATGCCCAATAAGGTAACCTGCTTCAATAAGCCTAAACATTCTATAAATCATTTAGATTTTGCTTTTAATTGGTTATTTGACATAACCCCCAAATCATCTGCGTTAGCAATCGAGTTGGTGTTTTGCTTAGATTGAGTTTAGCTGATGAAGTAGGGGAAAGGGAGAAAATAGGGTTTCGAAGGTGGAGATGATTGTGGTTACCCTAAAAACTATAGTGGTTGGTTACCCTCTGTGTGGTAAGGACATTTCAAAACCCCTGTATGTAGATTGATTTTTTTATTGCTATATTCTTCTTGCAAATTCTTGTCATTGCACAACAATTCTTGTACATATTTGTCTATTACATTCTTCAGAAGATAGTTTATTGATCATTGTCTTATGTTATGGTTTTTTTCATGATTGGGACTTGTTTCTGTGTATAATATTGGAGAAAAGGATGATAATGGGACATATGGTATATAATTCTGATGAATGTACATGTATTTTTGTGTAATATACTTATACCTCTAAACATTTTACCTGATTTTCTTAACTTTTTTTTGTATTCATTTAATACCATTCAGTGACTCAATACAAGTGTCCTAAAGAATAAGGTTATGTTAAGGCATACCTAAAAGGTAACATATGCTTAACACGCATTGTGCAAAATAAAGGTTGTTTTTAGTTATATTGTTGTACAAAGTAATAGGAGTTAAATTCTTTTGTTAGGCGGATGATTTATTTTATCTTTTATGAATGAGGAGAGGCAATCAATAGTTAAACACATGCTTGCTATTGACTGAAATCATGGAATTCTAGTTTTCGAGTATGTTCTTCTCAATATGGATGGTGGAGAGACTGGATGGTACCTTGATTCTTGAACAATATTTAGCTGTTTTGATTTTGCTTTTCGTAATTTCATCCAGCCAACACTTGCAATAATGTCTTGTTGCAGCTTTGAGGGAAATGTTTAGAGCAAAATCTGGAGTGGATCAATTTCCGTTTTTTCATGGCGTCGTAGTGGCAAGATCAAATGGGACTCTGAAGATGAAAATAAAGAAGAAGAAGCTGGTAACACACCTTCAGAATACGGAAGCATTGTTGCTTCAAGTGAAGCAACAGCCGAGTTTTCCAATGTATTTGACTCGTGAAATTATGATCTACTAGAAGATGGTTGGTCTTCTGATTTTACTACTGACATGTAAACTCAGGTACTAATTAGATCTTAATTTTCCCTGTATCATTTATGTTAATTATGTTGTACTGTACACTTTTACTCAATTTTATCATCTCAAAAGTACGAGCCAACAATTTGTGTGTTACCATTTCACATTACTACATTACATAGTATACTGCATATCTATTTATTAGTTCTCTTAGCATGTTTAACAATGGTGTCTTAGATTTATTGTTGTCTTAATCCCAATTTCAAGATACTCTTCATCCAAAGTATTTGTCAACTTCTTTTTTTTCCAGATAGTTGCATGATCTTGCAGGTCAATTTTGATGGAATTGAACTCCGTATAACGTGATTTATCTATTTGTGTTTTTTTGTTTCATGTTTTGTGTTTTAACATAAAAAGGTAAATTTTTATTACAAAGACTTTTTAAGATGCAGCTACCGAGAGGGAAGAGCGTCTAACATTTAACTACGGGTTCACTCTTCCGAAATATCCATTTGGCAATTTTCATTACAGCTGGACAACTGCAGATCCCTCCTTTTGATTCATGAAAGAGATATATTTAAAGGATCATAGAAAGGTGATTAAGACCATAACCATAATGTCATTAATACAAGTTATAACACATAATATGTCCATTCTTGAATGTCACCTTAAAATATTGTGTTTGTTGGACAATGTTTACTTCATAAGGCTAAATGAATATTGGCTTGCGCAGATGAATATTTTGGTGTCAACCCTGAAGTAGGACCTTAGTTTCTAACAAGATCCCTTTGCTAACACTTGTGTTTGCTGAAAGTTACTTTTGATTCTTTGTCTGGCCGTCCGGGGGAGTCCTGTTGAATGATGTTGAAACTAATACAATTAACTAGGTTATAATCGATTAATTATTTAGATAACAACCTGACAAAGAGTGTACGTACATGATAGCAGACATGAAATATCGGTATGTAAGAGGGAAAAGTAGTTGAATGGCGGCATCTCACTTGGCAATTATTCGACGTATCCTTAAAACGCTACACAACCTTTTCATTTTCATACATTACTTATTATTGGATCCCTCATTTTTGTTGGTTAGTCTATTCATATTTGGTAATGAGTATTTGTTCTGGATCACGATCAGGATCTCTAACTCCAGACTTGGCTTTTAAGTTTCTCATGTAGTTCATGTAAAATTTATACTCACGGCTTTCTTAAAAAGATTGATGAGTTGCGATTAATGTTTGTGGTGTTATCAGCATATGCACCAGTTTTCTAATTGATGTTTTGGACTTCGTACAATATGAAACTTGGTTGGTTTTAGACGGAAAAACCCTTGACATGTTAACATGATATTTTGTTTTTTTTTTTAACTCCATTTTGTTATTTGTTGCCTTCAATTTAAAAAGGTAAAAATTGTGCTTATGTTGTGGTAGTTTAATTTATCTGGGTACTTGTGGTCCAAAGAGTGTTTCATCACAATGTCATGCTCATAGAATAAGGGTTGAATATGAAAGTAAATCTTATGCAACTAAAGTTGACAAAGAAGGCTGCCAAGTGCTACTCACTCCTGAGGTACTTGAGACATTAGAAACTTCACTTCTAGTTAAAAATAAATATTTATGTATGACAATATCAAATACATGGTTGGTGGTAGTCAATAACGTTTTCTTTCATTTATATTTTTATTGTTTTCTATAACATGCTACCTCGAATAATAAAATGTTGGTGCCCTCTTGAACTCTTTAAGAAGTTTTAGTAGTGAAGAAAATGCTCTTTTTGATTTTCAGATTATTTGTTTCTTTTCTAGTAGGCTTTCCATATTTTTGCACTCTGTTTTAAGTTAGGAACCAGTATGTATGCATCTGATCAATCTGTTAGTGTCATGTGTTGATCAGTCTTAGAATCGGTCTGCCAATCTGCTTTGATTCAATCTTTGGTCAGTATGTATTTAATAAGCGAAGAAGTCTCGTCTTCCATCTTTTATTGAGTTGCATCTATTTTGCTGATAGAATATGCCTTGCCTTATGAGTCTTGAAGTTCTGTTTTTGTTTGAATTTTATCTCTCTTTACATATGTTTCATCGAAAAATTAGTCTTATCTACAATGCTGATTATGTGAAGGCCCAGGTGTTTAACTGATTTGTAACTTGCTTAATACTTTTGTTTTACCAGAGTCTATTAAATTGCATCCTCAAATTGAACAGCTTTTTTCCCGTCGCGGGGAATTCGAAGGACTCAATATATGATTTCTTCTTTTCAAATATCTGGGACATGCCACCAACTGGTCTCAAGATGTCATTAACTTGAGGCCAACAACGAGAATCGAAAGTATGATATGCTCCAACCAAAAGGGTTAAAAAAATTTGCTGGTTTCTTACAGAAGGACTAAAATGGTTTTAGTTTCACTGCTTTGAAAGATTTTACCTTTTTCCAGATTTTCTATAAATGTTTCTTTAATCTTTGACTCTAACATATACACCTATGTTATCTTTTTCAATAATACAGAGTCAACCAGTGGTATATCACAATTATTTTTTTGTTAATTGAAACATCATTAGCTGGATTTGTAACATAATTGCTTTTGGATAAGGTTTTAGCAATGCCAAGTTGAGATATGATAGCACTCAGGTGTATATGTTGCTACATGATGAACCTGCGGTATGTGATCGCCTAATTTTGCTAGTTACAGGATTAGGATACTATTGATTGTTGATCAACTTGCTGCAATTAGAAACAGCACAAATGAAGCTCAAAACTCTACGGATTCATTCAAGGTATGCTATGAGTTTTCTAGAATATAATGGGCAAATAAAACAATTTCATGATTTTTTCCCCTTTAAGTTTTAGCTCTCATATTATGTCTAGTGCAGGACTCAAGGGTTGGAGATATATTTAATTCTAAGGTATGCGAACTACACAAGAAATAGGACAACATACACCAACGTATGGATTATGGTCGACAGTGTTGTAAGGAAGGCAATTATATATATATATATATATATATATATATATATATATATATATATATATATATATATATATATATATATATATACATATATATATATATATATATATATATATATATCAATGGATGCAGCTGCATTTGGAAGTAGTTGTCCAACAAATTTAGACACGATTTGGTTCCACAAATGTGAAACATGTTGATCGTCCCATTCGATATCATTGCTCTAGTTTCTTACCGCCGGCAGGTGAGTCTTAATTTGTTGATTAGAAATGAAGCTGCAAAATCAGAATTTCACTACCACGTAATATGCAAACATGGAGGTGTGACTCAAGATACTTATGACACTTTCTTGTATAAAATTAGTTTTTCAACTCACTTTTGTTTTAGATATTACTGAAGAGGTTAGTTGCTTCTGATTATGAATATTTTATTATTATTTAACAAGTTTTCTTTCTTTCAATTGATTTAGTAGTGTGCACATGCCTAGTGTTAGTGTTTTATTCTAGAATAATGGATGGAAAATAACATAAGATATCATATACTAACATGGATATGGTTGGACTTAAGATGCGTATTTATGCCGTTTTCTTGTATAAAAGTAGTTTTTTCTCACTTTTGTTCTTGTGATTCAAGAGTTTTGTTATTTATGCTTATGGGTTGTTTTTCAATATTGACAACTTATTTTTCATTTAGTAATGTGTTTTATTTTTCTTGATGGTGATGGGATGAGTCATCATTGAATCACGATTTAGTGAGAGTTTGGTTTACGTACAACGAGGGTATATACTATCGTTTCAAATATTTGACGAGGGGAAATCCGGTCATTAAAAGTCACTTTCCTATCATGAAGACTTTTAATGACGGGAAATTTACTCTCATCGTCCCCTCGTTATTGCCTCTCTATGTAAAGGTTGATAATGAGAGTAAACGGTCCCGTCATGATTGATAGTTTTTAATGAGAGTAAAATACCCATCACTAATGAGGAATATCAATAGCCACGGGATCGTTTTACTCTCATTATTGACCTTTATATAGAGAAGCAGTAACTAGGGGCGATGAGAGTAAATTTCCCGTCATTAAAATTCTTTTATGACGGGAAAGTGACTTTTAATGACCGGATTTCCCCTCATTAAAACTCAATTTTCTTGTAGTGATTGGCGGTAGTGCTAGGGGCTTGATCAAACCCTTTCCACTTCCTAGAGCCTATCGATAATCGACTTCTCAACCTTCTCAAAATCTATCCCACGCTCCATGTTCAACCCATATTCACTAAAATATTCCTCATACCGTTTTTTGGCTGAAGGGGAGGCCATAGACCGGAATGAGAAGGAATCATGCTCGGGACGACCTATAAAAACACGGGCTTCACGGGGTTGAGATAATGGGAGGGCATCAGGTTTTCTATTTTTACCCTTTCTTTTTTGGGCATGGCTTGATTTAGGGTGATAAAAAACACAATCTAGGTACAACAAAAATTAAAATCCGAAATACTACTGCCAATAAACGAAAAATAAATAATTTAACCAAAAATTGAGAGATTATCAAGCCATTATACATGATTGTGTGTTAACCATGAAGAAATCGGAAGAAAAAGATAGGAGTTGGCCGGAAATTGCAGACCTCGCCGGAAATCCCAAGAATCCTCGTCGGAGCTCTTCAAAATGTAGTCCCTTTTCCCCAAATGTGAAACCTCCCGGAGAAATGAAGAGAGGGACTGAATGCTTTTTGTGGTAGAAGTTTGCTGGATTTTGGGGTAGTTTAAGAGGTGGCCGGTGGTTAAAATTTGAGAGAAAATTGGGGGTAACTACTGGAGTGAATAGAGAGTAATGGAGGAGAGAGAAAGAAACCCGTTAATATTCAAAAACTGCCATTTTTTCGGCTACCAATACCATATGGAGGACACCAACCTCAATTTTCAACTCTCTGTTTCACCTTGACGGACGCCAACTCCTTTGACGGACACCAATTCCTCAAAAGTCGTGTCTCTTTGAATGACGTGCCTAACTACCACAGTTTGCGGAAGCCAAGCTTACCTGGCAGATGCCAAACACACACAAAGGCCTTGGATGGAGCCAAAGGGAATTTGCGGATGCCAACAATGGCAGACTTAATGCTGAGCCCTCTGCTTGTGTTTGGCGAAAGCCAAAATACTATTGACGGATGCCAATTGGGTCAAAACTCAAATTTGTCCAACTTTTTTCTCCCAAACATGACAATGTCATTCACCATACTAAACTAAACACATTTTGACCAAAAGGTTCATTTTAATAAAGCCGCCTCCCGGTAATGCTTTTGGTTAACGTCGTTTGCTTGACGGGATTATACAATAAATTTAATGGAGTTATACAAACTTTAGCATGGATTTATACGGTAGAAACATGGATTTATACGGTAGAAACATAAATTTATACAGATCATCGTGCATGAATACTACTAACATCTACTAATATAAGCATGTAGCAAATAAGCACAAAAGCCAACCGAAAGATAACTCTTAAAGAGTAAATACAAAGATAGTACCCGTTGGTGCTAAATATATAGTCTTTAGGTAGACTTTGCACCACTTAGTTCGATGGATGATCATCAAGAACATCACCTCCTTCTCTTGAGGGATGCCTTCTTCTTCTATGAAAATCTGAACCCAATGTCCATTGGCCATAAACATGGTATCTCGATTGCTATGTTCAGCATATGTCCCGTCCACCAAGACTTAAGTTTCCTGGAAACAATTTCAAACGTGAATTGTACAAAAGCACTTTATCACCAACTTGGAACTCATGACAAAGATATTCTTGTCATGAAATGATTTTGATCGTTCCTTGTAGAATTGGGAATTCTCATACCCATCAAGGCGAAACTCGTCAAGTTTGGTGAGTTGGAACAATCTATGCTCACCAACAACATCGGCATCAATGTTAAGAAACTTGATAGCCTAATATGCTCGATACTTTAACTCCACCGGAAGATGACAAGACTTGCCAAAAACTAGTCTTTATGGGGAACAACTGAAGATGGTTAATATAGTCTATCTTATGACATCAACTTTCTAGCCATTATATGCTAAAAGTAGTTGTTTCGACCACCATTTAAGTTGAATATCATGTGCCGGGTTCATAAGTCGAGAAATCTGCACTTAGCCTTTATTTTCCATATTTCAATATTATTTCGTGCATTATTTGATTATTTTCAGGATACGAAATACTGTGTTGAGCATCATGGATGAATCTGGAGTGGACTGAATGAAAGGAATGGTCCAAGGGTATTCCAGAACATTCCAAGCTAAGTCGGCTGAAGAAAAAGGACAAATTTGCCCTCGGTAAACTGAGAGTCGGTACCGACTTACCGAGAGTCCAGATCCTTCAGAAATGCATTTTCTTGGATGAGGGATAGAACTAGGTGTCTCTAAGTCGGTTTAGGTAGCTATAAATAAGAGGCTTCGCCTCAGAGTTCAATGTAACAATAGTACCTCACAACTATTACAAGTATTATGCAATAAAAGTTCTTTGTTCTTTATGTTATTATTTTATGAGTTCTGGTCAGAGAGACAATGAACTCGCCACCTAGGGAGTGATCCGAGAAAGATCTATTCTCGTCTTCGAGGGTATGATTTTCTGTCTGTTGCAAGATGTAGATCTGTCATTGTTCCATTCGAGTAGTATGTTTTAATTGCTTATTTAGTTTAATTATGTAGTAGTTAGTTTATTTTACACCATGTGTTATAGATCTAATTCGTTGGTGAAGAAATCATGAAATAGTGGTTGCGTTCTTCAGATCTACGACGGTCTCTATCACTAGATGTGAATACCTAGTAAATTACTAATTCATGATAATCGGCGCCAGCTACGTTGATCGATAGATTTAATTTACATGTTAGTAGGCTGATCAACTATTTGCATGTCATCGTAAACTTGCATGAAATACGAATAGTGAATTGCTATGTTTGGACATTATCTTGAATGGACCATATGAACGTGCTGATCAGTGTCGACAGCTGTCTAGGCGGGTTTGCGGTATGAGTTAGCGCTCAATATCGACAACTCTAGTTCTTTAAGTGTATGGGCTATTACGGACCAATTAGGGAGGGTAGCTTGCGTGTAGATTGTCTACTACCATTGTCGGAGTAAATAGGGTTAGGAGTTCTACCAGTAGCTGAACAATGAATTAAAATTCACCAATGGGGAGGATTGTTGCATGTGTGGGGGGAATAACTAATTACTCACAATTGAACAAATACATTAGAAACCCGTGTTCATCCATTGAACTTGTATAATCTTGCTAGTTGATTGTTACCAAATTTACTACTGTATATATTATAGTTTGTCATGGACCTTATTCGTGACAAGATCAATCTTGATAATTAGACGTTCTTGCGAGTCTCTGTGGGATCGACTTTGACTCGCCAGTACTCTACTATGATAGACCTAGTCCTATTTCTAGTAAGTGCTTTGCGCGCGATCAAGATGTTTTGGCGCCGTTGCCGGGGTTTCGTGTCAATAATAATTTTTATTTAAGATTGAGTGTCTGTATATATTAGAGTCTGTTTATACTGGAGTCGGACAGAGTCAATTCTATTAAAATCTAGAAAAAAAAATGCTTCCGGTTTACCGAGGGTATACCGCGGTAAACCGAGGATCCAAGTTTTGGCAGAATCATTTTTGTTTGTTCAGCGTCAAGTCAGTAGTAAGAGCCTGTATTTTTGAGTCTGCCAGTCATGTGTAACATCCGGCGAGGCAACTCACTAACCTTTTTATTTTCTTTTTGTGTCTTGTAGTACACTACACGAAGTTCAGCAGCCAAACTCGAGAGATTCATACCTGAGATTGAAAAGTTTGCTAGAGAAAAGAGAAAGGATGCTCGAGAGAGATCTGTTAGGCTGGCGACGACGTGATTTCGCACAAAGGATATCACAGCGAGCGGGAAGTAGAGATTCCACCTTTGGAGGATATAGAAATCAACATGCCACAGGACAGACAGAATGGACAAAATGCAGCAGGAGTTGTGGTACAAGCAGATAGAAGAACCCTACAGAGTTATGCAATGCCGACGATCAAGAAGTTTGTGCCCGCAATTGTTCAGCCAGAGAATGCAGCTGAGGTATTTCACCCAAACCAAATGTGATACAAATGGTTACTAATTACACTACCTTGCATGGATTAATGAACGAAGATCCTAGTGTCCACGTCACCAACTTTCTGGAGATAGTCAGCATGGTCAAGCCAGCAGGAGCACCTGAAGATAACATCAAGCTGAAGTTGTTTCCATTCACCCTGAAGGACAAAGCGAAGATATGGTTATTGTCTCTAGCACCGGAATCGATCAAAACTTGGACCGATCTATTGCAGAAGTTTATGAACAAGTACTGCTCGCCTAGGAAGTCATTACAGATGAGACAAGACACTAAGAATTTCAAGCGAAAACCCACTGAAACATTTGATGAAGCTTGGGAAATATTTAATGAAGCACATAGGAGATGCCCTCACCATGATATCACTTTGCGCGTACGAATGCATAGTTTCTATCACAGATTACGGACATGTGAACAAATGAGAATTGATGCATCTAGCAACGGATATTTTGCGTTGCTATCACCTGAGAAAGGTGAAGAAAAATTGGAGCAAATGACACTAACAAGTCAATGGGGAACGCATCAAATTGAAACTGCCAAAGTAACTAAAGGCGTATTTGGAGAAGATACTTCTTATAAGATCTTATACCAGCTAATGGCGATGGACGAGAAGATAGATGGTATGCAAGATCGCAGTGTCAAGGTTGAGAAAGTACAAGATATAGAAGCAACCAACACTGAAGATATGAACTATATAGGCATGCAAGGAAATCCTTATGGGGACGGATATCACCCAAGTTCTCATGACCACCCTGGTTTTAGACTGAGTGACCCTATTGGGGGGTTTTTGACAAAATGATTCTAACGGTGGAGAGAGACTAAGAAAAACTGGTGGATTCATGCCTCAATTCAACAAGTCATGTGGTTGGGAAGCAGCCATGGAAAAAATGAGCTCAACTATGACCGATACGTCCCATCAACTTACGAAATCCATGACTGAGCTGAATACAAACTTCACCACATATTGTCAGAAGAACGATACATGACTGACCAATCAAGAAGCCTTAGTGTAGAATCTGTCACACCAAGTGGGGCAGATCGCCGAACAAGTGTAAGCCTGTCCTTTGGGAGGATTTCCAGGTAATACTGAGAAAAACCCGAAGGACGTGAATGCAATCATGACTAGAAGTGAAAAGGAACTGCCTGGACCAATTATACCAACTATCTAGTAAGGATCATAGAGCAGTCCACAGCAAAACGCAGTAGAATCTTGAGAAAAAGAGGGGCCGGTAAACCGGGACACCCCTTCGGTAAATCGGGAGTCTGAAAATCCCGCAGACAAGCAGGCAGAGCAGCATCTGTCAGTAGGTAAGTCTTCACAAAATGTGATTATTAATCCTGCTACTTTAACCGATCCCCTAGGAAATATAAGCCGAATAATGATGATGCGCGTTACAAAAAGTTCATAGAAATGTTTAAGAAGTTGCAATTGAACATACCTTTGGTAGAAGCTCGGGCCGGAATGCCAGAGTATGCGAAGTTCTTAAAGGAAGCAATATATACCAAAAGGAAGTTGTTAGACCTTGATACTATATGCCATAACGAGGAATGCTTGGCAGTTTTGCAACACAAACTCCCTCTCAAGTGTAAAGATCTTGGGAGCTTCCTCATACTTTGCACAATCGGAGGAGTAGGCCTAAACAAAGCATTATGTGATCTTGGAGCAGTGTCAATCTGATGCCACTCTGCATCTTTCATAAGTTAGGTATGAAAGAGTTGAATGAAACATCTATAACCCTTCAAATGGCTGATAGGTCTATGAAGCAACCTTGTGGAGTGGTGGAGGATGTTTTGGTAAAAGTTGATAAGTTTGTATTCCTTGTAGAATTTGTGGTGCTAGACATGGAAGCTAACCACGATGTTCTATTGATCTTAGGAAGACCTTTCCTAGCTATGAGCAGGACATTGATAGATGTTCATAAGGGCAAGCTAATTTTGTGAGTGAATGAGGACAAAATAGTGTTCAATATGATGAATTCAATGAAGTATGCACAAGACGAAGGAGAAGCATGCTACATGCTAGATGCCATATGAGAAATTTTTTTGGAACTATATCAACAAGTTTCTCTACACGCTGAGGTAGCAGAGACTTTACTCTTGAAAGAGGAAGTAGAAAGTTGTAAGGAAACCTGGCCTAGGTGTAGCGAAGCTCAAGTGCGAGAAGTAGAGCCTATATCTTCAGTGGATTTATGAGGAACCATTCATAGACCTTTATGGCATAGGTTCTTTGACTTGCAATTGACTGGTAAGTTGTTAAGATCATCGTTAGAGGAGCCACCAAGGAACTTAACATTGAAACATTTGCCATCTCACCAGAAGTACGTGTACTTACAAGATGATAATCTTCCCCAAAGAGTTTCATTGTTATTATCACCTTTAGAGAAGGAGAAACATTTAAGAGTACTGAGAGAGCATAAGGGAGTGTTTGGGTGGACGATTGCAGATATTAGAGGAATAATCCCAGCGGTGTGCATGCATAAGATCTCTGTAGACCCTGAGAAGAAAGCGGTAGCACAACCTCGAATAAGGTAGATGCCACAACTTAAGGATGTTGTTAAGGAAGAGATCATAAAGATGTTGGAGATGTGAATCATTTTCCCAATTGAAGACAGTGAATGGGTAAGCCCGATTCATATGGTGCCCAAGAAAAGAGGATTCACTATCCAACCTAATGAGTTTGATGAGTTAATCCCTATGAGACTAATTATTGGACATCGAGTTTGCATTGATTGCAGGAAACTGAATGACACAACTCGTAAAGATCATTTTCCCCTACCATTCATTGATCAGATGTTGGAAAGATTAAGCGGTCATTCTTTTTATTGTTTCTTAGATGGATATTCTGGTTACTATCAGATTCATATTGCACCTGAGGACCATGAGAAAACAACTTTCACATGTCCCTATTGAACTTTTGCGTACAATCACATGCCTTTTGGGTTATGTAATGCACCAGCAACTTTCCAAAGGTGCATGATGTCATTATTTACGGACATGGTGGAGGATTTTCTGGATATTTTTATGGATGATTTCTCCGTATTTGGAGATAGCTTTGATAAGTGCTTGGAAAATTTGAGTAGAGTGCTGAAGAGATGTGAAGAGACCAACCATGTGCTTAACTGGGAGAAATGCCATTTCATGGTTACAGAAGGAATAGTATTGGTTCATAAGATTTCAAGGAAAGGAATGGAGGTTGATAAGGCAAAGATAGAGGTAATAGAGAAGTTACCGCCTCCAACGAACTTAAAGACGTTGAGAGCCTTTCTTGGCCACGCAGTATTTTATAGGAGATTTATTAAGGACTTCTATAATGTTTATAGACCTTTGACTGTAACACCCCGCTCCCGGATACCGTGCCCTTATCCGGAAGAGAACGTTCGGCACGTATAACATTAAATAAATTCAATATTTTACGCCAGCCTCTATGTCGTCGTATCAAAATTTAAGCAACGGAAACTAAAAAGGCTCGGGCAGAACCATAAATGCTACTAGAATAGAATAGAAACCGACTAGGGGCATAAAGGAAAAGTTTAAAACAATGAGATAAAGCTTACAACGTACGATTTTACAAAAGAAAGATACAACCCTTGTCTTACAAACTTGGAATAAAAGTACAACAGGTTATCTAAAGAATCTACAACACACTATAGTACAACCTTTAATCGAAAAGTAATAGAATGCAGCTAACATGTTCGTCTTCTCACCCCAAAAGCACACAAAACAACATATGCAATTGAGGTAAGTACAAAGGTACTTAGCAAGAGGAAGAAGCTAATGTAATCAAGTCTTACAAGGAAAGGTTTATTATTTATTATTAAGTTGCCTTTATGAGACCGACTCAATTCTAGGGTTCACTTCATGTTCATCAACATGTCGTGACTAAACGTTTCTAACTTAACTTATCTTTGTCACATCGGCACTCAAGGGCACAATGCATGGTGCTACCCACCACGAGGTATCGTTTGCAACCTATTAGTGGATCACACCGATAGCCACGGGTTAAGACCCGATAGTGTACACGTTCGGCGAAGTCCTCCTGCCATTTAGCCGTTTATAGGCCAGCAGAGTTATTCACTTTATCTGACCGCCCACACATCGTGATATAGCTAGGTGCCTTACCAAGAATGTTACGATGTTTAGTCTTTTAACTACACACGTACGTTTATTATTAGTTGTTAACTAGCCACCTAAGTATTTTCAAGTAAGCTCCATCACCTCTAGTACTCTCTTTCCTGGATCACTAGACACGGACAAGGCCTAGCACATACACGGAAATTGATGAATTCTAATTCATCAAAGCACAAGCCAATCATACTCTTCCGACGGTCCCGAACTTCAACTCCCTTGAAGAGTACATTCGGTGCCGGAACTAAACGCATCAGAAGCATAATCAGGGCTTGTTCAAGTTCATTTAATGTTATTAGATCCATTAGAACGTTCCTAAACCAAGTATAGTATTAAAACACATATTTTCATGAGAAACTGGGTCAAGAGTGCGCTTGCCATGGTCAAGCGTGCGCTTGTGTAACTATTAGCATTCTGTTTTTCATTCAGCCAGCGCAGGTGTACGCTTGCCTTGAGCAGGCGTGCGCTTGTGCTCTCGGTAAACATTCTGTTTTGAATCTCCCAGCGCAGGTGTGCTCTTGCCTTGAACAAGCATACGCATGTGCACCAGAAAAACCTAAAACTTGAAATTTTCTGCACCTTACGATTTCCAACCCAAACCAAACATGTTCTTCAACCATATACTCATCAAAACAGCAGAAAAGTACAAATTTTACACAACTAAACATCACATATTCATCTAACAACAAGTAGACATGATGTCTAGCATTTAAAACACCACAAACACTCAACCTTAAACATCATAAACCTAATTAAACAATAGGAAGAGCCCCTTACCTTATTAGCAAGCAGCACCAAAGCCAAACCTTCAAGAAAGACTGCAGCCCTCAATTGCAAACTCCAACTCAAACCTAATTGATCAACAATTAAACCTAAATTAATTGTGATCAAAGGTTCCTAAACAACCTAAACTACGAATTGATCAACTAGAACACCAAAAGAAGATCTAATCTTCAAGATTCTATATTTAGAGCCAAAACCATACCTTTACAAACCTCTGAACTTTTGCTACCAAAACGATCCTCTCTTCCTGCTGATTCTGAATCTTCAAACGATTCTGAAAACCGACCAAGAACCAGAGAGAAATTGGAAGAAGTCTTCTTTGCTTTTCTTTTGCTCTCAACGTAGAACTGAACGTGAAATAATTCTGATTTCTGTTTTGGTAACTCCCTTACTTAATGGGATAGTTAAATCAAAAAAACTAAAACCTCCCATTAACTCCTAATAACTTTATTAATCCCAAATAAAATTCCCAAAATTTAATCTCTTTTATATATATTTTGAGTATATATATATATATATATATATATATATATATATATATATATATATATATATATAAATACTTTAAATTCTTTAATTAAATATAACAAAAATCTGAATTTTTGTTAAAAGACTCTTTTGCCCTTTTTGAAAAGTCGGGATATTACATTCTTCCACCCTTAAAGAAGTTTCACCCTCGAAACTTTCCAGAACCAACTCCACTATCATCTTAGATACCAGCTTGCCTACCTTCTAGTTCACTTTCAAAAACAAAACGTTACCTCCAACTGATTTGAACCTTAGTATTTTCATCATCATGACTTCAATACGTCCAAACACAACTAATCTTGTACGCCAGACCCCAGCACTACTCTAGCTTATTCACACCTTTCATCTACCTTATACTCAACTCTACTACCTAACTTCTTAAGCTCCTCCTATACCACTTTGTCCCAAAAGTCATAAGTCACTCCATTAATCAACAAGTAGCATTCTTCTAGGTTTTTCGTCCATTTTGTCATCCTTACAGAAGTTTCATACTTATACGAGGGTTGCTTTGACCTATACATCCGTCTTACCTTCAAGAAACTAGCTATTAACTTAAGGAACTTCAACTCCATCTTGTTATCAATCCATCACTAATCCATCTATAGAACACTCAAACCACAGACATACTTCAATCTTTACTAGTCTTCAAAGAGGAAACCATATAAACATATTCTACCAACTTATAAGGCTTTCCTATAGACAAGAAACAACTTTTGACAGTGAGTTTATCAGCAACCATAATTTTATAGTCCAACAAAAGACTGGAGTTGTAAAAGAATTTATTTTTAAGTAAAACACATACAAGAAACAAATGTTTTACACTTATTCTCACCTCGATTCCAGAAGAAGGTAAGAATGGTTATAAAAATCTCTTGGGAACTAAAACTACTAAAGAGGATAGCAATAGGAATTCTTGAGACATGTAACTCAAAAATGAAAGATGGTTTGAATTTGGTTCACATGCATATAGTACAAAATTTATTTAGATAACCCAAAATGGATGATATGTGAGATCTACCAAGATGAGACTACTTGTAATAAATTAATTAAAACAAAAGTTCTCTGGCTGGGACATTTGTTGCAACCAAAAGATCATTCTATACAACCCATATTGAAAACATTTTCATTTCCCTTGAAGTAATTGGTATGATTGAATGCAAAAATAATTTTTTTATTTTTTTTTCTTACTTCGCCATTAAAGGGTTCAACAAAATAGGTCTGCAAGTAGAAGATGTTTCAAATCATATTCAAATATGTACATATATATATATATATATATATATATATATATATATATATATATATATATATATATATATATATATATATGATAACAATTTTTTAATTTTTTTTGGAGGACGAGTAATATTCTCTTGAAAGGTTTCATGATGAAAATCCAAGTGAATTGGAGAAATGTTGCGAAGTGGTCATGACTGATAACATGGAAAAGAAAGTAAATGAACTCAGATGATGCATTTTCTATTTCTTTCAACAACAGTTGCTGTTTTTTTATTTATTTTTTTTAATTTTTTTAAATCGGGAAATATCTTCTCCAAAGTTTCAATGATAAAGGTAATTCGGAGAAGTTCTTCGTGAAGAAATCATAAGTGACGACTGAGTAAAGAGAACACAAGAGTTTCAAATAATGCATGTTTTCGTGTCGTTCAAAGACTAACTCAAGAAGGACTATTGTGAAATTGTTAAAAGGTTTGCATCAAGGATGCAAATGTTCAAAGGAATGAGGATAACCCTTTGTAAAAAAAAAATCAGAATGCCATTTCTTCCAACTTGAAGAAGGGAGGTTTAAAATAAGACAGAACAACTTAGCACTTGTGGCAAAGTTTTGTCAAGGAATACTCTAAACAAAATAAGTTGCAAGCTAAAATTCTTTATTAAAACATAACTTTAAAAGCCATGCATGAGACGTAAAAGAGGTTCAACTACTCGCTTATCCCAATTTTTTTAAAAAAAAAAAGAAAATGCAGTACTTTGAAAGTAATTATCGACAGGACTTTTGAACATATGTATATATGTATGTGTCAAGAGTGCGCTTGCCCTGGTCAAGTGTGCGCTTGTGTAACTATTAGCATTCTGTTTTTCATTCAGCCAGCGCAGGTGTACGCTTGCCTTGAGCAGGTGTACGATTGCCTTGATCAAGCGTGCGCTTGTGCTCTCAGTAAACATTCTGTTTTGAATCAGCCAGCGCAGGTGTGCGCTTTCCTTGAACAAGCATACGCTTGTGCACCAGAAAACCTAAAACTTGAAATTTTCTGCATTTTATGATTTCCAACCCAAACCAAACATGTTCTTCAACCATATACTCATCAAAACAGCAGAAAAATACAACTTTTACACAACTAAACATCACATATTCATCTAACAACAAGTAGGCATGATATCTAGCATTTAAAACACCACAAACACTCAACCTTAAACATCATAAACCTAATTAAACAATAGGAAGAGCCCCTTACCTTATTAGCAAGAAGCAACAAATCCAAACCTTCAAGAAAGACTGCAGCCCTCAATTGCAAACTCCAACTCAAACCTAATTGATCAACAATTAAACCTAAATTAATTGTGATAAAAGGTTCCTAAACAATCTAAACTACGAATTGATCAACTAGAACACCAAAAGAAGATCTAATCTTCAAGATTCTATATTTAGAGCCAAAACCATACCTTTACAAAACTCTGAACTTTTGCTACCAAAACAATCCTCTCTTCCCGCTGATTCTGAATCTTCAAACGATTCTGAAAACCGACCAAGAACCAGAGAGAAATTGGAAGAAGTCTTCTTTGCTTTTCTTTTTCTCTCAACGTAGAACTGAACGTGAAATAATTCTGATTTCTGTTTTGGTAACTCCCTTACTTAATGGGATAGTTAAATCAAAAAAACTAAAACCTCCCATTAACTCCTAATAACTTTATTAATCCCAAATAAAATTCCCAAAATTAAATCCCTTTTATATATATTTTGAGTATATATATAAATACTTTAAATTCTTTAATTAAATATAACAAAAATCTGAATTTTTTGTAAAAGACTCTTTTGCCCTTTTTTGAAAAGTCGGGATATTACATTGACGGAATTACTTGCAAATGATGTACCTTTCGTATTTGGAGAGGAGTGCAAGAAAGCATTCAATGCATTGAAGAAAATGCTTATAACCTCCCCAATTCTTGTAGCACCAGATTGGAACAAACCTTTTGAGCTTATGTGTGATGCAAACGACACTGTGGTTGGAGCAACCCTGGGACAAATGGAGGATAAAAAGTTTAAGCCTATCTATTACGTCAGTTGTACCCTTAACAATGCCCAGAGGAATTATGCGACTACAGAGAAGGAACTCTTAGCTGTCATCTTTGCATTTGGCAAGTTTCGACCTTATCTGGCAAGTCACTATATTCACTGACCATGCAGCCCTGAAATACATTCTAACCAAGCAAGACTCCAAGCCGAGATTGTTAAGATAAATTCTACTCTTACAAGAGTTTGATATTGAGATCAAAGATAAAAAGGGATCTGAGAACCAGGTGGCGGATCACCTGTCAAGATTAACTTTGCTGGAAGAAGAGCAACCAACTAAGATCAGGGAGAGCTTTACTGATGAACAACTTTTTGCCATCTCAGTGGTAGCTCGAGTTGAATCTCAGCCCCAACAAAATACATTAAGAGTGGGTAAGGTATACCCTTGGTTAAAGAAAACAAACTATCTGTTGCAAAACAGAAATTTGAGAACTTCAAGATGAAGGCTGGTGAATCCATTGATCAAATGGAAAACAGATTCTCAAGCATCATCAGTGAACTACAACAGCTAGGACACACATACCCTCAGAAAGAAGTGTGTTTAAAAATCTTGAGAGGCTTGCCTGAAAGATGGAAGATCATAACATCAGTAATCGGAGGAACAACAAATCTTGCAAACACTGACACCCTGACTTTGATTTCCTAACTAAAAGCTCATGAATTCGAATTGAACGGTGAAGATGGTGCTCCGGCAGAGACACAAAGAACCAGTGCACTGATAGCACCACAGCAAAGTAACTTTGCTGATTGCATCAGGAAATAGACACTAGAACTCAAAGAACATGGAGCTTTATTAGTTAAACATTTTGACAGGTTTAGCAAAAAGAAGCCATTCAAAGGAAACTCATCATCAAACAAGAGGTCAATCTCAAACAAAGATAAAAAGAAAAGAGATGATGAATACAGATGCTTCAACTGCAACAAGAAAGGACACTTCAAGGCTAATTGCCTAGAAGAAAACAATAAAGATGAGGAAAAGAAGAAGTACAAAGCATTTGAAAAGAACAAAGGCAAGAAAGCACTCAAGGCTGAATCCAGCAGTGAAAAGAATGAAGAATCATCTGACAATGATTCAGATAATGAAGAAGAACGACTCGATAATGAAAAAGCATGTCTATGTCTCATGACCAAAGAATTAGATGAAGATGAAGGTGGCGGCTCGGATAATAAAGCAAGTTTATGTCTTATGGCCAAAGAATCGATGAAACTGAGGTAACATCTAGTTCTTACTCTTCATCAAATGCATCCACATCTAACACTGCACAATCTTCTATTCTCCCATTAGATCCAGCAGCCTAGTCCAAAATCTCATGACTAAATTTGATGAAATCGTGATGAATCATGAAATTCTGGAAAAGGAATGTAAGGATCTAAGAAAAGAAAATAAAAGATTGAAGGAACAACTGGACAAATTGAAAGCTGAACTAGCTACTAAGGAGATATACTCACCTAATCAAAAAGCAGCAGATGATGACTCATCCACTGCTAACAGATCAGCTAAGAAAATCCACCTAGCAGCTAAAAACACCACTGCACCACTAAATGCACCAGCTTACAAACCTTCAAGAAGGTTTGGATCCAGATCTGGTCTTGGCTACAATAGTCAGGATGAGAATATAAACAATGGACCAAAGTTCAGAAAAGGACAGACCATAATTTCAACCACGCATCCTTTACCAGCGAAGTCAAAACCTAATACAGTGAAACAGCAGACTAAACCATCATTCTAGTCAACCGAAAACAAAGACCTACTGAAAGGTAAAGGAAGACTTTATCCTTCAGAGGATGATTGGAATGTTGCACCTCCAAAATACAAGAAGAAACCATACCATGATATGCATCATGTGTTTAAGAAAAGTCAATCTAGGTATGTTCCTAGACACATGAAGCAACATAGGTTTCCCACTGCATATTGGAAGGTGGAGAAGTATGCAAATGCACCAAAAAGTAGAGAAAAGTATCAGAATACCTTCAGTAGAAATATCAGAGGCTATTCTTCCATGCCTTATACATATGAAGTTGACGATTTCAATTATCCAGAAAGAAGATCATTTGGATATACACTCGGAGTAGAAGGCATGACTGCTAATAGGTATGGACCCAAGCAGTGTTGGGTACCTAAACATATTTGATTTGTTTTGTAGGATGTCTTTTACATAGACAGTGAATGTTCCAAACACATGACAGGAAACAAGAGATGGCTTACTGACTTCAAAGTTTTTGATGGACCCAAAGTCACATTTGAAGGCAAAGAAAACCCTGGCAAGATTAAGGGGGAATGCATAATACCCAAGAACAACTTGAAGATTCAAAATGTAGCATATGTTAAGGGACTCAATTTCAATCTGTTAAGCATCAGTCAATTCTGTGACAAAGGCTATAATATACACTTCAACAAGAAAGGATGCAAAGTAATTCACAGCCAAACCAACACAGTAGTTCTTGCAGGAAGAAGAAAAGATAACATGTATGTGGTGGATTGGAAAACCGCAAAAGCAGAAACATGTTTGTTTGTCAAAAATAAACAATCAGCCAGCTGGATTGGCATAGAAGATTAAATCATCTGAATTTCAAGACCATCAACACATTATCAAAGAACAATTTAGTTGAAGGCCTTCCAGAGATCACATTCAAGAAGGAAAGTCTCTGTGATGCATGCCAAAAAGGAAAGCAAATCAAAAGCTCCTTCAAATCAAAGCCCTACCAATCTACTACAAGAATTCTACATCTGTTACATATGGACCTGTTTGGACCAGTCACACCAGTAAGTGTAAATGGAAAGAAATACACTCTAGTAGTGGTAGATGACTTCTCTAAATTCGCCTAGACCATATTCATGAACAAGAAGAAAGAGACACTCAAGAAAATGCCAGATCTACTTAGAAGAATTCAAAATGAGAAAGAACTAAAAATTATCAAGATCAGATCAGATAGAGGCACAGAGTTTCTAAATGAAGTGATCAGAACCAATTGTGAAGAAAATGGAGTATTACATCAATTATCTGCAGCAGGAACTTCACAACAAAATGGTGTAGCAGAAAGATGAAACAGAACTCTCAAAGAAGTAGTCTGCACAATGATTACAGAAGCATGCCTACCAAAGAGGTTTTGGCTGAAGCAGCAAACACAGCATGCTATACACAGAACAGATCAATTATTAACAAACATCATAGAATAACCCCATATGAGATATGGAATGGAAGAAAACCTAACATTTCATACCTACGCATGTTTGGATCTAAATGTTTTGTTTTGAACAGGAATCAGTTACTTACTTTTGATGAAAAAGCTGATGAAGCTATCTTTATGGGATACTCAGACACCAGCAAGGCATTCAGAGTTCTCAACAAAAGAACATTGGTTATTGAAGAATCAATACATGTAGTTTTTGATGAACCAAACACAAATGGTGAAAGCCTTCAAGATCAAGAAGAAAAAGAAACACACAGGGAAGTATACACAAATACAACCATACCAGCTACCATTCTGAATCATCATTTTGAAAATCAAAATGAGCCACATGTCAACACAACAGAAGAAGCACCAGAACTAGAAGTTCATACAGAACCTGAAGTTGCAGAAGCACCAAGTGAAGAACAACTTCAACCTGATCTAATTTGGCTAAGAGATCATACTAAAGAACAAGTAATTGGAGACATTCACATAGGGGTTAAGACCAGAAGACAACTGGAGCATATGCTAACATGTTTTCTATCACAAGTGGAACCCAAGACAATAGATGATGCAATCCAAGATGCAGATTGGATTATAGCCATGCAAGAAGAACTAAATGAATTTGAAAGAAATGAAGTCTGGGAACTTGTTGACAGACCAGATACAACCAACATCATTGGAACAAAATGGGTATTCAGAAACAAGATGGATGAGCAAGGAACAGTTGTCCGAAACAAAGCAAGGCTAGTTGCAAAAGGCTATTCTCAAGCAGAAGGAATAGATTATGATGAAACATTTGCACCAGTAGCAAGACTGGAGGCAATCAGAATCTTTCTAGCTTTTGCTGCACACAAAGACTTCAAAGTCTATCAAATGGATGTCAAGAGTGCATTTCTGAATGGACTTTTGCAAGAAGAAGTATATGTGGAACAACCTCCGGGTTTTCAACTCAAAGGAAAAGAAGACAAAGTATACAAGCTCAAGAAAGCTCTTTATGGACTCAAACAGGCACCTAGAGCTTGGTATGAAACACTATCCCAATTTCTGATTAAGAATGGATTCAACAAAGGAACTATAGATAAAACTCTGTTCAAATTAGAGGGAGGGACAAGCACATTACTAGTACAAATCTATGTTGATGACATTATCTTTGGATAAGAGGATGAAAAGCTGTGTGAGAAATTTTCAAATCTGATGAAGAGCAAATTTAAGATGAGCATGATGGGAGAATTAAATTACTTTCTTGGCCTTCAAGTGAAACAGATGAAGGATGGTATTTATTGTTAGGTGTGATGCCCGAAAGACAATATTCTAATTGTTTTATTTAATAAATGAAATGATCTTGTTATTCATATTTATTATTCTCATATTCACCGATGTGACAATAGTATTTACACTACAGAAAACCCTGAAGTATATCGTTTATGTAATCACTTAACTCAGTGTATGAGATATACACAGGAGGATTGAGTTAGTGAAGATGTGCTTAAAATACAATTAGCCCGTAGTGAAGTTAATCGAGAGTATCGGGTCTCTCCTTTAACGTGCTATTAATGCGCCCAGAACACAATAGGTGTGATTGTTTTATCCGGACTTTTGGTTAAGAGAACCTAGTGGGGCATTTATATATGATAGATATATCATATAGGGGTTGGACCGATTTGATTAGAGTTCACGATATAATTCCGTAATCGAGAAGTCTTATCGAATCAGTGGATGATCATATTTATTGATATATCTTAATCCTGATGTGATCACAGTCAACTGCTTGAATCAGTATGAGGTTTGATTTGACGGTTAAGGATTACACTGAGTCTGTGATCTGAATTACCCCATCTTGGCATTGTACTGGATTGAGTGAGTAGTATGTGTTATCACAGATACGGAATCCATTCCTTCCATTTATAGAAGTAGATAGACAGTTCTCTTATTTGTTTATCCTAGAAACTGATCGATCGTACGAGTTCATATTACACTGATTAGCTACCAGTGATTTGTATGAATTAATTGATCACTAGGGGGTTAATGGTAAATAAGGATAAGAGGTTCTAAAAAGGGTTAACGGTAACTTCCCGGAATGAACAGTCTATGGAGGATTAATCCATATGTAATGATTATATCAATGGACGCTTATTATTATTCTCGTGAGGAGATAAATATAATCTCATAATCGGAGGAGTGCAGTCACGGGATTATGGTGGCATATTCCTGTGATTGATTTATCGAATATAATTATTCTGTTCGTGAGATAATTATTTATTTGATTTATCGGAGCCGCTGATTATTAGTCTATGGTCCCCGACGTGCCTCCAAATATAGCATAGCTATTCTCGGACGTCGAATCCTGATAATATTAATTTAGTTTTTGTTGGACTTTATTAAAACGATATGTGAATTAATTGTTTAGTGGACTATTAAATTAGTTGGGCTAAATAATTAAATATGTGGAAAAGACATTTTCCATAATCTTGGCCTAATTATTGTGTTATGGCAAAATTAATATTGACTAGGTCAACATTATAATTTTCGCCCCTTGACATGTTTTATGGAACAAGAAATTGTTTTCTTGTGTATTAATAAGCCATGTGCATAAAATATTTATTAGATAAATATTTATGGTAAGAAATAAAGATAAATATTATTCTAGATTTGTTCTAGAATATTATGGAATTATTTTTATTTGATGGATTTATTTTAATTGCAAAATAAAATCCTTGGAGGTTAAGTTTGACTCTCCTATATAAAGAGAGTTCTCCCAAGCCTTACAACACACATAATAATTTCGACTATCAACTCTTAGAGAGAAGATAGAAAATTCGGCCAAGAGGGTTGAGGAAAAATCTTGGAGGTTTTTCCGGGTAGCATATCGCAAGGATTCGAGTCGAGAATTTCCTTCCACCGGGAGTTGCTTGGATCACACGTACGGAAGATCGTGGTGCTCTTCACACAATCTTTCATTCATCCTTTTGCGGTTCTTCAACTTGGATTTTGAGATCCAAGTGGTATGTTCTACAACCCCCTTGTAGATATAGATCTAGTTATTTTATTACTTGTATTTTATAGATCTAGATCCTTAAATCGCTTCCATTTCGGATGATATTACTAACATTTTATCAGTCAACCCAAGTATACAAAGGACCTAATACACAAATATGGCATGGACACAAGTGGCACAGCAGATACACCAATGTGTGCAAGAGTCATTCTTGGAAAAGATAAAGCTGGAAAAGATGTTGATCAGAAAATGTATAGAGGAATCATTGGATCCTTACTTTATCTAACTGCAAGCAGACCTGATATAGCATTTGCAGTAGGAGTATGTGCAAGATTTCAAGCTCAACCAAAAGAATCTCATCTTCTAGCAGCTAAAAGAATAATCAAATACCTGAAGAACACCATCAATGTTGGAATTTGGTATCCAAAAGATGGAGGATTCAAGTTGAAATCATATTCAGACTCTGACTATGCTGGATGCAAGATAGATAGAAAAAGCACCTCTGGAACATGCCAGATGCTAGGCACCAGACTAGTCTCTTGGTTCAGTAAAAAGCAAAACTCCATATCTACATCAACGAAAAAGTGAATATATAGCGACGAGCGATTCTTTGTGCACAAGTACTATGGATTAGAAAACAGCTAAGGGATTATGGAATAGAGGAAAAGACAATTCCAATTATGTGTGACAACACAAGTGCCATATCTATTACTGAAAATCCAGTGTTACACTCAAGAACAAATCATATTGATGTGAGACATCATTTCATCAGGGATCATGTTGAGAAAGAGGATGTTATTCTAAGATATATACCCACTGAAGATCAATTGGCTGACATCTTCACTAAACCACTCAGTCATGAAAGATTTAGCATGTTAAGAACTGAGTTGGGAATGATTGAAATTGACTAAGTACCAAAGAGCGGCTAACAGGAGTAAATCAGCTAAGTGACTTTATCAGCTGTTTAAACCTTTCCCATAAAGCAGGTAAGGCACTGGTACTCGGCGAAGTTAACTTCACTGATTGTTAGGAACAGTAGAATAAGAAGCTCAGTGAAAAATTCACTACATCGGCTAAGTGACCAGCCAAGGCACTCCACCGAAATAAAGAATGGAGAAATGGGCAAATTAAAGTGTAAAACAAATCAACTTTTATACACGTGGAGAATAAGGAAGTTTTGGAGGATTATACTATAAAAGATTACACACGTGGAGATCAATTAACAATCATGAAGGTAACCATATTATTTTTCGAATTAGAAACGCCTCGATTCCCGGGATCTATCATTACTTACCTCAATCCACTCCCCCACTAAACTCGAATGATGGGATTTATATACATAAAATCATGCCATTATGTCATAAATTCCTTCCACATTCATGCCACGTTCACACCACCCAAATTATCCTATATAAACCATACTTAGAGATTTTTTAGAAATCTTTACACTCTATTGCAAGTTACAAACCCTACTTCTTATTGCAAATCAAATCTTTTTCTCAAATCTCAAAGAAATGGCTTCATCATCTACAATCTCTCCCACTGAAAAATTCTATGAAAAATCAATCATCACTGGATCGTTTTTCAAACATGAACCCTACCTCTCATTCTGTGACAATGATGCACAAGCTCAACGCTTGGTTGATTGTTGTTCAAATCTGGGGTTAATGACCTTCCTAAACCCCCAAATCAATAGAATTTGCTATGAAAATCTGATTGCATTCTGGAAAAATGCCAAGTTTGTGCCTAGCACAAAGAAAACCGATATCGACTGCATAAAAAGTTCAATCTTTAGGAAAGAGGTAGTCATTACGCTTGGTCTTCTCAATAGATTCCTACATCTTCCCATGATAGGTCCGGCTAATGTAAAGTTTGTAAAGATTGACATCAAAAACTTCTGGGCCGAGATAGCCAAGAACCCCAAGAAAAACAGCAAAACATACAACCTCCCTAGATCAGCACTAAAACTTCGGTTTGCTGAATTTGCACCGGTCATCACCAAGAACATCGAAGGCAGGAAAGGGTCAATGGAAAACTTAACTGAGTTATGGGTCAAGCTATGGCCATCATCTACGAAGGTACTAAATTTGACTGGGCAACATTTGTATTCAACAGGTTGAAAGATCATTTTGTAAAGGAAATTGATCTGGCAATTACGGCACCAAGCAAGGGTTTGCAGAATAAGGGTGATTTCTAGGAGAGGAAATCATATGGGTTCCCTCATCAACACCTGTTTGACATATTGAAAGTGAAACCCACAAATCTGTAGGCTCCACACAGGTCTAAGGTAATGTTTACCTACATCAAGTCATCTATGAAACCCAAACCCACTGACGGGAGAAAAAGGAAACAACCTGAAAGCAGCATATCAGGAGTTGGACGAAGAACCAGATCCCAGAAGGCACAAGAGAACTCCTCTGTGACTGGTACCAGTAGCTTGAACGAACATGTAACAATCAGTGATGATACAACAACGGAGGAAGAAAAACAACAAGAGGACATCACCTATCTGGAAGAAGGCGAGGAAGGATATGCTCTCACTTCATCTGAAGAAGAAGATAAAGATGAGGAAAAAGAAAAGATATAGGATGAACACTCAGAAGGCGGCCATCTAGAAGCTAATCTAGAAAACATGGACATTTTTTATGATGAGTTGACACTTCAAGAGGTGCTTTTCAAGAACATCAGCAAAGTTGAAGAACAACCAAGTGAGACAGCTGATAAAACTCACTCAGCTGAACTTGTCAACTCCCCAATTATTTACCAAGAGGGAAAAGCAGCAGAGAAATTCCTATCTCCAGCAGATGAAGAAGCCAACACTCCCCAGCAACCTCTAAATGACCCTGAGTCTAATGAGGAAGAAAGAGAAGAAGAGGCAGAAAGTGAAAATGAAGAAGAGGATGAGGAGGAAGATGAAGTGAAATTAGAGGAGAAGGAATATGAAGATGATGAGAATGTTGAAATGGCACCAGAAGAAATTGATCTAGAAAGATCCTTCAATCTGGACATTCAACCTCTGATTGTAGACATGGAGAAGCAGTATCACAGTAGGCAAAACCTGAAAGCTGCTTTAAGGAGTGAAGCAACCTCCCTAAACCATAAGATTGAAACCCTCATCAATCACATCAAGGTACAAGATGAGGTCATGGAAAATAGGGAAACTTACTCTGCAACTAACACCATCTTATTCCCTACCATGTCCAAACCAATCTTGAGTTTCATGCTGAAAAGATTGACAACAATCTCAAACCCTTGGTGGACACTCTAAATACACACACTCATCAAATTCAGCATCTGGATGAGGTCATGGAGTACTCTGGCAAGCAACTCAACACCCTTATCAAAATTGGTGAGGCAACCAACAAGATACTAGAGAAAAGATATGGTCCCCTCCCTGATTCTGAAGATGCAATCAAGATTCTTGAAGAACGGTTTGGTGATACCAAAAAGGGGGAAGGAAGCTCAAAGCCTGACAGCTTCAGTGGAAAGAAGGAAAGCCCAACAGTTAAGGGCAAGGGCACCAAAGGCAAAGGCATCAGGTTTGAAGAGAAGAAGAAGTAGCCCCTATGTTTAATTGAATTATTTATATATGCCTGCCTTTGTTTTTGAATAAAAAGATGCAATATCTTATTGCCCTTAAATGGATGAATAAAATTACAGAGTTATATTCTGTTGTTCTTTTATGAAAAATCTGGCATACTTATGTTCAGGCTTATGAGGGTTTCGGCATCATCAAAAAGGGGGAAATTGTTAGGAACATTTTATTATGTTTTGATGATGGCCATACTAGCTGTTATAGCAAGCCTGAAATAAGTTAGAACACTCTGTATAGTCTTTACTTAGAGTCGACATGTTGTATAAGTTGAGTCAGACAAGTATTGTACTAGCTGGTAGGACGGCAAAGCAAAACAGATTTTTGGCAGAGTAAAGCCACTCAAGCACCAGCAGAGAAGCAATGAAGACATTATGGTCTGACCTATAACCAAAGAAGTCTGTGATCACCTTGGATAAGTCTAAATTATGTTTTGAGTGATGAAACTTAATGTTTAAATATGGTGTACAATGATCTCACCCAAATCAAAGATCAGTGAAGTACAAGGATTCTCCTTAAACTGAAAGAATGAAGGAAACAGTGAATCGGCAAAGTAAACTAACTTTCGGCTGAGTGAAGGCAAAGCAGTGAAGGAAGATCTAAGCGGCAAAGTCAGATGGATCACTTGACCGATCAAAGAATGGATGAGTAAACCTTACTTAGTCAGATTATTGAAATACGAAGAAGATACAGAAGATCAAGCATTAAATGCACAATCAAACGAGGATCTATCAAGGACTGATTTTATGGTAAATGTTTGAAAAAAAATCCGATCACTAAAATCAAGGAGAATACAATTAAGGAAGAATCAAGAATAAAATCAAGGATTATTCCCCTCATTAATATAGCCAACGGACGGAAATTCAAATCAAGAATAATCAAGGCTATAAATAGAAGACATTGACAGAAAAAAAAAGTACGATCAAGAATCTGAGCAAAAACACTGTCAAAGTGAAAAGTCTTCTATCTGTGCTAAAAAGGAAATATCCAGTGATCAACTCAAACCCAAGAGCTACTAATCAAACACCAAGCATTGAGATTGATCAACAAGTTTGTGAATCGAATTCACATCAATCAAGCAACTGAATCAGAGGCATCTGAGAAGGAGTTTTGTTTGTGATAGCTGCTGAAGGATTTGATCCCAATGAGCAGTGAAACAGACTGAGTCAGTGAAGCTGTTGCAGGCAAGGAGTGATAGTCGTGTAGATTGTGAAGCTTGTGAAGTCGAGGACAATCGTACTATTGTATCTGCGAAACAATTGTGAATTCCTCCGATCATCACATGAGAAGAGTGGATTAAGGGATTACACCACACTGAACCACTATAAGCCTTGTGTCAATTTACTTTCTGCAATTTACCTTACTGCATTCATTTTAATTACTTATATTATATCATATATTTGTGATTGCTTAAACTACCTTGAAATAACTTAGTAAGAAGGGACTTATCCGCTGCCCAAAAGCTTTTAAATATAAGAAAAGTTTGTGAAACTCCACTATAGTCATTCACCCCCCCTCTGACTATAGTTTTACCCTTCTCTGGGACCAACATTGTTACTTCCACATTTTTAATGAAGTCCTATTATTAACAGTTTAGTTGCCTAGAGATTAAAGTTGTAAATAAACATGACAGAAAGATAAATTCAAAATTAAAATTTCACTACTAGATTTTTATTTTAGGAATAATAAACTCGTTTAAAGTCTATCCTACCATTCCGAGGATTTAACCTCGCACCTCAGTGCTGCCGTTTGGTAAGTCAAAGAGGTTACGGTTAAACTGAGACAATCTCTCTCAATGATTAAGCTTCGAGAATCGAACATCTCATAGGAATCAGACATTCCGGGCCTTAATCATTGATTACCTTCCTTTTTCTAGCCTAGATATTTCGAAAATATCCATAAAGAGTGTGACCTATTATATCAGATCTCAAAGTACACCCCGAATATGCCGCCGTAGGGTCGGTCAGTGACTCAACGAGTAGCCATAATCTTATCCTTTCGGAGACCAAGCCTTGAATCAAAGCGGCTCGAGGCGTCTCGAGGCGTCACCCTTCTCTCACGTGCTTGCATCTATAGTAGAGGCCGTGGGGTTGGTTGATGTCTTCCCCGCTCTAACTCAATAATATGAAAAAAGTGGTGGGTTAACTAATTACGGTTTCGGCCTTGACAATAAGAAACAATAAATCAAAGTACTCCGAACAGGGTCGGTTAAGTACGCAAGCCTACGCCGTCTTATTCGTTGGAACAATTGTGACAGTCCAGGCTAATCTGGCAAGAGAAGCCCCGTTTAGCCCAAAGTTTTATTTGCTATGCTAAGTCTTGTCGAACTACTGTAACGTACATCACACGTGGAGGGGAGTCGATTGAGCCGAAGCTTGGTTGAACTTGCCCAACCATGGTTAGACCATTCCGAACCCATGTACTAAGATTATCCGATTTTTAAATTGTCAACCAACGCGTAATCTCGTTTCTGTTTAAGGTGGGTTCACCGAGAAGCCAACACCGAAAATCCAACGATTTATCCAAGTGGGATTCACCGAGAATGCATAACTAAAATCATAACGATTGACAAAACCCAGTTCCTCGGTTTTTATAATTAGTTACTTTATTTTATTTAACTACCACATATTAATTAAAACAAGTATGTTAACTAATTAATCGAGTTATACACGCCTAATTTAATTCGAAATTAAATATCTACGTGTATGCATTGGAGTGGAATCATGAAGATGCATGTCATGGCAATTTCCGGTTATATCATACAATTTTCGATCATACACGAAAAAAAATAACGGAAAAAAATAAACACCGAGATGGACCGTTGGTATCCCAACTAACCTATTTTCTATGGAAAGCAAAAACTTAATCTAATCTTCGAGTCTTGAACTTCGAATCTTGAGCTCGATCCACCGGATCACGAACCACGAACACCCGAGAGAAGAAAGGCTTTTAATTAAAATAAATCCAATTTATTTAATAAATAAAACCCTTTATTAAAATTGTTTTTTTTTTGTTTATGACGGGTTTTTTTTTATATTTAATATGCTGCCTTGCGGCATAATTAATGTAAAAAACATAAAAAAATTGAATTGAATTGAATGCAGCCGCCTTTTTAAACCCTAGCCGTTTAGGGGTAAAGGAAAAAACCAGACAATTTGCGGCTGCAGTAAGCGCCGCTAAAGGTGATGCTGCCGCCCTTTTAAAAAAAACATGTACCGCATTACGACGAAAAAAAACGTTGCAACAGGTGCTCTAGCCGCAGATTTTTAATTAAAATTAGGTTTTTCACCGTTTCTCTTCGTTCACACCATGGGTTTCGCCTTGATCTTCATAATTTCTTCAAGATCTTCATCTTTTCGAGCCCGGAATATATAAAATACAACAAAAAGTGCTACTTTTACATAAAATTCGATTGCAAGAAAGTAATACAAATCCTATCTTCAATTGATACTAATCAAAAGAGCTACAAAATAGATCTACAGGTAAACAATACCACCCCCACTCCATCTCTTCAGCCAAGACATTCACTAGTCATTCAACATGATAAATTTCGACGCATTAAAAAAAAACAATCGAAAAACAAAAAAAAACAATCTAAACATGTTTTTCCACTCCTAGATCTAAAATTTACATACTTTGATTGATAGATCAAAAGCTCTGATACCACTTGTAGGATGTAATATCGCCGGATGGATCATAGATCCTCCCGATTACGCAGCGGATTAAATATCTGATCTAGATCTAACAACCAAAATACAAAAAATAATAGATCTAACCTACGAGGGGGTTTAAATTGCTTACCAGTTTATGGAGAATAAACTCCAAGAACAATTTTCAATCCAAGATCCAAGCAAGATGAGAAGCCACAGTCTTCCGACGTGTGTTTCCAAGCAACACCAGGTGGATGGTGTGTCAAGCCGCCGGACCTCCTCGATATGCTACGTACCGGAATAATCCCGATGATTATCCCAACTCGAAACCCTAGTATTTAGGCAAAAATATCAAAGCCAAATACTCCTTATAATTTTCGAAATTATCATGTGATCTTAGGCTTAGGAGAACTCTCTTTATATAGGGAAGAAATCCTAGTCTCCAAGACATTATTTAATTAATACAAAATCAATAAAAATAATCCTTTTCCTTAAAAACATAAATCAAGAATATTCCTAAATTAATTAGGATATACAAAAGATTTTCTTTTCCTTAAATTATTTAACAAATAAATAATTTAATCACATGTCTTATTATTTATAAAGAAAACAAATTTCCCAACAAATAATAACAACAAAAAATGTGCCCCAACCCTAAAATAGGCCATACGCATTTTTATCACAAATGGGCCGAGTCCACGAAAAAATTCTTTTCCATGTATTTAATTATCAAGTCCAACTAAACAATTAATCCACATATCTATTGGGGGGAAGGGGACACAAGGACAAAAAAATTAATAAATGGGTCTGGAAGGACAAAAGTAACATTTTCATGATTATATAGGACAAAAATCACAATTGTAACTTTAAAATTGTTACTTCACGTGTTAATGTTACTTTGTGTTTCATAATTTTTACTTCATATTTACTCTATTCCACATTTGTTACTTCATATTTGTTACTTTATAAATGTTACTTTTGTCCTTATTAAACTACAGTTTCCTTCTATCCCGATTTTTTGATAATTTTGTCCTTCTGGACAAAAATCTATATCTACTAAACAGTCTAATCCAACTATTTAATTATAATTGAGGTGAAACAACGAGAAAACGTATAGGTTATATTAGGAGCCACGTCGGGGACCATGGACCCATATTCAGTAGCTACAAAAAATCGAACAAACTTATTCGTCAGACCGAACAATTATATCCAACCTATTAATTCCGGGATTACACCACCATAAACCTGAAACTGAACTCTGCCAAATATAGATAACTTACACTCAACCATGCGTTGATAAGCGTCCACTGATATAATCATTACATACGGATAAATCCTCCATAGACTGTTCATTTCGATTCAGGATATCTCCGTAAATCCTTCTCGAAACATCTTATCCTTATTTACCATTAACCCCCTAGTGATCAATTAGTTCATAACTAATATAATATGAACTCCGGGGATCGATCGCCTAGGATTAAAAAATAAGGGAACTGTCTGTCTACTTCCTGAGGGAAGGAATGGATTCCATATCTGTGATAGCACAGACTACTCACTCATCCCAGAATAGAGCCAACGAGAAGTGTTGGACCACATACTGCGAAGTGATCCTTACCAACACATCAAACTCTACCCTAGTCTAAGCAGTTGTCACTACAAAAAACTGGACTTTTTGCGACGGAAGGTTACCGTTGCAAACTAGGCTTATTCCGTCGCAAACCCTAATTTGCGATGGATTCGCGACGGTTTTTATTTGTCGCATTTTTTAGTCGCAAAACTGAGTTTTTGCGACGGTTTATCCGTCGCAAATTATTTGCGACGAATGTTGCGACGAATAATAACGTATATTTTTTTTTATTAAAAATATAATTTCCGTCGCAACAAAATGTATAATCCGTCGCAAACAATTGTATAATCCGTCGCAAAAATATATAATCCGTCGCAAAAATTTTATAATCCGTCGCCCAAATTGTATAATATGTCGCAAAAATTGTATAATCCGTCGCAAATATTTTTTATTAAATAATTTATTTATTTTTAGATCCTTACATATCCGTCGCAAATACACTTTTCCGTCGCAAATACAACTTTGCGACGGAATGTATCCGTCGCAAAAATTAAAATTAATCAGAAAATTATGGCTGTTTTGCAGCAGCCGGCCAAACCACCGCCGCAAAACAGCCATAATTTTCCCCGGTAGCATTACAATTGCTACCGGCTATCAACAACAACAATATAAAAGGGGATACGATACCAAAATAAATAAAACGATATGTCAAAGGGGATATGTCAAAGAGGATATGTCAAAGGGGATACGATAAGCCAAAATAAATAAAAATGTATAAAGCAATATGTCACCCAGTCAGACCCGGTGTACTACCTAAACCCATGTCACCTCCTCCAGGTCCGTGATCAGATCGGTCATCTCTGTGCTGCCTCGTACCCGGGTTGCATCCCTCCGGAGGGATGCTGCCTAACCGCTGGGTAATCCACTCCTCCATCTGTGCTAGTCTGTCTTCCTGACTCTTTCTGTCTCTCTCTAGCTCCTCCAACCTCGCCCGTGTTTCGCATTAATCTGTCTTTCTCTCGCCATCTCCCGGGTGAGACGGGTGAGTATGCCCGGAGAGTATGTCTCGGCGGATGAGTGTCGAGCGATGTGCCCTGTCGTAGTACATGGAGGCGGTGACCCCATGCCAAAAACTCTCCCGTTCTTGTCGTAACCACCGGCCGGCTTCGTAATAAAGACGCGACTCGTCGACGGGGGTGTCGAGCCGCGTCTCCGGGCTTTCGCCTTCTTCGAGGTGAAGACGTCCTGCAAAGTATGATATAAGTTTGTTAGTAACAATAATTACATGATATATATATATAATGTATATATAATATTTAGAATACATAACGTACCAAGATTTTCTCAAACTTCCTCGAGACGAAGTTGCCCGACTTCTTCTTCTTCGAACTAGTCACCAGATCTCCGACTGATAGGGGCACTTCTCTATTGTCCTCCATGGCCCGAGCGAAATCGATAACGCCGCGTCGCCCATAGCATGTGTCCCGGGGATCTTCCCTTCCTCACCGGATCCAGAAGCTCGGTTTATCTTCTTTTTCGCAGATGTTTCCTTGAATGCCTATTCCGACATAAGATAAACAAGTTAGTACATACATATATATATATAAAACACAAGTATTATTAATTAAATATTGAATAATTGCTTACGGGACTCCCAATCCACTCCTCGAACGACGGAGAATATCCGGGGTCATCCAAAGCCGAGCACGGGGGTTTGTTTGAGCCCGATACATATAATCACGGACCCTGTTGATAGCATACCGCTCAAAAGCTTCCCTAACCAGGCGCTCGTGGCGTAACTCGAAGCTGAAATGACCCTGCAACATAGTTATATATATGTTATATGTATAGTTATAATTATAGTTATATTTATATATAGTTATATTTATATGAACGACGCACCCTAAATGCGTGCCACCACCTATCTTGCTGCTCCTGGCTGGCATTATGCCACGTGGTGGCAAAAGTGTTGAAGCCGCTGATTATGGCGGTCTTGGCCATTTTCTTGACATAGTTGTCGGTAAACCCGTCATATTGAAAACAATAAGTTGTTAATATATTTGGTTAATCAAAATATAAATAAAAATACAAACAAATTAAAGCAAGATATGTATTAACTTACCATCTCCCCTCGGGATCCAAAACCGGCAATCCAAGGTCACCATTGACAATGACACCCAAATCCTCCTCGGTCATCTCGGTGTATCTCATCATCCAAACCGTGAGTCGTGTGGAGGAAGACGCTCCGGGGAGGGGGAACTACCCCTACCGCGTCTACCCGCTACCTCTACCTCTACCCGACATCTATTTGACACGAAAAATGACGTTTATACTAATCTAAATGCAATTATAATAAAAAGGCGTTTATACTAATTAATAATAAATTACAATGTTTAATACATTATTATTCACTATAATGACAAAATAAAATATTTAATACATTATTATTCACTATCACTACTAGAATGGAAGAGTTCTTCCTCCTCTTCATCAGTATCTAGATCATCAACCGATTCTTCTTCCTCTCCATCCACTTCTTGTAGAATGAAATCCGCCATCTCATCATCATCCAAGTCATTATCCCCAACATCGGAGTCAACATCGACATCAAGATCTTGGTGGACAATGTTAAGAGGATCAGATAATCGGGAAACATCATTGATCACTTGTTCTTGGAAAACGGTTTCCTCGACGGGAGCATCGATAGTCGATCTTGCCTTTGTTTTGAAAACAACCGACCATTGATCTTTGTCTTTTTTCAAACTTGGATATGGAGCATAGTAGACTTGCTCGACTTGATAAGCCAGAACAAATGGATCATAAGCGCCATATTTCCTACCACAATGAACTTCAACTATCTTATAATCTTTATGCACATGCATGCCCCGTTCAGAATTATCAAACCAATCACATTTGAACAATACGGCTTTGTAGACATCGAATGTCCATAATACACCAACTCAATGATTTCATTTAAAGTGCCATAATAGTCGGCACCTTCCGTGGAGGCGACACAAACTCCGTTGTTGACCGAAGATTTACCAATATCAGTTGCCCGGTTGAATGTCCGAAAGTTGTAGCCGTTAATCGAATAACGTTTCCAAGTTTTGACTTGACGAGAAGGACCACTTGCCAAAGCTTTTAGCAAATCATCATTCAACAATGATGCTTGTTGTGCAAACCATTTGGTAAATTCATTTTCATGTTTATTCCAAATATCCGTCGAGGTCAATTGAGGTTTTGTTGAACACGAATAAATTGCTCGAACAATCTAAGAATGAATCATTTTGTCGGTTAATGTATATTTGTTCGAAAAAAAATGTTAAGCATTGTATATATGTAGTAATGAGGTACTTACGGTTCATACGGTTTCATGATTTCGCGTTAGACAATACGTACTTGTGCACAAAGTCATATTCTTTATTATCCAAGAACCTCGTCTTGCACTTCCCATTGTTGTACCATTATGATCACGGAATAACTCGGGTAAATGCGAAACGATTGCGATGCCGAAGTCTCACCAACGACAAGATTCGTTGCTTTTGTTTCAATATGATCATCGTAATACATAGAACGAAGTTTGAAATCTCTTCCAACAAATACGCATTGCATATTGATCCCTCTACGAAAGCTTTGTTACCAATCTTTTGTTTTAAGTGATTCAAAAACCTTTCGAATGGATACATCCATCGATATTGCACGGGACCACCAACTCTGACCTCATACGGCAAGTGTACCGGTAAATGCTCCATCGAGTTAAAAAACGCTGGAGGCAAAATCTTCTCTAACTTGCAAATAATCTCAGCAATGTTATTCTCTAAACGAATCACGTCTTCTATTTTTAGGGTAGCGACACACAAGTCTCGAAAGAATTGACTTATCTCGGTCAATGCATTCCACTCATTTTTCGGAATCAATTCTCGAAGGGCAATGGGCAACAAACGTTCCATAAAAACGTGACAATCATGGCTTTTCAAACCACGTAGAATGTATTGATCATGATCTACGCACCTACTCAGGTCTGAAGCATAACCGTCAGGGAATTTCAACTTGGTGACCCATTCACACAACACTTTTCTTTTCTGCTTGTCAAGAACAAGTGTACAATCAACTACTAGAAAACTGTACTCTAATGAGGAGAATTTAATGAGGAGCTGGAATTTCGTCAGTAAATGTTACAAATAATGAGGAGACCTAAATTTTATTGTTGGTTGATGACCAAATTGTAATTCTCCTCGTTACTGATCAAATTTCTCCTCGTAAGAAGCATAATAAATAAAATCTCCTCATTAAAAATATTAATATTTTTTTCTCAATATGAAATTTAACAACATAATTTAACGTTATACATTGTTAAGTACGCGTTTAACTCATAAAATAATAGTATAGTGTAATTAATCTATCATAATCAACGGTGCAGATCACCGTTGTGTCACTCGTTGTGCCACAACCGTTATGCCCGTATCATTACTCAAATAGAGTAATGATACGAGTAATGATACGGGCACAACGAGTGATGGCTAAGCATTTTGTCACGGTTAGGGGTATGAATGAGCTAAATGGGTTCGTGATCGGTTTGAGTTCGGTTCGATGAGGTTCGAGATCGAATAGTTTCGATAGTTATATTAAGTTCATGTAAGTTAGTTCTAACTCACGTTCCTAAAATTTAAACTTTGACAGACTCGATGAGTTAAATACTCGACTCAAATCGTTTACACCGACTCAACTCGAATAAGTTAAATGAAGAAAATCAATTGTTAGAAATAAATCCCTGGATCAATAATAAAAATCGTATAAAACGGGAAATAAATCCCGTAATATATTCTTTTTTTTGGCAGGTCACATGATATATTCTAACGGGAGACAACCGAGAGGCGTTATTCTTGTTCTTTCCCACCTCTCTCTCCTTGGTCGTAAACCTAGTTTCACCCCCTAATCTCGCCAACAACGAGGGATGAATCAATCTCGGCACTCGGCAGTGTTTGTGAATGCGTATTTCCCTAGCTAGATTCCAAGTCGCAGAAGAGTTTGGATGGTGATTCAAGTTCTCCATTTAGATTGTGTCTGGTCTACGGAAATCAACGGCCGGCGGAGGAGAATGAGACCAGAAAACGGATATTTGTTGGATAGAGAAGAAGAACGAAGAGTGCAATCGAGATCGATAAATCGAATCAGTGTAAGCAAATCACCTAGCTAGCAGATTCTATTAAAAGAAGAAAGACGAGATTAAGAGAAATGACGCTAAAAAAGGCAATGGAGATAATCGATTCTAACCCGGCGTGATCTTCAGGTTCATTTTCCTCCAATGTTAATTCGCCGTTACCTTAATTTCGATGGTAAATTTGCTTAAAAAGGTCTAATGGAAGGAATCTGATATGTGTTTTGACAGCCATTCGTACTGTCCATACTGTGTTAGCATGAAGAAGCTGCTTACCAAATTAGGTGCCTCTTACAAGTGTGTTGAATTGGATGTTGAATGTAAGGTCTTTCTCTCTTTGGCTAGCTCTAATTTCATGTATTGTTTGATTGTATAAGCTTTGATTGTTTAAACATGTTTGCCATAATGGACTCTGTACAATCATTTCTTGCTTGGAGGATCATTTGCAAATAGTTCACGGATAAAGCAAACTATCCACCATTAATGAAGCTGCTTGTTTGTGATGCAATTAGGCGCTCTACGTCATTAAGTATTGTTCTGCAATAGCCTTCTCGACTAAAGGCTGCCAAAGAGCATTAACAGATCAACCCTTACCAGAAAATCCAAGGGGATGGTACATTTTTGTATGTTGTTATTATACATATTTGCAAACGTTACGTTTTCTTGAAAGATATTTTTTGATGGCAACTGCAGGTCTACACCAAGGGGAGCACAAGCATACATGAATGTAGCAGATACGGATCATGCTGTGTTTGACATTAAGAAGGCTCTTGACATTGATCCCGACAACAAGTAGGTCCTTTTACTTCCATCCATTTTCCCATAATTGTTGGGAGAATGGTGGATTAAATTTTGACATGGACATGGTTATCAGACCAATTTTGGTTATTTTGGAGAATTCATGTCTAACTCTGGATCTTCAATCATTCTTTCAGATATATGGGCTGATGCAAGCTATTCTTTGCATTCTGAGAATGGTCTCAGCCAAGAACCATGGAATCAAGTAAAACTACTACTTTCTTTTAACTAATTCTCTTTACACCCTACTAGAGGTAGCCGTGAGAATATCATGTTCCTTCATTTATCCGAAATTCAACATCATGAATGGTGGTATAGTTTTGTTGATTGTTTTCTTGGCTGATGGTGCTTCATTTTGTTGTTTATGTAGTTTCCTTGCATTCTTTCTATTGGGAATTTGTTGCAGGGGATATGCAGAGAGTGGTCAAGCGGTGTTGCTAAGGTCCGTTTTTAGATTTTTACCTGCCATGTCCCTCATTCCTATTTGGCTGGTATTGAACTCTAATAAGCTTTAAAAACTATTAGTTCAAACTAGTTCCAATTGCAATCTTTATCCGTATAACATTTCATAAATGTCATGGTACATATTACTGCTAAGTTGATTTGACTCGTATAAATGATGGATTCTTTTTCCACACAGGTCCAATTCTCTTGGAAAGAATATTTGAAGAAAAGGGAGCAACAAAAGCTTGATGAACTCGGGTATTATGATCTTTTTTTATTGTTATATTAGAATTCTTTGTTGTCTTCTCTTCAACAACGAATGCAATATAAAAAAGTTGTACTTCTAAGTTCTAACTTTAACTGTATTGATGTGTGTTATTGTTATGTAACCTGGCAAGATGTGTGTTTGTTATTATTTTGAGGATGAAATAGCTTTTGCTTGATCTGCTAAACTTGCATTTCCTGCTTCTCGAAATGTGTTCAAGCAAAATTAGACTTAAATCAATCAAATTTTTTTGTCCGAAAATTAAACGCGATTAAGCAAAATCATATTCCAAAGATGTTCCTTTTGGCCAATCCTATAAAAAGCAATAGAACAGGTGTCTCAGCTGGTGACATTTCAAATCCTTCTATCGTCATGAAGCCACTTCATGCAAGTATGCTTGCTGCATCACTGCAACGTGCCGTAGGTGTCGGTACTGGAGGAAATGATCGTAACGGAGGCCTTCGTAATCTAACTCTTTCGAGTCTGCTCCATGGGAGGAAAATCCGTGTTGCTGAAGTCAAACAAAAGTAAAACGACTACTTCATTCTTTTTGCTTATATACTGATAAAAACATCATGGAGTAAAATTCAATTTAGTTGTTTCAAGATGCACTTGTGTATATCTTGTTGTCTTTTAGAAACAGAAGTACAGAACAATAATATACTTTGTGTTATGGTACATTGAAACAGAGCTCTATGAATTTTGAAACTACAGTACTTTTTTACCCCATATGTTTTACTTTTTTACTTTGTTAACTTTTGGTTTGACTCATTTATTTTGTTGTTGAAGAATTTCACCTTACACCAGAGGATCCAGTAATGTACATAGCTTTTGAGTTTCTGACCTCGGATATTCCTTCTAAACAAAAATAAGGTACATAGCTTCTGCCTCTTTTTGATCTCTTTTCTCGTTTTATACTTTATAATTGTTGTTATAATGCAAAATATTTCTAGGTTTGATGGTTGATTTAACATCAAAGCTTTGGCTTTGTATGAAGCAGCGATTTGAGATTTCTATTGATCCAAATAAAGCTTCTTATCGAAGTCCGCTGCATTAATAGCTTTAGGACACCTTCTTGAGGCTGTTTTTGAATGTAGAGAAGCAATACGAATCGAACCTCATCATCAAAGAGCCCATAACCGACTAGCCACTCTTTATTTGCGTGCCGGATTGGGAGAAAGAAAAGGCAATGTACCATTACAAATACGCAGGAGCAGAAGCTGATCCCGACGTGTTAACCTTCAAGCCCATTTGAACAAGTGCACCGAGGCGAAAATGCTATGGGTTGGCTTTTTCCTTGTGCCCTTCCATTACATCCAGGTAACAACTTCTTTAAGTATTACTTTTTGAGTATGCATATTTATCTCCATCTTGGTTTTACCAAGGATTGATAGTAACTATCACTCTCTAGCTCTTTTACTTAGAATATTACCCTTTGAGAAGCTGAAATTTAGCACTAATCTCCAGATTCTTACTAAAACTATTGTTATAACTATTCTGTAAGTAGCAGTTTCTGCTAGAAAGGGCAATTTTTTTGTGCGCTAGTCAATTCTATAGGTAGCAGTTTTTTTTCTTCAAATTAATCAAAAAGGACCCTCCTTTAAACCAAAATAGGGACATATTGTGATTTGTAGCATTTTCTATTCCGACTGAGTTTCGTACATAAATGGATCAATATATTTCCGGAGTGAAATCCTTGTCCGTTGGCAATTGGACTGATCAGCAAAATGGAGGCTACTACAATGACCTCTGTTTGCTGCAAATCCTACGCTTCATCTCCAGTAAGCTCATTCTGTTTTATATTTTCCGTTTTTGAGGTTGCACATGTTATTTTCTTCCTTTCGTTTTAATGGCTGTGACTTGCAAGCTGATGTATTCATACTGTTTTTGTGAGGGAATCAAGAAATATTTTTTTCGGGGCAATTCTCGTTGTCCGAACTTCCATGAAGCTACATTTCCGCCTATATGCTTTGCTCCTTACTAGTTACTTGTCTTTGTCTTTGTCATCTTTTTTCTTTAATTCGGAATCGTGTTATCAATTATACCATGAATCAGTTTTTTATTTTTATTTTACGTTTTTTGATTCATGCTTCGAACTTCGCAATTGCCTGGATGTACATTGTTGGGGTGTATCGTGTTTAAATATGATAATTAGTCACCTCCCAGCAAGCTTAAGATTTTAGAGGGACGACAGCTCATATCAAATCTCTGTCTTTGTCTTTGCCATGGTGGTCCAAACTCTTTGCATGAGGCTCATTCTATTTTATGTTTTCCGTTTTCGAGTGCCCACATGTTATTTTCTTCCTTGAGTTTTAATGGCTGTGACTTGCAAGCTGATGTATTCATATTGTTTTTGTGAGGGAATCAAGAATTATTTTTTCTGGGGCAATTCTGTTGTCTGAACTTCTGTGAAGCTACAAGGTGATCTACAAGTTGTTTTTTGGATCTTCTGTTCATACCCATTTTCTTTTATTTTCCCTTATGCATTTTTCTCTAGAAATTCATGTATTTTAGTTGAAATACTGACAAAGTTTTGTTTTCCAGCTAAGTTGACTATGATGGATGGGTATCATTCGAAAAATATCGTACTGAGACAATATCCCGACAATTGAAGATGTATAATCAAGCACTTTCCATCAGCCAATTATTGTAGTACGTAAGCATGTTTTGGAAGGTATTTTGTAGTAACGACTAAAGCAATGTGTTTGTTTCTTTTGTGGATGTGATATCACAAAATCCTTTAAATTTACATCTATATGTAACTTATCTTTTGGAGACGGTATAAAGCTTATATTGGTTTGCTTTATTTAATGTAGTTTTGGGCTTCAAAATTATAGCATTGATATTGTTATGAAAATATAATTAAATTTTGTAATATTACAAAAAAAAAAGCAATATTGTTACATTTTAGTGACCGGTCAATAGCCTTATAAAATGAGGAGATGTATTATTAATATTTCATGAATTAATGAGGAGCAAATGGTCTTTTAATGAGGAGATATATCATTAACATTTTATGATTTAATGAGGAGAAAATGGTATTCTAACGAGTTATGTTGTCATTGAATTTTTATCTAATGAGGAGTGAATGACCTAATACTGAGGAGATTAGTCGTAACTAAAAATAATTTTAGTGAGTAGCATGTCTTCTCATTAAATGCATAATATTATTAATGAGGAGTTTGAATTCTCCTCATAATATATCTTTAGCGGCGGAAGCTGCAATGAGGATCAAGTTCTCCTCGTTAAAAGTCTTTAATGAGGAGAAATGGACAATTAATGAGGATGATTCTCCTCATTAAAAGCCAAATTTCTAGTAGTGATCGGGGCGCTTTCTGCAAAGCTCTTTCAAATCTTTAGCAGATTTTGGACCACAAGCAGTTTTGCCTTTAACGTCCATAACCGTGTCAATCAGTTTTTCAAATAAGTTTTTCTCAATATGCATCACATCCATGCAATGTCGAAGCGACAATGTTTTCCAATACGGAAGATCCCAAAAAATGCTTCTTTTCCACCAACCATTCTTGGAGTTTTTAAGCCGTTTCAAGTCCGAATCCGAGCCATCAATGATGCTTGGTAGGTGTTGTACAAATTCCCATACCTCCTCACCACTCAATCTACGGGGTGGAGTCGCGTGTTCATACTTGTTTGGACTTCAAAAAACCTTTATCGGTGCGAAAAATATGGTCTTCGGGGAGAAATCGCCGATGACAATCAAACCAAGTGCATTTACCACTATGTTTGAGCCAGAACGACTTGTTTCCATCACCACAATAGGGACAAGCTTTCACACCAGCCGTAGTCCACCCGGATAACATGCCATACGCAGGAAAATCATTGATAATCCACATTAGTGCAGCCCTCATATGAAAATTCTGTTTTGTGGATACATCGTAAGTAAACAACCCTGTTTCCCACAGCTGCTTCAACTCCTTAATCAATGGTTGCAAATAAACATCGAGGTTTCCTTACAAGCACTGATAAGAATATAAACTGTCTTTTCATGCACAACCAGGGCGGAAGATTGTATGGTGTAACCATGACTGGCCAGCAAGAGTAGTTCATCCCAAAATTACCAAAAGGTGCAAAACCGTTTGTGCAAAGTCCTAACCGCACATTTCTAGGCTCCTTAGCAAACTCAGGGTGCATTTGGTCAAAATGCTTCCAAGCTTCAGCGTCACTTGGGTGGGCCATTATACCGCTTGTCCTGGGGTTTTCCGCGTGCCACCATTTCCTTGCCTATATGTTTCGTGGCGTACAACCTTTGGAGTCTAGGTCCAATTGGGAAATAAGTCATCACTTTCTTAGGCACACGTTGACCTCTTGCGTTCGTTTTCGGTTTATATCGATCATGGTCACACTTCCGACACTTGTCCAGATTCGCGTCCTCCTCCCAAAATAACATACACCCCGCGGGACACACGTGTATTTTCTCATGGGGTAGCTCTAATGCCTTTAACAACTTTTTGGTTTGATAGAAGTTCGAGGTCATTAAGTTATTCTTCGGAAGAATATCTCCTATCAAACCGGTAACCCCGTCAACGCATTTGTGAGAGAGGTTGTGATCACATTTCAAAGTGAGCAACCTAGAAGCCGCTTGCAGTACGGAGACACTACTTCCATCACATACGGTTCCTCTCGCGTTTTTCGGCATTTCAAAAAACGATGCAACTTCGTGGTTTGGTGTCTCATTGTTCTCCTCTTGGTTAAGAAATTCTTCTCTTACGTGATCAATCCTATCACGTAATGCGTCATTAACCATGTCCTGATAAGGGTTCACATTCCGTTCTTGCTGAACGTTGATCGGAATGGGAAACTCTTCACCATGACACACCCAATCATAGTAGTTTGCGCAAAACCCATATTTAGTTAAATGTAATCTCACGTCATGTTCGATCGAAAATTTAGTGTTCTTACACTTACTACATGGACACTTCATCATTCCATTATTTGCCCGAAACGAATCTAATCGCTTTGCATGTTTTATGAATTCCTCCACACCATTCACAAATACCGGGTTAAATTTCTTGTTAGCATCCAACCTCTCGTACATCCAACTACGTTCTATTCTCTTCATTTTCAATCCTACACATCATATCATACAAAATATGAGACTAACAATAGTCTTTGAAGGTTGTCTCAACACTTTTGCAAACTCGGTTTTACTCAACTTACTATGAAACTAACAACACTTTAACCTAAATTTTCAATTCATGGTCAAAGGTTCGACGTCAAAATAATTCGGAGGCTTTGCCGGATAACAAAGTACCCCCCAGTACCATTTTCCAAACGGGTAGGAACAAGACCCTTTGAGGACCTTATGTATGTTATGCTTATCATGTAAGCACATACTTATCATCATTTCAATCCAAATTCAACAAACCAATTCAACCAACATCCGGTTTCTAAACTAATATACATATCTATCCCAATTTCAATATCGTGCAATATCAAGAATATCTCAACAAACCATATCAACCATTTCAATAATGTAAGCATTTTCCTAACTTATCTAACTAATACACATAAGTAAGCATTTTCCTAACTTATAATTACTACACATATATATCTATAAATATATACTACATATGATACACTATATATATATATATATATATATATATATATATATATATATATATATATATATATATATATATATATATAACAAAAGGAAAAAATAAATTGAAAAAAAAAATATAAAAAAATTACATACTACAATATATATATACATATACATTCATACATATATATATATATATATATATATATATATATATATATATATATATATATATATATATAAAAACGAAAAAAAATAAAAAAAATATATACATACATATATATACGCGCGGGGGGGGGGGGAGGGGGGGGGGGGGGGAATCGGGTCTGGGGGAGAGGGGGTGGGAGGGGGAGGGAAGAGGTTACCTGTGGGTGGCTGCGGCGGTGGTGGAAGGAGGTGGCGCCGGAAGAACATCTTCAGCAGGGGGGGGGGGGCCGCGGGAGAGAAGAGGGGAGAAGAAGAGAAATGAGGAAGAAAAGGGGATTAGTCGACTGATATCCGCCGTTTTGCGACGGAATTTAATGTCCGTCGCAAACTAACCCTAATTCCGTCGCAAAAATCTAAATTCAGAATAATAAAATAATTTTATAAAATTTTATTAAATATTCCGTCGCAAAATAATAAAAATTCCGTCGCAAAATGTCCCGCCAAGTGGAAAAATTGGTACCAAACTGTCCCGCCAAATGTCCCGTCGCAAACAATAAAACATCCGTCGCAAACGTAAATTTGCGACGGAAATAAAGTCCGTCGCGAAAATTCCGTCGCAAAACTGCTGTTTTTTTGTAGTGTGTCTATGATCACCTCAGGATTGAGATTAATCCATATATGATCATCTTGTGATTCGATAAGACTTCTCTATTATGGAATTATATCGAGAACTCAAATCAAATCGGCCCAGCCCTATATGAATATCATCATATATAAATGCCCTACTAGGTACCCTATTACCAACAGTCTGGATAAGACTGTCACACCGTAAAGTGTTCTGGGCGCATTATTAGCAAATTAATCATGAAACCCGTACTCTTGATTAAAAACGCTACGGACTATGTTAATTTTAAGTATATCTCACAAACTCAATACTCGTGTGTATTGCCATACACTGAGTTATGTGATTACATAATCAATATACTTAGGGTTTTTCAGTAGTGTCTTAATATAAACATATTTGCATATAATAAGATGAATTATTAAATCTGTCTTAAAACAATTAGATAATTGTCTTTCGGACACTACACCTAACAATCTCCCACTTGCACGAAAGGCTAGTGGATTAATTGTTTTAGAGCACACCCTTTATATCTATATCTTCTACATTCTCCCACTTGCTCAAAACAAGTGAGACATATCCCCGAGATTCATACCCTCCAAGTGCATCTTAGTAATTCATCCTTCCAAGCACGACCGGAATGTGCCGCCGCAGGGTAGGTCAGTGACCCGGCGCGTACTTAGAATCCGAATACCATGTGACTCGGTACACTGATCAGGTTGGTTGGCGGCTTGAGTCAATCTTTGGGATTGAAACGTCACATTTCCATCTAATCCGGTGGTACGGTTTCAATATGTTTATGACCTCTAGTGATTGCACAATGCTTATGAGCTACCTCTCCAATGTTTTCACAATGAAGTGGTATTGGCTTACTGGATAATACTTTATCACATGAGTAAACACTGAGACCGAGATCGATTTGACGATCATTCTCAATCTGACCTAAAGCCAGAATCAGTGTTATCATTTATATTTTAGTTTGAACCTGAATTTACTAGCATATTATTCCTCATTCCCCCGAAGAGACTTGAGGATTCACTAAACATCCTATTTAGTATTCATTCGCAGGTTTAGACAAGCATTCCTGAGAGGTAGGGTAGACTACATCGTTTAATGTTGCATAAATGCAAGAATATATTAACTAGGTGAATGGATGGGATTGCCAATGATCAATTCTCGAGAATTTGAGCGAATCAAATCCTTAAGAATGAATCCTGAAGGCATGTCAGACTCTGACTTCAGATAACACAACCATGTTGTTTCCAACAATTTCAGTGTTACCATTCACAAACACTAATCTACATACTACTTTTCTAATATTGATGCCCAGTCTACGAAAGACTTATCAACATTCTGGTCAAGTCCACATATTAAAATATATGACTTTGAAATGACCTAGAGGTTAGGTTTAATCCCCAAAGAATATAAGCTATGGCAAGCATCCTGCCAAAGGTTCTTTCTGAATAAATTAAGATACCGTTAGTCTCGCAAACAGGTATTAATGAATCACCCCTATTTTCTGATTTTTAACGAATCCATTATTTGTTCTTAGCTAAAACCCTTCTGTTCTGAATGAATTCAGATTTCATTGTTCGGCAAGGAAGTCTTTGGGAATCACGCCTATTTCCCACTTTCTGACAAAATCAAGCAAGACTGAGTGGTAAGACAGATCACGGTCTGGTTAACTCTCTACCTTTTAGGGAATCACCCCTAAATTATGCAGCTTTGTGGTGAAAGTTAAAATTTCCTATTCATTCGACTCTTCTCCGTGTAGTTCAAATTACTCCCACTGGGCCTGAGGTGGTTCTACAAGAGTTTCAACAGAACTGGAGTATTAAACTCCATTCACAGGGTTATGGCTTATAAACCAACCTCTATGATCAGGATCCTACACAGCCCACAAAGGACTATAGGTCATCAATCTACCCTATAGACCATAAGGTCCTTCAATGGGTAATGGACAAACCATACTCCTACTACGTTCGGGGTGGATCGATATACTGATCTAGTTTAGTAGTTTTTATTAGTGTTATCACCAACTGTCGGTGTTGGATGTGGACTGAACAAATCAGTTAGTAACATCTTGAGTACAAATACTTCAAGATCTAAGGTTTTTATTTATAGACTCTATCAGACCGAGTTTGACAGTATAACCGTCATTCTCTGATTTTACGAGTTTTATAACCAACCTTTACTCAATACATTAAGATATTTCATGACCTGAAAGTGTACACAAAATTTCCAGTCCTACCTTCAAGCACTAAATGCTAAATGTCTATATTTACGGAAGTGGGGTGAACCGAATTCACTCCTTATCCACAAATGCGTAGGCATCTTTTTGGTAGACTTCTCGGTTTTTCATTACAACGTAAATCGTTATTTTGTAACCAATATCTTAAATGAGTTCACCAGCGTATCGTAGCACATCAATAACTATATAAGGCAAATTTATGGTGTATCCTTTAGTGAAAATATTCCACTGGGAGGCAGGCTGAGCATCAGTCCCGAAGACTACGCAATAACCTATTTCTGAGTATGGAATACTCTATCTCTGGTGAAATCAGAGCTTTCCTCCAAATATTTTGGATAAACTTACCGGAGTCTCGAATAGTTGTCAGACAAGATGTCACTACTTCAAAAGCTCCCATTAGCTTGTACCTTTCATATAACCCCGAAGGTCGTGATGAACAAGCTGTGCGACTTCTTTAAAACTATTACACATTCCCGATTGAAAGGAAACTTAGTCATTGTTCCTTGAGACAGTGTTCTGTTGACTGGGAGATAGGAATCACCCTAAGTCAATCTTCAAATCTTGTCTTTATGGAACATACACTAATTAATAGAATAGAAAGAAGCTTTTATCTATATATGGAAACAATTTGCGTTTATATAGTTTAAGATGTGTTACTAATACCTTTTCAGCAATGCCTAGTGGTTCTGACTTTATCAAAAAAAATCCGAGTCTTGGATTCGTGCTACGAATGTTATATTCATCGTCAATAAGACAAACAAATTATCCTATTGAAAATGAATACGTTCGTTCCAACAAATCCGAAAACAAAAAATGAATTTTCTGTGATACTCAAGAATTGAATCCGAGATTCATTTCTTTATATCACACCCACTAGTCTATCTGAAATAACTGACCGTTGTCTATTTTATTTATCGTTTAATGCAAAGCAAACCTAGTTCTTCCAAAGAACTTTAGCTTTCGAGAAAACTGCTAATGATGCATTGGTCAGTGATCCGAAATCACTTTCCTTATCCTCCAATTTATTAATTGTCCGGTTTAGCCTTAAAACTACTTAGTTTAGATGACTAACATGTATAAACATTCTTTCCCATTCTCGACTTTCCTTAGATGGAAACTGTCTTGAACTAGCAGTTCGTTTGAGTAGTCACTACTCTTGAACTTTGGGAAGTTCAGTGTTACTTGCTTGGACTATCGATTTTTCTAATCGTCAAATCATAAGACCAAAGCTCGCACCAGTTTATCGGTTCCAAATACCGTCTAACTAGCAACACTTTGTATTTATGATTTTTCAAAGATTAGAAAATCCCCCAGAATTAAGCTCGCACTAGTTTATCCGTTCCAAACACTGTCTAACTAGCAATGCTTTTTTCATGATGTTTCAAATGATTGGAAAAACTTCAGAGCTAATCTCCCACTAGTTTATTAGTTTCAAATACTGTCTAACTAGCAACACTTTATTCTTGTTTTTTCTATGAAAAGAGAAACTCATGTGCAGTCTATTACACATTTCTAATGATTCAGAAAAACAACAAATCATAAGACTAAGGCTCCCACTAGTTTATCAGTTCCAAATACCGTCTAACTAGCAATGCCTTATGTATATGATTTTCCAATTTTTCAATTTAGAAATTTGTTGTGTAATTACACTTTTAAAATTCACTAAATGAATTTGTCTGATAGTCCTATATCATCTTTTGTAAACTAAGTATGGTCGTCTCTCATTCAACACGAGTGATGTCCGTGAAATACCTATACTATGTCACTTAAGTTTTTAAAGGCTCATGGGAAAAATTTATTCCGAAAAATTAACTGCATTCCTTTGATAATTACAATGTACTTGTTACTTCCACATTTTTAATGAAGTCCTATTACTAACAGTTTAGTAGCCTAGAGATTAAAGTTGTAAATAAACATGACAGAAAGTTAAATTCAAAATTAAAATTTCACTACTAGATTTTGGAATAATAAACTCGTTTAAAGTCTATCCTACCATTCCAGGGATTTAACCTCGCACCTCAGTGCCGCCGTAGAGTAAGTCAAAGAGGTGACGGTTAAACTGAGACAACTCTCTCAATGATTAAGCTTCGAGAATCGGACATCTCACGGGAATCAGACATCCCGGACCTTAATCATTGTTTACCTTCCTTTTTCTAGCCTAGATATCCATAAAGAGTGTGACCTACTATATCAGATCTCAAAGTACGCCCCGAGTATGCAGCCGTGGTGTCTGTCAGTGACTCAATCAGTACCCAAAATCCTATCCTTTCAGAGACCAAGCCTTGAATTTTGATAGGGGTGAACACCATCCACAGGGGGCCGAAATCAAAGCGGCACGAGGCGTCACCCTTCTCTCACATGCTTGCATCTATAGTAGAGGCCGTGCGGTTGGCTTTCGGCTTCCCCGCTCCCACACACTAATATGAAAAAAATGGTGGGTTAACTAATTACGGTTTCGGCCTTGACAATAAGAAACAATAAATGAAAGTACTCCGAACAGGGTTGGTTAAGTAGGCAAGCCTACGCCGTCTTATTCGTTGGAACATATGTGACAGTCCAGGCTAATCCGGCAAGAGAAGCCCCGTTTAGCCCGAAGGCTTATCGGCTATGCTAAGTCTTGTCGAACTACTGTAACGTACATCACACGTGGAGGGGAGTCGATTGAGCCAAAGCTCGGTTGAACCTGCCCAAGCATGGTTAGACCATTCCGAACCCATGTACTAAGATTATCCGATTTTTAAATTGTCAACCAACGCGTAATCTCGTTTCTGTTTAAGGTGGTTTCACCGAAAAGCCAACACCGAAAACTGAACGATGTATCCAAGTGGGATTCACCGAGAATCCATCGCTAAAATCGTAATGATTGACAAAATCTGGGTCCTCGGTTTTTATAATTAGTTACTTTATTTTAATTAACTACCACATATTAATTAAAAAAAGTATGTTAACTAATCAATCGAGTTATACATGCCTAATTTAATTCGAAATTAAATATCTATGTGTATGCATTGGAGTGGAATCATGAAGATGCATGTCATGGCAATTTCCGGTTATATCATACAATTTTCGATCATACACGAAATAAAATAACGAAAAAAAAAACACCGAGATGGACCGTTAGTACCCCCGACTAACCTATTTTCTAAGGAAAAGTAAAAACTTAATCTAATTTTCGAGTCTTGAACTTCGAATCTTGAGCTCGATCCACCGGATCACGAACCACGAACACCCGAGAGGATAAAGGCTTTTAATTAAAATAAATCCAATTTATTTAATAAATAAAACCCTTTATTAAAATTGTTTTTTTTGTTTATGTCGGCTTTTAATTTTTTTTAATATGCTGCCTTGCAGCAGTATTAATGTAAAAACCATAAAAAAAAATTGAATTGAATGCAGCCGCCTTTTTAAACCCTAGCCGTTTAGGGTTCAAGGAAAAAACTAGACAATTTGCGGCGGCAGTAAGCGCCGCTACAGGTGCTGCTGCCCTTTTAAAAAAAACAGTGGCTGTAGCGACAGAAAAAACGTTGCAACAGGTGTTGTAGCCGCAGATTTTTAATTCAAATTAGGGTTTTAACCGTTTCTCCTCGTTCATACCTTGGGCTTCGCCTTGATCTTCATAATTTCTTCAAGATCTTCGTCTTTTCGAGCCCGGAATATATAAAATACAACAAAAGGTGCTACTTTTACATAAAATTCGATTGCAAGAAAGTAAATACAAATCCTATCTTCAATTGATACAAATCAAAAGAGCTACAAAATAGATCTAAGTGTAAACAATATCAACCCCACTCCATATCTTCAACCAAGACATTCGATTCACAAGGCATTCAACATGATAAATTTCGACGCATATAAAAAAAACAATCGAAAAACAAAAAAAACAATCTAAACATGTTTTTCCACTCCTTGATCTAAAATTTACATACTTTGATTGATAGATCAAAGGCTCTGATACCACTTGTAGGATGTAATATCGCCGGATGGTTCATAGATCCACCCGATTACGCATCGGAATAAATATCTGATCTAGATCTAACAACCAAAATACATAAAATAATGGATCTAACCTATGAGGGGTTTAGATTGCTTACCAGTTTATGGTGAGTAAACTCCAAGAACAATTTCAATCCAAGATCCAAGCTAGATGAGAAGCCATAGTCTTCCGACGTGTGTCTCCAAGAAAAAACCGGTGCATGGTGTTTCAAGCCGCCGGACCTCCTCGATATGCTACCGGAATAATCCCGAGGATTATCCCAACTCAAAACCCTAGTATTTAGGCCGAAATATCAAAGCCAAATACTCCTTATAATTTTCGAAATTATCATGTCATCTTAGGCTTATGAGAACTCTCTTTATATAGGAGAGAAATCCTAGTCTCCGAGGCATTATTTAATTAATACAAAATCAATAAAAATAATCATTTTCCTTAAAAAGATAAATCTAGAATATTCCTAAATTAATTAGGATATACAAAAGATTTTCTTTTCCTTAAATAATTTAATCACATGTCTTATTATTTATCAAGAAAACAAATTTCCCAACAAATAATAACAACAAAAAATGCGCCCCAACCCAAAAATAGGCCATACGCATTTTTATCATAAATGGGCCGAGTCCATGAAAAAATTCTTGTCCATGTATTTAATTATCAAGTCCAACTAAACAATTAATCCACAAATCTATTAAACAGTACAATCCAACTATTTAATTATAATTGAGGTGAAACGACGAGAAAACGTATATGCTATATTAGGAGGCACGTCGGGGACCATGGACCCATATTCAGTAGCTACAATAAATCGAACAAAATTATTCATCAGACCGAACAATTATATCCAACCTATTAATTCCGGGATTACACCACCATAAACCCGAAACTGAACTATGCCGAATATAGATAACTTACACTCAACCATGAGTTGATAAGCGTCCACTGATATAATCATTACATACGGATAAATGCTTCATAGACTGTTCGTTTCGATTCGGGATATCTCCGTAAACCATTCTAGAAACATCTTATCCTTATTTACCAACCCCCCTAGTGATCAATTAGTTCATAACTATTATAATATGAACTCCCGGGATCGATCAGTTTCTAGGATTAACAAATAAGGTAACTGTCTGTCTACATCCCGAGGGAAGGAATGGATTCCATATCTGTGATAGCACAGAATACTCACTCATCCCAGAATAGAGCCAACGAGAAGTGTTGGACCACATACTGCGAAGTGATCCTTACTAACACATCAAATTCTACCCTAGTATAAGCAGTTGTCTGCGATCACCTCAGGATTGAGATTAATCCATAAATGATCATCTTGTGATTCGATAAGACTTCTCGATTATGGAATTATATCGAGAACTCAAATCAAATTGGCCCAGTCCTATATGAATATCATCATATATAAATGCCCCACAAGGTACCCTATTACCGACAGTCCGGATAAGACTGTCACACCGTAAAGTGTTCTGGGCGCATTATTAGCAAATTAATCATGAGACCCCTACTCTTGATTAAAAATGCTACGGACTAAGTTAATTTTAAGTATATCTCACAAACTCAATCCTCGTGTGTATAGCCATACACAGAGTTATGTGATTACATAATCAATATACTTAGGTTTTTCAGTAGTGTCTTAATATAAACATATTTGAATATAATAAGATGAATTATTAAATCTGTCTTAAAACAATTAGATAATTGTTTTTCGGGCACTACATCTAACAGAAGACTGTGGTTGTGTGATGAGCTGGAGAAGAGGCAATCCTACCCTCTAAGGACCAGTGGAAGCAATCGAGGAGCAGCAATTCAACATGTTCTTTGAATTGTGTAGATAGTGACGCTATGGGAATTAGCTAAGGACTATTGTTTAGGACTTTTTGTAACAGGGCCACCTCAAGAAGTTTTAGTGAAATTTTTTCTTCTACATCACAGGGGAAGAGAGGACTGACATGATTGTACCACCAGGAACCTATATACGTTTTGTGTTATTTACTTTATGCATTTTTGTTACTTAGTATTGTGAATGATTGTCTATCAAACTACTGCGTAACACTTTCTCAGTTAACACAAGAAACAAAGACTACATAGCATTTTTCAAATAGAATTGATAAACAAAGAGTTTAAAATAAAAAGGCTTTATAACATATCCGCTGCCGGTTAACTCAGTTGACTGAATAAGCCAGTTTGATTTATACACAGCTAAGTTAGCTCAACTCCACACAAGTTTTAAGAGAACCCAGTTTTTGTTTTCAGTTCAAAATTTTTAGGTGACAAGTTTATTCACCCCCCCTCTGAACTTGTGCTCAGCCTTTTCATGGGCCAACAATTGGTATCGGAGCGGCCCTTCACATCAATTATTAGTTTTTTTTATAACAAACTAGTGTTAGATTATTTTCGATACCAATTTCAACAATTGGTATCAGAGTAGTGTTCTTCAACACTGGAGATATCCAGTTGAGATTAAGGAATACTGCATCCAAATATCAGTTAGTTTATCAGTTATTTGGTCAAAGAGTTTTTAAAGAATTTTCGAAAGTTGCATCATGGACTCACAGAATCACATTAGAAGTTTACTTAGTTGTTCATTTTTGAGATTTGATGATTATAAAACCAAACTGTAGGCATTTGTTGCTGAGACTCATGAGAAATATTTGAAACACTTGCTGAAGATCAAGAGAATACATCAAATTGCAAGGAACTTGTAAAAGCAACTGGTACTGAAAATAATTCACCTCTTCCAATCAGCACCGCACCTGAAGCTTACAGTTAAAATAATGAAGAAATCATTATGTTCGAAACTGAATCAAACATGGGAAAAAAAATCATGTTTGATGAACATGAAGAATGCGAAACTAAGGTAAGCACTTCCATATTCAACTGTGACAATCAAGGAAATTCAGAATTCATTGAATCTCTAGACATACTCCTAAAGGAATTAAAGGCAATTCAAAAGATTTATGAGAATGTCAAGAAAGAGAGAGATTCATTAAAACTGAAGTTTAAAATTAAATGCTGAAATCAGACTTATCAGGACTAATAGGAGAACTTATGAAGTTAGTCCCTCTGATGATATAGTAGAAGTAATAAATATTGCTGAATCATCAGTTAATCCAACTTCTAAACTTCAGTTCAAACCAGGAAAGCCATAACCGAGTGATTGGAGGGCTGGGGAGTGATTGTAGAACTCAACAAACTGACATGTCTTACAGAAAATAACAGAGAGGCAAAACTGATCCATAATCAGTTAACAAACCATTCAAGTCCTCTGTACCAAAGAATGATTTTCATTCAAGGGATAGTAGATTCAGGGGGAAAGGAATATTCTTTCCTACTGATAAAGATTGGAATGCGGACTATCCTACTTTTAGACCAACTCAGTTTCACAAAATTCATCCTCAAGATAGAACTGTCAATTCAAGACAGAAGAATTATGTGAAAACTCATAAATCCAACAAAAGGAGTAAGAAGTCTAAAGGACAAGAATGGTATATGACAGAAATAAACTCAATCTTTAAGATCGATGTTCAAAGTTCCTGAAAAAGAAGTTAACTCTATAAAAAGGAAACCATCTTCACATGGTTCAAGAGTTAATTTAAATACTAACCAGAAAGGACCCAAACAAGTATGGGTGCCAAATAAATTATAATTTGTTTTGCAGGTGGAAAACTGATCATCTCTGAAACTGAGTCGTAAAGCTCTTCGTTCAACAAGAATAAAGACACTCACTCTGGGAACTGATTGAAAGCTCCGAACTGAAACTGACATAGAAGATAAGACCAAGAACTGAACATTTACAGCTGTAGATAATCTGTATCTATCATATTTACCAATACAAGCTACTTTTGATAGAAAAGTCTTAACCTACTTCTAATCCCTACCGTCTTTTTCCACTTTATGCTATCACTTTTCCGTTTCTCAAAACAGTGATATGACTTTTGACAAGACATGTAACGCACTCAAATTCAGTTAACTGTTCGTCTACCCCCAATTGCTATAAATACTTTCACCAATTCTTTTAAATCGTTTAAATATTCTCAGTTTTATTACCCCCAAACATCAAATTTCTTCTGTTTATCCAAATTTCCCAATTTCTACCAATCTAAAATCATGACTTACACAAGAATATAACCTGTATTGATCTCCTCAGTTGATCAATTCATCAAGAATTTTAACAACTCAGACTTATCCATACAATTTGCTGAGAAAATCAGAAAAATCAAAGGACTAGAGGCATTGTTCAACATTGCACTAGGTAGTGTCTTCTTAGAAAGCATCGGTGACTTCTATGAATATGGAGCAACCACCATCGAAGAGGAGGATTACACCTTCATTACCACTATCAACAAAAATGAGATAAAAATTACTAAAGACCTTTTGGCGGATATTTTTGGATTTGAAAAATTTGGACACGCTGCTTTTGTCAAAGCAGACAAAGTATGAAGAGAAAAGCTCTGTAAAGTGATTGCAAAAGACCCAACCAAAAAAAGTGTCATGTATAGGCAGTCTCAGTCTCTTAAAACCAAAATTTGGTTACTTAACTCAAATTTTAGCCAAGTGCGTAATTTGAAGTGCATGAAATTTTAGCAACATCTCTGGCACCAAATTTGATCTACTTTATGTAATCTTGTTTGAAGAAAACTTAAACTGGCAAAGATATATCCTTGATCAATTGGTAAGTCAACATTCTGACAAACTAAAGAAGAAAACTGATGTCAAGATAGGCAGATTCTATAACACTAAGACTCTGGCCTTACTGGTTCAAAGTATTATTGATCATTTTGGTATCACCAAGAAAGAATCAACTGCAATTGTTGATGGGAAAATTGCAGTTAAAGATGAGAAAGCTAAGACAACAAAGAGGAAAGCTGACACCTCTGAGGCTGAACCTAAAAAGAAAAGAATGAAATCATCCAAGAGAGTTCACTCAGCAGAAGAAGGCTTAAAAGTTATTGAAGAACTCAAGGACAGAAGAAGAAAGTCAAAAGAAACAGTTGAGAAAAGAGTAGAAGCTTCACCAGCAAAGTCTGTCAACTCGGAAACTGGTAGAAGATCAGTCAAGAAAGCGAGAATTGTTGAAGAAACCTCCACACTAACACAAGAAACTATTAATCCTGTTATGGAGTTACTCGAAACTGTCCCATAAGAAACTGACACTGACAGTCAGGGGGAATCAGTTTTGAAAACTTACACCGTAGAAGACTTTGTTGATGAAAGTGATGAAGAGCTACCACTAGAAGTTGCAGAAAGGTTAAATTTGTTAATCAAGTCAAGATCTACTCCACAAAAATTAGCATCAAGAGCTGCTTACGAAGACTCAATCAAAGTAGCAGAAGCATCTCAGTCAGAAAAGAGAGGAAACCGAGAAATGCGTTCATCAAAAAGTTGTTGATGATGCGGAAGTAAATCAAGAAACCTTTTTAAGAACTGAAGAAGGATAGCTGTTAGTCAGTTATCGTTGAAGGATAGACCAGCAATATTGAAACATAAATAGTCAGTGGTCAAGTTGATGATACAACTCCACCTCCTACTGAGTCAGAAGCCCCCCAAAGAAACTGAATTGATTGAAGTATCCACCAATTGAAAGGCAATGAGTTTACAAGAATCTGATTCTATTCCAAATTTAGACAAGCTGACTGTAGACGGCTAGATGCCTATCAGCATTGGTAGCTGAATCCTGAATCAAACAGAGAAAAGAGAACTGATGGAAGCTGATGAACCAATGGTGTTTGGTCTGTATGACATCACTCATTTATCACAGTTGTTCGATACCAGTGACTTTCTAAGTACTGGTTACTCTGCCATCAGGAAGAGACATTCGATTAAACTGACAAAATGAGGTCCTTCATCCTCAAACAAGAAGGATGATGATGATAACAATGATGATGATTCATAAGATCCCAACCTACAGAAAAGGATTCTTGCTTCCCTTCAAATAGAAAAATCAATTGCAACCATTGATAAAGGAAAAGATGTTGTATCAACCAGTGAAGATAGCTCAAGAGAAACTGATAAGTCTACTGCATCAGATTTAGAAACTCAGTCTGAATCAGGAAAAGAAGAAGAACAAGAACTACAAAGATTTGAATCACCTACTGATAGAGGAGTTTTGGATATTGCAAAAGATGTAGTAGAACTTATTGAAAACCAGGAAGAGAAAGAAGAAACTGATGATGACTTTGATGTGAGACTATCACCAATTAGAGTTGTGGACAATTCAACCTTGGATGAGGTGAAGAGACAATCAGTAGAGAGAAGAAAGTCTGAAGAGTACAAAGATCAATTGAGAAAGGTTGCCCTCTACTCCACAAAAAGAAGAAGCTGCCAAAGAAGCTATAACTGACAAAGTTCTTCCGGAAACTGACATTGTTGGAAATAAAGAAAATGCTGGAAAGGGCAGAAAAAGTCAAGAATAATTGTCATTATACGCTGATAGAGATAAGAAGAACCACCAGTGAATCTGAAGTGATTTGATTTGTGGATCTGGGAATGACAGTATTTGATTGATAAACTCCACAACACAACCACAACTTGTGTGGAAGCACCTTGGAATTGCAAGCTCCTCGACACAGTCTCAACTCCTGAGAAAGCACCTCAGAATTTACCTTGACACTTAGAAAACATGTCTCTAAGCACCTTGGTATTAGGATACCCACAAGGGTTGCTTAAGCCCTTGATAATCCGGATTTAGAAACCTCTTTCCAGAGTATTTCACACAACACTTTTCCAAGGGAAGAAAATTTGAAATTTTATTGATAACAAGTTCTATCCTTTTCAATTAAAGTACATGGTATTTATAGGACTTTAGGATACATAAAGAGGACTAAATACATACAAGAATTTCATGCTAAGCTTCTCCCAAGGTTCAATGCATCTTGACTTTCATCCAAGAGTTGGAAATCTTGATGTATCTTGCATTCTTTGATGTATCTTGCAAATTTTGGTGCATTGAACCTATATTCTTGACTTTATCTTCAAAATGTCCTCCATCCACAAATTTGAAGGACAAAAATTAGCTAATATGACATAATAAATCATAAAGTAACATATAAAAGGACACGCCATTATGTGCTTCAAAATTGGGACATTATTCGAGTGTCTTTTTTGCGTTGACGTCCAGTCTTGAGATGTCGTCATTTTCATCTTTTGATTGCAATGTATCTTCATTGATTAATAATAATGTATATAATATAGTACTATAATTGATGATTTGATGTTTGCTAATTATTTAGCTATTTATTGACCCAGAATCATATCTGACTCTCCCGGTTGTGAAGGATTCGTCCTCGAATCAAAAGGATGTCGTATTCTTCAGAATCAGTCACCAACCTCGAAAAACTTGCAAAAATCTGTAATGATATACCGGGATCAAAAACAATGTGAACATACAATTTCAAATCGATGGAGTGTTGAAAAGTCGATTCAAACTTCACCGATGCAACATAGGAACAATATCTCGGCCTGCGGGAATTGTAGCTAAAACTCAGTGTGGTAGCAACATAATCACACAAATGTAGGTTAGGGTATGCATCAACACATTTAGCAAAAGGATCAATAAAAATGTACGCCGGTTTTCCACCGAGGTGTTCACGTTCAAAAACCTTCGTATGTAATAAGCTTTTCACAACGGGGTAATCTTCATGTTCCTTCAAAGAAAAATCAACATAGCTGCCACATGAATTTAGTAACATGGTCTCTTCAATTTCCTCAACCGGAATCAACTCCTGAAGTTATTCTTCTACCCTACATTCCTCCGTTTTCAACACCACCGCCTTATTGTTAATAACCTCTTCATACGCTTTATCCTCTTCAAGAAATTTAGTTATTATTTCCTCCCTCTTGGCCTTAAAAATTCGTGACATTTCCTCCACAGTTCGAATAATATCATTCTTAAGACTTCTTTTAAATTGTTAATAATAAGCAACATCCTGATTCTTTGTCTTTTTGTGCCTTACCATTTCAGCCTTTACCTCTCCCGTTTCCAACTTCCTCCGTACCCGGTATTCCTCAGAAAATAACATAGTGTAAAAAAAAGATCTTTGTGATTCAGACATAGAGTTGGGGTGTTGTTGTGAATATGATATGCTTCGAATTTGAGGTGGGGTCAAGAGAAAAAAATGTAGTCAAAAGGATGATTTAGATGTGGTAAAAATTTCAGGTCGTTTTGAGGTGTATAGGTTGGCCATTCAATCGGATTTCTGTGACTGGTGCAATCTGTCAGAAAAAATTTCCAGAATTACAACAGTGACTTACGTCCAGATTGTGGCCAAACAGTTGAGAATCTGGTAAAAATCAAAGAACGAAAGTTGTAGAACAGGAAATTTCCTATAAGATCACCAAATGTGAGGAAAGTTGGATATAAATAACGTACCGAAAACAGACTCGGAAAAAGAACTGACGCTGCAGATTATGATTTTATTTTTATTTTGTTTTTATTTATTTTTTTGAAAAATATAGGAATATAATACCGTCAATCCGCCTTATTCTTTGATACCAACTGAAGTGATTTGATTTTTGGATCTAGGAATGATAGTATTTGATTGATAAACTCCTCAACAAAACCACAACTTGTGTGGAAGCACCTTGGAATCACAAGCTCCTCGGCACAGTCTCAACTCGTGAGAAAGCACCTCAGAATTTACCTTGACACATAGAAAACTTGTCTCTAAGAGCCTTGGTATTAGGATACCCACAAGGGTTTCTTAAACCCTTGATAATCCGGATTTAGAAACCTCTTTCCAGAGAATTTCACACACACTTTTCCAAGTGAAGAAAATATGAAATTTTATTGATAACAAGTTCTATCCTTTTCAATTAAAGTACATGGTATTTATAGGACTTTAGGATACATAAAGATGACTAAATACATGCAAGAATTTCGTGCGAAGCTTCTCCCAAGGTTCAATGCATCTTGACTTTCATCCAAGAGTTGGAAATCTTGATGTATCTTGCATTCTTTGATGTATCTTGCAAATTCTGGTACATTGAACCTATATTCTTGAATTAAACTTCAAAATGGCCTCCATCCACGAATTTGAAGGACAAAAATTAGCTAATATGACATAATAAATCATATAGTAACATATAAAATCACACGCCAATATGTGCTTCAAAATTGGGACATAATCGAGTCTCTTTTTTTCGTTGACGTCTCGTCTTGATATGTCGTCATTTTCATCTTTGGATTGCAATGTAGCTTCCTTGATTAATAATAATGTATATAATATAGTACCATAATTGATGATTTGATGTTTGCTAATTATTTAGCTATTCATTGACCCAAAATCATATCAGAATATGAAGCAAGGAAAAACGAAACTCTTGATCGACTAGAAAACCTTGCCATTGATGGAGAATGCTATGAAGGATTTAGTGGTAGCCCAAACCATCTTGGCATCAAATCAATAGAATTTCAATTCTTTCATTGGGTGTTTGATACAGAATGATGATGCCAATAAGGTGGAAAGTTCGGACACCGTAAATGTCAATGCTGAACAAGTGACAGAAATTCTTGGAGCTATGGATGAAAAGCTTGCTGAATTAAAGAATGCAAGAGCTGATTTAAGTGATGAGGAAATGAGACTGATTGTCAAATTCTCAGAGCCTTCTAAGAAAGGAATGGCATTGGATCCTCATTTGTACAACATCTTCAAATCCATTCCAGTTAAGGAAAATGAAATAACAGAACAAGCCATTGAAAATTTCCTTATAATGAAGAAATTTCTTGTTCACTACTGGAAGAAATTGAACAGATGGGAAGAAAATGAAGAACAAGAGAAAGCTGAAAAAGATGCTGACAATGTTGACTTGGGAATCGTCAAAGAAGTACTTGACAAGTCAACAATTGATGAAGCTTTAAAGAAGAGCGTGCTGAGATTCGCTATCGTGGCAGATTTGGGCTAGTATAAATCAACTTGAACCCGATCCTGTTCACAATTCCATAAAAGAAGCTGCTGAAGAATATGATAGAAAATTTGAAGAAATGAGAAAAGGCAAAGAAAATGAGAAATAGAAATTTCTCAATATTGTATTTTAATACCTTGTAACACAGAAAATCAGAGTTTAATAAATGTATCAGTTATCTCAGTTTTGTTACTTTATTTATTTTATCTTTTTGTATTGCTTTAAATGAGGGTATTGGCATCATCAAAAAAGGGGAAATTCTTGGAAATAAAATTGTTGTTTTGATGATGATTGATCGCTTATTTAATTAATTATTTTAACCCAATTGATGAAGAGTCATTACTTGCTGTTATAGTGCAAAGAAAAAAGACACTTAGAACTAAATGTATAGGTTTATCAGACAAGCACTGTAATAAATTAAATCCAAAACTGAGAAACTGGTTCTTAAAGAAAACTGATTATTGATAACAGAAGTATTTCTGAGAACTGAAATTGAAGAAGGTAAGTTTGTTGAGGAATCAGACTCGGTTCACGGATCCAGAAGCTGAAAGATGAGGGTACAAACTCAGTTATGGAGGTTGAGGGAACAAATTCAGTTATGAAGGCTGAGGGGCATAGACTCAGTTATTGAAGATCAAAGAATTGAGTGTTCAAACTCATTATGAAGACAAAAAGTCGAGACTGTAAGCCAGAATTCAGGCACATCTGGATGACCTGAACTGACGTTATAGATCTTGTATGAAGACTAAGATACATAAGGACAATGATATCTTAAATAAAATGGATTTATATGGTGTACTCTGATCTAGTCAATAAAGATCAGATGAAGCTAGAATACTCAATTTTGAAGAAGAGTATAAAACTGAGTTAATGTTCTATAAACTGAAGACAGTATAAGGAAAGAAACTGATCTCCACCAAAGGACTATATTTAAGATAAGAACTAAAACTGAAGGATAATTCGAACGTTAAAATCAAGCAATCTAATTGGATTATGAACTGACATGTCAGAACGGCCACTGACATTCTACAAACACTAGAATGACCACCAACGGCTATAAGAATTCAAATTCAAACATTGGAAAACCACTATAAATAGACCACTCTTACTTCAAGATGAAGTTCTAAGAAAAAGATCATCAAGAAATACTCAATTAAGGATGAAAAAATTGAGAGAACTCCTACTAAGATCTAAATTTCAAGATCCAGAAACCTTCTAAGTGTTCAATCAACAAAGATAAATCCAGAAACAACAATACTTGAAGAAAATAGAGCATATTGTGCAGATCATATACATCCAGAAGAAGAAGCTCACACAATTTGAATCATAGTTATTGATTCAAAATCTCAACTTTGATTTTATCCAAGGTTAGACCGTAAAGCAATCCGGTCGAGGATTTGGCAAGTACTGTTGAGTTGCAGTCAGGAAGACTATGGTTGTGTGATGAGCTGGAGAAGAGGCAATCCTACCTCTAAGGACCAGTGGAAGCAATCGAGGAGCAGGAATTCAACCTGTTCTTTGAATTGTGTAGATAGTGATGCTATGGGAATTAGCTAAGGACTATTGTTTAGGAATTTTGTAACAGGGCCACCTCAAAAAGTTCTAGTGAAATGTTTCCTGCTACATCACATGGGAAGAGAGGACTGACAGGATTATACCACCTGGAACCTATATACGTTTTTTGTTATTTACTTTATGCATTTTTGTTACTCAGCAATGTGAATGATTGTCTATCAAACTACTGCGTAACACTTTCTCAGTTAAACACAAGAAACAGAGACTACATACCATTTTTCAAACAGAATTGATAAACAAAGAGTTTAAAATAAAAAGTCTTTATAACATTTCCACTGCCGGTTAACTCAGTTGACTATATAAGTTAGTTTGATTTATACACAGCTAAGTTAGCTCAACTCCACACAAGTTTTAAGAGAACCTAGTTTTTGTTTTCAGTTCAAAATTTTTAGGGGACAAGTTTATTCACCCACCCCCCTCTAAACTTGTGCTCAGCCTTTTCATGGGCCAACAATTGGTATCGGAGTGGGCCTTCACATCTGAAGAGATCAATTATTAGTTCTTTTATAAAAAAACTGGTGTCTGATTATTTTCGATACCAATTTCAACAATTGTTATCATAGAAGTGTCCTTCAACATTGGAGAGATCCAGTTGAGATTAAAGAATACTGCATCCAAATATCAGTTAGTTAATCAGTTATTTGGTCAAAGAGTTTTTAAAGAATTTTCAAAAGTTGCATCATGAGAAAACCAAACTGTAGGCTGTTGACTCAGTTGTTCAATTTTGAGATTTGAAGATTATAAAACCAAACTGTAGGCTGTTGCTGAGACTCATGAGAAATTTTTTGAAACACTTGCCGAAGATCAATAGAATACATCAAATAGCAAGGAACTTGTAAAACCAATTGGTACTGAAAAGAATTCACCTCTACCAATCAGCACCATACCTGAAGATTACAGTGAAAATAATGAAGAAGTCATTCAGTTCGAAACTGAATCAAAGAAGTGAAAAAAATCATGTTTGATGAACATGAAGAATGTGAAGCTGTGGTAAGCACTTTCATATTCAACTGTAACAATCAAGGAAATTCAAAATTCATTGAAACTCTAGACATACTCCTAAAGGAATTAAAGGCAATTCAAAAGATTGATGAGAATTTCAAGAAAGAGAGAGATTCATTAAAACTGAAGTTTTAAATAAAATGCTGAAATCAGAATTATCAGGACTAATAGGAGAACTTATAAAGTTAGTCCCTCTGATGATATAGTAGAAGTAATAAATATTTCTGAATCATCAGTTATTCCAACTTCTAAAGTTCGGTTCAAACCAAGAAAGCCATTTGGTGATAGATCCGGCTTAGGGTTTGATAATCGACAGAATTCTAAGATAGGACCTAGCTCAGCTGCACCCAAATTTGTAGTTGCACAAAATTCTAGAACTCAGAAAACTACTGAGACTATTAGAACTGATAAAAAATCAGCAGAGCCTTATTCAAAAACTAACAAGAATGTAAGATCAGTTTGTAGAACTCAACAAACTGACAGATCTAACAGAAAATAATAGAGAGGAAAAACTGATCCATAATCATTTAACAAACCATTCAAGTCCTATGTACCAAAGAATGATTTTCATTCAAGGGATAGTAGATTGATGGGGAAAGGAATATTCTTTCCTACTAATAAAGACTAGAATGCTGACTATCCTACTGTTAGACCAACTCAGTTTCACAAAATTTATCCTCAAGATAGCACTGCCAATTCAAGACAGAAGAATTATGTGAAAACTCATACATCCAACAAAAGGAGTAAGAAGTCTAAAGGACAAGAAAGGTATATGAGAGAAATAAACTCAATCATTAAGATCGATGTTCAAAGTTCCTGAAAAAAAAGTTAACTCAATAAAAAGGAAACCATCTTCACATGGTTCAAGAGTTAATTCAAAGACTAACAAGGAAGGACCCAAACAAGTATGGGTACCAAAGAAATTATAATTTGTTTTGTAGGTGGAAAACTGATCATCTCAGAAACTGAGTCGTAAAGTTCTTCATTCAACCAGAATAAAGACACTGACTCTGGAACTAATATTGAAAGCTCAGAAGTGAAACTGACATAGAAGATAAGACCAAGAACTAAACATTTACAGCTGGAGATACTCTGTATCTGTCATATTTACCAATACAAGATACTTTTTACAGAAAAGTCTTTACCTACTTCTAATCCCCACCGTCTTTTTCCACTTTATGCTATCATTTTTCCATATATCAAAATAGTGATATGACATTTGACAAGATATGTAACGCACTCAAATTCCATTAACTGTTCATCTACCCCCAATTGCTATAAATACTTTCACCAATTCTTTTCAATCGTTTAAAAATTCTTAGTTTTATTACCCCCCAAACATCAAATTTCTTCTGTTTATCCAAATTTCCCAATTTCTACCAATCTGAAATCATGACTTACACAAGAATAGAACCTGGATTGATCTCCTCACTTGATCAATTCATCAAGAATTTAAACAACTCAGACTTATCCATACAAATTGCTGAGAAAATCGGCAAATCAAAGGACTGGAGGCATTGTTCAACATTTCACTAAATAGTGTCTTCTTAGAAAGCATCGGTGACTTCTATGAATATGGAGCAACCACCATCGAAGAGGATGATTAGGCCTTCATTACCACTATCAACCAAAAGGAGATAAAAATGACTAAAGAACTTTTGGCAGATATTTTTGGATTTGAAAAATCTGGACACACTGCTTTTGTCAAAGTAGACAAAGTAAACAGAGAAAAGCTCTGGAAAGTGATTGCAGAAGACCCAACCAACAAAGTGTCATCTACAGGAAGTATCAGTCTCTAAAAACCAGAATTTGGTTACTTAACTCAAATTTTAGCCAAGTGCGTAATTGGAAGTGCATGAAATTTTAGCAACATCTCTGGCACCAAATTAGATCTACTTTATGTAATCTTGTTTGAAGAAAACTTCAACTGGAAAAGATATATCCTTGATCAATAGGTAAGTCAACATTCTGACAAACTAAAGAAGAAAACTGATGTCAAGATAGGCAGATTCTATCACACTAAGACTCTGGCATTACTGGTTCAAAAGATTATTGATCATTTTGTATCACCAAGAAAGAATCAACTGCAATTGTTGATGGGAAAATTGCCGTTAAAGATGAGAAAGCTAATACAACAAAGAGGAAAGTCTACACCTCTGAGGTTGAACCTAAAAAGAAAAGAATGTAATCATTCAAGAGAGTTCACTCAGCATAATAAGCCTTGAAATTTATTGAAGAACTCAAGGACAGAAGAAGAAAGTTAAAAGAAACAGTTGAGAAAAGAGTAGAAGCTTCACCAGCAAAGTCTGTCAACTCGGAAACTGGTAGTAGATCAGTCAAGAAAGCGAGAATTGATGAAAAAACCTCCACACTAACACAAGAAACTATTGATCCAGTTATGGAGTTACTCGAAACTGTCCTAGAAGAAACTGACACTGACACTCAGGGGGGAATCCGTTTTGAAAACATAAACCGTAGATGACTTTATTGAAAAAGTGATGAAGAGCTACCACCAGAAGTTGCAGAAAGGTTAAATTTGTTAATCAAGTCAAGATCTACTCCACAAAAATCAGCATCAGGAGCTACTTATGATGACTCAATCAAAGAAGCAAAAGCATCTCAGTCAGGAAAGAGAGAGGAAACTGAGAAATCCGTTCAACAAGAAGTTGTTGATGATGCTGAAGTAAATCAAGAAACCATTTCAAGAACCGAAGAAGGATAGCTGCTAGCCCATTTATTGCTGAAGGAGAGACCTGCAATATTGAAACTGAAATAGTCATTGGTCAAGTTGATGATACAACTCAACCTCCTACTGAGTCAGAAACCCCCAAAGAAACTGAATTGATTGAAGTATCCACCAATTGAAAGGCAATGAGTTTACAAGAACCTGATTCTATTCTAAATTTAGACAAGCTTACTGTAGACGGCTAGATGCCTATTAGCATGGGAAGTTTAGCTCAATCCTGAATCAAACAAAGAAAAGAGAACAGATGGAAGGTGAAGAACCATGGGTGATTGGTCTGTATGACATAACTCATTTATCACAGTTGTTCGATACCAGTGACTTTCTAAGTACTGGTTACTCTGCCATCAGGAAGAGACATTGGAATAAAATGACAAAATGAGGTTCTTCAACTTCAAACAAGAATGATGATGATGATAAAAATGATGATGATTCACAAGATCCCAACCTACATAAAAGGATTCTTGCTTCCCTTCAAATAGAAAAATCATTTGCAACCATTGACAAAGGAAAAAGTTGTATCAACCAGTGAAGAAAGTTCAGGAGAAACTGATGAGTCTACCACATCAGATTCAGAAACTCGTTATGAATTAGGAAAAGAAGAAGAACCAGAACTACAAGGATTTGAATCACCTACTGATAGAGGAGTTCTGGATATTGCAAAAGATGTAGTAGAACTTATTGAAAACAAGGAAGAGAAAGAAGAAACTGATGATGACTTTGATGTGAAACTATCACCAGTTAGAGTTAGGGACAATTCAACCTTGGATGAGGTGAAGAGACAATCTGTAGAGAGAAGAAAGTCTGAAGAGTACAAAGATCAATTGGGAATGGTTGTCTCAACTCCACAAAAAGAAGAAGCTGTCACAAAAGTTGAAACAGATAAAGTTCTTCAAGAAACTGACATTGTTGGAAATAAAAAAAATGCTGGAAAGAGCAGAAAAAGTAAAGAATACCGGTCATGATACGATGATAGGGATAAGAAGAACCACCATTGAATCTGAAGCAAGGCAAAACGAAACTCTTGATCGACTAGAAAACCTTGCCACTGATGGAGAATGCTATGAAGGATTCAGTGGTAGCCCAAAATATCTTGGCATCAAATCAACAGAATTTCAATTCTTTCATTCGTGGTTTGATACAGAATGATGATGCCAATAAGGGGGAAACTTCAGACACCTTTAATGTCAATGCTGAACAAGTGACAGAAATTCTTGGAGCTATGGATGAAAAGCTTGATGAATTAAAGAATGGAAAAGTTGATTTTAGTGATGAGGAAATGAGACTGATTTTCAAATTCTCAGAGCCTTCTAAGAAAGGAATGGCATTGGATCCTCATTTGTACAACATATTCAAATCCATTCCAGTTAAGGAAAATGAAATAACAGAACAAGCCATTGAAAATTTCGTTATAATGAAGAAAGTTCTTGTTCACTACTGGAAGAAATTGAACAAATTGGAAGAAAATGGAGAACTAGAGAAAGCTGAAAAAGATGCTGTCAATGTTGACTTGGGAATCGTCAAAGAAGTACTTGAGAAGTCAACAATTGATGAAGCTTTAAAGAAGAGCGTGCTGAGATTCGCAATTTTGTTCAATAAGCATTTTTTTAGAAAACACAATATGGTTACTTCGTGGCAGATTTGGGCTAGTATAAATCAACTTGAACCTGATCCAGTTCACAACGCCATAAAAGAAGTTGCTGAAGAATATGATAGAAATTTTGAAGAAAGGAGAAAAGGAAAAGGAAATGAGAAATATAAATTTCTCAATATTGTATTTTAATACCTTGTAACTCAGAAAATCAGTTTAATAAAAGTATCAGTTATCTCAATTTTGTTACTTTATTTATTTTATCTTTTTGCATTACTTTAAATTAGGGTATCGACATCATCAAAAAGGCGTAATTATAGGAAATAAAATTATTGTTTTGATGATGATTCATCGCTTATTTAATTGATTATTTTAACCCCATTGATGAAGAGTCATAACTAGTTGGAATAGTGCAAAGCAAAAAGACACTTAGAACTGAAAGTATAGGTTTATTTAGAGTCTGATATTTGTATAGGTTAATCAGACAAGCACTGTAATAAATTAGATCCAAAAATGAGAAACTGATTGTTGATAACTGAAGTATTTCTGAGAACGGAAACTGAAGAAGGTAAGTTCGTTGTGGAATCAAACTCGGTTCACTGATCTTGAAGCTGAAGGCTAAGGGTACAAACTCATTATGAAGGTTGAGGGTACAAAGTTAGTTATGAAGGCTGAGGGATACAGACTTAGTTACTGAAGATCGAAGAACTGAGGGTTCAACTTAGTTATGAAGACCAAAAGTCGAGACTGTAAAGCCAGAATTTAGGCAAGTCCGTGTTGACCTGAACTGACTTTATATATCTTGTATGAAGACTAAGATACATAAGGACAATGATATCGTAGATAAAATGGATTTATATGGTGTACTCTGATCTAGTCAATAAAGATCTGATGAAGCTAGAATACTCAGTTTTGAAGAAGAGTATAAAACTGAGTTAATGATCTATAAACTGAAGACAATATAAGGAAAGAAACTGATCTTCACCAAAGGACTTAGTTTAAGATAAGAACTCAAACCGAAGGAGAATTCGAACGTTAAAATCAAGCAATTTGATTGGATCATGAACTTACATGTCTGAACGGTCACTGACATTCAACAAACATTAGCAGGACCACCAACGGTTACAAGAATTCAAATTCGAACGTTGGAAAAACCCCTATAAATAGACCACTCTTATATCAAGATGAAGTGCGGAGTTCTAAGAAAAAGATCATCAAGAAATACTCAATTAAGGGTGAAAGAAATTGAGAGAACTCCTACTAAGGTCTAAATTGCAAGATCCGGAAATCTTCGAAGTGTTCAATAAACAAAGATAAATCCAGAAACAACAACACTTGAAGAAAATTGTGCTCATTGTGTAGATCATATACATCGGGAAGAAGAAGCTCACACAATTTGAATCATAGTCATTGATTGAAGTTCTCAACTTTGATTTTATCAAAGGTTAGACTGTGAAGCAATCCGGTCGAGGATTTGCTAAGTTCAGTTGAGTTGCAGTCAGGAAGATTGTGGTTGTGTGATGAGCTAGAGAAGAGGCAATCCAACCCTCTAAGGACCAATGGAAGCAATCGAGGAGCAGAAATCCCACATGTTCTTTGAATTGTGTAGATAGTGACACAATAAGAATGAGCTAATGACTATTGTTTAGGACTTTTTGTAACAGGGCCACCTCAAGAAGTTCTAGTGAAATTTTTCCTCCTACATCACAGGGGAAGAGATGACTGACATGATTACACCACCTGGATCCTCTATACGTTTTGTGTTATTTACTTTATGCATTATAATTACTTAGTACTGTGTTTGATTGTCTATCTAACTACAGCATAACACTTTCTCAGTCACCACAAGAAACTGAGACTACACATCATTTATCAAACAGAACTGATAAACATATATTTTAAAATAAAAAGGCTTTATAACATATCCACTTCCGGTTAACTCAGTTGACAGTATAAGTCAAATTGATTTATACATAGCTATGTTAGCTCAACTCCGCACAAGTTTTAAGAGAACCGAGTTTTTGTTTTCACTTCAAAAGTTTTAGGTGACATGTTTATTCACCCCCTCTAAACTTGTGCTCAGCCTTTTCATGGAACCAACATCAGTACATCAACGATCGTATCTTATAATCTGGATATCATGCTCTTTCGGGATAACTCACTTACTCCCACTTTGCAAAGATTCACGAGAGCTAGACATTCCTTATAAGAAGGTCATTTCCGATATTCACTCCTATTCATAGGATACGCGATTTCCGGACGAGCAACATGAATCCTACACATGCTTCAGTATCACACCCAATCATTACCTCATGATCGCCCCGTGGCTAAGGGAAACCTCAATTGTGTCAAAGTATGACAATCCGCACCATGATGCCTTAAAGAATCCGGTCTTAGGATAATTACACAACTGCCATATAGTGCGACACTTAATAAAGTAAGTGGGTCAGTCTAACGTACACATTCTCTAATACACGTCCACGTATAGTCCAAGTGTCTTTACACTTTGATAGACAAGATCTATCCCTATCTTCAAAAGATAGATGACATCTAATATGTTCTAGTCTAATCATACTATTAATGTCCCATTTAATAGTACTGCGACTACAGACATTTAAGTATCAAACCATTAAAGTGATTCAAGATCTCATAAACCATAATCTCTATCGTTGTTTCTTTATCATAGTTTAATACGAAGGACGTTATCATATATACAATATCATAATTGGTTCATCTAATGAACAAATATATAATAATAGAAAAGCCATTTAATATATGTATAAACATAAAGAAATAGTATAAATGATCCGACCCGGTCGGATCTGGTCCAACCCGATTGGGTTTAGGACACTATTTCAACAGTCTCCCACTTGGCCTAAAGCCAATCACTCCTACACATGAGACCAATTTGAAACACACATGATGCCATGAAGAATCCGGTCTCAGGATAATTACACAACTGCCACATAGTACGACACTTAATAAAGTAAGTGGGTCAGTCTAACATACACATTCTCTAATACACGTCCATGTACAGTCCAAGTGTCTCTACACTTTGATAGAGAAGATCTATCCCTATCTTAAAAAGATAGATGACATCTAATATGTTCTAGTCTAATCATACTATTAATGTCCCATTTAATAGTCTTGTGACTACATAAATTTAAGTATCAAACCATTAATGTGATTCAAGATCTGATAAACCATAATCACAATCGTGGTTTCTCTATCACAGTTTAATACTAAGGACGTTATCATATATACAATATCATAATTGGTTCATCTAACGAACAAATATATAACAGAAAATCCATTTAATATATGTATAAACATAAAGAAATATTATAAATGATCCGACCCGGTCGGATCTGGTCCAACCCGATTGGGTTTAGCACACTATTTCAACAGTCTCCCACTTGGCCTAAAGCCAATCACACCTACACATGAGACCAAGTGGAAACACACGAATCTCATGCAATACTCATAACCAACCCTAAGCGTGAATGGATCACTATCCGTAGGGCCTTAGACTATCTTCATATCGTGCTCCAAATGATCAAGACAAAAGGAAACACCTCATCACACACACGAATCTCTGACGTGAACCTGGTCCTTTCCTAAGCAATGAATTCACTTACTATATCAGCTATATAGAAAAGTTGGAAGAACCATACAAGGTTCAAGAATGAACCACTTAGATCCATGTACTGCTCCCGCTGCACCTCTAAGGCACTACTATGTTTTGGCTGAATTGTAGAATTCACAATGATCTCTAGCTAAGAACATTTCCAGCTCACTATATCACTTAATCAAAGTGACTGTAAATCCAGACTGTAGCTTGCACTATCTTCATAAGATCCAGGGTATACATCTGTATGTCTATGTTTATCCGATTCCAAGTATCAATAAACTAGGAAAAAAATCATCCTTAACCCTTTTAAGGATACTCTCGACATTCACTAGAATATATTTCATACTTACTCATGACTCTTCATGGAGTATGAACATCTAGCACAACTCTTTTGATGGGTCCTATCGCAGTAGCAAAGGGAACCTTCCATAAGTATCATATTTCACCTTATCATCAGGATTGATTTTCTTACATTGATAGATCCTGAGAATACCGGCTAACAGTTTTCCTCAACAAGATCTATGCTAAACTCTTTCAGCATCTCATCTATACAGGTGAATTGTGATAATCAAACAGTATCTAAATCTATCACTTTAGATTCTTATTTCAAAAATAAGAACTGCTACTTCCAAGAGCTTTCGAAAAGACCTTGAACTACAAAACATTAATTGACTGTGACATGGGATGTTGATTCTGAGAAGGAAATACCTTGCTCATAACTGTAACACTCCCACTAAGCCTTCTGCACATTAGGCATATCTTTCCTCTTGATGAAATCAAACTCTTTTGATTTATCAATATAAGGAACTTATATTTAGGAACTTGTTTGAGCCCTTAAAACGACTCATGAGCTTACACATCACGTTATCGTCTATGAACATCAAACCATTGGCCATACGTTTTCAACACTATCATATAGCCATGATACACATCTACAACAAGCATATCTAAATAGATTTAAGCATAGCTGGTAGCATAAAGGTAATTACAAGGTTTACACCTTATAGCCTTTGGCCATCAACTCAGCTTAACTAGTAATCATATTAGCTTTCATGTTAGACTTTCATAAAGACCCATTACACCTTTCAGAGACGTTCTCTTTAGGTAAGATGGACAAGGTTCACAACCCGGTTGTCACGCAAGGATTCTACTTCAAACATCACGGCTCTTAGCCATATCCCTGAATATTACCTTTCAAGCATTCCTTCATAAGTCGTGAGATCTTCATTCTTTAAGATGAACACGCCAGTAGCCTTTTTAGGCATGTGGTTATTTACAGACTCATAGAATACTTGTGTGCACTGAGCAGTGTCCTGCACCTCACCACTATACGGCACATGCTCATGTGCCAATGGTTGAATATCTCTTTGTGGTTCTAAAACTCTTTTGAGATCTAAATTTACTCCAACTGTCTCTTTTGTAAGAGACACTTCCTCTCGAAGACACCATGTTTGGAGACAAACAGTTTTGGCTTCGTGGGTAAGTAAATAATATCTAGCGTTCTTGCTAAGATATCCCACAAAGTTGCACATGTCATACTAGGATCCAAGCCTTTCAGACACTGCATGCTTGCACAAAGCACGACAACTGTGAAACATCAGTTAAGATGGATTCGATGTCATCATCTTCCATATCTGATATGGAATTTATCCAACCTTATTCTTCAGAATTCGGTTAAGTATATGTTATAGATAAGGGCACAATCCAGAAAAAAGTAAGGGATACTTCGCATGGCTTACGTCACAACTTTATCGTATAAGGTGTTGTTTCCATTTTAGAAACACAATCTGATTGTATATCCCAAAATGGCATCCCTTAGGGGGAGAATCCGATTCCCCTTTTCAGACAACTTCGGAAACACCCTATAGGTATTAATTGCTTTAATACAATTGAAGATTAATTCCTAAGTAGTTCGTCCGTCAATCTCATATTCTTACTAGCTTGTACTTTTCGGGCTTTCCGAATTGTTGTACTTCATTAACTACGTTTACTATTTCTGAAATAGTCAAAGATATTAATAAAAAATGATATCGTTCATGGCATTAATTGCATAAGCCAACAAACATCAGTATGTTCAGGCTTTAGACAATTTCTCTAGAATTTATAACCTTTTCATAAAAGGGCATTTTAGTCATCTTAAGATAAGATACGCATTACCCACATGATTCATAATCACATGGTTCAAATATCATCAAAATGATATTTGATTACACGTTTCTCTTCCAGAGAGTCTATATCTAGAACAAGCACTAAATATCAAGGATAACAACCATACAAATATTTGGTTGAGATTTCATCATCTGTATCAACTATATATTGACAACAATCTAGTATGTTAGATTCAGTGACCGTTCAACCTTATCGGAATAACGTTTATTCTTTAAGATTGAATTTGTCCATTAAATCCTAACGGATAACTGAAAGTCGTGTTCTTCATAAGAACTGGAATACAATAACATTTATTTATTTCCTTAATCAGTTTAAACACAATATGGAAATTTTTGCAACGTTTGCTTCACTTTTCATATCTTTGAATATTCTGTATTTAATCTTTCTTACTTAATCAAACTCACAAGATATCATATGTCTTAGAATAGACTTGAGCTTAGATAGATTTATCTTAACTTACTTGCTTAGGATAAAGACTTCTATAAGTTCTCTTATTTAAGCACATGCCCTAATTTTCCTTTTAATCCTTTAAGCACTTGTAAATATTTCTTGGTGTACTCTTCGTAAGACTTAAGAAAAATCACAAGAGCTATGTCTTTAATTTTCTTTCATAATGAAAATGCAAAGATTATTAGATAGTTTATTTAACCCTTTTGAATCATATTCAAAACATGAACTATTTAAATAACCTTCAAGCAATGGCTAAAGAATTAAGTCTATACTTAAATCTTACAATTTTGAAAACAACATTTCCAAAATTCGTTGTTGTCATTCTTATTCAACACATCTAATGATTGAATTAATTGTCATCGTATGACGAAATGGCCCATTGGACAACGTCGTATCCAATATGTGACTAATTCGTCGAAACTCATTTCTAGTGATTTAATCATATCCCGAGCTTCTTTTTTTGATTAGTAATTAAAGTCTTAGAGCACAACATCAATTATGTAGTCTCATTGTCTTTAACTACTATAATATAGATTCTCGTGTCATTACTTATTTTAAAATGATTAAAAAATTACTTAACCTTATTTGAGAACGTTTCTCAAAAGGTAACATGCATTGATTTGGTTTTTAACAATCGAGAATAAAAACATAGAAATAAAAGTTTACTTAAAACTACAACATTAAAATAAAGATAGAAGAGTGTTGTTGTCTATACACGCAAAATAAAAAATGATCTTTTGGTTTATGATTTTGCTTCTACTAGTCAACTACTCCCAATTGACTTTCAAGAATTATTCAAAATTCTTTAGTGGCCAAGATCTCATCTAGTTACCCAGATTCCTAACGTGTGCCGATCTACCGGGATAATTCAACAAGTAGGTAACACCTTACTAATCACATCTCTAGGAGACTCTTGGTGGTTGACTAGTCAACTCATTGACGCTTCACATCACTATGTGATAGCCAACCCCTTGTCTCTAAAATCAGACGGTCCTGACGTGGGCCAATCACCGCAAGATTCTTAGTCGAGTCGTAACCTAAATATTCATGAGATCTCATAACGATCATATCTCGATAATAACTATATACCCGAGGTAGGTCAACTCCCGACGTGGGCCGATCAGTTGGATCCGAACAAGGGCTTTTCACCGTTATTATAATATTGGGAGACAATACATGACTCGATTTTTGTTGTTGGGGTAATTTTAAATTAATTAACTTAAATAATTTTAATCAGGGTCTCATCAAATATATCTATCTCTATAGACATACATCCTACACATTCATCCAGATCGTGCCTAGTTATGCATCTAACGTATCATATAAAATAAATACAAACACAAAATAAATAAATGCGTAAAGTAACCGGTATGATCATGGACTTTTCCTAAGTGAGGTTTTGAATACAAAGTGACGAAACCGCGGGTCACAATCTAAGGGTAGCTGCAACAGTCAATAGGATCTCTATGTCTTCTTTCTTTGGCCGTCATCTTCTGCTCCATTCTTGTTACATAAAAATTTATGTAATAAAATAAATACATCCGCCACACACGGGGGGAGCTAACGATAATGAGATAAATACAGAAAAAAAAAACTAAGTCACGTTCTTCATAACAGCCTAAGACAATTTTTAAACCAACGAAAAATAAATCATTCACATCAATCCTATTGGTCGAGTCCATGATCAATCAGAGTCCATCAAACCAACGAAAAATAAATCATTCACAATATTTAATCCATACAATAACATCTTCTGAAAAAGATAAAATCTAAAATTATCAAATTGGGTCTTAATTAATCGATTAACATTTACTCAAACAAATAATTTTATCTAAAAAATTAACTAATTAACATTTAATTAATAAATGATTTTAATCGAAACAAAATTAACGATTAATTTTAAAACGATTTCAATTTTAATTTTAATTAATTAGAACTATTCCAAAATAAACCAAAATTAAAATTAGCTCTCTTTTGTTTCTTTCCTTTTGATTCATAATCAAAAGAGATGCCTTTGGTTTCCAAAACTAAAAGACACCAACCTTGGACCTTCTTCAAAATCAAAACACTGAAAAGGGTCTAGGCTTAGGCCTTTTCTAAAATCAAATATTTTTAAAAGAGCCTATGTCTATTCCAAACAAAATTTGGAAAGGCCTAGATTATTTAAAGGCAAATTATATTACCAAATAATGCCATGTGTCATCCCAATGGTCCAAACTATTAGAATCATTTGTTAGCCACATGACCAAAACTAAACAAAGAGATATCAATCATTACTATGAACCATATTGAATCACAAAATACACAAAACAAAATGGGAACCACCGCATCATGCCACCAGCCGCCGACAGCCCGGAGGCTGGCGCCACCGCCGGCCCATCATACGGTGGTGGTGCCGCCACCGATCGGCCGAACACCACCATGGCCGAAATAATATTTTTTTTTCTTTTCGTGTATCCTTTTGTGAATCAAAAATCTTTCATCTTTTAATTATGTGATTTAAACGATCAAATTAACTACGCAAATTAACATGCTTATTGCTTAAGCTCGAAACTCACTCTCATACCACTGTTAGGAAATCTACGTGGGATATTTAAAATTTATTTCCTTTTAACCAGGATCAAAATCATTTAAACAATGAACATAAAAGTAGTATACGATAAAATTGCCTTGGATGATCTAAAAGGTCGAAGCTTTATCGTCTATGATGGAGTAGTGGTGCACGGAGCCGCACAAGTGTTCGGCCTCTACCGCTAGTCCACACGAACAACCCGCCGGAATCCACCATTGGATTGCTACTAGAAAAACGCAGTTTCTAGACCGACATTTCACGAGAATTATTAATTCTTGGAATTGTGATGATACAAAAGAGCTAGCCAACCCCTCTCTTATATAGAGAAAAGAGGCGCTCCTATGCCCCAAAAACTTATTAGGAGAAGCTTCCTAATAGATTGAGGAGAAAGAAAACATTTTACTAAGAAAAATAGATATTCTAGATTTATATCATTAATATTCAATATCTTATATTAAATATTTCCAAGACATTGTCAATATCCAATATTGATTATCTTTATCATATTACCATAAATCAATTTACACGTGTGTAAATCTATACACATTAATATCTAATATTAATATATGGTAATATCATTAATTAAAATGCACAATCCAAGTGTATCTCATATACTCAATATTGGTGCCACCTTTAGCCAATAAATTGGCATCCAAAATATTCTTAAATAATTAATGTAATACTATGATTAATTAATTTATAAAATTCATGTGTGTCATATACACATAATAAATGCGCCATATATGCATATATAAATATACATTTAATTAATCAACATAACTAATATATTGTATTATATTTATTCATAATAAATAAAAATCACCATATTAATTTAATCATTATAACACTTTATAGTCGAGATAAACTTTCCTTATTTGGCTATCACTATAACCGCATTTTAATCCGGCTAGATGCTCATATGTGTGTGACCCGATAGGTTTTCGAATATGTTGGCCGTAGAAACAATGTGCAATTAAGAAAATGCCCTTCATACCTAACGATCACGGAATAGCGTCTAGCAACACACCGTGACCCCCAATCATCGAAAGTGTCAAATGCAATGACTACTACCTTTCATGTGAAACAGTTGCCGTTTAAATAGAATCCTATCGCTTGTTACAATATCTATACAATCGTATCTCGAGTGTCAGTACATCAACGATCGTATCATATAATCTGGATATCATTCTCTCTCAGAATAACTCACTTACTCCCACTGCAATGATTTACGAGAGCTAGACATTCCTTATAAGAAGGCCATTTCGGATATTCACTCTTATTCATAGGATACGCGATTTCCGGACGAGCAACATGAATCCTATGCATGCTTCAGTATCACACCCAATCACTACCGCATGATCGCCCCATGGCTAAGGGCAACCTCAACAGTGTCAAAGTATGACAATCTGCACCGTGATGCCATGAAGACTCCAGTCTCAGGATAATTACACAACTCCCACATAGTGCGACACTTAATAAAGTAAGTGAGTCAGTCTAACGTACGCAGTGGCGGACCCAGAAAATTTTTCCAGTAGGGGCCAAATTAAAAAAAAAAAAACGTGAAAAAAATACTCAAAAGCCAAGATTCGAACCTATGACCTAAGGATAGGTATTTAAGCTTTTAACCAATTGAGCTAAATGGATATTTACACTAGATATTATCTGAAATAATATACATACACAACTTTAATATTACTAGAGGGGTATAATAGTAACTTCGTCCAGAAATTGAGGTGGGTCCATGCACCCCACCCCTATAAGGCTGGGTCCGCCCCTGAACGTACGCATTCTCTAATACACGTCCACGTAAAGTCCCAGGGTCCCTACACTATGATAGACAAGATCTATCCATATCTTGAAAATATAGAAGGCATCTAATACGTGCTAGTCTAATCATACTATTAATGTCCCAATTTAATTGTACATATGATTAGAGACATTTAAGTATCAAAAAGTTAAAGTGATTCGAGTTCTCATCAACCATAATCACTATCATGGTTTCTCTATCACAGTTTAATACTAAGGAGGTTATCATATATACAATATCATAATTGGTTCATCCAACGCACAAATATATAATATCAGAAAAACCATTTAATATATGTATAAACATAAATAAAGAGTATAAATGATCCGACCCTATCGGATCCGGTCCTACCCGATTGGGTTTAGGACACTATTTCAACATTTTGAACATTGTAGTTAGTTGTTTCTTTCATGCAATATCTTTGTGCTTAATTATCTATGTTATATTGTTTAATGAACTGTTATATATACAGGTGTACAGTTTAACATTTATTTTTTGTAGAGATGCTTTAATGTTATGCTCATGAATGTGAATGGTTTGATCATGATTATGATGTTGATTGATAGGAACATGGGTTATTTACGGTTAAAGTTGGTACATTTTTTGAGTTCATTTCTTTAGCAGTTCCTTTTCATGTGCGGTTTCTTTGTGCAAAATGTCAATTTGTTGTTTGTGGAAGCATTGAAACAATTTGTCAGCTATTTTGGGGGTGTTAGAAGTTTTCACATTATGGTGTCTTTTGGTACTTTTTTATCGTCTTTTCGCCCCTAGCGTGAACCGAAAGGTTTGAGTTCTTTAGCGAAAGATGAGAAATCCGAGGCTTTTGCTAAACTCTGTCTCATATGCATACAATGGAAAAGTTTTTGTACTTTAGTGTTATGTTTTTTTATACTCAATCCATTGACATTTTACGTTTTTTGTTTTTTGTTTTTTATATGACTAATGTGTAGTTACCGTGTGAACGCTTCTCTTTTATATCCTGAATTAAGTTGTATGACATTGGAAGGTATTTGTGACTTCGTAATTATGCTAATATATGTACTGTTTACTTTTATATTTGGAGTTGTTCACATGTTGCCTGTTTACCAGCCCCTGCTACATCTCCTCATTTCCAAAAGGGCAGTTAGGATTGTGCTTATATCGATTAGCACTTGGTTATGCGTGTCATACCATTTTTGTATGATGCTCAAGGTATATAAGAGAAGCTGGAAATCATGCCAAGTGAACAGAAGAAACTTACTGGGATTTGAGCAGATGATTCGAGAGAAGAATTTTCAGAATGCTAGCTAAATAGTTGCAGAAAGAAATGATGAATAATAGAAGTGTGTTGTTTAGTGTGCTTCCATTTGATATTTTCTCAGCCCATAATCCACCTGCTATCATGACGATATTTGAATTTCTTTCTTACTTTGCTCTTATGACTTCTTTTGATTTCAAGTTTGTCAATACCGACTAAACCCTCATAATACACATATTGATTCACATTATAATGTAGTTTCAACATAACGTTTTTTTGGAAAAAAAAGTCGTTTTTTTTCTCATTGTTCTAATTTTCACATTTTCATTCACCTGTGCATTGCACGGGTTTTTGACTAGTATATGTATATAGTAGGAAAGTAAAGACGTTTGCTTGCAACTAACTTCATAAACCCAAATTCCATTTAATAATGGTTGAACAATCAATTGCAGGCCAAATAGGATGATTTGTTTTATTTGAAAATGACAATCATCCGAACGTCAAGTAAGCATGAGCAGTAATTTTTTTCCCCTTTTATCATTGATGATGAATGTTACGCTATGTAGAAAACTAAGTTGCCATTTTTTTCTCAAAACAACATGCATGCCGATTAGTGAATGCATTGATTGCATATTGAACAAAAGTTATCGATCTTAGGGTGTATAATTTGGTTTGATTTTTCAGTCCCAAAGATGTTTGATGCATCGTCCCACCACCCATTCAAAACAACCAAGTCATATTTCACCAAAAGTACCTTGGGAATGAAAATGTGTTTGATTGAACGTCAATCAAGGCACATTGCATTTCGACCGGAACGGTTAACGTGTCCCATATTGGAAACTTGTGATTGTTTCACCCACCATATTAAGATATGAACTTAATATCATTGTCTTATGGTTTTGACCTAGATTTTCTACATGATATCATAGCCACCCATTTATTGTGAAAGTGTTGGGCCTCTTCGTTGGCTTTATAATGCCCTTATATGCGTTGTATGCCATGTGGCACGGACTATTTACTGTTCCACCCTTGAGGGGGCGTGTTAAAGTTTTTCATATTGGGAACTTGTGAATGTTTCACCAGTCATATTACGAGAAGGACTTCCAGATTTTAGGGATGAGGCTCCTCCTCTTATATAGGGTTGGACTTAGATTTTCTATAAAAACACACCAAAAATACAAAATTTTAATTACATCCCACAATAAATACCTCAAATTATTATTGTCCACCAATGGTGCCATCATAATAAGATCATCCTAATGAATTGGAAAGGGCCCCAAAAAAATTTCACTAACTAAAAACATAACAAGGTATCAGAACCTCTCAGTGATCCGGAACGCCTACACGACGTTTTTCATCCTGGGCTGCATTATGTAGATCGAGAGGTCGTTCCGCTCCACCCAGTCGTACAAACTCTAAGATTTCCCCTGGAATTGCTTCAAGCTTAAAACCAGATAGGAACCAGTCTATGAAGGATGAGTACAATGACCTCATAAAGAATCAGACCTAGGAACTTGTTCCTAAATCAAAGGCTTACAACTTAGTTGGTAATGTATGGGTATATAAACAAAGTTGAACCTTGATTGATCAGTCAACAAAGATAAGGCAAAATTAGTTGCCAAAGGGTTTCATCAGACCCCTAGCATAGATTATCCAGAAACCCTGAGCCCTGTTGCTAGAGCCTCTACCATAAGGATTATACTAGCATTAGCAGTTGCCCTAAACTAGCCTCTCAAACAAGTGGATATTAAAATTCTTTTCTTAATGAGACTTTGTAAGAGTCAGTGTTTATGAAGCACTCAGAGGGTTTTATTGATCCACTCATGCCAGATTATGTGTGTCACTTGAAGAATGCGATATATGGTTTAAAACAGGCACTCAGGGCTTGGTTTGATGAACTAAAGCATCACCTGCTGACTTTGAAATTAAAAACATCCAGAGCATATCCCTCATTGTTCATTTTTCATTATGGTGGTCTAACCTTATATATGCTTATATATGTTGATAATATATTGATTAGTGGGAATGACGCAACTAGAATTCAACAGTTTATTACTTCTTTGAACCCCAGATTTGCCCTTAAAGACTTGGAGATTTTGCATTTGGGTGTTGAAGCTGTTAGAGATTCATCTAGATTGTAATTGTCCCAGCATGGTATGCATAGCAGCTCCTGACTAAATTAGTTCTTAAACATTTGAAACCCTGTTCCACATCAATGGTTGTGTCACATAAAATACCTTTGTCCAAAACTCCCATCACTAATCATGCTCTTTAGAAGAGTGCAAGCGAAACTCTGCAGTATCTCATCTTCTCTAAACCAGATCTGACTTTTGCAGTAATACTCTCAATCAACATATACGGTCACTGACGGAGGTTGGATCTGCACCTCACCACGTGTCATGACACAGTAATCTAACAATGAGTAGGGGCGAGAACCAACCCCTTAAGGCCCAAAGGCTCCATGAATCCGAACCGATCTCTGCTCGGACACTTTCCGACCTCGGCAGGTCGGCCTAGTTATAAAAGAGCTCTTGCAGGCTCAGCCCGGGCCTATCTCGGGCCCAATCTCCCACGTGCGTATTATCACCAGATAAATCCGGAAAGAATCCTAAGCCATAAAGGCTCCGATCCTGGGATTCAAGATTGTCCATAATTATCTCCTAAAATCAAGGAGATCAATTCATCATTATCTATTCATTATGGAACCCGAAATTAGAGTCCTACATGGACACTCCCCATACAACACTAGGGCATAAGCCCCTCTATATAAACGATCACTAAGAAACTACAAACACTTGATTCCAATACACACATTGGATACGTAGGTAGCTTGAGATACAGTTTCTCAAGTACATTCTAAACCACCACCAAACACCCCCCGTTTCACATCTATTTTTAGGGTTCCATCTTGAACAAATTTCACTAAGAGAAAAACATCCTCAGATTTATTCTCCGATAATTCCCAGCATCGTCAGTTGGTGCTAGAAGGAGGGCCTCCCATTGACCACCTCGTTCAAAGCTTCAAAATCAACATGGTAACAACACGATACCAGAAGGCAAACGACAACAACGCTAACAGTGCAATGGATTCATATGCCAAAAACTAGAACCAACAGTAGGAAGAAATCACTCTTGATGCTACCCACCAGGAATCAGTATACCAACTTGTGGCCCTTGACGGTTCAACCAAGGAAGCCATCCTCAAAGCCACCTTGGCAGAAGAGAATAAGGATGAGGAAGATCTAGAGGAGGAGGATCCTCTGGGAAAAGATCTAGAGGAGGAGGATCCTCTGGATGAAGATTTGCAGGAGCAGGACTTACAAGAAGAAGATCCGCCAGAGGAGAAGTCGATGGAGCTGAATTCAGAGGAGGACGATCCTAATGACAAATCACGGGAAGAGACACCTCCCCCTCCTCTAAGGCCTAAACGGGCCAGGAAGAACGAACCTTCATCCTCTTCAAATTTGAGGAAGTAGCTGATAGTCCTTCAAGCAATGGATGCGGCCAGAACCGAACTTGACATCATAGCAGATAAGAGAACTGCTCAACTAGCCCTTGAATCCCTTTTTTCTGAACAAGTGGACAACTAATCTCGATGAGAATAAGGATCCTTAGGATCATATGTTTCAGTATCTTACTTATATGAATCTCGACTGCGTCCAGGATGAGATGAAGTGTAAAGCTTTCATTGCGTTACTGACTGGCCGAGCTCGGGAGTGGTTTCAAAGGATCTTGGCTAGAACAATATCCTACTTCAATACTTTAGGAAAATGTTCCTTAACACCTTCATCACGGCCAAACCATTCCAGAGAAATACAACCCATCTGTTTACTCTCAAATAGAAGCGGCAAGAAACTGCGCTACAATATCTCAAACGGATCAATGAAGAGTTGATGCAGATCTAAGACACGGACGATCACATACGAATTGCTTCCTTCATTGCAGGGCTACAAGAGGGAAGGATATAAGACAAGCTGAGCAGTAGGCTCTCTACATCTATGGAAGAATGCTTGGAGGTGGCCTTTAAGCATTATCAAGGAGAAGAAGCTAACCGACTGAAACGAGTGTCAGAGAAAGCAGAGCACAAGAAGGAGAAGGAAGAGGATCCTTCTGATAGGAAGAGAAAGTCGACAGGGGACCGAGCGTCTGGGTCATCCATGATCGGCCCGAGAGAAGACACGCCTTCCAGCAAAGGGACTTTCCAAATTTGAATAGGCTGTGAGAATAGGTCCTTGCTGTTATGGAAAGAAAAGGCTTGGCCCGAACTCCGCCTCCAATGCGGACACCCCCAGAACAAAGGGACCAAAGCAAGTTCTGTACTTATCACAAAGACATTGAGCATGACTTAGACACTTGTAGAGATTTTCAAAAAGACTCTGATGCGGGGATCGCTGATGGGAAGTAAGATGAGGTCGTTGACCCATCTCACTTTGCTAAGCCGTGGGGTCGGCATGATTACCCGTGGAGTAGATTTAATCAAGATCGGGGCCACAAAGGGAACGTAAGTGGAGAAGAGACCAATCTCCAAAAGGAGATCGACAGATAGACAACCGCCCAATCGACACCATCAACACTATCGTGGGCGGCCCAAGTAACATCTTTAGAGAAATTGGCAGCTCTAGCTCTCGACAGGGGAGCTCAACGGCAAATGGAAAAGATCAAAGGCCTACTTGGGAAGTGACATATGGCCCCAATGATCTGCTTCCGTTGGTCACGAACAACGAAGGCCTGGTTATAGAGGTCGTGGCGAGCAAGAATTTGGGAAAAAGGGTTTACGTCGACATAGGTAGCGCTGTCAATGTCCTATATTATTCAAGGATTCAGAGTTAACTCCGGTCTTAGCACCACTATTAACTCCGGTCTTAGCACCACTCCGGTCTTATCACCACTAGCATCAACATTTGGAAGAGAACCAGATGGCAGGACGCTCATGGTCGCCGATGTTGTAGTCCGGGCTTCATCAGCAAAAAACATCATCTTAGGAAGGCCTGCTCTAATCGACCTTTGAGCCATAATTTCTCCGGCACACATTAGCCTGAAGTTCCCTACCACTGATGGCTCGGTCAAAATCAAGGGAGATCTGGAGGTCGCCAAGAGTTGTTATACGGCCATGATTAAGAGAAAATGAGTAGTCTTAACTTGAGGTGTTGGTCCCTTGAAAATGCTTTGTTTAAGATTAGAGGGGGGTGAATAAACTTAACACTTAAAACTTTTGGAGTTAACAAACTCAGCAAGTTCGAGCTCGTCGACCGCTCGCAGTCCGCCGACCACTCGCAGTCTCGCTAACTGTTGATTTTACTGAATTTGTTACAGCGGAAGCCTTATTACTTGTTGTTAAAATATGATACCAAGTATTAGATACTCAGTAGTGTAAGTGTGTGATTCAGTTGCTAGTTTCAGTAGATTTATGTGCTTAATATACTGACTGCAGATCGTAAATGCAGTAAGTAGGCAATTTTATAGTGGTTTCAGGTGGTGTAATCCTGTCAGTCCACTCTTCTCCTGTGATGTTGGAGGTAATTCTCTAGAGATCTTTGAGGTTGCAGTTACAAAAATCCCTAAATTGTCTGTCCTTCATCAATAACTATGGCTTCACAAACTGAACACTTGAAGCAGGTAGGATTGCTGCTCCAAAGTATTCCACTGGTCCTTGAAGGGTAGGATTGCCTCTTCACCAGCTCCACCACAAACAACAGTCCTTGACACCAAAAGATGCTTCACAGTCTTCAGCAGGTTTCTTGTAAAAGAAAGTTTGAATCAAGTAAGTGATTCAACTTTCAGCAGCTAGATCATGATGAAATGATCAGCAGCTTGGAATCTTCAAGTGTGTATACTTGATGTAACTTGATAGCTGGTTACCCTTGAAGAATTTACTAGATCAGTAGCTTTAAGTTCAGTAACGTCAGCAGGGTGATTTCTTGATAAGAATCTAATAGCTCAATATTGATTGTTGTTTTTTTTTTCAAAATTCATTTTTTGTTTCTGTATCAGGGGTCTTCTATTTATAGGTGAGAATCCTTGTGACTTATGTTTGAAATTCAAACACAGCCGTTTTAGATTTGTCCCCATCTTGACTTGCATTTTGTCCCTGTACATAGTACTGACACTGTCAATTTACTTTTTGACAGTTTTCAGACTGTCCACCATTTGACTTGTATCCATTGGATAAAGCTCTGAATCTTTCCAATGTCCCTTTAATTTTAACCATTGACTTGTTGACAAAATCAGGAGTTGTTATATGTCCTTATCCTTGTAATCTTCCAATGTAACCTTTGATTAAATCGAAATATACATTCAGCAGGTTCTTGTGTATTTAAGTTTGCTGAAATACTTGTTAGTCAGCTGACTGAAGTTTGTTGTGTTTAAAACACTTCAGCTAACTGTATTTTATCTATCTTTTAATTGTGAAGTTAGATTACACCAATTCGAACATAACTAAGTTCCAATCACCACTTGACATGTGGAACTTAGACCTTGGACACATGGTATATGTAATCAGTTTAGGTTACCACAGACTTCCTTAAATTCTAATTCCATATCCTTGACTTTAAACACTAAGTTTGATCCCTTAGCCATCAATAACTGAGTTTGAGCCCTCAGCTTTCAGTCCTCAGCAGGTTCCTAAACTAGTCTACTTACCCAGGTACCTTACTGACCTAGACAGGTATGCTCATGATAGTCAGCTGACTTTTTACAGTGCTTGTCTGATCAAACCTATACAAAGATCAATCTCTAATAAGCCTATACATTTAATCTAGACATCTTTTGCTTTTGCTCTATAACAGCTAGTCTGGCACTCATCACTAAAAATTAAAATATGTCCAACAATTTCCCCCTTTTTGGTGATGATGCCAATACCCTCCTTACAGCAAAGAAAAAAGGATAAAACAAAAATAGAACAAATTCAGTCATTTCACATTATAATCATATGTGTGCAACAATATTACAAACTAGATTAAGCAAAATATAAAGAAATATGAAAGTCTGCTGATCTAGTTCCTCCTTTCTCTTTCTTGTCTCTCTCTTTCTTATTGTTCTTGATATGCTCTTATCTGTCTGACCATGTCTCTCATCCATTGATTTTCAATAAGGGAAAAATCAATATGAGGATTTACTTCCTTCCATCATTTCCATGCCTCAAGTAGAGTTAGATTAATTTGGTGTACTCTGAATCCCAGACGCATGTACAATTGTTTGAACTATTCCAGTGATTCTTTTGCTGATGTAGTAGGTAGACTTCTTCCACCTCTTCCACCTCTACCACCTCTGTGTGAAGCTCTTAATGCCTTAACTCTAGCTTCCCAGAACTTAAGTCCCAAAAAGGAATTTAGCCCCTCATGGAAACCCTTGTCATGGTAAGGTCTCCTCTTATTGTAGTATTATTTCTAATTATTCTTTGAAGAGGTCATCAGTCAGCTGTAGTCTGCAAGGTGCAGGTTCTCTGAATGAATTTGTATCAGCCTCTTTTGCTACAGCTATTTGGCTCTCTTCCCCCTTATTGACATCATCAACAAAACGGGAAAGCAGGCCATGAACACTCTCCTGTGTGATCACTAAGTTATTCAATTGACCTTCCATAATTTTTGTTCTTGTATCAACTGATGTGATCCTTCCTTCTAGTGTTTGCTCCAGCAAATTGATCCTTTCAGTGACTTTAGGATCCAACGCAGTATGTTGAAGTGTTTCAACAGGGTCAGCCATAGCAGATTTGTGTGCTTCAGCAAGGTTGTCAAGTTTATTGTGAATAAAGGCAAACCATTATTTCAAGAACTGTTCCTTGAGTGTATTTCCTTGTTTTATACCTCTCTCATCTTTGGCTAGATTAGCAAGAGCAAACTGAGTGGATGTGATGTTGGAAGCAACTGTTTCAGTAGTCCTCCCTCTATTTTCAACCAAGTTCATAAAATCTTCAAATCTTTGCTCTTGTCTATTATGTTGAGTTCTTAATTATGTAATGTCATTTCAGACTGCCCTCAACTCATCCAAAACATGTGTTGGTACTGTACCAGCCATTCCTCCATCCATGTGTCCAGCAGCATCATCAGTAGGCTCTACAACATTGTACTGTGCCCTCTGTCTGCTGACAACCATGGCCCAACTCCTATCCCTTCCAGCAGGGTCAGGACCTCCTTCAACCATAGCACAAAAAATATCTTCCAAAATTGGATCTTGTGCAGGTTCCAAATCATGTTCCTCCTCAAAGATTGGTACATGTGCCTGTTGAGGTTCAAGAAGCAACAAGTTCTTCTTCAGGCACTTGGAACTCCTCATCACTAAAATAATAGTCCAGCAGCTGTTCATCCTCATCAACAGCAGTCTGCTGACTATCCTTTCCTTCAGTACCTTTTGCCACAGTAGACTGTACTACAGCAGCCACTGTTCTTCAAAAAATGCAGGGGATTCCTCCAATCCTATTGTAAGTTACAACCTTTGTCCAGGTGCTGTCTGATCCTCAGCAACATGTACCTTCAATTCTAACCTTTGTTCAGATGCTGTTTGTTCCTCAGCAACCTGAACCTCATCAAAATGTGTGGGTGATCCTTCCAACCCCATCACCAAATCCAATATCCGTCCTATCACTGTTTGTTCCTCAGTGATCATGACTCTCTGTACAAGAATTTCAAGAAATATTGCCATATTTTCTTCTAGAAATCCTCTAGCATTAGCAATATTTTGTAGAGTATCAGCAGTTATAGATAGCGCGTCCTGAGTATCAATCCATTCCTGATATTGAGCTGAATCCTCAGAACTGATGTCAGGCTTACTATGTGGAATGACAGTCTTCTCATCCAAATTTTCAGACTGTGTGTTGTCAGGATGTTCATCAGATCTTACAACAAATAAAGCATCAGACGTACCAATCATCCTGTTATCTCCAAAATTTATTCCATTATTGATTAGAGCCTCCAAATCATCTATGGTTAGATCTTCCAGATCTTCATCCATTTGGTCAATTTGCTGACCCTGAAAAGACTTGCCAGCACCATTAGACTGTTCTACTCTTGGTTCAGTGGACAATGCAGTTCCACTGGCTTCTCCTTGATGTGTTGGATGATCATCATCAGAATCAGATGATGATGAATCATCACTATCTTGTGCATCCCTAGGGTCTTCAAACAATATACTTCCTTCACCTTTTTCTTCTTCAATGATTTCCATCAATCTCATTTCTAGCAAAGAAGTATTAACCAAATCAAGTAGATTTTCCACTTCTAACTTTTCAAAGGCCCATGCCTCAAAATTTGTCATTGGCCCAGCAGCTGGTTTTTGTTTCTTATAATAGCCAAACTTCAATTGAAAGTAATCAGCAACCAGATTGAGTTTGGGATCAACATACCCTTCTTTCCTTTTTTTCTCCTTCCTTTCAAAAGGCAATGATGGCTTTCTAGGAGCTGTTTGTTCAGCTTGTTGTCCTTCAAAGGTCTCAACAAGCAAATTCAGTGTTTTCTCAGCATATGCCATCAGGTAAGTAGGCTCCTCAGATAGTAAATTTGTCCGTACTACCTCCATCTGCTGAACACTAGGTTCCCCCTGACTTACATGCTCATTAGCAGGGTTGGGAAAATATTGCCATTCCCCCTGAATTATTGCAGAATTGGTAGGGTCTTGTACAGTTATATCAATTTCCACAACAGTGTGCCGATTCGCAGTCGTTGTGGTTCTTCAGTAAGTTGCTCAACAACAACTTCTCCAGCCTCAGTAGGCTCAACAGCTCTTATTGGCTCAGATTCAATAACTTCAACAACAGGTTCTGGTTCAGCAAGTTTGTGTGGTGCTTCACCCTGTTGTTCAGTTGCAACCTCAGTAGTTTCCACAGTAGGGTCTGGAACAGTTTCCTCAGCATGGTGCTGTGGTTCTTCAGTGTGTTGCTCAACAACAACACCAGCATCATCAATAGGCTCAACAACCTCTTCTTCTATTTCCCTTTGTTCCTCCAGAACCCTTAACTATTTGCCTTTTCTATGCTTTTTCTTCTTAGCAATCTCTTTCATTTTTTTGAAGGTCGTTCAGCTTCAATTTCAGCAGATTTCCTTTTTCTTTTATCTTCCTTATGTTGCTCCTTCAAGATCTCAGCAGTAGACCTCTTCTTTACAACATCAGTAGGGTCAGTAACTTGAACTACAACTGGACGCTCAATAGACTCAACAGTCTCTACTGATTGCTTCCTTGTTTTCTTAGGCTTTTGCATTTCAGTTATCTTTCTAGTGTCAGCAACCTTTGTCTTCTCAGTAACTTTCTTAGGTGTAGCAGATTTAGCAACTTGTTTAACCTGCTCACCACCAACATCATCATCTCCATCATTGTCACTTTCCGTTTCCTCATCGTCTACATCTTCATTATCATCCAATCCAGGGATGAGATAGCTGATCTCCTTCTTATATGTGGATTTGTTGATCTTTTCTAGTGCAACATCGGCAACCCTCAGATGAGTCAGCAGGGCCTGAATCTTCAAAACCAAAGGCAGTGTTTTGGACTTTCTTGTCCCTTATCTTTCCTCAGTTATTAATTTCTTCATTTATTGGACAAAGAATCCAGCCCAATCAAACTTCATACTCTTGCAGATGATGATCAGTAGGTCAATCTTGGGTCCTGACAATGTTTCAAGACTTCCACTGAATCCCAAAATGTTCTTGGCGATAATCTTACTCAGCAGATTATACTCCATCCTGATATGATTCACATTGATGCTCAGTGATGATTTTAATACATTATTGGTCTTTATTTTATCAACAAAATCTAATCTTGGCAACCCCATTTCTTCAGGACTGGTTGGTGCATCATTACCAGGTCCAAAACCAAACACTTCCATCAACAGGTTTGAGGAAATTTCAATCTCCCCGGCCATTAACCGTGGTAGTAAATGCCTCTCTATTATCTCTTATCACAATGTTTCTCCAAAAATTTGCAACATTCATGTAGGAGATACTTTCCAACCTGAGATTTAGGACATCTTCCAATCCTTCATATCTTCTGATTCTTCGACCAATATCGATAGCCAACTCAGTTTTATTAGCATCAACAACAAACCCTCTGACACTTTGGCTCGTTCCAATGTGAATATCATCCTTGTCCGCCATTAGAGATGAAAAAGATGAAGACGAAAGCTTTCAAATCTGTGTTCACACAGTGTATTTGCAGAGAAAAAAATGATCTGAAAGTTGTATGTAATGTCTCTATGTATATATCTGTATATATAGAGAAAGTAGTGGGTGGTAACTGTCAGATAAAGTGTTGTACGTTCACTGTAGCAACCACGATTAAAGTAGGAATAAATGTGATGTTGTAACCGTTGGATATTTGTAACTGGGGTTATAAAGGATAAGAATAATATCCAATTACTGTTGACTATCATTTAAGTTTGACTGTCTTGTAACGTATAACTCTGCAGCCTTGAGTTTCAGTAGACTTGGATCAGCAGCCTACTGACAAGGTAACTCTGCTGATCTTGTATCCTTGATTTGTCCAACTAATAATACAAGATGAAGTTTAATACCAATGACTGATCTGTCACGTGAGCTCACTGATGCAAACCTTCCTAGGTGTCCAATCTCACCGAAAGTGTACCGGGTCAATTGTAGTCTAGTACGGTGAGTCAAGGTCGTATCCCACAGGGATGTGATGTCAAACACCAATTAGTTATTATTATCTTGATCCGAATCGCAAGTTTGTTTAAGAAACTAATGATTAACTACAAAAGTTGATAAAATGATAAAAGAAACCTAACCAAGACAATGTGTAGATTAAGCTAATCTCTCATAGTATCATGGGAATGATTTCCATCCATCCTACCATTGGTGTTCAAAAGTTTGAAACGGTGCATTCCTAAGCAAGTAGTCTCCCCTCATACGAGTGTATGAAACTACTCTATACCTCCTCATTGGCCTAGGTGTCCTAAACCTAATGAATTGGTATGAAAAGCACTTGAATGCAATGACCATGTCAACTATCCCCGAATAAAAAATAGAATTCCAATTACGGTCAATTTTACCTTCCGGTTCTCCTATTCCTTCTCCCACACCTAATATCTCCTTTCGGTCTCAACTAAGTTTGTGTGTGCTAGTGCTAGGTGATCAATCCAACACCAACAAGCAATACATTGCAAACAGGAAAAGATTCATCACAATTGAAACTAACAACATACACAATCATTTCAAATCAACACAAGAGATTAACTAACTAGCACTACAACATCATCTTGGCAAGTTACTAATTTAGATACTCATTACTACAATCACTAATATGTCAAAATTAGTATTCATAGTAATAAGATTAACAAAACAAAATAAAACTAGAATGTTACCGATTACAATCGATGAATTTACGAGAAAGGAAGCTTGAATCCATCTCCGGGGAGCTTCAATGGAGGTTGAACCAAGTGCTTGATTTCTTTCCCAATAAAATGCACCAATAGATTAAACAAGCATTCTAGGATTAATTTTTGTAATGAACTTAGCTAAATAAAATCTAATCTTTGGCAAGGAGAGCCCCTAGGGGCGGAGGTGAGCCTTCAAGAGAAAGAGGGAGTTGGGGAAGAAGAAGTGGGTGTTGAAAAATTAGGTAAAATTTCGATCAAAAAGGGTATTTTAATGTTGAAATCCGCTTTTCCCGACGCTTGGCATGCGTCACAAAAGGTATGGCGCGCCAAACGTCACTGTAGCTATATATTCAGAGAGTTCCAACTTCACAGCTGCTCAGAAAAATCTCCATAACATGAGTTGCAGAACTCCGATTGATGTGATTCAAAGTGCGTTGGAAAGCTCGTTTGAAGATCTAAAACTCCCATGAAGAACTCTTCTCCAAAAAATGCCTCTACGGTGGGTAAAATGTCGCTTGAAGATAGGTTACAATAGAAACGCTAACGACAAATAATCCGTTTGGACTCGTAAACTTCCGGCACACTCTTCTAGCCCTCAAATGACATGTTATGCTCACACGTGGCATCACTCGGGGTCTTGGTTAACCTATAATCCTGCAATATAACACAAAAATACCAAGCGTGAATCCGACACGACGCTCCGGTTACTATAACCGGCACAAAACCTATCAAAATATTGATATTTAAAATAATAATTACTATCTACACATTGGGATGAAACTAAGCAAATAAAGACTTGAATTGATACAAAAACATCAATAAATGCATGAGAAATGGGGATAAAACATCGTAAAAAGTATCATCTAGTTGAATTACATCACTCACCCAACAGGACAAAGACCAATCCACTAGGCAACTTTATTTGCTCAATTGTCCAAACACATATAAGTACATTGAATTGTTGATACCAATGACTAATCTGCTAAGTGAGCTCACCCAACATAGCAAAGACTAATCCCCTTGGTGAATTCCAGTACATTGCTGATCAAAGGTGTGTCAGTCAACTTTTATGATTCCAAGTTCAGTCCTTAATTTAGCAAATCTTTCACTATCCAATGGTTTTGTGAATATATTAGCAAGTTGATCTTCAGTAGGGATGTAAAGAACCACCACATCTTTCTTTTCAACATGATCCCTTATAAAGTGATGTCTCACATCTATATGCTTTGTTCTCGAGCGCAAAACAAGATTTTCTGTAATTGCAATTTCACTTGTGTTGTCACACATTATAGGAATTTCTCTTTCTCCAATTCCATAATCCCTTAACTGTTGTCTTAACTATAGTATTTGTGCACAGCAACTTCCAGCAGATATATATTCAGCTTCAGCAGTAGAAGTTGATATTGAGTTATGTTTCTTGCTAAACCAGGAAACCAGTCTATTCCCCATCAACTGACATGTTCCTGTGATGCTCTTTCTATCAATCTTGCATCCATCATAATCAGAATCTGAGTAGGATATAACTTTGAAACTCCCATCTTTTGAATACCATATCCCTACTCCCAAAGTCTCTTTTAGATATTTAAGAATCCTTTTTACTGCAGATAAATGACTTTCCTTTGTTTAGATTGAAATCTTGCACAAACACCTACAGCAAAGGATATATCAGGTCTGCCGGCAGTGAGGTACAACAGACTGCCTATCATCCTTCTATATAATTTCTGATCAACATCTTTGCCGTCTTTGTCTTCATCCAATCTAATGTTGGTACTCATAGGAGTTGACACCTTGGTGTTGTTTTCCATACCAAACTTCTTCAGTAGCTCTTTGGTATACTTGGTTTGATGAATGAAGATTCCATCTTTCATTTGTTTGACTTGTAATCCCAAGAAATAGTTCATTTCTCCCATCATACTCATTTGGAATTTACTTTTCATCAGATTAGCAAACTTTTCACATAGCAATTCATTTTCAGAACCAAAAATTATGTCATCAACATAAATCTGTACCAGTTGGGTGATGTCTCCTTCATTGATTCGGAAAAAAGTCTTGTCAATGGTTCCTTTGGTAAAACCATTGTCCACCAAGAATTGAGATAGGGTCTCATACCATGCTTTTGGTGCTTGTTTCAAACCATAAAGTGCCTTATTTAGTCTGTACACTTTATCTTCTTGATCCTTAACTTCCAAACCAGGAGGTTGCTGAACATAAACCTCTTCTTATAGAATGCAATTCAGAAATGCACTCTTGACATCCATCTGGTATACTTTGAAGCTTTTGTAAGTAGCATATGTCAAGAATAATCTTATATCTTCCAATCTTGCAACTGGGGCATATGTCTCATCAAAATCTATTCCTTCTGCTTAAGAATAGCCTTTTGCTATACTAGTCTTGCATTATTCCTTACAATGGTACCAGATTCATCCAATTTGTTTCTGTATACCCATTTGGATCCAATTATATTTGCATCATTAGGCCTATCCACTAGTATCCAAACTTGATTTCTTTCAAATTCATTCAATTCCTCTTGCATAGCAATTATCCAATCTGGATCTGATATTGCTTCTTCAACAACTTTAGGTTCTATTTGAGATAGAAAACAAGTAAACATTGCTTCTAATTGTCTTCTAGTCCTCACACCTTGTTGTATATTGCCAATAACTTGCTCAGCAGGGTGATCCCTTAACCATTATGGATTTTGGTTAGTTTGATTCTCAGGAACATCATCTTCAGTAGGGTCTGCTGTTGCTTCAGTAGGGGGTTCAGTAGATCCTTGAACTGCCTCAGTTGTTGCATCAGTAGTGTTACTAACAGGGTGTTCAGCAGGGGCAGAGTCAGAAATCTTTAAGTCATTTACCCTTTCCAAAACATCAACACATTCTGGATCAGTGACTTGTTTATTCTAGCAGGTTCTGAAGTTTCATCTTCCATTCCAGTGAACTTAGATTCATCAAATAAAACATGTATTGTTTCTTCATGTTTCAGTGTTTTTTATTCAGTACCCTGAATGCCTTGCTGACAGAAGAATATCCCAAGAAGATTCCTTCATCTGATTTTCGTTGGAATTTCTTCAATTGCTCCTTATGATTTAATATAAAACATTTGCTTCCAAATGGATGAAAATAGGATATATTGGGTTTCCTTCCATTCCAAATCTCATAAGGTGTCTTCAGCAGCTTCTTTTTCACTGAGGTCCTGTTTTGTGTATAGCATGATGTGTTGACTGCTTCAGCTCAATATCTTTCAGGTAATAATGCGTCACAAATCATAGTCCTTCCTGCTTCTTTCAATGTCCTGTTTCTTCTCTCAGCAACCCCATTTTGCTGAGGTGTACTAGCAGCAGCCAGTTGATGTAGCACACCATTCTCCTCACAGTATCTCTTATAACTTTATTGAGAAATTCAGTACCCATGTCTGATATGATTTTCACTACTGTCAAACTTTTCTCGTTCTGTGATCTTTTTAAAAGTTCTGGCATCTTTTGAAGTGTTTCACTTTTCTTGTTCATGAATACTACCCAAGTGTACCTTGAATAATCATCCACAACTACTAGAGTGTACTTCTTTCCTGTTACACTAGTTGGTGTTACTGGTCCAAATAAATCCATGTGCATCAGCTCCAAAACTCTTTTTGTTGATTGCTTAGTCTTTGACTTGAAGCTTGATTTTGTTTGTTTACCTTGCTGACAAGCATCATATATAGCATTCTTTTTGAATGTGATCTCAGGTAAACCAATCACCAGTTTCTTCTTCACCAACTGGATTGATATCATCAAAGTTTAGATGATTCAACTTCTTATGCCATAACCAATTTAGTTCTGACTTGGTATACACAATCAGGCATGTCTCTGGAATAGTAGTACACCAATCCACAACATACATGTTTTGTTGTCTTTTTCCAGCCAACACAACTTGATCACATCTTTCACTAATGACAAAACTGTCCAGCGCTCAGTAGGTTGTAGTCCAGTCCTTCCACAAATGCAACATTCCTGATAGTTAATCCATTTCTCACAAGTGTGCCATATCCTCTTGTGTATCCTGGTGTGTTCTTGTTGCCAAAATTCACTCTTGGACCGTCCTTTGCTACATAGTTTGTCAGACAGTGCTTATTCTTTGTCATATGTCTGGAACATCCACTGTCAAAGTACCAGACACCCTACAAAACAAAGTTAATGTATTTTAGGTACCCAAAACTGTTTGGGTCCATAATGGTCAGTGGTAAGCATAACCCTTGGCAAATTTCCATATGGTCTTCTTTGAAAAGTGTTATACTTTTGTTCATACATGTATTCTACACATCCATAAGGTCTAACATTTGGTGGTGTAGGACTCACATATGCTTTCTGGCCTTTTGTTCTGTAATGCTCTTTGGAGTGATTTCTATTGTTATAAGCACTAGCATAACCATAGGTTTGCTGTATTTTAGGAGCAGATCTGTAATATGGAGTCTGCTGAGGTCTTGTATAAGTCCTCTGCTGATTCCATTACTGAGGTTTTACCCTAGCAGTATAGTTATATCTGTTGTTTCTAGCAGTAGGATCAGGAATATTCCAATCTACATCAGTAGGGAACAATCTACCTTTCCCATGAGATAAGTATCTCTAGAATGATTGACATTTTTAGGTTTAGGATTCTTATACTTGGAATATTTCTGATTTTTGCCCTTTTGTGGTCCAGCAGACTTGGTAGCAGGTCTGCTATCAGCAGGTCTAGAAGGTACAACAATCCTACTCTTAGATTTATTCTTTTTGTTAGGTACTAATGTCCTTATTGACTTCTGATTTTGCATTTTTGAAGCATTCTCAGTAGTTTTCACTGTCTCAACAACCTTTTTGGGAGTTGGATCTTGTGCAAGCACAAAATTAGGACCAATTCTGGTACTAGGTTCAGAAACCTTACTGGATCCACTCTTATTAGACTGTTGAGTCCCAAATCCAAGGTCAGTTCTATCACCATAAGGCTTTCCAAATTTGAATACAGTGGCAGAACAAGATTGTTCAGTAGATTCAGCAGCTACTGAATGTATATCAGACTTATGCTGATTCTGTCCAAACTCTTTTTCCTTTCCTTTGAGAATTCTTAATTCAGCTTTTAATCTTTCAACTTCTGTTTGAAGAACTTCTTTTTCAGCCTTCACAGCCTCATAACCAGATTGTATTATCCTCAGTTGATTAAGGATGGCATCCAAAGTTTCTTCATTGTCAGAATTTTTTGGATTAGAACCACAAGTTGATTCACAATCACTTTCAGCAGGGGTGTTTATAGATACAGAATTGTATACCTCCTCTATTTCATCCATATTTGCCATTAAAGCATAATCATCCATATCGGCAACAAATGCAGTATCATCAGATTCATTTCCTTTTTCTGATTCAACTTCATATCCTGATTCATCTTCAGCAACCATAGCTTTCATGCCAGATCTTTTTTGCTGAATTTTGCCCTTTAGTAGGTCTGGACAATCAAGTCTGAAATGTCCAGGCTTCTTGCAGTTGAAGCACAGATAATCAGGTTCCTTTTTCTGTTTTAGTTCAGGACAGTCAGGTTTGAAGTGTCCTGGTTTCTTGCATTGAAAGCACAAGTAATCATTATCTTTCTTGGATTCCTCCTTCTTCTTTTCACTAGATTTCTTTGTGAAATTCCTTGGAGAACCCCTTCCATTTTTCATCATTGTGATTTTCTTGCTCAGTAGGGCAATTTGCTCTTGCATCTCATCCAGTAGATCATCTTGAGTTCCTGATGTTTCTTCTTGATGTGTGGCAGCCAAAGCAGTGGTCTTTGGCTCTTCCTTTTCAGTCTCAGGTACAAGTTTCGTACTGAATTAATAAGCCTTGAGATCTGAAAATAACTTGAAGGTATCCTCTTCATGTAGACTTCTCATTTCTTCTATTGCAGTCACCTTCATTTCCCAAACTTCTTTTGCAGGTAGAGCTTCTATGATTTTTGAGTTGATTTCTTCTTTTTAGTAGTTTACACTCAGTAGGGTGAGTTCATCCATGATGGCATTGATTCTTGATTCCATTTGTTCAATGGTTTCATTTGGTTTCATTTTCAAATCATGGAACTTCTTCTTTGCCACACTGATTTTGTTCTTTTTGATTGCATCAGTGCCTTCACAAATTAATTGTTACTTATCCCAAAGTTTCTTTGCAGTCTTGGAATCTTTCACCTTCATGTACATATTGCTATCCAAGGTTCTGTATATGATATCAATAGCAATATTGTTGAGGTTTGCTCTTTTTCTATCTTCAGCATTCCATTCTCTTTTTGGTTTTGGGATATACTGAGTTTCAGTTCCCACTGTTACTGAATTGGTGATCTCCAGTGGTCTATCAGTCGGCACATCCATCATCTCATCATGTGTTGTAGCTAAAAAAGCCTGCATACGACGTTTATACTCATCAAAACGATCTAAAGAACACATCAACATTGTTCTAGCATACTGGTTGTTATCCATGATGCAAAGCTTTGAAAATCAGAAACTTGAAAGAGTTTTCAAAGTATTTTCACAAGCACAACAAGTAGGATTACTTCAGAACAGAAACACTGCTCTGACACCAATTGTTGGTCCGTTGAAAAGGCTTTGGTTAAGTTTAGGGGGGTGAATAAACTTAACACTTAAAACTTTCTGAGTTAAAAAACTCAGCAAGTTCGCAGCTCGCCGATCGGTGTCCGTCGACGACTCGCATAGTCCGCCGACTATTGATTTTACTGAATTTGTTGCAGCGGAATATATTCAAGTTCAACCTTATTACTTGTTGTTAAAATATTATACCAAGTATTAGATACTCAGTAGTGTAAGTGTGTGATTCAGTTGCTAGTTTCAGTAGATTGATGTGCTTAATATACTGAATGTAGAAAGTAAATGCAGTAAGTAAGTAGGCAATTTTATAGTAGTTCCAGGTGGTGTAATCCTATCAGTCCACTCTTCTCATGTGACGTTGGAGGTAATTCACTAGAGATCTTTGAGGTTGCGGTAACAAAAATCCCTAAGTTGTCTGTCCTTCACCAATAACTATGGCTTCACAAACTGAACACTTGAAGCAGGTAGGATTGCTGCTCCAAAGTATTCCACTGGTCCTTAAAGGGTAGGATTGCCTCTTCACCAGCTCACCACAAGCAACAGTCCTTGAAACCAAAAGATGCTTCACTATCTTCAGCAGGTTTCTTGTAAAAGAAAGTTTGAATCAAGTAAGTTATTAAGCTTTCAGCAGCTTTATCAGGATGAAATGATCAGCAGCTTCGAATCTTCAAGTGTGTATACTTGATGTAACTTGATAGCAGGTTACACTTCAAGAATTTACTAGATCAGTAGCTTTAAGTTCGGTAACGCCAGCAGGGTGATTTCTTGATAAGAATCTGATAGCTCAAGATTGATTGTTTTTTTTTTCAAAATTCTTCTTTTGTTTCTGTATCAGGGATCTTCTATTTATAGGTGAGAATCCAAGTGACTTATGTTTGAAATTCAAACATAGCCGTTTCAGATTTGTCCCCATCTTGACTTGCATTCTGTCCCTGTACATAGTACTGACACTGTCAGTTTACTTTTTGACAGTTTTCAGACTGTCCACCCTTTGACTTATATCCATTGGATAAAGCTCTGAATCTTTCCAATGTCCCTTTAATCTAAACCATTGATTTGTTGACAAAATCAAGAGTTGTTATATGTCATTATCCTTGTAATCTTCCAATGTAACCTTTGATTAAATCGAAATATACATTCATCAGGTTCTTGTGTATTTAAGTCTGCTGAAATACTTGTTAGTCAGCTGACTGAAGTTTGTTGTGTTTAAAACACTTCAGCTGACTGTCTCTTATCTAACTTTTAATTGTGAAGTTAGATTACACCAATTTGAACATAACTAAGTTCCAATCACCAGTTGACATGTGGAACTTAGACATTGTACACAAGGTATATGTAATCAGTTTAGGTCATCATAGACTTCCCTAAATTCTGATTCCATATCCTTGACTTTAAACACTAAGTTTGATCCCTTAGCCTTAAATAACTGAGTTTGAGCCCTCAGCCTTCAGTCCTCAGCAGGTTCCTAAACTAGTCTACTGACCTATGTACCTTATCGACCTAGCCGTGTCCGTCGAAGATAGTCAGCTGACCTTTTACAGTGCTTGTTTGATCAAACCTATACAAAGATCAAACTCTAATAATCCTATACATTTAATCTATACATCTTTTTGCCTTTGCACTATAACAGCTAATCTGTCACTCATCACTAAAACTTAAAATATGTCCAACATGAGGAGTTTGGCAAGTTCCTTATACCTATTATTTTCCATTCAAGCAATTCAATTTACGCTTGCTTTACATTGATTTCATTATCTGTCCTCTATGTTTGGAACAATGTTTGAATAAATTGCGTTCTAGGAGTGCCTAGTTTTTTGAATCCTTGTTTGTCTTTAAGTCCGTAAGGATCCAACCATCATTAACGCGAGAAGTCAGTCCGACCTAGCCCCGCTTGCCATAAACTTTAAGACGAGATGTCAGTCTAATCTGACCCCGCTTGTCTCAACATCATTAACGCGAGAAGTCAGTCCGACCTGGCCCTGCTTGCCGTAAACTTAAGGACGAGAAGTCAGTCTAATCTGACCCCGCTCGTCTCAACATCATTAAGTAATGAGAGAAGTCAGTCCGACCTAGCCCCACTCGCCGTAAAATTTAAGACGAAAAGTTAGTCTAATCTGACCGCGCTCATCACAACATCATTAACGCGAGAAGTCAGTCCGACCTGACCCCGCTCGCCGTAAGCTTGAAGATGAGAAGTCAGTCTAATCTAATCCTGCTCGTCTAAACATCAATAACGCGAGAAGTCGGTCTGACCTGGCCCCACTTGTAGTAAATTTTAAGATGAGAAGTCAGTCTAATCTTACCCCACTCGTCTCAACATCATTAACGCGAGAAGTCAGTCCGACCTGGCCCCGCTCACCGTAATCTTTAAGATAAGAAGTCAGTCTAATCTGAGCCCGCTCATCTTAACATCATTAACGTGAGAAGTCAGTCCGACCAAGCCCCACTCACCATAAACTGTAAGACGGGAAGTTAGTCTAATCTGACCACCGCCCGTCTTACCATCACTAATGATAGGAGTTGGCCCGGCTTGCCCCTGTTCGTTGAAAACTTCGCCGCCTATTCGACCCTGCTTCCCTCAAGTCATTAATGTGGGTAGTTGGTTCAATCTGACCTAGCTCGCCAAAAACTAAGTCAGCCAAATTTTTGACCCAGTTCGCCGAAGATCAACATTTGATCCCCCCATGTCAGACACCTCTATAAAGTTATTATGCATGGCACAGGTTCAAAGGGCATGACCATCCCACGGAGCTGGAATACAAACTATCTCCACAAAATTTACCGTCCAGGACAGGTTCCAGACTTAAACAAATTATTCAGTTTAGCAACATTGTTTCAATATCATATTTATTAGTGAATATATGTAAATAAAATAAAATAAAATAATTTATTTATTCTGTATTTATTATAGAGATTTGTAACCGTAGAATATTATATTCTAGAGATATGCTTATCTATGTACCTATTACTACAATACACACAAGGAAATATTTCTACATTTCTCTATATGGTATCAAAGCTCCTCCATTTCTCCTCTTGATTTAGCAGTACTCCTTCTAATTACCAGACATCTTCCTCTCTAAAATCAACCCTTCTCCTCACGTGTCTCCGATTCCCTTGTTTGTCTTTATCTCATTCTTCTCCTTTCACTGTTCTTGTTCTACTCTAAACCATGGCTGAATTAATCTCTTCTACTCCTCAAATTATGGCTATCAACACAGCCACCCAAACCCCTCTCAAACTTGACTCTTCCAATTATTATGTATGGCAGAAGCAATTTACTACTCTTCCCCAAGGCTATGACTTGCTTGGATTTATTGATGACATCAAACCGGCACCACCAAAACTGATCGACGACAAAGGGATGCCCAAACCGAACCTGGCATTCTCTCCTTGGGATCGGCAAGACCAATTAATTCTCAATGCGATCATGGCATCCATCTCTCAATAGCATTCTCATTTGATACTCAATGCCAAAACCTCCGGTGAAGCCTGAAAATACTAGCCGATGTGTTTGCTAAACGATCAAGAGGACGAATTCATACGGTTAAGCAAACACTGAAAGCACTCTAAAAAGGTGATAAGTCAATGTATGAATTTCTATACCTGGTGTGCAGTAAAATTGACGAACTCTCTATGCTTGGTGCTTCCAAGGGTCAAGATGATGTGGCTGATTTGATATTTAATAAATTGGGTGATAATTATCATGATTTAGCCAGAGCTATACAAGCCCTGACAATCCGATCGGATTCGATGAACTCCATGAGAAGCTGCTGAATTATAGCAATCTAATCAACGAATCGAACCTGAATAAATCGATCCTGAATCAGTCCTTCGGTCCAGCAAGTGCACACGCCGCCATTAACCGCCCACCGTCGCACTCACAGTACTCCCAGGCAGCCGGGCTGCTGTCCTGACCTGTCTCTGAGCCATGGTGACATCCTGCCCCAGCAAATGCAGCTCCTTCAGGCAGCACTAAATCACAGCGATCTCGGCGAACAAATATAGGTAAGTGTCAACTTTCTCTGTGCAGGGACACTCAGCCAAATATTGCCCTCAATTCCAGGTTCAAGCAATTGGCATGCCCCCATCACAGCCGCAACAATGGCATCCACGGCCGCCCCAAGTGTTTGCTACAACACTAGGGAATTCAAATTGTTTATTGGATAGTGGGGCGACTCATCACATTACCTCTGACCTTGAAAACTTGTCCCTCCACGCACCTTACACTGGTAATGATGATATAATGGTTGGTGACGGAAACTCTCTTCCCATCACACATACGGGTTCGGCCTCTTTTCCTTTATCTTCTTCAAAGTCTATTACCCTTAATAATATTTTATGCGTTCCAAAAATATCTCGTAATTTAATTTCTATTTCTCAGCTCTGTCAAAATTATAATCTTTCTGTTGAATTCTTACCCTCAAAATTTATTGTGAAGAATCTTCTGAAAAATCGCCCGTTGATGCATGGACCGGTTAAAGATGGGCTTTATGAGTGGCCATCCAAACCCATTTTCCCATTTGCAGCAAATAAAACGAGTCGGCCCGTGTGGCACCACATGCTCGGTCACCCTTCCAATTTAATTTCAGTCTCTTATTTCTCAAAACAATTTGGATGTTATTTCCTTTTTATTTAATTATTGTGCTGCTTGTCCGGTTAATAAAAGTCACAAACTTGTTTTTCGATCATCTACACTCCATTCTTCCCCCCTTGAAATTATTTTCTCAGATGTGTGGACTTCTCCAGTTCACTCTATGGATGGTTTTAAATATTATGTTATATTTATCGATCACTTCACAAAATATATTTGGTTTTATCCCCTCAAAAATAAGTCTGACATTGCTTCCACATTTACTCACTTTAAAGCCAAAGTATAAAACTACTTTAATCTATGTATCAAAATTCTATACTCCTATAATGGTCGTGAATACATTGTGCTAAAAGATTTTCTTGCTTCAAATGGTAAATAATTGATACTTCAAAATTCTCTCACTTTACGACACCACCACACACTCCTGAACACCATGGCTACTCCGAATGTCACCATCTCCACTTTGTTGAAACTGATCTTTCCCTTCTCACTCACGCATCTATGCCTCTCAAATACTAGACTTATGCCTTCGTTATTTCCGTCTATTTAATTAATCGTCTTCCCACCCACACTCTTTCCATGCGGTCTCCTTATTTTTGAATCTTTGGTGAAATTCCCAAATATAATAAATTACGTGCATTCGGTTGTCTCTGTTATCCATGGCTTCGTCCATACACCACTCATAAGCTGCAGGCCCGATCCATTGCATGTGTCTTTCTGGGATATTCCCTTACAATAAGTGCCTACTACTGCTATGATGGTACTTCCTCCAGGCTTTATATCTCGTGTCATGTAAAATTTGTTGAGGCTATTTTTGCCTTTCACGCCTCAACACCCGCCCCCACCTCTACCCCACCTCCTCCATCTTCTCCTACCTCATCCCCTTCCCTACACCCAGTTCCCCCACCTCCCCCCACATCCATCCCTATTTTCTTCTCCACCTCATCAGCACATTTTGAGTCCTACCTCACCTCACCCGCTGCTAGCCCTCTTTCCCCACCCCCACCCACCCACACCATGCGTACTCGTGCTCAAAATAATATTCATAAACCCATTCGTAAACTCAATCTCCACACCCAACTCCTACCTAAAACAGAACCCACCACCATCACCCTAGCTCTTAAACAACCCAAGTGGCATAATGCTATTCAAGATGAGTATGATGCCTTTGTACGCAATGATACCTGGGAACTTGTTCCCTTTGATCCATTTTGTAATGTTTTTGGCTCCAAACGGATTTTTAGGATTAAATATAAGCCTGACGGCTCGATTGATCGGTATAAAGCTCGCCTAGTTGCTTGTGGCTTTCATCAGCACCCTGGTATTGATTACTACGAGACATTTAGCTCGGTTGTTAAACCAACCACTGTGCGCCTTGTTCTCTCTATTGCTCTCATGCAAGGGTGGTCGTTGCGTCAACTCGATATCAATAATGCATTCTTACAGGGGCACCTCCATGATACTGTCTGTTTATCTCAACCACCTGGGTTCAATGATTCTGCCCGGCCTCAACATGTGTGCAAACTCAAAAAGTCCATTTATGGTTTGAAGCATGCCCTACGGGCTTGGTATGATGAATTAAAGAATTACTTACTCTCATGTTGGATCGATAATGGCGCAAAATACACTCTAGAGGGGGAGTGGTGAATAGAGTGTTTGGTGAATTTTTAACTTCTTTTCGAACTGAACACAAGTACTAGAAAATTAAGTGCGGAAGCTCATTTAATAAACTATTCGCTTGTGTTATAGAACCTTAGTGATCAAATGTGATTATACAAAGTGTGCTCAAAACAGGTATATCACATAGGCAGGCTTAATAAAAGATGATCGAACAAATAGATTCAAAAGACTTTGATTGAAACTATATTTATTTAAAACAAATATGCAGACTGATATAATAATTTTACTTATTACTTTTAGTGACGTTTTATTGGCATCGCAGAAAGGTTGACCATGGAGAAGAAGCACAAGTTAGAAACAACAGATTCTATTTCTATTAATCACACAAATTGCAATGCAAATGACAACAACTTGATACAATGGAAAATCCAGATTGAAATTGATTATTACAGCACATTAACAAATGTAGTCCAGGTTGCTCCAAAATCCAAATTACAAATTAAAGTTCTGTTTCAAGAGCAGATTATAAAATAAATGGAACTCTTAAGTTTATTTCAAGTAAGCAATTATTCAAACATATAAGTTCTAATTACTTATTACACCAACAAACAGCAACTTGTTCAAGTACAACAATTAAACCTTACAGATGAGCTATTACAAGATATATCATATAACATTCAGACCAATTACAAGATTAGCAGAGTTCACAACAATTCAGATTCAAATATAAATCAAGGATGAAGGCAAGACATAATTACATTTAGCAGTAATGAACATAACAAATACGCTGAACTTTTAGCAGAATTACTGGACTGATAAGCACACCAAGATGGTAAGTTTATCAGAGCAAAACTCAAAAACCGAATACAAGGTGTTCAGCATATACTATCAAGCAGGCTAAGCAAAGCAGCTATAAGCTATTCAGATTCAGCAACAGCAGGCAGTATGGATCACCAAGATGTACTCAAAGCTTCAAATATGCAGATGGTCAATGAGGACTTAAGGATATAACTCAGCCCAGAATTCAACAAGATCAATACAAAGATTCAGCAGGTACAATGTGCAGCCAAGCAAAGTGTTTCAGCAGTATTATGTGAGAAAAACAGATTTAGCTAAGCCAAAGGTGTATAGCAAGGCAGCTAGTCTGCAGGGCAACAAAACAAATGCATAGCAGGTTATGCAACAGCAAGTTTAGCAAAAAAAAAATATAAAGCAAACTAGGATAGCACAGATTATGAATATGTTAAGTGCAGTAAATTCAGCAAATCACACAGAGACAGAATAAGTAAATAAATTCACTGATTTCAACTAAGATGCAGTCAATGAAACATGACCACACAATGATACTCCGTCACAGACACGAGTCAAGACCAAATATCTGAGAGGTAATATGGATACAATCAAGATCAAAACACTGAAGCAATTCTGGACTTGTGCTAATGGTTAGATTCACACAAGATCAGTTATTGCCAAAACAACTTGAACAAGAGCCTATTGTCCTCACTAGGGCTGTCTTGTTCAAAAGTTCAGTCAATCAACCGATCTTAACACTCATCAAACTTAGCACAATAACAGAATTCTATCACTACCAAAAACACACAAATTCACAAGTACCATGACTTAGAAATGCAGTAAAGTGGTAATGCACTTACTAATCAATTCAGAGAGTCTACAGTTCACTTTTCTGCACTTAACATAGAATGCCAAAATATGTATCACCTCCATTTCTTGATCGAGTAATCGATTACCACAGATTCAAAGCCAAGCTTACAGTTCCAGTATTCCACTGACTGTAAACTTGCTCTTGAATCACTCAGGGACGAACTACAGCTTTCACAACACAGAGAACAAAACTTTTGTTTGAAAATGTATGACTGCAAGTGTGTTTTTCTCTTAATTTCGCAAGTCCAAAAGTATTAAGTATATATAGTGAAATGAGGGGTAAATTAACTGCATTTCCGAACCAAAGATTTGAAGCTGCAAATCTTCAGTCTTTAATGTCCAAATCACGCCATACCGAATAAGGGAGGTTGCGTGATCAAATCTCCACAAAATCTGCTTCGTAACAGTGCTGGAGATGGCCACGCCCTTTTTTTTAATAGGCTCCCAAGTCAAATAAAAATAATTAATGCGGTATCTGATTCATATAAATGTATTACCCAAAATCGTCATATTCGACTTTCAACACGAGATAAGCTTACCAGCACTACTAAAACTACCATACAGATTGTTTCAAAGTTAATTATAAACAAAGAATAATAATAATAATATAGACTTCCCTGTCAAAGAGCTGGATGCCGGAAATCACGAAGTCAAAGATCGAGGCTTCGATTTTAAGCACATGCCGCCATGAAAAGAACGAGTCAAGGCTGCATTTTTAATGCTTGAACCCTCAAATCATGCCTTCCAGAATATAATATTCGGGCAATGATTTTGAATCACAATCGAATCAGGCTGATTACGGAAAGCTTCAAAACCTTCACGAAATCGAGTTGCTGGACTTTCCATAGAAGGATTTTCCACGTGGTTGCTCGGATTGACCAAAGGCAATAAACTGTTCTTACCAAAGAATCATTTCAGATTCAGAGAGTAACGGAGAAGAAAATTCAGAAAAAATGAGATGGACGTTTCATCCAAAAAGGCTGAGGGTAAAGAGGTTTACGGTAGAAAGTGTCTTAGGGTTATTAGAATTCAGGTTTAGGAGGTGAAGTGGATAAAGGGCCAAATTTCAATTGTTGGACTCAGATAAAAAAATATAATAATAGTAATAATAATAATAATAAACACTTGTAATAAAAGCTTTAAATCAAACGGAATGTGGTTTTGAAAATTAATCAACATAAGACTCGGTATCACAAAATACTCAACATCTCACTGGGTTTTCGTCACTCACATGCTGACATATCTTTATTCATTTACTCTCATGGCCCTATACTAATCTATATGCTTATTTATGTTGATGATATTATTGTTACTGGTAATAGTTCTTCTGAGCTTGGCAGGTTTATTCTGTGATTATCATCTCGATTCTCGCTCAAGGATCTTGGACCTCTCTTCTATTTTCTAGGGGTGGAAGTCATTTATAATCAGGATGGTATTCTTCTCTCTCAACGACGGTATATCACTGAATTGATGGCTAAAGTCAATATGCAAGATGCAAATGCAGTTGCCACTCCACTCCCATCTGATATTTCCAACTTATCATCCAAGTCCGGTACACCGCTCCCCGATCCAACATAGTTTCGCATGGTCATTGGCAGCCTACAGTACCCATCCTTCACCCGCCCAGATATTGCATTTGTGGTAAATAAATTATCTCAATATATGCATCAACCCTTTGAGGTTCATTGGTCCTATGCTAAGCGTATCCTCCGGTATCTCATCAGCACACTGAACCATGGTCTTCAACTTTATCACACTTCTCCCCTTGTTAGGTGTAGTGCCCAAAAGACAATTTCTGTAAATGTTTTTGATAGGATTTATAATTCATCTTAATATTTGCATTTATGCTTATATTAATACACTGCTGAAAACCCTAAGTATATCGGTATGTAATCATATAACTCAGTATATGACATACACACGAGGATTCAGTTAGTGATGATATGCTTAAAACTAGTTAGTCCGTGGAGAATTTAATCAGAGTATGGGTCTCATGATTAATATAACAATAATGCGCCTAGAACACTTAACGGTGTGACCGTCTTATCCGGACCGTCGGTATAGGGTACCTAGTTGGGCATTTATATATGATGTCTATCATATAGGACTGGACCAATTGGATTTGAATTCTCGATATAATTCCGTGATCGAGAAATCTTGTCGAATCACAAGATGATCAAATATGGATTAATCTCAATCCTGATGTGATCACGCGCCTGCAAATTGGTTCAAAGTAGGGTTTGATGTGTTAGTTAAGGATCACTTGGATACATGTGATCCGAACACTTCTCGTTGGCTCTATTCTCGGAATGAGTGAGTAGTCCGTGAATTCACGGATATGGAATCCATTCCTTCCCGCGGGAAGTAGACGGACGCTTCCTTATTTGTTAATCCTAGAAACTGATCGATGGGCCTAGTTTATATTATATTAGTTATGAACTAATTGATCACTAGGGGGTTAATGGTAAATAAGGATAAGATGTTTTGAGAAGGGTTTACGGAAATATCCCGAATCAAAACGAACAGTCTATGGAGGATTTATCCGTATGTAATGATTATATCAATGGACGTTTATCGACTCAATGATTAAAGTGTAAGTATGTATCTATAATCGATAGAGTTCAGTTTCAGGTTTATGGTGGCGTAATCCCGGAATTAATAGATTGAATAAGAATTGTTCTGTTCGATGAATAAGTTTATTTAATTTATTGTAGCTACTGGTTATAGGTCCATGGTCCCCGATGTGGCTCCTAACATGCATATGTTTGTTGACGTTGGGCCTCAATGATAATTAAGTAGTTGGACTATTTAATTGATGTGTGAATAATTATTTAGTGGACTAAATAATTAAATACATGGAAAAGACATTTTTCGTGGACTCGGCCCATTATGTGAAATTTCGTGTGCTAGTCTTATTTGACTAGGGCATGGCGTGTTCTACATGTTGTGATTAGGAAGAATTAGTTTTCTTGGATAATTACATGTAATTTGATTAATTGTTTATTTGTTAAATAATTAATCGGGAGATATTATATATTATCTATTATATATATCTAAATTAGTTTTAGAATATATTAGATTTATCTTATATTTAATAAAAGATTATTATGATTGATTATTTAATTAATTATTGAATCCTTGGAGGAAAATGATTTCTCTCATATATAAAGAGAGTTCTCATAAGCCTTTTAATAAACCATAATACACGCATATACACACAAAATAAGCTTGGAGTTTTTGGCCAAGCTTAGGGTTTCGAGTTGGGAAAATCTTCGGGATTTTCCGGGTAGTATATCGAGGAGGTCAAGCATCAAGGATCAACATCCACCGGTTGTTTCTTCGAGATACACATCGGAAGACTGTGGCATCTCAACTATTTGGATTTCGGCTTCTCAATCTTTGGATCTAATCTTTTGATTGGTAAGTAGATGTAACCTTCTTGTAGTTTAGATCTATTTATTTTATATGCTTTAATTTACATTGATCGTGATCCTTGTTATTCCGCAGCATAATCGGGCGGATCTAGATCCGTCCGGCGATATTACATTCAACAAGTGGTATCGGAGCCTCCGATCTATAAATTAAAGTATATAATTGATAGATCTAGGAGTGGAAATTGCATGTTTAGATTGCATTTTTTTCCCGTTAATTTTACTTCAAAAATCATGATGATGAATGCTTTGATATGTTGTGGTTGAAGAGATGGATAGGGGTTGGTATTGTTTACTCGTTAGATCTATTGTAAACTCATATAAATTCGTTTATATGAGTATAGGAAATTTGGTAATTTTAGTTTATTAGAAGTAGATCTGTTTTGTCTCTGTTCGTTTTTTATTTATTCCCGGAGATTGAGCTGTGAAACGACAATCCGTCCAGTCAGAATGAAGAATAAAAGTTGGTGATCAAGCCCTCAAAATTTGGTGCCGATCGGAGTCCGTCTTGATATCAGATCGCTGCAATAATGTTACTGCTGTAACGAGAAAAGCACGAACGTTTGTAAAAACCCTAGCCGTGAGTTCGTCGGATTTCTGTAGGAGTTTGGAACGTTGAAACATAGATCTGACTGTTCCGTTTGACTAACATGGAGTTATGAACAAGTCCAAAAACTTTCAGGTCGATCGGGTTTTATCTCGATGCCCGATCGGCTCCAGGAAGACACTGCTGCGCCACAGTTGTAAACAGATGCAGCAGTTGGGCCATCAAAAATCTAATCCAACCGTCCATATTCAAGTGGGAGAAGTGAAGAACAAGTCCATAAATTTTCGTGATGATCAAAGTTCGTTTGGATGTCCGATCATCGATAAAATGCAGCAGCAGCAGATTAGAAAATAGTAAACCCTAGTTAGGGTTTGTTTATTTTTCTGTTTAATAGGTTAGATACGGGGGTACCAATTATCTATCTCGATGTTTATTTTCCGCACTAGTATGTATGCGTAGAACCGGAAAATTGCCCTGACATGCATTACATCATGAATTCCACTCCATATGCATACATGTAGCTATTTAATTCAGGATAATTAATTAGGCATGTATCCAACTCGAATAATTAGTTTAATTTTTTAATTAATTGTTGTGGGAATTAATTAATTAGAAACTAATTAAAGAATCGAGGAACCGGGTTTTGTCAATCGTTAAGTTTTCGGTGATTGATTCTCGGTGAATCCCACCTTAAAATGGAACGAGATTGCGGGTTTGTTCCGTAGTGTCTATGGGAATGTTTGACAATTTAAGAAATCGGAAAATCATGATACATGGGTTCGGAAATGATCTAACCATGGTTCGGTAAGTTCAACTGAGCTACAGCTCGATCGACTCACCCTCTATATGTGACGTTTGCACGGGGGTTCGGCAAGACTTAGCATATCCGACAAGCCTTTACTGCTAAACGGGGCTTCTCCTAGCCGGATCCGACCGACAGTCACATACGTTCCAACGAATAAGACGGGTAGGCTTGCCTACATTACCAACACCATTCGGGTACATGATTTATGGTTTCTTATAATATTGTCAAGTCCAAAACCGCGATCAGTAAACCCACCACTTTTTCAAAGTATTGAGTGAGAGCGGGGAAGGCGACAGCCGACCCCACGGACTCTACTATAGATGCAGGCAAGTGAGAGAATGGTGACGCCTCATGCCACTTTGATTTCGGCCCCCTTCGGATGGTGTTCACTGCTATCAAAATTCAAGGCTTGGTCTCCGAAAGGATAGGATCTTGAGGACTCACCGGGTCACTGACCTACCCTACGTAGGCATACTCGGGGCGTACTTAAAGGTCTGATATACTTGGTCACACTCATCAGGATATTTTAAGAAATATCTTGGCTGAAAAAGGAAGGTAATCGGCAATTAAAGTATGGGATGTACGATTCCCATGAGATGTTTGATTCTCAAAGTTTAATCATCGAGAGAGTGTCACGGATTTATCTAACAAAGCAAACAAGTAATAATCCGGTTAACCTCAAGTATAAGGATCGTAGTAATAGTGGTTAATGCCGGGTCGATCTTACGGGGAACTGGCGATTGCTAACCCTAGTTTTTGTTTAACTAACTAACCTATGTCACGATTACTAAACTAAACAGCGAATGAAACAAAACAAAACAGAAAATAAAACTAGACATAGGATGTAATCCAAAGCTAGGAAGAATACGGGTTGCGAATTTATTTAATACTAAACTAAACTAAGATGCAAATAAAAGTAAACTAACTAAACAAATTCAAGTTTTAAGGATTTAAATCAAGTTTATAACGAACAAACGAGGATTGATCCACCTATCCAACAAGCATTGATTTCCTATCTCGATTATATTGTGGTTTTTATCTAGGTTGTGATTCACCTTATCTAAACATGAACCCTAATTCCTTAGAAAGTTCATATATTAATCTATTATCTTCCAAAGCAAGATTAACGCGTTTTCTAACCAAAGATGTAAACTTTATGTTTATAATCTAGCAATTAAACCTATTAACTTCCGTTATGATAGATTCGAATTACTATTCTTATTCATGATGATCTAGGGTTTATTAAGATTTCCATCAACAATAAACAATCACACATGCATATCTTCCGATGTAAAAGAAATTAAACGTAATAAGCATGAATAAGAAACAACCTTTAAATAAAAACTCACAGTACAACCGAAGAAAACGAAATCAACAATCGTTGGATGGCTTCACAATACTCGTTTGATGAAGCTTTTAGCCTCTAAACATCCTCAGCAACTCGAATTTGCAGAAATAGTACATAAAAAGTAACTAGTTTAATCTAGATCTAAAATGCATAAAAACTGGAATAAAAAGGAGAAAAACGCAGCCTAAAGCCGCCCCTAGGTTTAGGGTTTTGAATAATGAGTGTATGGTATGCTTAGGGTTGAGAAACAGCCGCATATTTATAGATCTCTAAGTCGGTTTCACTAAGTCGGCTACCGGACGCCCGTCTGGATCCTTGAACGCCCGTCCATTCTTCATATGAACTTCAAATCGGGCCGAGTCATGATCAGACGCTCGTCCACCCGCCGTCCACCTCGGCGTCCAAACTTCCTGAATCAACTTTCCATCCCTGGACGCTCGTTCAATTTACCGGACGCCCGTCCACCGGACGGAGATTCTCCGGACGCCGATCCAAATGTTCGAATCTTGATTTCTTTGATCTCTATCTCTTTTCATCTTGTCAATTCCTTCATTATCTCTTTTAAATCACCATATATTTCGACTCTTATCTCTTTTGATCATCATTTGAGCCTTGAAAAATGTATCTACATCATATAAAAACACCACAAAATGTAATATCGCTCAAATAATCGTAAAAACATAATTAAAGCACATAAATCAACCTATTTTGCGATTAACTCTTTTGAAATATCATTTACTCAATATTTCCATTAAACACACGTTTCCTATGCAATTTAGTACAAATACGGGGAAAAATATCATAGAGTATAGCGTTATAAATCGTATAAAATCACCCTTAACAGAGAGATTGTCTCAGTTTAACCGTCATCGTGCTGATACCGACCCCCTAGGCGGTGGTACGATGTGAGGTTAAATCCTTGGAATGGTAGGATAGACTTTTACAGTTTATAATTGCTAAAATTTATCTAGCCGTGTATGAATGAATTTTTTCTGTCAATTTTATTTACAACTATCATCTCTAGGCTACTAAACTGCTAGTGTAATGACTTCGTTAAATGTGGAAAGTAACAAGAACGTTGAACTCATCGAAGAGTGCAATTAAATCTCAGAAGAGATATTCCGGTTGAGCCTTTAAATCTTAAGTGACATAGTATAGGTATGTCACTGCTGTCACTCGTGATGAACGAGAGATGCACTTTGTTCAAAGATGATGTAGGACTATATAAATTTCTATTAGTGAATTTTAATTGTGTGAACAATCACACAAGAAATTTCTAATTGAAAAATTGGAAAATCATAAATAAAGTGTTGCTAGTTAGACGGTATTTGGAACCGATAAACTAGTGGGAGCTTTATTCTTATGATTTGTTGTTTTCTGAATCATTAGAAATGTGTTAGAGACTGCACAAGAGTTTTTCTATTCCTGGAAAAACATGAACAAAGCATTACTAGTTAGACGGTATTTGGAACCGATAAACTAGTGGGAGCTTAGTTCTGTGATTTTCTATTCTCTGAAAAATCAAAAATAAAGCATTGCTAGTTAGACGGTATTTGGAACCGATAAACTAGTGGGAGCTTTAACCTTATGATTTGTTGAATAGTCCAAACGAGTAACACTATCATCAGACATCCCACAGTTCACGAGTAGTGTCTACTCAAATGATTTGCTAGTTCAAGACTATTTCCATATAAGGAAAGTCAAGAATGGGAAAGAATGTCTACACGTTTTAGTCATCTATTAACGGTGATTTTTACGGTTTATAAGACTTTATTTCGTAGCAATTTCCTTTGTGTTTTATTACTTTTTATAGAAAATTAAGTGTTTAAATGATTTATTGAAATAATGCGTATGGAAATGATCTAATTGCAAAGTTGAGCTAATTTCGTGGTCTTATTGATAATTATGTGTGGTTTTACACTTTGCACGTTTTCATGGTTTTGTAGGTCCGCGAACATGTTGTGAACGTAGTTTAAATGGAAAGGAGGAAGATGCAAGTGGAACTTGGAATAAAGATATCAAGAAATCTAGACGTGTGTTTGCCACTCCATCCATCAGGACGGGCGTCTGAGGAAGAGGATGGGCGTCCACGAAAGAAATTCGATTCAGGGAAGACAGCTTTTTGTTGGACGGGCGTCCAGCTACCTTAAACGGGCGTCCAGGAGAATAGAAAGGATAGACTTGGAATTATCTTTATTTTTATTTATTAGGGTTTAGACTTTCTACCAATTATACCCTAAGTCGGCCAAAACAACTATATAAAGGAGTCATTTAGAAGAACAGAAACAACAACTGATGCTGAACCACAAGCTGCGGCCAGAAACCTAGGAGGCTTCACTCGGTCGACCGAGTTCCCCTGCTCGGTCGACCGACCCATGTTTTTTTTTTGTTTTTTTATTTTATTCTGCATGCTGGAGATGAGTAAAGGCTGAGGCCAGTTCGAGCAAGCATGTGAAACCGTTTCTGCAACATCTTGATCTCAACTTTGGGATTGTTTTGTGAGTTTTATTAGAGTTGCATCTTTATTATGTTTAATTTGTTTTTATGCAATTATATCGATGGATTGTTGCATGTTTGATGTTTAACGTTTGATGAGAATCGTTGTTAGACTTAGATCACCGTAGTAAAGATTAGATTTTTAACCTAAAAATAGCGAGAGTTGTTAGGTTAATTTCTAGGTTGCTAGATTGAGAAATCTTACACCTTTGTTATGAAAGCGTTAATCTTTAAGATCGAGAGATGAGAGATTAATAGGCGAATTATCTAAGAGATTAGAAATTCATACTTTTGATAGGTGAACCACAAACTTGCATTAAAAATCACTAAACAATCTAGAGAGGAAGTTGAGGGTTGTGAGATCGGTGGATCATTGCTTGTTCATTTTCAATTTATTTGTTATCATCTTAGTAATTTTATTATCTTTTTAGAATAGAGTTATTTTCATTAGTTTGGCTCGTAACTATCTTTCCTGGCTTTGGATTCTAGATCCTCTGTCCAGTTTATTGTTTTCGTTTTTTTAGTTCTGTTTTATTTTATTTTTCGTGACAACTTTAGAGAAATTAAGAACTAGACCAACCTTGATTCCCTGTGATTCGACTCCGGTTGTAACTACTATACTACGATCCCTGCACTTGGGGTAAACCAGATTATTTTATTACTTGTTTGTTTTTCATTGCATAAAATCCGAGACATCATCTAAACTAAGTAGTTTCAAGGATAAACCGGAATATTAATAAATGGAAAATGAGAGGATAAGGAAGGTGATTTCAGATCACTGACCAATGCATCCTCAACGATTTCCTCGAAAGCTAAGTTCTTTGGAAGAACAAGGTAGCTATGCATTAAACGATAAATAGAGTAGACAATGGGCAGTTATTTCAGCTAGAATAGTGGGAGTGATATAAGGAAATGAATTTCGGTTCAATCCTTGAATATCACAGAAAATTTATTTTCTGTTTTCAGATTCGTTGGAACAAATGGATTCACTTTCAATTCAATAATTTGTTTGTCTTATAGAAAGTGAATTTGACATTTTTAGCACGAATCCAAGACTCGGACTTTTGTTTGATAAAGTCAGAACCACTAAGAAATGCTGAAAATGTATATGTAACAAATCTTAAACTATTAAGGGCAAAAGGTTTCCGTATTTAGATAAACACTTCTTCATACTCTATTAATTAGTACATATTTCCTAAAGACAAGATCTGAAGACTGGCTTAGGGTGATTTTTATCTCCCATTCAAGGAACACTATCTCAAAAAGAACAATGAATTAGCTTCCTTTCAACCAGGAAAGGGTAATAGATTTAAAGAAGTAACATAGCTTGTTCATAATGACCTTCGGGGTCTTGTGAAAGATACAAGTTAGAAGGAGCTTCTGAGTAGTGACATCTCGTCATACAACTACTCAAAACACCAGTAGGATTATCTAAAATATTTGGAGGTATCTCTGATTTCACCAGAGATAGAGTATTCCATGCTCAGTAATAGGCCATAGCATAGTCTTAGGACTGATGCTCGGCCTGCCTCCAAGTGGAATTTATCCACTGAGGGATAACACCATAAATTTGCCTCATATAGTTATTAATGTGCTACAATACACTACTTAACTCATTTAAGATATTGGTTGCGAAATAACAGTTTACACTATCATGTAAAACCGAGAAGTCTACCTAGAAGATGCTTACAAATTTGTGGATAAGGAGTTAATTCGGTTCACCCCACTTCCGTCAATATAGGCATTTAACACTTAGTGCTTCAAGGTAGGACTGGAAATTTTGCGTACACATTCAGATGATGACTGTTCATGCAATATCTTATACGTTGACTAAAGGTTGGCTATAAGATTCTTAAGATCAGAAAGTGACGGTTATACTGTCAAAACCCCTTCTAAAAGGGTCTATGAATAACAACCTTGGACTTTGGAGTACGGTTACTCAAGGTAGTTACTAATTGATTAGATCAGACCACGTCCAACATTGGTTGTCGGTGATAATACTGATAATTACTACTAGATCAGAATATCGATCCACCAAGAATGCAATGGGAGTATGGTTTAACCATTACCTATTGTGGTTTTCTGAAGACTTTGCAGTTTAGAGGTGATTGATAACATATGGTTCCTTGGGGGCTGTATAGGATTTTGATCAGTAGAGGTTGGTTTAAAAGCCATAACCCTGTGAATGGAGTTTTGATACTCCAGTTCTATTCACACTCTAGTCGAACCACCCGAGTGTCTCAAGCCCAGTGGGAGTAATTGGATCAACATGATAAGAGTCGAATGAATAGAAATTTTAACTTTCGGTACAAAGCTGAGTGGTCTAGGGGTGATTCCTTAACAAGTAGAGAGTTAACCAGACCGTGAACTCTATCACCACTCAATCTTGTTTGATTTCGTTAGAAAGCAGAAAATAGGGGTGATTCCCTTGGACTTTCTTGCCGAACAAAGGAAATCTGAATTCATTCAGAACAGAAGGGTTTTAGCTAAGAACTAATGGCAGATTCATTATAAAGTAGAAAATATGGGTGATTCCCAGAGACTTTTTTGCTGGACAATCGGAATCTGAATTTATTCATAACAAAGGCTTATATCCTTTGCGGATTAAAGCAAACCTCTAGGTCATTTAAAAGTCACAAATTTCAAGTATGTGGACTTGACCAAAATATTGATAATTCTTTCATAGACTGGATGTCAGTATTGATAGAGTAGGGTGTCTCAGATTTTTGCAATGAAAATAAACAAGTAATATATTTATAAATCCGGTATACCCCAAGTGTAGGGATCGTAGTATAGATGTTGATACCGGGTCGATATTACGGGGAATCGGGGTTGTTTAATCTAGTTTCTATTATCTAACCTAACTATGTCACGATTAATACTAAAAAGATACGAAAATAAAACAGTGAAAACTAGAACGAAAAACGAAACGACAAATAAGAATAACTGGACAGAAGATCGAGATCTAAAGCCAGGACAAATATGGTTGCGAACTTATTATCTAAACTAAATCTATTCTAAATCTATTACGAAATAAAGGTCGTAAATTTACTAAATAATCCAAATTCAAGTGGTGTAATCAATGAAATAAAAGATTAACAAGCAACCGATCCACCTATCCTACAACTATCAATTTCTACCTCGATTATCTCGTGATTCTTAATCAAGTTGTGGTTCACCTAGCCAAGGTATGAACTCCTAATTTCTTAGAAAAGTTCGCCTATTAATCTTCTATCTTTCGATCTAAAGATTAACGCTTTCTAACCAAAGGTGTGAAATTTATAAGTTTCTAACCTAGAGATTCAACCTAGTAACTCTCGTTAATTAGATTAAAGGTCTAATCTTTATTACGGCGATCTAGGGTTTAACATGATTCTCATCAAAATCAAACATCATACATGCACAGATCTTTCGATATAATTGCATAAAAATGAAATAAGCATAATAAAGATACAACTTTGAATTAAAAACTAACAAGACAAACGAGAATCGAAACTGAATTGTTGATCGGACGGCTTCTCAATGCTTGTTCAATAGAGGTCTAGCCTCTTAGCATCCTCTTGAAGATCGAATTATTTGAATAAAAATACATAAAAAGTGTTTGAATCTAACTAGAAAGTAAAAGCAGTAAAAACTGAGCCGCCCCTAGGGTTTAGGGTTCAAAAATATGATGTAATTGTTGTAAATAACAACGCTATATATATATAGAATTTTAAGTCGGCTGCTGCTATGTCGGCCACTGGACGCCCGTCTGATGGGTCGAACGCCTGTCCAGATAGCTTGAAAACTTCGAATCGGGCCGAGTCATGATCAGACGCCCGTCCTTCTTTAAACCAGACGCTCGTCCATCAATTTTGGGAGAACTCTGAATCAAATTTCCTCTCTTGGACGCCCGTTCACTTTCTTAGACGCCTGTCCACTGGACGGGACTTAGGACGTGCGTTCAGTGGACTGGATTTTCGATTTCTCCATCTCTATCTCTTTCCTTCTATTCAAATCTTCCTTATCTCTTTTTCATCAATTAAATCCGACATTTATCTTCATTGAATCATCTTTTGAGCCGCGATTTGCATCTACAAGTCATTAAAAACATCGCAAAATGTAATAATATCCAAATAAACATAAAATCATCATTAAAACACATAAATTATCCAATTTTGCGAATAAACCGTCTAAAAACTCATTTGCTCAATAACTCAATTAAACACTTAATTTCTATGCAAATTATACGAATATGGAGGAAATTGTTACAAAATATTACGTTATAAATCATATAAAATCACCCTTAACAACTCCCCCACACTTAGATTTTGCTCGTCCCGAGCAAAACAAAACGAAACCAAGGCTCGGAAGAAAGATAGACATCTCAACAAATATAATACATATTCAATAACTTAGAGGTTCACCCCGGTGTGTGTGCAAAGCCATAACAAACTCCCACTAAGTCCAAACTTGAAAATTTCAAGCAAACTAGCTAATACCCCCTTCAAACTAGAAATAAATGATACTTATAAGATGTACCCTACAAAACGTGACATATCCCGAAAAAGATGAGAGAATACATTTAGGACCTTTCTGATATACTCAGAGGATAGTCCCTACAACATATCTGCCAGTTTATACTGGGGATAAGGTATACGATAACTAAATCTTTTATTCATTTCATACCACTTCTTATATAAGTTGATTTAACTATTTCACTTTTAAACGCACATCAGAATGAGCTATTGCCCTGTCATAGCAGAATAGGATATTCGAGATATACCCTACCTTACTCAAATCATAAGGCAGCTTCTTCTGACTGTCGTGAGCTTTTGGTAATCATAGTGGTATAGGACATTCGAGATATGACCTACCTCACTCAAATCATCGACCAGCTTCCGACACACCCAATTAATTCATATATTTTTCAACTTTTTCAACAACATCAGTTATGCTTTACTTATCATATTCAAACCTCAGATATTCACAGTATATCATACTTTAACTCTAAATACAAACTATCATAATCGTCACGATACATACGTTAGCACTAAGCACATGACTTATAAGATAACAAAAATCACTAATCCAAAAGGGGTATAGCTTTATATTATAGCTCATCATTCACTATGGCTCGTGAAAAATATATATCGGGTGAAACAACTAACTTACTGGACATACAGTATATAGCATCAATGACTATAACAATAACGAACAAAGATTATGCATTGCTTACTCGGGACAGAACAAAAACAAAATTTTGAAAAATTTAGCTCATTTTGCATAGAAGCATAACGAAATAAGCAAATGATCGATACACATAAACCATTCCCCTCCCCCACACTTAAACCACAACATGTCCTCAGGTTGTGCAGAATTACAGAATGGATAAGAGTACTTAGCTGATTTGGTAACAGATACTTGAATCGTTGGTCAGGCCGGAGCCTACGTAATGACAAATAGAACTCGTAACCACACGATGTAAAAGCGAGCTCGTCAATACAGCTAGAAATATACCTGCACTACTCGACAAACACGGAAAAATCACGGGGAAAACTGGGAAATATACCAAAATGAAAGGATACAGTAAAATCGAATTATGTCAAAAGATGAAGCATTCAATACAATGAAAAGTGAAAGCATAGGTAAGTCAAATGAAAGTACGGAATGCCTTATGGCTTACAAGATTCATCGAGAAAAATAGACAGTAGCTACATGAAAAGTACAATGAATCAAGTAAGGAAAAGTAGTAAGACAATACAACCATCGTACCAAAGAAAAACAAAAGCTAGAATCAGAAAAATAAGATCAGGTCTGCCCCGGCGCCGCAGAATCATCAGCAGGAGGTGATCCACCCGTAGGAGAGTCAGTCTGCTCCTCATCCGAAGACGACTCAGACTCGTGAAGAACATCCGTAATGGCTTGCTCAATCTCATCCGATTAGACATAATCTATAATGCTCGGGTTGAAGACTCTGTCGTCCCTCGGAGGCCGGTCCTCACTTATGCACCGCAAAATAGTCAAGATATTGTTCTGGGAAGTCCTAATATCCTCCATCCAGCTCCGTACACTGTTAGCCATACTCAATCTCATCCGGACAGAGGGAGATAAAGATGGAAGGGAAGATGCTCGATGTGGTGCCGAAGATGAACCGGGCTCGCGTGCTGCCTCAGCCTCAGACTGTCCCGAAGATTTCACTTTCTCCCGCTGCAAGTACCTCAGATTTTTTGGTTTGTGATCGGCCTTGTACTCGGGAACTCCAGCATCAATACATAAACTGTGGATCAGATGGGGACATATCAAACACCGAGCATAGACCTTCTGATTCGTGGCTATCTCATCGAAAATTGCTTGTCCTACATCCACATTTAGCTTGAAATTCAAGGCATATAACATCCCAAGGTCGCCAATGTGAAAATGAGTCAGGTTGTTCTTAGGTAACAACCTGTTCTGAATAAACCGACATTGGACCTTCCAATCCTCCGTCCAACTCGTTGTCACCAACTCTTTCCTATCTCCGCCCGGTCTAAGTGTCCATGGCACCTCCGGGCATACCAACAAACGTAAATCCTCCAGTGGATCCTCTCCCGCATCCTGCTTAGCCTTTATTTCCTCCTTGTAGTCCAACCCCTCAAAAGGTGCCAAGTTATACTTCTCGTTTATAACCTTAGGCGTAAACGGCACCTTTACCCCCCGAACCATCACAACTCCGGCTTCCAAATCTGTTTCCGAGCAATTGGCATAAAACTCTTGGACTAATGTAGCATTAACTGGGGTCCTCGGAGTTCTCATCAATGCTCCCCACTTTCTATCCGTAAGCATTTTAACAAAAGCGGGATCAACCTTGGTATCAAGGACGGCTCGCTCTATCAACATAGTCCTTGTTAGATAACGCTTATTTTAGACCTCCATCACCTTAGGGTTCACGAATCTCCGTGCAAATGGAATAGGGACAGGGGGTCTCACATTCTGTCTAACCGGTTGCGCTCCCTCAGTTGCTTCCTCGGCTTGCTCAGCTCTAAACCTAGGCACGTCTCCACTCCTTTCAATCCTAGGCATTCTCACTAAGGGTACATCATCATCAGTGGCTGACCCCGACTCAGACTCATCTCGTAAAGGAAACTTAGATTGACCTCTAGGAGGATTCTGACGTTCACCGATACGGATACCTTGGTTCGGATTGACTAACGTGGGGTCTACAACCTTTTTCTTCTTAGGAGGTTCAGTGGCAACTCCCTTACCATGCCTCTTTAGTACCGCTTTGCGAACCATGGTGAACTAAGGCTACACAAACAACAATCCCAACCCCAAAATCAAACAAAACCACCCGTTTATCGTCCAAACGGGATTTCCCAAACAAAACAACACCAAACCACAACAAACCACAATGCAGCCCATCCATTATCATCCATAACCATCCCAGATCACCACAAAGGAATCAAGAATAAACAAAACAAGAAGAAAAAACCAATAAGGTGAATTTCATGTAAAAGAGTCGACTCGAAGATCGAACTCAAAAAAACATGAAATAAACTACGAAAAGCTTATAAAATCTTACCAAGTACGTTGAAGGGATGATGATGATGATGATGATTAGAAGTCCTAACCGTGAACAATCGAACCCAAAGATTGGATTTTTCCCAAAAGAAAACCGCACAAGCTAGGTCACCCAATCGAATTATCTGTTGTTTGTTGGAGGATTTGGGTTGAAGAATCAACGAGAGGGGTTTGAGAGCTGTTTGTGGGACTTTGAATCGCCCAATTTGGTTTAGAAACAAGGATTTTAGGGCAAAAGAGGTCGAAAAGTCGGGTTTTTGTAATTTTGAAAATTCTGGTTTGAATGAAATCTGGGGTCAGGGGTATTTATAGACGCAGGTCTGAACGGGCGTCCATTAAACTGGATGGGCGTTCAGCTGGGGATCTTATGAACTGGACGGGCGTCCAGATATTCAGACGCTCGTCCAGGTTGTCAATTTTTTTGAACAGAGTTGGAGGGAATCGTGCAGACGGGCGTTCAAGAGATTTGGAAGCTCGTCCAAAATTTTCAAAGGACGGACGGGCGTTCAAGAAGGATGGACGCTCGTCCAAGACAGACATAGACCAGACGGCATTCAAAGGCATGGACGCACGTCTGAGGCAGACTTTAACAAAAACTTAAAATGCTTCATTCAAATCAAATCAAACCCTTATTTTTATTATAAAAATTCATATAAAACTTCAAATAAAAGATAAAAGCTGAAAAACACTAGAAGTAGTGGGTTGCCTCCCACCGAGCGCTTTTGTTTAACGTCGTTTGCTCGACGAAACAGCCTAACAACGCTAGTCATCGTAAATCTCCGCCCAATCCACAATCCGGATCAGACGGCGGAGCATGTCAATAGCAGGGGGAAAATCAAACTCATCCTGTAGAGCCCAGTCCTCGCCAGCAACATCTACTCCTTGGAAATGCTCAGCTTGCAGCACTAGCGCCAAGTCAGTCAGCATCGGATCATTGATGATTGTATACGGTCGTCCTAAAGTCTCCTACGGTCCTTCCGAGCTAAAATCTCCACCTCCCGAAGATCGGGGTACAATGAGAACATAAGTAACAGTCCTGATGCGGGTACTAATATCAAAGTCAACGTCCAAAATGATAGTCCCTCCGGGTCCGTCACCTAGAGTGATAAGTGGGATCCTATTAATGAAAGGAAACTCCTGTGGTAGAACTCCGTAATCCATATCTAAAATACAGCTAAACTGAATAGATTCAAACAAAATCTTAATTAGACTTACGATAAAAACTAATCAAAGAAAAAAGAAACAACATAATAGAGAGTACTAATATAATAAAGGATATCTAGGATGCCTCCTAGTGGCGCTTTTGGTTAATGTCGTTAGCTCGACACTCTTTTAGCTCAGCCTGGATCAGGCCATTTAACTTTTCTGCCTGCCACTACCTCGTATAGGCTTTGATCAGTAGTGTGGCTGCAGAAACAGCATCTAACACATGAGGTCAATTCTTTAATTGCCTCCCACACACGTTTAAACCTCCCCATGGCTGATTTCTTCTTCTTCTGACGACGTTTCAACTGTTGCTCCTTCGCAAACTCTTCCATGTCCCAACTACCTGCTAGAACTTCTTTAGAGGGACCACTACCGTCATCCTCAGAAAACAAATCGGGCGAAAACTCGTCAAATTTATCAACTTCTGAAGTACCACACCCGAGGGTATCGAGGAATCGAACAATCAAAGGTTGTTCCTTGACTTGACCAATGTAATGCTTGCAACTTTGACCATTCACTCGGAACGGCTGGTCACCATAACCTCGTAGTTCTAGAACACCTCCAGGAATGATTTGGAGAATTTCAAAGGGGCCGGACCATCGTGTCCTCAGCTTACCAGGGAACAGATGTAACCTAGAGTTGTACAATAAAACTTGTTCCCCTACTTTGAATTCTCTCTTCTTGATTTTGGCATCGTGAAGGAGTTTCGTCTTTTCCTTACTTATCCTATCACTTTCGTAGGCCTGAAGTCTAAATTCATCTAACTCATGCAACTGTTGCAATCGATGTTTTCCACAAGATTGGGTATCGAAGTTCAAAAACTTCGTGGCCCAATAGGCTCTATGCTCTAACTCGACTGGCAAGTGGCATGGTTTACCATAAACCATTTGGTAGGGTGATGTACCCATGGGGGTCTTATAGGCAGTTCGATACGCCCACAGCACATCATCCAACTTTAGACTCCGGCTTTTCTATGACCGTTAACTTGTTTTCTCCAGGATCTTCTTTAAACTTTGGTTGCTTCTTTCAACCTGACCACTAGTCATAGGATGATATGGTGTGCCAGTTTTATGCCGGACACCATATTTCTCGAGCACTTACTCCAGGGGTCGGTTGAAAAAATGTGTCCCTTCATCACTAATCAAGGCGCGTGGACACCCGAATCTCACGAAGATGTTTTTCTTTAAAAACTTCATGACCGTCTTGTGATCATTGTGAGACATAGCTTGAGCCTCCACCCATTTCGATATATAATCCATGCAGACTAAGATGTATTTATTTCCACAAGATGATGGGAATGGTCCCATAAAATCGATGCCCCAAACATCAAAGACTTCACATTCTAGGATGGGTTTTAATGGCATGTCGAAACGCCGTGTTAAAGTTCTGGTCCTTTGACACCTATCACAAGATTTACAGAAAGCTTATGTATCTTTAAAGATCGTGGGCCAATAGAAGCCGGATTGAAAGATCTTAGCAACGGTTTTCCAAGGACCAAAGTGACCACCGGTAGGTCCACTGTGGCATTGCTCAATAATATCACGTTGCTCGGATTCTGGAACACATCTTCTCGGCAATCCATCTTTACAAATCTTGAAGAGGTAAGGTTCGTCCCAAACGAATGTTTTCATATCCGAGAAGAATTTCTTCTTCTCCTGATAAGACAATTCTGGATCAAGATATTGGGAATGAAGGTAGTTTACGATGGAAGAATACCATGGAATATATGGAGCACAACCGTCGATAAGAATGATATTCTCCAGAGGAAAGTAAAGATCTATATCGTCGGGGTCATCCTTTTCCTCACTCAACATTCTTGAAACGTGATCAGCCACTACGTTTTCACTGCCTTTTTTGTCTTTGATTTGGACATCAAACTCTTGTAGGATCAGTATCCAACGTAGTAAGCGTTGTTTAGCCTCTTTCTTAGTCATTAAGTAATGCAACGCAGCGTGATCAGTCCACACAACCACTTGAGCACCCAACAAGTAAATACGAAACTTGTCCATAACGAAGACTACGGCCAATAATTCCTTTTCAGTAGTCGTGTAGTTTACTTGGGACGGATTTAGCGTGTGACTGGCGTAATAGATTGGCTGGAATTTCCCTTTTATTCTCTGTCCTAAGACTGCGCCAACAGCATAGTTTGGCGCATCGCACATAAGTTCAAAGGGGAGATTCCAGTCAGTCGAAATAAGGATCGGCGCAGAGATTAATCGACTTTTAAGCTCCTCAAACGCTTGCTTGCAACTTGCATCAAAATCGAATACAACGTCTTTTTTAAGTAGTGTAGACAGGGGCTTGGCTATCTTGGAAAAGTCTTGAATGAATCTCCTATAGAAACTGACATGTCCAAGAAAACCTCTGACTTTGCGCACATTCTTAGGATAACCCATCTTCTCGATAGCTTATACTTTGGCCCTGTCTACCTCAATACCTTTGGCGGAGATCTTGTGGCCAAGAACTATTCCCTCATCTACCATGAAATGGCACTTTTCCCAGTTTAGGACTAAGTTCTTTCCACACATCTGGATAAGACCTGGTCAAGATTATCAAGACAATCATCGAAGGATTGACCAAAGACCGAAAAGTCATCCATGAAAATTTCCATACACTTTTCAACTAGCCCGTCAAAGATAGCCAGCATACATCTTTGAAATGTAGCTGGGGCATTGCAAAGACCAAATGGCATCCGCTTGTAAGCGATTGTACCATAAGGGCAGGTGAAAGTGGTTATTTCTTGGTCAACTGGATCGATGGGTATCTGAAAATATCCTGAGTATCCATCCAGGAAATATTAGAATGCATGTCCCGCCAGGCGCTCTAGCATCTGGTCAATGAAAGGAAGGGGGAAATGATCTTTCATTGTTACCTCATTGAGTTTCCTGTAATCAATGCAGACTCTGTAACCAGTAACAAGCCTCAATGCTATTTCTTCTCCCTTCTCATTCTTCTCAATAGTAATCCCTCCTTTCTTGGGAACTACCTGAGTAAGGGATACCCATTCACTGTCAGCGATTGCGTATATGATACCCATATCTAAAAGCTTGATAATCTCTTTCTTGACCACTTCTTGCATATGAGGGTTGAGCCTCCTCCGGGGCCGTCTAACACATTTCGCACCCTCTTCGCCTTGATTTTATGCATACGGATGTCGGGAGATATCCCTCGATGTCTCCAACTTGCCAACCAAAGGCTTTCTCATTTTTTCTCAAGACGTTTACCGGCTTCATTTCTTCTAATCGAGACAAATTGCGTATATAATTAATGGATGCTTGTCACCTTCTCTTAAAAACACATACTTCAGATGTTTAGGCAACGGCTTCAATACCAGATCCGCATGGGGGTCTTCCAAACTTGATTTAAGATCTCCACTTTTCAACTCAACATCGCTGAGTTTACTTAGTGGTCCCACTGCCAAAGCTTCTCCTTTCTACAACTCATCCTCAATTTCAGCTTCTAACTGCTCTAGATTCACCACACCATGATTATTCAGCTTCTCAACTAGTCGCTCGTATTCAGTTGCAACAGCCATGACTTGCTTTTCCATGAAATCATTGAAGTCATCGACGTATCGTCAATGGAGAAGCCGGTTGGTCTTTCAGAGGGTTTCTGGCTAGCTTTGGAAACATTGTAACTCACATCTTGATCACCAACTCGTATCGTCACTTGCCCACTATCACAGTCAATGAGGGCTCTGGCTGTAGACAGAAAAGGTCTCCCAAGAATTAGAGGGACATGCTCATCCTTCTCTATGTCCAGAACGTACCAGTCCACCGGGAAGGTAAATCTATCAATTTGAACTAGGACGTCTTTTAGTATTCCCGCAGCTTTCTTAGAAGATCTATCCGCGAATTGAAGATTCATGGTTGTGGGTTCTAGAAGATTGTCTAACCCAAGCTGTTTGCAGACATACAATGGCATCAGGCGTATGGATGCACCCAGGTCACATAAAGAGTTTGGGAAGACTAAGCCTCCCATTAGCAATGTGAGAACAAATTTCCCAGGGTCACCCATCTTGATTGGTAGATCTTCATAATTGATCATAGAGCAATCCTCACCAATCAACCGATCCATGTCCGCTAACTTCTTCTTAGAAGAAACAACATCCTTGATGAATTTGGTATACTTAGGCATCTCAACCAAGACCTCGGATAATGGAAGATTAACCTGAGTATTTTTCAGAAGGTTTAGCACTTTTTCATACTTTTTGTCCATATTCAAGGAGATGTTGCTTTTTCTAGGTGGAATTGGAAGCTTTTTCAAGTCACTCTCAGAAAAGGCTTTCTTCGGGGATGAACTGACAGCTTTGTCTTCCAAATCCTTCCACCTTACTACCTTTTCATTATTCTTACTAGTCAGGGGATCAGCCTCCTGACGCTCACTTGATTCTTCATTCCTTAGGGGTTCAGCCACCTGAGGACTTCCAACTCTTTCACCTCTCAGGGGATCAGCCACCTGGGTATTCTCTTGCAGCCAAGGGGAACGTAGGTGCTCGACTTCCCCTCCTGCCTTATCGCTGGCAGGAGGGGTTAGTGGTTTCCCTGGTGAGGGGGACCACTTAGTTGAGTACCTGACCTTATGTTCATCACACTGGCCTCTTCTCTACCGTACGGAATTGAAGGTACCAGGTCAGTGCATTGGCTATTATTTAGATCGGTCTGGGCAACTTGACCACCCTTAAGATTCTTTTCTGTGAAGCTGGGCAACTGCCTAGGGGGTCTAGAAGCTAAATGTTCAGCCAATTGCCCTAGTTGCCTCTCAAGATTCTTGAGTGTCCTGTTTTGCTCCTCCCGAAAGGAGCTCCATTCAGCTTGGATATCACTCGAGTGTGAGGGCCCTTGAGAGTTTTGGAAGTTTTGCGGGTAAGGCTGGTTGGACCGATTCTGAAATGTAGAATTAGAATTGTTAGGCCAATTCTGATTGAACCTTTGATTCTGATTGGAAAAATGGAGTTCTGGTTCTGGTTGTAAGTAGGGTTTCGATTGAAGCTTTGATTTTGATTAAAATACGAATTTGAATTAAAATTTTGATTCTGGCTGAAACCCTGGTTTTGAGGATTACTCTGGCTAGAGAATTGATTATTAAACCTCTGATTGGTCTGGCCAGAGAAAGCGTTTACTTCAGCATTCTGTCCATTCAAAGGACAGAAACGAGATGTATGTCCCACATTGTCACAGTTCTGACATGTGACTGGATTATACTATCCATTGTCATGAACAGTATTAACTTGATAAGCAGAGGGGAAAGAAATTGACACTGGAATCATATGGCCAGTCTGACAACAATTCTCACAGTACAGAACTTGAAACTTCTGTTGAGGGGAAAGATTCTGATTGATCGGATTAGGAGAAATTTGAGAAGTTGCCATCTGCTTTTGCAGCATGGCGATCAGACTTTGCATGTTCACCTCCTCGATCTTGGGAGGAGGAGGAGGTGCTTGAATAGCTTGAGAGGGGGCATAATTGTACTTGGAAATATCCTCAAATAGTGCCCATCCCTCTTCAGGTGTCTTTCTCAAGAATGCCCCACCAGAAGAGCTATTGACCATGCCCTTAGTGAGCTCGGTCAATCCACTGAAAAACGTATTGACTTGCCTCTGTAAGTCAATACCATGATGGGGACATTTACGAAGGAGAGATTTAAATCTCTTCCAAGCATCAAAGAATGACTCTTTTTCCTTCTGATAAAATGTAAACATTTCACTGAGGTATTGGGCTGTCTTGGAAAGTGGAAAGTATTGACTTAGGAACTCTTTTTCAAGTCCAGCCCAAGTGGTAATGGATTCAGCAGGGAGAGAGTTATACCACTCTTTTGCCTCCCCCTTCAAGGAAAACGGGAACAACTTCAGCTTAATGGCATCCTCGCTTACACCTTGGATGCGAGTCGTACCACATATCTCCAGAAATGTGTGCACGTGAGTGTGCGGATTTTCAGACTGATAGCCGTGGAACATAGATGCATGTTGCATCATTTGAATGAGACCAGGCTTGAGTTCGAAGGTCTGAGCATTTATGGTTGGTAGGACGATAGCCGGGTTGACCTTCACTACGCCAGGCATGGCGTAGTCAGCCAACGTACGTCTATCTTCAGCAGCCATAATGACTATATTTTCGATCTCTCGAGCTAGATCTTGTTCAATATCTCGTTCGACTGTGTTTTCTTCGTCAGGGTGGTCCGCAAAACGGAGTCTTCTCCTGTTTGGTCGGACTATGGTTCGCTCGAGGTCAGGGGTATAGAGTAGTGGCCCCTTTCGACTCCGAGTTTGCATAAACCGATACCAAGATCTAGTTGTTTAACCTTTAAGTCAAAGGTTAAAACCGAGAAAAGATTTTGAAAAGAAAGAGGTCAGACGGGCGTCCAGATTCTGGATAGGCGTCTGCCTGAAAGATGAACTGGACGGACGTCTGGATAACCAGACGCTCGTCTGACTGGGTAAAAACGAACAGAGTTATAAAAACTTGACTAGACGGGCGTCCACTACTCTAGACGCCCGTTTACTGAAACAAAAACGAAAAATAACTAAATTAAATTACTAACGAAAATAAAAACTAGACAACCGTCCGGTTCCCCGGCAACGGCGCCAAAAACTTGTCTCGGATTTTTGCAATGAAAATAAACAAGTAATATATTTATAAATCCGGTATACCCCAAGTGTAGGGATCGTAGTATAGAGGTTGATACCGGGTCGATCTTACGGGGAATCGGGGTTGTTTAATCTAGTTTCTATTATCTAACCTAACTATGTCACGATTAATACTAAAAAGATACGAAAATAAAACAGTGAAAACTAGAACGAAAAACGAAACGACAAATAAGAATAACTGGACAGAAGATCGAGATCTAAAGCCAGGACAAATATGGTTGCGAACGTATTATCTAAACTAAATCTATTCTAAATCTATTACGAAATAAAGGTCGTAAATTTATTAAATAATCCAAATTCAAGTGGTGTAATCAATGAAATAAAAGATGAACAAGCAACTGATCCACCTATCCTACAACTATCAATTTCTACCTCGATTATCTCATGATTCTTAATCAAGTTGTGGTTCACCTAGCCAAGGTATGAACTCCTAATTTCTTAGACAAGTTCGCCTATTAATCTTCTATCTTTCGATCTAAAGATTAATTCTTTCTAACCAAAGGTGTGAAATTTATAAGTTTCTAACCTAGAGATTCAACCTAGTAACTCTCGTTAATTAGATTAAAGGTCTAATCCTTATTACGGAAATCTAGGGTTTAACATGATTCTCATCAAAATCAAACATCATACATGCAAAGATCTTTCGATATAATTGCATAAAAACGAAATAAGCATAATAAAGATACAACTTTGAATTAAAAACTCACAAGACAAATGAGAATCGAAACTGAATTGTTGATCGGACGGCTTCACAATGCTTGTTCAATAGAGGTCTAGCCTCTTAGCATCCTCTTGAAGATCGAATTATTTGAATAAAATACATAAAAAGTGTTTGAATCTAACTAGAAAGTAAAAGCAGTAAAAACTGAGCCGCCCCTAGGGTTTAGGGTTCGAAAATCTGATGTAATTGTTGTAAATAACGCAGCTATATATAGAATTAAGTTGGCTGCTGCTATGTCGGCCACTGGACGCCCGTCTGATGGGTTGAACGCCCGTCCAGATAGCTTGAAAACTTCGAATCGGGCCGAGTCATGATCAGACGCCCGTCCTTCTTTAAACCAGACGCTCGTCCATCAATTTTGGGAGAAATCTGAATCAAATTTCCTCTCCTGGACGGCCGTTCACTTTCTTAGACGCCCGTCCACTGGACGGGACTTAGGACGCGCGTTCAGTGGACTGGATTTTCGATTTCTCCATCTCTATCTCTTTCCTTCTATTCAAATATTCCTTATCTCTTGTTCATCAATTAAATCCGACATTTATCTTCATTGAATCATCTTTTGAGCTGCGATTTGCATCTACAAGTCATTAAAAACATCGCAAACTGTAATAATATCCAAATAAACATAAAATCATCATTAAAACACATAAATTAACCAATTTTGCGAATAGACCGTCTAAAAACTCATTTGCTCAATAACTCAAATTAAACACTTAATTTCTATGCAAATTATACGAATATGGAGGAAATTGTTACAAAATATAACGTTATAAATCATATAAAATCACCCTTAACATAGGGTTCATGAATGGTAACACTGAAACAGTTGGAAACAACATGGGTGTGTTATCTGAAGTCAGGAAACTGACATGCCAAGATTCTCTTTTTGAAAGAATCGGACTACATTCTAAAGGATTTGATTCGGTCAAATTCTTGAGAATATGTCACTGGCAATCCCATCTTTCCTAATGGTTAAGATGATTTTGCATATTGGTATGCAACATTCAACGAAGTAGTACTACCCTACCACTCATGGAATGCTTCTCTAATCCTGAGGATGAATAGAATATGGGATAGACTGTCTTTTGATAAGAGAAAGTCAGGTAATTACAAGTTAATCGAATCTTGGATTCGAGTATTAAATAGCAATTTTAGTACGTCCTCAAGTATCTTTGGAGAACGAGGAATGACATGCTAGTATATTCGGGTGCGAACTTGGATATAAGTGATTACACTGATTCTGACTTTAAGTCAGATTAAGCATATTGGGAGAGTACCACCTGATTAGATGGACCGGCAACGTTTCGATCCTAAAGATTGTCTCGAGCGACAACCTAACTTATCAGTATACTAAGTCGCGTGGCATTTAGATGTTGAATACTCACCGAGTCACTGACCGAACCTGCGGCTGCACACTCGGAGTGTATTTTGACATTTAAATGGCTTGATGCACTTGGCGGGTACAGAATTGAGGGATATATCTCATTTGCTTTTAGAGCAAGTGGGAGAATGTTGTGTATAAGGGGTATGCTCTAAACAATTAATCACTTGCCTTTCGGTCAAGTGGGAGATTGTTAGGTTTAGTGCCCGAAAGACAATTTCTGTAATTGTTTTTGACATGATTTATAATTCATCTTAATATTTGCATTTATGCTTATATTAATACACTGCTGAAAACCCTAAGTATATCGGTAAGTAATCACATAACTCGGTTTATGGCATACACACGAGGATTGAGTTAGTGATGATATGCTTAAAACTAGTTAGTCTGTGGTGAATTTAATCAGAGTATGGGTCTCATGATTAATATACCAATAATGCGCCGGAACACTTAACGGCGTGACCATCTTATCCGGACCATTGGTATATGGTACCTAGTGGGGCATTTATATATGATGTCTATAATATCAGACTGGACCGATTTGATTTGAATTTTTGGTATAATTCCGTGATCGAGAAATCTTATCGAATCACAAGATGATCATATTATAGGATGTAAGATCGCCGGATGGATCATAGATCCACCCGATTATGCCATGGAAAGTACGAGATCTAGATCTAGTCAACCAAAATACATAAAATAATAGATCTAAACCTACGAGGGGGTTTAGATTACCAACCTTTTATGGTGCAATTACTCCAAGAACAAAGCTCAATCCAAGATCCAAGCTAGATGAAGCCACAGTCTTCCAACGTGTGTCTCCTAGCAACACCAGGTGGATGGTGTTTCAAGCTGCCAGACCTCCTCTATATACTACCTTAGAAAACCCAAAGTTTTCTAAATTCGAAACCCTAGTATTATAGCCGAAAATTCTAAGCTATAATACTCCCAATAATGCATGTGATATGATGTGTTTGAGGCTTGGGAGTACTCTCTTTATATAGGAGAGAAATCCTAGTCTCCAAGGTATTATTTAATTAATAAAAAATCAATTAAAATAATCCTTTTCCTAAAAAGTTAAATCTAGAATATTCCTAAATTAAATAGGATATACAAAAGCTTTTCTTTTCCTTAAATTATTTAACAAATAAATAATTTAATCACATGTCTTATTATTTATCAAGAAAACTAATTTCTCAAAAAATTATTAAACCAAAAATGCAGCCACACTAATTAACAATTAGGTCACACGCATTTTGCATTATTTTGGGCCAAGTCCACGAAAAATTTATTTTCATGTATTTAATTATATAGTCCAACTAAACAATTAATCAACATATCAATTTGTTGGTCCCTTGGAAAGGATAACACAAGTTTACAGAGGGGGGGGGGGGGGGTTGAATAAACTTGTCACCAAAAACTTTTCGTAAACTGAAAGTACCCCAGGAACTGAGTTTCTACTAAACTCAAACTGAACTAACAAGCTGATATTCAATATGACTCAGCTCAGTTCTGTTCCTACCCTTAAACTATGTAGTGGAGTTAACTAATTCATTTTAACTGATGCTAGAACTTAACTAACTTGCAGCGGATAAGATAAAGCCTTTTGTGCAATAGATGTGTCAATAAAGATCTAAGTCTATTATGTATCAGTTCTGTGCTGACTCACTGTCTAATGTTTGCTGAGTCAAGTAATGACAAGATAATACAATAATTAAAGCAATTACAACATAAATATAAATGCATAAAGTAAATCAACACAGAGTTTGTTTATGGAAGTTCCGGGTGGTGTAATACCGTACGTCTTCCCTTCTCCTGTGGTGTAGGAGATATCACTAGAATCTTGAGATAACTGTTAAAAAACAGTCCTTCACGACACCCTAGTTTAACTGTCTTCATATAATGAAGAAATGTGAGATTGCTCCCTTCAATCTACACACTGATCCTTCGGATGTGGAATTACTCCTTCACCAGCTCACCACTAATACAAACACAGTCCGCAGACTGCATCAACAGCTGTGGCAACCAAGTTGCAACCGTATGAGGAAAGGTGGAGTTGCTCTCCTAAAACAATGCACAACCAACCCTTTTTCACAAAAGTTAGGTTTAGAATTAATCAAAAGATTAATTCAGTGAGCTGTTTGATTCCTATGGATATAGCGTTGTAGCTCCAAGATGCCTTTTTCCCCCTTAATGGGTTACTGAATATTTCTTCATAATCCTCAAGGCAATTCTGTTGGCTTCCCCTTTTTCAGATATGAAATCTAATTTTCTGGAACTGGATCTTTAGATATGTGCTTTGTAAAACTTTTTCCCAGATCTCTATTTTCCAAGCACTTCCTTCTGTGTATTTATAGGGAAGATTTAACAGTCAAATAAATTTTATAGCCGTTACATTTGTCGTTTAGCCACCATTCGTATGTACGACCTTTTGTCGTTTAGACATATCAAAATCAAGGCATGAACTCAGTTTTATACTCTTCTTCAAAACTGAGTACCTTGTATACTTGACATATGACTTCAATTGACTAAGTCAAGGTACACCATTCAGCTTCTTCTTTTCCTGGTAACTAATAATCTTTGTCCTTAAGATTATTCAGCTTTACATGATCTATAGTTCAGTTTCAGGTCACCACAGCCTTGCCCGAATTCTAAGTTATAGTCATGACTTAATCAGCTTCTAACTGAGTTTGCCACCTCAGTTATCCAGTCTTAATTAACTGAGTCTGTGTCCCTCAGTTCTTCATCAACTGAGTTTGAACCCTCAGTTCTTCAGCCTTCTAGATGAGCCAACTGAGTCTTTGTCCCTCAGCGAACTTATCTTCTTCAGTTCATTCATACTGAGTCTGATCCCTCAGTTGTTCATATGTATACTCAGTTTGCTTGCTGTGACTCAGCTGTTCACCTAGTTCCTATCTATTACAATGCTTGTCTGAACAACCTATACAAAGTTCAGACTCTAGATAGAACTTATACATTTTTCTCTAGACTATTTCTTGCTTCTTCTTTCATTATGCACTATAACAGCTAGTTATGACTTCATCATCATGGGTTATAAGTGAACTTACTAGATACGTGACGAATCATCATCCAAACACAAATATTATTTCCAAAAATTTCCCTATTTTTGATGATGTATCATAACCCTCCCCAAAAGAAATAATAAAAGAGTAATGCAAGAATCAGAACAAATAAAATAACAATCTAAAACAGCTGAGTTTATTGCAAACTTGTGCCAATACAAATAGAGTTACTAAAATCATTACAATTTATCTTTTTCCAAATAAAACATCTTTTCACCAAGAAAGATACTTCTTTTTGTTTCTAGAAGCCTTCTTTCTTTTCCTTCTTCTCTTGATTCATCATCTCTGGGCTTAATATCCAGGTATTCATTGATCAACCGATTTGCTTCTTCGCTATCCTGGTTCTTGAGTTTTATCAAAATTTCTTTAATCTGCTAATCCATTATCTTCTCTTCTTCTTTTGATATCAAGTTATGTCTTACTCTTTCAGCTTTTCCTTCTGGTTTCATTTCAGCTTCCCCCTCAGTCTTTACTTCTTTATCTCCAACTTCTTTTAATTCATTTTGCAATCTAGCACAAATTGCAATCTTCCTTCTGATGTTCAACATAGCTTTAATTGAGGCTTCTTCATCTTTATCAGTTCTAGTTTCTACAAAAGTTTCTTCTGCAATTAGCTCATCGATCAGATTATCAACTGCTTCTCCATTTTGTTGAATGACAAGTAAATCAGCATTCACTTTTTTGTCTTGTTCTTCAACCATTTGTTTAGCGTAGATTTCTTCAACTGACTTTGGTTCAGATTTAACTTCAGCACCTTCAGTTTTATCCGCATTATCAGCATCACCTCCGGCTTTATCTTCCCCCTTGTTTGAAGATATGCAAATGCTTTCTTCAAATAATTTGTACTAGGTGATGATGTTGGAGTATTTATTCAGACCTGAGTAGTGTGCTGTTGAGATAGATTCATGTAATTCATAGAGCTTCTTTTGTAGAGTCTTCATCAGGCTTTCTATGATCATTTTTATCCCTTCCCGTTGCTGAGTCTTTTCAGTTGAACAATGGGGAATGTCCTTCAATGTTGAATTGCTTGTAGACGTAACTTGAACTTGAGATGAGGAACTGGCTTCATGATAATGAGAGTCATGACTTAATAGTTCTTTCTCATACTCAGTTGCACAAAATTCAATATCTTCCAGACTTTCTCTCTACTTCTCAGTGTTTCCTACATTTTCATCAGCTGAGGATTCCCTTTCTTCAGTTTTGTCTTCAATCAGAATTATTTCTTCAGTTCCAATTTTCCTTCGAGTCACTGTGAAATGCTTCTGCATCATCCTCCTTTGCCTTCTAGCTGTTCTATCATCATGGTTTTCAGTTTTGCTAGAGACCAAAGTTTCTCTTATGACTTCATCATGGACTTTTCTTTTCTTCGATCCACTGGCCACTGATTTCTTTATTACCTCTGACTCTGTAGGTCTAGAGATGGAGAAATAGTTCAGTATCCTTTCTACCAAATATGGAATCCCTTTTTCAACATGAACTTTTCTCGAATTGTCTTCCTTCCTTGAACTTTTGCTTTTTCATCTAAAATTTGTTTGATCAATCGCCTGAGAACAAACTTGTTCCAATCCAGCTTCTTCTCAAACCAAATAGTATAGATTAGTTTCAGTTTCTCTGTTGAAAGAGTGTAGAGATTCCAAGTGTGACCAATGACATTTTTGGTCAGAAGAATTGTCAAAAATGCGAACTCATGTTTTTGTTGATGAATAGATCCAATGAAATTCTTCTTATCCTTGTTGATTGTTGTGACTTCTCAAAGTCAGTCTTTTTCTTCATTTCCAAAAGTAAGAGATGACGATCCTCCAAATATGTCCAAACCAAAGCCTAGGGAAAGAATATGTTCATTAACAGTAATGCTTTTCTCTTGAACTGCTGTCTTGAAACTCTTTCCATCATCGGCGATTAAGACGTTTCTGTTGAAATCTTTGATAACTTCTAGGTATAGAGTATTGACCTTCGTATCAATCAGGTTTTCAAGTCCTCGAACCCTTTTGATTTTATCTGCAATCTGAGTTGATAGGATGGTGTTTGAAATTTTTTGACTAATGTCATCCAGACTCATGGTGATTCCTTCATCAATGTTATCTCCATGGATTTTCAATTAGAGTATTCTTGGGGGAACCTTGAATATTTGAAGTTGATTCTGCAAGACTTGGTAAAAAAAATTTAAGACCAGTATACGTTTTTAAGTCTTTCAATATACTCAACCGCTTAAGTGAGAGTCGTGTCACAATCAATGAGATTTGTAAGGATGCACATCTACTGCTTCTCCTCGATTGACACGTTCTCTTCTGGTGATTTTTTTGTCAGCCCAAGCATCAGATAGTAGCTGGAAAGTTTTCGATCTTTGACCATTTTGCCTTTCATCAGCTTTTGTTTGGAAGTCAGTTTTTCTATGGATTTTATAATAAAAACTGACTTTACCTGCAAAACAGTTTTAAGTTTTCTTCGGTACCCATATTTTCTTGGGTTCAGATGGATTAGTTCCTGAAGTATAAATTTCAGCTTCTATGATGAGAGAATTAAACCTTCTCATCTCCTTTCTAGAAAGACATTTATGATCAACCTTAGTTGATTTCACAAGATTTATTTTAGATTTATAATCTTTATTTTCTCTGTGTAATCCACTAGGTCTCACAGTATCTTGATGTCTAGAGTTTATACTCTTTGAAATCTCAAGACTGGGTAAGGGTGAGGAATTTTCATTGCTTTTGTCAAATTTAGTAGATATTAACCTTTCAGCTAGAATTGACATTTCAGTTTTAAGAAACTCATTCCAATCTTTTGCTTTACCAAGATCTATATCTTTTAGTTTCAACTCAAGTGTGAGTTTTTCCACCAACTTGACAAGCTCAGAGTTTCTTTGACTATGTTCAGCGGATGATAACTGTGTTGAAGAATGTACCTTTTCTTGATTATTTGTTACAGCTTCATAGTATCAGTGTACATTCTTTGGTTTCTCTTCTATATTGTCAGTTCCTTGCAACAACTCCTTTTCTTCTTCTTCTGAAAAATTACTTAGTGACGGAACTCCTCTAGATTTGTCACCATATACAATGAAATTGATATCCACATCATCACTGAGTTGAGGTTCTGTATTTGTATGTGAATTTGTAGCACTGAACCTCTTAAGTACTTGATCCTGAAAATCGATACATTTTGCAAACAGTTAGTCAGGGGGTGAGTAAGCCAACTTCTAATTCTAGATGTATCCATTAAAATCAACTAAGTGCTTTTACAACTGATACATTGAGGGGTTATCAACAATTGGTTTGTCTATGGATCAATTCCAAAAGAAAGAACCGCTCCGATACCAATTGTTGGTCCCTTGGATAGGCTAACACATGTTTAGAGGGGGGGGGGGTGAATAAACTTGTCACAAAAAACTTTTCCTAAACTAAAAGTACCCCAGGAACTGATTTTCAACTAAACTCAAACTAAACTAACAAGCTGATATTCAATATGACTCAGCTCAGATCTGTTCCAACCCTTAAACTATGTAGTGGAGTTAGCTAATTCAGTTTAACTGATGCTAGAACTGAACTAACTTGCAGCGGATAAGATAAAGCCTTTTGTGCAATAGATGTGTCAATAAAGATCTAAGTCTCTTATGTATCAGTTCTGTGCTGACTCAGTGTCTAATGTTTGCTGAGTCAAGTAATGACAAGATAATGCAATAATTAAAGCAATTACCGCATAAATATAAATGCGTAAAGTAAATCAACACAGAGTTTGTTTATGGAAGTTCCGGGTGGTGTAATCCCGTACGTCTCCCCTTCTCCTGTGGTGTAGGAGGTATCACTAGAATCTTGAGATAACTGTTACAAAATCCTAGCCCAATGACAGTCCATCACGACACCCTAGTTTCACTGTCTACACATAATGAAGAAAGGTGAGATTGCTCCCTCCACTCTGCACACTGATCCTTCGGAGGTGGAGTTACTCCTTCAGCAGCTCACCACTAATACAAACACAGTCCGCAGACTGCATCAACAGCTGTGGCAACCAAGTTGCAACCGTATGAGGAAAGGTGGAGTTGCTCTCCTCAAACTATGCACAACCAACCCTTTTTCACAAATGTTAGGTTTAGAATTAATCCAAAGATTAATTCAGTGAGCTGCTTGATTTCTCTGGATATGGCGTTGTAGCTCCAAGATGCCTTTTTCCCCCTTAATGAGTTACTGAATATTTCTTCATAATCTTCAAGGCAATTTTGTTGGCTTCCCCTTTTTTCAGATATGAAATCTGATTTTCTGGATCTTTAGATATGTGCTTTGTAAATTTTTTCCCAGATCTATGTTTTCCAAGCACTTCCTTTTGTGCATTTATAGGGAAGATGTAACAGTCAAATAAATTTTATTGCCGTTACATTTTTCGTTTAGCAAATGTTCATATGTACGACCTTTTGTCGTTTAGACATATCAAAATCAAGGCCTTAACTCAGTTTTCTACTCTTCTTCAAAACTGAGTACCTCGTATAGTTGACATCTAACTTCAATTGACTAAGTCATGGTACACCATTCAGCTTCTTTTCCTGGTAATTGATAATCTTTGTCCTTAAGATTATTCAGCTTTACATGATCTATAGTTCAGTTATAGGTCACCACAGACTTGCCTGAATTCTGACTTATAGTCATGACTTAATCAGCTTCTAACTGAGTTTGCCACCTCAGTTATCCAGTCTTAATTAACTGAGTCTGTGTCCCTCAGTTCTTCATCAACTGAGTTTTAACCCTCTGTTCTTCAGCCTTCTAGATGAGCCAACTGAGTCTGTCTCCCTCAGCGAACTTATCTTCTTCAGTTCTTTCATACTGAGTCTGATCCCTCAGTTCTTCATATGTATACTCAGTTTGCTTGTTGTGACTCAGCTGTTCGCCTAGTTCCTATCTATTAAAATGCTTGTCTGAAACAACCTATACAAATTTCAGACTCTAGATAGAACTTATACATTTTTCTCTAGACTATTTCTTGCTTCTTCTTTCATTATGCACTATAACAGCTAGTTATGACTTCATCACCATGGGTTATAAGTGAACTTACTAGATACGTGGCGAATCATCATCAAAACACAAATATTATTTCCAACACAATTAATCAGTCCAATCCAACTATTTAATTATAATTGAGGTGAAACGACGAGAAAACACATATGCTATATTAGAAGCCACGTCGGGGACCATGGACCCATATTCAGTAGCTATAATAAATCGAATAAAATTATTCGTCTGACCGAACAATATTATTCATTCCCTTAATTCCGGGATTACACCACCATAAACCCGAAACTGAACTATGCCGAATATAGATATAAACTTACACTCAACTATGAGTCATAAGGTGTCCACTGATATAATCATTACATACGGATAAATCCTCCATAGACTGTTCACTTCGATTCGGGATATCTCCGTAAACCCTTCTCGAAACATATTATCCTTATTTACCATTAACCCCCTAGTGATCAATTAGTTCATAACTAATATAATATGAACTGGGCCCATCGATCAGTTTCTAGGGTTAAAAAATAAGGGAACTTTCTGTCTACTTCCGGAGGGAAGGGATGGATTCCATATCTATGATAGCACAGACTACTCACTCATCCTAGAATGGAACCAACGAGAAGTGTTGGACCACATACTAAGAAGTGATCTTTACTAACACATCAAACCCTACCCTAGTCTAAGCAGTTGTCTATGATCACCTCAGGATTGAGATTAATCCATATATGATCATCTTGTGATTCGATAAGACTTCTCGATTACGGAATTATATCGAGAACTCAAATCAAATCGGTCCAGCCCTATATGATTATCATTATATATAAATGCCCCATTTGGTACCCTATTACCGACAGTCCGGATAAGACTGTCACACCGAAAGTGTTCCGGGCGCATTATTAGAAAATTAATCGTCAGACACGTACTCAGATTAAAAAACGCTACAGACTAAGTTAATTTTAAGTATATTTCACCAACTCAATCCTCGTGCGTATAGCCATGCACTGAGTTATGTGATTACATAATCAATATACTTACGGTTTTCTACAGTGTATTAATATTGGCAATAAATGCGAATAAATAAGATGAAATAAATTATGTCATTTATTTAAATAAAACAATTACAAATTGTCTTTTTGGCATAAAACCTAACAATCTCCCACTTGCACGAAAGGCAAGTGGATTAATTGTTTTAGAGCACACCCTATATCTATATTACAGCAATACAACTCTTACTTGCTCTAAATAAAATAAGTCATGTCCCTAATACCAATAGACTCCAAGTACCGGTAGAAGACTTCTAACGGCAATGTCTTGGTGAATGGATCAGCAGGGTTGTCAGTAGAGGCAATTTTCTTGACGGAAATGTCTCATCTTTGGACTATGTCTCTGATCAAATGGTATTTTCGCTCAATATGCTTTGACTTGCAATGACTACGGGGTTCCTTTTTATTTGATACTTCCCCATTGTTGTCACAATAGAGAGTGATCGGATCGTTGTGATTCGGAGAGACCCCTAAACCACTCAGGAACTTTTTGAGCCAAACTGCTTCCTTAGCCGCCTCAGAGGCCGCTATGTATTCAGCTTCCATAGTAGAATCAGCCGTGCTGGATTGCTTGACACTTCTCCAAATGACTGCACCACCACCAATGGTAAACACTGAGCCTGAGGTAGATTTGAAATCATCTCGATCTGACTGGAAGTCAGAGTCAGTGTACCCCTATACATCCAGGTTTAAACCCGAATATACCAACATATTTCCTAGTCCTCTTCAAGTAATTTAAGAGGTTCTTTACTGCAATCCAATGCTCATTGCCCGGATTCAACTAATAAAGACTGACGAGTCCAACGCCATAACAGATGTCAGGTCTAGTGCACATCATAGCATACATTAGACTACCTACAGCCGAAGCATAAGGCACTCTTTCTATAGCCTCTATTTCCTCTAGAGTCTGGGACTCTGAGTCTTAGAGAGATGGACGCCGTGACGAGTTTGTAGTTAACCCCTCTTTGCATCCGTCATGCTATATCAAGCCATCACCTTATCAATGTACGAACTTGTGAAAGAGCTAACATCTTGTTCTTACAATCCCGTATTAACTGGATCCCAGGAACATAATTCACCTCTCCCAAATCCGTCATTTTGAATTGGCTGGCCAACCAAATTTTAACGTCCGACAACATCCCTTTATCATTTCCAATTAAGAGAATGTCATCTACGTACAACACTAGAAACGCAACCTTATCCTTAACGACTTTTTTGTATACACAAGGTTCATCAGGATTTTGTTTCCAAATCATATGACTTAATGGTGTCATCAAATCTATGATTCCAAGACTGAGATGCTTGCTTCAACCTATAAATGGATCTCATCAACTTGCACACTTTGTGCTCTTGGCCTTCCTCGATGTATCCTTCTGGTTGTTGCATATAAATTTCTTTGTCGAGAATGCCGTTAAGAAACACTGTCTTGACATCCATTTGCCAGATTTCATAATCTAGGCATGCAGCAATATAAAGGAGGATCCGGATGGATTTAAGCATGGCCACAGGGGAGAAGGTCTCTTCGTAGTCTATACCCTCTCTCTGTGTGTAGCCCTTAGCTATAAGCCGTGCTTTAAAGGTTTGCACCTTACCATCAACTCCTCGCTTCCTCTTGTAGAGCCACTTGCTCCCTATGGGTTTTACTCCTTCGGGGCAATCTACAACTTTCCAGACATAGTTGGAGTACATACACTCCATCTCTTGATTCATCGCGTCAACCCATTGATCCTTGTCAAGATCATCCATGGCCTTGCGAAAAGACACAGGATCATCTTCCACACCATCAAGGACGGCTACGTTCACCTCCGATGGTCCAAACCGATTTGGTGGCCGAACCACTCTCTCAGTACGTCTGGGTGGATTAGGATTAGGGGTGACTGTTGCATTCGTAGTGTTGTCTACTGTGACACTAGGTGGCACTTATAGTCTGACCTCATCAGAAAGTAACTCCTCAAGTATGACTTTACTTCGAGGCTTAAAGTCTGTCATATACTGATCCTCCAAAAACATGGCGTTAGTAGAAACTATCACATTGTTATCTTCCGGATCGTAAAACAGACCTCCACGTGTTCCCTTAGGGTAACCAACAAACAGACATACTTTCATACGCTTTTGTAGTTTTGTAGTCTTGTCAACCAGTATATGTGCAGGACAACCCCAAATCCGGAAGTGACGCATGCTTTCACGACGTCTATTCCACAATTCCAAGGGTGTCTTATCGACAGACTTTGACGGTATGATATTAAGTATGTATACCGCTGCTTCTAGAGCATAACCCCAAAAGGATATCAGCAGCGAGGCATAGCTCATCATTGATCTGACCATGTCAATCAATGTTCTATTTCTCCTTTCAGCAACTCCATTTTGCTGAGGTGTCCTAGGCGCAGAACGTTGGGAATAGATCCCATGTTCAATTATGTAGTCAATGAACTCAGTATCTAAGTACTCTCCTCCGTGATCAGAGCAAAGGCATTTCAAAGAATTACCTAATTGCCTTTCAGCTTCTTCTTGAAATTCCTTAAACTTGCCAAAAGTCGCTGATTTTCGACGCAGCAGATAAACATATCCGAACCTCGAGTAGTCGTCAATGAAAGTCACAAAATACTCGAATCCGCCTCTAGCTTGCACATTCGTCGGACCACAAAGGTCTGAATGTAATGATTCTAGAGGTTCTTTGGCCCTATTCCCTCTTGAGGAGAAGGGACGCTTAGTCATTTTTCCTCCCAGGCAAGATTCGCAAACTGGCAAGGAGTCAACAGATAACTCTTTTAAGGTATCACCCTTAGCCAGTCGTTTGAGTCTTTCCAAGGAAATGTGACCTAGCCTAAAGTGCCAAAGATATGTACTATCTTCTTTATGAGAAATTTTCTGCCTTTTAGCATATTATTGATGCGCTACTTTAAACATTTCAGTATTTAACAGGGGAGCTTGCGTAGGTTTAATGAAATATAATCCGTTTTCTAATACTGTTGTACACAAAGTAAATCCATTCTTTGAAATAGTAAACTCATTATTCATAAAAGAAACATAGTACAACTGGTCTTTCAAAGCAGAAAACGAAATTAAATTTCTCCGAAAGTTCGGAATAAAATAAACATTGTCTAACTTCAAAGTTTTATTTTCAAAATGTAAAACAACAGCTCTCACTTATTTTGCTGAAACTAATGCCCCGGTGCCGACTCTCATAACTTGAGCTCCTTCCTCTAGCTCCTCAAACGAACTAAGGATCTGCAAAGAAGAACATACATGGTTAGTAGCTCCAGTATCCAGTATTCAAATTAATACATCTTTATCTACATTAAAAGATTCCAAGACAAGTAATTCAGGATTACGTTTATTATCTTTCCCATTTCTAGCCTTAACCTTCCCATCCTTTACATCTTTGAGAAATACGGGGCAGTGACGACACTAGTGCCCTATCTCTTTGCAGTAAAAACACTTGCCCTTGGGCTTGGATGGTGCATTCGGCTTAGCCTTCTTCTTCATAGGTTTAGGCGCCGGTGCAGTTTGTTTCTTTTTTTTTTTGGCTTACCCTACTGGTTAGGCTTAGACGCCTTGGCTACGAACATATTGGCCTCAGCCTTCTTTTCCTGCTCTTGGGTTTTATCTTTCGTAGAAAGACTCTCGAAGACTTGAAGTTCGTTGATCAACTCCGTCATGGTAAGACGAGACTTAGTCATGACGTAGTTAGTCCTGAATGTTAGGAAATCAGGTGTCAGAGATTCGAGAATCACGGACACTTGGGTAGCATCGTCTATAGTTGCACCATGAGTTTCTGCTTCGTAAAGTAACTAATCATGTTCATCACATGACCAGTAACCGACTGACCCTGCCTCATCTTGGCATTGACAGCCTTCCTCACAGCCTCGTGTCTTGCTTGATCAGACGGTTTGCCAAACATGGTGGTCAAATGCTGCATAATTGCTTGTGTAGAATTGAAACCCTCAATTTTGGTCTGAATGACCTCCGACACTGAGGCTAAGAAGATGCCTCTTGCCTTATTATTCGCCTCTATCCATTTTTTATGTTGATCGCAAATGCGTTTAGCCGGAATATGAGGGGGAATAACAGGGCACTCCTTAGTCAAAACAAATTGTGCATTCTCAAATATGAGCACCATGTTTACGTTACTTTTCCACTTAGTAAAATTGTCACCATTTAGCTTATCGTTCAGTAAAGTTTGAATTTGCGAAGCCATGTTGCTGTAAATAAAATGACAGAAATTTAATCAAATATACACTACTATAATTTGTATTTTAGGAATAATAAACTTATATAAAGTCTATCCTACCATTTCAAGGATTTAACCTCACACCTCAGTGCCGCCGTGTGGTATGTCAAAGAGGTGACGGTTAAACTGAGACAATCTCTCTCAATGATTAAGCTTCGAGAATCAAACATCTCACAAGAATCAAACATCTCGGACCTTAATCATTGATTACCTTCATTTTTCTAGTCTAGATATTTCAAAAATATCCATAAATAGTGTGACCTACTATATCAGATCTCGAAGTACGCCCCGAGTATGCCTCCGTAGGGTCGGTCAGTGACTCAACGAGTACCCAAAATCCTATCCTTTCAGAGACCAAGCCTTGAATTTTGATAGGGGTGAACACCATCCGTAAGGGCCGAAATCAAAGTTGCTTGAGGCGTCACCCTTCTCTCACGTGCTTGCATCTATAGTAGAGGCCGTGGGGTTGGCTGTCGCCTTCCCCGCTCGCACTCAATAATTTGAAAAAAGGGGTGGGTTTACTAATTACGGTTTCGGCCTTGACAATAAGAAACAATAAATCAAAGTACTCCTAACAGGGTCGGTTAAGTAGGGAAGCCTACGCCGTCTTATTCCTTGGAACATATGTGACAGTCCAGGCTAATCCGGCAAGAGAAGCCCCGTTTTGCCCGAAGGCTTATCGGCTATGCTATGTCTTGTCGAACTACTGTATCGTACATCACACGTGGAGGGGAGTCGATTGAACTGAAGCTCGGTTGAACTCGCTCAACCATGGTTAGACCATTCCGAACCCATGTACTAAGATTTTCCCATTTCTAAATTGTCAGCCAAAGCATAATCTCGTTCGTGTTTAAGGTGGGATCACTAAGAAGCCATCACCGAAAACTCAATGATTTATCTAAGTGGGATTCACCGAGAATCCATCACTAAAATCATAACGATTGAGAAAATCCAGGTCCTCGGTTTTTATAATTAGTTACTTAATTTTAATTAACTACCACATATTAATTAAAACAAGTATGTTAACTAATTAACCGAGTTATACACGCCTAATTTAATTCGAAATTAAACCTCTACGTGTATGCATTGGAGTGGAATCATGAAGATGCATGTCAGGGCAATTTCCGGTTATATCACACAATATTCGATCATACACGAAAAAAATAACGGAAAAGTAAACACCGAGATGGACCGTTGGAACCCCCCGACTAACCAATTTTCTAAGGAAAAGTAAAAAAACTTAAACTAATCTTCGAGTCTTGATCTTCGAATCTTGAGCTCGAACCGCCGGATTACGAACCACGAACACCCTAGAGGAGAAAGACTTTTAAATTAAATGAATCCAATTTATTATAATTAAAACCTTTTTAATTAAATATATATATTTTTTATATGCGGCTGTATGAAAATTATTCCCGAAATATATATATATTTTTTGTTTATTTTCTGTCAATACGGCATATTTTTATTAAAAAATTCAGGTTAAAAAAAATATAGATACAGCCGCCGAAAAAAATAAACCCTAGACGCGGGTTATAAAAAAAACAGACTTATAGCGACGCTTTTCAGCATCGCAGAAAGTCCTGTAGCATATTTTAATTAAAAAATAGGTTTTTAACCGTTTCTCCTCATTCATACCATGGGTTTCGCCTTGATCTTCATCTTTTCACCAAGATCTTGATATTTCGAGCCCAGAATATATAAAATTACAATAAAGCTTGCATCTTTTTACATAAAATTCGATTGCATTAAATTAAAATACAAATCCTATGCTCAATTGTTACTAAACAAGAGAGCTACAAAATAGATCTACGGGTAAACAATACCAACCCTAATCCATCTCTTCAACCACGACAATCACAAGGCAATATACATGAATAAATTTCGATGTATATAAAAAAGCAAACGAAAAACAAAAAAAAACAATCTAAACATGCTTTTTCCACTACTAGATCTAAAATTTAAATACTTTGATTGATAGATCAAAGGCTCCGATACCACTTGTAGGATGTAATATCGCCGGATGGATCATAGATCCACCCGATTACGCAGCGGAAAGTATGAGATCTAGATCTAATCAACTAAAATACATAAAATAATAGATCAAAACCTACGAGGGGGTTTAGATTACCAACCTTTTATGGTGCAATTACTCCTAGAACAAAGGTCAATCCAAGGTCCAAGCTAGATCAGAAGCCACAGTCTTCCAACGTGTGTCTCCTAGCAACATCAGGTGGATGGTGTTTCAAGCCGCCGGACCTCCTAGATATGCAACCTTAGAAAACCCGAAGTTTTCTAAACTCGAAACCCTAGTATTATTGCCAAAAATTCTAATATATAATACTCCCAATAATGCGTGTAATATGATGTGTTTTGAGGCTTGAGAGTACTCTCTTTATATAGGAGAGAAATCCTAGTCTCCAATGTATATTTAATTAATACAAAATCAATTAAAATAATCCTTTTCCAAAAAAGATAAATCTAGAATATTCCTAAATTAATTAGGATATACAAAATATTTTATTTTCATTAAATTATTTAACAAATAAATAATTTAATCACATGTCTTATTATTTATCAAGAAAACTAATTTCTCAACAAATAATTAAACCAAAAATGCGGCCACCCTAATTAACAATTAGGTCACACTCATTTTGCATTATTTTGGGCCAAGTCCATGAAAAATTTCTTTTCATTTATTTAATTATCTAGTCCAACTAAACAATTAATCCATATATCAATTAATCAGTCCAATCCAACTATTTAATTATAATTGAGGTGAAACGACGAGAAAACACATAGGCTATATTAGGAGCCACGTCAGGTACCATGGACCCATATTCAGTACCTACAATAAATCGAATAAAATTATTCGTCTGACTGAACAATAATATTCAATCCATTAATTCCGGGATTACACCACCATAAACCCGAAACTGAACTCTGCCGAATATAGATATAAACTTACACTCAACTATGAGTCATAAGGTGTCCACTGATATAATCATTACAAACGGATAAATCCTCCATAGACTGTTCACTTCGATTCCAGATATCTCCGTAAACCCTTCTCGAAACTTATTATCCTTATTTACCATTAACCCTCTAGTGATCAATTAGTTCATAAATAATGTAATATGAACTGGGCCCATCAATCAGTTTCTAGAGTTAACAAATAAGGGAACTGTATGTCTACTTCCTGAGGGAAGGAATGGATTCCATATCTGTGATAGCACAGACTACTCACTCATCCTAGAATGGAGCCAACGAGAAGTGTTGGACCACATACTAAGAAGTGATCCTTACTAACACATCAAACCCTACCCTAGTCTAAGCAGTTGTCTGTGATCACCTAAAGATTGAGATTAACCCATATATGATCATCTTGTGATTCGATAAGACTTCTCGATTACGTAATTATATCGAGAACTCAAATCAAATCGGTCCAGCCCTATATGATTATCATCATATATAAATGCCCCATTATGTACCCTATTACCGACATTACGGATAAGTCTGTCACACCTAAAGTGTTCTGGGCGCATTATTAGCAAATTAATCTTGAGACTTTTACTCGGATTAACAAACGCTACGGACTAAGTTAATTTTAAGTATATTTCACAAACTCAATCCTCGTGCATAGTTATGTGATTTTATAATCAATATACTTATGGTTTTCTGTAGTGTATTAATATTGGCAATAAATGCGAATAAATAAGATGAAATAAATTCTGTCATTTATTTAAATAAAACAATTACAAATTGTGTTTCGGGCATAAAACCTAACACATATATGGATTAATCTCAATCCTGATGTGATCACAGTCTACTGCTTGGTTCAAAGTAGGGTTTGATGTGTTAGTTAAGGATCACTTGGATACATGTGATCTGAACACTTCTCGTTGGCTCTATTCTGGAATGAGTGAGTAGTCTGTGACTTCACAAATATGGAATCCATTCCTTCCTGCGGGAAGTAGACAAACAGTTCTCTTATTTGTTAATCCTAGAAACTGATCGATGGGCCCAGTTCATATTATATTTGTTATGAACTAATTGATCACTAGGGGTTATTGGTAAATAAGGAAAAGATGTTTTGAGAAGGGTTTACGGAAATATCACGAATCAAAATGAACTGTCTATGGAGGATTTATCCGTATGTAATGATTATATCAATGGATGCTTATCGACTCAGTGATTAGAGTGTAAGTATATATCTATAATCTATAGAGTTCAATTTTGGGTTTATGGTGGCGTAATCCCGGAATTAATAGATTGAATAAGAATTGTTTTGTTCGATGAATAATTTTATTTAATTTATGGTACCTACTAGTTATAGGTCCATGGTCCCCGATGTGGCTCCTAACAAGCATATGTTTCTTGATGTTGGGCCTCAATGATAATTAAATAGTTGGACTATTTAATTGATGTGCGAATAATTATTTAGTGGGCTAAATAATTAAATAAATGGAAAAGACATTTTTGTAGACTCGGCCCATTATGAGAAATTTCGTGTGCTAGCCTTATTTGACTAGGGCATGGCGTGTTCTACATGTTGTGATTAGGAAGAAATTAGTTTTCTTGGATAATTACATGTCATATGATTAATTGTTTATTTGTTAAATAATTAATCGGGAGATATTAGATATTATCTATTATGTATATATATCTAAATTAGTTTTAGAATATATTAGATTTATCTTTTATTTAATAAAGGATTATTATGATTGATTATTTAATTAATTATTGAATCCTTGAAAGACAAGGATTTATCCCATATATAAAGAGAGTTCTCCTAAACATTTAATATACCATAATACACGCATATACACACAAAATAAGCTTGGACTTTTCGGCCAAGCTTAGGGTTTCGAGTTGGGAATATCTTCGAGATTTTCCGGGTAGCATATCGAGGAGGTCAAGCATCAAGGATCAACATCCACCGGTTGTTGCTTGGACATACAAATCAAAAGACTGTGGCCTCTCAACTATTTGGATCTCGGCTTCTCAATCTTTGGATCTAATTTTTTGATTGGTAAGTAGATCTAACCTTCTTGTAGTTTAGATCTATTTATTTTATATGCTTTAATTTAGATTGATCGTGATCCTTGTTTTTCCACTGCGTAATCGGGCGGATCTAGATCTGTCTGGCGATATTACATCCAACAAGTGGTATCGGAGCCTCCGATCTATAAATTAAAGTATATAACTGATAGATCTAGGAGTGGAAATTGCATGTTTAGATTGCATTGTTTTTCCATTAATTTTACTTCGAAAATCATGATGAAGAATGCTTTGATATGTTGTGGTTGAAGAGATGGATTGGGGTTGGTATTGTTTACTCGTTAGATCTATTGTAAACTCATATAAATTCGTTTATATGATTATAAGAAATTTTGTAATTTTAGTTTCCTAGAAGTAGATCTGTATTGTCTCTGCTCATTTTTTATTCATTCACGGAGATTGATCCGTTGAAACGACAATCCCTCCGGTCCGAATGAAGAATAAAAGTTGAGGATCAAGCCCTCAAAATTTGGTGTCGATCGGAGTCTGTCTCGATATCAGATCGCTGCAAAAAAGTTACTGGAGGAGTTTGAAACATAGATCCGACCGTTCAGATTGACTAACATGGATTTATGAACAAGCCCTAAAAATTTCAGGTCGATCGGGTTTTGTCTCGATGCCCGATCGTCTCTGGGAAGACACTACTGCGCCGCAGTTGTAAATAGATGCAGCAGTTGGATCGGCGGCTTGCTGGGATCAATTGAGCCGTCAAAACTCGGATCCAACCGTTCATATTAAATTGGGTGGAGTGAAGAACAATTCCATAAAGTTTTGTGACGATCAAAGTTAGTTTGGATGTCTGATCATCGATAAAACGCAGCAGCAGAATAGAAAATAGTAAACCCTAGTTAGGGTTTGTTTATTTTTCTGTTTAATAGGTTAGATACGGGGTACCAACGATCTATCTCGATGTTTATTTTCCGCACTAGTATGTATGCTTAGGATGTATGCGTAGAACCGTAAAATTACCATGACATGCATTATATCATTAATTCTACCCCATATGCATACATGTAGCAATTTAATTCTGGATAATTAATTAGGCATGTATTCAACTCGATTAATTAGTTTAATTTTTTAATTAACTGTTTTGGGAATTAATTAATTATAAACTAATTAAAGAACCGAGGAACCGGGTTTTTTCAATCCTTAAGTTTTCGGTGATGGATTCTCGGTGAATCCCACCTTAAACCGGAAAGAGATTGCGGGTTTGTTCCGTAGTGTCTACGGGAAAGTTTGACAATTTAAGAAATCGGAAAATCATGATACATGGGTTTGGAAATGGTCTAACCATGGTTGGGTAAGTTCAAATGAGCTACGGCTCGATCGACTCACCCTCCACGTGTGACGTTTGCACGGTTGTTTGGCAAGACTTAGCATATCCGACAACCCTTTAGGGCTAAACGGGGCTTCTCCTAGCCGGATCCGACCGACAGTCACATACGTTCCAACGAATAAGACTGGTAGGCTAGCCTACATTACCGACACCATTCGGGTACAAGATTTATTGTTTCTTAAAATATTGTCAAGTCCAAAACCGCGATCAGTAAACCCACAACTTTTTCAAAATATTGAGTGGGAGCGGGGAAGGCGACAGCCGACCCCATGGCCTCTACTATAGATGCAAGCAAGTGAGAGAATGGTGACACCTAATGCTGCTTTGATTTCGGCCCCCTTCGGATGGTGTTCACCACTATCAAAATTCAAGGCTTGGTCTCCGAAAGGATAGGATCTTGAGGACTCGCCGGGTCACTGACCTGCCCTACGTAGGCATACTCAGGGCGTACTTAAATGTCTGATATAGTAGGTCACACTCATCAGGATATTTTAAGAAATATCTTGACTGAAAAAGGAAGGTAATCGACGATTAAAGTATGGGATGTACGATTCCCATGAGATGTTTGATTCTCAAAGTTTGAACATCGAGAGAGATTGCCTTAGTTTAACCGTCATCGTGCTAATACCGACCCCCTAGGCGGCGGTACGATGTGAGGTTAAATCCTTGGAATGGTAGGATAGACTTTTACAGTTTATAATTGATGGAGGTCAAGTTAAATTATTAACTCGATGCCTACTAACACACTAGCAAGAGAACTAGGTTCAATTGTAGTATAGTCAGATAGAGTCGAGGTCGATCCCACAGAGACTCGGCACAAATAAAACACAACTTTATCCTATTAGAACTAAATTGAAAGGGCGGTCTACGACCAACTAAATGCAGTAAATAAAATAGTGACAACTACAAGACACAAAAGACTACAAAGACAGACTAAAGACTACTAAAACACGGATAATACGGTTGATATTATCTAAACAAATAGTATTGATTACACTAGTAGATTATAACTCCCCCATGTGAATTAAGATGATAACGAGACAAAATAAACGTTAAAGATTGATTATTATGACTACGGGAGTCATCCCCTAGGGTAGATTTAGCTCCGGTTAGGCTATCTAAATCATCGTGCCTCCATTACGTGACTTCGCCTTTTAATGCCTCCATCTCATATAACTTCTGACACAATTACGAGACTAGGGATGCCGGTATAAACCGTAACCTCATCTAAGCAACATTCCTAGGGTAAGGCGTACTTCTTAGATGCCGATTCAATCTATATCCTAAGTAACAATCACTTTTTGGGTTTCATGTTAAATTATGATGACAAATAATTAAGTTGATCAGGTTTAATTATTCGTTTTAATTCCAAATCAGAGAATCTGACGTAGTCGAAGCCGATCATAATATTGCCCTACACCTTACCACACTCGGTCGACCGAACGACAGCACTCGGGCGACCGAGTGACTCGTCTAGGTTGACCGAACACAGTTCTGTGTCGGAACAAATCATGATTACTTCTTAACATTTCTAACCTAAACACATGGGTTCGTAAATTAATCTACATCACGCAATCAATACAAATAAAACCACTCCATAATAAAATACATCAGATCTATGAATAAAGATTGCATAATTGAATAGTCATACCCTCGAAGACGAGAGTGACTCCCACTCTTTAATGCGCTCCCTAATCGGAGAATCCGACGAATCCACAATGAACGAACATAAAGAAAATAAAACTTAAAAGCTAAAATTGTATGAATTGTTTTTTGTGTTGTAGTGGTGTGTCTTCTCAATTCCGTAGCTGCTGTTTATATAGGAGTTGTAGCCGACATAGGGAGAATCCAAAAGATTGACACGCATTTATCACATTAGGCTCGGGTGACCGAACCTACACGTTCGGTCGACCGGATGGCATGGCTCGGTCGACCGGATGGCATGGCTCGGTCGGCCGAGCCTCCCTCTTTACGCGTTTTCAAACTCGGTTCGTCTGACTTGTTCCCCACTCCATGCTTTTGAATTGATCTGATTAATCTTTTCTTCAATGCTCCGATTTTCTTTTCTTTTATCTTGAGATCTCCCGATTGCGTGATAATTATCTTCCCGATTTATCATGATCTGCAAAATCAGCATTTATCACCCAATTAATTGCTCTTTTATAATAAGAACAGCTAAATACCAATTATCATATTAATAATCACTTATCATTAAATAATAAATATAAACACGTGATTAAATATGAAATATATATAATTAACTCCGATTTAAGGTTATAATTGATGACATAAATAGGTATATTTTAACTGTCATCAAAATGCCCCCCACTTAAACTTTGCTTCGTCCCGAACAAAGCATCAACAAGTTATTCCCCAAGACAACATTTTCTATGGTCAACTCATACTTACACAAGAAACCCGAGTCAACTCATACCAGTCATGCTCATAAGATAAGCATTATTCACTACTCGCTATGAATCGAAGTGATTGTGTGCATGTGCATTGGTTTTATATAAATGTAGCAAGATTAGAGTTTATGCAGACTTCATATCTAAATTCACCAACATCAGCATTCATACTTCTTATGCCTCGCAATGGTTAAAGCACTAGAACAATAAGCAAGAGCGTATCTATAGGGTTTTTGGACTTGGAGACCGAGTACTACTCGAAGCCTCTAAAAATTCGAAATTTTCAATTTTTTGCATATTTTTCGAATACTACTCATCTCAAGGAAGAAAACTTTTCATAGAGTATCCCCCTATCTTAGATTAAGCATAGCATCGAATATTACCACAAGCGCGGGGCTACTTTGGTAATGTTACTACAAGCCCAGTGTTTTAATGCATTGTCAAAACACGGTACGTCCCAAGCTTATTACTCCGCTTTTGTTGGCTAGAAGATCGAAATACATCAGTCGAAAAATGTCGACACTGGGTCCTCATAACCAATTATCTATGCAATGTACACATACTTCTTTCAATTATTATAACTCATACGGTACTAAGCGATTCACATGTTGAGTAATTGAACATTACCTAACTACTCGCAATTGTTGGCATGAATATCCTTAAGTTTACTAACAATTTATCGCAAAAGTATAATATGACCACGTACTCACGCAACTTGGTTCATTTCCTATTAATCCTAAGTATAAGAACTTCACAAGTTTAAGGGTACGAGTTAAACAACTTGGCATTTATCATTAAAATTTTTTTAAATTTGGCTCAATATCTTCTCAGTATTCCGTTAAATTTGGCTCAATATCTTCTCAGTATTCCGTTCCCCTTGACTTTTTCAACATATAGCACAATATATAGCTAAGTCCCCTGCCCCCCACTTAAACATGGCATGGTCCTCAATGACAAAAATAAATGAGAGTTCAAGATGAAAGACTTAGCTCTGGAAACGGCTCCCAAGTAAAAGAACAATATCGGAGTAATCATCGGCACAGCGTGGAGAGACAGACACATCCTGTATAAACAAACAAACTCCACGAAAGCATCAAATACCATGTCTATGGAAGTTATAAAATAATGTGGCAGTAATTAGATATAGATATCTAAAAACAGTTTAAGCCACTTTACTTTATACTGCCATGGACAAGACCAAAAAGGATTTAAACCTAAATAAAAACTCACATGACGGCTATCAAGGAAAAAACCTCGTTTATTCCGAACTTAGACTCGGAACATGGCGAGATGAAAAAAACCGTGATAGGCGCATGCTACTTTATTAAAAAGAAAAACGAAAAAAGATAGGTATAGGTAGTAGTTCTAAGTTTATAGTCGCTAGCTCGACTCAGCTCAAGATGGTTTATTCATAGACAGGGTCATCGAGGTACAAAACCTCCTCCTCAGCAGCAGGCGGAAGCCCGTGATAATGCTTAAGACGATGTCCATTGACCACAAATCTGGACTCGTCTTTGAAATTGAATAGCTCCACCGCTCCAGAAGGAAAGACTCGTTGTACTTGAAATGGGCCATACCATCTTGATTTCAACTTACCCGGGAAGAGTCTTAAGCGCGAATTGTACAAGAGAACCGGATCACCCTCTTGAAAGGTCCTCTCCGAATCTTTTTGTCATGAAACTTCTTCGTGCGCTCCTTGAAAATCTTGGCATTCTCGTATGCCTCTAAACGAAACTCCTCCAGGGCGAGTTAATTCTAACATCCTTTTCTCACCGGCCAACGTCTCATCAAAATTTAGCATCCTTGTTGCCCACATGGCCCGGTGCTCCGGTTCCACGGTAGATGACATGCCTTTCCAAAAACAATCCTATATGGTGACATTCCAATCGAGGTTTTATATGCGGTCCTATAAGCCCATAAAGCGTCGTCTAAACGTAACGACCAATCCTTCCTAGTCGTATTAACGCTTTTTTCCAGGATACGCTTTATCTCTCGATTGGTGACTTCTACCTGGCCACTAGTCTGGGGGTGATATGCTGACGCTAGCTTATGTCGAACCCCATACTTAATCATCAGCCGTTCAAAAGGTTTATTACAAAAATGACTACCATTGTCGCTTATAATCGCCCTCGGTGTCCCAAACCTTGTAAAAATGTTCTTTTTCAATAATCTAACCACAACCCTCGCATCGTTAGTAGGTGAAGCAATTGCCTCAACCCATTTGGATACATAATCAACAGCAACTAAGATGTATCGGTTAGATAATGATGAAGTGAAGGGTCCAACAAAATCTATTCCCCAAACGTCAAAAAGCTCCACTTCTAAGATGCTCTTGAGTGGCATCTCATTCCTCTTTGAAATATTACCTGTCATTTGACAAGCATGACATGCCTTTGCATATTGGTGTGCATCCTTAAACAATGTCGGCCAATAAAAACCGCATTGGAGGACTTTGGCCGCAGTTTTATCTCCCCCGTAGTGTCCTCCAACTTCATAGGTATGACAATGCTTCAGGATATCATTATACTCTTCTTCGGGCACACACCTTCGAAAAACATTATCAGATCCTAGCTTAAACAAGTACGGTTCATCCCAATAATAATGTCTAAGATCTTTAAAGAACTTTCTCCTTTCTTGGACAGTGAGATTTGGTGGCAGGTACTTTGCGGATAGATAATTGACAAACAAACTAAACCATGGTTGCTTTTTCTCCTTCACAACCTCTATTCGCGAAGAAACTGCAGCACAATCATTATGTCCCCCGATGGTGGTGATGGAGAAAAGTTGTTCATCAGGAAAAGATTCTCCTATCTCAGGTAATTCCTCACCATCCTCTAATTGTAAGCGCGAAAGATGATCGGCCACCACGTTCTCACTTCCTTTCTTATCTCGGATTTCTACGTCAAATTCTTGCAACAGTAGAATCCATCTCAACAGTCTCGGATTTGAATCTTGCTTTGCTAGGAGATACTTAAGAGCCGCATGGTCAGTCCACACAGTGACTTTAGATCCCACTAAGTAAGATCTAAATTTGTCAAAAGCAAAGATAACGGCCAAAAGTTCCTTCTCCGTTGTGGCGTAATTTCTTTGGGCAGCATTCAAAGTCCGGCTTGCATAATAAATAGGTCTGAAGATCTTATCATTTCTTTGACCCAAAGCGGCGCCAACAGCAGTATCACTTGCATCACACATCAATTCAAACGGAAGATCCCAATCCGGTGCGACCAGAACGGGTGCAGTAATCAGTCTACTTTTTATTTCGTTGAAAGCTTTTATGCACTCATTAGAAAACACGAATGGTACGTCCTTGGCCAATAATTCGGTAAGAGGTCTAGAGATTAAGGAAAAGTCCTTGATAAACCTACGATAAAATCCGGCGTGGCCTAAGAAACCTCACAAAGTTTTAAGATTAGTAGGTGGAGGTAGTTTCTCGATCACCTCAACTTTGGCTCTATCCACCTCTATACCGTTCTTTGATATGCGGTGGCCTAGTACTATACCTTCCGTAACCATCAAATGACACTTCTCCCAGTTAAGCACAAGATTAGTCTCTTCACATCTCTTCAATACTCGTGCTAGATGTGCGAGACATGAATCGAAATCGTCTCCAAACACGGAGAAATCATCCATAAAGATTTCCAAGAAGTCTTCCACCATATCCGCAAATAACGACATCATACATCGTTGAAATGTCGCGGGGGCGTTGCACAATCCAAATGGCATTCGATTATACGCAAATGTCCCATATGGGCATGTAAATGTTGTTTTCTCACGATCTTCGGGCGAGATGTGGATTTGATAGTATCCCGAATACCCGTCAAGAAAACAATAGAAAGCATGCCCGCTCAGTCTCTCGAGCATTTGATCGATGAAGGGAAGAGGAAAGTGGTCCTTACGAGTTGCATCATTTAGTTTCCTAAAGTCTATGCATACTCGATGACCAGTGATTAGCCTCACTGGAATTAACTCATTCAATTCGTTGGCTTGCACCGTCAATCCTCCCTTCTTGGGAACTACATGGATAGGGCTTACCCATTCACTATCAGCAATTGGAAATATAATTCCCATTTCTAGCATTTTTATAACCTCATCCCTAACCACTTCATTTAATTGTGGGGTTAAACGCCTTTGAGGTTGTGCAACCGCTTTCTTCTCAGGGTCTACGGAGATCTTGTGCATACATACGCTAGGACTAATGCCCTTAACGTCAGCTATGGTCCATCCAAATGCTCCGCTGTACTCTCTCAGAACTCTCATTAGTTTCTCCTCTTGTAAGTCCGTCAAGGATGAAGATATAATTAGCGGCAAAGTCTCATCTTGAAGAAACACATACTTCAAATTCGCGGGAAGAGGTTTTAAAATCAAATTTGTGGGAGGTTCTTCCAAAGAGGTCTTCAACTTTTGACCAGTGAGTTTAAGTTCGAAGTACTTATGCCACGTTGGTCTATGATAGAATCTTTCAATCTCCGCAGCACTTACTTCCTCTACAGGTCTTGGGGTTCCTCTACTACATCCTGGCCATATCATCTTCTCCTCCTCACTACTCACGTACTTGACTTCATCTTCTTCTTCTAAGACAAGGTATCCAAGAAATCCTTGATACTTTCATGTTGTTGAAATTCTTGAACGATCCTATCAATGGAATCCAACATGAAACATGCATCCTCTCCATCATCAGGTTGCTTCATAGTGTCGAAGACATTGAATGCAACTCTCTCTTCGTTCACTCTTAACACTAACTCGCCTTTGTAAACATCAATTAGCGTTCTACTAGTAGCCATGAAAGGTCTCCCTAATATCAATGGTACCTTGTAGTTAGCTTCCATATCTAATACCACAAAGTCGACAGGAAATACAAACTTTTCCACTCTTACTACCACATCCTCAACCACTCCACACGGTTCCTTGACAGAACGGTCAGCTAATTGCAACGTGATTGAAGTCTTCTTAAGATCTTTCATGCCTAGCTTCCGAAAAATAGATAGTGGCATCAGGTTCACGCTTGCTCCTAGATCACACAAAGCTTTGTTCAAACATACGTTACCTATGGTGTAGGGAATGAGAAAGCTTCCCGGATCTTTGCATTTTGGGGGTAACTTATGTTGAAGAATGGCTGAGCACTCCTCATTAAGGCATATGGTCTCTAAATCTAGAAGTTTCCTTTTAGTTGAGACGGCGTCTTTTAAAAACTTTGTGTACTCAGGCATTTCAGCTAGTGCTTCAACTAGGGGTATATTGATTTGTAACTTACTAAACATATCCACGAACTTCTTATACCTCTTATTATCAAACTTAGGCTTCGACTTTGGTGGAGGATAAGGTAGAGTTGAAGGATCGACATCAGTGAAAATTGGATACTTATTGTTGTAAAGTTCAACTCTAGGGCCAGCAGGTTCTTTATACGTTCTTTGCTCAGGCAAAGTCTCGGAAGTATTAGTCTCATTGCTTGGCTCACCATCCTTATCCTTTGTGGCTTTCTCTTGCAGGGATGGTGGAGTTACCTCTTTTCCACTTCTTGTCATGATCGCATTCAAATCCTTAGGGTTCTTTTCAGTGTTGCTTGGCAACCCTCCAGGAGGTCTAGTTGAGACTTGCTCAGCTAGTTGTCCTACTTGGTGCGTGAGATTTTGGACTAGAGCTTCCTGATTGGTTACCTTGGCATCAGTCTTCTAACAATATTGGCTAAAGTTAGTGGCTAACTCAGCCATAGATTTTGAAAGTTGTCCCATATTGTCAGTGACGACATTACTCAGTTTTTCTATCGCAGCTTCCCAACCAAAAGTTTTAGTCTGCTGTGGTACATAAGGGGTAGGTGGTTTAGGCCTTTCTCCTGCATTTATGTCATTATATCGGAATCCAGGATGGTTATGATTAGGTCTGTACCCTCCCCCGACATAATTGGCTTCTTCAGTACCAGCATTCTCACTCTGAGGTGCTACCTTGATTCCAGCCCTTTTCTCTACTCTTGTCATCCTCTCTTGCATCCCATCTACCTTATCATTGATAACAGAAAGTTGTTCTAAGATTTTGGTAGATGCACTATTATCAAATATATCAGCGGCCATCTTCACAGTAGCTATGTCATTGCCTCCCCATTGGCTATTCATCGCTATTTGCTCCATCTTCCCTTGTGCCTCCTCAGGAGATAAAAGAACAAACGCTCCATTGCTGGAGGCGTCTACTCTAATTTTCTCAGTCTCTCTCAACCAATGGTAAAAAGTTTGCATTAAAAGCCAAAGAGAGATGTCATGATGAGGACACTTCCTCATAGCTTCCTTAAAACGCTCCCAAGCTTGATCAAAACTCTCCCCAGGTTGTTGCTTAAATCCTAGGATGTCTTGGCGTAACTTAAAAGTTTTTCCCAAGGGGAAATACTTATTCATGAATTTTTGCAACAATTGTTCCCAAGTTGTGATAGATCCAGCCTCTAAAGAGAGAAGCCATTGCTTAGCTTTATCTTTCAAAGTGAAAGGGAAAAGCTTAAGACGAATGTTCCCCTCCGGGATTAATTCTGGCATCACTGTGCTGACGATTTCCAAGAAATTCGTCACGTGGACACCAGGATCCTCGTTTTGGACTCCATGAAAAGTAGAATAATTGGTCACCATTTGAATTACATTAGGCCTAGGGTGATAGACTTCCGCAAACATCTTGCGGTGCTACGATAGCGGGAATGAATTGTTCAATAGTGGGCGTTGCATAACTTTGCAAAGTGCGCCTCGCTCCTTGAACTAGGGCTTGGTTCTCATTATTAGCATTTGCATTCACATTATTGGCATTATTGATAACGGGATTAATAACAGGATTAGGTACCTGGTTTGGATTGTTCTGAATGCCTTCCATTTCTGTTTCAGATTCAGAATGCTCAGAATGATCGGTTGTATGTCCTTCCACTTCGTGCTCGCTTTCTTCAAGATTTGGATCCTCTTCTCCTTGCTTAGCCAGTTCCCTAGCTAACTTCCTATTCCTTCTCGCAAATTTCTCTATTTCAGGGTTATAAGGCTCAAGTGGTTCCTTCGATTTCCGAGTAGCGTACTATAAAATAATAAACAACAATAAAACAATTAATCACTAGTAAAGGCTAGGCCTTTAACTAACTAAATAAAACAGACTCGAAATAAAAAAACGTAAATAAAACAGAAGCAGAATGTTTTAAAACTAAGACAGAATCAGAAACAGAAAACTAATTCTCGGTTGACCGAGGGATAGTGTTCGGTCGACCGAACACTTTTTTATTTATTTATTTTATTTTATTTATGACACTGTTTAATATACAGACTCTTATTCACAGAATATTCACGAATCCAGTTCTATCAAAATAAGCTATATCTTAATTTAATGACTCGAGTCCCCGCAACGGCGCCAAAAACTTGATGGAGGTCAGGTTAAATTATTAACTCGATGCCTACTAACACACTAGCAAGAGAACTAGGTTCAATTGTAGTATAGTCAGATAGAGTCGAGGTCGATCCCACAGAGACTCGGCACAAATAAAACACAACTTTATCCTATTAGAACTAAATTGAAAGGGCGGTCTACGACCAACTAAATGCAGTAAATAAAATAGTGACAACCACAAGACACAAAAGACTACAAAGACAGACTAAAGACTACTAAAACACGGATAATACGGTTGATATTATCTAAACAAATAGTATTGATTACGCTAGTAGATTATAACTCCCTCATGTGAATTAGGATGATAACGAGACAAAATAAACGTTAAAGATTGATTATTATGACTACGGGAGTCATCCCCTAGGGTAGATTTAGCTCCGGTTAGGCTATCCAAATCATCGTGCCTCCATTACGTGACTTCGCCTTTTAATGCCTCCATCTCATATAACTTCTGACACAATTACGAGACTAGGGATGCCGGTATGAACCGTAACCTCATCTAAGCAACATTCCTAGGGTAAGGCGTACTTCTTAGATGCCGATTCAATCTATATCCTAAGTAACAATCACTTTTTGGGTTTCATGTTAAATTATGATGACAAATAATTAAGTTGATCAGGTTTAATTATTCGTTTTAATTCCAAATCAGAGAATCTGACGTAGTCGAAGCCGATCATAATATTGCCCTACACCTTACCACACTCGGTCGACCGAACGACAGCACTCGGGCGACCGAGTGACTCGTCTAGGTCGACCGAACACAGTTCTGTGTCGGAACAAATCATGATTACTTCTTAACGTTTCTAACCTAAACACATGGGTTCGTAAATTAATCTACATCACGCAATCAATACAAATAAAACCACTCCATAATAAAATACATCAGATCTATGAATAAAGATTGCATAATTGAATAGTCATACCCTCGAAGACGAGAGTGACTCCACCTCTTTAATGTGCTCCCTAATCGGAGAATCCGACGAATCCACAATGAACGAACATAAAGAAAATAAAACTTAAAAGCTAAAATTGTATGAATTGTTTTTTGTGTTGTAGTGGTGTGTCTTCTCAATTCCGTAGCTGCTGTTTATATAGGAGTTGTAGCCGACATAGGGAGAATCCAAAAGATTGACACGCATTTATCACATTAGGCTCGGGTGACCGAACCTACACGCTCGGTCGACCGGATGGCATGGCTCGGTCGACCGAGCCTCCCTCTTTACGCGTTTTCAAACTCGGTTCGTCGACTTGTTCCCCACTCCATGCTTTTGAATTGATCTGATTAATCTTTTCTTCATGCTCCGATTTTCTTTTCTTTTATCTTGAGATCTCCCGATTGCGTGATAATTATCTTCCCGATTTATCATGATCCGCAAAATCGCATTTATCACCCAATTAATTGCTCTTTTATAATAAAAACAGCTAAATACCAATTATCATATTAATAATCACTTATCATTAAATAATAAATATAAACATGTGATTAAATATGAAATATATATAATTAACTCCGATTTAAGGTTATAATTGATGACATAAATAGGTATATTTTAACTGTCATCAATAATTCCTAAAATTTATGTAGCCGTGTATGTATGAATTTTATTTACAACTATCATCTCTAGGCTACTAAACTGCTAGTGTAATGACTTCGTTAAAAGTGGAAAGCAACAAGAACGTTGAACTCATCGAAGAATGCAATTAAATTTCAAAAGAGATATTCCTCTTGAGCCTTTAAATCTTAAGTGACATAGTATAGGTATGTCACTGCTGTCACTCGTGTTGAACGAGAGACGCACTTAGTTCAAAGATGATGTAGGACTACATAAAATTCTATTAGTGAATTTTAATTGTGTGAGTAATCACACAAGAAATTTCTAATTGAAAATTTGGAAAAATCATAAATAAAGTAATGCTAGTTAGACAGTATTTGGAACCGATAAACTAGTGGGAGCTTTATTCTTATGATTTGTTGTTTTTCTGAATCATTAGAAATGTTTAAGAGACTGCACAAGAGTTCCATTCCTGGAAAAAACATGAACAAAGCATTACTAGTTAGACGGTATTTGGAACCGATAAACTTGTGGGAGCTTAGTTCTGGTGATTTTCTAATCTCTGAAAAATCAAAAAAAAGCTTTGCTAGTTAGACGGTATTTGGAACCGATAAACTGGTGGGAACTTTAACCTTATGATTTGTTGAATAGTCCAAACGAGTAACACTATCATTAGACATCCCACAGTTCACGAGTAGTGTCTACCAAATGAACTGCTAGTTCAAGACTATTTCCATATAAGGAAAGTCAAGCATGGGAAAGAATGTCTATACATGTTAGTCATCTAAACTAAGTAGTTTTAAGGCCAAACCGGAATATTAATAAATGGATAATCAGAGGATAAGGAAGGTGATTTCGGATCACTGACCAATGCATCCTCAACGATTTCCTCGAAAGCTAAGTTTTTTGGAAGAACAAGGTAGCTATGCATTAAACGATAAATAGAGTAAACAACGGGCAGTTATTTCAGCTAGAATAGATGGAGTGATATAAGGAAATGAATTTCGGATTCAATCCTTGAATATCACAGTGAATTTATTTTCTGCTTACAGATTCGTTGGAACAAATGGATTCACTTTCAATTCGATAATTTGTTTGTCTTATAGAAAGTGAATATGACATTTGTAGCATGAATCCAAGACTCAGACTTTTGTTTGATAAAGTCAGAACCACTAAGGAATGCTGAAAATGTATATGTAACACATCTTAAACTATTAAAGGCAAAAGGTTTCCGTATTTATATAAACACTTCTTCATACTCTATTAATTAGTGCATATTTCCTAAAGACAAGATCTGAAGACTGGCTTAGGGTGATTCCTATCTCCCAGTAAAGGAACACCGTCACAAAAAGAATAATGACTAAGCTTCCTTTCAATCGAAAAGGGTAATAGATTTAAGGAAGTAACATAGCTTGTTCATAATGACCTTCGGGGTCTTGAGAAAGATACAAGTTAGAAGGAGCTTCTGAGTAGTGACATCTCGTCAGAAAACTACTCTAAACACCAGTAAGATTATCTAAAATATTTGGAGGTATCTCTTATTTCACCAGAGATAGAGTATTCCATGCTCAGTAATAGTCCATAGCGTAGTCTTGGGACTGATGCTCGGCCTGCCTCCCAGTGGAATTTACCCACTGAGGGATAACACCATAAATTTGCCTCATATATTTATTAATCTGCTACAATACACTGCTTAACTCATTTAAAATATTGGTTGCGAAATAACGGTTTACACTATCATGTAAAACAGAGAAGTGTACCTATAAGATGCTTACAAATTTGTGGATAAGGAGTGAATTATGTTCACCCCAATTCCATCAATATAGGCATTTAGCACTTAGTGCTTGAAGGTAGGACTGGAAATTTTGCGGACACGTTTAGATGATGACTGTTCGTGCAATATCTTATATGTTGAGTAAAAGTTGGTTATAAGATTCTTAATATCAGAAAGTGAAGGTTATACTGTCAAAACCCCTTCTAAAAGGGTCTATGAATAAAAACCATGGACTTTGGAGTACGGTTACTCAAGGTAGTTACTAACTGATTAGATCAGACCATGTCTAACATTGGTTGTTGGTGATAACACTGATAATTTGTACTAGATCAGAATATCGATCCACCAAGAACGCAATGGGAGTATGTTTTAACCATTACTTATTGTGGTTTTCTGAAGACTTTGCAGTTTACAGAGGTGATTGATAACCTATGGTTCTTTGTGGGCTGTATAGGATTTTGATCAATAGAGGTTGGTTTAAAAGCCATAACCCTGTAAATTGAGATTTGATACTCTAGTTCTGTTCACACTCTAGTAGAACCACCTGAGTGTCTCAGGCCTAGTGCGAGTAATTGGATCTACATGAAAAGAGTCGAATGAATAGAAAGTTTAACTTTCGGTACAAAGCTGAGTGGTCTAGGGGTGATTCCCTAACAAGTAGAGAGTTAACCAGACCGTGAACTCTCTCACCACTCGGTCTTGTTTGATTTCATTAGAAACCAGAAAATAGGGGTGATTCCCTAGGTCTTTCTTTCCGAACAAACAGAATCTGAATTCATTCGGAATAGAAAGGTTTTAGCTAAGAACAAATGGCAGATTCATTAGAAAGCAGAAAATATGGGTGATTCCCTGAGACTTATTTGCTGAACAATCGGAATCTAAATTTATTTGTAGCCAAGGCTTATATCCTTTGTGGATTAAAGCAAACCTCTAGGTCATTTAAAAGTCACATATTTCAAGTATGTGGACTTGACCAGAATATTGATAAGTCTTTCATAGACTAGACGTCAGCATTGGTAAAGTAGTGTTCATGAATGGTAACATTGAAACAATTGGAAACAACATGGGTTTGTTATCTGAAGTCAGGAAACTGACTTGCCAAGATTCTCTTTATGAAAGAATCGGACTACATTCTAAAGGATTTGATTCAGTCAAAATCCCGAGAATATGTGATGTGATCTGTCCCATGACATTTTATTTGTTTTTTTTATTTTAGTTTTCGGTGTTTTAATGAATAAAACGGCCTTAGGCCCGTGTCAAAAGTTGCCCATATGTTAGTATATTGGGTCAGGTGTTTATTTTTAGCAAATAATAGATGTTTGGGTTTATCAGGGTTGAGTTAGGATTGTTACAAAATAAAGTGGCGAAACTTACATGTAATTTATCCCACATCGGTTAGGAGATTGTCAGTCTTTTATTTTGTAGCCTATATAAAGGCAACCACTTGTAATTTTATAAGACAATGAATGATGAATCTATTATAATGAAATTGAGAGTTTTATCTTCTTCTTTGGTCTGTGATTGATCAAGAACATCGCTTGCGAGCGAGTGATCTCTTTGTCGTAGAGATTGCACCCCTTTCGAGAGCTTATCAGCGTTCTTGAGCAAAGCGTTGAGTTGTTCTTGGCCCTCTTCCTAGACTGCTGCCCAGCTAGGTTAGGGTTTTTCGGCTCGTATTGATCCTTTCGTCGATCTCCGGGAATCGTATCGCATCTGTTGGTAGCAGAGCTCAGCGACGAAGGTATCAAATATCCCTGTTTATTTTCCTTGTTTAATTTTCTTATTAAAAAAAAAATTTAGTTCCTTGTTTTTTGTTCATTAATTTCGTCCACCCTCTCCCAAGAACATCCAAAATCTTCAAATCTTCATCTATCCTACCCGGAAAACTTGAAGATTCTTCAAACATTCATCCCAAGAACCCTAATTATTTTACAGATCCCGTTTTTTTGTATCAGTTCGTTTCCTAACCAAAAAACTCGAAAAATTCTGCACTTTTTACCACATATACAACACATCTCGTGCTAAAATTTCACCATTTACACCCAATCCAGATTCAACATAAATCTTGCCTAAAACCGCCGATTACTCCGAAAAATCTGTCCAGAAAAACTGCAGCAGTAAATCATTGTTTGAATTCGTTTTCAGTGGGCTAAACGAATTACAATTAACTGAAAATTGGTGAACTTATAAGAAATTTTCAGATCTACAACTTGTGTCTTTTAATATTTTCCAAATTCGCTGTAGTTTTAACGGAATCGGCACCTTAAGTCACGGCTATCAATCTGGAAATTTTTGACAGATTGCATCAGTTTCTGAAAAATGATTGTTTGAGCGACTTCCGTATCTCCAAAAAATCTGAAAATTTGATATCCGTTAGAAAACTCTCAGTTATACAACATTTGTCTTTTGAGTTTTCCCAAATTTGTAGTCTTTCGGTGCTTAAATACGTGGGTTTCACACCCAGGGTGTAAACCTTTTCACACCTGTGAAATTCTGTTGTCAAAACAATTGTGAAACTAAGTCATCTGGAGGGTATGAATCATTGAAATGAGAGATGTTTGTGGTAAAGAAAACCTTGAGTAGTGTGGTGAACGTGGAGAATGATTTGCACCGAGAAAATAGTTTTCATACGAGGGTTTGGGTTAGTGGGAAGGTTTGCTTAATGAAAATTGATGCGGGAAGCTGTGCCAATGTCATAAGTGCTGGTTTTGTCTCCGATTTAGCTATTCCTACGACACCTCATCCTCAACCATATACGTTGCAAGGACTCAGTGATGTTGGTCAAGTGCAAGTTACCAAACAGGCCTTAATATCTTTTAATCTTGGTAGGCTCGATGATGAAGTTTTATGTGATGTAGTCCCTATGCATGCTTGTCATATCATACTTGGGAGACCGTGGCAATATGATAGGAGGGTTACGTATGATGGGTATTTGAATAGCTACACCTTGCGCCATAAGACGATGAGACTTACACTCCGTTCCTTATCCCCCGAAGATGCCCACTACGATCAACTCAAACTAGCAGCCGCACATGAGGAAGCTCGTTTGAAATGTGAATCCGAAAGGGAAAAAGCCTTGGTTGAAGCAAACAAGGAAGAGAGTGTTAGCATTCAAGAGAAGGTAATCCAAGAGTCTATGGTGGCATATGCAATCATCGAGGAGAATGAGATTGTGGAAGAAGTAGTGGAGAGTAATGAGGAATTAGTTGTGGATGAGATAGTTCACGTTGATGAGGCCTTTGTTGATGGTCATGTTGAGAGTGTTGTTGAGCATGAGGAAGTTCTTGGTACACCAGCCGAGGTTTTTGACTTATCTTTGCAGGTCCAAGATGATCTTCCATATGAGGTGGAGACTAGACACTTGGATACGTCCAAGGCAACCTTTGTTCTTCCTTTAGTTGATCTTTCCCAGGTGGTTCTTGGTGGGAAGCCAGCACATCATTTTGTTGATCCTTTTGCTGCATGTGTTGATGCGACTCCGATATTGCATTGCTCTAGTTATATTTCTGCCACACCATGTTTCGTCCACAGTTTGGTCAGGCCACAATTCTGTTCTTCTGTCTCATTGTTGCAGCACACGTCGTCCTTTTCGCATCAGGTTGATTTGAGGTTTTCACTTCGTCGTATATTTGATCCCGGTATAGCATTGATGTTTTTTGTGGGTTGTTCGGGATTTGTTTCTGATGTTGACTTCTATGACGTCCTGTTGATTCGAGGACGAATACTTTCCAACCGGGAGGGATTGATGTGATCCGTCCCAAGACATTTTATATGTTTTGTTTATTTTAGTTTTTGGTGTTTTAATGAATAAAACGGCCTTAGGCCCATGTCAAAAGTTGCCCATATGTTAGTATATTGGGCCAGGGGTTTATTTTTAGCAAATAATAGCCGTTTGGGCTTATCAGGGTTGAGTTAGGATTGTTACAAAATAAAGTGGCGAAATTACATGTAATTTATCCCACATCGGTTAGGAGATTGTCAGTCTTTTATTTTGTGGCCTATATAAAGGCAACCACTTGTAATTTTATAAGACAATGAATGATGAATATATTATAATGAAATTGAGAGTTTTCTCTTCTTCCTTGGTCTGTGATTGATCAAAAACATCGCTTGCGAGCGAGTGATCTCTTTGTCGTAGAGATTGCACCCCTTTCGAGAGCTTATCAGCGTTCTTGAGCAAAGCGTTGAGTTGTTCTTGGCCCTCTTCCTAGACTGCTTCCCAGCTAGGTTAGGGTTTTTCGGCTCGTATTGATCCTTTCGTCGATCTCCTGGGATCGTATCGCATCAATATATCACTGGCAATCCCATCTTTCATAATGGTTAAGATGATTTTGCATATCGGTATGCAACATTCAACGAAGTAGTCCTACCCGACCTCTCACGGAATGCTTCTCTAAACCTGAGGATGAATAGAATACGGGATAGACTCTCTTTTGATAAGAGAAAGTCAGGTAATTACAATTTACTCAAATCTTGGATTCGAGTATTAAATAGCAAGTTTAGTACATCCTCAAGTATCTTTGGAGAACGAGGAATGATATGCTAGTATATTCAGGTGCGAACTTGGATATAAGTGATTACACTGATTCTGACTTTAAGTCAGATTAAGCATATTGGGAGATTACCACCTGATTAGATGGACCAGCAACATTTCGATCCTAAAGATCGTCTCGAGCTGACAACCTAACGGATCAGTATACTAAGTCGCGTGGCATTTGGATGTTGCATACTCACCGAGTCACTGACCGACCCTGCGGCAGCACACTCGGAGTGTATTTTGACATCTAAATGGTTTGATGCACTTGGCGGGTAAAGAATTGAGGGATATATCTCATTTGCTTTTAGAGCAAGTGGGAGAATGTTGTGTATAAGGGTTATGCTCTAAACAATTAATCACTTGCCTTTCGTGCAAGTGGGAGTTTGTTAGGTGTAGTGCCCGAAAGACAATTTCTGTAATCGTTTTTGACAGGATTTATAATTCATCTTAATATTTGCATTTATGCTTATATTAATACACTGCTGAAAACCCTAAGTATATCGGTATGTAATAACATAACTCAGTGTATGGCATACACACGAGGATTGAGTTAGTGATGATATGCTTAAAACTAGTTAGCCCATGGTGAATTTAATCATAGTATGGGTCTCATGATTAATATACCAATAATGCGCCCAGAACACTTAACGGTGTGACCGTCTTATCCGACCATCGGTATAGGGTACCTAGTGGAGCCTTTATATATGATGTCTATCATATAAGACTGGACCGATTTGATTTGAATTCTCGATATAATTCCATGATCGAGAAATCTTATCGAATCACAAGACGATCATAAATGGATTAATCTCAATCTTGATGTGATCACAATCTACATCTTTGTTCAAAGTAGGGTTTAATGTGTTAGTTAAGGATCACTTGGATACATGTGATCTGAACACTTCTCATTGGCTCTATTCTAGAATGAGTGAGTAGTCTGTGACTTCACAGATATGGAATCCATTCCTTCCTGCAGGAAGTAGACAGACAATTCCCTTATTTGTTAATCCTAGAAACTGATCGATGGGCCTAGTTCATATTATATTTGTTATGAACTAATTGACCACAAGGGGTGTACGTTGGTCCCTTGGAAAGGCTAACACAAGTTTAGAGGGGGGATGGGGGTGAATAAACTTGTCACCAAAAACTTTCCCAAAACTGAAAGTACCCCAGGAACTGAGTTTCTACTAAACTCAAACTGAACTAACAAACTGATGCTCAGTTCAGTTTTGTTCCTATCCTTTAATCTTGCATAGGAGTTAGCTAATTCAGTTTAGCTGATGCTAGAACTGAAATAACTTGCAGCGGATAAGATCAAGCCTTTCGTGCAATAGATGTGTCACTAAAGATCTAATTCTCCTATGTATCAGTTTTATGCTGACTCAGTGTCTGATGTTTGCTGAGTGAGTGATATCATGACAATGAAATAATTAAAGCAATCACAGCACAAATATAAATGCGTAAAGTAAATCAACACAGAGTTTGTTTATGGACGTTCCGGGTGGTGTAATCCCGTACGTTGATGACGGTTAAAATATACCTATTTATGTCATCAATTATAACCTTAAATCGGAGTTATGTATATATATTTCGTATTAAATCACTTGTTTATATGCATTATTTAACGTTAAGTGATTATTAATATGATTTTTGGTATTTAGCCGTTTTTATTATTAAAGGCCAATTTATTTGTGCGATAAATGCTGATTTTGCAGATCATGATAAATCGGGAGGATAAATGTCATTCAATCAGTGAATCTCAAGATAATAAGGAAGAAAATCGGAGCATTAATCAAGAGACAAATCAGATCAGCGTAGAAGAGTGCAGTGGGGAACAAGTTAACGAGAAAACACGATTAACACGTGCTGAGAGAGGCTCGGTCGACCTAGCCACTTCATTCGGTCGACCGAGGCATGTGGTTCGGCCACCCGAAGCTACCCAGACCGAAAACGCGTGCATATCTTCTAGATCCATCCTATGTCGGCAAAATCCTCTATATAAGCAGCAGCTACGAAATTGAGAAGACACACCACTACAACACAAGACAGTTTATACAATTTGAGTTTTTAGTTTTAGTTTTCTTTTCTTTATGTTCGTACATTGTGGATTCATCGGATTCTCCGGTTGGGGAGCGCATTAAAGAGTGGGAGTCACTCTCGTCTTCGAGGGTATAACCATTCAATTATGCAATCTTTATTCGTAGATCTGATGTATTTTATTATGGAATAGTTTTTCGTGTATCGATTGCGTGATGTAGATTAATTTACGAACCCATGTGTTTAGGTTAGAAACGTTAAGAAGTAATCATGATTTGTACCAACACAGAACTGTGTTCGGTCGACCGAGACATGTCATTCGGTCGCCCGAGTCTTGTCGTTCGGTTGACCGAGCGTGGTAATGTGTAGGGCAATATTATGATCGGCTTCGACTACGTCAGATTCTCTGAATTGGAATTAAAACGAGTAATTAAACCTGATCAACTTAATTATTTGTCATCATAGTTTAACATGAAACCCAAAAAGTGATTGTTACTTAGGATATAGATTGAATCGGCATCTAAGAAGTACGCCTTACCCTAGGAATGTTGCTTAGATGAGGTTACGGTTTATACCGGCATCCCTAGTTTCGTAATTCTGTTAGAAGTTATATGAGATGGAGGCATTAAAAGGAGAAGTCACGTAATGGAGGCACGATGATTTAGATGGCCTAACCGGAGCTAAATCTACCTTAGGGGATGACTCCCGTAGTCATAATAATCAATCCTTAACGTTTGTTTTATCTCGTTATCATCCTAATTCACATGGGGGAGTTATAATCTACTAGCGTAATCAATACCATTTGTTTAGATAATATCAACCGTATTATCCGTGTTTTAGTAGTCTTTAGTCTGTCCTTGTGGGCTTTTGTGTCTTGTGGTTGTCACTATTTTATTTACTGCATTTAGTTGGTCATAGACCGTCCTTTCAATTTAGTTCTAATAGGATAAAGTTGTGTTTTATTTGTGCCGAGTCTCTGTGGGATCGACCTCGACTCTATCTAGCTATACTGCAATTGAACCTAGTTCTCTTGCTAGTGTGTTAGTAGGCATCGAGTTAATAATTTAACTTGCCTCCATCATACGTCTCCCTTTCTCTTGTGGTGTATGAGGTATCACTAGAATCTTGAGATAACTGTTACAAAATCCTAGCCTAATGACAGTTCTTCATGACACCCTAGTTTCACTGTTTACACATAATGAAGAAATGTTAGATTGCTCCCTTCACTCTGCACACTGATCCTTCGGAGCTGGAATGACTCCTTCACCAGCTCACCACACAAACACGATCCGCGGTACGCAAAAACGATTGTGGCAACTGAGTTGCAACCGTATGAGGAAAGGTTGAGTTGCTCTCCTCAAACTATGCACGGCCAACCCTTTTTACACAAAGGTTAGGTTTAGAATTAATCAAGAGATTAATTCAGTGAGCTGTCTGCTTCTTTTGGAAATGGCGTTGTAGCTCCAAGATGCCTTCTTCCCCCTTAATGGGTTACTAAATATTTCTTCATAATCTTCAAGGCAATTTCGTTGGCTTCCCCTTTTCTCGATATGATCTAATTTTCTGGATCTGGATCTTTATATATATGCTTTTTAAAACATGTCCAAGATCTCACTTTTTCACGCATTTCCTTCTGTGTATTTATAGGGATGATGTAGCGGTCAAATAAATCTTATAGCTGTTACATCTGTCGTTTAGCCAACGTTCATATGTACGACCTTTTGTTGTTTTTCTATTTCAAATTCGATAAGGCCTTAACTCAGTTTTCTAATCTTCTTCAAAACTGAGTACCTCGTATTCTTGACATCTGACTTCAATTGACTAAGTCAGAGTACACCATTTAGCTTCTTATTTTCCTGGTAACTGATAATCTTTGTCCTTAAGATTATTCAGCTTTACATGATCTATAGTTCAGTTTCAGGTCACCACAGACTTGCCTGAATCCTGACTTATAGTCACGACTTAATCATCTTCTAATTGAGTTTTCCACCACAGTTATTCAGTCTTCAATAACTGAGTCTGTGTCCCTCAATTCTTCAGTCTTCTTAAACAAGCCAACTGAGTCTGTGTCCCTCAGCGAACTTATCTTCTTCAGTTTTCTCATAACTGAGTCTGATCCCTCAGTTCTTCATAAGTATACTCAGTTTGCTTGTTGTGACTCAGCTGTTCGCCTAGTTTCTATCTATTAGAATGCTTGTCTAAAACATCCTAACCAAGGTTCAGACTCTAGATAGAACTTTTACATCATTCTCTAGACTATTTCTTGCTTCTTCTTTCATTATGCACTATAACAGTTAGTTATGACTTCATCATCATGGGTTATATGTGAACTTTCTACATATGTGACGAATCATCATCAAAATACAAATATTATTTCCAAAAATTTCCCCATTTTTGATGATGTATCATAACCCTCCCTAAAAGCAATAATAAAAGAATAATGCAAGAAATCAAAACAAATAAAATGACAACCTAAAACAGCTGAGTTTATACAAAGTTGTGCCAAAACAAACTGAGTTACTAAAGTTATTACAATTTATATTTTTCCAAATATAACATCTTTTCACCAAGAAAGATGCTTCTTTTTGTTTCTAAAAGCCTTCTTTCTTTCCTTCTTCTCTCGATTCATCATCTCTGGGCTTAATATACAAATATTCTTTGATCATATGATTTGCTTCTTCGTTATCTTGGTTGTTGAGTTTTATCAAAATATTCTTTAATCTGCTCATCCATTATATCCTCTTCTTCTTTTGATATCAAGTTATGTCTTTCTCTTTCTGCTTTTCCTTCTGGTTTCATTTCAACTTCCCCCTTAGTCTTTGTTTCTTTATCTCCAACTTCTTTTAATTCGATTTTCAATATAGCACAAATTGCAATCTTCCTTCGGATGTTCAACATAGCTTTAATTGGGGCTTGTTCATCTTTCTCAGTTCTAGTTTCTACAAAAGTTTCTTCTGCAATTAGCTTCTCGATCAGATTATCAACTGCTTCTCCATTTTGTTGAATGACAAGTAAATCAACATTCACTTGTCTGTCTTGTTCTTCAACCATTTGTGTATCGCAGATTTCTTCGGCTGACTTTGGTTCAGATTTAACTTCAGCACCTTCAATTTTATCAGCATGACCTTCAGCTTTATCTTCCCCCTTGTTTGAAGATACGCAAATGCTTTCTCCAAATAATTTGTGCAAGGTGATGATGTTGGAGTATTTATTCAGACCTGAGTAGTGTGCTGTTGAGATAGATTTATGTAATTCATAGAGCTTATTTTGTAGAGTCTGCATCAGGCTTTTTATGATCATCTTTAGCCCTTCCATTCTCTTCTTAGTTTCTTTTAATTGTTGCAGAGTCTTTTGAGTTGCAGGATGGGGGATATCTTCAATATAGATTTGCTTGAAGACACATTTTGAACTTGAGATGAGGAACTGACTTCATGATAATGAGAGTCTTGACTTAATAGTTCTTTTTCATACTCGATTGCAAGAAATTCAATATCTTCAAGATTTTCTCTCTGCTTCTCAGTGTATTTTTCATACATATCAGCTCAGGATTCAATTTCTTCAGTTTCATCTTCAATCAGTATTATTTCTTCAGTTCCAATTTTCCTTTGAGTCATTGTGAAATGCTTCTGCATCATCCTCTGGACTTTTCTTTTTTTTGATCCACTGGCCACTGATTTCTTTATTACCACTGACTCTGTAGGTCTAGAGATGGAGAAATAGTTCAGTATCCTTTGTACTAAATATAGAAATCCCTTTTTCAACATGAACTTTTCTCGAATAGCCTTTCTTCCATGAACTTTTGCTTTTTCATCCGAAATTTGCTTTAACATTTGCTTGAGGACAAAATTATTCCAGTCCAGTTTCTTCTCAAACCAAATTGTATAGATTAGTTTCAGCTTTTCTGTTGAAAGAGTGTAGACATTCCAAGTGTGACCAATAACGTTTTTGGTCCGAAGAATTGTCAAAAATGCGAACTCTGGTTTTTGTTGATGAACAGATCCAATGAAATTCTTCTTATCATTGTTAATTGCTGTGAATTCCCAAAGTTTGTCTTTTTCTTCATTTCCAAAAGTGAGAGATGAAGATCCTCCAAATATGTCCAAACCAAAGACTAGGGAAAGAAGATGTTCATTAACAGTAATGCTTTTCTCTTGAACTGCTGTCCTGAAACTCTTTCCATCATCGGCGATTAAGACGTTTCTGTAGAAGTCTTTGATATCTTCTGGGTACAGAGTATTGACCTTCGTATCAATCAGATTTTCAAGTCCTCGAACCCTTTTGATTTTATCTGCAATCTTAGTTGATAGGATGGAGTTTGAAAATAATTGAAGTCATCCAGACTCATGGTGATTCCTTCATCAATGTTATATTTCTCCATGGATTTTCAATTTGAGATTTCTTGGGGGAACCTCGAATATTTGAAATTGATTCTGCAAAACTTGGTAAAAAATGTGAGAACAGTAGGGATTTTTTAGAGTAGGGAACAGTAGGGAACCGCTTAAGTGAGAGTTGTGTCACAATCAATGAGATTTGTAGGGATGCCCATCTACTTCCTCTCCTTGATTGACACGTGGCTTCTGGTTATTTGTTTTGTATGCCCAAGCGTCAGATAGTAGCTGGAAAGTTTTCGATCTTTGACCATTTTGCCCTTCATCAGCTTTTGTGTGGAAGTCAGTTTTTCTATGGATTTTGCAATAAAAACTGACCTTACCTGCAAAACAGTTTTAAGTTTTCTTCGGTACGCATATCTTCTTGGGTCCGGCTGGATTTGTTCCTGAAGTATAACTTTCAGCTTCTTTGATGAGATAATTAAACTTTCTCATCTCCTTTCGAAATAAACCATTACACTCAACCTTAGTTGATTTCACAAGGATTCTTTTAGATTTATCATCTTTATTTTCTCTGTGTAATCCACTAGGTCTTCCAGTATCTTGATGTGTAGAGTTTATACTCTTTGAAATCTCTAGACTGAGTAAGGGTGAGGAATTATCATTGCTTTTGTCAAATTTATTAGATATTAACCTTTCAGCTAGATTTGACATTTCAGTTTCAAGAAACTCATTCCACTCTTTTGCTTTGCCAAGTTCTATTTCTTTTAGTTTCAACTCAAGTGTGAGTTTTTCCACCAACTTGACAAGCTCGGAGTTTCTTTGACTGAGTTCAGCGGATGATAACTGAGTTGAAGAATGTACCTTTCCTTGATTGTTTATTACAGCTTCACGGTTTGAATGTACATTCTTTTGTTGCTCTAATGCATCTTTTATATCATCAGTTACTTGCAACAACTTCCTTTCCTCTTCTTCTAAGAAATTACTTAGTGATGAAACTTCTCTGGATTTGACATCATATACATTGAGATTGCTATCCACATCATCACTGAGTTGAGGTTTTGGATTTGTATGCTTTTACAACTGATACAGTGAGGGGGGTTTTCAACAACTAGTTTATAAAATATCTTTGGATCACTTCCAAACGGAAGAACCGCTCCGACACCAATTTTTGGTCCCTTGGAAAGGCTAACACAAGTTTAGAGGGGGGGGTGGGGGGTGAATAAACTTGTCACCAAAAACTTTCACAAAACTGAAAGTACCCTAGGAACTGAGTTTCTACTAAACTCAAATTGAACTAACAAACTGATGCTCAATTCAGTTTTGTTCCTATCGTTTAATCTTGCATAGGAGTTAGCTAATTCAGTTTAGCTGATGCTAGAACTGAACTAACTTGCAGCGGACAAGATCAAGCCTTCCGTGCAATACATATGTCAATAAAGATCTAATTCTCCTATGTATCAGTTTTGTGCTGACTCAGTGTCTGATGTTTGCTGAGTGAGTGATAACATGACAATGCAATAATTAAAGCAATCACAGCACAAATATAAATGCGTAAAGTAAATCAACACAGTGTTTGTTTATGGAAGTTCCGGGTGGTGTAATCCCGTACGTCTCCCCTTCTCCTGTGGTGTATGAGGTATCACTAGAATCTTGAGATAACTGTTACAAAATCCTAGCCTAATGACAGTTCTTCACGACACCCTAGTTTCACTATTTACACATAATGAAGAAAGGTAAGATTGCTCCCTTCACTCTACACACTGATCCTTCGAAGGTGGAATGACTCCTTCACCAGCTCACCACACAAACACAGTCCGCAGACTGCAAAAACAGTTGTGGCAACTGAGTTGCAACCGTATGAGGAAAGGTTGAGTTGCTCTCCTCAAACTCTGCACGGCCAACCCTTTTTACACAAAGGTTAGGTTTAGAATTAATCAAGAGATTAATTCAGTGAGCTGTCTGCTTCTTCTGGATATGGCGTTGTAGCTCCAAGATGCCTTCTTTTACCTTAATGGGTTACTAAATATTTCTTCATAATCTTCAAGGCAATTTCGTTGGCTTCCCCTTTTCTAGATATGAAATCTGATTTTCTGGATCTGGATATTTATATATATGCTTTTTAAAACTTGTCAAAGATCTCACTTTTTCAAGCATTTCTTTCTGTGTATTTATAGGGATGATGTAGCGGTCAAATAAATCTTATAGCCGTTACATCTGTCGTTTAGCCAACGTTCATATGTACATCCTTTTGTTGTTTTGTTATTTCAAATTCAATAAGGCCTTAACTCAGTTTTCTACTCTTCTTCGAAACTGAGTACCACGTATTCTTGACATCTGAATTCAATTGACTAAGTCAGAGTACACCATTCAACTTCTTCTTTTCCAGGTAACTGATAATCTTTGTCTTAAGATTATTCAGCTTTACATGATCTATAGTTCAGTTTCAGGTCACCACAGACTTGCCTAAATCCTGACTTATAGTCACGACTTAATCATCTTCTAACTGAGTTTTCCACCTCTGTTCTTCAGTCTTCAATAACTAAGTCTGTGTCCCACAGTTCTTCAGTCTTCTTAGACAAGCCAACTGAGTCTGTGTCCCTCAGCAAACTTATCTTCTTCAGTTTTCTCATAACTGAGTCTGATCCCTCAGTTCTTCATAAGTATACTCAGTTTGCTTGCTGTGACTCAGCTGTTCGCCTAGTTCCTATCTATTACAATGCTTGTCTGAAACAACCTATACAAGGTTCAGACTCTATATAGAACTTATACATCTTTCTCTAGACTATTTCTTGCTTGTTCTTTCATTATGCACTATAACAGTTAGTAATGACTTCATCATCATGGGTTATATGTGAACTTTCTACTTATGTGACGAATCATCATCAAAACACAAATATTATTTCCAACAATTTCCCCCTTTTTGATGATGTATCATAACCCTCCCTAAAAGCAATAATAAAAGAATAATGCAAGAAATCAGAACAAATAAAATGACAACCTAAAACAGCTAAGTTTATTACAAAGTTGTGCCAAAACAAACTGAGTTACTAAAGTTATTACAATTTATATTTTTCCAAATATAACATCTTTTCACCAAGAAAGATGCTTCTTTTTGTTTCTAAAAGCCTTCTTTCTTTTCCTTCTTCTCTCGATTCATCATCTCTGGGCTTAATATACAAATATTCATTGATCATACGATTTGCTTCTTCGTTATGTTGGTTCTTGAGTTTTATCAAAATTTCTTTAATCTGCTCATCCATTATCTCCTCTTCTTCTTTTGATATCAAGTTATGTCTTTCTCTTTCATCTTTTGCGTCTGGTTTCATTTCAGCTTCCCCGTCAGTCTTTGCTTCTTTATCTCCAACTTCTTTTAATTCGATTTGTAATATAGCACAAATTGCAATCTTCCTTCTGATGTTCAACATAGATTTAACTGAGGCTTGTTCATCTTTCTCAATTCTAGTTTCTACAAAAGTTTTTTCTGCAATTAGCTCCTCGATCAGATTATCAACTGCTTCTCCATTTTGTTGAATGACAAGTAAATCAGCATTCACTTGCCTGTCTTGTTCTTCAACCATTTGTTTATCGTAGATTTCTTCAGCTAACTTTGGTTCAGATTTAACTTCATCACCTTCAGTTTTATCAGCATCACCTTCAGCTTTATCTTCCCCCTTGGTTGAAGATACGCAAATGCTTTCTCCAAATAATTTGTACAAGGTGATGATGTTGGAGTATTTATTCAGACCTGAGTAGTGTGCTGTTGAGATAGATTTATGTAATTCATAGAGCTTCTTTTGTGGAGTCTGCATCAGGCTTTTTATGATCAACTTTAGCCCTTCCATTCTCTTCACAGTTTCCTTTAATCGTTGCAGAGTCTTTTGAGTTGCAGGATGGGGGATGTCTTCAATATAGATTTGCTTGAAGACACATTATGAACTTGAGATGAGGAACTGACTTCATGATAATGAGAGTCCTGACTAAATAGTTCTTTTTCATACTCTGTTGCATGAAATTCAATATCTTCCAGATTTTCTCTCTGCTTCTCAGTGTATTTTTCATACATATCAGCTAAGGATTCAATTTCATCAGTTTCATCTTCAATCTATATTATTTCTTCAGTTCCAATTTTCCTTTGAGTCACAGTGAAATGCTTCTGCATCATCCTCATTTGTCTTCTAGCAGTTCTATCATTCTGGTTTTCAGTATTGCTAGAGACCAAAGTTTCTCTTGTGACTTCATCATGGACTTTTCTTTTCTTTGATCCACTGGCCACTGATTTCTTTATTACCACTGACTCTGTAGGTCTAGATATGGAGAAATAGTTCAGTATCCTTTGTACTAAATATGGAAATCCCTTTTTCAACATAAACTTTTCTCGAATAGCCTTTCTTCCTTGAACTTTTGCTTTTTCATCTGAAATTTGCTTTAACATTTGCTTGAGGAAAAACTTACTCCAGTCCAGTTTCTTCTCAAACCAAATTGTATAGATTAGTTTCAGCTTTTCTGTTGAAATAGTGTAGAGATTCCAAGTGTGACCAATAATGTTTTTGGTCAGAAGAATTGTCAAAAATGCGAATTCTTGTTTTTGTTGCTGAACAGATCCAATGAAATTCTTCTTATCATTGTTAATTGCTGTGACTTCCCAAAGTTTTTCTTTTTCTTCATTTCCAAAAGTGAGAGATAAAAATCCTCCAAATATGTCCAAACCAAAGACTAGGGAAAGAAGATGTTCATTAACAGTAATGCTTTTCTCTTGAACTGCAGTCCTGAAACTCTTTCCATCATCGGTGATTAAGACGTTTTTGTAGAATTCTTTGATATCTTCTGGGTACAGAGTATTGACCTACATATCAATCAGATTTTCAAGTCCTCGAACCCTTTTGATTTTATCTGCAATCTGAGTTGATTGGATGGAGTTTGAAATTTTTTGACTGAAGTCATCCAGACGCATGGTGATTCCTTCATCAATGTTATATTTCTCCATGGATTTTCAATTTGAGATTTCTTGAGGGAACCTTGAATATTTGAAGTTGATTCTGCAAAACTTGGTCAAAAATATAAGAACAGTAGGGATTTGTGAGAGTAGGGAACAGTAGGGAACCGCTTAAGTGAGAGTTGTGTCACAATCAATGAGATTTGTAGGGATGCCCATCTACTTCCTCTCCTTGAATGACACGTGGCTTATGGTGATTTGTTTTGTCAGCCCAAGCGTCAGATAGTAGCTGGAAAGTTTTCGATCTTTGACCATTTTGCCCTTCATCAGCTTTTGTGTGGAAGTTAGTTTTTCTATGGATTTTGCAATAAAAACTGACCTTACCTGCAAAACAGTTTTAATTTTTCTTCGGTACCCATTTCTTCTTGGGTCCGGCTGGATTAGTTCCTGAAGTATAACTTTCAGCTTCTTTGATGAGATAATTAAACTTTCTCATCTCCTTTCTAGATAAACCATTACGCTCAACCTTAGTTGATTTCACAAGGATTCTTTTAGATTTATCATCTTTATTTTCTCTGTGTAATCCACTAGGTCTTCCAGTATCTTGATGTCTTGAGTTTATACTCTTTGAAATCTCAAGACAGAGTAAGGGTGAGGAATTATCATTGCTTTTCTCAAATTTACTGGATATTAACCTTTCCGCTAGATTTGACATTTCAGTTTCAAGAAACTCATTCCACTCTTTTGCTTTGCCAAGTTCTATATCTTTTAGTTTCAACTCAAGTGTGAGTTTTTCCACCAACTTGACAAGTTCAGAGTTTCTTTGACTGAGTTCAGTGGATGATAATTGAGTTGAAGAATGTACCTTTCCTTGATTGTTTATTACAACTTCACGATTTGAATGTACATTCTTTTGTTGCTCTAATGCATCTTTTATATCATCAGTTACTTGCAACAACCCCCTTTCCTCTTCTTCTGAGTAATTACTTAGTGATGGAACTTCTCTTGATTTGTCATCATATACATTGAGATTGCTATCCACATCATGACTGATTTGAGGTTCTGGATTTGTGTGCATTTACAACTGATACAGTGAGGGTTTTTCAACAACTGGTTTATAAGATATCTTTGGATCACATCCAAACGGAAGAACTGCTCCGATACCAATTGTTGGTCCATTGGAAAGACTAACACAAGTTTAGAGGGGAGGGGGGTGAATAAACTTGTCACCAAAAACTTTCCCAAAACTGAAAGTACCTCAGGAAATGAGTTTCTACTAAACTCAAACTGAACTAACAAACTGATGCTCAGTTCAGTTTTGTTCCTATCCTTTAATCTTGCATAGGAGTTAGCTAATTCAGTTAATCTGATGCTAGAACTGAACTATATTGCAGCGGATAAGATCAAGCCTTTCGTGCAATACATGTGTCAATAAAGATTTAATTCTCCTATGTATCAGTTTTGTGCTGACTCAGTGTCTGATGTTTGCTGAGTGAGTGATAACATGACAATGCAATAATTAAAGCAATCACAGCACAAATATAAAGCGTAAAGTAAATCCACACAGAGTTTGTTTATGGAAGTTCCGGGTGGTGTAATCCCGTACGTCTCCCCTTCTCATGTGGTGTATAAGGTATCACTAGAATCTTGAGATAACTGTTACAAAATCCTAGCCTAATGGCAGTCCTTCACGACACCCTAGTTTCATTGTTTACACATAATGAAGAAAGGTAAGATTGCTCCCTTCACTCTGCACACTGATCCTTCGGAGGTGGAATGACTCCTTCACCAGCTCACCACACAAACACAGTCCGCAGACTGCACCAACTGCTGTGGCCACTGAGTTGCAACCATATGAGGAAAGGTGGAGTTGCTCTCCTCAAACTATGCACAGCCAACCTTTTTTAAACAAAGGTTAGGTTTAGAATTAATCAAGAGATTAATTCAGTGAGTTGTCTGATTCTTCTGGATATGGCGTTGTAGCTCCAAGATGCCTTCTTCCCCCTTAATGGGTTACTGAATATTTCTTCATAATCTTCAAGCCAATTTCGTTGGCTTCCCCTTTTCTAGATATGAAATCTGATTTTCTGCATCTGGATCTTTATATATATGCTTTTTAAAACTTGTCCAAGATCTCACTTTTTCAAGCACTTCCTTCTGTGTATTTATAGGGATGATGTAACAGTCAAATAAATCTTATAGCCGTTACATCTGTTGTTTAGCCAACGTTCATATGTATGACCTTTTGTTGTTTTGTTATTTCAAATTCAATAAGGCCTTTACTCAGTTTTCTACTCTTGTTCAAAACTGAGTACCTTGTATTCTTGACATCTAACTTCAATTGACTAAGTTAGAGTACACCATTCAGCTTCTTCTTTTCCTGGTAACTGATAATCTTTGTCCTTAAGATTATTCAGCTTTACATGATCTATAGTTCAGTTTCAGGTCACCACAGACTTGCCTGAATCCTGAATTAAAGTCATGACTTAATCATCTTCTAACTGAGTTTGCCACCTCAGTTCTTCAGTCTTCAATAACTGAGTGTGTGTCCCTCAGTTCTTCAGTCTTCTTAGACAAGCCAACTGAGTCTGTGTCCCTCAGCGAACTTATCTTTTCAGGTTTCTCATAACTGAGTCTGATCCCTCAGTTCTTCATAAGTATACTCAGTTTGCTTGCTGTGACTCAGCTGTTCGCCTAGTTCCTATCTATTACAATGCTTGTCTGAAACAACCTATACAAGGTTCAGACTCTAGATAGAACTTATACATCTTTCTCTAGACTATTTCTTGCTTCTTCTTTCATTATGCACTATAACAGTTAGTTATGACTTCATCATCATGGGTTATATGTGAACTTTTTACATATGTGATGAATCATCATCAAAACACAAATATTATTTCCAACAAGGGGGTTAATGGTAAATAAGGATAAGATATTTTGAGAAGGGTTTACGGAAATATCCTGTATCAAAACGAACAGTCTATGGAGGATTTATCCGTATGTAATGATTATATCAATGGACGCTTATCGACTAAGTGATTAGAGTGTAAGTATATATCTATGATCGATAGAGTTCAGTTTCGGGTTTATGGTGGCGTAATCCCAAAATTAATAGATTGAATAAGAATTGTTCTGTTGGATGAATAATTTTATTTAATTTATTGTAGCTACTGGTTATAGGTTCATGGTCCCCGATGTGTCTCCTAACATGCATATGTTTCTTGATGTTGGGCCTCAATGATAATTTAGTAGTTGGACTATTTAATTGATGTGCGAATAAATATTTAGTGGGTTAAATTATTAAATACATGTAAAAGACATTTTTCGTGGACTCGGCCCATTATGTGAAATTTCGTGTGCTAGCCATTCGAGTACAATTGACTTTTAATAATCTGACATTCTCTATCCAAAAGAGAACTTATCCCATTTTCTCTTTATCCAATGATTTAGAGAATTATTCCGTGAGGGGTTGGATAGGAAACCTCTCGTTGAATATTGCATATGAAAATGAATTGTCATCTTAACCAATAAGATGCATGGGATATTGCCAACAACTTGTTCTCATGAATTCGACCGAATCGATTTCTAAGAAAATAGTCCACTTCTCTAATTCAGAGAAGTTTGGCTCATCAGTTCATGACTTCAGATAACACACCATGTTGTTTTCAACTATTTCAGTGTCACCTTTCATTAACACTAATGTCTACTACTTTACCAATATTGATTCTCTAGTCTACAAAAGACTTATCAATTTACTGGTCAAGTCCATATATTTAAACATATGACTTTTAATGACCTAGAGGTTTGCTTTAACCCACCAATGGATATAAGCATAGGTAGTCGATCTGCCATTTGCTTCAAGCTAAAAACCCTTCTATTCTGAATAAATCAAGCTCCGTTGTATGGCAAGAATGTTTCAGGGCATAACCCCAGGTAATCTTTCTGCTTTTCAGGGGGTCAAGCTAGGCTAAGTGGTGAGGCATTTTCAGGGCATCACCCATGTTTAACTATCTACTTCTCATGGAGTTACCCCCAAGACAACTTGGCTTTTCATATAAAGATAAACTTTCTCATTCATTCAACTCTTAATCACGTAGATCCAATTACTCCTACTGGGTCTGAGACTCTCAGGTGGTTCTACAAGAGTGTGAACATAACTGGAGTACCAAAACTCCATTTACAGGTTTACGGCTTTAAACCAATTGCTATTTATCAGAATCCTATACAGTCCTTCCAGAGAAGACCATATGTTATCAATAACCCCCAGCAGTCTGTTATGTTTGCATAATCACAGCGAGTCAATGGATAAACCATACTCCCACTACTTTAGGGTGAATTGATATTCTGATCTTGTTCAGTAGTATTTATTAATGTAACCCCAACCAACCAATGTTGGAAGTGGTCTAATTAAATCAGATAGTAACTCCTTGATTAACTGTACTTCAAGGTCTAAGGTTGTTATTTAAACATTCTTTTAGAAAAAGTTGTAATAGTGTAACTGTCACCATTCGAACGTAAGAATCTTATAACAAAACTTTACTCATTGCGTTAAGATATTTGATGAACAGTCATCATCGGAACGTGTATGCAAAATCTCCAGTCCTACCTTCAAGCACCAAGTGCTCAATGCCTCTATTTACGGAAGTGGAGTAAACGTGGTTCACTCCTTATCCATAAATTCATAAGCATCTTCTAGGTAGACTTCTCGGTATTACATAATAATGTATACCGTTATTTTGCAACTAATATCTTAGTTGAGTTAAGCAGTGTAATGTAGCATATCAATAACTATACAAGACAATAAATGGTTTATCCTTTCAGTGAAATCGTTTCACTAGGAGGTTGGCCAAACATCAGTACCAAAAACTATGCTTTAGCCTATATCACAGCATGTAATACTTGCTTCTCTGGTAATATCAGAGATTCCTCCAAATGTTTAGATAAACTAATCGGCGTGTCGAGTAGTCATTCGAAAAAATGTATGTTACTCAAAAGCTCCCACTAGCTTGTATCCTTTATAATACCCCGAAGGTCAATATGAACAAGTTGTGATATTTCTTTAGCTCTATTACCCTTTCCTAATTGAAAGGTTACTTAGTCATTTTTCCTTTGAGATGGTGTTCTTAGACTGGGGGATAGGAATCACCCTTAGCCAGTCTTCAGATATTATCTTTAGGATATATGCACTAATCAATAGATGATGAAGAATCGTTTATCTAAATACGGAAACCATTTGTCTTAATAGTTTATAATGTGTTACATATACCTTTTCAGCATTACTTAATGGTTCTGACTTTTTCAAACAAAAGTCCGAGTATCGGATTCGTACTACAAATGTCATATTCAGTTTTTATAAGGCAAATATATATTCGATGTGAAAGTGAATCAATTTGTTCCAACGAATCTGGAAAAACAAAAATTAAATTTCTGCGATATCCAAGGATTAAAATCCAAAATTTCTTTCATTATATCACTTCCACTATCTTAGCTGAAATAACTTCCCTTTGTCTTTTCTTCATCATGAATGCCCAGCTACCTTGTTCATACAAAAGAACTTAGCTTACGGGTCATAATCCCGGTTAAGAAAGTCTCTAAGGATTCATAGGTTGGTGATCCGAAATCACTTTCCTTATCCTATATTTTTCGTTTATTAATATTTCGGTTTAGCCTTTAACTTATTTAGTTTAGATGACTTACACTTATGGACATTTACCTTCCCATTCATGGCTTTCTTTAAAGGAAATTGCCATGAACTAGCAGTTCATTTGAGTAGACACTACTCGTAAACTGTGGGATGGCTGGTGAGAATGATACCAAATCATTCTTGTCATCTTTGAACGAATATCGGTTGTCTCTCGTTCAACACGAGTGACAGCAGTGATATACTCATCAATGTCACATAAGTTTGAAGGCTTAAGAGGGAAATCCTCCACTGAAAATTAATTGCATTCTTGATTTACGAGTTCAACGTTCTTGTTACGTTTCCACTTTTACGAAGTAGTTACTAGTCAATTTATTGTATTTAGTAGTTTAGATATATTGAGATGATATGTAGTTGTAAACTAAATTATGACAGAAGTATAAATCAAATCATACACCACCGCAAATAAATGTTTTAGGAATTATAAACGTGATGTCATGCATGCAGTTTATCCTACCATTCAAAGGATTTAATCTCACACCTACAGCGCCGCCTCAGGGTAGGTCAAAGAGGTGACGATTAAATTGAGACAATTCTCTCAACATTAACCTATTAAGAATCAGACATCTCCATTTAATTGTTGATTACCTTCCTTTTTCAGCCAAGATATTTCCTAAAATATCCTTTAGAGTGTTACCAACTGTTTCAGATCTCATAGTACGCCCCGAGTATGCCGCCTCAAGGTCGACCAGTGACTCGACGATTACCCAAAATCCTATCTTTTTGGAGACCAAGCCTTGAATTTTTATAGCGGTGAAAGCCACCCTCAGGGGGCGAAAATCAAAATTGGCACGAGGCGTCACCATTCTCTCACGCGCTTGTGTCAACAGTAGAGGCCAAGGGTCAGTTGTCACCTTCCCCGCTCCCACTCGTTATATTGAAAATTAGGTAGTCTCATTAGGATTTTAGAATTTTCTTCGCAATCCGAAAAACAATAAATCATGAATATTTAAATTTTAATCCTCCCACTAGTTCATCGGTTCCAAATACCGTCTAACTAGTGTCACAATATTCACGATTTTCCGATTTTATGGATTTATTAAATTCCTTGTATAGAGACTACACATATAAAATTCACCAAGAATTTTATAATCCTAATATATTTGGACTTATGAATTTCTCAATAATTTGAAAAACAATAAATCGTAAAATTTAAAGTACCGTCTAACTAGTGACAATATATTCATGATTTTCCAATTTATTGATTATTTAGAAAATCTATTGTGTAGACACTACACAATAAAAATTCACCAAAAAATTTTATTGTCCTAATAATGTCATGATAAAAATTTTGGATCTCAGAATTTTTTTTCAATTATCGGAAAACAATAAATCATGAAAAGTAATCACCAACTTATCGGTTCCAAATACCGTCTAGTTAGTGTCCTATCATTTCACAATTTTCCAAATTTTTGGTTATTAAAATGCCTTTTTTGTAGACACTACATAATCAAAATTCACAAAGAATTTTACATCCAAAACTAATTTATCCCGTAAATTTTATTTCTATCATGTGAATTTTATATCTCTATAAAATTCCATTTCCTTTAATTAATTTAATTTATTATTAATCTAAATTAAATGTCGTTTTCATACATGTCTAGTTAATGCAAAAATTGATTTTCTACATGTATGCATGTGCTAGGAGTGGAATTCGTGAATATGATGCATGGCATGGTTATATCACATAAATAATCACAAAAGAAAATAAATGCGAAAAATAAACCACTGAGATGGACCGTTGGTACCCCCGTATCTAATCTATAAAATAAAGAAACCCTAAGCATAGAATAAAAATTACAATTCTTCAATGTCCAGCCTCCGCCGCCCAGTACATTAATTTGCTGCTCCGTTTTGTTAGCAAGAATGCTCTAGCCGATTTGGTAAAACCCATTCTTTCTTCATCACCACCCAAGTTCGACTCTTCCCTCCCCTGGTTTTTTTATTTTGTTTCGAACAGGGAATAAAAGAAAAAAACAAAAAAAAAAATTTAGAATTTTATCTGGCCAAGGGGATTCGAACTCGAGTCTACGTACAATTGAATTTGTGACTTGACCAATGTGCCGCGGCTTTTCCTCTTCAAAGTCTACGTCCGAATTAAATAAAAAGGGTCTCGGCCGAAATTAAATTAATTCAGAAAATTAAAATTGCCAAAATAAATTACATGATATTCTATACCTAAAAAATGGGTTTACAATAGACCTAACGGTAAACAGACACCAACCCCAATCCATCTCGTAAACCATGCATTTATATATAAAAAAACATATAAAAGATGCAATATTTATTCAATTTCACTCCTTGTTAATTAATTATGCAATCATGATCACAAAATCGCTTTAACCTGGCTCCAATACCACATGCTGGATATACAGAAACCTGAATCCGGATCTGATCCATAATTGAATCGTCAGATCTGATTCATAGCACCGATCGAGACGCTCGATCAAGCACAACGGAAGCTACGAATAAATTCACATGCGATTTTACTACGATTTGATTTTCATAAATAAATAATACAACTACGAGAAGGTTGAAGACTTACCATTTCCAAAGAGGATGAGTAAAGCAGTCGACCAAAGGGGTAAAGCCGCAGTCTTCCGGATTGTATCTCCTAACGACAACTGGTGGACGTCGATCCTCGCCGTAGAACATCCTCGAATATGCACAAGAATAACCCTAGGTTTTTCTTCTCTTAATGACTAAGGCAAGAAACTAATTTTTCTTCCTTTATTTTGTGAATGTGGCGCCATTTTTTTAATTATTAGTGTGTTGTGAGGAACTCTCTTTATATAGGAAAATAACTAGTCAAGAGAGTCCTTTTCACAATGCAATTACCCTTTTTCATAAGGAAAGAATATTTCCCATAAAATAAGAGATAATTCCCAAAAAATCAATCTCTTAATTTATCCATAAAATAAGTGATAATTCCCAACAAATCAATCTCTTAATTTATCCATTAATTATTTAACAAATAAATAATTAGTTACACATGTGACATAATCTAGGAAATTTCTTTTCCCAACTTTATCACAATATGGGGCGCCACCTTTATCATCATTTTTAATAGAAAATGTCTCTTCTATTTTACATATTATTTACCAAATAAATAATATTGCATATTCATTAAATAGACCAAATATTTAATTTATTCTCGAGGTTCCATAAAACGAGAATACACTCGCGTGTTAGGAGCCAACCAGGGACCATGGATCTATAACCAGTAGCTACAATAAAATGAATAAATATTCGTCGAACAGAATATTTCTACTCAGCTTATTAATTCTGGAATTACGCCACCATAAATCCGAAGCTGAACTCTATCGATTATAGATATAACTTATTCTCAGAAAGTCGAGTCAATAAGTGTCCATTGATATAATCATTACATATTGACTAACCCTCCATAGACTATCCATAACGAAACAAGATTATTTCTGTAAATCTTCTTCACTACATCTTATCCTTATTTACCATTAACTCACTATTGATCAATTAGTTCACAACCAATACGAACTCGGCCAATCGAACAGTTTCTAGGATCAACAAATAAGGAGATTGTCTTTTTACTTCCCGCATGAAGGAATGTATTCCATATCTGTGAGACACACGCTTCTCAAACATTGCAGAACAGTGCCAACGTGAAAGTGATTCGGACCGCGCCTCTTAGCGATCCTTAACGAACACATCAAACCCTATCTTGAAACAAGCAGGTATCTGCAATCACTTCAGGATTAAGGTTAATCCATATATGATCATCTTGTGATTCAATAAGATTTCTCAATCACGGAATTATATGACAAATGCAAATTAAATCGGTCCAGTCCTATATGACTACATCATATATAAATGCCCTACTTAGATAACCAATATCAGCGGTCCGGATAAGACGGTCACACCTTAAGGTGTTTTGGGCGCATTAATGGTGGTTTAATCAATAGACCCAATACTTTGATTAAGTTCACCATGGACTAATAGTTCAAGTGTCTCACCATAAACTTAATCCTCGCGTGTGAAACACACTAAGTTATATGGCTACATATGATACAACTTAGGGTTTATAGTAGTGTATTACTTACAAGCACGAAGCAAGTAATAAGATAAAAATAAATCTGTCATTTATTAATTATAAAAACAACTACATAAATTGTCTTTCGGGCGCTACTTCAAACAAATATCACCTTGGGTGATTTGAAAGATCAACGATTTCACCGTCTGGTAGGAGTAGATGTGTGCAAGCCATCCACGTGTCCGGCCTCTACAAGTAATCTAAACAAGCACCTCGCCTGAATCCCACAATGGATTGCTATTAGAAAAACTCGACTGCTAGGTCGACCTATTCTCTCTCTATAATCTCTCTCTAATACGATCTCTTATTTTTCACAAGAACAATTAGCTCTTAGAATTGTGATGTTCAAAAGAGCAAGCCGATTCCTCTCTTATATAGAGAGATGTGGCGCCGCATATGTCCCCAACCGATTGGGATTAGCTTCCTAGTAGATTAATGCGAAATAAAACATTTTCCAAATAAAATAAGGAAAACTCCTTTGATAGATTTATCTCATTAATATTTAATATCTTATATTAAATATATTTTCAAGATATATATTGACAGTATTTTATATTTAATATATCTTATTATATTACCATAAATCTATATTTTGAAAATCAATTAATATCTAATATTAATATTATGGTAATCTCATTAATTAAATCTCACAATACACTAAAACTTGCGCCCCCTTTAGCCTACTATTGGTATCTGGAATATTCTTTAATTAATATAATACTATGATTAATTAATTCACAAAATACTTGTATATCATATATCCATATTTTCGACTTACATATCTAGTATATGTACACTTAATTTATCAACATAATTAATATCTTGTATTATATTTATTCATAATAAATAAATACCACCATATTAATTCACCACTATAACACTTTATTGATATGAGATAAATTCTTGCCTTATTTGGTTATCAACTATAACCACATTTTAATCCAACTTGATGTCATATGTGTGTGACCCGATAGGCTTTCGAATATGTTGGCCGTAGAATAATGCGCAATTATGAAAATGCCCTCCACATCTAACAATCACGGATAGCGTCTAGCAACACATCCACGAGCCCCAATCATCAGAAGATTCAATATTCAGTGACTACTACATTTCATGTGCTCGGTTAGCGTGTAAATATAATCATATCGATGTAATAATATCCATACGGTCGTACGTCGAGTGTCAAGGATTAACGACCGTATCTTATAATCTGGATATCATGCTCTCTTGAAGTAACTCATTTAGTTCCACTTTGCAATGATTCACGAGAGTAAGACATTCCTTATAAGAAGGCCTTTCGGATATTCACCCCTACTATTAGGGTACACGATTTCCGGACAACCAAACATGTATACTCCGCATGCTTCGGTATCACACCCAATCACTACCGCATGATTGCCCTATGGCTAAGGGAAACCTGAATAGTGTCAAAGCATGACAATCAACACAATGATGCCATGTAGACTCCGGTCCTAAGGATAATTACACAACCATCACAAAGTGTGACACTTAACAGTGTATGTAGGTCAGTCTAACATATGCATTCTCTAATACACGTCCACGTACAGTCCAAGTGTCTCTTCGATAGACGAGATATATCCATGCCCTTAAAGACAAAATACATCTAATACATGATAGCATGTTTGTATAATCAATGCCCTGTTTATAGTACATAAGCCAAGAGAGATTTAAGTATCAAACCTATTAAAGTGATTAGAGATCTTATCCACCATAATCGCCTATCATAGTTTAATACTAAGGACGTTATAATATAACAATTCCTAATTGGTTCTTTAAAAGAACAAATATATGACGACAGAAAAGCCATTTATTATACATGTATAATCATAAAGAAATAGTAGAAATGATCTGACCCGGTCGGATCCGGTCCAACCCGATTGGGTTTTGGACGTTGCATGAACTATCGGGGTGGCGGTAACGTTTGTGCCGTGTGGATATCGGCTATTTTGGTGAGATTTCTCCGGTGATATGGGTGGCGATCATGGTGGTTGATATGAAAAATATGAAGTTTCCGGTGACAGTATGAGTGCGTGCTCGGATTCAACAAATTGGCAGTGCATGGCCTACTTGTATTAATTATCAGATGGTTTGTGAGTTACACATAGCTCCTTTTTATAGGCGCCGGACTAAGTATGATTATGCTAATAATGAAAAGATATAATAATGTATAATTAAGCAAAAACATGATCCCGGGTATTCGGGAATGATAGTTTATCCTGAGGCCCTCGATCATTCATGCGGGCTCACTGAGGGTTTCATGACGCCGAGTAGGTAGATTCCCGTATTTAGGAGTTGTGTCTGGCTCATCCTGATAGTTGAGGAGGCTATGCACACTGATGGTCTCCGGGTAGTCAAGGTCCGGAATTGATTCGGAGTAAGGTTGAGAGGAATAGATCCGTTGGCTAGCGGCTTTCATCCGGCCTGGAAACAAGCTGGATGATGATGGAGCCGGCTTAAAGGCTTATGATGTGACCTCCGATCGGATCAAACCCGGGTCCATGAGACCTTATGCGGGTTCCCCATATCAATGGCCCCCACTCTGTGCCTTACCAATTTTCTCCGAAGGAGTTTTATAGTGTAATGCATGGATTAGAGTTTGTTAGCGCTTTTGTTGATGATATGTTCCGGTTAATTTCCAGGGAGGAGTTTGGCGCCGACTTTGGTTGTTATCGGCTTTGTGACCGAATCAGTTAGATTTCGGCCAGAAGTGCTGTGCTGAGACGCTGACAGGCATAGAGCCGGGGTCAGCTAAGTATTAATGGTAGTTAAAGGCATGACCTCGAGTTTGTACTGGACGTGATGGATGATGTGATGAGCTGCAGTTGTTGATTGGTTGGTGACGCTTAATTTCTCGCGCCTCATGGTTACTTTTGAATTTCAAATTTTCAGACACGGCGGTTCAATTCCCGCCCTTGATACAGCCTATAAAAAGAGGGCTACCCCCTCATTCATATACTTTTGCAAAAAACTACTTCTTTTTTCAATATAACTTTCCGGCGGGCTAGCGAATTTCCGGTGAAGCTTCAAGCGTTCTATGTGCTTTTCGGTTGCTTTTCTTAAAGCGAAAATCCGGAGATAACCGCTCTTTTCTCTATTTACGAGGTAATCTTTCAACGACTTGATTTATCGCTTTTGATTTGATATATGAATCATTGCTAGTCTTTTTGGGAATTTTTGTTTGACTTCTGCAAACTCTTGTGGATTTTTTGCCTTGAAGACCTCTTTCCGTACTGTTGTCCCCAGATTTATTGTTCTTACTTCCATGTACTCCGCCTTGTTGATTCGTATGTCTGTGGTGTTTTTAGATTTTGTTTTCATTCGATTCGTAGCTTCTTTTTTGCTTTTCATTTTCTGGGAAAGACAGAGTGGGGGAGAGGTGTCGAGATCGTATCGTACTTGTTAGATCTCGGCCCGGCTTCATAGTCTAGGCGATAACTAATCCACCTCACCCTTGAGCTTTCAGGATGTCTTCCCGGTCGGCTACCGAGAGTGACATTATTGCACGTGGCTTCGGATCTGAATGTGAGGCCGAGGAATCCTTGTCATAGTCGGATCGGTCTAAGTATGATCAATCCCGCTACGAGGGTAAGGTGAGCGATCGAGTTAGAGTCGCCACCAATAAATCTCCACTTTGCGGACAAAGGGAAAAGCAAAGAGAAGGAAAAAGAAAAAGTCCCTCCGACAACTCGCTCCGTTGCTACCCTTCGAGAACTATCAGCACAAAATGCCTTTGATAAGGAGGTCGAGCAAGTGTGGAAGACCTTTAAAGACAAACATGAATACACAAACTCATTGGCGGCCTTTACCCGGTTTGAGAAAGATGAAGACCAGAATGTGGCTAAGGTCTGTGGCCGCGACTCCAAGGACTTCATCTGGCTTCACTACGACCACTTTGTCACCAGACATCGGCCCTCATTTGATCTGTTTTTCATTGAATTCATGTGGGAGTTTAATGCCTTGCCTTGTGACCTCACTTTAGGAATGGTGAGAGTTATCATGGCGTTTATCGTGATATGCAGATTGTCGGGTATAGAACCTACCATGCCAGTGTTATTTAATTTTTATTCCTTCTCAAGAATGGTGATAGACGGTCAGCTCACCCCCATAAACTCAAATTCCTCCTACTCTTCGACCTTCCCGATCGGGTGAGCTCGTGGAATGCGAGGTTCATGCGAGTTGAATCATCCTTGGGCTGGCCCTTTCCTCACTATGCCGCCAACAAAAACCAAAAAGCAGAGGATGTAGAAGTGGGTAAGCCTGATGAAGGCAAAGCAAAGTTCATTATGGAATTGTATAAGCTTTTAGGTTATGACGCCAAGAACAGTACTCAAAAACAGACTTTTAACTGGCGTCGCCTTTTAGAGGTCGCTGAGGGGTATTGTCGAGCAGCTGGGGTATCGGGATCAGAAGTTGGACATCCTCTAGTCAATATAGTCCCTATTTACTTTGACCCAGCCTGGATCGGCGACTGTCATTTCATCAAATGCCTCATCTCTATTTGCGGGGTTTGCCAAGGGGATCCTAGCCGCAGACCTCTGAGTAAATTTTACTTTCTCGATTTGCCATTCATTCATTTAGCTTACTGCCTTCTTATTTATGTATTTTGGATTTTAACAAATCATGATTTTTGCAGCGATGATTAATCCCACCAAGGCAAGGAATGACGCTATTGCCAAGAAGAGAGTCGTGGCCATGGCTAGAGAAAAGGAGCTCAAGGCCCTTCAGAAGACTACTCTGCCCGCAGTTGACGAAGAAACTGATATTGGCGAGCCTAACCTGGAGGCGCAAGCTCAGCCTTTCGTTCCTCAAGCTCGTGAGAAAGGGATAGTGATCGGATCCTCAGTCGTTCGTGAGGCCGTTGCGGGCTCACGAGAACGTCGGTTGTAGAGCGCCTTGGGGGCTATTATTCTGGATAGACCTGAAAAGTTTGTGGAGTCCACCGGGCTTCAAAAAAAAACCAAGGCTGAAAGAAAGTCAACTCCCTAAGTTTTCTGCTCCTTCTTCTGATCAAAGTATTATTCCGGATCTTTGGGGCGTAAGTAGCTCCAGCAACCCGCCGGCTAAAGCCCAAACTAAAAAAGGGAAATATGTGGTCCCTTCAACCTCAACTCAAGGACTTGCTGGGGGGAGGTCAATCTTCGCCGTATAGAGGGCTCGTCGATGTGGATCTGCCCTAATTTCAAAAAGCCAACAGACAAAGCCGGGGCCACCTTGTTAAGTAATGCGATCAGCTCCGTCCATCCTCTTCAAAATTTTCCTCTGGCCCGACCTGATGAAGTGCGGATAGAGAATGGCCGGGGCATTACGGTTCGGATATATATAGCCGATCAGGTGGATCCCAGAGTGGCCTCATTGAGTTGATCGACGACCTTCTTGCGATCTGGAGATGCTCTCTTGCGTGGTAAGTTTTCATTTGCTTTCTTAGTGTTTTCATCCCTTTAGCCCACATGTTTTTAATTCGTGTCAATTTCAGCTGGCTACTGTTGTAAAGCAAGCCACCAGGATGTGTAAGGAGGAAACTCAAAGAAGGATCCAAGCGGTTGGTCAGGTGAAGAAGCTAGAGGCCAATCTTGATCATGCTACCCTGGAGCTTAGAACCACAAATAGTCACCTCATGGAGCTAGAGAAGAGAATTGCCGAGAGAAAGAAGCTAATGGCTGGCTAAGATGAGGACTCTTCGTGAACATGATGAAGCCGAGCGAGGAAAATGGCTGATGATTTTCAAGATAAATTTCCCGAGCCAAGCAAGCATGGAAGGATGAGCAAGAGAAGTCTGTGGCATTGAAAAAAGAGTTTGAGGCTTACCAAGCCTCTGATGCTGCGTGGGTGGAAGCTATAATACATCAAGCCGTTGCCGATTTCAAGAGTTCTGAGGAGTATAAGGAAACTAAGCCTTGAGAACTTTGACCACGGCTTGAGAACTTTGACCACGGCTTCGATCACATTGCCCGCGGTTTCAAGTCTATTCTGAATGATGCGGCACCGGGCTTGGATGTGTTACAAGAATGGCCGCCACTGATCCTTATATTCCGACCCTTCGAGCTTTGCATGCCGAATTCCCATATTATAATGAAGAGATTAAGGGTTTCAATGATGATCAATGAGCTGCCGGAGCTTTAGAGTTGAATCCTCCACCTCGGGCCCCAATGAATCTGCGGGACATGATTAAAGAAGCCGCCCGAGCAGAGGTGCCCATTCTGGAAATTGAGCCCGCCACCGTGTCGGAGACCGAAATTTATGAGAACCTGTTGGCACAAGCTCCGACCTCGCAGGGCACATCCGACCCTCATGCTCAGCCTTAGCTTTATTTTGTTGAATTTCTTTTCTGACTATTTGCAATCATTTGTAAAAACTTTGACGATTCGGTATTGTAATTATCCTTTTGCGGCTATGTTTGTAGCCGGAAATTAATTTTTGTACGTATTTCAACTTTGAGTTAATTTCTATAAGCGTTTGTTCAAAACCTTGGCTTGCTTGAATTCATTTTTTGATTTGAACCGCTTTCATGCTTTCTGATTCGAACCCGGGTGCGTCCGTCCCCCTTATCCGCAGCGGGTTCAAAATTATTGAACTAGGTGCGCTTAAACTTTAGCTTGTGAATCAAAAAATATAGCACGCAGCCCTGTTGTTTCGAGCATGGTTGTCCGTGAGTCTTGGTCGAAATAATTTGGATTATTCTGCTGACTACTCTGGGTGTGTCAGCTTTGGAAGTGTAAGAGTTTCCCTCTAACATGCCTCTTTATGACTGGCTTTGATAACCGTAATCTCGACCGTCGGGGTAGTAACTGATGTAGCATTTAAAAATTGAATTTGAAAAGAGTTGATCTTATCCATCGGTATTAGGCCGATCTGGACCATAGATCCTTTTCAGTCTGCCTATAAAAGGAGTGTTCGGCCATCGTTTTCACTTATATTTGAAAATTATTTCGCATCTATTTTAGTAATATGCCTCCTTCCACTATTCATTCACCCTTCTATAGTGCCTCGTCTAATGAAGTATTGGTGAATTTCTGGGTGAATTTCAATCGGTGCTCCCTGTTGATTGAAAGGGGCTAGAATCGGAGCAAGATAAACGGTGGTTCTCGGCTCTCTATCTCTTTGTCTCGTTGGGAAGACCTGGTGGCTCAGCCTTCCGGTCGCTACAATACGACGGTGGTGCGTGTGTTTTGCGCAGATCTGTCCGAGGTGGGGTCTAGATGGCCACTAAACTCTGTGCTTTTTCGCGGAGTTACGGTTCCCTTTATTCCGGCGGTCTTCAACAACTTCTTCCATATTCCCCACTTTGACCCTGCCTTCCATTAGAAGTGGGCTTGGGATTTGGATGAAAATGAGGTCTCCCGGCACATGCATCAGAACGGAGTTCTTGACTACTTGTTCCATGAATCGTGGGAGTTTGCCCCAGAGGGGGTTGCATCCGAGCTATCTCAGGATGCACGGGAATGGAAGTGCTTCATCAATGCTCATGTGTTTCCCACTAATGATTTTAAGGGGGTTATGGAGGAGGAGGGTCTACTCTTGCATGCTATTGTCACCCGATCTGTAAATGTGGACTGGGGTCTCTTGATGCATCGCGAGGCGGTGACCTTTTCTACTGGCATGAAGCATGGTCACTCCATTCCGTTTTCCTTGGTGATTTCCAACCTTTGTTCTACTTTACTTTCTACTTGTCCATCAAACAAGTATCTTCCTCAGCAGAACATTGTGTTTGATGAAATCCTGTCCGGGTCCTCTCCTGATCCCGGCCTCTTTTCTGACGAGGAGTCATCGTATTTTTAGTTTTCCTTTGTGATGTTTGTTTTTCTTGCTTTTCATAATGAATTTTGCTTAAATTTCTGTTTACGCTTTGTGTCCGCATGCTTTTGATCGATGTTTTTTGATTTGATTCTGAATGTATCCGCAATCCGGCCCCTTTTTTATGGTCTGGCTCGCTTCATTCGAGAAGAGACGTGAACACATATCCCCCTGTCATGCATTAAATTTGGAGAAATGTGGTCTTCCTAGAAGACCGTGCGTTGATTAGTTCAATTAATATGGATCAAACGTCAATTTTGGATTTGAAAAGCCTAGCAATTATGACCATAGGATCCTTCCAATTCCCGCCGTTGGTCTACCTTCTTCCTTTATATTGATGAAGGGAAAGTTGGCTGTTTCGGAGCACAAGACACTTCTCTAAAACCTTTTCTTCCTTTTCCTACAATCATCATGTCATCCTCTTCTGGCTCTACCTCTCATTCTTTATTGTCTTCTTTTCTTTACTACGGCATCCGTCAATGCTATTCAAAATTACAGGGATTACTTTGCTGAACGTGAGCACTTAGCCGAGAGTATCTTGGACTTAAACAAGATTGATGGGAGTGGGTCCTTGTTTCGTGTGGCCTGTTCCAGGTGGCACCACTTTCTTCTTGATCCTATTGGGAGGTGCAACCTAACCCTAGTCCGTGAATTTTATGCCGTTCTGTCCGAGGCTCAGTCCGTCGAAGAAGTGTCCTATGTTTCCGTCCGGGGTATCCAGGTGCGCTTTACCTCGGCCGTCATAAATGAGTTTTTGCAACTCCCCACATTTGATCCAGCCTTCCATTTTGAAACGGCCTGGGATCTCAAAAGTGAAGAGCCCTATTTTTCTCATATATTTGACGCGTACACGTGACTGTTCCCCGTAAGGGATGACCAGCATGTTCACAACAGCGTTTTCTCTAGGCTCAATCAGTGGTATCAGGAATGGAAACGATTTATCAATAGCCAAGCTATTCCTTCTGATAATTTTGAGGTTCTGACTGACAAAGAGGACATTCTTATACATGCTATATGTACCACGGATGTTAATGTTGATTGTGGACTCATCATTCATCGTGATGCCGTTAACTTTGCAAGGGATATGAGGCCGAGCCGTCCAATACCCTTCACTTGGTTGATCTCCAGTCTCTGAACTACCAGCTTCGGGATGACCCTTGCGCCCAGGGATCCATATCTTCGCTCAAATTTTAACCGATAGTGTGTCATTTTTTATTTTGACATATTATATATGGGCATGGCCCCCCTTGTTTTGGACAAGACTCCATCCTCAGTGGTTGTGTGGCCTTGCCGAAAATAATTGTTGTTTTGAATTTTCTCATTTGTAAAGTTTGTGAAGATTTGAACTTGTTTTTGCTTAAGCCGTCATAATATGAAACCTTCATAAAGGAGTCACAAAGTTGAAGTTTTTACAAAATAGTAAAAGAAAGCCTAAACACTCAAGTCGTAAACGAGAGGATGGCCATAACCCAAAAAGGAAAACTCCACCGATTGTTACATATAGTATCTTTTCAGATTATCCGCATGCCAAGGACGATTGAGCTCGCATCCGTCCTTGTCTTTGAGAATATACGTCCCTTTCTTGATCTCCCTTGCAACCTAGTAAGGGCCTTCCTAATTGCCCGTTAACTTTCCCTTATCGGGCTTTAGCCCCATTGCTTTCCTATTTAATACGACGAAGTCCCCAACTTAGAAACAATGGCCCCTAATTCGGGGGTCATGGTGTCACTTTGCAATTTGTTTGTAGTTGACTATTCTTAGGTAAGTCGCCACTCTTTTTTATTCGGCCAAATCTAGCTCGAGCTTCCTATGGGTGAAATGATCGTCCAAATCGTACTTAGCCACCTGATGCTTGGGAGAGCCATTTCGATTGGGAGTCATTGCTTCTGATCCATATGTTAGCGCAAAAGAGGTCTCCCCGATGGTATTTTGATCGTTGTTCGGAGCTCCCATAGAATTACGGGTAGCTCATCGACCCATCACCCAGCATTCTTGCTCACACTTTCTCTTATACTTTTCTTTAACATCTTAATGATTTGCTTATTTCCGGCTCCGGCTTGACCATTTCCTTGCGGATACGAAACTGACGACTGCCAGTGTTTAACGTTGTAGACCTTGGAAAATGTTGAAAACTCGTCTCTGAATTGGGGCATATGGTCTTACACCACTGCTCTCGGAACTCCGAATCTTGAAAAGATCCGAACATATAAGAAATATGTCGCAATCTTCGCTCCAATACTTACCATTGGCTTAGCCTCGATCCATTTGGTGAAATAGTCAACGGCTAAAATGACAAGCTTGCAACCTCCTCTTCCAGGTGGGAATGGTCCGATCAAGTTGAAGCCCCACATGTCGAATGGCCAAGCTGAGATGACAATACTTTGTTCGGATGGTAGCCTTAGTATGTCCGTGTGTATCTGACATTCAGGGCATTCCATGATGAGCTTTTAGAGTCTTGCGTGATCAACGGCCAATAATACCCTGCAGTTATAAACTTTTGGGCTAGGGAGTGACTCATAGGATGGCCTCTGCACACTCTTTGATGGAACTATGCCAGAATATTTTCACTTTCCTCTTTACGAACACATCTGAGGAGCAGCCTGGTGAAAGACCTTCTGTAGAGTATCCCATCATGTAGAATATATCTAGCCGCCTATAGCTTTGTCTAGATTTGTAGGCAAAGTACCTGTTTCGATATATGCTTGTATACCATCCATCCAACCAGTGTCTGAATTTGGTACATCGATGTCCATGATCTCTGATATTTCACCATTATTGACGGGTCGGCTATCTCTTCCTCTAGGGATATCCTTGAGAGATAATCTTCTTTTTTGTTGTCCTATCTACTGATTCTGGTGAACTCGCAATAGTCGAAGTCTCGCTTCATTTGTTGGAAAATCTCATGATATTTTTCTAGAACGCCACATCGTGTCTCGTATCCCCCCTGAGATTTGTTTGACAATAAGCTGAGAATCACAGTAGACCTGGACAATACGTACCTTCATTTCCCTTGCTAAGTCAAGTCCGGAAATCATGGCCTCGTATTCTGCCTGATTGTTTGTTGCCTTGAATTCAAATATCAAAGCCTTTTCAATTTCCTCCGTTGTGCCTGGCTCGGATATGATAACCCCAGCTCCGCTTCCATTTTGGTTGGAAGCACCGTCCACGTACAGGTGCCAACAGTTGTTGGGTTTAAAATTTCACTTGTGGTTTCTGGCGTAGGCAGCGCGTATGATCTTTCTAAGGTGAAGCTGGTTTCTGATAAGAAATCAGCCAAAGCTTAGGCCTTGATCACCTTTCTGGGTTGGTAGTGAATGTCGAACGCAGTAATCTCAATAGCCCATCGGAGCAAGCGACCTGAGAGGTCTGGCTTGTGTAGTATTTGGCGTTGAGGGCTATCTGTCATGACAATGAATGTGTGTGAGGTGAAGTATCTTCGTAGTTTTTGACCCGCTATCACCAGCGAGTAAGCCAGCTTTTCCACATTGAAGTATCGACTTCCACCGGACAGAGTGCTTTACTGGCATAAAAAACAGGTTGCTGGTGGGCTCCGGTTTCCTTCACCAAGACGCCCTCTACGGCCCAATCTGAGGCTGCCAAATACATGAATAGGGTTTCTCCCATAATGGGACTGACCAAGAGGGTTGGTTTTCCGAGATATTCCTTGAGGGCCTGAAAGGCCTTAGAGCACTCTTCATCCCAAGAAAATGACTTGCTTCCCTTGAGGACTTTGAAGAAGGGCAAACATTTCTCGGCTGATTTGGAGATGAATCGACCCAGAGCTATGATCCGGCCAATAAGCCTCTGCACCTCCTTGGTTGTAGTCGGCTCTCGCATATTGAGAATGCTTGAATTTTTTTAGGATTAGCCTCTATGCCCCTATGACTGACCATGAATCCCAGAAACTTTCCCGCTCCAACCCCAAATGTACATTAGGCCGGGTTGAGCTTTATTGAATGTCGACGCACATTTTTGAATGTTTCAGCAAGATCGGCGGCGTGACCCCCGATTTCTGACTTTACGACCATGTTCTCTATGTAAGCCTTCATATTTTGACCGATCTGCGAGCTAAACACATTGTTTACCATTCTCTGATATGTTGAGCCCGTATTTATCAGCGCGAAAGGCATAATTGCATAGTAGTAGAGCCCTCCCACGGCTCTAAAAGATATTTTTTTCTTTATCGGCCTCGGCCATCCTGACACGATGGTATCTAGAATATGCATCCAAAAACCATAATGTTTCAAAGACGGCGATGGAGTCTACTAACCTGTCAATTCGGGGAAGCTGATAGGGATCCTTCGGGCAGGATTTGTTTATATCCGTGATGTCTACACACATTCTTCACTTGCCATTATGCTTTTTGACCATTACTACATTCACGAGCCAGGTGGGGTATGCCAATTCCTTAATGATTCCTGCTTGCATGATTTTGCTGATTTCAACCATGATAGCGGCCTCTTTTTTCTAGGGTGAACTGTCTGGGGCGCTGTTGATTTGGTTTGTATGAGGGTTCAACGTTCAAATGATGTAATGCAACCTATGGCTCGACACCCCTAATATCAGTTACCATGCACGCAAATGTATCTACGTTCACCTTCAGCTGAGCAACCATGGCCTCATTCTCTACCGTAGGTAGATGAGCCCTATCTTGACTTTTTGGTAGGGGTAAGCATTGTAAATGATTACTTCGACCTGTAATGGTGACTTAAACTTATGTACTATGGTCCGGTATGGAAACATGTCCGGGTCAGCAATGTATGATGCATCTGCTGATATCTGGTGTTTAGTTGGGGGCAAGATCAACAGGGTTGATAAACCTGCTGATGGCAAGTGTACTGAAGACAAGTCTGCTGATGCTCAGCAGACTTGTAGAACACGTCTGCTGCATGTTTGTTCGAGTTACTTCTGGGGTATTTTGGTCATTTATTGGGTTGGCTGTTTAGTCAGTTAGGGTTGGATTCCCAAGGCTATAAATATTGCCTGTATTAATTGTAACTTTCTGTTGATAATAAAATATCATCATTTGTCCGTAGATTTGTCGGCACATTGCCGGAAACCATGTTAAATCTGAGTTCTTCTTGTTTCTATGTTTGTTTACTTGTTTATCGATCCATAATAACAAACAGGTATCAGAGAGTCCAGGTTCATCAAGAAATCTGTTTATCTATTTTAAGCAAGGTAGATTGGCACCAAGGTCATAATGGATGCTAGGATTTTGGATCTACACAAGCTTTTCTAGTGAGAAAGATGTCTGCTTTAAATATTAAGATTGACAAGTTTACCGGAAGGAACAATTTTAGTCTGTGGCTGATCAAGATGCGTGCTTTGTTGAAGGAGCAAGGATTATAGGGTCCCTGTCTAAATCAATAGAAGGAAGTGTTGTTGAAACAGCCAGCCTGGAGGAGAAAGCACATTCAACAATTATGTTGTGCTTGTCAGATGATATTATCACAGAGGTTGCTGATGAGGACACTGTTGAGAAGTTGTGGACCAAACTTGAGAGTTTGTATATGACTAAGTCCATAACCAACAAGTTGTTGTTGAAACAACATCTGTTTAGTTTAAGGATTCATGAGGGTACTCAGCTGAGGGATCATCTAGACTAGTTGTACACAATATTGCTTGATTTAAGGAATATTGATGTGAAGATTGAAGATGAGGATGCTGCATTGATTCTACTTATAACATTGCCTGCATCATATGAGAACTTTGTGCAGTCCTTTATTGTTGGGAAGGACTCGGTATCATTGAAGGATGTAAGGTCATCACTCCATGCTTGAGAGTTACGCTATAAGGCATGTGGATCTGGGACAGATAGTCAGTCTGCTGGGTTGGTGGCCAGTGGAGTTAGCAGAGGGCCAGGAAATTCAGGAAAGATGAAATTCAAGAAGAATTGTAAGGGTCCTAAAGCTAAGGATATCTGTAATTAGTTAATTACTGCAAGGAGCAGGGACATTGGATAAATGAATGTCCAAAAAGGAAGAAGTATCAGGGTACTCAGCAGGGTACAGTTGCTTTGGCAGAAAAAGAACCAACTCTGAAAAAGATCTGGCCTTAGCAGTTTCAGAGTCAGTAGGGCATAGAGATATGTGGATTATGGACACTAGGGCATCTTATCATGTGTGTCCAAACATGGAGTGGTTTTCAACTTATCAGCAGGTTGATGGAGGTCACATTGCTATGGGCAACAACAAGGTCTACAAAATAGTTGGGATTGGATCAATCCAACTTAGGACACATGATGGTAAATTCTGCACATTGAATGAGGTTAGGCATGTTCCACAAATGACCAAGAATTTGATATCACTTAGTCTACTAGACAACAAAGGGTTCAAGTTCAGGGGTGAAGGTGGAGTGGTGAATGTCTATAAGGGTTCAAGTGTTGTTCTGAAGGGTATCAGGCAGGGGACATTGTACATACTACAAGGGTCTACTGTATCAGGTTCTGCTGCTATGCATCATCAGAGGTTCATCAATCACAATTGACTAAGTTGTGGCATATGAGATGGGTCATATGGGTTAAAGAGGGATACAAATTATGTCTAAGTCTAATCTACTTAGGGGGCATAAGGTCAAGGAGGTGGAATTTTGTGAACACTATGTGATTGGGAAGCTACATAGGAGAAAATTCCCAAAATCAATTTACATAAAAAAGGGACACTTGATTATGTCCATTCTGATTGTTGGGGATCTTCAAGGGTGGAGTGACTGGGTGGTCACATGTAATTTGTGTTTTTAATAGATGGCTATTCAAGGATGGTTTGGGTAGTTATGATGAAGCACAAAAGTGAAGCATTCAACCACTTCAAGCAATGGAAGGCTTTGGTTGAAAATTAGACAGGGAGGAAGATCAAGAGACTTAGAACTGATAATGGACTAGAATTTTGTTGGTCTGAGTTTGATGAATTTTGCAAGAATGAAGGCATTGCTTGGCACCATACTATTAGAGATACTCCATAGCAGAATGATGTTTCAGAAAGAATGAATCAAACTCTTCTGGAGAGGGAAAGGTGCATGCTCTCTAATTCTGATCTAGCAAGGAGATTTTGGGGGGAGGCTGTTACTACAGCCAACTACTTAATCAATAGGGTGCCTCACACTGGGATCAAACTTAAAACACCATTTGAAGTTTGGTCAGGAACGTCAGTAGACTACTCTGGACTTAGGGTTTTGGGAAGCACTGTCTACTACGATGTCAGCGAGGGGAAATTGGATCCTGGGGCCAAGAAGGGTGTGTTTGTTGGATATGGAGATAGAGTTAAGGGGTATAGAATCTAGTCATCAGCTGAAAATAGGGTTATACTCAGCAGGAGTGTAGTCTTTGATGAAAACATCACGCTTAACTCATTAGTGAGGGCCACATCTGAATCTAAAATTGGATCTGAGACTGAGAAGGTTGACAAACAAGTGGAGCTTCAAGTAGAGTCTACTGAATCAATAGACTCAGCAGGGAATAGTCAACAGTCAGCAGATCCATAACAGGATCTAAGCCAGACTGCTGAACAAGGGTCAGTAGACACTCAAACTGCTGATGTTGGTCCGCAGGGTATAGCTCTCAATAGAGCTAGAAGGACCAATACCTGACCTCCAAGAAGATATGAGTTTGAGGAGGATATGGTTGGATATGCAGTACATGTAGCTGAAGAAATGGATGATTTTGAACCTACCACTTACAGAGAAGCTGTGACATGTTCTGAGGCATCCTAGTGGCTTCTGTCATAGGAGAAGAAATGGAGTCACTTCAAAAGAATGAGACTTGGGATTTGGTCAAACAACCACATGAAAGAAGGGTGGTCAGCTGCAAATGGATATTCAAGAAAAGGGAAGGAATGACATCTGCTGAGGTTATTAGATATAAGGCACGTTTGGTTTCTAGAGTGTTCAGTCAGAAAGAAATGGGTAGATTATGAAGAGATGTTTTCTCCAGTGGTTAGACATACTTTGATTAGGGAGCTGTTAGCAATAGTGGCACATCAGAATCTTGAACTTGAGCAATTGGATGTGAAGACAACCTTTCTACGAGGAGATGTTGATAAGCGGATTTTCTAGGTCCGGTCAATCAAGTAAAAACTCGAAACCTTAGCAAATCTAGTTTCTAACCGGCAGTGGACCGGGTCGATTGTAGGATAGTGCTTGAGGAGTCCGAGTTCGAACCCACGAGAGATTGGTTTTTGAGTACCACGGTTGACTTAGCACTCGGTTCGGTCAAACGATAGATATGAAGTTATACTATTGCATAAAAGAAAGATTACACTACTCGAAATTCTAAACAATTAAAAGAAGTATGGCCGAACTACGATCCAACGGATTACTTTACCCTTAAACAAATTACCCCGGGAGTGTGCCTTAGCTTATTTCACCGTCTAACGATAACTCATAGGACAAACCCCGTATTGGGCCGGACTTGATGACTAGGGCGTCAATCTAGTACACGGGTAGGTGTCAGACTACCTTTCAAGCCCAAAACTTCTACGGTCCCGAAACCCCGTTCCCACACGTCACCGCAACATACATTTATAAGCTACGTGTGTGCAACAATGAACAAGGTTGTCAATCTCATTCAAAGCTATTAAAACAATCAAAACAAGTTTCGTGATGCGGATTATCAATTAGAACGTTTATTTACGCACTACACTACCTCCCAGTTCATCAATCTAACGGCGTTTCACCCGCCTTCACATAGTTCAACCATACGAGGAATCTAGCTACTCATAATCGAATCTAAGCAATAAAAACGGAAGAAAAACATCACAACAATGGTAAAACAACAAGAAAACATACCCATTTCGATTACTTGAAGAACTACCAAATTCGAGCTCCAAAAGAACAAATCTTGTCACTTGAAATGTTACAGATCGAAGCTAAAAGTTAGAGATTCAAAGAGAAGATCGAAAGAGGATTCTAATGATATATAACACTAATTCTAACTCTAAGAAACGAAGAAAATCGCCCCAAATCGCCTAACCTATCTAATATTATCTCCCCTTTACTTTTTGCTTGCGGCTGTGAGAAAATGAGGCAGCTTTATATAGAAAGTATTATGTCCGTACGGATATCCGCCATGTCCGGCCGGACTGTTCTTGATTTTCCAGGTGTCCGGACGGATGCATAGATGTCCGTCCGGATGAAATGCTCTTGTCCGTCCGGATGCTGGATCTGTCCGTCCGGACGAATTCTTCATCAAAGTTTTCCCAATTTCCGAGAGTTAGCCGTCCGGATGAGAGGTTTTTGTCCGTCCGGACAGCCACGAACGCACGTCCAAGGTGTCCAGACGGGCGTCCGGACCCATGTGACCCAAAATCTTCACTTTTTCACCTTCAACCTCCGTGTTTCGCCTCGGGCACGTCTAAACTTCATACTTCTAGCCTTTCGGGCTCTCGAGACACCCTAGTCCTGCATCCATATGAAAACAACAAGAAAACGCATAACCCCGCAAACTACGGGTGCTCGGGAAAAACGAGTATAAAATGCTAAAATAAGGTCGAGTTTACGGAAAACCGACAATCACTCGCCGTGCAATAAAACCTCTTTTAATACTCAAAATAGGGTCTAAACTCACCCGAAACATGCCAGAAATGTGATAATCGTGGGCTGAACTGTATAGAAATGTACTGTAAAGTTGGTTCCTATCACCACCCCACACTTAGCCTTTACTCGTCCTCGAGTAAATTAGGCGTTCAAACAATACCAAAGAATGAACTTTACGGTACATGCATGCATTTCAAAATATCGAGGTGAAAAGAACTTAGTGAAGTGAATGCATTAATTTGACTCTACTAGATCATGACACGGAGTGAGTGTGTGTTGAATGACGACGACTTATGCTTAATACGATTTCGGGCTTGGAATACCGGACAAATGACTTTACACAATCCTGCCCTTCCTAGAATCTCCACTAATCGGGACTAACCAAGGTTAAACACGGTCCAGCAGGACTTGAATGGTTATAACGTTAGGCTAGGGTAAAGTCGGTTAATCGAAAAGGGTAATTTGGGAAACTGGAGAAAAGAAGTACGAGTGAACATAATCCAAACACGTACCACGTCTTCCTTACCAAACAAACCCACCAAACTCCTTTTTGATCATTTTCAACACTTTGGGAACTATAGGACACTAAAATACCCGAACTCATTGCCAAACTCGACTATGTTTCAAGTGTCGTGAGGTGAGCTCGAATACTTAGTACCTATCTGACTATCCCAACCCTAACATCATCATTGCTTTAAGCTCATTGCCTTTTCAACCCTTTATTACTATATACAACACAATTATTTGAATTGAACTTTTTTTTTTGAAATGAAACCCGAGCATCCCGCCCCACTGAGCTCCTCCTCTCCTTATTGCTCTAAAACTGAGGAAACAACAACCCGACTCAAAAACAACATCTCCCCCACCCCACACTTGCCTTGGCAAGTGTGGTTTAACAAGAGACTAAGTCCACTCGTAGGGTCAAATGAAGGGAATGTGACCAAAATAAGGCTTAAGGGTAGGTTTCTGACTAAGTAACGAAAAGGCTATAAAGCGAATGGTGGTCGGACCATTCTATCAAGGCTGAGAGGGGCTACGAAGGTCAAACATTCGGCTCAGGCTTATTTGGCTAAAGTAGGGTAAAAAAGAACGCCAAAACTGTCATCCCGTGTTCCTACCAAGGCCAATCCTTCTATTTCGCCTCGAAACTAGGGGTACAGGTGTGTAAAGTAATCGTGATAAGCATAACCGTCGTCAAACGTGTACTAAAAAATGTTCCGTATCATGACAATATAGACTCACTGTGAGACATTCACAAAACTAAAGACCTTTCACCACTCAATTGTGAACAGCATGCATATAACGTGGTGTTAAAATCATGGAAAATTTTGAAAAACGGCCTAAAAATCGACTCGGAAAAGAGTAAAAACCAAGTTTATCACATCACGGCATAATGCTTTTAAGAACAAGCGAATAAGCTAAGTCGTCCCCCCCCCACTTAAGTGAAGCACCGTCCTCGGTGTGTGAACGAGAAGGAAAAAGAAAGACTTAGCTTATGAGCCCGGCAAAACGGCGCGATCAAGTCTCGTAACGGTCGTGAAAGTAGTCCATCCCGAATCCCTAGTCATTGAAAAATATCCAAGAAATACATGCACGGGACATGGTCCGCGTGCCAAAGCATATAATATGGGGAGAATCCGGGGGTGATAAAAATAAACGACCTCGTCACGTCGAAGACTTGAACATATGGCATAGAGATAGTCAAAATACGAATCAACCATACAATAAACAACCAACACGTTTAAACGTGTTCAAAATAAAATCTTAACCCAAGTCAAATCCAAGGCATAGTCATAGAAGGCATGAAAAGGTGAAAAAGTACGCGCCTTACGGCTTACAACCACGGATCAAGAGCAAAGTAGCAACAAAGTCATCTCAAAACAAACCAGAAAGATAAGGGACATGTCCAACAAAAACAAGAAGTGACAATCTAAGGAACGACGTAAAAGGAACGTCATAAACTCTACATGCTCGTCTGATCCTCAGATGTAGGTGGTATCGTGCCTACAGCATCTGTAGACGTAGTAGAAGGAGTCTCAGAAGTCGAAACTGGAATGGCCTGAGATGTCGGAGATGGAGCAGGAGTCGGAGCTGGAGCGGTCTGAGAGGGGCCAGCCTCATCCACTGGAGCAGACGCAGCAGCTCTAAAAGCCGTCTCAACCGCATCCTCCTCGACACAAAGTGCTATGGCCTCCTCAAGAACTGGTGCAAACTCGTAAGGTCGTGTGTCCAAGGCAAGCTCTGGCATCGCCGGTACATGTGTCCCAAGTGCTTGCAAACCCTGAATAACTGTATTCATCTGCACCCTCTGCCGGTCTAACATCTGACGCACCCCATCCATCAACAAATAACGATTGCGAGCAGCAATGGGGATTGTAGGAACGAAACCTGATGCAGTCTCCTTTCCTGGCTCGGTAACAGGACCCTGAACCTCTAGCTCATCTTCACCCTCGGTAACCGGGCTTGACTCATGCTGAGGACTTAAGGAAACGGGCTTCTTCAGATATCGTTCATCCTCGTCATACTCCTTCACCCCGGCTCGCAGACACAACCCATTCAACAGATGAATACACATGAGCTTCGAACGTTGATCCTTTCGATTTCTGGTAAGCTCTCCGTATAAAACCCGGCCAACATCCATCGGTAACTCAAAGTGTAACGCATACAGCATCGCCAAATCTATCATGATGAACTTGTGAAAATTATCCTTTGGGAGGAGGCGATTCTGTACAAACCGAGCCTTAACCTTCCATTTTTGAGAAAAATTAGTCGTCTTAAGCATATACCGGACATTAGTGACCCCACTGGGTCTCGTGGACCAAGGAATCTTAGGGCTGATTGCTAACCGAAGCTCCTCAAACGGATCCTCTCCCTTTTCTTGCTTCTCCTTAATAACATCCAAGAAATCCGTAGTGACAACCGGAGCCTTATAAAAAGCAGAAATAGCCTCAGGAGTGAAGGGCACATCCACATTTCTAACTCGAACTACACCCGTTTCTAGGTCCACCTCACTCAAATTGGCCAAAAACTCTCGGGCCAACGTGTAATTCGGTTTCCTCAAATTGAAGTCCGGTACACAAAGTCAACCCACTTCCGCTTTATCAGATTGTCCCTGAAACTCTTCTCAACCTTTTCCATATCGACCTCCCTTTCTAGGATCTCTCTACCTTTAAACCTCATCCTAAAAGCCAGTTCCGCATCATCATTAACGAACCTCTCTCGATAAGGCACAACTCCCCCGGGTGCCTTCCTAGCCGCAACTTTCGGATCGAAACTCGAACCCTCTCGGGGGTCACCACTTGACCTCCCGGGGATGTCCTAACCTCACTAGGCTGCCCAACTGGCACACTTGCACCCGCAGTCGGTTCAATCGTACGAGACTTGGCCTGTCTCGGGTCTACCAAAGGTTCGTCCTCATCGTCTGAATCCCTATCAGTCTCATCTACCAAATCTCCATACAAGGGCCTTTTCCTAGCCTCTCTAACAGGTCTACTTTCCCTGTCTCCACCTATGACTAGGGGCCTGTTTAACGAATCAACCGGAATGTCCTCACGCCTTAACTTTTTCTGAGGGGGTTCTACAACTTTCCCCTTGCCCTTTCCAGTCGTAAACCTGACTTTAGGACTCATTCTCACACAAACTGAACCAAAACAAACCACCACAATCAACACACCAACACAATCAACCCCAAACCGCACCCAAAACCGTAATCCAAAAAAACCCAAAACAAACAACCAAACCAGCCCAAAACATCCATGCAGACGTACCCACAACACCCAACACCGCCAAAAACAACAGTAAAACAACAAAAACGAGAAAAAGAACAAAATCAGTAAAAGCTCGATCGAGGATCGACTCGAAAATCGACCCCGAGAAAAAGTTGAAAAAACTCAAAAAGGTTTGTTGATACTTACCAAAATCGGTGTTAGGAGTGCAGTGGTGCATTCGGAATCCCCGAACGATCCACGAATGGGCCAAAAATTGATTTTTTGTAACGGAGCAAAACGAAGGTGAAATCTCTGATTCTCCAAAATGAGTGTTTGTTTGATGATTTTGGTTGGAGAATCGAAGAGAGGAGGTAGCAAGGTGGTTATAGCAACGAGAATGGATGAAAACGGTGAAGAAATAAGAAATTGGTGTTTTGGGGAGAGGTGGGGTCGAGTTGCGGTTTGTGTTTTGAGAGAGGAATGAAGAAGATGGTGAAGAAAATCGGTGGTTATAGGGATTTTTGAGTGTGTCCGGACGGACAGGTTTCTATCCGGACGGACAAGGGATGAACCGTCCGGACGGATGGAATTGATGTCCGGACGGACATGTGTCTGCCAAGCCAATGTAAAAACCAGTGATATATCCGGACGGATGGGTATGTTTGTCCGTCCGGACAAGTGAAAGTCAAAATCATTGTAAAAACCAGAGATATATCCGGATGGATGGGTGTGTGTGTCCGTCCGGACAAGGATAAAAACAGAGGAAAAGTGAATTTTAAGCATGAAGGCCCCTCGGGATCATCCGGATTCAATCCTCAACACCAAAACACAGCAAAACGAATTCAAAACCAAAGCAAAAACACAGAAATGATGGGTTGCCTCCCACCGAGCGCCTTTGTTTTATGTCGTTAGCTCGACATAATGACTTATACTATATCGGTTTTTTCAAGATTATACTACCGATACGAGCGAGGAGGTCGAGGTGTAGACAGAAAACGAACGGTGAGTTATAAGGTTAAGATGTCATGCATTGGAGTCCATGACGGGACTAAACAATTGGTTTCCTCTATCTTAGGATCCTCCAAAATCACCACTTCGAGAGCTTCATCAAATGGCAACTTTTCATATTTCTTCAAACGAAGGCCATTTGTGATTGAAGTCCCATGCTTGGGGTGCTTTATCCTTACAGCCCCCGAGTCAAAAATCCTCTCAACTGTGTAAGGTCCCGACCATTGAGACTTCAAATTTCCCGGAAAAAGATGCAAACGAGTATCATACAACAGAACTTCATCTCCTACCTCAAACATCTTTGGCTTTATCAATTGATCGTGGAGGAGCTTGGTTTTCTCTTTGTATCTTGCCGAACAATCATAGGCTCGTAGTCGAAACTCCTCCAATTCAACTAATTGAGCCATCCTTCTCTCTCCACTAAGAGTCTCGTCCATATTTAACTCTTTAATAGCCCAATGCGCTCTATGCTCAACCTCCACAGGTAAGTGACACGTTTTTCCAAAGACAATCATGTACGGCGACATACCAATTGGAGTCTTAAATGCGGTTCTGTGAGCCCAAAGAGTTTCATCCAACTTTTTGGACAAACTCTTAGAATTTTTATCAACAGTTCGTTCAAGAATCCTTTTAATACCTCGGTTTGAAACCTCCACTTGGCCGCTCGTTTGAGGGTGATAAGCCGTTCCCAACTTATGAGTCACCCCATACTTAAGGAGTAGCTTATCTAAATCTCTATTCGCAAAATGAGTGCCATTGTCAGAAATGATAGTTCTAGGTACTCCAAACCGTGTGAAAATGAACTTTTTTAGAAACTTAATGACCACGTGTCTGTCATTAGTGGGGGATGCAATCGCTTCCACCCACTTCGAGACGTAATCACAAGCCACCAAAATGAACTTGTTGCCAAAAGAAGAAGGGTAGGGTCCCACAAAGTCAATTCCCCAAACGTCGAAGACCTCACAAACAATGACAGGTCGTTGAGGCATCTCATTTTTCCTAGAAATTCTCCCCGAACATTGACACGCGTCACATGTTTTTACATAAGCGTAGGCATCCTTAAAAATTGTCGGCCAATATAGCCCGCTTTGCAAAACCTTCAATGCGGTCCTTTGTCCCGAGAAATGGCCCCCGGCCTCTCTATCATGGCCAAAGGATAACACGCTCAATCTCTCGCCCTCAGTTATACATCTTCTCACAACGCCATCAGCACACAATCGAAACAAGTAGGGATCCTCCCAAACGAAGTATCTAGCCTCACTCACTAACTTCCTCCTCTGATTCTCATCTAACTCCGACTCGATAAATCCACTTTCCAAGTAATTCACTATCGGTGCAAACCACGGAGCTCCCTCCATTCCTTTCTTCAGAAAATTCCCTCGTTTTTCCGGTAACATAGTGTCTACAACAAAAAGTCGCTCATCCAGAAACGAGTCATCTATTTCAACCATTTCTGATTCGTCACCCTCAACTGGCTCAATCCGACTAAGGTGATCGGCTACCACATTCTCACAACCTTTACGGTTTTTAATTTCCACATCAAACTCTTGAAGAAGAAAAATCCATCTCAACAAACGCGGTTTCGCATCCTTCTTAGCGAACAAATATTGCAATGCGGAATGGTCCGTATGGACAATCACTTTAGACCCCACCAGATAGGATCTAAACTTGTCGAAAGCAAAAACTACCGCCAACAATTCTTTCTCAGTCGTAGTGTAGTTCTGTTGGGCCGGATTCAAGGTGTGACTGGCATAATAAATCGGTCGAAACAACTTATCCACCTTTTGTCCTAACACTGCTCCTACTGCCAAATCGCTAGCATCGCACATAACCTCAAACTCTTGCTCCCAATTTGGAGCTATCAAAATAGGAGCCTCAGTCAAAGCCTCTTAATCTCCTCGAAAGCTTCCACACACTCATCATCAAAAGTCACATTTACTCCCTTCTTCAATCTAGAGGTAAGAGGTGTAGCCTTTTGGGCAAACTTAGGGATAAATCTACGATAAAACCCCGCATGTCCCAAGAAAGATCTTAATGTTTTCAAACTAGTAGGCATAGGCAACCTAGAAATAGCATCTACCTTAGCCCTATCAACCTCTATCCCCTCAGCTGAGACCTTATGACCTAGGACAATTCCCTCAGTCACCATAAAATGACACTTCTCCCAGTTCAAAATCAAATCGGTCTCCTCGCACCTAGCGAGCACCCTATCTATATTAGTCAAGCATGCATCAAAACTGTCCCCAAAAACTGTAAAATCATCCATAAACACCGCCATACACTTATCTATCAAATCAGCAAAAATGGCAAGCATACATCTCTGAAATGTCGCGGGTGCGTTACACAACCCGAAAGGCATTCTTCGAAATGCAAAGGTGCCATAGGGACAAGTAAACGTGGTCTTTACTTGGTCATTGACATCAATGTGAATCTGATAATAACCACTAAATCCGTCAAGAAAACAATAAAATGCATGACCAGCAAGCTTATCTAACTCTTGATCAACAAACAGGAGTGGGAAATGATCCTTCCTAGTCTTTTCATTCGACATGCGAAAATCAATGCAGACTCGATGACCAGTAACAGGGCGTACAGAAAAAGACTCACCTTCCGCATTTGTTAGCACCGTAATGCCGCCCTTCTTAGGTACCACCTGTGTGGGACTCACCCACTCACTATCCGAGATGGGGTACATGATGCCCAACGTCAACATCTTCACCACTTCCTTTCTTACCACTTCCAGTAAATGCGGGTTCAGTCTCCTTTGTGGTTGACGCCTCGGTCTCGTCCCATGCTCGAGGATGATTTTGTGCTTACATATGTCGGCACTAATCCCCTTGATATCCACCATTTTCCATCCAAAAGCTCGTTTCCTCTTCTTCAAGACTTGAACTAGCTTTACTTCCTGCAAGGCTGTTAGTGAAGCAGATATAATAACTGGAAGTAAATCACTACCTTCAAGAAAAACATATTTGAGGTGTTGAGGAAGCGGTTTCAACTCCAAATCCGTCGGTGGTTCCTCAATGGATGGCTTTGGCATATCCTCTGGCGAACCGAGATCCAGTTTCTTAGTCCAGCTAGCTTCCATGAACTCACCCGCCTCGAGATGCATGGCATAAACTCGCATCACCCGGCTGTCGTCAGTCACCTTGCATGATTTCATCAAACATTTCTCCAATGGTTCCTTGTGCCCCTGCAAATTCACATTCTCCAAAACACATGGGTGGATGACATCTATCGAAAAACAATCGTTCATCTCATCCTCGGGGTGTTTCATGGTTTTGTACACATTAATCTTGACAATATCTTGACCAACTCTTAAAATTATATCCCCCCTCTTAACATCTATCAAGGTCTCCCCAGTATTTAGGAAAGGCCGACCTAACAAAAGAGGTGTCTTAGAATCAGTGTCCATATCAAGAACCACGAAATCAACCGGAAACACAAATTTATCAACTTGAACCAACACATCCTCGGCTACCCCTAGCGGTGTCCTAACTGACCTATCCGCCATTTGCAAAGTCATGCCCGTTGGTTCTAATCTCCCTAGGCCCAACTTATCATAAACTGACTTTGGCATCAAACTAACCGATGCCCCCAAATCGCAAAGCACATTTTTGAAAACAGTCTCTCATATGGTTATCGGGATAGTAAAACTGCCCCTATCTTGAATTTTGGGAGGGACTTTATTCTCAAAAATGGCGGAACATTCATAACTCAACTTTGGACCATCCGTTGCATTTTCTCTTTACTTGAAAGCATATTCTTTAAAAACTTGAAATACGATGGGATGTTAGCAATGATATCCAACATTGGCATGGTCACTTCAAATTTCCTCAACATTTCTAAAAATTTGGCTTGACTTTGGGTCAAGACCACCTTTTTAGTTGTTTTGGGAGGAAATGGTAAAGTGGTCACATCAAAACCCGGGGGAGGAGGGGGAATTTTACCTTTACTACCTTTAGGCCTGAGTGGTGGTGATGGCTCTTCTTCCTTCACATCAATGATTATCGTATCCGACTTTGGCCTCGCCGCTTCTTCCCACTTTCGCTTGTATTCTTCCACTTCCCTTTCCAACCTCGAGATTCTCTCTTTTTCAGCCCTTTTCTCAACATCCTCATCAAAACCTTCTTGCTCACCCAACGGCCCTTTGTAATCACAAAATTTCTCTTTCTCGGAGTTTGGCATCATCTTCTCAAGTTCTCGACCTTGTTGACCCGTCTCTTTACCACTCCGGGTGACTACCGCACAAACATCTTTAGATTCCTTGGGGTTCCTCTCCGTGTTACTAGGTAGCCCCGTACTCAAAGGCGGTTGAAATCTATTCTCGGTCAACTGGCCCACCTGAATCTCCAAATTCCGTATGGCCGCTCTCTGTTCAATGACAAGCTTATTTAACTGATCAAGACCTTCATCCGAAGACTTCCTTTGACTTCCCGGACTACCCCCTTGTTGATTATAGGAGTTGTTTTGCTTATGGGCATTCAGATGTTGATAAGTCTCAGAATTTTGATTTCTGGCTTGTTGAGTATTCTGTTGGTTGCTGACTTGTTGCCCTTGCTCTCGACTCCCATGATCTCTAATATGATTATTGCCCCATTGGCCTTGTCGATTCTGACCCCAACTCTGGTTACTTGAATTTTGATTTTGGCTTTCATAACCTTGGTTGTTGAAGTTTTGATGTTGTCGACCCCAACTACCTTGATTATTCTCTCTCCAACCACCTTGGAAATTCGGAGGGTTCCCTTGCTCTCTATTCTGATTCCAACCTCGGTTGCCTTGGCCTTGATTATTTTGGTTCCACCCTCGGTTGCCTCGGTCCCAATTCCCTTGGCCACCTTGATTTCCTTGGTTTCAATTTTGGCCTTGCTGGTTGTTATTCCATGAATTCCCAAAATTCTGGTTCCTCCCATTATTCCCGAATTGTTGTGATTCCAGCTTCCTTGGTTGTTGTTGCCACGATTCCAATTCCCTCCAGAATTATTTCCAACGTAACTTACATCATTCGGTTGCATCTCTTCTTCCTTGCCAAGTCCCATTGATGATTCAAAATCTTGATAGTATGGTGGAACTTGCAAGCTTGGATTATTACCCCACCGATTGTTTGGATTCAACGGCCCACCAAAACTCGTTGTTGCCCAAGCCGAAGGTTCTTCCCGGGACTTTGTTGACTACTACCACTCGAGCTTCCCACTCCCAATCTGTTGAGTGCGGCTACCAACTCTTCCACCACCGCAACCGGTTGTGGCCGAGACACACTTGCTATAGGTTGTTGAGGAATCGGTACGTGGGACCGGTTTGTGGTGTCTGTCGAGGTAACTGTTGAGGATAAGCCGACCTACTCGGATTCGAACAAACCTGAGCCGAATGATTACCTCCACATAACTGAGGAGTCCGAGGTCGAACCCATAGAGATTGGTTTTTGAGTACCACAGTTGACTTAGCACTCAGTTCAGGTCAAACAGATAGATATGAAGTTATACTATTGCATAAAAGAAAGATTACACTACTCGAAATTCTAAACAATTAAAAGAAGTATGGCCGAACTACGATCCAACGGATTACTTTACCCTTAAACAGATTACCCCGGGTTTACTCAAAACATCCTCCCTTGACTTTTTTTCCAACTTTATTCAAAACTTCTTTTTCTTTTGTTTCATTTTCTTTCTTTTTCATTCTTTCAACTTTATATTTTTCTCGAACCAACACGCCTCACAATAGATTCATCGAGCTTCTCCCCTTCATTATATTAGCTCGTACCAACCAACTCCTCTCGAAACACGCACCATCTCCCACCCCACACTTGCTTCAGCAAGTGTGTCTAAAGTAACAATTAAGTCCAATCGTAGGGTGATCTAAAGGAACGTGACCAAAAATAAGGCTCAGGGTTAGGATAATACAGGCTAAGTAACCAAACGGCTCATTTCGGACGGTGGTCAGACCGTCCTATCAAGGGTTAAAGGGGCTACGAGGGGAAAATGTTGGGATTTTGGCTTATTTGGCTCTGGTTGTGTCAAAGAAGCGCCAGGACTGTCATCCCGTGTCCTACCAAGGTCAATCCTTCTATTTCGCCTCGAAGTTACAAAATGGGAGCTAGGCAGTCGAATTGCGCTCAAGTCTACCATAATCGTTCAGTAGATCCTAAGGCCCATGAAATTGAAGCTAAACGTGCAAAAGAACTTCCGTTTATAAGATAAACCTAGCGTCTTACTATAAGCATTTACTACTTCGCTAAGTCGTTTACCATGAGAATGTGAAGTTTAAACATGCAAACGGACGTTAAAACCTTGGAAAATTTTAAAATCTAACTCGAAAACGGACACAGACTATGTATATTATTGCACTGGCACATTTAAACATACAACTCAAACCAAGCTAAGTCTACCACCCCACACTTTGAATGAAACACTGTCCTCAGTGTGTGAATGAGATAGAAAATGAGACTTAGGTTTAGACCCGGTAGAAAGGCGTGAACGAATCTCGTGACATCTTCTTATAAGCGCATCCCGTGTACCTAAAGTCAAATAGATAGAAAACAATGCAAACACATGCACGGGACGTGGTCCACGTGCCAAAAGTATGCAACATATACACTGGGGATATAAAATAAAGAAGCCATGCCACATCAGTAGACTCGAAACACAAACAATCACTCGACATGGACCGCTATAGATGGAAAAATAACCATAAAGGTAAAAGAACAGAACATCTACGCATATCATATAAAGGCCACAGAGGGTCACATTAAAACATCCATGTCGAGTAGTGAAAGCATGTATCACAATCAAATACTCCTCACTATATTCATCGCGAATTCCTCTTAGACACACCTAAGCTTGCTTTATTCCAAAAAGTCCTCTCTAATTTTATTTTATTTTAATTTTGTTTGACCTAACACTAATTTTTTTTGATAACACACTTCTCTTGTGCACACAAAAATACGGCGCCACAATTTTATTTTCTTTTTTTCTGTTTTATTTTTATTTTTGTTTTTTTTAAACCCCTCACACACACACACACACGATATTTTAGATCCCTCAAAAAGTCATGGTAGCCGAAGGCCCTAAGCCCCAGTTCTAGCCGGACTTACAAGATATCAACCTAACAACACAACCCCATAAAGGGACTGGGTTGAGTACCAAAGTCGTATTCAATCCGAGTTCAGGACAATATCACTTCAGCATCCCATGGCTCCTATCGAAATCTAAATAATACAAGATCGATAAAAACCTAGGCCCAAGTTCTAGGACAACCGACAAGATATCAACCTAATATAACAACCCCATAAAGGGATTGGGTTGAGTACCAAAATTGCATTCAAACCTAGTCTAAGCACATCATATCAAAATGTTTTCATTTTTTTTCGCTCTCTGACCTAACACAATTTTTGATATCGACAAACAATCTCCCCGGAAACGGTGCCAATTTGATAAGTGGAAGATTTCAGAATCCGGCTCGATCAAATACAATTTATAAAACTCGAAACCTTAGGCAAAACTCACTTTCTAACCGGCAGTGAACCGGGTCGATCGTAGGTAGTGCGTTCAGAGTCCGAGGTCGATCCCATGAGGAGATTGAATCGAATACAAAACTTGTGTTAAAATCAGAGGGCAAAGAGTATACGAACAAGACAAAAGATCGAAGCTTTTACTATTACACGGCCTAAACAAGGATCTGAATCAAGACTTTTATCCAGAGTAAATTTCATTGTTCACGGATTTATCTAATGAAAAACAAACAAGTAATAAATATTTATAAATCCGATATACCTCAAGTGCAAGGATCGTAGTAAGAGGTTGATACCGGGTCGATCTTACGGGGAACTAACGATTGGTAATCCTAGTCTTTGTTTAACTAACTAACCTATGTCACGATTACTAAACTGAACAGATACTAAAACAGTAAATAATTCACAAGAAAGATAACAATAACGTAAACTGGACAAAAGATCAAGGATCTAAAGCCAGGAAAGATATGTTTCGAACCAATTCAAACTAAACTAAACCTAATATGCAATAAAAGACTAACTAAGCTAAACAATTCAAATTCAAGGGGTTTTAAATCAATAAATTACGAACGAACAAGCAATTGATCCACCTATCCTATCGACATTCAATTTCAATTCAGATTATTTCGTTATTACTAATCAAGTTGTGATTCACCTAATCAAAAGTATGAACCCTAATTTCTTAGGTAGTTCGTCTATTAATCTCTATCTTCCGATCTAAAGATTAACGCTTTTCTAATCCAAAGGTGTAAACTTTGAACGTTTCTAACCTAGAAATCTAACCTAATAACTTTCGTTACTTAGATCAAATATCTATTCTTTATCATGGTGATCTAAAGTCTAACATGATTTTCATCAAATAAACAATCAACAAAGCAAACATCTTTCGATATAAATTTGCAATAATCAACATAAAGCATGATAAAAGAAACAACTAGTAATAGATACTCACAAAATAATCACGAAAAGAAACTGAATTGTTGATCGGATGGCTTCACAACGCTTGTTCAATGGAGGTCTACCCTCTTAGCATCCTCTTGAAACTTGAAATTGTATAGAAAGACATAAAAAGTAGCTAATCTAATCTAAGAATTTAAGAACATAAAAGTTCATGAAAAACTGGTAAAAACCGCAGCCTAAGCCGCCCCTAGGATTAGGGTTTTGAGTATTGTGTGTGATTCTTTTTTAGGGTTGAGAAACTGCCGCCTATATATAGATTTTCAAGTCGGTTCAGCTAAGTCGGCTACTGGACGCCCGTCTGGATTCTTGAACGCCCGTCCACTCTTCCATACAAACTTCGAATCGGGCCGAGTCATGATCAGACGCCCGTCCTTCTTTAAATTGGACGCTCGTCCAGCAATTTCATCCAAACTCTGAATCAAAAATATCATCCTGGACGCTCGTTTGAAGTGGTAGACGCCCGTCTACTAGACGCTAGTTCAAGCTTCTGGACGCCAGTCCAGAATCGACTTCATCTTGATTTCTCCATCTTTATCTCTTTAATCATCAAAGCCAATCATCATTATCTCTTTTTGATCAACATTTGAGCATCAAACATGTACCTACAACACATCAAAACATCGCAATATGTAATATCATCCAAATAATCATAAAATCAAGATTAAAACACCAAAATTAACCAATTTCGCGATTAACTCGTTAAAAACCTCATTTACTCAATACTTCCGTTAAACACTCGTTTCTTATGCAAATTATACGAATATGAGGAGAAAATATCATAGAATATAGCGTCATAAATCGTATAAATTCACCCTTAACAACTCCCCCACACTTAGCTTTTGCTCGTCCCGAGCAAAACAAAACGAAAATTAGGGCTCGAGACAAAAACAAGCATCTAAGACAATATAGCATAGACCTAATAAATCAGAGGTTCACCATTGTGTGTGTGCAAAGCCATAGAAAACTTCCACTAAATCCAAACTTGAGAAACTCGAAGCAAAACTAGCTAATACCCCCTCGTAGACTAGCAATAAATGACACTCATAAGATGTTCCCTACAAACGTGACATATCCCGAAAAGGATGATCGATTATATCTAGGGCCTTTCTGAGATACTCAGAGGATAATCCCTACAGCATATCTATCAGTTTCTACTGGGGATAAGATAGACGATAACTTAGTCTTTCATTCATTTCATACCACTTCTTTTATAAGTTTATTTGATTACTTCACTTTAAACACACATCAGAGTGAGCTATTGCCCTGTCATAGCAGAATAGGATATTCGAGATATACCCTACCTTACTCCAATCATAAGGCAGCTTTTTCTGACTATCGTGAGCTTTTAGTCATCATAGTGGTATAGGACATACGTGGTATACCCTATCGCACTCAAATCATCGACTAGCTTTCGACACACCCAATAATTGTTCATATTTTTCAAATTTTTCATTTGACAATAAGTTACGTGTTACTCATCACATTCAAACCTTAGATATTCACAGTATATCATACTTTGGATCTAAATACAAACTATCATAAATCTCAAGATATGTACGTAGCACTAAGCACATGACTTATAAGAAAATAAAAAATCACTCGTCAAAAAGGGGTATAACTTTATAAATTAGCTCATCGCTTACTATGGCTCGTGAAAAATAGATCTCAGGTGAAACAACTAACTTATCAAACATATGATATATAGCTTGGATTACTATAAAAATAACGAACAGTGAATCGAATTGCCTACTCGGGACAAAACAAAAACAAAGATGTCGAAGAATTTTCAAAAATTCTAGCTCATTTTTAGCTCATTTTTCATAGAAACATAACGAGTTAAGAAAATGTGTAGATACATATCAAATAATTCCCCTCCCCCACACTTAAAGATCAACATGTCCTCATGTTGTGCAGAATTAAAGAAAAGATAAAGGACTTAGCTGATTGCAATTCGAAGGTGGCAATTCTGAAAGTGGTCTAGATCCAGATCCAGAAATGCGTGAAAAAATCAGTAGACTGTGGACCATCCACCGGAAAACTGATATCATCTAAAAGTTCACAATCGCTATCGAAAATATCCTGCACACTTGAACAAACATGGCAACATCTCGGGGAACATTGGGTGATATAACATGGCAAAATAAAGATAAAGAGAAGGATAAGGTGAAATTGAATCAACCGACAAGACAGAGTCAACAATTACCCTAATTAGACTTAAACGAAACAAATAAATCAAAGAAAAGAACAAAAACGAAAGTAACCAAAACAAGAAACGGATATCTAGGATGCCTCCTAGTGGCGCTTTTGGTTAATGTCGTTAGCTCGACACTCTTTTAGCTCAGCCCGGATCAGGCCATTTAACTTTTCTGCCAGCCACTACCTCGTGTAGGCTTTGATCAGTAGTGTGGCTACAGAAACAACATCTTACACATGGGGCTAATTCTTTAATTGCCTTCCACACACGTTTAAACCTCCCCATGGTTGACTTCTTCTCCTTCTGAGTCTTCTGATGACGTTTCAGCTGACGGTCCCTCTCAAACTCTTCCATATCCCAACTACCTGCTAGAACTTCTTCAGATCGACCACTACCGTCATCCTCTGAAAACAGGTCGGGTGAAAACTCGTTAAATTCTTCGACTTCTTTAGTACCACACCCGAGGATATCGAGGAACCGAACAATCAAAGGCTTTTCCTTGGGCTCACCAATGTAGTTCTTGCACCTTTGACCATTTACTCGAAACGGTTGGTCACCATAACCTCGTAGTTCTAGAACGCCTCCAGGAATAATTTGGAGAATCTCAAAAGGACCGGACCATCGTGTCCTTAACTTTCCAGGGAACAGATGTAGTCTGGAATTATACAGGAGAACTTGTTCCCCGACTTGAAATTCTCTCTTCTTAATCTTGGCATCATGGAGGAGTTTCATCTTATCTTTGCTGATCCTGGCGCTTTCGTAAGCCTGGAGTCTGAATTCGTCCAACTCATGCAACTGTTGTAATCGATGCTTACCACAAGATTGGGAATCAAAGTTCAGAAACTTTGTAGCCCAATAAGCTCTGTGCTCTAACTCGACTGGCAGATGACATGGCTTACCATAAACCATTTGATATGGAGATGTACCCATAGGAGTCTTATAGGCGGTTCTATATGCCCATAGTACATCATCCAATTTCAAACTCCAGTCTTTCCTATGACTGTTGACCGTTTTTTCCAGGATTTTCTTAATGCTTTGGTTGCTTCTTTCAACCTGACCACTCATCATAGGATGGTATGGTGTACCTGTCTTATGACGAACACCATACTTTTCAAGCACTTTCTCTAGGGGTCGGTTGCAGAAATGTGTCCCTTCATCACTGATCAAGGCACGTGGACATCCAAATCTCACAAAGATATTCTTCTTTAAGAATTTCATGACCGTCTTATGATCATTGTGAGGAGTGGCTTGAGCCTCCACCCATTTCGACACGTAATCCACGCAGACTAAGATGTATTTGTTACCACAAGATGATGGGAAAGGTCCCATAAAATCGATACCCCATACATCAAAGACTTCGCATTCTAGGATGGGTTTCAAAGGCATGTCAAAACGCCTTGTCAGAGTACCGGTTCTTTGGCACCTATCACAAGCTTTATGAAAAGCTTCTATGTCCTTAAAGATCGTAGGCCAATAGAAACCGGATTGGAAGATCTTAGCAACAGTTTTCCACGGACCAAAGTGACCTCCAGTGGGTCCACTGTGGCACTGCTCAATAATATCGCGCTGCTCAGATTCTGGAACACATCTTCCAAGCAAACCATCTTTACAGATCTTAAAAAGATAAGGTTCATCCCAAACGAAAGATTTCAAATCAGAGAAGAACTTTTTCTTCTCCTGATAGGACAATTCTGGATCGAGATATCGGGAATGAAGGTAATTGACAATGGAAGAATACCATGGAACATCAGGAGGACAACCGTCGATAAGCATGATATTCTCTAGAGAAAAGTAAAGATCTATATCATTTGGATCATCCTTTTCCTCACTTAGCGTTCTTGAAACGTGATCAGCCACTACGTTTTCACTGCCCTTTTTGTCTTTAATTTGAACGTCAAACTCTTGTAGGGTCAATATCCAACACAGTAGGCGCGGTTTGGCCTCTTTCTTAGTCATCAGATACCGCAAAGCAGCGTGGTCAGTCCACACAATCACTTGAGCTCCTAACAAGTAACTACGAAACTTGTCCATAGCAAAAACTACGGCCAATAATTCCTTTTCAGTAGTAGTATAGTTAACTTGAGAGGGATTCAATGTGTGACTGGCGTAATAGATTGGCTGGAATTTCCCTTTGATTTTTTGTCCTAGAACAGCACCAACTGCATTGTTTGATGCGTCGCACATAAGCTCAAAAGGTAGGTTCCAGTCAGGCGATATAAGAATTGGAGCGAGAGATTAAACGGTCCTTAAGCTCCTCAAACGCTTGCTTGCAGGTCTCATCAAAATTGAACTCAACGTCTTCCTTTAGTAAAGTAGACAGGGGCTTGGCTATCTTGGAGAAGTCTTGAATGAATCTTCTGTAGAAACCGACATGTCCAAGAAAGCCTCTCACTTCACGCACATTCTTAGGATAACTCATCTTCTCGATAGCTTCTACTTTTGCCCTGTCAACTTCTATACCTTTGGCGGAGATTTTGTGGCCAAGAACTATTCCCTCATCAACCATGAAATGGAATTTTTCCCAATTGAGCACTAAGTTCTTTTCCACGCTTCTGGATAAGACCTGGTCAAGGTTGTCAAGACAATCATCAAAAGACTGACCAAAGACCGAAAAATCGTCCATAAAGATTTCCATACACTTTTCTACTAGCCCGTCAAAGACAGCCAGCATACATCTTTGAAAAGTAGCTGGGGCATTGCAGAGACCAAACGGCATTCGCCTGTAGGCGAATGTACCATAAGGGCAGGTAAAAGTGGTCTTTTCTTGGTCAGTTGGATCAATGGGTATTTGAAAGTATCCTGAATATCCATCCAGGAAGCAGTATAATGCGTGTCCCGCCAGACGCTCAAGCATCTGGTCAATGAATGGAAGGGGAAAGTGATCTTTCATGGTTACCTCATTGAGCTTTCGATAATCGATGTAGACTCTGTAACCAGTGACAAGTCTCAATGCTATTTCCTCTCCCTTCTCACTCTTCTCAATCGTAATTCCACCTTTCTTGGGAACTACCTGAGTCGGGGAAACCCATTCACTATCAGCGATGGCATAGATGATTCCCATGTCCAGAAGTTTGATGATTTCTTTCTTAACCACCTCTTGCATATGGGGTTGTCTAACACATTTCGAATCCTCATTTGTCTTGATCTTATGCATACAGATGTCGGGAGATATCCCTCTGATATCTCCTACTTGCCACCCAAAGGCTTTCTGGTTCTTTTTCAAGACGTTTATTAACTTCATTTTCTCTAAACGAGACATCTTGGCAGATATGATCAAAGGAAGCTTGTCACCTTCTCTTAGAAACACATACTTAAGATGTTTAGGTAACGCCTTCAACACCAAATCGGCAGGGGGGTCTTCTAAACTAGATTTGAGCTCTCCACCTTTCAACTCAACATCGCTGAGTTTACTGAGCGGTCCCACTGCCAAAGCTTCATCTTCCAACAACTCATCCTTAAATTCAGCTTCTAACTGCTATAGACTTATCACACCATGATTATTCAAATTATCAACCAGTCGCTCATACTCTGTTGCAACAGCCATGACTTGCTTTTCCATCAAATCATCGAAGTCATCAGACGTCTCCTCAATGGAAAAACCGGTTGGAGGACCAGAGGGTATTTGAATGGATTTGGAAACATTATAGCTTACCTCTTGATCACCAGCATGGATCGTCACTCGCCCGCCATCGCAGTCAATGAGGGCTCGAGCTGTACACAGAAAAGGTCTTCCAAGAATCAGGGGAACATTTTTATCCTTTTCAATGTCCAGGACGTACCAGTCGACGAGAAAGGTAAATCTATCGATTTGAACTAGGATGTCCTTTAAGATTCCCGCTGCTTTCTTAGAAGATCTATCAGTGAATTGAAAATTCATGGTAGTGGGTTCTAGAAGATCAATTAAACCCAGCTGTTTGCACACAGACAATGGCATGAGGCTTAGAGATGCACCCAAGTCACACAAAGAGTTAGGGAAGACCAGGCCTCCTATTAACACTGTAAGCACGAACTTTCTAGGGTCACCTCTCTTGGTTGGTAGGTCTTCATAATTGATCATTGAACAATCCTCACCAATCAGCCTTTCCATGTCTGACAACTTCCTTTTTGAAGAGACAACATCCTTGATAAATTTTGTATACTTAGGCATTTCAACCAAGACCTCTGATAATGGAAGATTGACCTGAGTATTTTTCAAGAGATTCAGCACCTTTTCATACTTCTTATCTTCACTCAAAGGGATGTTGCTCTTTCTTGGTGGAAATGGAAGCTTTTTCAGATCATTCTCAGAAAAGACTTTCTTTGAAGATGCACTGACAGCTTTGTCTTCCAGATCCTTCCACCGAACAGCTTTTTCAATCTTTTTATTAGTCAGGGGATCAGCCTCCTGACTCACACTTGATTCTTCATTCATCAGGGGATCAGCCACCTGCGGACTTCCATCTTTTTCACCTCTCAGGGGATCAGCCACCTGAGTATTCTCTTTCGGCAAAGGGGGGTGTAGGTGCTCAGCTTCCCCTCCTGCCTTATCAAAGGCAGGAGGGGCTAGTGGTTTCCCTGGTGGGAAGGACCACTAACTTGAGTACCGCTACGTAGATTCATTGCACTGGCCTTCTCTCTACCGTATGGAATTGATGGTACGAGATCAGTACATTTGCCATTGTTCAAGTTGGTTTGAGCAACTTGACCGCCCTTTGGATTTTTCTCAGTGGAACTGGGCAGTTGCCCTGGGGGTCTTGAAGCTAACTGCTCAGCCAGGTTGCCCAATTTGCCTCTCAAGGTTCTTATTTGTAGTCATCAGGAGTTGGATACTTTTATTTTGCTCCTCCAATTTAGCTTCAAGATTGTTATTTTGGGAGGGGCCTTGAGAGTTTTGGAAATTTTGATAATAGGGCTGGCTGGGCCGGCTTTGAACAGCAGGATTAGAATTGGCGGGCCAATTCTGATTGAACCTTTGATTAGAATTGGAGAAATTGGAATTCTGGTTCTGAGGAAAACCAGGGTTTCTATTGAAGTTTTGATTCTGATTGAAATTAGAATTTGGATTAAAACTTGAAGATTGATTGAACCCTTGGTTTTGGAGATTATTCTTGCCAGAAAACTGATTGAACCTTTGATTGTTCTGGCCATAGAACGCATTTACTTCAGCATTCTGCCCGTTCATAGGACAGAATTTAGATGTGTGCCCCAACTCGTCACAATTCTGACATGTGACTTGATTACACTGTCCATAATCATGAACAACATTTACTTGATAAGGTGCAGGGGATTGAATTGACACTGGCCAGTCATGTGGCCAGTCTGACAACAGCTTTCACAATATAGAACCTGAGAGTTCTGCGGAAAAGAAGAAGCTTGATTCATTTGATTTGAAATTTGAGAAGTTGCCATCTCGCACGCGGCATGGCGATCAAACTTTGCATATTGACTTCCTCAACCTTAGGAGGAGGTGCTTGAATGGCTTGATAAGAGGGGGCATAGTTGTATTTGGCAATGTCCTCGAACAGTGCCCACCCCTCATCAGGTGTTTTCTTCAAAAACGCCCCACCAGATGAACTGTTGACCATGCCTTTTGTAAGCTCGGTCAATCCACTAAAGAAAGTGTTGACTTGCCTTTGCAGTGGCAAGCCATGGTGGGGACACTTTCTAAGCAGAGACTTGAATCTTTTCCAACAATCGAAAAAGGATTCATTCTCTTTCTGGTAGAAAATGAATATGTCATTTAAACACTGGGCTGTCTTTGAAGGTAGGAAGTATTGACTCAAGAACTCTTTTTCAAGTTCAGCCCGGGTGTAATAGATTCGGCGGGGAGAGAGGTATACCACTCTTTAGCTTCTCCCTTTAGAGAAAATGGAAACAGTTTCAGTTTAATAGCATCCTCACTTACTCCTTGGATGCATGTAGTACCACATATTTCCAAGAATGTATGCAAGTGAGTGTGGGGATTTTCTGACTGATAACCGTGGAAAATAGATGCATGCTGCATCATCTGAATAAGTCCCGGCTTTAGCTCGAAGGTCTATGCAGTTATGGATGGGATAACATTAGCCGGGTTGACTTTGACTTCGCCTGGCATGGCGTAGTCTGCCAACGTACGTCTATCCTCAGCGGCCATAATTATGAAGTTTTCGAATTCTTCGGCTAAACGATCCTCTAGATCTTGATCGGCTTCTTCAGAAGGAGCCGCAGAACGAAAATTCCGCCTGTTTGGTCGGACTATGGTCCGCTCTAAGTCAGGGGTATACAGTAATGGTCCCTTTTGACTTCGAGTTTGCAAAAACCGAACCAAAATCAGGTGGTTGAAACCTAAAAACTAAAAATTTAAAAACCGAAACTAAAAATTAAAGCCTAAGAAAATAAAAAGAAATAAAATTTGTTAAGATAGGGGAACAGACGGACGTCTAGAAACCTGGACGGGCGTCTGCCTGGGATTTTAACTAAACGGGCGTCTGGAAGTCCAAACGCTCGTCTGATCAACTGAAGAACTGGACGGACGTCCAAATTGGATGGACGTTCGTCCAACAGGTTAAAAACGATTCAGAGTTGAAAATTTTAGAATATACAGGCGTCCACTGGTCTAGACGCCCGTTTGGAAGCAGAAAAACGAAGCAGGAATGGAGAAAACAGCAGGAAAAAGAGATGGGGAGAGAAAGAAAAACATAAAGACAGATAGAAAGAAAGAACTAATCACAAGGGAACTATAAAGAAAAGACCTTAAACCCTAACTAAAACCCTAATTACCTAATTAAAATCTACCTAAAACAAGAACAAAAACAATTAAACACACAAAAAACAAAACAAACACTAGGCAACCGTTTGGTTCCCCGGAAACGGCGCCAAAAACTTGTTCACGGATTTATCTAATGAAAAACAAACAAGTAATAAATATTTATAAATCCGATATACCTCAAGTGCAAGGATCGTAGTAAGAGGTTGATACCGGGTCGATCTTACGGGGAACTAACGATTGGTAATCCTAGTCTTTGTTTAACTAACTAACCTATGTCACGATTACTAAACTAAACAGATACTAAAACAGTAAATAATTCACAAGAAAGATAACAATAACGTAAACTGGACAGAAGATCAATGATCTAAAGCCAGGAAAGATATGTTTCGAACCAATTTAAACTAAACTAAACCTAATATGCAATAAAAGACTAACTAAGCTAAACAATTCAAATTCAAGGGGTTTTAAATCAATAAATTACAAACGAACAAGCAATTGATCCACATATCCTATCGACATTCAATTTCAATTCAGATTATTTCGTGATTACTAATCAAGTTGTGATTCACCTAATCAAAAGTATGAACCCTAATTTCTTAGGTAGTTCGTCTATTAATCTCTATCTTCCGATCTAAAGATTAACGCTTTTCTAATCCAAAGGTGTAAACTTTGAACATTTCTAACCTAGAAATCTAACCTAATAACTTTCGTTACTTAGATCAAATATCTATTCTTTATCATGGTGATCTAAAGTCTAACATGATTTTCATCAAATAAACAATCAACAAAGCAATCATCTTTCGATATAAATTTGCAATAATCAACATAAAGCATGATAAAAGAAACAACTCGTAATAGATACTCACAAAATAATCACGAAAAGAAACTGAATTGTTGATCGGATGGCTTCACAACGCTTGTTCAATGGAGGTCTAGCCTCTTAGCATCCTCTTGAAACTTGAAATTGTATATAAAGACATAAAAAGTAGCTAATCTAATCTAAGAATTTAAGAACATAAAATTTGATGAAAAAATGGTAAAAAACCGCAGCCTAAGCCGCCCCTAGGATTAGGGTTTTGAGTATTGTGTGTGATTCTTTTTTAGTGTTGAGAAACTGCTGCCTATATATAGATTTTCAAGTCGGTTCAGCTAAGTCGGCTACTGGACGCCCGTCTGGATTCTTGAACGCCCGTCCACTCTTCCATACAAACTTCGAATCGGGCCGAGTCATGATCAGACGCCCGTCCTTCTTTAAATTGGACGCTCGTCCAACAATTTCATCCAAACTCTGAATCAAAAATATCATCCAGGACGCTCGTTTGAAGTGGTAGACACCCGTCTACTGGACGCTAGTTCAAGCTTCTGGACGCCAGTCCAGAATCGACTTCATCTTGATTTCTCCATCTTTATCTCTTTAATCATCAAAGCTAATCATTATTATCTCTTTTTGATCAACATTTGAGCATCAAACATGTACCTACAACACATCAAAACATCGCAAAACGTAAGATCATCCAAATAATCATAAAATCAAGATTAAAACACCAAAATCAACCAATTTTGCGATTAACTCGTTAAAAACCTCATTTACTGAATACTTCCGTTAAACACTCGTTTCTTATGCAAATTATACGAATATGAGGAGAAAATATCATAGAATATAGCGTCATAAATCGTATAAATTCACCCTTAACATTCTTCAAACTAATGATCTACACAATCAAAATCATATTGAGAGAAAACAAATTGAAATCAGAAAACTCACAATAATGAAGATCTAAAGAGTGCAGATCAAGACTTTTGAATCCTAAATCAGCAATAGATATTAACCTTTAATTCATACAATGATCCCAGGCATGAACTCCACCACGCTATCGATCGAATATCGTATTCTGCTATATATATAAAAATTTAAACTAAGAAATTGAAATACGGGGCCTAGTCAAGACATTGAAATACGGGCCTAGTCAAGACATTGAAATACGGGCCTAGTCCAGAGCTAAGAAATTGAAATACGGGCCTAGTCAAGACATTGATTAATTTCATTTCCTCTAAACGAGACAAATTAGCGAGATATAATCAAAGGAAGCTTGTCACCTTCTCTTAGAAACACACACTTCAGATGTTTAGGCAACGGCTTCAACACCAAATCTGCAGGGGGGTCTTCTAAACTTGATTTGAGATCTCCACTTTTCAACTCAACATCGCTGAGTTTACTTAGCGGTCCCACTACCAAAGCTTCACCTTCCAACAACACATCCTTAAATTCAGCTTCTAACTGCTCTAGACTTACCACACCATGATTATTCAAATTATCAACTAGTCGCTCATACTCAGTTGCAACAGCCATGACTTGTTTTTCCATCAAATCATCGAAGTCGTCAGACGTCTCCTCAATGGAAAAACCGGTTGGAGGACCAGAGGGTATTTGAATAAATTTGGAGACATTATAGCTTACCTCTTGATCACCAACACGGATCGTCACTCGCCCGCCATCGCAGTCAATGAGGGCTCGGCGTAGACGAAAAGGTCTTCCAAGAATCGGGGGGACATTTTCATCTTTTTCAATGTCCGGGACGTACCGGTCAACGGGAAGGTAAATCTATCGATTTGAACTAGTACGTCTTTCAAGATTCCCGCCGCTTTCTTAGAAGATCTATCGGCGAATTGCAAATTCATGGTAGTGGGTTCTAGAAGATCAATTAAACCCGAGTTGTTTGCACACGTACAATGGCATGAGGCTTATAGATGCACCCGGAGGTCACACAAAGAGTTAGGGAAGACCAGGCCTCCCATTAACACTGTAAGCACGAACTTTCCAGGGTCACCTCTCTTGGTTGGTAAGTCTTCATAAGTGATCATTGAACAATCCTCACCAATCAGCCTTTCCATGTCTGACAACTTCCTTTTTGAAGAAACAACATCCTTGATAAATTTTGTATACTTAGGCATCTCAACCAAAACCTCTGATAATGGAAGATTCACCTGAGTATTTTTCAAAAGATTCAGCACCTTTTCATACTTCTTATCTTCACTCAAGGGGATGTTGCTCTTTCTTGGTGGAAATGGAAGCTTTTTCAGATCATTCTCAGAAAATATTTTCTTCGAAGATGCACTGACAGCTTTGTCTTCCAGATACTTCCACCTTACAACTTTTTCAATCTTTTTATTAGTCAGGGGATCAGCCTCCTGACTTCCTCTTGATTCTTCGTCCCTCAGGGGTTCAGCCACCTGAGGACTTTCAGCTTTTTCACCTCTCAGGGGATCAGCCACCTGAGTATTCTCTTTCGGCCAAGGGGAGTGTAGGTGCTCAGCTTCCCCTCCTGTCTTATCAATGGGAGGAGGGGCTAGTGGTTTCCCTGGTGGGAAGGACCACTAACTTGAGTACCGCTTCTTAAATTCATTGCACTGGCCTCCTCTCTACCGTATAGAATTGATGGTACGAGGTCAGTACATTGGCCATTGTTCAAGTTGGTTTGAGCAACTTGACCGCCCTTTGGATTCTTCTCAGTGAAACTGGGCAGCTGCCCTGGGGGTCTAGAAGCTAACTACTCAGCCAGTTGCCCAATTTGCCTCTCAAGGTTCTTATTTGTAGTCATCAGGAGTTGGATACTTTTATTTTGCTCCTCCAATTTAGCTTCAAGATTGTTAGATTGGGAGGGGCCTTGAGAGTTTTTGAAATTTTGAGAATAGGGCTGGCTGGGCCGGCTTTGAACAGCAGGATTAGAATTGGCGGGCCAATTCTGATTGAACCTTTGATTAGAATTAGAGAAATTGGAATTCTGGTTCTGAGGAAAACCAGGGTTTCTATTGAAGTTTTGATTCTGATTGAAATTAGAATTTGGATTGAAACTTGAAGATTGATTAAACCCTTGGTTTTGGAGATTATTCTGGCCAGAGAACTGATTGAACCTTTGATTGTTCTGGCCATTTACTTCAGCGTTCTGCCCGTTCATAGGACGGAATCTAGATGTGTGCCTCACCTCGTCACAATTCTGACATGTGACTTGATTACACTGTCCATAATCATGAACAACATTCACTTGATAAGGTGCAGGGGGTTGAATTGACACTGGCCAGTCATTTGGCCAGTCTGACAACAGCTCTCACAATATAGAACCTGAGGGTTCTGTGGAAAAGAAGAAGCTTGATTCATTTGATTTGAAACATGAGAAGTTGCCATCTGCTTCTGCAGCATGGCGATCAAACTTTGCATGTTGACTTCCTCAACCTTAGAAGGAGGAGGTGCTTGAATGGCTTGATAAGAGGGGGCATAGTTGTATTTGGCAATGTCCTCGAACAGTGCCCACCCCTCATCAGGCGTTTTCTTCAAAAACGCCCCACCAGATGAACTATTGACCATGCCTTGTGATAACGGTCATTTTGTGCCCGTTATTCTATGACCTTTATCCCCGATTCTAGTTTAAAGGAGCTATAATAGAGTAATAATAAGTCGTAATACGCCTAATTTGCATATGCCGAGAGTTACGATTCATTATTATGTATTATGAGGTTTTATTATATTATTTGATATTACAGACTGTATTTCATGTGATATTTGTAGTAACTCATTTGGGAGCACAAGGATGAACTTCGGAGAAGCTTTGATGGATCACGGACGAATTAAGAAGGCCCAAGATAAAAGAGGAAGAAAGCCCGGGAGCATGTAAGGCTCGGTCGACCGAGCATGTGCATTCGGTCGACCGAGTGGGCCTATAATCCGAAGAAGTTCGGCACATTATTTGAGTCGGTTAGGGTTCAGAGTGTCGGCATTTTAAGTCGGTTTTCTATGACGGCTGAGGCTCTATATAAACACAAGTCCTTTGTATTTTTTATTATGCATTCACCACTATTCATTCATAAAAACATATAAGCAAAAATAAGGCTTGTGGAGGTTGCTAGGGTTGCAAACATGTAAGCCCTAGTTTATTTTCTCGTTTTCTTTTAAGTAATCAATTTCCCAATTATGCTTTGATTGTTTGAGTAGTTATTCATATCTAGATGATGTAGATCTAGGATATGACGTTAGGGCAGTGGTGATACCTTGTCTATAAGGATCCCATATCCTACGTCCTCTACCTAATATCTACGGATGAATCTGTGTGTTTAATTTACGTGTATTTAGATTAGTTTATATGATGTCCTGATGATTCGCTATATAATCCGATTCGTATATGAAACGCTGAGAGATATGTTCGGGGATGTAAATCTGGGGAGTTAGACTCTCGGGTGACCGAGAGGTGTCACTCGGTCGACCGAGAGTACCTATTCGGTCGACCGAGAGTTGTCAAACCCGTTTTCATCCGTTAATCGATCACGTCTTTATGATTAGGTTAGCTTAATTGAATTTATTATCTCGGTAGGTATGGCTATGGCTACGTCACTCGCTTAATTTAATTAAAACGTGTGAAAAGGAAATACCAATATAAAACTCTTAGGTAGGCTTAGGAATTGATCTTCGGACGTTCGGCGTTATCTAGGTAGGTTTATATTAGGGAATTGCGCGCACCTTGTTACACGTAGATCGTAAACTAGCATGAGACTATAACTTGGTAAGTGTTAGTTGGACGAGGGTTTGAGTGATCGTCTAGGAAGTACGCCTAACCAAAGGAATGTTGCCCGGACGAGGTGTACGGTCAATATCGGCATCCTTAGAGTAGTAAGCGTGTGAGTTATATGAGATGGAGGCACCAAAAGGCGAAGTCACGTAACAATAACACGGTGATATAGTGACCTATCGGTGCTACATCAAGCTTAGAGGATGACTCCCGTAGCCAATATAAATAGATATGAACGGATTAATAGTTGATGAGTTTTGTTGTCATATAAATTGTCTAGATCCAAATGATTACGGTTATAATTGGGCGCTTGATTACGTTATGTGTTTACATGTTGTTTATATGTTTGAGTGTGTCTTTCTTTTCTCGTACTTTATGTTGGTCATAGACCATATTTGTCAGACGAAATAAATAGGTTGACTATTTAAGTTAGGATCCACAAATTGATTCTCTGTGGGATCGACCTCGACTCTATCTAGCTATACTGCGATTGAACCTAGTTCACTTGCTAGTGGTTATTTAGGCATCGAGTTAGTAATTTAACTTGACCTCAATCAAGTTTTTGGCGCCGTTGCCGGGGAATTTAACCTAGTTCACTATTTCTATCCGTCATTATTTTTATCTCTATTTTTATTTTTCTTTTTCTAAATAAAAGTAGCATGAAACGATAAGAAGTTTTTTTTCTTATTTTGCCGTGTTCCGACGACTGTTGAGTTAAGGATGTGCAAAATAATTTTTTTATTCGAATCGTTTTTATGTGAAGTGAAGTGTAGTAAAAAAAAAAAAAAAAAAAAAAAAAAATTTGTTGATTAAGGAAATGGTTATGCGTTATTTTACAAATGCTTAGACCAGATTGTTCGATTTAGTCATGATAAGAATAAGGTTGCTTTTGTGCTTGAGGCGACTTATTGGTTAGAGAAAAAATTTTTGCGGTAGGAATTGTAAGAGTGAAATAATAAATTTTGGCATGGTTATTTGTTTTAGATAATTTACGGTATGTCAAAATAATTAAAATGGTCAACACCATTTATTTCTACATATCCTCATTCACCTTTCCCTCTTCCCAACCATTCACCTTTTTCTCTTCCCAACTTCTTTATTATCCCAATTCAAATTTTCAAATTCCACCTTTCCACCTCATCAATCCCCAACAACTTTTCTCCACCAATCACATTCCACTTTTCAAACTCCATTTTCTCTATTTAACCAACCCATACTCTCTTTCATTTTCTTCATCCTTTTCCCCAATTCCTTCATCCCAATTCTCCATCTCCCTTTTTCTCAAACCCCGGTAGAAATCAAATGGAAATATTCTGAAAATCTTTATCCATTTCACCATTTTCACTCATCTTGAAAAGCCTAGCGAAAATTTTTCTGATCAATTGATTCGGTCACGGGAAGGATACGGCACCGTACGCCGTTGCTTTGTCAATTATCCACACTCGGTCAACCGAGTGACTGCTCTCGGTCGACCGAGAGTCGGGCCGCTCCCTCCGTCTGCTGCTGCGCTGTTTATCTGTCAGGATGCCGCCTAGAAGACGCAGAGCCGCCCAGTTCGTGGCTGTTGAAGGCAACATTCCATTAATCAACGGAGTGCCACAATTCGCAAGTCAGGAGGTATATTCTTCGTTTACTAATCATTTCGTAAATGCCCCTGTACATCGAGCTCGGGGTCTAGATTTGGACAATTGTGGGGATGAGCTTTTGGAATTGGTGGAAAGTTATCAATGGCGTGATGTCGTCGCACCCCCAGGCCGGGTCAACGTCAATTGGGTGAGAGAATTTTATGCTTATTTGCGCGTACACCCCGACACCAATGTCGTTATTATTCGTGGACGACCTATTGTAGTTTCTCCGGGTACGATTAATACTTATTATGGGTTGGATATCTCGGAGGACGGGCCAGAGTATATGGCGACGTTTGATGGGTCCGATGCTTGGTTGGAGGAAGTTGGAGCCTATCTGGGAATAGAATGGACAGTAGGGGAGGTTGCCCGCACATTTGCGGAAACAGACTTTAGGAGATGGGAGGATAAGTGCCTTAATCGGCTTATTCGTTCCAATATCTTCCCGGCTAAGCATGTATCTACGGTTTACTATACTCATGCCACTCTGCTCTATTGGTTGTACATGGGATGGCCTGTGAATGTGGGGGCATTGATACGCAAGGAGATGACAGACGATGCTCTCAAGCCTCGGCATACCTTACCTTTTGGTTCACTAATCACTACATTCTGTGAGGGAGCTGAGTGCCCGGTGTTAGGCGGCGATTCCTATGTGGAGCCAATGCCTATCCTATCTTTGAGTTCTGTCCCACCGCCTGTCGTTCACGGCCACGATCAAGAAGGGGAACCCGAGGATGATGCTGACGAAGCCAACCCGAACAATTTGCAAATAGCACCATTCAATCCAGGATGGGATTAAGTATTTTAATTTGAGTGTTGGCATTTCCTATAGTTAACGAGTTTTTATTTTGATTCAATTCTACTAGTATGTCGTGTTATATAGAGCAAGTTTCTCTGTTTCCTAAATTCGAACTTATGTAATGTTTTGGACTTGTTGCAATGTATTGAAATGTAATCATTAATTAATGGACTTAAAAATGTTTAAGGAATTGTTATACCTTTTACGGTCCCATTTTTCTGATTATTACAGTTTGGACTAATCCTGTAACGAGTTGCGAGCTTTGTTTAAGATATGTGTTGCAGTGATTATTTTTCTGCCCTGCTATGGAGCCAATGCACTCGTGCTGTTGAACTTTGCCGAAGTCCTACGACTTGTTCAAACTTCCACGCTTATCCGAGCTAAGTTCCTTTTTCGAGCGTGTTATTTCGGTTTTTATACATTGGGGACAATGCATGGTTTAAGTGGGGGGTACAAGTCACTTAGCTCAAATGAGTAATTCCATATATCAAATAATTAATAAAATGAAAAAATTTATTAAAACTTTTAAACTTAGAATCACATTTACTTTTGTGAGTTCCTGATAATTATATCTAATAAGAAGTAAACCATATTTCATGAGTACGTGATCACTTTATACTTCTGCGATTTCTTGATTAGTAAACTTAATGATATTCATATTGTCCGTTGCAAGTAGTTGTTTATTATTCACTTATTCAATCATTGAATCGAGATGTACTACGCTTGTTATAAAAGGTAAAATTATAATGTGTACATTGCATAGATGATTGATTATGCTTACCTAGTGTCAAATTTATCGTCTGATGTGTTCCTAAAGATTCTAGCCACAAAAGCTGAGTAATAAGCTTGAGACGTACCTGTGTTTGACAATGTTAAAACACTGGGCTTGTAGTAAATTACCAAAGTAGCCTCGCGCTTGTGGTAATATTCGATGCTAATATTTGATCTAAGATAGAGGGATGCTCTAGAAAGTTGTCCTTCTTGAGATTGATAGTATCTGAAAAATATGAAGATATGAAAAGAATATTCAACCCTTTAAGAGGCTTTGAGTAGTACTCGGTCTCCAAGTCCAAAAACCTTATAGATACGCTCTTGCTTATTATTCCGGTGCTTGAAAAATTAAAAGGCTTAAAAAGTGGGAATACTGAAGTTGGTAGGTTCAGACTACGAAGTTTGCATAAGCTCTAATCTTGCTACGATCGTTTAAAACTCAATGCACATGCACACGACACATCGATTCATGATGAATAGTGGATAATGGATATCGATGAGCATAGATGATATGAGTTGATTCGAGTTTCTTGTGTCAGTATACGGTGACCACTGGAAAGTAGTTTATGGGAAATAACTTGTTGATATTTTGATCGGGACGATCAAAGGCTAAGTGGGGGGTAGTTGATAACGGTCATTTTGTGCCCGTTATTCTATGACCTTTATCCCCGATTCTAGTTTAAAGGAGCTATAATAGAGTAATAATAAGTCGTAATACGCCTAATTTGCATATGCCGAGAGTTACGATTCATTATTATGTATTATGAGGTTTTATTATATTATTTGATATTACGGATCGTATTTCATGTGATATTTGTAGTAACTCATTTGGGAGCACAAGGATGAACTTCGGAGAAGCTTTGATGGATCACGGACGAATTAAGAAGGCCCAAGATAAAAGAGGAAGAAAGCCCGGGAGCATGTAAGGCTCGGTCGACCGAGCACTTGTGCATTCGGTCGACCGAGTGGGCCTACGGTCCGAAAGAAGTTCGGCACATTATTTGAGTCGGTTAGGGTTCAGAGTGTCGGCATTTTAAGTCGGTTTTCTATGACGGCTGAGGCTCTATATAAACACAAGTCCTTTGTATTTTTTATTATGCATTCACCACTATTCATTCATAAAAACATATAAGCAAAATAAGGCTTGTGGAGGTTGCTAGGGTTGCAAACATGTAAGCCCTAGTTTATTTTCTCGTTTTCTTTTTAGTGATCAATTTCCCAATTATGCTTTGATTGTTTGAGTAGTTATTCATATCTAGATGATGTAGATCTAGGATATGACGTTAGGGCAGTGGTGATACCTTGTCTATAAGGATCCCATATCCTACGTCCTCTACCTAATATCTACGGATGAATCTGTGTGTTTAATTTACGTGTATTTAGATTAGTTTATATGATGTCCTGATGATTCGCTATATAATCCGATTCGTATATGAAACGCGAGAAATATGTTCGGGGATGTAAATGCGGGAGTTAGACTCTCGGGTGACCGAGAGGTGTCACTCGGTCGACCGAGAGTACCTATTCGGTCGACCGAGAGTTGTCAAACTGTTTTCATCCGTTAATCGATCACGTCTTTATGATTAGGTTAGCTTAATTGAATTTATTATCTCAGTAGGTATGGCTATGGCTACGTCACTCGCTTAATTTAATTAAAACGTGTGAAAAGGAAATACCAATATAAGACTCTTAGGTAGGCTTAGGAATTGATCTTCGGACGTTCAGCGTTATCTAGGTAGGTTTATATTAGGGAATTGCGCGCACCTTGTTACACGTAGATCGTAAACTAGCATGAGACTATAACTTGGTAAGTGTTAGTTGGACGAGGGTTTGAGTGATCGTCTAGGAAGTACGCCTAACCAAAGGAATGTTGCCCGGACGAGGTGTACGGTCAATATCGGCATCCTTAGAGTAGTAAGCGTGTGAGTTATATGAGATGGAGGCACCAAAGGCGAAGTCACGTAACAATAACACGGTGATATAGTGACCTATCGGTGCTACATCAAGCTTAGAGGATGACTCCCGTAGCCAATATAAATAGATATGAACGGATTAATAGTTGATGAGTTTTGTTGTCATATAAATTGTCTAGATCCAAATGATTATGGTTATAATTGGGCAGTTGATTACGTTATGTGTTTACATGTTGTTTATATGTTTGAGTGTGTCTTTCTTTTCTCGTACTTTATGTTGGTCATAGACCGTATTTGTCAAACGAAATAAATAGGTTGACTATTTAAGTTAGGATCCACAAATTGATTCTCTGTGGGATCGACCTCGACTCTATCTAGCTATACTGCGATTGAACCTAGTTCACTTGCTAGTGGTTATTTAGGCATCGAGTTAGTAATTTAACTTGACCTCAATCAAGTTTTTGGCGCCGTTGCCGGGGAATCAATGGTCCAACTGCTTAAATGATCTACTTGCTTATTTCGTTTTTTGTTTCGTTTTCTTTTACAAGTGAGTAAAATAAATAAAAAAAATATATTTATATATATATGTTACGTATGTTCGGTCGACCGAACAATGCGCTCGGTCGACCGAGCCCTTTCATTGTTCTATATTATCTCGACGGCATTGTTTTCCCTTCGTGTCTGTTTTTTCCCCCGTCGGTAGGTTGTAAGCCTAGCGACGGTATGAGCAATCGTACGGCGGTGTTAGTTTATTGACCGTTTGTTGTTTTTCTCATGTTGCAGATAATCAGAACTAAATCACTCAGGTAAGATTGTTCGTGATAAACAATATGTCATCAAAACAATTTTCCAAGGTTAAGGAAGAGGATGTTAACGTTTTACGAACCAAGACAACACCAATGAAGCCGATGACGCAAAAGGCCGAAGGAGAGAATAGCAAAAATGAAAGAACGAATTCGGGAAGCCGAAAAGTCAAGGGAAGCAAGTGAAGCGTATGTAAAAAGAGGTATGTGTGCTTTAAATCCCGAAGTGATTTCTTCGGATTCGGATTCGGATTCGTTCGTATATTGATTATATGGATTACATGTCGGAGATAGAGTCCGGTTCGAGAGTAGCGTAGATATGGAACGACCTATAGTCACCATGTGCTAAGGAGGCAAAATATGTTGAAGATGAATCTCGGTTAATGCCAAAGTTAGATGACCCAGGGCATTCCTTGTAGATGTTACCCTAGAACAAGCACACTTGGGATTGGCTTTAATTGACTCGGATCAAGCTTAAACATTTTCCCTAAAAGCCTTTGCGATAGGAATATGATTCTGACTCCCACAAACACCCCGCTAAAAGTGAGATTCGCGGATAGTACTAGAACCATCATGTCTGGACAAATGAATAACATGATCATTGGTATCGGACAACTTCGGTTTAAGATAGATTTGGTCGTAATGGACATAGAGGAGCATCCGTATAGCCCAATTATCTTGGGTAGGTCCTTTATTAATACCTCTAGAGCTCTTATTCGTATGACTAGGCATGAGATCACATTGTTTGATGCTAAGGGTTCTGAGACTTTTGGGATAAAGAACCCTGAGTTCCCTATTCCGGTAAGTGTAAACATTATAGAAGTCGTTGGTTCTAAACCGGATGTGATTCCAAGTTCAGAGGAGTGTGATGATGACAATGTTGACGATCGAGATGAGAAAGAGGTCCTTACAATCCTAAGCCGAGATAGAGCTGTTCAGCCTGCACCTGTAGTTAATAAGGATGATGCTGAAGCCTCGTTTTCGAAACCTAAGGATAGGAGGAGGAGAGTCAAGCGGCGAACTCGTAGAGTTCGAAATCAAGAAAGCTCATCGAAATCTGAAACGATCCCGCAAGTCGGTGCCTGTTTAGATGGACAGTTTGATTGTCTTTTCGTCAGACGTACATCCCACGGAAAGGCACTCGTGCAAAGGAATGGCAAGACGTTTTCGGTGAAGGTTAGTCGGGTGAAGACCTGGCAAGTCAAGAACAATTCTTAGAGAGTGATATTTTGGGAAGTCGAGCTACCGACTTAAACTGTAGAACTATTTCTATCCGTCATTATTTTTATCTCTATTTTTATTTTTCTTTTTCTAAATAAAAGTAGCATGAAACGATAAGAAGTTTTTTTTCTTATTTTGCCGTGTTCCGACGACTGTTGAGTTAAGGATGTGCAAAATAATTTTTTTATTCGAATCGTTTTTATGTGAAGTGAAGTGTAGTAAAAAAAAATAAAAAAAAAAAAAAAAAATTTGTTGATTAAGGAAATGGTTATGCGTTATTTTACAAATGCTTAGACCAGATTGTTCGATTTAGTCATGATAAGAATAAGGTTGCTTTTGTGCTTGAGGCGACTTATTGGTTAGAGAAAAAATTTTTGCGGTAGGAATTGTAAGAGTGAAATAATAAATTTTGGCATGGTTATTTGTTTTAGATAATTTACGGTATGTCAAAATAATTAAAATGGTCAACACCATTTATTTCTACATATCCTCATTCACCTTTCCCTCTTCCCAACCATTCACCTTTTTCTCTTCCCAACTTCTTTATTATCCCAATTCAAATTTTCAAATTCCACCTTTCCACCTCATCAATCCCCAACAACTTTTCTCCACCAATCACATTCCACTTTTCAAACTCCATTTTCTCTATTTAACCAACCCATACTCTCTTTCATTTTCTTCATCCTTTTCCCCAATTCCTTCATCCCAATTCTCCATCTCCCTTTTTCTCAAACCCCGGTAGAAATCAAATGGAAATATTCTGAAAATCTTTATCCATTTCACCATTTTCACTCATCTTGAAAAGCCTAGCGAAAATTTTTCTGATCAATTGATTCAGTCACGGGAAGGATACAGCACCAGACGCTGTTGCTGTCAATTATCCACACTCGGTCAACCGAGTGACTGCTCTCGGTCGACCGAGAGTCGGGCCGCTCCCTCCGTCTGCTGCTGCGCTGTTTATCTGTCAGGATGCCGCCTAGAAGACGCAGAGCCGCCCAGTTCGTGGCTGTTGAAGGCAACATTCCATTAATCAACGGAGTGCCACAATTCGCAAGTCGGGAGGTATATTCTTCGTTTACTAATCATTTCGTAAATGCCCCCGTACATCGAGCTCGGGGTCTAGATTTGGACAATTGTGGGGATGAGCTTTTGGAATTGGTGGAAAGTTATCAATGGCGTGATGTCGTCGCACCCCCGGCCGGGTCAACGTCAATTGGGTGAGAGAATTTTATGCTTATTTGCGCGTACACCCCGACACCAATGTCGTTATTATTCGTGGACGACCTATTGTAGTTTCTCCGGGTACGATTAATACTTATTATGGGTTGGATATCTCGGAGGACGGGCCGAGTATATGGCGACGTTTGATGGGTCCGATGCTTGGTTGGAGGAAGTTGGAGCCTATCTAGGAATAGAATGGACATTAGGGGAGGTTGCCCGCACATTTGCGGAAACGGACTTTAGGAGATGGGAGGATAAGTGCCTTAATCGGCTTATTCGTTCCAATATCTTCCCGGCTAAGCATGTATCTACGGTTTACTATACTCATGCCACTCTGCTCTATTGGTTGTACATGGGATGGCTGTGAATGTGGGGGCATTGATACGCAAGGAGATGACGGACGATGCTCTCAAGCCTCGGCATACCTTACCTTTTGGTTCACTAATCACTACATTCGTGAGGGAGCCGAGTGCCCGGTGTTAGGCGGCGATTCCTATGTGGAGCCAATGCCTATCCTATCTTTGAGTTCTCGTCCCACCGCCCGTCGTTCACGGCCACGATCAAGAAGGGGAACCCGAGGATGATGCGACGAAGCCAACCCGAACAATTTGCAAATAGCACCATTCAATCCGGGATGGGATTAAGTATTTTAATTTGAGTGTTGGCATTTCCTATAGTTAACGAGTTTTTATTTTGATTCAATTCTACTAGTATGTCGTGTTATATAGAGCAAGTTTCTCTGTTTCCTAAATTCGAACTTATGTAATGTTTTGGACTTGTTGCAATGTATTGAAATGTAATCATTAATTAATGGACTTAAAAATGTTTAAGGAATTGTTATACCTTTTACGGTCCCATTTTTCGATTATTACGGTTTGGACTAATCTGTAACGAGTTGCGAGCTTTGTTTAAGATATGTGTTGCGGTGATTATTTTTCTCGCCTGCTATGGAGCCAATGCACATGCTGTTGAACGCTGCGCCGAAGTCCTACGACTTGTTCAAACTTCCACGCTTATCCAGAGCTAAGTTCCTTTTTCTGAGCGTGTTATTTCGGTTTTTATACATTGGGGACAATGCATGGTTTAAGTGGGGGGTACAAGTCACTTAGCTCAAATGAGTAATTCCATATATCAAATAATTAATAAAATGAAAAAATTTATTAAAACTTTTAAACTTAGAATCACATTTACTTTTGTGAGTTCCTGATAATTATATCTAATAAGAAGTAAACCATATTTCATGAGTACGTGATCACTTTATACTTCTGCGATTTCTTGATTAGTAAACTTAATGATATTCATATTGTCCGTTGCAAGTAGTTGTTTATTATTCACTTATTCAATAATTGAATCGAGATGTACTACGCTTGTTATAAAAGGTAAAATTATAATGTGTACATTGCATAGATGATTGATTATGCTTACCTAGTGTCAAATTTATCGTCGATGTGTTCCTAAAGATTCTAGCCACAAAAGGCCGAGTAATAAGCTTGAGACGTACCTGTGTTTGACAATGTTAAAACACTGGGCTTGTAGTAAATTACCAAAGTAGCCTCGCGCTTGTGGTAATATTCGATGCTAATATTTGATCTAAGATAGAGGGATGCTCTAGAAAGTTGTCCTTCTTGAGATTGATAGTATCTGAAAAATATGAAGATATGAAAAGAATATTCAACCCTTTAAGAGGCTTTGAGTAGTACTCGGTCTCCAAGTCCAAAAACCTTATAGATACGCTCTTGCTTATTATTCCGGTGCTTGAAAAATTAAAAGGCTTAAAAAGTGGGAATACTGAAGTTGGTAGGTTCAGACTACGAAGTTTGCATAAGCTCTAATCTTGCTACGACTGTTTAAAACTCAATGCACATGCACACGACACATCGATTCATGATGAATAGTGGATAATGGATATCTGATGAGCATAGATGATATGAGTTGATTCGAGTTTCTTGTGTCAGTATACGGTGACCACTGGAAAGTAGTTTATGGGAAATAACTTGTTGATATTTTGATCGGGACGATCAAAGGCTAAGTGGGGGGTAGTTGATAACGGTCATTTTGTGCCCGTTATTCTATGACCTTTATCCCCGATTCTAGTTTAAAGGAGCTATAATAGAGTAATAATAAGTCGTAATACGCCTAATTTGCATATGCCGAGAGTTACGATTCATTATTATGTATTATGAGGTTTTATTATATTATTTGATATTACAGACTGTATTTCATGTGATATTTGTAGTAACTCATTTGGGAGCACAAGGATGAACTTCGGAGAAGCTTTGATGGATCACAGACGAATTAAGAAGGCCCAAGATAAAAGAGGAAGAAAGCCCAGGAGCATGTAAGGCTCGGTCGACCGAGCCTGTGCATTCGGTCGACCGAGTGGGCCTACGGTCCGAAGAAGTTCGGCACATTATTTGAGTCGGTTAGGGTTCGAGTGTCGGCATTTTAAGTCGGTTTTCTATGACGGGCCGAGGCTCTATATAAACACAAGTCCTTTGTATTTTTTATTATGCATTCACCACTATTCATTCATAAAAACATATAAGCAAAATAAGGCTTGTGGAGGTTGCTAGGGTTGCAAACATGTAAGCCCTAGTTTATTTTCTCGTTTTCTTTTTAGTGATCAATTTCCCAATTATGCTTTGATTGTTTGAGTAGTTATTCATATCTAGATGATGTAGATCTAGGATATGACGTTAGGGCAGTGGTGATACCTTGTCTATAAGGATCCCATATCCTACGTCCTCTACCTAATATCTACGGATGAATCTGTGTGTTTAATTTACGTGTATTTAGATTAGTTTATATGATGTCCTGATGATTCGCTATATAATCCGATTCGTATATGAAACGGCGAGAGATATGTTCGGGGATGTAAATACGGGAGTTAGACTCTCGGGTGACCGAGAGGTGTCACTCGGTCGACCGAGAGTACCTATTCGGTCGACCGAGAGTTGTCAAACTTTGTTTTCATCCGTTAATCGATCACGTCTTTATGATTAGGTTAGCTTAATTGAATTTATTATCTCAGTAGGTATGGCTATGGCTACGTCACTCGCTTAATTTAATTAAAACGTGTGAAAAGGAAATACCAATATAAGACTCTTAGGTAGGCTTAGGAATTGATCTTCGGACGTTCAGCGTTATCTAGGTAGGTTTATATTAGGGAATTGCGCGCACCTTGTTACACGTAGATCGTAAACTAGCATGAGACTATAACTTGGTAAGTGTTAGTTGGACGAGGGTTTGAGTGATCGTCTAGGAAGTACGCCTAACCAAAGGAATGTTGCCCGGACGAGGTGTACGGTCAATATCGGCATCCTTAGAGTAGTAAGCGTGTGAGTTATATGAGATGGAGGCACCAAGAGGCGAAGTCACGTAACAATAACACAGTGATATAGTGACCTATCGGTGCTACATCAAGCTTAGAGGATGACTCCCGTAGCCAATATAAATAGATATGAACGGATTAATAGTTGATGAGTTTTGTTGTCATATAAATTGTCTAGATCCAAATGATTATGGTTATAATTGGGCGAGTTGATTACGTTATGTGTTTACATGTTGTTTATATGTTTGAGTGTGTCTTTCTTTTCTCGTACTTTATGTTGGTCATAGACCATATTTGTCGAACGAAATAAATAGGTTGACTATTTAAGTTAGGATCCACAAATTGATTCTCTGTGGGATCGACCTCGACTCTATCTAGCTATACTGCGATTGAACCTAGTTCACTTGCTAGTGGTTATTTAGGCATCGAGTTAGTAATTTACCTTGTAAGCTCGGTCAATCCACTAAAGAAAGTGTTGACTTGCCTTTGCAGTGGCAAGCCATGGTGGGGACACTTTCTAAGCAGAGACTTGAATCTTTTCCAACAATCAAAAAAGGATTCATTCTCCTTCTGATAGAAAGTGAATATGTCGTTTAAACACTGGGCTGTCTTTGAAGGTGGGAAGTATTGACTCAAGAACTCTTTTTCAAGTTCAGCCAGGTGGTAATAGATTCAGCGGGGAGTGAGGTATACCACTCTTTAGCTTCTCCCTTTAGAGAAAATGGAAACAGTTTCAGTTTAATAGCATCCTCACTTACTCCTTGGATGCGTGTAGTACCACATATTTCCAAGAATGTATGCAAGTGAGTGTGGGGATTTTCTGACTGATAACCGTGGAAAATAGATGCATGCTGCATCATCTGAATAAGTCCCGGCTTTAGCTTGAAAGTCTGTGCAGTTATGGCTAGGATAACGATAGCTGGGTTGACTCTGACTTCGCCTGGCATGGCGTAGTCGGCCAACGTATGTCTATTTTCAGCAGCCATAATTACGATGTTTTCGAATTCTTCGGGTAAACGATCCTCCAGATCTTGATCGGCTTCTTCAGAAGGAGCGGCAGAACGAAGTTTCCGCCTGTTTGGCCAGACTATGGTCCGCTCTAAGTCAGGGGTATACAGTAATGGTCCCTTTTGACTTCGAGTTTGCATAAACCGAACCAAAATCAGGTGGTTGAAACCTAAAAACTAAGAACTTAAAAACCGAAACTAAAAATTAAAGCCTAAGAAAAGAAAAAGGAATAAAATTTATTAAGATAGGGGAACAGACGGACGTCCAGAAACCTGGACGGGCGTCTGCCTGGGATTTAAACTAGACGGGCGTCTGGAAGTCCAAACGCTCGTCTGATCAACTGAAGAACTGGACGGACGTCCAAATTGGATGGACGCTCGTCCAACAGGTTAAAAACGATTCAGAGTTGAAAATTTTAGAACAGACGGGCGTCCACTGGTCTAGACGCCCGTTTGGAAGCAGAAAAACGAAGCAGGAATGGAGAAAATAGCAGGAAAAAGATGGGGAGAGAAAGAAAAACAGAAAGACAGAAAGACAGATAGAAAGAAATAACTAATCACAAGGGAACTATAAAGAAAAGACCTTAAACCCTAACTAAAACCCTAATTACCTAATTAAAATCTTCCTAAAACAAGAACAAAAACAATTAAACACACAAAAAAAAACAAAACAAACACTAGGCAACCGTTTGGTTCCCCGGCAACGGCGCCAAAAACTTGTCACGGATTTTATTAACAAGTAATAAATTTATAATCCGATATACCTCAAGTGCAAGGATCGTAGTAAAGAGGTTGATACCGGGTCGATCTTACGGGGAACTAACGATTGGTAATCCTAGTATTTGTTTAACTAACTATGTCACGAGAAACTAACCTAAACAGCGAATAAAACTAAACAGGGAATAACTAAAACGAAAGATAACAATAATGAAAACTGGACAGAAGAATAAATCTAAAGCCAGGGAAGATACGGGTTGTGAACAATTTAAACTACAACTAAACCTAAGATGCAATAAAAAGATTTAACTAAGCTAAACAATTCAAGTTTTAGGGGTTTTAAATCAATAAGTTACGAACGAACAAGAAATTGATCCACCTATCCTATCAACATTCAATTTCAATTCAGATTATTTCGTGATTACTAATCAAGTTGTGATCCACCTGATCAAAGGTATGAACCCTAATTTCTTAGGCAAGTTCGTCTATTAATCTCTATCTTTCGATCTAAAGATTAACGCTTTTCTAACCAACGGTGTAAACTTTAAACGTTTCTAACCTAGAAATCTAACCTAATAACTTTCGTTACTTAGATCAAATATCTATTCTTTATCATGGTGATCTAAAGTCTAACATGATTTTCATCAAATAAACAATCAACAAAGCAAACATCTTTCGATATAGATTTGCAATAATCAACATAAAGCATGATAAAAGAAACAACTCGTAATAGATACTCACAAAATAATCACGAAAAGAAGCTGAATTGTTGATCGGATGGCTTCACAACGCTTGTTCAATGGAGGTCTAGCCTCTTAGCATCCTCTTGAAACTTGAAATTGTATAGAAAGGCATAAAAAGTGGCTAATCTAATCTAAGAATTTAAGAACATAAAAGTTGATGAAAACTGGAAAAAAAACCGCAGCCTAAGCCGCTCCTAGGATTAGGATTTCGAGTATTGTGTAATTGGTATCCTTAGGGTTGAGAAACTGCCGCCTATATATAGATTTTCAAGTCGGTTCAGCTAAGTCGGCTACTGGACGCCCGTCTGGATCCTTGAACGCCCGTCCACTCTTCCATACAAACTTCGAATCGGGCCGAGTCATGATCAGACGCCCGTCCTTCTTTAAATTGGACGCTCGTCCAGCAATTTCATCCAAACTCTGAATCAAAAATATCATCTTGGACGCTCGTTTGCAATGGTAGACGCCCGTCTACTGGACGCTAGTTCAAGCTTCTAGACGCCAGTTCAGGCTGAACTTCATCTTGATTTCTCCATCTTCATCTCTTTTATCATCAAAGCCAATCATCATTATCTCTTTTTGATCAACATTTGAGCATCAAACATGTACCTACAACACATCAAAACATCGCAAAACGTAATATCATCCAAATAATCATAAAATCAAGATTAAAACACCAAAATTAACCAATTTTGCGATTAACTTGTTAAAAACCTCATTTACTCAATACTTCCGTTAAACACTCGTTTCTTATGCAAATTATACGAATATGAGGAGAAAATATCATAAAATATAGCGTCATAAATCGTATAAATTCACCCTTAACATTGGCTCCCACAAGCGCCTATGTTTTACGTTGTTGCTCGACCGTGTGGCACTTAAGCAGACTCAAATAACTTAAGACTCAAAACAACTCAAACCAGAATATTTCACATAAGCATCAAAACTCGTCAACCATAATCTAGACTCAAGAAGACCAATAGCTCAATAACTCGTGAACGCCCGTTTGCCTTGTATGAGCTTTGGTTTTTGTGCTGAACCCTCTCAAACGCCCGTTTGAGGTCATTTGGACGCCCGTTTGCCTGAAAACCCAACTTTCAGTAACAAGCGAACGCCCGTTTGGATCTTTCAAACGCCAGTTTGGGGTAGGCTTCAGTATTTTCATCATAACTTCACTTATAGGGCTCCAAATGAGATGATTCAAAATGCGTTGGAAAGAGGATTCAACGCTCTAGAACTTTTATCAAGACAAATTTTCATGAAATTGTATTCAAGTTTGACCAAAATGCCCCTGAAGTGACTGGTTCAGATTTCATCAATGATTCTTCACTCTTTTCTCCTCCTTGGCCCCAAATCTCGTTCTTTCTCGAGAATCTCTTCCTTATTCTCGACCTTATACATCAATATAAGCCTGAAAACAAAGACACGAGCACCAAGGCATAATATACATTGACAGAAACGTAACGAAATCCACATAAAACAAGAGTTTTTTAGGACGGAAACGCCATTAGTCTCGAAACATGCATATAAGTGAATATCGTTCATATACTACCCATAATAGCCCAAAATAACCATGAATAACTCGTAAAAGGAGGTAATCTCATATAAGAAATACACTACAATTTGACTCCCATCAACTACTCCCCACTTAGCTTTTGCTCGTCCTCGAGCAAACAAAGCGACTCTAAAATGTAACATAGAGTCAACATTGTAGTCATACACGGGATCATCAATTGCAAAGGGTAAGTGAAAACAACCAGGAAAATGCAATTGAGTCTAATCCTACCTTATTACAAAAACGGAATGTGAGTGTGTGCATAGCTTCTCATTCATTCATCACAGTTAACCGGTTCAGATTATAGATGCATGACTAGTGTTGTTACACCATAGGCTTATATTTCATAAACATCTCCAATAATCGAGGTCAAATCAAGGCTAACTAAGGTCAGGCAGGACTTTCACCGTTGTAACGTTAGGCTAGGGACGGGGCTAAACGAAAGGATAAAAGGAATATCAAAAGAGAAAAACGAGTGAGCTTAATCAATACTCCTTGAAATTGCCTCATAACTCACCCCCTTAGCTTGGTTCAAGCAAGCATTCTCCTTCTTTACTCTCAAATTCCAACATACTTTAATGAAAACTCGTCCACCAACGACACTTTGGAAGAATTAATACACGGCCTTCATCAAACATTCTTTGACTCAACTTTTTCCAAACACTTCGTTTCATTTTTTTTTTTTGACTGATTTTGATTTTTTTTAATAAACCAAACACCAACACTTTTTGCTACCCATTCTCATTCGTAGTACAAAAGATTCACCAACACCACACTTTGATACACATCTTCACCACCCCACACTTGTGCTAGCAAGTGTGCCCAAAATAAGATTAAAACTCACTCGTAGGGTGCCAAAGAAATGTAGACCACAAATAAAGGCTAAGGGTCGGTAATTATAGGCTAATCAATGAATGGCTACGTTCGGGTGGGGGCTAACCACCCTACAAAGGCTCAGAGGGGTTTCTGTGGAAATTATGTACAGGGTTGGCCATTTGGCTCTAGTTGGGTCAAAGAAATGCCAGGACCGTCATCCCTTAATCTACCAAGATTGACCCTTCTATTTCACCTCGAAGTTAATCATATAAGTTCTAGGTAACAGAATAGACTATGACAACTATAAGCATCACTAATTACCATAACTCATGATATTGAAGCTATTAAGTGCGTGTGTAGTCCATTTTTATATCAAGATCATGACTTAACTCGCATGCATTTACTCAATTGTAAAACACTTAACCTAAGGATATCATGATTCAACATATAACACAACATCAATCCATGAAAATTTTTAAAATATGGCCCAAATTCACACGATATAGCAAAAACTAAGACTACAAATCATTCAAGTACATGAAAACATGGCATTAAAATTTATCAACAAAAACAGTGAAGCTAAGTCTCCTACCCCCCACTTAAACGAAGCACTGTCCTCAGTGTGTGAGTGAGAAAGGAAAAAAGAAACTTAGTTGAACTGTCGGCAAAGCTCATCCAATGCAATGCAACAACCGCAAATGTATCTCCCAGGGTGCCTGTGCTACAAAGTAAACACAAAGAATTCTCTACAACGAAAGGCCGAAACCTTAAGTGTAGGTAACACAAACATGGAGATGTATATATATAGAAAATATCGGCTATAGCGTGCATGTCAAAAACAAGAATCGGGTGTAAAATATCCTCTCAGGGTCCCAATAAGATCTAAACAAATAAAGCAAAAAGGTGGGTTGGCTCCCACAAGTGCCTGTGTTTTACGTCGTTGCTCGACCGTGTGGCACTTAAGCAGACTCAAATAACTTAAGACTCAAAACAACTCAAACCAGAATATTTCACATAAGCATCAAAACTCGTCAACCAAAATCTAGACTCAAGAAGACCAATAGCTCAAGAAAAGTGAACAAACCGAGAACCATGGAAATTGAATTGTCTAAAAACTTACCTCTTTTGGTCCTTGATGCTACATCTTCCCAATGTGGTCTCGTTCTCACAATTCTTTGAGCCACATTCACCGGAGGGAGTGAAAACTTGATCTCATAATACTCATCATCACAAGATGGATGAGTGAAGTAATCTGGGACCATCATATCAGGAATCACCAATCCATCTGGTGGCTTCAATTTTAGTGGCTCATCAACTTGATCTCGATCCACAAGTGAGCTTGACGGTAGAATGAGCGATCCCAGCATCTCCTTAGTCTCGATCTCCACATAATCGATGACCACAATCGAATCTACCATACTCTCTGTCAAGCCATCATTTTGTATATCGTGGGAAGGCGGTGTAGTAGACAACAGTTGCACCGCTTCCATCTCAAAATCTTGCAGTTCTTCTTCATCCCAGAGCATTTTATTACCAAAGATTTCTTGCTCACTCAAAAAAATAGTCAGCCCCACTGTACACTCCACCAAGGTATCATCAGATATTTCAATAGAATGTGATGGTGCTATGGGCGATCCCAACTCAATCACTTGCTCCGTCCTAAAAATCGTGAGATCCCTCTGAATAGCAGCTAACTCCTTTTGTATAGCTTTCAACTCAGTTTCCATCCTCTCTCGCTCTGCTGCTTTCTTTGGTTGGGCAACTCCCAGCTCTCTACCACTAACTGATTCATCAACCTCACTCTTCACCTGAACTTCTTCACTGTCAGCTTCCTCAGCAACCTTATTCACCTCATGTGCACAATCCTCTTTTTCATGTTCTAGCTCCCAGGCTTCCTTAAGCGAGAGGAGATCCTTCGATATGTCTAGCAACATGTTCTTCCTACGTGCCCATTCTGCTCTAGTCGTGGAGGTTCTATACTCACCGCGCACACTCCTTCGGTGGAGTGCCCAAATCCGATCCATAGATTCCGTGATCTCCCTCTGCAACTCATCCATCCGCTTCTCCCAGTCAGAAATATGATGTATCCGCACTCTCTCGACTTTCGCCATAGAAACCCTCTCTGCCAGCTCCTCTATTATCTCAACTTCCCGTTCTTCTTCAGCATGTCCGGGATCAATCTCGTATTCCTCTTGCGGTTGAGATATAGAATGGTCATACTGACTCTGCTGCTGCTGTATAAGTTGTTGCAGGAGTTTTTGGGAAACATGGTCTTGATACCCCTCATCCCTTAGCATTTGCAGCACTCGGTTGACATTCGCTTGGTTGAACTCCGGTTTAAAGTTCTGGAAATTCTGCTGAACCAGTTGATATTGTTGGACTGGTTGAAAATCACCAATCCCATTCCCCTGATTCCAATCATGCCCGTTCCCACCAAACTGTCTATTACTGTTTCCATTCGAATAACCGTAGTATTGATTCTGGTTTGAACTAGGGCACTGATAATCCCAAGAACTCTGGTTACTCTGGTGCTGATATATAGGTTGAGGCGCGTACCATTGTTGTGCATATTGGTTCATTGTCATCCCTTGTTGTTCCAGTTGGTAGTGTGGAGGTGAGACTCTATCCATTGTAGCTTACACTACAAGATCTCAGAAAAACAACACCACACAATCAAAGTATCTCGTCACCACCACCAAAGCAATAGGTGGTGTGACGCTTCAATATACGAACTCCATCAAGAAAAGAAAAGAAACAAAAGAAAAAAATAAAAATAAATATAAAACGACCTAAGCCCAAGCTTTCAGTCAACTTGCAAGATATTCACCATGTACTCCCCGGCAACGGCGCCAAAATTCTTGATAGCAAAGTAACTAACCGCTAACTTTAACCGACAGAGTATCGGGTCAACGGTAGTATAGTGGTCACAAGGTCGAATCCACAGGGAGTAACAGTGAAGTACCAATGTCGACGCAGAACTTGGTTCAGGTCAATAGATAGTGGAAAGATTAACAACTAATGCAGAAATAACGATTACACTACTGGTTTTACTTATATGATTAAAAAGCATAGCCGAACTACGATCCAGCGGGTTACTTTTACCCCACAGGAAAGACTTGACAATGAGTGTGTCTTAACCGACCTGCCTATCCAATTCAGTTTATATGACATCCACGGGTGTCAACTCCTTATTCTTGCGTTAAGGTCTGAACAACTCTCGCTTAACCCCCTATACTAGGCTTATTAACACTCCCTTTAGAAAGCTAACTCACCTAACATGGTTGACCAGAATAATGAGCCGCTCGGGAACCCGATAAGAACCTCACATAGGCATAGTCCTAACGTCTAGCTAGGTTGTCAATCTAACAATCAAGGCTATGTCTAGTGATTCTAAAACCCGTATCCCACACCTCACCGCAAAATACATATATAAGCTCGATGTGTGTGTAACAGTGAACAAGGTTGTCAATCTCATTCAAAGCTATTAAAACAATCAAAACAAGTTTTAGAACATGAATTCATCATACAAACGTTTAATTAAGCGCTACACAACTCCCATCTCATCCCCCTTTGGGATTTTCACCCGTTTTCACATAATTCGGCTACACAACTACTTTAGCTACTCATAATCATACTTACAACGAAGTAATTAAAGGAAATTATATTAAGAACAATAATAAACGAAAGCATAATCATCATAAAAATCAAACCTTGAATGTTGAAGAAATAATCCAAAAAGTCGAATCTTTGCTATTGAAACAGAAAATTAATCTAGGAGAAAGTATGTAGAATCAAAGGATTTAATATATGGAATATGGGGGTCAAAGGGTGTTTAAACTACTCAAAAACCGCCCTAAAATCGCCCCTAAGATGCCCAAAGTCGTCAAGAACATGATGAGGGCCTGAATGAGCTGCGTATTTATAATGTAGGTCGAAAATCTGCTCATGTCAGTCCCGGACGCCCGTCTGGATCTTGGCAAACGCTAGTTTGGACCAACTTGACCTGTCTTCAGTAAATCAGCGATAAATTCCTGTGTATAGCTCCGATATGAATGATTGAAGATGTGTTGGAAATCTCGTTCAATTACCTACAACTTTCATGAAGACGACCTGACCAGAAAATGCCTCCTAGATGGGTCAAAATGACGATTAAAGGGTCAGGCGTGGTGAAAATCTGTTGTCGGGGCTAAACTAGAGTTTGCACCCTCACAAACGCCCGTTTGAGTTGCATGAACGCCCGTTTGCCTTGTATGAGCTTTGGTTTTCAGGCTGAACCCTCACAAACGCCCGTTTGAGGTCATTTGGACGCCCGTTTGCCTGAAAACCCAACTTTCAGTAACAAGCGAACGCCCGTTTGGATCTTCCAAACGCCAGTTTGGGGTAGGCTTCAGTATTTTCATCATAACTTCACTTCTAGGTCTCCAAATGAGATGATTCAAAATGCTTTCGAAAGCTGATTAAACGCTCTACAACTTTCATAATGACAACTCTTCCTGAAATTGTCCCAAAGTGTGACCAAAATGCCCCTGAAGTGACTGGTTCAGATTTGTTCAATGATTCTTCACTCTTTTCTCCTCCTTGGCCCCAAATATCGTTCTTTCTCGAGAATCTCTTCCTAATTATCGACCTTATACATCAATATAAGCCTGAAAACAAAGACACGAGCACCAAGGCATAATATACATTGACAGAAACGTAACGAAATCCACATAAAACATGAGTTTTTTAGGACGGAAACGTCATTAGTCTCGAAACATGCATATAAGTGAATATCGTTCATATTCTACCCATAATAGCCCAAAATAACCATGAATAACTCGTAAAAGGAGATAATCTCATATAAGAAATACACTACAATTTGACTCCCATCACTGGTTCAGAGGGGTGAGAGACTTGTCCTGCAAGATTGAGGTAGTGTTTGGGTTTAACAATCCCACTCTTTGACCTAGTTTGCATAGGGTGAGAAAGTACAGAAGGAGGAGGAAGAGGGTTCTGATATAGGACTAGCAGGGGTGAGGTATGGATGGAATTTGTAAGACTGGAATGTGTGGGGGAATTAGTGGGCCTAGGGGATGAGGAACCTAGAGAGGACATAGAGCTTGAGGAATGAGCTGGACTTGGGGATGGACTCCTGTTATGGGGAGAATTTAACACAGGATTTGAGGGGGAGGTGCTGCCAGGAGGGGGTAGTTGGAATTCAGGGACAGTGACCTCTGCTGGTTCAGAGGACTGAGGTGTAGGTAGGATGGAGAGGGTAGATGTGTCAGGCACAGGAACATAAGGATCAGGATTTGGGGATGTGGTGGACTTGAAGGGAAAAGTGTGTTCATCAAAGGAGATATCCCTAGTGATATATATTCTACCAGAGTTATGCACACAGATATGACCCTTATGGTTGGGACTGAGACCTAGATAAGTGCATCTAGAGGTGTGGAATTGGAATTTTTGAGTATGATAAGGTCTAACTAGAGGGTAAAAAACACAACCTAAAGTTCTAATTTGGAGATAATCAAGGGATTTTGTGAAGAGAACCTTGAAGGGTGAGTCTTGGTGCAAGACAAGAGTGGGTAGGCTATTTATTAGATGTACAGCATGTTGGAAGCTATGCCACCAGAATTTAAGGGGAAGACCAGCCTGTGCAAGCAGAGTAAGACCAGTTTCAGTGATATGCATGTGTTTTCTCTCAACCTTTCCATTTTGGGCATGTGTGTGGGGACAAGGGTGCATAAAGTGAATACCAGACTGGTCAAGATAAGACTGAAAACTTCTAAACTCTCCACCCCAGTCAGACTGAAAGACTTTAATCTTATGGTCAAATTGATTTCGACAGGGAATTTGAAGTTAACAAAAGTTTGAAAAGCATTAGATTTCTGTTTTAAGGGAAATATCCAAGAGAACCTACTAAAATCATCAACAAACACAATGTAATAATGATAACCATTAACTGATCTTACAGGAGAAGGACCCCAGAGATTAGAATGGCTCAATTCAAGAGGTTGTGTAGACAAGGAAACAGAATTAGTGTAAGGGATAGAATGCAATTTTCCAAACTGACAGGCTTCACAAAAAGGTAAAGTTTTATTAATAGGAAGATTACAAAGTTTGAAAACATGATGCAGAACTTTTACAGATGGATGGCCTAATCTTCTATGCCAAAGTTCTACATCTTTAGGTAAGTGCAAAGTAGATCCTATACTAGGAGACTGAGCTGGTGCAGCAGACAGAAGAACAGAGCATTTGGAGTGAAGAGAGCTCTTGGATGAGGCTATGACAGTAGGTGTACGAATCTAATACAGTCCTTCTTTAAGATGGCCTTCCAGAAGAGTGGTCTTGGTGTGTTTGTCCTTAACAAAACAGCAAGTATCAGTGAACTCAACAATAACAGAATTATGATGAATCAGTTGAGAGATACTAAGCAAGTTTTTGGCTATTTTAGGAACATGTAAAACATAAGCAAGATAAAGAGTAAGATTAGTAGCAGGTAGGAAAAGATGACTAGAACCAGTGAGTGCAATACATAGTCTCTCACCATTCCCAACCACCAATGCATCAGAACCTTCATAAGGTGATCTCAAACTGAGGTTGTTCATATCAGAAGTGACATGGTGACTAGCACCACTGTCAAGATACCAGCTACGATCAGCAACTGATTCTGGTGTAGAAATATAGGCAGAAGCTTGCTTGGTGTTCTGTGGAGGAGCTGGGACATAGTCGGTCATAAACCTATGCCAGCACTCAGAAGCTACATGCCCTGTATTCATACAAATTTGACATACTGGTCTAGAACCAGACTGAACATTTGGTTGAGCTGCATTGTTTGACCTACCATCACCAGTTCTGCCCCTTCCTCTACCTCTAGTATTACCAGAATTTTGTCCTCGATTAGAAGACTGAGGTCTAGAACCACCTCTACCCGCACCAGGTTGAGCAAATGCAGCATTTGCAGAAGGATTAACCAGGTCAATGTGTGTAGAGCTATTATACCTGGAGATCAGCCTCTCATGGGTGAGTAATTGTGATTGAACCTCAGGCCAGGTGAGAGAAGTGACTCTGGACGTAATGTTGACCACCACAGACTCTTAGTCCCTAAGGAGTCCACCAAGAACAACCAACACAAGTTCGGAGGTCGGAACTGGGAATCCAGCAGCTGCTAATGAATCTGAAAACCCTTTCATGGTGGCGAGATAATCCGCAATGGATTTGGCCCCTTTTCCAGTCTTTGTCAAAGCATCCTTAAATTCAAGAAGACGAGCTTGGGCCTGACTATTAAACAGAGTTTCAAGAGTTAACCAGACTTCATGGGAGGTGGAGCAACCGACGACTTCTTGAAGGGCCTGCTCGGTCATTGAATCCAACAACCAGCTAAGGAGGAGCTGATCAGTAGTAGTCCAGTCATCAAACGCCGGATTCAGAATGAATCCAAGGCCGGTGGAGCTCATAAGCACCTGTGGTGGAGGCTTCTTGGTGCCAAAGAGAAAACCATCAAGCTTGTATCCACGAACGATTGGAAGGACAGAATACTTCCAGAGAAAATAATTTTTGCGATCTAGTTTCACTATAGAGCTCTGATTGATAGTTCCTCCAAAAGGAATGTGAGTGGTGGAACTGGAATTAAAAAGAGTCGGAAAAGAAGGAGTCACAGTAGATCGGAGAAACTCAGGAGGAGTTGCTAGAGAACGTGGCGGCGGTACTGGAATTGAGGCAGTAAGCGGTGGTGGAGTGAGAGTGGAAACATTCGGGGCTGTAATAATGGATCCAAACGGAATAAAGAGCGGTGGTGGTGTAACAACGCTTTCAGTGGAGGCAGGATCGGAAGACCCACCGGAATCTGAGGGTGCGGTGGACATGGCCACCGGAATTTCTCTGATACCAACTTAGATTTAAGATATAAGAGTGATTTTCATTAATTGATTAATAATAATGTTTGATTAATAATAAGGTTCAGTACAGCAATTAATAGCTTTAGCATCTAACAAACTCTTGACTCTAGAATCTATGCTAGATTATATTGGACACATGTCACCTACACATACTACACAGGTGTCACAACTAGTTTAGTCATCAAGTGTCATTATCCTTATCTTCAATAATTTGAGGATTCGGTTCAAATCTCGTAATATATCAGGACAATCAACTTTGTGTGGTGGATCTTTATTGCTCTATGCATTTCAAAAATACACATCAAATGCATTTTAATTCATTAATAGCAACAGTCCATTTTTAAAGGCATAAGTTCCAACATTAGATTAATAACCAAAATGTTTTCCAATGCAATTATTAAATATATAGCTGCATCTTTATCTTATGTGGTGTGTGGTATGTGCTTTGATTTCTATTTGGGAATTAGTGTCTATTTTTTCGTTTCTTTTCTGTCCTACTCTATCGAAGATACCATCATACTGTCACGGTCTGTTTTGTATTTTATTTTATGGGTCATTATACGTTTCTACCATTTTTAGCTGTTGCTAGACTTCCCAATTGCAGAAAAAGAGTGTCTAAGTCTCTTTCCTTTCTGTTAGAGTTTGTTAGTCATGTTGCTGGTGGCTATATGTGAAGAATGAGGGGTGTAATCATGAGCATGTTAAGTTGTTATCTGATATACTATCTAATCAAAATTCTACTTTCTCCTTCATCTCCAATTTTCTATGTTCTTTCTGCTATTTTCTGCATTTTTTGCACTTTGATTCGATTATTATCTGGATTTGAGCATCAAATCCTGACATCTGGTATCAGAGAAGACGATTCTCCAACCTGTGAAGTCATGGCCGATGGTACGCGCGCTAAAAATTCGATAGAAGAATAGCTCAAGCAACAAGGGTAATCCATCGACGAGCTCAAAGGATATGGGAAATCTATTGAAGAACTTAGAGGATCCATGAAAGCAAACAATAGGGAGACATCAAGGATGCCCGATGAAGCGGCCAGGAAATATGTTTATATACTACTGCATTTGGCAAATCTGTCAGAAGAAATGAGGAGATCTAATTCCCAGAAGGTACTAACAATCCACCGTTATTATCAACCCCTAATGTGCACCACGCCCAAACCTCTAATCCATTTACTGTTGAAAATGTAGGATCACCGCGTGTAAGGAATTAAAATACCCATAGAATCCCTAAGATTGACTTACCTACTTTTGATGGCAATGGTCCCAAGGAGTGGATAAGGAAATGTGAAGAGTATTTTGTAATCAATGACATAGAACCGAGCAAGCAACTCATGATCGTAGTCATATACTTGAGGGGGGCTGCAGATCTTTGGTATGGGAGTTGGAAGCTAAGATTCAAATTAGTAAACTGGAAGGAGTTCCGTATAGAAATTTGCAAGAGGTTTTACACTCAGATCCTTAGTAAACTAGTTGGGGAGTTTAGGGATCTTAAACAAAATGGCACTGTGGAGGAATACCAAAGGAAGTTTGATGAACTGCTGATCCATGTGACACAGCATAATTCTGAGTTGACTGACAGGTTTTATGTGGATTGTTTTGTATGAGGACTTGCTAATGAGTTAAGAGGCATGGTGAGAGTTACTGAACCCCAAACTCTGGAAATGGCATTGCAAGTAGCCAGGGCCCATGAATCTATGGTGGGACACTTCGTCACTAAACCAAAAGGCACCAGTAAGACAATAACCATCAAGGGAGTAGTGTGGGATCTAGGTACTCACCGTTTCCTAGTTCCAAGGCACCAGAAAAGACCAAGGACTTGTTGGTTCTCCAATACACAAGTTGGGAACACCAAGCCAACTTCAAGAGAAAAGAGCCAAGGGACTGTGTTACAGATGTGATGAGAAGTATGCCCCAGGACATAAGTGTAAAAACCAACAACTACACTTTATGTTAGCTGATGATGAAGAAGTGTGTGAAGAGATTATGGCTGAACCTGATACCTTATTAGCCAGAATTTCTGTGGAGGAGCCCCTGGAGAACTCACTATTATCCAGTTCCATGTTTGGACAACTCAATTCCAGTACCATTAGAGTTCAAGGAATCCTAAAGAAGAAACCTAACAACATCCTTATTGATAGTGGGAGCTCCCACACTTTACTGGACATTATATTAGCCAAGGAACTCAACTGTATTGTGGAAGAAACCAGACCTATGACAGTAATAATAGCTTATGGCACTAAAATGCTGAGTGATATGTTATGCCCCAACCTTCCTTGGACAATGCAAGACCATAGATTCCAGCATGGTGTAACACTGATCAAGCTATGAGGTTGTGATATGGTGATAGGGGTGGATTGGATGAAGAGGCATGGCCCTATGACACTAGACTTTAATAAGTTACAAATGTATTTCCATAAAGAAGGATCTAAAGTCATATTATGAGGATACACTGAATCAACCCAACTCAAACTAATTAGATGTAGTAAATTCAAGAAACACTTTAGGAAAGGAGCTTATGGATTGTTTGGTTGTATCAGCAGGATGGAAGCCACAGAATTCCCTGCTACTACAGAACTACCTCTGGAATTGCAAGAATTGTTACAGGAGTACAAGAGTGTTTTTGAAGATCCTACTGAGCTAACACCAAAAAGGCAACATGAACACCAAATTCTACTAAAAGAAGAAGCATAACCATTAAACAGAGAGCTTATAGATCTCATCATCATCAAAAAGAGTAGGTTGAGAAACTAATCAGTCAGATGACACAACAAGGGGTGATCCAAGATAGTGACAGCCCTTTTGCTTTACCTATGTTGTTGGTAAGAAAAAAAGATTGTCATCGAGGATGTGTGTGGACTATAGAAGATTGAATGAACGGACCATCAAGGATGGATACCCTATCCCAATCATTGATGATCTGTTAGATGAATTGGGGCAAGCCAAATGGTTCACCAAGCTAGACCTCAGATCAGGCTTCCATCAAATAAGGATGAAGAAGGAGGACATACACAAGATAGCATTTGTGACACACATTGGACATCATGAATTCTGGGTTATGCCATTTGGCCTAACCAATGCTCCAGCCACCTTCCAAAAAGCTATGAACAGTTTGTTCCAACCCTATCTCAGAAGGTTTGTACTTGTATTCTTTGATGATATTCTTGTGTATAGTTCAGACTTTAAGTCACATTTGGAGACCCTGAGAATGGTATTAGAAATGTTGAAGGAACAAAAATACTATGTCAAACCCGGGAAGTGTTCTCTGGCTCAGAATAGAGTGGAATACCTAGGGCATGTCATCCAAAATGGAGAAGTTAGTGCTGATGATGGGAGGATCAAAGCAATTCAAGAATGGCCTATAATGATGGGAGTCAACTTTACGTGATTCCGGTGCATTTCCACCCCCGTTTATCCCACTTTTAGCACATTCTCGGAGTTTTTAGACCGTTTTCGGGTAATATCGTGAGTTTATAGCACGGGGAGTAAATCCGTCGCTTTGATGGTTTACTACCTATTTTTACTGATATTAACCCATTCCCGAGCAATTTTACCCTCCGGAATCGTTTGTGTGTCTTGTTCGTTCATGAGATTGTAGGGTCTAATAGTCATGAGAACTCGGAAGGAGAAGATTTATGATGAGAAGTATGATCAAGGTGCAAGAATGAGCCAAGAAAGAAGAAAAATGAAGAAAAGGAAGAAAAATAGTTTGTATCTTCACGCTACGTTCTGTTCAGAAGCAATTTGACCTATGATGGACGCATTTTCTAGTCATGGTATCTTCATGAAAGTTGTAGATAATTGAAAGAGGTTTCTAACTCATTTTGAATCACTCCAATCGGAGTTCTACACTCGAAGATATCCTGGTTTTACTGCTGCCAGAAAACAGCAATGTCTCAAACGCGCGTTTCAAACTGTTTTTTTTTTTTTTGGACAGAGAGTTAGGAGCTGAAACGCGCGTTTGGGAACCTCCAAACGCGCGTTTGTGGTCATTTTCTGCAGATTTTTCCCACCAATATATACATTTCTACACAGTTTTTTCCGAGGGAAGTCTCCTCTCGAAGAACCCTAACTCTTAGCTTAGCTCGAAATCTTCCCTCTTGGCTCTTTAGACTCATTTCTACCTCAAATTCACTTAGTTTAATGATAGTCTAGCTTAGTTTTAGCTGAAGAATCTTGGATTTATTATAGCTTTTGGTTCATCTTCTTCTTTCCAAGTGACATGGGTGTGGAAGGAGCTTGATGTAAACTCGAATTTCTATGTTCTCGGTAATCAAATTCACTTATTTTCTTGTTTTATGGCTTTAATCTCTTCCTTGATAGTTATTTCATGCTTTATAATGTGTAGCTAAACTTAACATAGTCGAATCATGTGAAATTTGGTGAAATCACCCTTTGGGTGATGAAATTGGGAGTGGGTAGTGCTTTTTATTGTTGTATCTTGCATATTTCACGTCTTAGAACTTGTTATAACGGATTTGGGCTAAATTAGCTACCTAGGTCAAAGTCACACACATCAATCTAAAGAGTTGTTCAGATAGAGAGATGTGGGAAAAGGGGTTCTAGGATCGCGGCGTAGACCCGGCTTAGTTGTTAAGCCTGGGCCCAAAGTGAGGTTACTCGTTTTAACGTTTAAGCGGCTCTAGTGCATAGCATGTTTTGTTAGTGAATCTTCTTTAGGGAAGGGTAGTTAACATGGCATAAGGTGTTAGGAAAGAGTTGTTCAGACCTTAGCACCGGAATCGGAATACGCGCCCGTGAAATTGAATGCGAGAGTACGTTTGTTATAATGCACACTCCCGGTTTTGTCTACCCTTAGGGTTGAAACTAGCTATATTGATCATGGTTCGGCTATGTCCCTTAATCTATCTTTAAAATCTAGTAGTTTAATTCTTTTTCTCTATTTTCTATCTTTAGACTCGTTAGTAAGAATCACTTTAGTGTCGTTGTAGTATACAAACACTTTAAAAAGATTGTTCACCTAGACTAAGTAATACGTTCGCTTTGGTACTCACAAACACTTTTCCCTTCGGTTCGACCTCGTACTCCTGTAGCTATTCTACCAATCGACCAGGTACACTGCCGGTTAGAGAGTTAGTTTGCCCCCGGTTTCGAGTCTTGTATAAATTGTTTTTGAAGGGTGAATTTAAGCTCAATGAAAAATGCCTTCGGCTTACGCTGTTAGTAATACCATCCGCAACGGAAGCGATTTAAGGATCTAGATCTATAAATTACACGTAATAAAATAACTAGATCTACTCTACAAGGGGGTTGTAGAACATACCTCTTGGATCTCAAAATCCAAGTTGAAGAACCGCAATAGAAAGAATGAAAGATTGTGTGATGAGCACCACGATCTTCCGTACGTGTGATCCAAGCAACTCCGGTGGAAGGAAATCCTCGTCTCGAATCCTTCCGATATGCTACCCGGAAAAACCTCCAAGATTTTCCCTTCTTACTCTCCTTGGCCGAATTTTTCCCTCCTCTCCCTAGAAGATGTAGGTCGAAATTTATGTGTGTGTATGAGTTGGGAGAACTCTCTTTATATAGGAGAGTAATAATTGTCCTCCAAGGATTTTATTTTGCAAATAAATAAATCCAATAAATAAAAGATAATCACATAATATTCTAAAACAAATCTAGAATAATATTTATCTTTATTTCTTACCATAAATATTTATCTAATAAATATTTTGTGCACATGTCTTATTAATTCACAAGAAAAACAATTTCTTGTTCCATAAAACACTAGTGTGGCCGAAAATTTCATCCTCCCTCCTAGGGTTGGATTTCGGCCATGACACACACATTGGGCCAAGTTTATGAAAAATGCCTTTTTCACATATTTAATTATTTAGCCCAACTAATTTAATAGTCCACTAAACAATTAATTCACATATCGTTTTAATTAAATTCCAATAAGAACTAAATTAATATTATTAGGATTCGACGTCCGAGAATAGCTATGCTATATAGGAGGCACGTCGGGGACCATGGATTAATAATCAGCGACTCTGATAAATCAAATAAATAATTATCTTACGAACAGAATAATTATATTCGATAAATCAATCACATGAATATGCCACCATAATCCCGTGACTGCACTCCTCCGATTATGAGATTATATTTATCTCTTCACGAGAATGATAATAAGCGTCCATTGATATAATCATTACATATGGATTAATCCTCCATAGACTGTTCATTCTAAATCGGAAAGTTACCGTTAACCCTTTTCAGAACCTCTTATCCTTATTTACCATTAACCCCCTAGTGATCAATTAATTCATACAACTCACTGGTAGCTAATCAGTGTAATATGAACTTCATGGATCGATCAGTTTCTAGGATTAACAAATAAGGGAACTGTCTATCTACTTCCATAAATGGAAGGAATGGATTCCGTATCTGTGATAACACAGACTACTCACTCAATCCAGTACAATGCCAAGATGGGGAAATTCAGATCACAGACTCAGTGTAATCCTTAACCGTCAAGTCAAACCTCATACTGATTCAAGCAGTTGACTGTGATCACCTCAGGATTAAGATATATCCATAAATATGATCATCGATTGATTCGATAAGACTTCACGATTACGGAATTATATCATGAATTCTAATCAAATCGGTCCAGCCCTATATGATATATCTATCACATATAAATGCCCCACTAGGTTCTCTTAACCGAAAGTCCGGATAAGACAATCACACCTATTGTGTTTTGGGCGCATTAATAGCACGTTAAAGGAGAGACCCGATACTCTCGATTAACTTCCACTACAAAAAAAACAGCAGTTTTGCGACGGAAGATTACCGTCGCAAACAAGGGTTATTCCGTCGCAAACCATGATTTGCGACGGATTTGCGACGATTTTTCTTTGTCGCATTTTTTAGTCACAAAACCCCAGTTTTGCGACGGATAAACCGTCGCAAATTGTTTGCGACGGATTTTGCGACGGATAATTACCGTATTTTATTTTATTTGATAATTATAATTTCCGTCGCAAAAAATGTATAGTCCGTCGCAAATAACAAATAGCGACGGAAATATTCCGTCGCAAACATGTAAAATTGCGTCGCAAAAATGTATAATCCGTCGCAAAAAATGTATAATCCGTCGCAACTTATTTTTGTTAAATAATTTATTTATTTTTAGATCTTTTCATATCCGTCGCAAAATGAGCCTTTTCCGTCGCAAATACCATATTGCGACGGATATATCCGTCGCAAAAAATAAAAATAAACAGAAAATTATGGCTGTTTTGCAGCAGCCGGCCAAACCACCGCTGCAAAACAGCCTTAATTTTCCCCGGTAGCATTACAATTGCTACCGGCTATCAACAACAACAATATAAACGGGAATACGATATCAAAGGGGATATGTCAAAAAATACGTCAAAGGGGAAATGTCAAAAAATGAATAAAACGATATGTCAAAGGGGATACGATAAGCCAAAATAAATAAAAATGTATCAAAACAATGTCACCCAGTCAGACCCGGTGTACTACCTAAACCCACGTCACCTCCTCCAGGTCCATGATCAGAATGGTCATCTCTCGTGCCGCCTCGTACCCGGGTTGCATCCCTCCGGAGGGATGCCGCCTAACCGCCGGGTAATCCACGCCTCCATCCGCGCTAGTCCGTCATCCCGACGCTTTCGTCTCTCTCTAGCTCCTCCAACCTCGCCCGGGTTTCGCATGAGTCCGTCTCGTCTCTCGCCATCTCCCGGGTGAGACGGGTGATTATGCCCGGAGAGTATGTCTCGGCGGATGAGTGTCGAGCGGCGACGGGCTGTCGTAGTACATGGAGGCAGCTGACCCCATGCCAAAAACTCTCCCCTTCTTGTCGTAACCACCAGCGGCTTCGTAATAAAGACGCGACTCGTCGACAGGGGTGTCAGGCTGCGTCTCCTGGGCTTTCGCCTTCTTCGAGGTGAAGACGTCCTGCAAAGTATGATATAAATTTGTTAGTAACAATAATTACATGATATATATATAATGTATATATAATATTTAGAATACATAACGTACCATGATTTTCTCAAACTTCCTCGAGACGAAGTTGCCCGACTTCTTCTTCTTCGAACTACTCACCAGATCACCGACTGATAGGGGCGCTCCTCTATTGTCCTCCATGGCCCGAGCGAAATCGATAACGCCGCGTCTGCCCATAGCATGTGTCCCAGGGATCTTCCCTTCCTCACCGGATCCAGAAGCTCGGTTTAGCTTCTTTTTCGCATGTTTCTGGAACGCCTATTCCGACATAAGATAAACAAGTTAGTACATACATATATATATATATATATATATATATATAAAACAAGTATTGTTAATTAAATATTGAATAATTGCTTACGGGACTCCCAATCCACTCCTCGAACTGACGGAGAATATCCGGGGTCATCCAAAGCCGAGCACGGGGGTTTGTTTGAGCCCGATACATATAATCAGGGACCCTGTTGATAGCATACCGCTCAAAAGCTTCCCTAACCAGGCGCTCGTGGCGTAACTCGAAGCTGAAATGACCCTGCAACATAGTTATATATATATATGTTATATGTATAGTTATAATTATAGTTATATTTATATATAGTTATATTTATATGAACGACGTACCCTAAATGCGTTCCACCACCTATCCTGCTGGCTCCGGGCGGCATTATGCCACGTGGTGGCAAAAGTGTTGAAGCCGCTGATTATGGCGTTCTTGGCCATTTTCTTGACATAGTTGTCGGTAAACCTGTCATATTGAAAACAATAAGTTGTTAATATATTTGGTTAATCAAAATATAAATAAAAATACAAACAAATTAAAGCAAGATATGTATTAACTTACCATCTCCCCTCGGGATCCAAAACGGCAATCCAAGGTCAACATTGACAATGACACCAAAATCCTCCTCGTTCATCGGTGTATCTCATCATCCAAACCTGTCGTGTCGTGAGGAGGAAGACGCTCCGGGGGAGGGGGAACTACCCCTACCGCGTCTACCTCTACCTCTACCTCTACCTCTACCTGCGACATCTATTTGACACGAAAAATGACGTTTATACTAATATAAATGCAATTATAATAAAAAGGCGTTTATACTAATTAATAATAAATTACAATGTTTAATACATTATTATTCACTATCATGACAAAATAAAATATTTAATACATTATTATTCACTATCACTACTAGAATGGAAGAGTTCTTCCTCCTCTTCATCAGTATCTAGATCATCAACCGATTCTTCTTCCTCTCCATCTTCTTGTTGAATGAAATCCTCCATCTCATCATCATCCAAGTCATTATCCCCAACATCGGAGTCAACATCGACATCAACATCTTGGTGGACAATGTTAAGAGGATCGATAATCGGGAAACATCATTGATCACTTGTTCTTGGAAAACGGTTTCCTCGACGGGAGCATCGATAGTCGATCTTGCCTTTGTTTTGAAAACAACCGACCATTGATCTTTGTCTTTTTTCAAACTTGGATATGGAGCATAGTAGACTTGCTCGACTTGATAAGCGAACAAATGGATCATAAGCGCCATATTTCCTACCACGATGAACTTCAACTATCTTATAATCTTTATGCACATTCATGCCCCGTTCGAATTATCAAACCAATCACATTTGAACAATACGGCTTTGTAGACGATCGAATGTCCATAATACACCAACTCAATGATTTCATTTAAAGTGCCATAATAGTCGGCACCTTCCGTGGAACTGACACAAACTCCGTTGTTGACTGAAGATTTACCAATATCGGTTGCCCGGTTGAATGTCCGAAAGTTGTAGCCATTAATCGAATAATGTTTCCAAGTTTTGACTTGACGAGAAGGACCACTTGCCAAAGCTTTTAGCAAATCATCATTCAACAATGATGCTTGTTGTCCAAACCATTTGGTAAATTCATGTTCATGTTTATTCCAAATATCTGTCGAGGTCAATTGAGGTTTTGTTGAACACGAATAAATTGCTCGAACAATCTAAGAATGAATCATTTTGTCGGTTAATGTATATTTGTTCGAAAAAAAGCTGTTAAGCATTGTATATATGTAGTAATGAGGTACTTACGGTTCATACGGTTTCATGATTTCGCGGTTAGCCAATACGTACTTGTGCACAAAGTCATATTCTTTATTATCCAAGAACCTCGTCTTGCACTTCCCGAGTTGTTGTACCATTATGATCACGGAATAACTCGGGTAAATCGAAACGATTGCGATGCCGAAGTCTCACCAACAAGAAGATTCTTTGCTTTTGTTTCAATATGATCATCGTAATACATAGAACGAAGTTTGAAATCTCTTCCAACAAATACGCATTGCATATTGATCCCTCTACGAAAGCTTTGTTACCAATCTTTTGTTTTAAGTGATTCAAAAACCTTTCGAATGGATACATCCATCGATATTGCACGGGACCACCAACTCGACCTCATACGGCAAGTGTACCGGTAAATGCTCCATCGAGTTAAAAAACGCCGGAGGCAAAATCTTCTCTAACTTGCAAATAATCTCAGCAATGTTATTCTCTAAACGAATCACGTCTTCTATTTTTAGGGTAGCAGCACACAAGTCTCGAAAGAATTGACTTATCTCAATCAATGCATTCCATTCATTTTTCGGAATCAATTCTCGAAGGGCAACAGCGGCAACAAACGTTCCATAAAAACGTGACAATCATGGCTTTTCAAACCACGTAGAATGTATTCATCATGATCTACGCACCTACTCGGTACGAAGCATAACCGTCGGGGAATTTCAACTTGGTGACCCATTCACACAACACTTTTCTTTTCGCTTGTCAAGAACAAGTGTACAATCGGGGCGCTTTCTCGCAAAGCTCTTTCAAATCTTTAGCAGATTTTGGACCACAAGCGATCTTGCCTTTAACGTCCATAACCGTGTCAATCGAGTTTTTCAAAGAAGTTTTTCTCAATATGCATCACATCCGGGCAATGTCGAAGCGACAATGTTTTCCAATACGGAAGATCCCAAAAAATGCTTCTTTTCCACCAACCATTCTTGGAGTTTTTAAGCCGTTTCAAGTCCGAATCGAGCCATCAATGATGCTTGGTAGGTGTTGTACAAATTCCCATACCTCCTCACCACTCAATCTACGGGGTGGAGTCGCGTGTTCATACTTGTTTGGACTTCAAAAAACCTTTATCGGTGCGAAAAATATGGTCTTCGGGGAGAAAGCGCCGATGACAATCAAACCAAGTGCATTTACCACTATGTTTGAGCCGAACGACTTGTTTCCATCACCACAATAGGGACAAGCTTTCACACCAGCCGTAGTCCACCCGGATAACATGCCATACGCGGAAAATCATTGATAGTCCACATTAGTGCGCCCTCATATGAAAATTCGTTTTGTGGATACATCGTAAGTAAACAACCATGTTTCCCACAATTTGCTTCAACTCCTTAATCAATGGTTGCAAATAAACATCGAGGTTTCCTTTCGGATTTTTCGGCCCCGGTACAAGCACTGATAAGAATATAAACTGTCTTTTCATGCACAACCGGGGCGGAAGATTGTATGGTGTAACCATGGTAGGCCACAAGAGTAGTTCTTCCCAAAATTACCAAAAGGTGCAAAACCGTACGTGCAAAGTCCTAACCGCACATTTCTAGGCTCCTTAGCAAACTCGGGGTGCATTTGGTCAAAATGCTTCCAAGCTTCGGCGTCACTTGGGTGGGCCATTATACCGCTTGTCCCGGGGTTTTCCGCGTGCCACCTCATTTCCTTGCCTATATGTTTCGTGGCGTACAACCTTTGCGGTCTAGGTCCAATCGGGAAATAAGTCATCACTTTGTTAGGCACACGTTGACCTCTTGCGTTCGTTTTCGGTTTATATCGATCAAGGTCACACTTCCGACACTTGTCCGTATTCGCGTCCTCCTCCCAAAATAACATACACCCCGCGGGACACACGTGTATTTTCTCATGGGGTAGCTCTAATGCCTTTAACAACTTTTTGGTTTGATAGAAGTTCGAGGTCATTAAGTTATTCTTCGGAAGAATATCTCCTATCAAACCGGTAACCCCGTCAACGCATTTGTGAGAGAGGTTGTGATCACATTTCAAAGTGAGCAACCTAGAAGCCGCTTGCAGTACGGAGACACTACTTCCATCACATACAGGTTCCTCTGCGTTTTTCAGCATTTCAAAAAACGATGCAACTTCAGGGTTTGGTGTCTCATTGTTCTCCTCTTGGTTAAGAAATTCTTCTCTTACGTGATCAATCCTATCACGTAATGCGTCATTAACCATGTCCTGATAAGGGTTCACATTCCGTTCTTGCTGAACGTTGATCGGAATGGGAAACTCTTCACCATGACACACCCAATCATAGTAGTTTGCGCAAAACCCATATTTAGTTAAATGTAATCTCACGTCATGTTCGATTGAAAATTTAGTGTTCTTACACTTACTACATGGACACTTCATCATTCCATTATTTGCCCGAAACGAATCTAAGCTCGCTTTGCATGTTTTATGAATTCCTCCACTCCATTCACAAATACCGGGTTAAATTTCTTGTTAGCATCCAACCTCTCGTACATCCAACTCCGTTCTATTCTCTTCATTTTCAATCCTACACATCATATCATACAAAATATGAGACTAACAATAGTCTTTGAAGGTTGTCTCAACACTTTTGCAAACTCGGGTTTTACTCAACTTACTATGAAACTAACAACACTATAACCTAAATTTTCGATTCATGGTCAAAGGTTCGACGTCAAAATAATTCGGAGGCTTTGCCGGATAACAAAGTACCCCCCAGTACCATTTTCCAAACGGGTAGGAACAACACCCTTTGAGGACCTTATGTATGTTATGTTTATCATGTAAGCACATACTTATCATCATTTCAATCCAAATTCAACAAACCAATTCAACCAACATCCGGTTTCTAAACTAAGCATTTTCAACCAACATCCAGCTTTGCACATACTTAAGCATTCAACAAACCAATTCAACACACCAATTCAACCAATTCAACCAACATCCGGCTTTGCACATACTTAACCATTTTCCTAACTTATCTAACTAATATACATAAGTAAGCATTTTCTAACTCATGATTACTACACATATATATCTATAAATCTATACTACATATGATACACTATATAATTTCCTATAAAAAACGAAATAAAAAATATACATATACCATATATATATACATATACATATACATATACATACATACATAAAAATATACATATAATACATACATAAAAATATACATATACATACATACATAAAATATACATATACATACATACATAAAAATATACATACATATACATATACAATATATATATACATATACATACATATATATATATATAAAAAACGAAATAAAAAAAATATACATACATATACAATATATATATATACATATACATACATACATATATATATATATATATAAAACGAAATAATAAAAAAATATACACATACATATGCGGCGGGGGAGGGGGAGGGGGAGGGGGGGGGGGGGGGGGGGGGTCTAGGGGAGAGGGGGACATACACGTGGGTGGGCTGCGGCGGTGGTGGGAGGAGGTGGCGTTGCCGGAAGAGCTTCGACGGGGAGGTGGGGGTGGGGGGCGGCGGGAGAGAAGAGGGAGATGAAGAAGTGAAATGAGGAAGAAAAGGGGGAAATGCGACTGATATCCGCCATTTTGCGACGGAAAATAATGTCCGTCGCAAACAAAACCTAATTCCGTCGCAAACATGTGCATACAGATTAATGAAATCAGTTATAAAAATTTATTAAATATTCCGTCGCAAACAATAAAAATTCCGTCGCAAAACTCCGTTTTGCGACGGAAATTAAAGTCCGTCGCAAAGTTTATCTAAATTTAGAATAATAAAATAATTTAATAAATTTTTATTCGATGGTCCGTCGCAAAATGATAAAAAAAATCCGTCGCAAATTTGCCCGCCAAGTGAAAAAATCGGTCCCGCCAAGTGTCCCGTCGCAAACATTAAAATATCCGTCGCAAACGTAAATTTGCGACGGAAATGCGGTCCGTCGCAAAAATGCCGTCGCAAAACTGCTGTTTTTTTGTAGTGTTCACTACGGGCTAATTGTATTTTAAGTACATCTTCACTAACTCAATCCTCCCGTGTATATCCCATACACTGAGTTACGTGATTACATAAACGATATACTTTAGGGTTTTCTGTAGTGTAAATACTATTGTCACATCGGTGAATATGAGAAATAATAAATATGAATAATAATGCCAATTCATTCATTAAATAAAACAATTACAAAATTGTCTTTCGGGCATCACACCTAACAATCTCCCACTTGCACGAAAGCATGTGATTAATTGTTTTAGAGCACACCCTATTATTTAAACTACAACAAACTACGTCTCCCACTTGCTCTGAAGCAATGGAGACCCATCCCGTATTCTAGTACCCATTAAGCATATCATAACCATTGCAGATGACAAAGTACACTCCGAGTGTGCCGTCGTAGGATAGGTCAGTGACTCGGGTAGTACCTACATCTAAATGTCATGGTTCTTAATGATTAGTCAGGTTGTCGGCTCGAGACGATCGGTAGAATCGAAACATTACCGGTCCATCTAATCATGTGGTACTTTGCCAATATGCTTTTGACCTCTAGCTAGCGATTTTGAAAATCCTTATAAGCTACCCCTTCATCGTTTGCACAATGATGTGGTATCGGCTTCCAAATCTAGAATCACTCCCAGATATGAAAAGGAAATCCTAAAGCTATATCGCCACTCTAGCTACTACAAAAGCCGCTAATCACCCAACTAGTTAAAGTCGAGTTGGCGTTGCTAGATTCCTCTAGGCAATAGCTTCAACGCAAGAGTAAACACTGAGCCCGAGATCGACTTAACGATCATCCTCAATCTGACTTAAAGTCAAAATCAGTGTATCACACACATCCAAGTTCACACATGAATATGTCCGCATATTATTCCTCGTTCTCTTCTAGATACTAAAGGACATACTAAACTTGCTTTGTTAACCGCCGAATCTAAGATTTGATCAAAGTTGACATTCAATAACCTGACCATCTCTTACTAGAAAAAGAATCTATCCTATTTCTCTTGATCCGAAGATTTAGAGAGTCATTCCTGAGGCATAGGGTAGAACTTCCTCGTTGAATGTTGCATACATAGATGCATCATCTTAACCAATAAGATGGATGGGAAACCAGTGAATGATTCTAATGAATTCGACCAAGTCAAACTCTTTAGGATGTTGTCCAAATCTCTGTTGCAGAGAATTGTGGCATTGTCAGATTCTGACTTCAGATAACACACCCATGTTGATTCCAACTGGTGCAGTGTTATCCTTAACAAACACTAATGTATATATTCACTACTGTACTAAAATTGATATCCAGTCTACAAAAGACTTATCAATATTCTAGTCAAATCCACATATTGTAGAAATATATGACTTCCAGTGACCGAGAGATTTGCTTTTTATCCACAAAGGACATGAGGATTGACAGTCATCTTGTCATAATTTCATAAGGCAATACCCTTATGTTTCAAATGAATCTAGACTCCGTTTGTTTGGCAAAAAGGTCTCAGGGAATCACCCCTATTTTCTGATTTTGAACGAAATCATGCAATACTAAGTGGTAAGATAGTCCAAGGTCTGATTAACTCTCTACATCTTAGGGAATTACCCCTAGACAACTAAAGCTTTGCTCTGAAAGATAAACTTTCCTATTCATTCTACGATTTTCCGTGTAGATCCAATTACTCCCACTGGGCCTGAGACACTCAGGTGGTTCTACAAGAGTATGAACAGAACTTGAGTACCGAACTCCATTCACAGGGTTATGGCTATTAAACCAACCTCTATTATCGAATACTATACTTGCTCACAAAAGAGCCATAGGTCATCAATCGATCCTCAGACTACAAAGTCCGCCGAACCCGTAATGGGTAATGGATAAACCATACTCCTAATACTTACTGGGTGGATCGAAATTTTGATCTAGTTAAGTAGTATTTAGTGTTATCACCAACAACCGATGTTGGATGTGGTCTGATTTAATCAGTTAGTAACTACCTTGAGTAAACGTACTTCAAGGTTCAAGGTTTTGCTGTTCATGGACTCTATCAGAAAGGATGCAACAGTGTAACTGTCCCTTCCCGATTTCAAGAATCCTATATCTAACCTTTATACTCAATAGGTTAAAAGATATATCAAGAATGGTCATTGACCGAACGTGTTGGTCCCTTGGAAAGGCTAACACAAGTTTAGAGGGGGGGTGAATAAACTTGTCACCAAAAAATTATCCTGAGCTGGAAAATCCCCAGGAACTGAGTTTCTCCGAAACTCAAACTGATCTCCAGTTCAGTTTTGTTCCTGTCCCTTAACTTGTGCGGAGTTCAGTTAGCTCAACTGAGTATATGTCAATGCAGACTTATATTCAGTCTTGTTAACTGGCAGCGGATAAATAATAGCCTTTAGTGCAATAGATGTGTGAATAGAAATCTAGAACTTCTATGTATCAGTTCTGTGCTGACTCAGTGTCTGGTGTTTGCTGAGTGATAATGCAATAAATAAAACAAACACAAATGCATAAAGTAAATTAACACAAGATTTGTTTATGGAAGTTCCGGGTGGTGTAATCCCGTACGTCTCCCCTTCTCCTGTGGTGTAGGAGGTAACACTAGAATCTTGAGATAACCGTTACAAAATCCTAGCACTATGACAGTCCTTCACGACACCCTAGTTTCACTGTCTACACATAATGAAGAAAGGTAAGATTGCTCCCTTCATTCTGCACACTGATCTTTCGGAGGTGAAATTTCTCCTTCACCAGCTCACCACTAACACCAACACACAGTCCGCAGACTGCACCAACAGCTGTGGCAACCAAGTTGCAACCATATGAAGAAAGGTAGAATTGCTCTCTTCAAACTATGCACAGCCAACCCTTTTTCACAAAGGTTAGGTTTAGAATTAATCAAAGATTAATTCAGTGAGCTGTCTGATTCTTCTGGATCTGGCTTTGTAGCTCCAAGATGCCTTCTTTCCCCCTCAATGGGTTACTGGATCTTCCTTTGAAGTCTTCAAGGCAATTCCGTTGGCTTCCCCTTCTTCTAGATATATATAATCTGATTTTGTGGATCTGGATTTGGATCTTTGAATATGTGCTTGTAAAGCTCTTTTTCTGATCCTCCTCTCTCTACTCCTTCAAGTGATTCTCTTGTGTATTTATAGGGGTGATGTAATGGTCACTAGCTCTTGTAGCCGTTACACTTGTCGTTTAGCCAACGTTCACATGTACGATCTTTTGTCGTATTGTTAGTTTAAATTCAACAAGGCCTTAACTCAGTTTTCTACTCTTCTTCAAAACTGAGTACCTTAACATCTGACATTAATTCACTAAGTCAGAGTACACCATTCAGTTTCTTCTTTCCTGGTAACTGATAATCTTTGTCCTTAAGATTATTCAGTTTTACATGATCTATAACTCAGTTTCAAGTCACCACAAACTTGCCTGAATCCTGACTTATAGTCACGACTTAATCAGCTTCTAACTGAGTTTGCCACCTCAGTTCTTTAGTCTTCTGTAACTGAGTCTGTGTCCCTCGGTTCTTCGTCTTCTAGATAAGCCAACTGAGTCTGTGTCCCTCAACGAACTTATCTTCTTCAGTTCTTGCATAACTGAGTTTGAACCCTCTGTTCTTTATGTGCATATTCAGTTTTCTTGCTATAACTCAGTTTTCTTCTTGTGACTCAGCTGTTCGCCTAGTTCCTATTCTATTACAATGCTTGTCTGAAACAACCTATACAAAGTTCAGACTCTAGATAGAACTTATACATTTATCTCTAGACTATTTCTTGCTTCTTCTTTCATTAAGCACTATAACAGTTAGTTACGACTTCATCATCATGGGTTGTAAGTGATTTGTCTAATTACGTGACGAATCATCATCAAAACACAAATAATATTTCCAACAATTTCCCCGTTTTTGATGATGTATCATACCCCTCCCTAAAAGCAATAATAAAAGAATAGTGCAAGAAATCATAACAAAACAAATTAAGATAGCAAACTAGAACAGCCAAGTTTATTACAAGATTCAAATACTGAGTTAAAAACTGAATAGATTACATCTTTTCTTTTTCCAGGGCTATTATCTTTTCTCCAAGAAAAATGATTCTCTTAGTTTCCAGAAGTCTTCTTTCTTTTCCTTCTTCAACTGATTCGCCATCTCTAGGCTTGATCTCCAGATATTCACTGATCAATTGATTTGCTTCTTCATTGTTGTTGTTTCTGAGCTTGATCAGTATTTCTTTAATCTCTTCGTTCATCAGCTTCTCTTCTTCTTCTGATATGAGATTAGATTCCTTCCTTTCAATCCTTTCAGCTTTTCTTTCTTGTTCCAATTTAGCTTCCTCCTTAGTTATTGTCTCTCCTGCCTTTAGTCGTTCTTTCAGTCTGATACAGATTGCAAGTTTCTTCCTTATATTCAAGACAACTTTGACTTGTGGTTTCTTCATCTTCTTCGATCCTTGTTTCGTGAAAGTCTCTTCTCAGCTTAATTCCTCAATCGGACTATCGGCTTTTTCTTCATTGAGTTGAGTGGTTAACAGATCAGCATTTATCTATTTGTCTTGTTCTTCCATCAACTGTTTGGCAAGGAATTCTTCATATGTTTCAGCTTTAGCATCGTTTCCACCAGTACCAGCTTCATCCTTAACTTCATCACCAGCTTTATCTTCCCCCTTGTTTGAAGATAAGAGATAGCAATCTTCAAATAACTTACGGAGGGTGATGAGGTTAGAGTATTCGTTCAATCCTGAATGATGAGATCTTCCAATGAAGTCATGTAGATTGTAAAGCTTCTACTGTAGGGTGTGCATTACGCCTTTAATGATTTCTTCCACATTTTTCCTTCTTTCGGCTTCAGTTTCTTGATGCTGAGATTCTTCAGTTGCCAATTTGCTTGTAGATGCCTCATGAACTTGTGATGAGGAACCGGTTTCACTATAATAAAATTGAGTATCATGAACTGTCAGTTCCTTTTCATACTCAGCTTCGCAAAATTCAGCGTCTTCCACAGCTTCTCTCTGCTTTTCAGTGTACTCCCCAAACAACTCAGTTGGAGATTCACTATCTTCAGTTTCATCAACATCATTATCTACTTTAATTTCTTCATTTTCTTCACTTTCACTTTCCTCATCTTCATTCTGTTCACTCTCTTCACTTTCATCCTCAATTTGGATTACAATCTCAGTTTCAGTTTTCTTTGACTGAAGCTTGTTCCACATCCTCTTCAGCCTTCTCAGGGTTCTTTCGCATAGATTCACAGTTCCACTTGAACTGGAGTCTGAAACTTCATTCCATTCTTCTTCAATGATTTTTCTTTTCTTTGTCCCAATGGACACTGATTTGAGTTTTGCTTTGGTTTCCGTGACTTTTGAGATGGAGAAATGATCTAGTATCCTTTGCACTAGATAAGTAAATCCCTTTTTCAGTAAGAATATTTCTCGAGTATCCTTTCTTCCTTTGACTTTCTCTTTCTCTTCTGAAATTTTTTTTATCAACTGATTGAGAACAAACTTGTTCCAATCCATTTTCTCTCCAAACCAAATAGCATAAATCATCTTCATTTTATCTGATGAGAGAGTGTAGAAGTTTCGAACATGACCAATGACGTTCCTAGTAAGAAGTATCGTCAAGATTGTGAATTCTCTCTTTTGTTGATAGATGGAGCCAATGAAATTTTTCTCCTTCTTGTTGATTGCAGTGACACTCCAAAGTTTACCTTTTTCTTCATTCCCAAAATTGAAAGATGAAGATCCTCCGATTATGTCTAAACCGAAGACAAGTGATAGCAAATGTTCATCAACTGTAAAGCTTTTATCTTGAACCATCGTTTTGAAGCTTTTTCCATTGTTGATGATTTCGGCATTCCTGTAGAAATCTCTGATGCCATCTGGACACAAAGTAGTGACCTTTGTATCAATCAGGTTCTCCAATCCTCGAATCTTTTTTATCTTCTGTGCAATTTGGATTGAAAGAGTGGAGTTTGAGAATTTTTGACAAAATTCGTCCAGGCTTGTAGTGATTCCTTCATCAATGTTGTAACGATCCATGGATTTCTGATTTGTGAAATTCTGGGGGTGGAATCTTGAAAGTTTGGAAGTTGATTGAACAGGATTTCGTCAAGATTGCGTCTATCAATCATTTTCAAAAATGAGAGTCGTGTCACAATCAATGGGATTTTGTAGGGATGAGTTTCTACTTTTTCTCCCAGATTGACACCTGGCTTCGAGTGATTTATCATGTCAGCCCAAACGTCAGATGGTAGCTGGAAAGTTTTCTGTTTTTGACCAATTTGTCCTCCATCAGCTTTGTATAGAAGTCAGTTTTCTGAAGATTATGTAAACTGACTTTTCCTGCAAAACAGTTTAAGTTTTCTTCGGTACCCATATCTTTTAGGGTCCAGCTGAGTTAGTTACTGAAGTATTACTTTCAGTTTCTTTGTTGAGAGAATTAAACCTTCTCAACTCTTTTCTAGATAAACCATTTCGCTCAACCTTAGTTGATTTCACAAGGATTCTTTTAGATTTAACATTTTTATTTTCTTTGTGTAATCTACTAGGTCTTCCAGTATCTTGATTTCTAAAGTTTATACTTTTTGAAGTCTCAAGACTGGGTAGGGGTGGGGGATTATCATTGCTTTTGTCAAATTTACTAGACATTAATCTTTCAGCTAGATTTGACACCTCAGTTTCAAGAAACTCATTCCAATCTTTTGCTTTGTCAAGTTCTATGTCTTTTAATTTTAGTTCCAACGTAAGTTTTTCAGTTAACTTGACAAGATCAGAGTTTCTCAGACTGAGTTCAGCAAATGATAACTGATTTGAAGAATGTACCTTTCCTTGATGATTTGATGCAGTTTTAGGATTTGAATGTACACTCTTTTGTTGCTGTGATGAATCTTCTATATCAAAAACCACTTGCAACAACTCCTTTCCTTCTTATTTAGAGAGGTCTCTTAGTGATGGAACTCCTCTGGATTCGTTAATATGAACATTGAAGTTTGTATCCACATCATCACTGAGTTGAGGTTCTGGATTTGTATGTAAATTTGTCGCACTGAACCTTTCAAACATTTGATCCTGAAAATCAGATACATTTTGCAAGCAATTAGTCAGGGGGTGAGTAAGCCAACTTCTAACTCTAGATGTAGACATTGAAACTAAGTGTTTTACAACTGATACAGTGAAGGGTCTTCAACAACTGGTTGCTTTGATCAAAGTAACAGCTCTGATACCAATTGTTGGTATCAGAAACAACTGAACCTTGAAGCGGTGAACGATTTGGATCACCTTCAAAAGAAGGAATCGCTCCGATACCAATTGTTGGTATCGGAAATAATTAATCCGGATCTATTCGAACTAGAAGACCTGCTCCGATACCAATTGTTGTTCCCTTGGAAAGGCTAACAAAAGTTTAAGGGGGGGTGAATAAACTTGTCACCAAAAAATTATCCTGAGCTGGAAAAGCCCCAGGAACTGAGTTTCTCCAAAACTCAAACTGATCTCTAGTTCAGTTTTGTTCCTGTCCCTTAACTTGTGCGGAGTTCAGTTAGCTCAACTGAGTATAAGTCAATGCTGACTTATATTCAGTCTTGTTAACTGGCAGCGGATAAATAATAGCCTTTAGTGCAATAGATGTGTGAATAGAAATCTAGACCTTCTATGTATCAGTTCTGTGCTGACTCAGTGTCTGGTGTTTGCTGAGTGATAATGCATTAAATAAAACAAACACAAATGCATAAAGTAAATTAACATAAGATTTGTTTATGGAAGTTCTGGGTGGTGTAATCCCGTACGTCTCCCCTTCTCCTGTGGTGTAGGAGGTCACACTAGAATCTTGAGATAACCGTTACAAAATCCTAGCACTATGACAGTCCTTCACGACACCCTAGTTTCACTGTCTACACATAATGAAGAAAGGTAAGATTGCTCCTTTCATTCTGCACACTGATCTTTCGGAGGTGGAATTGCTCCTTCACCAGCTCACCACTAACACCAACACACAGTCCGCAGACTACACCAACAGCTGTGGCAACCAAGTTGCAACCATATGAAGAAAGGTAGAATTTCTCTCTTCAAACTATGCACAGCCAACCCTTTTTCACAAAGGTTAGGTTTAGAATTAATCAAGGATAAGAATCGGTTTAAAGCTGCTAATCTTCCTGTTAGTGGTTGAACTTCCTTAATATTCTTCGGTTCAGGCATGGTCTTTAAAGCCTCTAATTTATCAGGGTTGGCCCTGACACCGTCTCTAGATATCATATAACCCAGAAATTTGCCCGACCTCACTCGAAAAGTGCATTTTTTTGGGTTTAATTTCATTCCTGTCTGTCTTAAAACTTGACAAACTTCTTCCACATCTTTCAAATATTGATCAAGAGTCATGCTCTTGATCAATAGGTCATCTACATAAACTTCCATGGACTTGCCAATTTGTTGTTTGAAAATGGTGTTGACTGCCCTTTGATAGGTAGCTCCTGCATTCTTTAATCCGAAAGGCATAGACACATAATAGTAGGAACCAAATTCTGTAATAACGAGCGAGTTTTTACAAAGATCTACATACGAGGTCCATCATAATCTGATGATATCCCTTATAAGCATCTAAGAAAGCAAAAATTTCATAACCAACTGTAGAATCTACTAGACTGTCAATTCTAGGGGAAGTGTAACTATCTTTAGGACAAGCTTTGTTCAGATCTGTAAAATCCACACACATTCTCCAACTGCCATCTGGCTTCTTGACTAGCACTGGGTTTGCTAGCCATTCTGGGTAAATAACTTCTCTAATCATGTTGGCCTGCAACAATTTTTCCACCTCTTGCTGGACAGCATGTATCCTTTCTAGGGCAAAAGATCTCTTCTTTTGTTTCACCGGTTTTCTGGTTGGGTCAATGTTGAGCTTATGGACAACCAACTCTGTTGACAATCCAGGCATGTCACTTGCTTTCCATGAAAACACATCTTTGTAATCTTTCAAGATTCTGACCAGCATCTATTTCTGTTCAGCTTGTATCCAGGATCCTATGCTGACCATGGATTCAGGGTCCAATTCATCTAACGTTATTGATTCCACTGGAACAAGATCTTCCACTGTCACCTGTTGCACCTTCATTTTTCCACTGATTGTGGCTGTATAGCAATTCTTGGCAGCATCCACATCCTCCTTAATAGTAGCTTCGCCTTCAAAAGTTGGGAATTTCATACTGTTATGGGCTGGTGAAACCACTGCTCTTAGATCAATCAATGCTGGTCTTCCCAGAATCACATTATACGCTGATGGAGCTTTTACCACCACATAATTGACCATCAGAGTCCTGTTCTGTGGTCCTTTGCCAAAAGTTGTTAACAGCTTTAACATACCCACAGGATGTATGGGTGGCCCGGTAAATCCAAAAAGAGGAGTTGACACAGGAGTCAACTCCGAGTCCGTTAGCTTCATGGATTGGAATGCACTGTGATGCAGTACGTTCTTCGCGCGCGTGTCTACGCATTCTTCGACCGCATTCTTCGTATAATCGCTTATCACCAGCCCTTCGTTGCTCACGATGGCTGGTAGTGCGTCTCTTGGACCGTACTTAACGGTTCCCATTACTTTCTGTTTCTTTGCTTCTCTGTCCTTTTCTATTCTGCCACTTTTCTCTTCCTGAGCAGCCTTATTAACTCCACCCGGTCCACCCACAATCATGTTCACAGTGTTGATTGGGTCATTTTCTCTATGCCCATCTGCATCCGGAGACGGATCTCTGTGTCTCCTCTGATTGTACCTGTCATGACCGTTATTCTGTTTTTTAAATTCTCTCCTTCCTCTGGGATTATCTCCCTGCGCTCGATCGATGCATTCATCGATCTTTCCTTCCATCGCTGTTGCGTCTATATCTCTGATCAGATCCCTACACTGTTCAGAATCATGTCCAATCTCTTTATGATACTTGCACCATCTGGTATGGTCTCTCTTTTCCCTTGGACCCCTCAATGGAGGGGGAGTCTTGGCAATCCCTTTCTTTTCCATAATTGCCAGAATTTTGTCACGAGATCTATTCAGAGGAATAAGGTCTTTGTCCTGCAAAGCACCTTTTTTTCCTAGCCTTTCAGAAATGGGAGCGGTTACCTTGTCCCAAACAGATTTTCTCTTTTTGTCAGTCCTATCATCAACCTTTCCTTTTTTAGAATCCTTGTGGGATTCTTCCCTCTTGGCTCGGTTATCCTCTTCTCCTTGGCAATGTCTGTATGCAATTTCCAGACATTCTTCCATTGTATTCGGATTTTTGCTGCTCAGCTTCGCATGTAGCCGCCCTTCTTTCAGACCTGCTACGAAGGATGCTACTAGGAATTTATCATCCAGATCTCCTATCTGGGATGATTCTCCGTTGAACCTTTTTATAAACTGCAACACTGTTTCATCGCTTTTTTGTCTAATAGTCAGTAAATATGTCCGGTTTCTCTAGAAGGGTCTTGCTGCGATGAATGAATGCATGAATTTTCTGGTCAGAGTTGGGAAATCCGGTATGGATCTGGGGTTCAACTTGTTGAACCAATCTCTGGCCTTCCCTTTTAGAAGAGTTGCAAATGCCCTGCATTTCAACTCTTCTGGAGCATTATAAAAATTCATGTGCTGGATATACTGATGCATATGATAATATGGATCTTTAGTTCCATCTGATGCCTGGATCTTTGGGATCTTAAATCCGGGAGGACAAGGAAATGTTAGGAAATCTACGCGTGAACGCAGCGGAATTCAAAATTTTGATTACCTTTTACCCAAGATCGACTTCGTTTAAGCAATAAACAAATAAGTAATAGACGGTGGTTACCTTGGTCGATCTATAAGATCGACGCTTTGACCGTCTAAGGAGAGTAGTTCTGCATAGAGCCGCCCAAGTGTTCGGCCTCTACCGTTAGTCCACACGAACAGCCCGCCGGAATCCAATCATAGATTGCTATTGGAAAACTCCGGTTGCTAGACCGGCCTTTTTCCCCTCTCTCCAACTCTCTATAGGATGCTCTCTATTTTACACAAGAACTATTAGCTCTTGGAATTATGATGTACAAAAGGGCTTGACACCCACCTCTTATTTATAGTAGAAGGTGGCGCCACTTCAAAGTGTGGAGGAGAAGAAACCTTTTTCCAATAAAATAAGCAAAATATATTTGATTGATTTATCTCATTTATTATAATATCTTATATTAAATAAATCTAGGATATTGTCAATATCTTATATTGAATATTTCCAAGATAATGTCAAAATATAATATTGACTATTTTTATTATATTACCATAAATCAATTTAAACATGTGTATATATCACATATATAATACACAAATAAATCTATATATATATATATATATATATATATATATATATATATATATATATATAGTGTTGCGCATGCTAATAACTAATTTGCATAAGTGCCACACGCTACATATATATTATTTATATATATATATATATATATATATATTAATATCTAATATTAATATTTGGTAATACCATTAATTAAATTGCACAATCCAAGTGTATCTTATACACACACAAATTGTGCCACCTTAGCCAATAAATTGGCATCCGGAATATTCTTTAATTAATATAATACTATTAATATCTTGTATTTAATTTATTCATAATAAATAAATACCACCATATTAATTTACCACTATAACCTTTATAGTCTCGAGATAAACTTTCCTTATTTGGTTATCATCTATAACCACATTTTAATCCGGCTAGATGTTCTTATGTGTGTGACCCGATAGGCTTCCGAATATGTTGGCCGTAGACACAAAGTGCAAATTACGAAAATGCCCTTCATGCCCAACGATCACGGGATAGCGTCTAGTAACACACCGTGACCCCAATCATCGTAAGAGTCAAATGCAATGACTACTACCTTTCATGTGAAACAGTTACCGTGTAACTTACAATCCTATCGCTGTAATAATATCCATACGGTCGTACGTCGAGTGTCAAAACATCAACGACCGTATCTTATAATCTGGATATCATGCTCTCTCGAAGTAACTCATTTACTCCCACTTTGCAAATATTCATGAGAGTAAGACATTCCTTATAAGAAGGCCATTTCGGATATTCGATCCCAATCATAGGATACGCGATTCCCAGACGACCAATCATGTATACACCGTATGCTTCAGTATCATACCCAATCACTACCGCATGAACGCCCCGTGGCTATGGGAAACCTCAATAGTGTCAAAGCATGACAATCCATGCCGTGATTCCATGAAGACTCCGGTCTTAAGGATAATTACACAACCGTCACATAGTGTGACACTTATCCGTGTAAGTGGCTCATTCTAACGTACGCATTCTCTAATACACGTCCACGTACAGTCCAAGTGTCTCTACTCTTCGATAGACGAGATCTATCCCCGCCCTTAAAGACGAGAAGACATCTAATACGTGCTAGCTTTGTTTATACTATCATTGCCCCGTTTAATAGTACATCGCCTTAGAGACATTTAAGTATCAAACTCATTAAAGTGATTAGAGATCTCATCAACCATAATCGCCTATCATGGTTTCTCTATCACAGCTTAATACTAAGAACGTTATCATATAACAATTCATAATTGGTTCTTTAAAAGAACATATATATGACAACGAGAAAAGCCATTTAATATATGTACAAACATAAAGAAATAGTAGAAATGATCCGACCCGGTCGGATCCGGTCCAACCCGATTGGGTTTAGGACACTATTCCAACAATCTCCCACTTGGCCTAAAACCAATCACTCGCACACACAAGACAAAGTTGAAACACAAGAATCTCATGCAATACTCGCAACCAGCCCTAGCCTTAAACGGTTCGCTATCCGTGGGGACTCAGACTATCTTCATACCATGCTCCAAATGACCAAGTCAAAGGAACCGCCTCAACACACACACGAATCTCCGACGAGACCCTGGTCCTTGCTTCAAGCAATGAATCCACTTACTATCTTAGCTATATAGAAAAAGTGGAAGAACCGTACAAGGTTCAGAAATGAACCTTCTAGATACATGTACTGCTCCCCTTGCGCCTCCAAGGCACTACTGTGTTTTGGCTCAGTTGTAGAATTTACAGCGACCCATAGGCTAGAACATTTCCAGCTTACTGTATCACTTAATCAAAGTCACTACAAACCCAGACTGTAGCTCCCACTCGCATTCGTAAGACTCAGGATATACGTCTGTATATCTACGTTTATTTAATTCCAAGTTTCAATAAACTAGGAACTCTTCCTTAACTTGTTTAAGGATATTCTCGACATTCACCGTTTTACTTCCATACTTGCTCATGACTCTTCAAGGACTATGAACAATGGCATATCTCTTATGATGGTTCTCATCGCTGTAGCAAAGAAAACCTTCCATAATCATCATCTTTCACCTCATCTTTAGGACCAACGTCCTAATATAGATAGATCTTGAGAACACAGGCTAGCAGTACCCCGTATCGCGATCTATGCTAAACTTCTTTTAGCATCACATCTATATAGGTAAACTATAATCTAATAGCAGTTCAATCTATCACTATAGATTCTTATTTCTAAAAATAAGAACTGCTAATCCAAGTGCTTTCGTAAAGACCTTGAACTACCAAACAGTAATTGACTGTGACATGGGGTGATAATTCCTGAGTGAGATATCTAACATCTTGCTCAAAAATCATAACACACTCCCACTATCCATCTTGCACATTGGGCATATCCTTCTTTTGACTAAATCAAACTCCTTTGACTGTCAAACAAAGAAATCGTCTAGAGAATCTTGTTTGAGTCCATAAATGGATCTCATGGGCTTACATATCATGTCATCGTCTATGAACATCGAGCTTTCTGCCCAACGCCTTCAACACTATCATATAGCCATGACATGAAGTTACAACAAGCATAGTCTGAATAGAACTGGGCTCAGCCTTACAGGGACATTCCCTCTAGGTAAGACAGACTAGGTTCATAACCTGGTTGTCACTGATGGAATCTAATTCATATATTATGGCTCCTGGCCATATCTCTCAATCTTGCCTTTCAAACATTCTTTCATAAGTCGTGAGATATTCATTCTTCAAGATGAACATACCAGTAGCCCTTTCAGGCTTTAAGGTTATCCACAGACTTACAGAACTTTTGTGTGCACTGAGCAGTGTTATACACCTCATCGCTATGCGGCGTCTGCTCATGTTCCAATGGTTGAATGTATCTTTGTGGTTCTCAACCTCTTTTGAGATCTTATTCACTCCCACTGTTTCTTTTGGAAGAAACACTTCCTTTAGAAGACAGCATGTTTGGAGACAAACATTTTGCTCCGCGGACAAGTAAATAATATCCAGCGTACTTGCTAAGATATTCCACAAAGTTGCATATGTCGTACTAGGCTCCAAGCCTTTCTGACTTTGCCTATGACAACTTCAAATCATCGGTTAAAATAGATTCGACATTATCCTCTTCCATATCTAATATGGAATTTATTCAACCATTATTCTTTGGAACTCGGTTAAGTATAAGGGCACTATCCCGAAACGGGTAAGGGATACTTCGCATGGCTTGCATCACACTTTTATCATATAAAGTGTCGTTTCCATTTTGGGAACACAATCTAATTGCATATCTAAATGATGGTATCCTTCAAGGGAGAATCTTATTCCTTTTCAGATGACTTCTGAAACACCCTTCAGGTATTAATTACTTCAATCCAATTGAAGATTAATTCCTAAGTATCTCATCAATCTCATATTCGTACAAGCTCGAACTTTTCAGGCTTTTCGAATTATGCACTTCACTGAGTACACTTGACTATTTCTAAAAATAGTCGTTGAGACTAATAAACAATTATTTGTGGCATTAATTGTCACAAGCCAACAAACACCGGTATGTTTAGGCTTTAGACAATTTTTCTAGAATTTATAACCTTTTCATAAAAGGGTATTTTAGTCATCTTTAGGTAAGATTCGCATCGCCCACATGATTCATAATCACATGGTTCAGACATCATCTAAATGACATTTGATTATACATTTCTCTTCCAGAGAGTCGACATCTAGAACAACTACAAATATCAAGGATAACAACCATACAAATATTTAGTTGAGGTTTCATCACACATATCAACTATATAGTGACATCAATCTAGTATGTTAGATTCAGTGACTTTTCAACTTTATCGGAATAACATTTATTCTTTACAATTGAATATGTCTACTAAATCCTTACAAATAACTGAAAGTATGTTCTTCATAAGAACCGGAACATAATAACATTTATTTAGTTCCCTTATCAGTTTACTAGATTCAGAATATGGTAAGTGTTACAACGTTTGTTTCACCTTCCATATATGTATTCAATCTTTCTAATTTAATCACACTCGTAAGGTATCATATATCTTAGAGTTGACTTTGAACTTAGATAGATTTATCTCAACTCATTTGCCTAGAATAGAAACTCCTATAAGTTCTCTATTTAAGCACATGCCCTAACTTTCCCTTTTAATCCTTTAAGCACTTGAAAAATGTTTTTTATTGTAGTCTTCATAAGACTTAAGAAAGATCACAAGAGCCATGTCCTTAATTTCCTTTCATAAACAAAATCTAAAGTTTATTAAATAGTTTATTTAACATTTTGAATCGTATTCAAAACATTGACTATTTAATTAACCTTTAAACAATGATAGAATTAAGTCGATACTTAAATCTTACAATTTTGAAAACAACTTTCCCAAAATTCGATGTGGTCATTCTTATTCAACGTTTGAATTAATTGTCATCGTATGACAGAATGATCATCTTGGATCGTATCCAATATATGACTAATTCGTTGAAACTTATTTCAATGGATTTAATCATATCATGAGCTTCCGCTTTCATTAATAATTAAAGTCTCGGAGCACTGCATCAATTATGTAATCTCCTTGTCTCTAACTACTATAACGGGATTGCTCATGTCATTGCTTATTTTAAAAGGATTAAAATTACTTAACCATATTTGAGAACGTTTCTCAAAATTAACAGTCATAATTTGGTTTTACTAATCGAGAATTAAACATAAATATAAAGTTTGCTAAAACTACAACATAAAAATGAAAATAAATGAGTGTTGTTGTTTATACACGAAAAATCAAAAATGGTCTTTTGGTTTATGATTTTGCTCCCACTAGTCAACTACTCCCAATTGACTTTCAAGAATTATTAATTTCTTTAGTGGACAAGATCCCACTAAACTACCGCGACCCCTTCTTTGGCTGGTGGGCCGAAATAGTCTAATAGGTAGACAACAACCCTTTGTCAATCGTATCTTATATGACTCTTGTTGTTTGACTAGTCAACTCTTTGATAATTTTCATCTTATGATGTAGTCAAACCCTTGCCTCTAAAATCCAAACGACCCCGCTTTGGCTGGTGGCCGAGAGAATTTTTAGTCAAGTCATAACCCCAATATTCGTGAGATCTCATACGATCATATCTCAATAATGACGATATACCCGAGGTAGGTCAACCCCCTGCTTTGGCTGATTAGTTGGATCCGAACAAGGGCTCTTCACCGTCATTATAATATGGGGAGGCAATTTCAACTTGATTCTTTTGAGGTGGAAGTATTTATGTAAATTAATTCACTTAATTAATTTTTATTATGGTCTCATCAAGTATATCTATCTCTATAGACATACATCCTACACATTCATCTAGATCGTGCCTAGTCATGCATCTATCGTATCATATAAAATAAATACAAGCACAAAATAAATAAATGCGTAAAGTAACCGGTATGATCATGGACTTTTCCTATGTGCGGTTTCGAATACAAACTGACGAAACCGCGGGTCACAATCTAAGGGTAGCTGCAACCGCCAAAAGGATCTTTAATGCGCCATTCTCCAATGGGATCTTTATTCTTCTTTCTTTGGTCTCCATCTTCTGCTCCATTCTTGTTACATTTAATTCTATCTAATAAAATAAATACACCCGCCGCACACGGGGGGAGCTTACGGGAATGGGATAAATGCAGAAAATAAACTAGGTCACGTTCTTCATAACGGCCTAGGACAATTTTTAAAACCAAGAGAAAATTTAAATCATTCACATCTATCCAATTGGTCGAGTCCATGATCAATCGGGGTCCATATAATCATATTATATCTATTATATCTAATCCATACAATAACATCTTATGAAAAAGATAAAATTAAAAATTAACTACTTGCGTCATAATTAATCAATTAACATTTAATCTATTAAATAATTTTATCCAATCAATTAACTAATTAACATTTTAATTAAATGATTTTAATCGAAATAAAATTAACGATTAATTTTAAACCGATTTTAATTTTAATTTTAATTAATTAGAAATATTCCAAAATAATTCAAAATTAAAATTATTTCTCTTTTGTTTCTTTCCTTTTGATTTGTAATCAAAAGGGATGCCTTTGGTTTCCTAAACCAAATTTGTCTTAGGCCTGACCACTTTTCAAAATCAAAATTTTGGAAGTGGCCTAGGCCTAGTCCTTTTACAAAACAAATATTTGAAAAAGGGCCTAGGCCTATTCCAAATCAAATATTTGGAAAGGCCAAATAATTTTGGTTTAGGCCTGGCCACTTTCCAAAATCAAAATTTTGGAAGTGTCCTAGACCTAGGCCTTTTCCCAAATCAAATATTTGGAAAGGGTCTAGGCCTATTCCAAACAAAGTTTGGAAATGCCATTATTATTTTAATACCATGTGGCATCCCAATGGCCCAAACTATTTGAACCATTGGTTAGCCACATGACACAACTAAACAAAGGAGATATCAATCACAACTATAAACCATATTGAATCAAAAAATACACAAAACAAAAGTTTGGAGATCCGCCAGCATTGACCGGTCAACCGACTGCCTGCAGCAGGCGGCCCTGCCGCCGCCGCTGCCGCCGTTGGGGTGGTGCCGCCGCCAGTCGGCCGAGCACCACAAGATCTCGTTTTTTTTCTTTTCATGTATCAATTTTGTAAATCAAAAAAATCTTTCATCTTAGAATTACGTGATTTAAACGATAAAATTAACTACGCAATTTAACATGCTTATTGCTTAAGCTCGAAGCTCTCTCTGATACCACTGTTAGAAATCCACACGGGAACGCAGCGGAATTCAAAATTTTGATTTCCTTTTACCCAAGATCGACTTCGTTTAAGCAATAAACAAATAAGTAATAGACGGTGGTTACCTTGGTTGATCTATAAGATCGACTCTTTGACCGTCTAAGGAGAGTAGTTCTGCATAGAGCCGCCCAAGTGTTCGGCCTCTACCGCTAGTCCACACGAACAGCCCGCCGGAATCCAATCATGGATTGCTATTGGAAAACTCCGGTTGCTAGACCGGCCTTTTTCCCCTCTCTCCAACTCTCTATAGGATGCTCTCTATTTTACACAAGAACTATTAGCTCTTGGAATTATGATGTACAAAAGAGCTTGACACCCACCACTTATTTATAGTAGAAGGTGGAGCCACTTCAAAGTGTGGAGGAGAATATTTGATTCATTTATCTCATTTATTATAATATCTTATATTAAATAAATCTAGGATATTGTCAATATCTTATATTGAATATTTCCAAAATATTGTCAAAATCTAATATTGACTATTTTTATTATATTATCATAAATCAATTTACACATGTGTATATATCACATATATAATACACAAATAAATCTATATATATATATATATATATATATATATATATATATATATATATACATAGTGGTGCGCATGCTAATAACTAATTTGCATCAATGCCACACGCTACATATATATTATTTATATATATATATTAATATCTAATATTAATATTTGGTAATACCATTAATTAAATTGCACAATCCAAGTGTATCTTATACACACACAAATTGCGCCACCTTAGCCAATAAATTGGCATCCGGAATATTCTTTAATTAATATAATACTATTAATATCTTGTATTTAATTTATTCATAATAAATAAATACCACCATATTAATTTACCACTATAACCTTTATGGTCTTGAGATAAACTTTCCTTATTTGGTTATCATCTATAACCACATTTTAATCCGGCTAGATGTTCTTATGTGTGTGACCCGATAGGCTTCCGAATATGTTGGCCGTAGACACAAAGTGCAAATTACGAAAATGCCCTTCATGCCCAACGATCATGGGATAGCGTCTAGCAACACACCGTGACCCCTAATCATTCGAAGAGTCAAATGCAATGACTACTACCTTTCATGTGAAATAGTTACCGTGTAACTTACAATCCTATCGCTGTAATAATATCCATACGGTCGTACGTCGAGTGTCAAAACATCAACGACCGTATTTTATAATCTGGATATCATGCTCTCTTAAAGTAACTCATTTACTCCTACTTTGCAAAGATTCACGAGAGTAAGACATTCCTTATAAGAAGGCCATTTCGGATATTCGATCCCAATCATAGGATACGCGATTCCCAGACGACCAATCATGTATACTCCGCATGCTTCGGTATCATACCCAATCACTACCGCATGATCGCCCCGTGGCTAGGGAAAACCTCAAGAGTGTCAAAGCATGACAATCCACACCGTGATGCCATGAAGACTCCGGTCTTAAGGATAATTACACAACCGTCACATAGTGTGACACTTATCCGTGTAAGTGGGTCAGTCTAACGTACGCATTCTCTAATACATGTCCACGTACAGTCCAATTGTCTCTACACTTCGATAGACGAGATCTATCCCTGCCCTTAAAGACCGAAGACATCTAATACGTGCTAGCCTGTTTATACTATCAATGCCCTGTTTAATAGTACATCAGCCTAGAGACATTTAAGTATCAAACTCATTAAAGTGATTAGAAATCTCATCAACCATAATCGCCTATCATGGTTTCATAATTGGTTCTTTAAATGAACATATATATGACAACAGAAAAGCCATTTAATATATGTACAAACATAAAGAAATAGTAGAAATGATCCGACCCGGTCGGATCCGGTCCAACCCGATTGGGTTTAGGACACTATTCCAATAGGAAATGCATCAATGACCTCAGTGAAAGGAGATACCAGCCTAAACTCATCGTGCTTAGGCTTAAGAATAGCATCTAACTCCGTCTTGGCGTTATCACCACCTGGGTGAGTCACTACCACTCTAATGCTAGATTCTGCTTCCTGTTTCTCTTTTTTAGCAGTTTGAAGCGGAGTAGGTGCTTCAGAAATATCATTGTCCTGATTTCTCGCTTTCAAAATTGCCTCAAATATGGCTTTTATCTCTTCTCCTTTGAGATTTGCCAAGTTTTCTACCAACATTTGTTTAACTGCGTATGGGTTGCTTGTCTGCCCTTCTTCAAGAATTCTCTTTCCGGTAACTTGATCGTTTCGATCTGGGCTTTTTTCTCCGGTTTTTTCTTTCTCGGGTTGATTTTGTTGCTTCTTTGAATTTCCTTGATTTCTTGCCATTTCTTTTAACAATCACTCACTAACTAGAATTAACCCTCCTTCTAGCGCCAAATGATGTAGTTCGAATATTACAATCGGGTAATTGGGTAATTCTAATTAGGAAAACAATATAAGAACAAAGAGATTTGTGTATAATTTTGAACTGACTCTTTGAGAGAGATGCCTACGTATCCAATTTATCGAATAAACTGGAATCAAGTCCCCCACGTAGTTCAGGGTGTTCTTTATATAGTAGTGGATCGTGAATCTCTTCCTGGACGTGCTGGGAAGTTATTATCGTTTATCATCTGGACGTGGGGTCTACCCACGTCCGTAAGCAGTTGAGACGTTGTTGACCCGGTATTCACCACGTTCAGCCTATTATTCTGTCCAGAAACCCTTCTGGTCAGAATACGTTGGAGTCCTGCTCCTCTGACTATTCTGTCTAGCGTCTTGATCTGGTCAGCGCTTGGTGATCTAGCTTGACTGGCTTATTTATCTTTATTATCTAACTTTCATACTGGGCCCGGCCCAATTACGAATAATCCGACCCAGTGGGCCTACATATCATCATCGGCCTTTTATTCCAAGGTGAAGATTTGTTAGTGTTGGTGGGCCAAAAGCCCTCAATCACTTTTTTGTTTGTTTTTCCTAACATTTTCTTTTCAACGTTAGTGGAGTTCAAAAGTCTGAATTCGTTTTTTTTTTTTCAAATTATCAAGCAGAATTCACAGGTACACATATATATACGGTTCAAACATCCCACTTTTTAGGATAAATGTACATTGTATAGAAACCTTTTTCTTCATCATTAGTAAAAAAAACTCGTTTATTAAACAAAAAGAATGTTAAATTGAATAGAAATAAAATTTTTTTGTTTTTTTTGTTTTTTTGTTTAAGCGGTCATCTTATTCATTCATGCGGCAACCAAAAGGTCCAAAAAAAAACATTGTTAGAAAGCATCCAAGCTCCACAAGGAGAAGAAAACACTATAGAAGTATGCACAAAAAATAGCTACTCAAAATCCCATCAAGCGAGTCGCAAGTTCTTCACCCTTTCTCTCACCTGAGATGCCAACACAAAGGCCGGGGGCCTCTCCTCCTGTAAATAGAAATCAATTTTACTTACTGAAAAGATTTAGGATATATAAATAAATATATATATATATATATATATATATATATATATATATATATATATTCACTTTTTAGGATAAATGTTAAACCTTTTCTTTCATCATTAATAAAAGGCTCTTTTATTGAACAAAAAATAATAATGTTAAATTAAACAGAAATCAATTTTATTAACAGAAAAGAGAAAGTCCAGCCGAATGCTAGATAGATATATAGATATTACGAGTGATAACCCGATTAAAAACATCAACCAAAGACAGAAGTCTCTTCTTTAATTGTGAATGAAACATGCCCTGTTATATATATAGAGAGAGAGAGAGATAGATTGGTAGATATTCATGGATTTAGTCAAAGTACGTATATGAGTAAGATTTTATATCAGCTAAGGCTCGAGGTGACATGCCTTACGGGCATCACAGCGATCGTGGTTGCGGCAAATCAAACCGAGGAAGATGAAGTCGCAATGACATGTCTTGGAACACTTGGTCACAGTAGTCACACACATCGAGCAATCTGCAGCTCAACAGAGGTGGTAAGTTGTTACAGTTAATTTCTAACAGACTTTATGATGAGTGGTATATCTCAACAGTGTATCTAATGCACAAGACTGAATGCCGCATTTATTCAGAAATTGGAAAATCAGGTCGTGTCAGAACTGTGACTTACAAATCAGGTCATGTCTTTTCTGACATGGAAAATAAGGTAAACGTAAGGATCCTTACGTTTAAACGTAGGGAAATTCAAACGTAGTAGTTAAATTAGGAAGCTAGTAGATTCAATTAAAGTGCATTTCTCTACGTTTAAACGTAGATTCAAACGTAGTGTTTCTACGTTTAAAGTGCATTTTTCTACGTTTGGAAGTGGTAGATGACAACTAAGGTTGTTGTATAGGTACTTGTTCAATATACACCACATGAACGAGCCATTTCTCTCATTCCTTCAAAGTTTTTCAAGTTAATCTCAATTTTTTAATCACTTCTTAATCTTTCAAGTCCATTTCTTCATCATTTTAGTGCTCAAATGGGTAAGTTTTTGCTATGTAACTTGTCTTAATTCAAGTGCTCAATGTGGTTATGTTATTTATATTGTAGTAATGATATATGTATTTAACAGAAATGTGTGTTTTGAGTACGTTGTTTATGTAATGTTTATACATCTAAGTAGTGTGTTTAAGAGTTTTCTTTGTGTTATTCTGTAGGGTTGAGTAGGGCTTAGTGTAAGTATGTTTTGTTTCTATTTATGATAAATTTGTTTATGTAGGGTTTGGAATTACTATATTGAATGTCTATAATGCATTTTAAGTTGTTATCAAAGTTGATATTGAATGAGTTAATAATGACTTGAATTTGATTTTTTTTAAATAGATAATCGCAACACTATGATTGTTGTCTCGTTCAACGGAAAATTTACGTATGATCCTCTCTATAACCGGTGGAATCATGTAACTGGATCGATGTTCTCATTATTTGTCCCAAAGAACATAAGATTGAATGCGTTATTGAATAAATTGAACGTGAGGCTTGGTATTAATCGGTCTGATTCATAGCTCGGCATAAAAGATTTGTTTACTTATGGTACTGTGGGGAATATACCACATGATGATATCTTAGACGACGAGACACTAAATGGTTACATCGAAGCGCCTCTGACAGTAAAAATGTAACTTTTTGCGTGAATGCCACACCAATAGAGGCAAACAATGAACCGATAACTGCGTTTTTTCGCATCAGTTGGCTTGTTGAATTTCCTTACGTTTAAACATAAGAATCCTTACGTTCGGACATAAGGATCCTTACGCTTACCTTATTTTGCATGTCAGAAATGCATTACCTAATTTGCAAGTCAAATGTCTGACACGACATGATTTTTCAATTTCTGGCATTTATTTGGTGAACAAAATGCCTTATTTCGCATGTCAGAAAATGCATCACCTGATTTGCAAGTCAAAGGTCTGACAATACCTGATTTTTCAATTTCTGGCATTTATTTGGTGAACAAAATGCCGCACTAAAACTAATATTCAATGTGAGATTTTAGTCCCACGTACTTAGCATATATGGATTAAGAGAATCATTATGTTTTTGAATATTTATTCGTTTCATAGTATAATGGGAAGCAAAGAGTTTTGGTTCAAACAACTTCACAATCCCATTGCATTTTAGGATGGAACAACAAGTTCTGGACAATTTTGAAATAAATTATTACGTTAGGAAGTAAAGAATTTTGCTTCCAACCAATTTCATAACCCCATAATTCCATTTAAAAATGCTTGAACAATCCAATGCGGGTCAAATGAGATAATCTTCTTTGAACACTAAGATGACCGGGAGCACGTGTATGTGGAAAGATATTGGGTGCACCGCATCCACTGACAAACTGTACATCTTTTATTTTTAAATTGAATTCATAATATGTGGTCTAGATTTGTTTACCGGTCAAAATTAGATGCTGGTGGATATCCCACAAAAACTTCCCCGTGTATGTATGTGTGTATATATTTGTATATCATTCACTTTGACTCAAATCCATGTTCAAGTTGTTTTTTCTTGCTTTTTCGTTTTCTGTTACACTTCCTATATGTACTGCTGCTGTTGTCATTGAACAATCTATGAAAGAATATTTTCTCCCTGCTATGTTTTTGCACATTTTCTATCTTTGTGTGATGATTTATAGAATTTAAATTGGCGGTTAGGTTTGCCTTTTATAGTTTTCATTTCATTCCATTTCAATATAAATGATAATCTTCTTCTAAATAAATTAAAAAATAAACTCAAATCATTCTTTGGAGTGAAAAAGTGGTGAAAGTCTTTTCACAGTACAAAAATTCTTAATACCCAACATTCTTGTTTCCTTTTTACAATTTAAATTTATGCTTTTCTGCGCTAATTGATTCTGGCTGAAATTTCAAATAAATTTTAAAAATTTACCTAACCCAAATTTTAGTTAAAATGTCATTAGAATACTGTACTCCCTTCGTCTTGTAATATATGACATTTTAGCCTTTTGCTCTGTCTCATAATATAAGGTCTTCACACGTCCCAAGTGGATATTAAATGCACTGTTTTCATTTTCACACTAAACAATGCAATATTATAAGTTACTCTCTAAGAACAATACAATATTTTGCCTTAAAATGTTAAAAATAATTCATTTATTAGTTCTTTAAACTGTGTGAAAAAGCCAACAACCCTTATACAATGGAACGGTGGGAGTAATTGTTATCCTCACTCCTCCCTAAAGAAAATCAAAACACAATGAAATCTAAATACACTGAAGTGTTGTTTTTTAGATTGATGAAAATGATACAATCCTTTATATAAAAGATAAATTATACTTTAAGATTAAGACAAAACTACAACCAATTTATTTGATTATAAACAATAATGTAATGCCCCGTTCCCGGACACCGAGTCTTTATCCGGAAAAAGAACGTTCGGCACGTATAAAATAAAATAAATTTCACTTTATACGTAAGCCACTACTACGTCGTATCGAGTTAAGCAAACGAAGCAAAAGACTTGGGTAATTTTTTTTTCAAACAACCTATAATAGAAACTCAATATCTAAAGATAGAAATGTAACATTTATTACAATGGGAAAATAAGCCAAACGAAAACCAAAACGTACGGAAAACCTCCAAACGTAATCTAAAAGAAATTATAAAATTCCAACCAACTCCAAGTCTCGAAATAATGAATAAAACATGATTAAATAAAACACTCTTCAATTCCGGCGCCCTCGAACGTCGTCATCAAAGTCCTCCTCGAACTCCAGATTTACCTGTTCATCTTCTCTCCCCCAAACACATAAATAAAAAATGCATTTGAGGTAAGTACAAAGTACTCAATAAGAGGTAGAAGCTACAAATTAACTAAGGTTTATAAACAAGTGTTGTGATTAAGTGAATTATCTTTCTGAGACCAACTTAATCTAAGGTTCACTTCATGTCCATCAACATGTCATGATTAACTGTTTCTAACTTAGCTTATCTGTGTTACATCCGCATTCTAGGGCACTACGCATAGTGCTGCCCACCACGAGACATCTGGGTGCAACCTATTGGTGGATCACACTAATAGCCACGGGCTAGTCCCGATAGTATACGCATTCGGTGAAGTCCCTCTACTCCTAGTGCCCTCTAATAGCTAGCAAAGCTATCATTCCACGAGTACCCTCTACTCCTGGTGCCTCTAGAAAGGCCAGCAATTTACTCATTTTATCCGAAAGCCTACACAATGCGATATAAACTTGTGCCTTACCAAGAATGACATAATGTTTAATCTTTTAGTTGCACAAGTATGTTTATTATTAATGATTAGCTATCCACCTAAGTGTTTTCAAGTAAGCTCCCTCACAAACTCAACTCTCTTTCCTAGACCTCTAGACACGGACAAGGCATAGCAATTACACAGACATTGATGAATACTACTTCATCAAAGCACAAGCTCTTTCATGCCCTTCCGACGGTCCCGAACTTCAACTCCCTTTAAGAGTACGTCCGGTGCCGGAACCAAACGCATCAGAAACTCAATAGGGGCTTGTTCAAGTTTATTTAATGTTATTAGATCAAGGATTAACATTTAGGATTCATATCATAGCTAAAAAATCATCTTTTTCCCCAAAAATGAGTTCCAGTGCGCCCACACCAGGTTCAGTGCGCATGCACTAAGCCTCTGTACGTAAAAATTTGAAAAATGCTCAGCCAGTGCGCCAGCAATGGGGTTGGTGTGCACGCACCAACACTCTGTATGTAAAATTTAGCTTTCTGGTTCTCCAGTGCGTCCGCACTGGACTTGGTGCGCCCGCACCAAGCGCGGCAACTTCCAAAAACTCAATTTTTGACCTCTAATCGATCCCTAATCTTTTCCAAACTTGTCCAACATCATAATACTCAAGAAATAGCAGAAAAACATAGCTTTTATCTACCCAACTCTAAATCTTTAGGCAACATGAAGGTACGATTTCTAACATAAAACCATATCAAAACCTAACATAAACCCTAATAAACCGTAATCAACTTGTAGGAAGACCCTCTTACCTTTTAGCAAGATAAACCAACTTCAATCTCAAAAAAACTGCTGCAAAACCTTGATCTTTCACACAACTACCTATATGATCAATCCCAAAAACGAGTTACAATTGATCAAAGCCTTGTAAAACGATCAAACTACGATTATACGAACAAAAGATGATCATGAATGACCAAGAACAGCCCTTAGGGGAGAAATCATACCTTAGCAAAAGCTTCAACTTTCTTATGTTGAAACGATGCTCCTTTTAGGACGATTCTAACGCTCTACTCGAATATGAAAACGGTTGAGATTCGACTTAGAAAACGGAAGAAATCTCTCAGTCTTTTTTTCCCAACTCTCACATGCATAAAAGAGAGATTAGGAGGAGGAAATTCTGATGCAAAAGGTTAGGGAAACTAATGGGGTTTATTTTTCCTAAAATAGGAAAATTCCCAATAATTGACCTAATCCATTATTTTCCTTAATCACCCTTACAAATCAGCTTTTTCCCTTAAATTATATACATATAATTCGACATCTATATGTATATAATAACAAAAATACTTAACTCCAAATAAAGATGTTGGAAAAATAATATTTCGTTTTCACAAAATGATACGTCTGTCCTTTCCCGAAAATCGGAATATTACAAATAACATATAAATCAATTTTATTTTGACATAACATCTTTATCTTTCTTTTGAATTCCAACTCTATCTCTAATTGTATTATCTTCAATTACTCCCATGACTATTTTAATTTATACATCACCTAATTTTTTTAGGTTAAATGTTAAATTCATGTAATTTAACATAATATCAATTTTATTTTAATTGTAAAAAGAAAAACCAGCACAGTGCCAGATATATAGGATACATAGTACAATGTGCAAGTCCATAATCAAAACATCATATCCAAACACAGAAGACCTTTGTTTAATTGTGTTCTTCGTGGGTTTGCTCTGAAACATCATGGCCTAGTTAAAAGGATTAGAGAGTGACAGAACATGCTGGTACTCAAATTGTCGAAAAGATGGAACAATGACATGAAATGGAACACTGCTGAAAAAAGTCACACATGTCGAGCAATCTGCGGTTCAACAGAGATGGTATGTAACATCCCGACTTTTCAGAAAGGGTAAAATAGTAATTGGACATACCTACTACGACCTAATTATTGTTTATCCTGTTTATTTAATTAAAAAGGATTTAAATAAAATGATTTAGTTATTTTATTAAGGAATTTAATTAAATATCTATTTAAGGAAAATAATCTCCAATGTCTTGTAATAATTTTGATACGCCACTTCTGAGAAAAAAAAAAGTGAGGAACGGCGACTTAGAAGAAGAAACAGACGCAGAAGATGCCTGGAAAAGGGAGAACGTAAACTCCAATCGCAGGGCCAATCCGTTCATCGTTTCAAGATGCCGCTGTAGAGAAAAGTGATCACCGCGAAGAGACGTAACTTTGGAAAACAACATCTCATTTTTTTCGTAAGTATTTATTAGATATATAATGTTAATTATCTATCTCTCTATCAGCTTAAGCTTTTAGGAGAGATGGTAGTTCACATGGTATCGGAGCGGAAGATCCTGAGTTCAAACCCTGCTTCCAGCACAATTAAAAAAAAAAAAAAAAAACAAAGTGTTGGACCTCTCTCTTCTTAAAGGTCACACTTCCTAAAAACCAAAAAAAAAAAATCAAGTGTTGGGCCTCTCTCCCCTCTTATAGGCCCACACTTGAGGGGGCGTATTAGATATATATGTTAATTATCTATCACCCTATCAGCTTAAGCTTTTGGGAGAGATGGTAGTTCAACATGGTATCAGAGCGGAAGATCCTGAGTTCAAACCCCGCTTCCAACACAATTAAAAAAAAAAAAAACAAAGTGTTGGACCTCTCTCTCTTCTTAAAGGCCACACTTCCTCAAAAACCAAAAAAAAACAAATCAAGTGTTGGGCCTCTCTCCCCTCTTATAGGCCCACACTTGAGGGGGCGTATTAGATATATAATGTTAATTATCTATCTCCCTATCAGCTTAAGCTTTTAGGAGAGATGGTAGTTCACAGTATTCAGATTAACCCTAGTTTTTGGTATTCGTCAAGTTCGATTCTTCAAAAATTCATATCTTTCAATCTGTAGCTCTGTTTCGCAGCAATGAGTAGTCAAAACGATCGTCTTGGAGCGTAGATCATTCTAAAAATTGTTTCACAGCAAATAATCCAGGTAAGTTTCTGTTTCACACACTTTTGTAGTTCGGATTTTGCAAGAAAAATAGGATTTTAGGGTTTCTTGTTGATCAAATAGGTTTTGGGGTTGAGGATCAACAGTTGTTGCGGTTGCTTGACGTTTTGCTTTCGGTTTTACTGGCAATTAATGTAAGAGGCTCTTCCTAATGAATAATTATAGTTTTATTATGTTTAAGTTGAGTTTTGGTATAGATTGGTGGTTAGATTTCATGTTTATGTGTAGTTGTTGTCTATGTTAAACTACGACATGTTTTGAACCGGTTTCACTGTTGTTTTCTGAGTTTTTTTATGGTAAACATGTTTGGTTTGTGTTAGAAATCGTTAAGTGCATAAAATCACGTTTTAGTGTTTAACTGCGTTGAATGCGTACGCATTGGATAGCAATGCGCACGCATTCCTGTTTCATGATTGTATGGTTTTAGTCTTAGCAGGTAGCACACGCATTCATGATTCATGATGTTCCATCCTTTTCACAGTAGGTGCAATGCGCACGCATTCAATGGAATGCGTACGCATTGCTGTTTTAGAGTGGTTCAGGTTGCTCCCAGCATGTGCAATGCGCACGCATTGGCTAGACAATAACTTTCAGCATTTGTTCTGGTCAAGGAATGCGTATGCATTGACCATTAGTTTTATTAAAACGTTTGAGGACGTTGATGTTGAAATAGTGTCCTAAACCCAATCGGGTCGGACCGGATCCGACCGGGTCGGATCATTTCTACTATTTCTTTATGTTTATACATATATTAAATGGCTTTTCTGTTGTCATATATATGTTCTTTTAAAGAACCAATTATGAATTGTTATATGATAACGTCCTTAGTATTAAACTGTGATAAAGAAACCATGATAGGCGATAATGGTTGATGAGATCTCTAATCACTTTAACAAGTTTGATACTTAAATGTCTCTAGGCTGATGTACTATTAAATAGGGCATTGATAGTATGAACAGGCTAGCACGTATTAGATGTCTTCTGTCTTTAGGGTAGGGATAGATCTCGTCTATCGAAGTGTAGAGACACTTGGACTGTACGTGGACGTGTATTAGAGAATGCGTACGTTAGACTGACCCACTTACACGGATAAGTGTCACACTATGTGACGATTGTGTAATTATCCTTTGGACCGGAGTCTTCATGGCATCACGGTGTGGATTGTCATGCTTTGACACTATTGAGGTTTCCCCTAGCCATGGGGCGATCATGCGGTAGTGATTGGGTATGATACTGAAGCATGCGGAGTATATATGTTTGGTCGTCCGGGAATCGCGTATCCTATGATTGGGATCGAATATCCGAAATGGCCTTCTTATAAGGAATGTCTTACTCTCGTGAATCTTTGCAAAGTGGGAGTAAACGAGTTACTTCGAGAGAGCATGATATCCGGATTATAAGATACGGTCGTTGATGTTTTTGACACTCGACTAACGACCGTATGGATATTATTACAAATGATAGGATTGTAAGTTACACGGTAACGTTTCACATGAAAGGTAGTAGCCATTGCATTTGACTCTTCCGATGATTGGGGGTCACGGTGTGTTGCTAGACGCTATCCCGTGATCGTTAGGCATGAAGGGCATTTTCGTAATTTGCACTTTGTGTCTACAGCCAACATATTCGGAAGCCTATCGGGTCACACACATAAGAACTTCTAGCCGGATTAAAATGTGGTTATAGATGATAACCAAATAAGGAAAGTTTATCTCGAGACTATAAAGGTTATAGTGGTATTTATTTATTATGAATAAATATAATACAAGATATTATTTATGTTGATTAATTAAATATAAATATATTAGATATGTATGTCGAATTTATGTGTATATGATACACATGTATTTTACAAATTAATTAATCATAGTATTATATTAATCATGTTGACTAGTTGAATATATATGTATATATTGATATATATATGTATGGCGCACATTCATGTTGATACACGTGAATTGTGAAAGTTAGTCAATCATGACTTTATATTGTGTATTAATATTCTATATTAATATATATAGATTTGCACACATTTGTAAATTGATTTATGGTAATATAATAAAAGATATATTCAATATTAGATATTGGCAATATATATCTTGGAGAAAATATTTAATATAAGATATTGAATATTAATGAGATAAATCAATCAAATATATTTTCCTTATTTTATTGGGAAAAATTTTTCTTCTCCTCCACACTCTAGTTGGGGCGCCATATACACTATAAATATAGTATGGGTGTCAAGCTCTTTTGTACATCATAATTCCAAGAGCCAATAGTTCTTGTGTAAAAATAGAGAGCATCTTTTGGAGAGTTGGAGAGAGGGGGAAAAGGCCGGTCTAGCAACCGGAGTTTTCCAATAGCAATCCATGATGGGATTCCGGCGGGCTATTCGTGTGGACTGGCGGTAGAGGCCGAACACTTGGGCGGCTCTATGCAGAACTACTCTCCTTAGACGGTCAAAGCGTCGATCTTTTAGATCAACCAAGGTAATGATAAGGACAACGGATCTAGATTGAGATACACCAAGTTCCACACGCAAATAAGAAGAAGGAAAAGACGAGCAAGAACTTAGATCTTCCCTCGGAGTCTGCACCTCGGGTTTCACCAAGTTGAGAACGTCGCACAAAGGATGCTCAATCCTTTGATAAGTTCTCGAGCTAACACAATACCTAATCAGCAAGGTAAAGTATAAACTCACAAAAGCTTTCAATCACTGAAAAACTTTAACTTTATAAAATATCACTCAAGGATTGTCTTCCCAGTTATGTTTTGGAACAGCCATATATATAGGCTGAATTACATAGCATTTGGTAAATAAAAGATAACAACATTATCTTAGGTAAATTGAAAGGTTTACAATTATTAATAAAAGATATGAAACTCTTCAGCTTTTGGGAACATTAAATTCTGCAACTCTTGACCCTTTCGTATGCTCTTCAGCAGCCTTCTGTATTCGGTCTATATCCAGATCTTCCGTTGTCCAATAAATGCAAACCATATATGAAAATTATAGTTCTCAAAGAGATCTACAACTTTCATGAAGGACTTAATTTCATACGGATGAGTTATAAGGGTCAAAATTGCTAAATACAGTAGCTGCGCTTCAGTTTCCAGAATTTGCTGAATAGTTCCAAAATAGTAATGTGTCTTTACTGTTTGGGCTTTGAAAGTTGCCAATATGGTTCGTATCATTCCCTCCCGGCTGAAAATGATTCGTCCTCGAATCAACAAGATGTCGTAGAAGTACGCACCATCAATCTTGACACCGGTAACCTCCACAAGAAATCTCAAAGATATGCCAGGGTCAAAACCTATGCGAACAAAGAACTTGAACGCATGAGGATTTGGAGTATGCGCACCATGCTGCACCAAAAGAATACCAAAACAACCTCGTGACTGGATATATTTGGAAACGAACCTAAGGTCGGAAACAAGAGAATCAGATAAATGCAAATCCGGAGATACGTCAACATGCACCAAATACGGATCAGCAAATCTGTGCTTCAATATGCCATTATCCTCAACAATATGAATATCAACTATAGGAAGAATAGGGAGTGCATATGGAGTATCCATAACCACTAACTCATCCACTGCATCAGCAGCACTATCATCGGCAACATTGAAATCACTGACAACCTCAGCCTCAATGACTATCTCTTAAACTACATTCGGGTGTACTTCAGCCTCAATGACTATCTCTTCCTCGGTGGTAACAACAAAAACATCATCCACAACTGTATCAGCCACGGTTTTGACCTCAAACTGAACATTATCATCGTGCACCACATCATTAAGAGGATTTGGAACAATACAGTTAACATGATAGAATTTTGGTGCCTTGCCCCGTGCAGCTTCGGCAATAGTTATACCATACTGCAGAAAGAAAAGCGCGTCCTTAAACGAAGTCGATCCTGGTTAAAAGGAAATAAAATTTTAAATTCCGTTGCGTTCCCGCGTAGATTTCCTAACAGTTGATGCATTGATGAACCGTTTAGTTTATTTCCTTGTAAAGGTTGTACTAAACTAGTTGTATTCTTTTTCTTAGACTTGTGGTACTTCAACTTCAAAGATCTTTGTAAGTTTTGTTGGTACTTTTAAGACCTCGTATTGTATATGTCTTTGGGCTTTTCATCGTTGTAATTTAACTATCCATCTTTAGTCTGATTAATTTCTATTCATAGTAGCATTTATGTTTTTACCCGAGTCTTTTTAGCTTCTATTTACTTTATTTTGATACGACGACGTAGAGGCTTGCATACAATATTAGATTTATTTAATGCTATATGCGCGTTTCTCTTCCAGATAAGGGCTCGGTTTCTAGGAGCAGGGCGTTAACGTTACAGTTGGTATCAGAGCGAAGCGTACTTTCTAACCTAGGCTTCTTTTTCCTCTAAGATAGAATTCCTTTAGACTTTTAGAACCTTCCTACTTTCTCTTGAGCTTGGTGGTAATCCTCGTAAGACTAAGAATCCTTATACCGTGCTTACGTTGCACTAGGACAAAGTGAAGAGTCTTCTTAGACGAAGGTTAAGCCGAGTTCTCGGGTTTTGTTCTTCCTAGGATCCTTAGTAGAAACTCTCTCTTCTTTTGAAGTTTCCAAACCATAACTGGTCACATAGGATTAAGTGAAACCCCTTTTAAGTAAAGCTTGGGATCGGAGTCCTATGCCTACACCTTAAAGTCGAGGCCCGTTTGATTTCCTTCTTCCTTACTTTCCCTATTGAAATCTCTCCACCTTCTCAACACACGAATATCTAAGTCTACTTTTGACTTGGCCTAACTTTGTAGAGATTGATACTTGATTCAACTCTACAAATCATCCACTTTCTCTTTTCGGCATCGCTTGGTTTGAGTATATCAACATTCTTAGACCTTTGATTTGCTTAAGATGGGTTCTACATGAATTCCATGTGTAATTCTATTCTTTCCAAGTACTCCTCAGTCGCTTCAACTATTAGTGTTAAAGGTATCCTACCTTGGCTCATAGTTTCATCATCCTTGTGTTTGGCTTTATCCAACATGAGTGAATGCTTTTGTTTCCGTTTTTTCCTTTCAGGTTAAACCACTTAGCTTGCTCCAAAAATTCTGGAAATTTTCCACAATATAGAACGTTGTGTTTTCTACAAGTCTCTTTTTACACCAACTCGTTAATTATTATGTATTATTCATAAAATTCATGTTTATACCGGACACTTGATGACGGTCAAATTATACCCGTAAATGTCATCAACATTATCCTTAAATCGAGCCAAATAATATATATTCCATATTAAATCACATGTTTATATTTATTATTTAATGTTAAGTGATTATTAATAGGATATTTGGTATTTAGCCGTTTTCATTATTAAAAGCCGATTTATTGTGCGATAAATGCTGATTTTGTAGATCACGACAAATCGGGAGGATTAATGTCATTTAATCAATGAGATCAAGATAATAGAGGAAGAAAATCGGAGCATTAAATGAAAGATTAATCAGATCAACACGCAAGCATGGAGTGGGGAACAAGTCAGATAAAGCGGAGTGAAAACGCGTCACAAGGGAAGGCTCGGTCGACCGAGCCTAGCCATTCGGTCGACCGAGCGTGTAGGTTCGGTCACCCGAGCCTAATTTGATAAATGCATGTCAATCTTCTGGATTCTCCCTATGTCGGCAAAATCCCCTATATAAGCAGCAGCTACGAGAAATTGTAAAACACACCAACACATCCCTTCATTCTTTCTTCAATGTTACAATTCATAATATAGCTTTGATACAATGTAGAATAATTTGAGGGTTTCCAGCAATTTAAGGGCTGCAATATGTAAGCCTTTATTTTCTGTCTTCTTTATTTTAAGTAATTAGTCCCCCCAATTACGTTTTATCGTTTGAGTTAATTGTTCATAGTTAGATGATGTAGATCTAGGCTATGACGTTAGGGAGGTGGCGATGCCTTGTCTATGAGGATCACATACCCTACGTCCTCTACCTAGAGTCTATGTATGAATCTATGTTGTTTAATTAATGCGTATCTATGTTAGTTTATATGAATACTGTGCGAATTACTGTTTAATCTGTTCTGTATGATGAAACGCTGAGAGATATGTTCCGAGATGTAATCTGGGGACGAAATTGATTTGGGTGACCGAATAAGTTCATTCGGTCGACCGAGCCTATTCACTCGGTCGACCGAGCCCCTGTCATCTGTTAATTACGCCACGTCTTTATGGTTAGGTTAACCTAGTTGAATTTATTATCTCAGTAGGTATGGCTATGGCTACGTTACTCGCTTAGTTTAATTAAAACGTGTAAAAAGGAAATACCAATATAAAACTCTTAGGTAGGCTTATGAATTGCTCTTCACGGACGTTCAGCGTTATCTAGGTAGGTTTATATTTGGGAATTGCATGCACCTGATTATACGTACGTCGTAGATTAGCATGAGACTATAACTTGGTAATTGCTAGTTGGACGAGAGCTTGAGTGATCGTTTAGGAAGTACGCCTAACCATAGGAATGTTGCCTAGACGAGGTGTACGGTCAATATCGGCATCCTTAGAGTCGTAAGCGTGTGAGTTATATGAGATGGAGGCACTTAAAAGGCGAAGTCACGTAACAATATCACAGTGATCTAGCGACCTAACTGGTGCTAAGTCAAGTTTAAGGGGATGACTCCCGTAGCCAATCTAAGATAGATACAAACGGATTGACAGTTAATAAGTTCAGTTTATTATATAAATTATCTAGGTCCAAACGATAAAGACTATAATTGGGGAGGTTAATTACGTTGTGTCGAGTCGTGTCTTTACCTTTCTTGTCTTATGTTGGTCGTAGACCGCCTCTATATCCTTGACATGTTTAATTAATTGTTTGTATATAAGATGATCCACAATTGGTTCCCTGTGGGATCGACCTTGATTCACTATAGCTATACTACGATGGGCCTAGTCCTCTTGCTAGTATTGGTTTATGGTGGTCAAGTATATTATAACCTGATTGACCCGTGATCAACACTCTGTCCAGCTTTTACTACGATGGGCCTAGTCCTCAGTGTTTACTAATCTGGAAATTCTGACAGCTTTTGACCGACTTTATTTCATTCAAAAATTCCAATATTTTTCCATCACCTAGGAAACTCCAGTATTTAAACATTTTCTCTTTGGATCGTGCTCAAATTCCTCTTCGTTTGTTCTTTACAAATTGATATTGTCAGATCCAGAGTAAATATAATACATAGCAACCTAAAAGGAATTCTCACCTCTTTGACTTAGGGTTTGGGCTAAGAGAGTAGTAAGTTATGATTTTTATGTTTAGGAGTTCCCCGTGGTTGATCTTCTTCTGAGTTAGACCTTTTAGTAGGATGCTTGTAAAGCCAACGTTATAGTTTCTTTTGCAGTTGTAAACAAGAACCAATAGGCTATCCTCCAGCATGCCATGTTGATGTTCAGACCCTTATCGTGCACTTTTGTAATTGTTCCTTTTCTGGTAATTTATTTCTCATGTAATGCTTCACTTGAGATCTTTAAACTCAGCAAATCCTCTCCGCTTATTGTCATGGATTACCTCATAAATAAGTTCTCTTCAAAATTCTACATTGTTGCACTTCCATCATTCATTTCAAATTCAAATTTGACTAAGCATTCTGATGTCAGAACATTTTTCTTACTTGTGTTCATTCTCAGCTCCCCTCCTAGGGGTAGTGTCGATGTTGTAACTTTTTCACCTAATGCTGCCTGTTCTTTGAAAGTGTGCATATCTTCTTTTGCCAGTCAAATTTTAAGCATACCATGACTTTCATTTTCAATTACTTACCCTTAACATTCTAGCAATTTATGACAAACCAGTTTCAAGCAGAAGGTAGACTTTTTTCAAGATGCCTTCCGAACCTATCTAGCCAACCAACATTTGAACTCCAAAACTTCTAATGAATTTCAATCGAGATTAATGTACCTTGTACCATTCAATCTTAAATCTATTTCCGGCCATTTAGAACCATGAAACGCCAGACACACCTTTTAACATTCCTTCTTATGTTTTAGCGTTTCTACTACAATTTTGTTACGCCGGTTGAAATGCCTATTTTTTATTTAACCTCTTCATTTTCGCATGAGGAATAACCTTGAGCATTTATTCCTTGGAATTGTATTATTCCTCTCGATTAGTGCAACCTTGAGCCTTTGCATTGAATCGCCAATGATCGCTTAAATTTTCTTTGAAATTTTGAATTAATTTTTTGAAATTTCCAACAATTCTTAAGTGTCTTTTCCTCTTCACATAAGATCTTGTTTGCCGCTTACTTATTCAAACTTTTGATATTCCCTTATAATTCCTTGAGGGAAATTTCTATTTCTTTTAAATCTTGAAATAACCTCTCTTTGACTACCGCAAATTTGGACACTTCTTACAAGTTTTTATTTTATTTTGAGACCTTTTGGTGTATTCGTTTTGTCTCTATAGCTCCTTCATGTTGAGATTCTTGCTCTCTTTTGATTTATAAATTTTTTTAGTCCTTCTGGTGCTCGATCATGCACCTTTACTTTACTTTTCTGTTGTGTGATGTTTCTCTTAACATCCTCACTCTTCGAGAGCTTATGCAAAACCTCATTATCTTCTTTCCAAGCGGCATGAGTTCTTTGCAGACCACCGTATCTTGCAGAATTCCACTCTCTCAAAAGAATTTCATTTGAAAGGTGTTCTTTTGTTTCATTTGGTGGCTATATTTTGTATTTTGAACTGATGCCCCATTCTTTTCAACTTGGAACCAACTTCAACTTTCTTTCAACACGGAATCATCTTGTCTATTTGTAACCCATGCAACCTCCCTTGTTTTCAGAACTTATTGCCTCTTCTTTGGCTTACTAAGTTGACATACTACCCTGGTACTCAACTTGTCACTTTTCAACTTTATTCATTCTCCAAGTTAACTCTTTTTGGCACAAATTGGATCAGACCGTCAGAGAGAAAGTATGGAAGATGCATGTTTCCCCTTCCCGAGAAGTCCCAGAAATCCTATAGCCGGAATCCTTGCAGTTCTCTAGCAAGCATGTGTTGTTGTGATGGAGGATGAGGTCAAAAGAAGTGAAGTATGCCGGAAATTTTGAGTCATTTAGGAAGCTCAAGCCTTCAGAATATAGGTCAGCAAAAGCAAGTATATTGTACTGTTGATCGCGAGATGCGAGGCAGTTGTTGAGATCTTGAAGAAACAAGACAAAGATTCAGTTGTCTCCGGTTACGATTGAGTGGCTAGAGCCCAACCAGCCAATGGTCACGAGTTAGATGAAGATGGTAACAGTCAGCATCAGAATCAGCTTTGGGTCCGAATGCGGAAGATTGGGAAGGACAATGAAGAATGAAAACCATGAGATTGCAATTGCAGTACATCTCAGAGCGACCAATATGTATAAGAGTTGGAACAGTACTACTGACGATCTTTCATGAAGATGGAGAAAGAAGAGTTTACTACAACAATAGTTGCCACGCCAACATCTAGATGTTAACATTTGAAAATCTGCATGGGGAAAAGGAAGGTGCGAGTTTTCTGGGATGAGGTGGAGCGACAGCAGAATACGAGACCAAAGTTGATACTTCAAGCAAACATGAAGATTGAAGCAGATCGTTGCAACCTCTAGATGGCTCAAGACAGGTTAAAGAGTTGGGAAGATGGAAGAAGCAGAAGACTGTAAGAGTTAGAAGATGAAACTTATCGCAAAGTCCAGAGTTCAAGTACACCCCAGTTACATTCAAGATTCAAGGATGAAACTCCTCTTAAAGGGGGAGGAATGTAACATCCTAACATTTCAGAAAGGGTAAAATAGTAATTGGGCATACCACTACCACCTAATTATTATTTATCCTATTTATGTAATTAAAAATGATTTAGTTATTTTATTAAGGAATTTAATTAAATACCTATTTAAGGAAAATAATCCCCAAAGTCTTCTCATAATTTTGATACGCCAATTCTTGATTAAAAAAAGAGAGGAACGGCGACTAAGAAGAAGAAACAGACGCAGAAGATGCCTGGAAAAGGGAGAACGTAAACTCCAATCGCAGGGCCAATCCGTTCATCGTTTCAAGATGCCGCGGTAGAGAAAAGTGATAACTGTGAAGAGACACAACTTGGGAAAAAAACATCTCCTTTTTTCTTAAGCTTTTAGTTTAGCCCTAGGTTTTGGTATTCGTCGAGTTCCATTCTTCAAAAATTCATATCTTTGAATCCGTAGCCCTGTTTCGCAGCCATGAGTAGTCAAAACGATCGTCTTGAAGCATAGATCGTTCTAAAAATAGTTTCAAAGCAAATAATCTAGGTAATCTTCTGTTTCACACACTTTTATAGTTCGGCTTTTGCAAGGAAATTGGGATTTTAGGGTTTCTTTTTTATCAAATAGGTTTTGGGGTTGAGGATCAACAGTTGTTGCGGTTGCTTGACGTTTTTCTTTCGGTTTTGTTAACAATTAAGGTAAAAGGCTCTTCCTAATGAATAATTATAGTTTTATTATGTTTAGGTTCAGTTTTGGTATAGATTGGTGGTTAGAAATCATGTTTATGTGTAGTTGTTTTCTATGTTAAGCTACGACATGTTTTGAACATGTTTCACTGTTGTTTTCTGAGTTTTTTTTATGGTAAACATGTTTGGTTTGTGTTAGAAATCGTTAAGTGCAGAAAATCACGTTTTAGTGTTTAACTTCATTGAATGCGTACGCATTGGATAGCAATGTGCACGCATTCCTGTTACAGGATTGTATGGTATTAGTCTCAGCAGGTAAGAATGTGCACGCATTCATGATTCAGGATGTTCCATCCTTTTCACAGTAGGTGCAATGCGCACGTATTGATATTTTTGAGTGGTTCAGGTTGCTTCCAGCATGTGCAATGCGTACGCATTGACTGGACAGTAACTTCCAGCATGTGTTCTGATCAGGGAATGTGCACGCATTCCATGAAATGCGCACGCATTGACCCTCAGTTATATCAAAATGTTGTTTTAAGCTATGAGTCCAGTTTTAAATGTTATTTCTTAATCTAATAAGATTAAATGAAAATGAACAAGCCTTGACTGAGTTTCTGATGCGTTTAGTTCCAGCACCGAATGTAATCTTCAAGGAAGTTGAAGTTCGGGACCGTCGGAAGAGCATGAAAGGTTTGTGCGTTGATGAGTTAGCATTCATCAATGTCTGTGTAATTCCTAGGCCTTGTTTATGTCTAGTGGTCTTGGGAAGAGAGTAGTATGTGTGAGGGAGATTATTTGAAAACACTTAGGTGGCTAGGTAATCGTTTAATAAAATACATACTTGACTAGTAAAAGATTAAACAACATGCCACTCTTGGATAGGCACCTGACAATATTGCTTGTGTGGGCGTGCAGATAAAGCGAACAACATTGCAAGCCTATAAACGGCTAAATGGCAGTGGAGGAACTTCACCGTACGTGTGCACCATTGGAGTCTATGGGTTGCAATCGATATCTCCTGGTGGATTTTCATCAGGCGTTGTGCCCTTGACTGCGGTTGTAACAGGGATAAGCTAAGCTAGAAACGTATAGTCATGACATGTTGATGGAAATGGAGTGAACCCTAGATTGAGTCGGTCTCATAAAGATAATTAAATAGTCAAAATAATAACCTGTCGTTGTATAACTTAGTTATTCATTAGCTTCTCAGTTTTACTAAGTATTTTGTACTTACCTCCTTTGCATTTTCTTTTGTATGCATTGTAGGGTGAGAAGACGAACATGTTGACCAAGCGTAGATGACGACTTTTGAGGACGTTGATGCATTGATGAAAATTTTAGTTTATTTTTTTGTAAAGGTTGTACTAGACTAGTTGTATTCTGTTCTTAGACTTATGGTACTTCTATTTCTAAGATCTTTTTAAGTTTGGTTGGTAATTTTAAGACCTTGTATTGTATAAGTCTTTGGGTTTTTCGTCGTTGTAATTTAACTATCCATGTTAGTTAATGGGCCAAAAGCCCAATTTAGTAAAAACGATTGTTATATCAAGTTCATCCCACATCGGCAATTTGCAAAGTTGTCGCCGACTTATGATAGAATAAATAATAGGTTTAGCCTATTATTTTAAGGTGTACCAATGAACCATTGAGATGTACAATTAAGATAAACTCTCAATTGTCTTACCTATTTTGGCTATTGTTTTCGGCTTCAGGAGAGTTTTATCTTTGTAATCCTCCGCAATAGTAATAATTTCTCTTTCACCCGTGGATTAGTCGGCACATTGCCGGAAACCACGTAAATTTGGTGTTTTGTCTTTTCCTTCCATTCGTTATTTTTGTGTTACCGTCGTTAGGGGCTGTTGCACGGTTTTGTTTTTCCCTAACAATCCATCTTTAGTATGGTTAATTTCTATTCATAATAGCATTTATGTTTTTACCCAAGTCTTTTTAGCTTCCGTTTACTTTATTTTGATACGATGACGTAGAGGCTTGCGTATACTATTAGATTTATTTAATGCTATACGCGTTGAACGTTTCTCTTCCAGATAAGGGCTCGGTATCCGGGAGCGGGATGTTACATGGTACGTTGTTGGAGTTAATTTCTAAGGAACTTGATACCGTAACAAATTTAATTAGAGCCGCCTCCTCATGATGATTTGAGTGATCGGAATCATTGTCTTCAGACAATAACTCATCCGCTGCATCACATGAAAAATGGTCACCAGATTGGCACAAAAGCGCTAAGGTGATGACTCCATCAAACAACACCGTTTCGAAAACTTGTTGTTTCTATGGTATATATATAGGCTAATGGGGCTAAATTGCTAATTTGATCCTATAACTAAACACGTTTTGTTAAGTTGGTCTTGATTTTTTTCCGGTTATAACATTGGTCCTATAAGTTGTTGTTCTTTTCGAAAAATGGTCCTACAGATCGGAAAATGCTGACTGGACAACTTTTCTGGCCTCAAATCATGCCATGCCATACAAGATTTTCCACATCAACATTAATTTTAAAATTTTAAAATTTTACCTTTGTCACATCAACCTCTTTATTTATTTATTACATAAAAATAAATCCTAATTAAATAAATCCAAATCCCAAAAAAACAATTTCGCCCCCACCCCGCTCTCGTCTTCCGACATACTCCTTTCCCCACAATTGGATTCTTCCATCATTTTGTTCCCTCCCATTTTCAACCCTAATTAAATAAATCCAAAGTCTTTATAATGGCAAAATCATGCTCAAAATACGGAATCTCAACAAGGTAATCAAAAATTGAAACAACTTATTAAGGATCAACTTGATTTTTGTAATTAGTTATACTCAGGATGTGTGTGTGGTTATTTTGGTTCAGCATACTGGAGTTAACAGAGCATTTATGTAATATTTCGATTTTCGGAAAAAAAAAACAGACGTGTCATTTTTCAAAAGCGAAATAATAATATTCTTCACTTTTTATTGGAGTTAAGTTTTGTGGATAAATATATATACATATGTCGAAATATTATATATATATTTTGGAAAATATGATAGTTTTAATAATAAGGAAAATAATAAGAATTTATTATTTTTTGGATTATCTATTTAAGGAGAAATAAATCACATTAGTTCCCATAACCAAAAAGAAAGCAGAACTTTTCTTCGTACGTGAGAGGGGCGGCGTTTGAAGCAATTAGGCCTGAGAGTTTTGTTTTCCAGTTTCTAAGGCGATTCGTAACGGTTTTCAGATCAAAGTAGAGCAACAGAATCGTCATGAAAAGGGCGTCGTTTCAACACAAGAAAGCTGGAACCTTGTTAAGGTATGATTTTCGAGCCCTAGTTATGTTCTTGACTGAGTTTGATGGATTCAAACTCATGAATTTGTTGTCTTATATGTTTAGAAGCGTGTGATCGAAATCTAACCTATTTTGGAATTGATCACATAGGTTTCCTGCAAGAAAGGTTCAAGTTTTGCTGTTTTTCTGAGAATTGGACATGGATTAGCTTGCTAAAAGGTAAGAGGATCTTCTTACGAATTAAATTACGGTTTATAAGGGTTTAAGTTAAGGTTTGGCGTGATTTTATGTTAGAAATCATACCTTCATGTTACTTAAGGATCAGGAGCCGTTATGGTTTTTAAAAGTGTTGTTTTACTGCTATTTTTTTTAGTTTTATGATGTTGAACAAGTTTGGGAACGATTAGGGAATGGTTAGGGGTAGAAAACTGAGTTTTGCGGGGACACTGGAAGAGCAGTAAGGTTGTTGTTTACATTCAGAGCCTCAGTGCGGACGCACTGGGTAGGCAAAAAGTTGGATTTTACATTTAGAGGCCTAGTGCAGGCGCACCAGAAGCTAGTGCGGGCGCACTGGCTCAGCAGAAAGTTTTTGATGAGCTACAGGATCACTGGATCCCAGTGCAGGGGCACTGGCTGTGTTTTTTATGATTAAGTTGATTTAAGCTATGGTTTGAATCTTAAATGTTTTTCTTTGATCTTATAACATTAAGTAAGCATGAACAAGCATCGATTGAGCTTATGATGCATTTAATTCCGGCACTAGAAGTACTCTTCAAGGTAGTTGAAGTTCGGGACCGTCGGAATGGCATGGAAGAGCTTGTGCTTTGATGAACTAGAGTTCATCAACATCGGTGTAATTGCTAGGCCTTGTCCATGTCTAGTGGTGTAGGAAAGAGAGATAAGTACTCTTGGATAGGCACCTAACCATATCGCGAGGCGTGGGTGTTCATTTTAAAAGTGGATAACCTTGCTGGCCTATAAACGGCTAAATGGCAGGGGGACTTCACCGAACGTGTACACCATCGGGATTTCCTTTGTGGCTATTGGTGTGATCCATCAATAAGGTTGCACAGTACATCTCATGGCGGATATACACCATGCGTAGTGCCCTTGAGTGCGGATGTAACATAGATAGGTTAAGCTAGAAACGTATAATTAATTTGTTGCTTCAACCTCTTATTGAGTACTTTGTACTTACCTCAAATGCATTGTTTTTCTATGTGTTTGGGGGAGAGAAGATGAACAGGTAGATCCAGAGTTCGAGGAAGACTTTGGTGACGACGCTTGAGGACGTCGAAGTTGAAGCATTTATTTTATTCATTGTCTTATGATACATTAGACTTGTTGTTCATTGGAGAACCTTGTAGTTTCAGTTATTGCACTTTTGGAGGTTTTCGTACATTTTGGTTTTTGTTTGGTTTTCAAATATAATAAATATTACGTTTCTATCTTTAGTTTGAGTTTCTAATCTTGGATCGTTGGTTGAAAAAAATATACCCAAGTCTTTTGCTTCCGTGTTGCTTAACATGTTACGACGTAGTAGAGGCTGACGTCTAGTATGAGATTTATTTTATAATATACGTGCCGTACATTCCTTTTCCGGATAGGGACTCGGTGTCCAGGAACTGGGCGTTACAGTTGGTATCAAAGAGAAGTGTCTTTTAGACTCCATTTCTTTTAAGATAAGACTTCTTTAGATCTCTTAGTAACGTTCTGGTTTTCTTTGATGATCAGGATGGTGACACAAGGACTGGAGCACATGGCGGAGAGACCTCTGAAGCATGAGAGAATAGTCCGACACAGGTTGTAGGTGGTTTTGTACGTTAGAATCCCTCACCTCACCCAACCCACACTCCAAGGCCTCAGGCAATCTAGGCTTCGCGACGTCAGAATCCTACTCCATGACCTCAACGGAGCCCAACACCACGACCCGAACCAAGGTATATTGCATATATGGTGAGCCCGGGGAAACACCCACATGTGTCACTGTGATAGGAGATATTCCACCAGTGTATGTACCCCCAACAACCAACATCTACCCTTCACCGATCAGTGTCTACCCACCACCAGTGAGTCACCTCTCTCCACCAATTTTTCATCACCAGCAGTAGGTCACACCCCTCGACCTACTATGCCCCCTTCACCACGTTTTGATCATCAGCAAGGCCTCGGTTACCCACCTTATGTTTTCTATCAGCCACCACCATACCCTCAACAACAGCCTTATCAACCACAAGCACCTTTTGGGAACCCTCCAGTTTTCTAACCAGCCCCACCAGTTAGACCACCACTGGCTCATGAGCAAGTACAGCGAGTTGATTGGTACTCAAAACTGAAGAGAAACCAAGTTCAAGACTTTTAGGAGAATGTAGAACCGTCCCAGACTGAAGCTTGGTTAAGAGGATTTGAGAAAGCATGCAAAAACGTTAATGTTCCGGAATCTGAGATGGCCCAGTTGGCAGTTGGTTTTCGTTTGGGTGCAGCTGAATCTTGGATCGATGCCATAGAGAGTAGTAATGGAAAAGTCACGGATTGGGAAGGCTTCATGGCTATGTTTTACAATGAGTACTATAATACCCTACTACGGACCCCTAGGTCCACTGGGGTAATTCTAGGAGGGGTTGCAAAGCTCTCGCCGCGACTTCAATACTAAGACTAGAAATCCCAAGATAATCATCTAAAACCACAATTTAACATAATAAATCCACAAGTTATTTTACATCAATTCAATAAATATCTTCATTACAATATTACAACTCATAAAATTTACAATAGCTCTCAAAATTATATGAAGTACCATCCAAAACAATAATTTCCTTTATCTTCGAATTTCGATCAAACATCGCCTACAATTTCTCTTTTTCATTGATCAAAACCTGTACATATATTTGTAAAAGAAAAAAAAACAAAAGAGACAAAGAAACAAAAGAAACGAGGCGTCAGCAAAGGGCTGGTATGAGCCACGTGTGCAAGTGTTATACTATATATATATGAGTGGACCTCTATGCTTCTTAATTTTAGTTTGTTCACCGTGATGTAATCATCCCAAGTCAAGAAGTTTTTGAGTTGTTTTATACTTGCTACTGTTGGGAATATTCTTGAATATGAGTCTACATTGTTTAGTGTGTATTATTTTATTTTAATTTTTTTTTATGGTGGTTTATTTTCATTCAGCTTTCTCGACAGATTTCGTTGGTAGGATTCTTATTCTTATTTTTTGATTAGCCATTGGCAGTGCATATGTGCATCTTTTGCATGATTTTGTCCCAACATTTGTTTTCTTTACCTCATGGTCCTGGCCGCAACTTAACCACTTTGGTAAAACTCACTGTAGGCGTCACAACATATGTTTAATCCGTTGTTGTCGGGAAATTTTGACAGTACAACCGAATGATAAGATTATAATATTTCATTTATAACGTCACATGATAAAAATGTATTATGTGAAAGAAAATTAAAATTAATTGTCCCGTGCATTATGCACGGGTTATGACTAGTATATATATATATATATATATATATATATATATATATATATATATAAACAACTGTTATAAAAATTTGCAGCGGAAACCTTTATTAATCTTGCAAAACGAGTTAGTAAATAATTCTTGAAAAATAAAAATAAAATACGGAGCAAAAAATAATAATAAGTCAATTTTAAAAGTTTTATATATAGTGCACGAGCATTAAGGAGAAACATGTCGAATTTATTTTACAAGCACCAGCTTTGGCCGAGCCGATGAGTCAAGTACCGCCCAAACGACATATTTACGCAGGGATTTCAACCGCACTCCACGAGAACTAGCCATGCCTGACAACTCCGGCCGATTGTCAGGGAAAAGAATCAACCTTCACCGTGCAAACCTCCTACACGGCTCCAGCTAACCCTATCCATGCCCTAGGACCCACGCACCAACCGTCGGCCCATTGCTTTCCCGGGCCGTAGCATGAATTTTCGGGGAAAAGGTACGGTCCCCACTCTTACGAGTGAGCACTCTAGCTACTGTCGGAAAGACTTCAAGTCAAGAGGCCCCGAGACCGGTGACTAGCCGTTCTCCTAGAGCAGTAACTCTAATCCCCCTAGCCACCAGAGCTTTGACACTTTCGTGTCACGAGCGAGCGAGCAAGTATATTCCGTCAATTCCAAGTATCAGTTTTATTTAATTATAAAAATGTGCACTAGCTCAAATCACGTCATTTAATTTTAAAGAAATAATTTAAAATTGACTTCCGAGTTTAGAAGTTCATTCGATATATACACACAAAATATTTGAAAATAATAGAAAACACACTTTGGCTTTATATCAAAATAAAAGACTCACCTTTTAACAAAGTTTGGTCCAAATATATATACCCATTCCTCCCTTATTAGGCCTCGTAAATAAATTGTGGCTCAGGCACCTTAATCAACATAATTCAAACCCCATTCCTTTATTAAACTATTTCCCAAAATTGCATTTGTGCTTCATGTCTATTATACAAGACTAAACCCCAGAGCCGGATCCATATTATTTGTAAGACAAGTATCAATCATCAAAGAGTTGAGCATAAGTTTTTGTTTTTCTCGTAATATCGCACTCGGCCCACCCAAAAAGAAACAAGCAAAGAAGCCTATTAACTAGAGGATCATGATCCTGAAAGGAATGGCAGCCAAACAGGTTGATCAATGGTCGTCATTGGTGGTGATTGTTGAAGGTGATTTACAGCAGCTTTTTTTTTTCCTTCCTGCAAACGTACCAGAATGTAGCCGAACAATAAAGATACAAGTGACGAAGTAGTCGAACAGACGATGGATACAATGGAGGCAGCCGTGGCGGAAATGGTGAATCGATCATAAGACTCATGTGGTATATCACTTATGATTTGTGGTTCACAATGATGGTAAACGACGATTTGCAGGAGAACTATTTAAGTTAAGAAGACAACCACCTTAGTGTTGCTCCTACTTAATTTATGATAAGCAGTAACAATCCTAGATGTTGGGAAGAAATGATTTGGTTTAGAGGAGGTGTGGAATCAATTTAGTTGGAATGTCAAAACAAAGATGAAGTACTGTAAGCATATGTATATATATATATATATATATATATAGATTTTAGATTTGCCGACTAAGTAAAGGTAGAAGTCAAAAAAAAAAGTTTAAGTGATTGTAACTGAAGCATTTTAAGAGTTTAATTATTTTTGCATTTACGGGAAACTCTTCTTCCGGCTACTGGCCGGAGGGGCTTCGCTCCTCCGACTATCAACCTCAAGTCATGGCGTCACCATCCAATTCATCAGATACAAAAACATATGCTCAAGCCCTCAGCCAATCAAAGGCGAATTCATCAGCGAAAACATCTTCTCCCGCTACTTTAGATCTGGAGCTGTCGACTTATAAAGGCGAGCTGGCTCTGGTCTTGCCTAATCGGGTTGTGGACTATCTAGCAACACCATTTCGGTATGCTTTAGTAGGTAAGTTTTCTCAAGGTAGACCATCAATGGAGGCTATTCGAAAATTTCTGGTTGTTCAAAATTTCACTGCAGACTATACAGTGGGTCTATTGGATTTTAAACATGTTTTAATCAATTTTAAAGGAGAACAGGATTATATCCGGCTGTATTCCAGACCTCAATGGTTTGTTACTAGTAAGCCAATGAGAATATTGAAATGGACCCCTGATTTTCATGTTGATGTTGAATTGTCCATTGTTCCGGCATGGATAACTTTCCCCAAATTGCCTGCTCATCTTCATGAGAAGGAGATTTTGGAACTAATTGTAGGGGGATTTGGAACCTTCTTACGGGCCGATGCTGCTACTAAAAGCTTCAAGCGTCCTTCTATAGGCAGGGTGCAGGTTGAATTAGATCTGCTTAAATCAATTCCGAATAGGATCTGGATTCAACAGGGATCTTCTGAAGGTTTCTGGCAAGAAATATGTGTTGAAACGGAGCTCCCACAATAATGTAATTTCTGTAGACATGTGGGTCACAATGAGGATGTCTGTCGATTAAAACACCCAGGACAAAAACCCATAAGGACTGATGCTGAGCCTACTATGGCTGGTGAGGAGCAGCTAGGGGAAAAGAGGTATACCCAAGTTTGGCAGGAAAAGAAAAAGGAGAATTCAGTTCTTGCAGAGCAACCTTCAATCCAATCTGCAGTCACTGTTGAAGATAGCCCAATTATATTAGCTAATACTGATGAACAGACAACTCATGTCCTAGCACCAGAACAGGGGCCTTTTCTATCTATGGATATGAGCATTATGTCTTATTTAAAGAAGGCTAGAAAACTTAAGGAAAAGAGGGATAGTGGATATGTTTCTGATAAGGATCTCCCAATTTCTATGGGTTTTACTAAGGAGGCAGATAAGATAGACTTCCAACACGCCAAACAAATGATTGAAGATCGGCTCCATCAAAGAGAGGTTCAGCTAGCCCGTATGGGAAAGGCTATTGATATGGAGATCACCCCTCAGATTGCTGAATCTGATTTTATCTATGTTACTAGTAGGAGGAAAAATAAGAAGCCAACAGAGGTGAACATAAGAGCTCTATCTTTAGATTTCCGTTCAAAACTTCAACAATGATGAAGTGTCTTTTCTGGAATATAAGAGGGCTTGGTTCTAAAAGCTCTATTAGAAGACTTAAAAAACTTATAAAAATCAATAATTTTTCTTATGTGGCAATTTCTGAACCAATGCTACAGGATAGTTCTCTTGATCCCATAAAGAACAAGTTAGGTTTTCAACATGCTTTTGCTGCCCCTCAGAATAAATTATGGGTGTTTTGGTCTTTTTTGGGCCATTTTGATGTCTGTTGCATAAATGAACAGGCAATACATATTAAATTTTCAGGTTCCCCCAGCTTTCAGATTACTTGTGTCTATGCTAAATGCACTAGATCTTCCAGACAGAGTTTGTGGGATGACTTATGTAATAAGGTGGATCCACTTATGCCTTGCTTACTTGGTGGTGATTTCAATGTTATCAGATCTTTGGATGAATATTCTGGTATAGCTCAGCCTGATGCTGGATCCATGAGGGATTTTAATCAAATGATTTCTGCTGTTTCTTTACAAGAACCTCCTACTTCAGGGGCTTTTTTCACTTGGGCAGGCTGGAGGAATTCTGTTTATGTTCAAAAAAGACTGGACAGGGTGTTGATAAATGAGAGTTGGGTTGATAATTTTGGTTATGGACTTGTAAAGGTTTTGGGAAGAGTTGTTTCTGATCATAGGCCTCTTTACTATGAGCCAAGCCTTAGTAAAAGAGGTCCTTCTGTTTTCAGGTTCCAAAAAATATGGACTCTCCATAAAGATTTTTACAACATAGTCCAGCAGGATTGGACAGCTCATGCTGCTGCTGATTCAATGGCTAGTTTTATGTATAAACTTAAGCATTTGAAGCAAACCCTTAAAAAGTGGAATAAAGAGATTTTTGGTGAGATCCACAAAAAAGTGCAGAATCAAGAGAATATTGTTATGGAGTGTGAGGAGATGTATGATCAGAATCCTACTCCAGATAATAGAGCCACTCTTCATCATGCAACTGCCGATTCCTGTCTCTATTTGTCCCAGCAAGAGGAGTTTTGGAAACAGAAATCTAAGTATAAATGGTTTACTGAAGGGGATAGAAACACTAGCTTTTTCCATGCTTCTGTTAAAGATAGGATTAGGAAAATGCAGATCCTGAGAATCAAGAATGCTAAGGGAGATTGGTGCACTGATCCTAGTAGTATTTCTGAGGAAGCAATTAGGTTTTTCTCCACCTTACTTAGTCAGGAGGAGCAAGCTGATGAAGAAGCAATGCAGTATCTCCTTGATTTTATTCCTTCTATAATCTCTGATGTGGATAATACAGCCTTAGTTTGCCCTGTCACTTTAGAAGAGGTTAAGGGTGCTGTTTTTGATTTAAACTCCTCTAGTGCTCCTGGTTCAGATGGTTTTCCTGGAGTCTTTTACAGAAGTTGCTGGGAAATTATAAAACAAGAGGTCTTAGCTGCAGTTCAAGACTTTTTCAGTGGCAAATCTCTTCCAAAATCAGTTGGATCCACTCTTATCACTCTCATTGCTAAAAAAGCTGCTCCTATATCTTTTGCAGATTATAGGCCTATATCTCTAAGTACTTTTTTCAACAAGGTTTGCACCAAAATTTTGACCATGAGACTGAAGCCAATCCTTTCCTCCATCATCTCTGAAGAACAGTCTGCTTTCTTACAAGGAAAAGACATAGCTGACAATGTTCTTCTTGTTCAAGAGCTGGCCCAATTTATCCATAAAAAAGCTAGAGGTCACAATATCATTTTTAAGTTGGACATCATGAAGGCTTTTGATAGGGTTTCTTGGATCTTTCTTAGTAGCTTACTGAGAAATTTTGGTTTCAATGAGCACTTTATTCTCCTGGTTATGAACAATCTGATGGGCAGTCATTTTTCTATTCTTTTGAATGGCTCTCCTTGTGGTTTTTTTCAATCTTCAAGGGGTATCAAACAGGGGGATCCTCTATCGCCTTATCTTTTTTATAATTCTGACTGAAGCTATATCTAGAAGTCTCAAAAATATTATGAAGCCTGGTGTCGATACTTATGCTACTCCTACTGGTTTTTCCCCTGTTACCCATTCCTTGTATGCTGATGATCTTATCATTTTTGCTAGGGCCTCCAGACAAACTTTACATAAGATGGCTAAGTTTTTGGATATCTATGAGAAAGCTACTGGACAGAAAGTTAATAGGGAAAAAAGTTCTTTCATTATGTCTAACAAGGCTCACAAGAAGGCTATTCAGGCTGTCCAAGCTATCACTGGTATGCAGCAGACTTTTTTTCCTTTTCAGTATCTTGGGTGTCCTATTTTTTATGGTAGGGCTAAGTCCACTTATTTTCAGCACATTGTTGAAAAATTCGAAGCCAAACTGTCTAAATGGTATAACAAATACTTATCACCAGGGGGCAGATTAATTCTTATTAAGCATGTTCTTTCCTCCATTCCAATAAATATTATGTCTGCTGTAAAACTCCCTATTGCTACTGTTAATAAATTGGAGCAGATTATGGCTAGTTTTTTGTGGCATGATTATGATCAGCATAAGAGAAAAAATTGGAGAAGTTGGGATAAAGTTTGTTATCCTACTAGTGAAATGGTCTTGGGATTAGGAGCATCAGGACTTTCCAGGCAGCTCTTGCTTGTAAATTATGGTGTAAGCTTCATCTTCAACAGGGTCTGTGGGCCAAAAAGGTTATGGGTGGATCCTATCCTCTTTATAAGTTGCATGCTTGGAAACTTTTAGGACCTGTTCAGGAGTATAAGGATCAATATATGAGTTATCTCACTGATACTATTGGTAAATGGGTCTGGACTCCAGTCAGTTCTGGGATTTTTTTCTGTTGCTTCTGCTTATGAGGTGATTCGTGACAAAAGATTTTCTTTGTATGATCTTGGTGAGATATGGAAGCCCTATATCCCACTCAAGATTGCTATTTTAAACTGGAGAATATGTAATGGTTTGCTGCCTTTTGCCACTCAGTTAATTAGGATGGGGATTTATGGACCTTTTAAATGTCCTTTTTGTGATCAATAGGATACTATGAATCATGGCTTTTGGGAGTGTTCTAGAGCCCAGTCTGTTTGGTCTTATTTTCAGCAGGCTCTCCATTTTACTCCAGCTGTCTCAACATTGCAAGAAGCCCAGAATGCTTGGTGGCACACCTCTTCAGAGGGGCCCTTGGGAAAGTAATCCGGCTTCTACCCTCTCTTATCTATGGGGGCTTTGGAAAAGCAGATGTAATGCATTGCATGATGTAGATATGAGTATCAGCTAGATGACTAAGGATATCATTGCTACTTTGCAGTATATTGGTCAGAATATGAAGCTCACACATAAATATAATGAGGATAGTATTCTCATAGACTCTGGACTGCTGAAACATCTTGATCCTAGGCCAAAAAGGACTGCAATATCCATCAAATGGCAAGCTCCCCCTCATTCTGCTTTTAAACTTAATACCGATGGATCATCTCTCCACAATCCAGTTTAGCTTTGGAGGTGGTTACATTATTAGAGATGAACACACGCAGTCAGTTATGGCGTATATGCGGGCTTATGGTATTGCCTCAAACTTTGAGGCCGAGATGAGGGCCCTTCAAGCTGGTATAAATCATTGTATTGAGTTGAAGCTGGACAGGGTTGATATAGAATGTGATTCTAAGCAGCTGGTTGAGGTGATCCAAGGCTCTGCTCAGGCCCCTTGGAAGTATATGGCTGACATTTATCAGATTACAGACATGATTCTCAAGCATCATTTTCAAATTAATCACATCTATAGGGAAGGGAATATGGTGCCGATTTTCTCGGCTAAACAAGCTAGTGTTACACAAAGATTTTCCGTAATTATAACCAGGGAGAATATTGACATTAGATTGAGATCCATTATTCATGATGATATGCTTTTAGCAACCGGCCCACATAAGATACAAATGAAGGAGATGATTTTATATATGGCTTTCTCCTTGGAAGCACCCTTCAATACACTTTTGAAGGGTGCAAACCAGTTGTATCTGTGATTTTTTCATTATCTACGGCTTCTATTATCTTTCCAATTTGAGCGAATTCTTCTTTTTGTTCATCTTAATTCCGGGGACGGATGGATGGTAGATCTACCGGTGATTATCGTGAATCAAGAAGGCAATGGATCATAGCTTGGTTTTTAATCAATAAGTCCGGAATGGATGATGTTTGTAAGTTTTGTTTGGAGGTGGATGCTTTGATTGAAGATATGAGATTGCTTTTGTTCGGCCGCAAGTTTTTCGATGCTTGCTTGGTGACCGCATAGGAGGGGAGCCGCTTCTAGTCTTTTCTCTTTTCTTATCACCGTAGTTTTCGGGACTTGTTTTGTTCATTGTATTTTCCTTATTTTGGGGATAGGCTTGCCAATGTGTGAGGCCCATACTCTTTCCTTGGTACCCGATTTTTCCTACACCGGGTTTTTCGGACCAAGGTTTTAAGGAGGTGGGGTAGCACATTGATGATACAAATCTTTAGATGGGAGGAGGCCAAGGATGGCATAAACTTGTAATGTTTTTATTTTTATCAATAAAATTACAAGTTTAAAAAAAAAATTTATTTTTGCATTTATTTATTTAAATTTAACAACGTATTTGGAGTAAAGCTAAACATCAATCTTCAACTATTAATTACATGTAACGTATGTATGTATAATAATTCAATTTATTGTCTCTTAATATCTAGTTGAGAAACATAATTTGTAAAAGATATTTCTAGTTTGCAAAATATGAAATTAACTCGTATAATAATATTTCAAGGAATGAAAAATAAAGATATAATCATACAAATTGAAGAAGGTGTATATTTTGATTTAGTAATATAACAAATATATGTATATTATAATCCTATAGAAACCCGAGTGTACCCTTCTCGAAAATTGGGGCGTTACTTTACTGTCTGATTCCCATGAGATGTTCGATTCTCAAAGCTTTATCATTGAGAGAGATTGTCTCACTTTAACCATCATTGTGTTAATACCGACCCTAAAGGCGGCGGTACGATGCGAGGTTAAATCCTTGGATTGGTAGCAGAGCCTTTGATCTAACGATCAAAGTATATGAATTTTAGATCTAGGAGTGAAAAATCATGTTTTAGGTGTTTTTATTTCGTTTTTGGTAAATTCGAAATTTTGTCATGATGTATGTTTTGAATGTTGTGGTTGAAGAGATGGATTGGGTTGGTATTGTTTACCCGTAGATCTATTTTGTAGCTCCTTTGTTTAGTAACAATTGAGCAGAATTGTATTTTTTTTATTTTTTTTTTTCGAAATTATGTAAAAGTAGCATCTTTTATTGTAATTTTGATGTTCCGGGCTCGAAAAGATGAAGATCTTGAAGAAAAGTTGAACATCAAGGCGAAACCCAAGGTATAAATGAGGAGAAACGGTTAAAACCTGTTTTTTTAAATAAAAAACTGCTTACAGGACTTTCTGCGACGCTGAAAAGCGTCGCTATAAGTCTGTTTTTCTTATAAACCTAGCGTGCGGCTAGGGTTTTCTATGCGGCTGCATGCATAAATTTTTTTTCTGCTTTTTTTTTTTTTTTTTTTTCTGCTTTAATAAACAGCCTTTCGGCTGTAATAATAACAAAAAAAAAATATTTTGGTAAATATTCTGCACATAGCCGACAATATCAAAAATATATATATATATTTTTCTTATACAGCCGCACTTAAACCAAAAAAAAAAAAAGTTTTTTGATAATTATAATAATATTTGTTTATTTAATTAAAAAGCCTTTTCTTCTCTTGGGTGTTCGTGGTTCGTGATCCGGCGGTTTGAGTTCAAGATTCGAAGATCAAGACTCGAGGACATAGTATAAGTTTTACTTTTCCTTAGAAAATAGTTAGTCGGGGGTTACCAACGGTCTATCTCGGTGTTTACTTTTCGGTATAATTTTGTGTTTGATCAAGATTACGTGCTTAAAACCGGAAAATTTCCATGACTTGCATCTTCATGATTCCACTCCAATGCATACATGTAGCTAGTTTATTTCGAATAAATTAGGCATGTATAACTCGAATAATTAGTATGAATGCTTATTAATTTAATATGTGGTAGTTAAATAATAAGTAGCTAATTATAAAAAACGAGGAACCGGGTTTTTGTCAATCATTTACGATTTTAGTGATGGATTCTCGGTGAATCCCACTTGGATAAATCGTTGAGCTTTTCGGTGATGGCTTCTCAGTGAACCCACCTTAAACAAAAACGAGATTACGCTTTGGGTGACAACTCAGAAATCGGAGAATCTTAGTACATGGGTTCGGAAATGGTCTAACCATGGTTGGGCGAGTTCAACCGAGCTTCGGCTCAATCGACTCCCCTCCACGTGTGATGTACGTTACAGCAGTTCGACAGGACTTATCATAGCCGATAAATCTTCGGGCTAAACGGGGCTTCTCTTGCCGGATTGGCCTAAACTATCACATATGTTCCAACGAATAAGACGGCGTAGGCTTGCCTACATAACCGACCATATTCGGAGTACTTTGATTTATTGTTTCTTGTTGTCAAGGCCAAAACCGTAATTAGTAAACCCCCCACTTTTTCAAAATATTGAGTGGGAGCGGGGAAGGCGACAGCCAACCCCACGGCCTCTACTATAGATGCAAACACGTGAGAGAAGGGTGACGCCTCATGCCGCTTTGATTCTGGCCCCCTAAGGATGGTGTTCACCCCTATCAAAATTCAAGGCTTGGTCTCCGAAAGGATAGGATTTCGGGTACTCGTTGGGTCACTGTCCGACCCTAAAGGCGGCATACTCGGGGCGTACTTCGAGGTCTGATATAGTAGGTCACACTCATTATGGATATTTTCGAAATATCTAGGCTAGAAAAAAGAAGGTAATCAATGATAAAGAGCCGGGATGTCTGATTCCCGTGAGATGTTCGATTCTCAAAGCTTTATCATTGAGAGAGATTGTCTCAGTTTAACCATCATTGTCCTGATACCGACCCTAAAGGTGGCGGTACGATGCGAGGTTAAATCCTTGGAATGGTAGGATAGACTTCTTGTAGTTTATTATTCCTAAAACAATATATAGTAGTGTATATTTGATTAAGTTGTTGTCATTTTATTTACAGCAACATGTCTTTGCAAATTCAAACTTTACTGAATGATAAGCTTAATGGCGACAATTTTACTAAGTGGAAAAGTAACGTAAACGTGGTGCTCGTATTTGAGAATGCACAGTTTGTTTTGACTGAGGAGTGCCCTGTTCTTCCCCCTCAAAATCCGCCTAAACGCATTTGCGATCAACATCAAAAATGGCAAGAGGCGAATAATAAGGCAAGATGCATCTTCTTAGCCTCAGTGTCGGATGTCATTCGGATCAATATTGAGGGTTTTAATACTGCATGAGAAATCTTGCGGCATTTAACCACCATGTTTGGCAAACCGTCGATCAAGCAAGACACGAGGCCGTGAGGAAGGCATCAATGCCAAGATGAGGCGGGGTCAGTCGGTTACTGGTCATTTGATGAACATGATTAGTTACTTTACCGATGCAACAACTCATGGTGCGATTATAGACGATGCTACCCAAGTGTCAGTGATTCTCGAATCTCTGACATCTGACTTCCTGACGTTCGGGACCAGCTACGTCATGTCTAAGGCTCACCTTTCCATGACGGAGTTGATCAACGAACTTCAAGTCTATGAGGGTCTTTCTACGAAAGATAAAACCCTAGACCAGGAAAAGAAGGCTGAGGCCAATGTGGTCCTAGCCAAGGCGTCTAAGTCAAACCAGCAGGGTAAACAAAAGAATAGAAACAAACTGCGCCGGCGCCTAAACCTATGAAGAAGAAGGGTAAGCCGAATACACCATCCAAGCCCAAGGGCAAGTGTCATTACTGCAATGAGATAGGGCACTGGCGTCGTCACTGCCCCGCATATCTCAAAGATGTAAAGGATGGGAAGGTTAAGGCTATCAATGGGAAAGATAAGAAAGGTAATCATGAATTACTTGTCTTGGAATCTTTTAATGTAGCTAAAGATGTATCGAATTGGATACTGGATACTGGAGCTACTAACCATGTATGTTCTTCTTTACAGATCCTTAGTTCGTTAAAGGAACTAGAGGAAGGAGCTCAAGTTATGAGAGTCGGCACCGGGGCATTAGTTTCAGCAAAAGCTGTGGGAGCTGTGGTTTTACATTTTGGAAATAAAACTTTGAAGTTAGACAATGTTTATTTCATTCCGAATTTTCGTAGAAATTTGATTTCGTATTCTGCTTTGAAAGACCAGTTGTACTATGTTTCTTTTATGAATAATGAGTTTACTATTTCAAAGAATGGTTTTACTTTGTGTACTACTGTATTAGAAAACGGATTGTATTTCATTAAACCCACGCAAGCTCCCCTGTTAAATACTGAAATGTTTAAAGTAGCACATAAAAAAATCTGCTAAAAGGCAAAAAATTTCTCATAAAGAAGATAGTTATATCTTTGGCACCTTAGGCTAGGTCACATTTCCTTGGAAAGACTCAAACAACTGGCTAAGGGTGATACCTTAAAGGAGTTATCTGTTGACTCGTTGCCGGTTTGTGAATCTTGCCTGGAAGGAAAAATGACTAAGCATCCTTTCTCATCAAAAGGGAATAGGGCCAAAGAACCTCTAGAGTTAGTACATTCAGACCTTTGTGGTCCGATGCATGTGCAAGCTAGAGGCAGATTCGAGTATTTTGTTACTTTCATTGACGACTACTCGAGGTTCGGATATGTTTATCTGCTGCGTCAAAAATCCGAGACTTTTGGAAAGTTTAAGGAATTTCAAGCAGAAGCCGAAAGGCAGTTAGGCAAGTCTTTGAAATGCCTTCACTCTGATCGCGGAGGAGAGTACTTAGATGCGAGTTCACTGACCACCTACTTGAACATGGGATCTGTTCCCAACGTTCTGTGCCTAGGACACCTCAGCAAAATGGAGTTGCTGAAAGGAGAAATAGAACATTGATTGACATGGTCAGATCAATGATTAGCTATGCCTTGCTACCGATATCTTTCTGGGGATATGCTCTAGGAGCAGCGGTCTACATATTGAATGCAGTACCGTCAAAGTCTCTCACTACGACACCCTTGGAGCTGTGGAAGGGACGTCGCGAAAGCATACGTCACTTTTGCATTTGGGGTTGTCCTGCACATGTGCTGAATGACAAGACATCGAAGCTACAAACGCGTACGAAAGTATGTATGTTTGTGGGCTACTCCAGAGGAACACGTGGAGGTCTGTTTTACGATCCGGAAGATAACAAGGTGATAGTTTCTACTCACGCCACGTTTTTGGAGGATCAGTATATGACAGACTTCAAGCCTCGAAGTAAAGTCGTACTTGAGGAGTTACTTTCTGACGAGGTCAGACCACAAGTGCCACCTAGTGTCTGTTCGGTAAAAACTAGTTTTAAATTTATAAACCGAAACACCCCAAGTATAAGGTTCGTAGTATAGGGTGTTTACGGGCCGTCCTAAGGGAGTCGAATGTTAATCGGATTAAGGTGCAGTTATTATATTTACTATGTCATGAATTATTATCTCAAACTAGGGTTTATACTATATAAAAACGAAGAACAGTGGGAAAAATCACAGAAAACAGAAAAACTTAGAACTGGACGAGCGTCCGCTAAGGGTGGACGAGCGTCCGAATACGTGCTGGAAACAGAAAATATGCAGAAAACACACTAAAATTCTGGAAATAACTAAACGTAGCAATAACAATCAATACGAACGAATTTGTTTATCAGATAATTAAAAGGACAGTAGAATAACTAGGATCAACCACACAACAATCACACAACCACTCTATGATCCGAATATGATTTTATTGGTTTGATCAATCTCGAAACCGATTAAATTCCTTTAACTCAATTCCTAGGGTTTTGTTCTCTTTTCCAAGTAAAACAATTAGACATACATCACATGATCATAAATTTGTTCCCAAATTACTTAACCCAATTAACAACACATGATTCCTCAAAATATTGTTAATTGTATCGATTAAAAAAGTTCTATTGATGAATTATATTTCCATACAAATTCAACTCAACATATGGTTTTATTGATATTCCTATCTAACAAAACACTTAACAATCAAATCAAATAACAATCGATAAATAAAATTCAATATTCGAATTCATAAACAAAGATAACCTAACAATCCGTGGTTGTGGTGATGTTGATGTGGTATCCTCCCGCTATTCTACCGTGATGTGCTTAGCCTTCCATCCTTGTGATGATCCAAGACATGATTGAAGGGAAGAAACTCATAATTTCTTTAGGGTTTGGTGCGGCTCCTCCAAGGGTGGAATATGCGGCTGTATGTTGTGTGTATTAGGGTTGAAATAACACGCCTATTTATAGAATTCTGAGGCGGCTAGGTCAAAAACGGCACTGGACGCCCGTCCAAAGGGGTGGCCGCCAGTCCAAAGTGCAAAACTTATTTGAGTCGGGCCGAGCTGGGGTTGGACGCACGTCCTATGCAAAATTGGGCAAAATCAGACGCCACTTCACTGAAAATCTGAACATCCTGAATCAAAATTCTTCCAGTGGACGCCAGTCCGAAATTCCGGACGCCCGTCCAGTAGACGGAACATCAAACGCTCGTTCATGCCTCTGGACGCCAGTCCAGCACCTTCAAATTCAACTTTTCATCTTTATCTCTTTATTCTTCAGCTCCCACTCTTCAAAGCACGATTACACACTTTAAATCATCTTTTTGCAGCCGCATTCAACACCTGCAAGTCATTGAAAGCATACCAAAGTGTAACACAACTCAAACCAACATAAAATCATCATTTTAAGCACGTAATTGGCACGTTTTACACTTTCTATGACTTTAAGATCATTTCTTCAATCTATTCATTTAATACGTAATTTTCTATAAAAATTACTAAAACACGGGGATTATTGTTATGAAATATTGCGATATAAATCATAAAATTCACCGAGAACAACTCCCCCACACTTAGCTTTTTGTTCGTCCCGAACAAAACAATCAAAACCGGCTCACTTTAAATGCAATCCAAATAGATCCCTAACTCACGTAACAAAAGATACAACAACTATAGCAAGTGATACCAACCTAGAGATAGATTCGGTGTGTGTGTGTCGAGCCCTTTTCAATCTTCACAATCCTTTCGAACAAATATCCTTCAAACAATCCTAATGACTTTCCTAGGTATAGGCAGTAACCATTCCACAAAAAGTCTTCCCGTGTACTTATTAGGATAATCCCTAAAACATATCATTCAGTTTATACTGGGATAAGATAGACGATAACTAAGTCTTTAATTTTTTTCACTTCTTTTTTTTCTTTCTTTGACGCACATCAAGATGAGCTCTTACCCGTCATAGTAGAATAGGATGTTTCGGGATAACACCCTACCTTACTCAAATCATAGGGTAGCTTTTCCTGAATGTCGTGAGCTTTTGGTCATCATAGTGGAATAGGACATTTCGAGATAATGCCCTACCGTATACTCCAATCATTAACCAGCTTCCGACACACCCAATATCAACTCTTCACATTTTTTCTGAAATTTTCCTTCTACTTTTCATAGAACCATAGTTACGTTTTACTTATCACATTCAAACCTCAGATATTCACAGTACACGGTTAGAAATTAGGTGTAATGTTCACTGTTACTATTAAGCACAAGTCTCTCTAGGATAAATCACTAGGATAGTGAATGGATAAAGTTCAAAATTTTTGCTTCAATATCAAAGGCTTACGTGAATATGAAATGAATACTATCTCAAATCAGTAAAAACATGCTATAATTATCTCACAGAAGTCACATAAAATCATTGTCAGGAAACTACAACTAGCAAGCCTTTGTTTCAATTACATGCTCAAGATTTACAAATATCCAAGTGTAAATTTAAAATTTCACTATTCATCAAAGATCACAAATATTTACTCATACTGTCGAAATAAAGCATGAATTGCACCCCCCCCCCACACTTAAATGACATTATGTCCTCAGAATGTGCAAATAAAAGAAAAGAATACTTAGCTGGTTCCAAAGATGGTTGTCGGCCAGTAGATTGGCAGTGGTCGGGCCGGAGCATGAATAAACCGCCGCACTCGTATCGAGAACGTACAACATTGAAAGTAATAACTTGCAAACCCGCTCAAGCGTATCTGCAACACTCGACATAACAGATAATCTCGGGGTATACGGGGTATATGAGTAAACATGTAGACACATAAAACAACCACAAATAGGACAAGGAGAACCAACTCACCAAGGTTTTATTCCTAATGCCCTAAAACTTAACTAAAAGGAAATACTTAAAAGACTAGGCTGCCTCCTAGGAGCGCTTCTTTTATGTCATTAGCTTGACACAGTAAACCAAGTCAACCTGGATCAGGCCACTTGGGTTTGAGGCTAACCATTCCTCCTTCAGAATCAGAATGACTAGGACGGAAATGGTTTTCGCCACAACAACAAGTCAAGTGCGCGATAAGATCATGAAACTTTTCTCTCCATACAGCACTGACTCTTCTCTTCTTGTTCTTGTTTCTCAGATTCGGCTGAGGCATGCTAACAGGGTCAGGAGCATGGACAGAAGGATCTGCAAGGATAGGGGTAATAATGTCATCATCCACCCCAAAGAAGTCGGATGGAATCTCTTCACAAATAAACGACTCAACCGTTTCATTTCTCTTTTGAAAGTATAGTACTTCAGGCTTTTCTTTTGGCTGCCCAAAATACTTCTTGAGTCTATGACCATTGACCTTAAACGGTTGATCGCCGTACCCTTTCATCGTAATGGCTCCACCAGGATGAACATCAAGAATCGCAAAGGGGCCAGACCATCTAGATTTAAGCTTACCCGCAAAAAGATGGAGCCTGGTGTTATACAGCAAAGCCATGTCTCCCGCTTTGAATTCCCGATCTTTAATCTTAGCATCGTGGAGCGCCTTCGTTCTTTCCTTGCTGATTTTGGCGTTCTCGTAGGCCCTGAGTCTGAATTCATCGAGCTCATGTAGTTGCAATAATCTTTTCTCCCCACAGAGTTGGCTATCGAAGTTTAAGAATTTAATAGCCCAGTAAGCTCTGTGCTCCAGCTCGACTGGTAGATGGCAAGCCTTGCCATAAACCATTTGGAAGGGTGACGTACCCATAGGGGTCTTGAACGCGGTGCGATAAGCCCAAAGTGCGTCGTCCAACTTCAGACTCCAGTTGGATCTATTGGAATTCACAGTTTTCTCTAAAATCCGCTTTAGACTTCTGTTGCTCACCTCGACTTGGCCACTGGTTTGGGGGTGGTATGGTGTACCAATTCTATGCTTGACACCATAGCGCTCAAGAATTTTATCCAGTGGTGCATTACAGAAATGCGAACCTTCATCACTGTTAAGGGCTCTAGGACAGCCAAATCTAGTAAAGATATTCTTTAGCAAGAATTTCTTTACAACTTTGTGATCATTGGTTTGGGTGGCTATGGCCTCTACCCACTTGGAAACGTAGTCCACACACACCAGAATATATTTGTTAGAGCATGATGATGGGAACGGTCCCATAAAATCAATGCCTCAGACGTCGAAAACTTCACATTCCAAGATAGGCCTCAAAGGCATCTCAATCCTATTACTGAGTCTCCCTACTCTTTGGCATCTGTCACAGCCTTTGCAAAAGGCTTCAGCATCTTTAAACAAGGTAGGCCAGTAAAAACCAGCTTGAAGGATTTTTGTGACAGTCTTAGGTGCTCCGTAGTGTCCACCAGCGGGACCACTATGACATTGCTCTAGAATATCCAATTGTTCATGCTCCGGAACACATCTTCTAAGCAACCCGTCCTTGCAGACCCTGAAGAAATAAGGATCCTCCCACACGAGGTACTTTAAGTCGCTGAAAAATTTCTTCTTTTCCTGATACGTCATGTCTTCTAAATGCCCACTCGCTAAGTAGTTAACGTAATCAGCATACCACGGCCTCAAAGTCTCTAGCTTCATTAATTGCTCGGTCGGAAAGTCAATGCCTATCTCCTTAGGGACTTCGCCACCCTCGTTCACTAGGCGAGATAAGTGGTCAGCCACAACATTATCACTACCTTTCTTGTCCTTAATTTCAAGGTCAAATTCCTGTAGTATCAGAATCCATCTGAGTAACCTTGGTTTAGCATCTGCTTTGCCCATAAGGTAGCGCAGTCTTTGCGTGATCCGTCCACACCACCACTTTGGACCCTAAAAGATAACTTCTGAATTTGTCAATAGCAAAAACGACTGCCAAGAATTCCTTCTCGGTAGTGGCGTAATTGCATTGAGCCGGGTTCAAAGTGCGGCTAGCATAGTAAATCGGCCCGAACTTTTTATCAATTCTCTCGCCCTAGAAGCGCGCCCACCGCGTAGTTAGAGGCATCGCACATCAGTTCAAAAGGTTTAGTCCAGTCAGGCGTGATTAAAATGGGGGCACTGGTAAGCTTATCCTTTAAGCTATTAAAAGCTGTCTTACATTTCTCATCAAACAAGAACTCCACTTCCTCTTTCAACAGGTTGGATAACGGCTTTGCTATCGTCGAAAAATCTTTAATGAAACGCCGATAGAAGCCCACATGTCCCAGAAATCCTCGTACCTCCTTCACTGTCTTCGGGTACGACATTTTCTCAATGGCTTCTACTTTAGCCTTATCCACCCGAATACCATCACTTGGACACCTTGTGTCCCAAAACAATCCCTTCTTCGACTAGAAAATGGCATTTCTCCCGCTTAAGCACCGATTTTTCTCAACACAACGCCGGAGTACCATATCTAGATTCTTTAAAATTTCATCAAAACTGTCGCCATAGACTGAGAAATCGTCCATGAAGACCTCCATGCACTGCTCCATAAGTCCATCAAAAATGGCCAACATGCATCGTTGAAACGTAGCCGGTGCATTGCATAAGCCGAATGGCATTCTGCGGAAGGCAAAAGTGCCTGATGGACACGTAAACGTAGTCTTTTCCTGGTCGTTAGGGTCGATGGCTATCTGGAAATAACCAGAATATCCATCGAGGAAACAATAATACTTATGACCACTCAGTCTTTCTAGAAGTTGGTCAATGAAGGTCAGGGGGAAATGATCCTTAGCGGTGACTTCATTTAATCTGCGATAATCAATGCAAACTCTATAGCCAGTCACAAGGCATAAGGCAACTTCTTCCCCTTTTTCGTTCTTTTCCACTGTAATTCCCCCCTTCTTTGGCACAACTTGAGTAGGGCTGACCCACTCACTATCGGCGTTGGCGTAGATAATACCCATATCGAGCCATTTGATGATCTCTTTTTTGACAACCTCCTGCATGTGCGGATTTAGCCTCCTTTGAGGTTGTCTGACCTTTTTCGCTCCTTCCTCCGTTCGGATCTTATGCATGCACACGTCTGGGCTGATTCCTCGATATCGCCCACTTGCCATCCGAACGCGAGGATATGTTTCTCAAGCACCTTGATTAATTCGCTTCTTGCTCCGGCTCGAGTTTAGACGAGATGATCAAGGGCAACTTATCACCGTCTTTAAGGAAGATGTATTTTAAGTGCTGCGGAAGTGGTTTCAACTCTAAGTCAGCAGGTGGTTGCTCTATACTAGATTTTAAGGGACCACCTTTCTCCTTTTGAGCTTGGACCGGTTGACTGAAAAACACCTCATCTTCCTGAGGTGTAACCCCAGAAAGGTATTGAATGACATCATCTAGAGGAATCCTCCTGTCAGCTTCCGTTTGTTCTTTCTTATGCTTAACCATCTTCTTAAGTTCTTCTTCTTCAAGCTCTTCTGCAAGCTGCTCTCAATCATCCAACTCCCAATTGGTAGTTTCTCTCCAGAAATCTATTTCGTCCCAACTACCCATTAAAACTTCCTCCTCTCGCAAGGTTAAAGTCTCGCTTGGTTAAGCTCTTTCAAATCATCGCTACTCATCCCCGGAATGTCCCGATTTTCCGTTCACTCTTAGGCTCGGTGTGCACAAGTTGTTGAGTTATAACATCCAGGGCTCCTATCTCTGTGAGTTCTTCATCAGGGTCAGGTCCATCTCCATAGATTGCTTCAATGAATGAAACCTCCTGGGTTGGGGCTTCCGCAGAACTTTTTCCTTGACCGAGAGTAACAGAAGCGTCCTCTATCCTCAGAGTGATTTGGCCAGTTTGGAAGTCAATGGTGGAGGCAGAAGTGTTTAAGAAAGGCCGGCCCAGAATCAGGGGCATCTCCTTGTCAGACTGGTAATCCAGTATGACCCAGTCAGTTGGAAAAACTAAATGTTTAACATGGATAAGAACGTTGTTAACACAACCAGCTGCTAAGCGGCTAGATCGGTCCACCAACTGAAGAGAGACGGGGCACTCCTTTAGCCTTTTGTCCAGCCCGAGACTCTTGCAGACGTTCAATGGCATCACATTAACAGAGGCCCCTGAATCGCATAAGACATTGTGGAACGTGTGGCCTTCAATCGTACAGGAGATTGAAGGTCGTCCGGGGTCACCTCGCTTGATTGCAACGCTCTGTGAAACCGTTGAACACTCTTCTCTTAGCACTTCCTCTGCCATTTCCTTTAGCTTCTTTTTACTTCCACAGGCATCCTTAAGATACTTACAGCACTTAGGCATCTCAGTTAATACCTCAGCAAGTGGCATAGTCACCATAGTATCTCTAAGCATCTTCCTCACTCCGTCATACTGTTTGTCAGAGTTTAGGATATTCTCTCTTTTCTTTGCCGGATAAGGAAGGGTTTTCGAGTGATTAATCATAGGTTGACTTTTAATGGCTTCATCCTCCTTATCCTTCCATCTAACGAACTTCTCAGTTTTCTTTTTAGTCAGGGGTTCAGATACCTGACTTCTCTTCTCAACATCCTCATCACTATCCCCCGAAGAATCATCACCACTCAGCTCTTCCTCACTGTTGCTTTCTTTGGCATTTAACTTCTGATTGCCCCCTCCTGAACTTATGGCGTCAGGAGGGGCTACTCGTTTCCCGACATCTTTTCGGGTCCAGTTGTCTTACCGCTTCTGAGGGTGACTGCATTCAACTCCTCCTCTCCATACTCCCATTGATGTGTGATGGCAGTGCAAGCATTGATATCTGCCTTAGGGTTTTTATCGTATAACTCGGCGGTCTTCCTTGAGGTCTCGCTTGCTTGTTGATCACCATCGACCAATCTGTCTCTCCATCGTCTTTTGACCGGTGGCTAGTGTTTTCACCATGTCAACTAGCTCATCGAATTTCTTCGAGAGACGTAGGTGGGCCGTTGATTTTGCGTTTGGGGCCCGGTTACCTTGGGGTCTTGGGTTATTGGATGCACCGGGCGGTGTATAATAACTATTCCGCGGATTCCCCGAAAAGTTGCTTGTTTTGAGTTTGACTCGATTGACCGAATTTTGACCGAAGCCTCGAAAGGTTGATTCGGTTCTCCATGGCTTGTACTTCCTCATTCATCATATTCCCGGCCCGTATGCCCGAGTAATTCACATCCGCCGGCCCTTCTTGTCGCTTCATTTGCATGTTGGCGAGTTGCTTGTTCATCATTTCCATTTGAGCAACAAGCAGTTTTGTCTCTGAGTCACTTGAAGCAGCCTCCTTTTTGCTTCCGCTAACACGGGTCTTCTTTTGAGTTGCCCACATGTTATTCTTAGCTATCGTTTCTGCTACCCTATAGGCGGCATCATCTCCTCCTCCTAAAAACGATCCATGAGCTGTGGAATCCAAGTATCTCTATTGGGTTGCGTAACACCCTGATAGAATAATTCTAGAAGCTCATGTCGAGTATATCCATGGTTAGGGCATTTTCTCATTAACAGATTCAACCTCTCCCAAGCCTTTCCCACACTCTCCCCTTCTAGTTGCTCGAAAGTGGCTATATCTCTTTTACGTTCCATTATCGTTCCAGGTGAAACGAATTTCAGAGCAAATGCTCTTTTAACATCAGCCCAGTTATGAAGAGTGTGATGGGGTAAAGACTTAAACCATCGATTTGCTTCACCCCTTAAAGCAAACGGGAAGAGTTTCAATTTAACAACTTCTATAGGAACGCCAGGGTAGTGACCCGCTTCACATATTTGCACAAAAGTCGACAAGAAATCATGTGGGTCTTCTGCAGCAGTGCCATGTAATGAACTATTTTGGACCATCCCCACAACTCCATTCTTTAAATCAAAATGCATTCCTCCCATCTCCGGAGGCCAGATTGATCTATGCCCTTCCAAGAAATCTTGATCAAGATATGGCGCATAAGGGTCTTGCTGTACAACGGCCGCCTGAGGCTGTTGCTGTTGCACATTCTGATTTAATGGTGGATGTGCAACTGGTGCATGGGGCTGTTGCTGTTGCATCTGCTGGTTTATCCAGGCTTGCTGCTGTTGTTGGTTCTGCAACATTTGCATCAGAATTTGATTTAATTGAGCGGGATCTTGGTTATTATGCCCTTGGTTCTCCGGTTCGTCATCACTAGAACCGTGTTGGCTCATGTTGTCAGGGTTTTGAAATAATCTTCTCCTGACAATGTCTCGCTTGGGTTCGGGGTTAAAGATAAGATTTCCCTTCTTACTCCTGGTTTGCATAAACTAGAAAAGCAGAACAGGAAGAAATCAACCGTAGGGTTGATGAGAACGAGTTTAGAGAAGATTGGAGGATTTAGAAGTTGAGAAAGATAGAAGAGAAGAGAAAAGAGAAGTGGAATTTTCAGGGACTGAACTGGCGTTCAGTGTAAGTGGACGCTAGTTCAGAGAGGACTCAGGAAGTGAACGCTCGTTCAGAGCACTGAACTGGCGTTCATAAGAAAGATGGGGGCAGACGGGCGTTCGGTATGGGTGAACGCTCGTTCAGAAGGTTTTTATTATTATTTTTTTTTAGTTTTCTTTTTATATTTATTTATTATTTTCTTATTTTCGAATTTAGAAAAAGATCTAGAAACAGAAACAAGAAAAGAAACCTACCTACGAAAAATTTAAAACAGAAAAGGCACTAAGACGGTAAAAAAAAAACGTGTTGAAATCTTCTAGGGCCAAAATGGAGGGGAAAACAGTGGATTTTGACCTCGAAAACAGCACTGAACGGCCTATGGCCGTTCACCATGTCGTCGGCGTCGGAACGAGCTTTCCGAATTGGGGTCCTGCGTCCCAAACGGACACTCGAGCCGAAAGTTATGGTCAAAATACTACCGCGTGCCCTAACGACCCCTTTTGACACAGAAAATTGTCCTAAGTAGAATCCGACAACCGTTACCGACTCCCCGGCAACGGCGCCAAAAACTTGTTCGGTAAAAACTAGTTTTAAATTTATAAACCGAAACACCCCAAGTATAAGGTTCGTAGTATAGGGTGTTTACGGGTCGTCCTAAGGGAGTCGAATGTTAATCGGATTAAGGTGCAGTTATTATATTTACTATGTCACGAATTATTATCTCAAACTAGGGTTTATACTATATAAAAACGAAGAACAGTGGGAAAAATCATAGAAAACAGAAAAACTTAGAACTGGACGAGCGTCCGCTAAGGGTGGACGAGCGTCCGAATACGTGCTGGAAACAGAAAATATGCAGAAAACACACTAAAATTCAGGAAATAACTAAACGTAGCAATAACAATCAATACGAACAAATATGTTTATCAGATAATTAAAAGGACAGTAGAATAACTAGGATCAACCAAACAACAATCACACAACCACTCTATGATCCGAATATGATTTTATTGGTTTGATCAATCTCGAAACCGATTAAATTCCTTTAACTCAATTCCTAGGGTTTTGTTCTCTTTTCCAAGTAAAACAATTAGACATACATCACATGATCATAAATTTGTTCCCAAATTACTTAACCCAATTAACAACACATGATTCCTCAAAATATTGTTAATTGTATCGATTAAGAAAGTTCTATTGATGAATTATATTTCCATACAAATTCAACTCAACATATGGTTTTATTGATATTCCTATCTAACAAAACACTTAACAATCAAATCAAATAACAATCGATAAATAAAATTCAATATTCGAATTCATAAACAAAGATAACCTAACAATCCGTGGTTGTGGTGATGTTGATGTGGTATCCTCCCGCTATTCTACCGTGATGTGCTTAGCCTTCCATCCTTGTGATGATCCAAGACATGATTGAAGGGAAGAAACTCATAATTTCTTTAGGGTTTGGTGCGGCTCCTCCAAGGGTGGAATATGCGGCTGTATGTTGTGTGTATTGGGGTTGAAATAACACGCCTATTTATAGAATTCAGAGGCGGCTAGATCAAAAACGGCACTGGACGCCCGTCCAAAGGGGTGGACGCCAGTCCAAAGTGCAAAACTTATTTGAGTCGGGCCGAGCTGGGGTTGGACGCACGTCCTATGCAAAATTGGGCAAAATCGACGCCGCCACCGAAAATCCGAACATCCCGAATCAAAATTCTTCCGGTGGACGCCGATCCGAAATTCCGGACGCCCATCCAAGGTAGACGGAACATCAAACGCTCGTTCATGCCTCTGACGCCGCCAAAGACCTTCAAATTCAACTTTTCATCTTTATCTCTTTATTCTTCCGCTCCCACTCTTCAAAGCACGATTACACACTTTAAATCATCTTTTTCCACCGCATTCAACACCTGCAAGTCATTGAAAGCATACCAAAGTGTAACACAACTCAAACCAACATAAAATCATCATTTTAAGCACGTAATTGGCACGTTTTACACTTTCTATGACTTTAAGATCATTTCTTCAATCTATTCATTTAATACGTAATTTTCTATAAAAATTACTAAAACACGGGGATTATTGTTATGAAATATTGCGATATAAATCATAAAGTTCACCGAGAACAGTGTCACTGTAGACAACACTACAAATGCAACAGTCACCCCTCCACCTAATCCACCCAGACGTACTGAGAGAGTGGTTCGGCCACCAAATCGGTATGGACAATCAGAAGCGAACGTAGCCGTCTCTGATGGTGTGGAAGATGATCCAGTGTCTTTTCCCAAGGCCATGGATGATCGTGACAAGGATCTATGGGTTGACGCGATGAATCAAGAGATAGAGTCCATGTACTCTAACTCTGTCTGGAAACTTGTAGATTGTCCCGAAGGGGTAAAACCCATAGGGAGCAAATGGCTCTACAAGAGGAAGCGAGGAGTTGATGGAAAGGTGCAAACCTTTAAATCATGGCTTGTAGCTAAGGGCTACACACAGAGAGAGGGTATAGACTATGAAGAGACCTTCTCCCTTGTGGCCATGCTCAAATCCATCCGGATCCTCCTTTCTATTGCTGCAAGCCTAGATTATGAAATCTGACAAATGGATGTCAAGACAGCGTTTCTTAACGGCTTTCTCGACGAGGAAATCTATATGCGGCAACCAGAAGGATACATCGAGGAAGGCCAAGAGCACAAAGTGTGCAAGTTGCTGAGATCCATTTATGGGTTGAAACAAGCATCTCGGTCTTGGAATCATAGATTTGATGACACCATTAAGTCATATGATTTCAAACAAAATCCTGATGAACCTTGTGTATACAAGAAAGTCATCAAGGATAAGGTTGCGTTCCTAGTGTTGTACGTAGATGACATTCTCCTAATTGGAAACGATAAGGGGATGTTGTCGGACGTTAAAATTTGGTTGGCCAGCCAATTCCAAATGAAAGATTTGGGAGAGGCGAATTATGTTCTCGGGATCCAATTAATACGGGATCGTAAGAACAAGATGTTAGCTCTTTCACAAGCCACTTACATTGATAAGGTGATGGCTAGATATAGTATGACGGACGCAAAGAATGGTTACCTACCAACTCGTCACGGCATCCATCTCTCTAAGACTCAGAGTCCTCAGACTCCTGAGGAAACAGAGGCTATGCAAAGAGTACCTTATGCTTCGGCTGTAGGTAGTCTAATGTACGCTATGCTTTGTGCACTAGACCCGACATCGTTATGGCGTTGGATTCGTCGGTCGTTATCGAGTCTAATCCGGGCAATGAGCATTGGATTGCGGTAAAGAACCTCTTAAAGTATTTGAAGAGGACTAGGAATTATATCTTTGGTATATTCGGGTGCAAACCCGGATGTACGAGGTACACCGACTCGACTTCCGGTCGGATAGAGATGATTTCAAATCTACCTCGGGTTCGGTGTTTACCATTGGTGGTGGTGCGATCATTTGGAGAAGCGTCAAGCAATCCAGCACGGCTGATTCTACTATGGAAGCTGAATACATAGCGGCCTCTGAGGCAGCTAAGGAAGCAGTTTGGCTCAAGAAGTTCCTGAGTGGTTTAGGAGTCTATCCAAATCACAACGATCCGATCGCTCTCTATTGTGACAACAATGGGGCAGTATCAAATTCGAAGGAACCCCGTAGTCACCGCAAGTCGAAGCATATCGAGCGAAAGTACCATTTAATCAGAGAGATAGTCCAAAGAGGTGACATTTCCATCAAGAAAATCGCCTATGGTGACAACCCTGCTGATCCTTTCACCAAGACATTGCCGTTAGAAGTCTTCAACCGGCACTTGGAAACTATTGGTATTAGGGACATGACTTATTTGCTTTAGAGCAAGTGGGAGTTGTATTGCTGTAATATAGATATAGGGTGTGCTCTAAAACAATTAATCCACTTGCCTTTCGTGCAAGTGGGAGATTGTTAGGTTTTATGCCCGAAAGACAATTTGTAATTGTTTTATTTAAATAAATGACATAATTTATTTCATCTTATTTATTCGCATTTATTGCCAATATTGATACACTACAGAAAACCCTAAGTATATTGATTATGTAATCACAACTCAGTGTATGGTTATACACACGAGGATTGAGTTTGTGAAATATACTTAAAATTAACATAGTCCGTAGCGTTTATTAATCGGAGTACGGGTCTCTAGATTAATTTGCTATTAATGCGCCCAGAACACTTTACGGTGTGGCAGTCTTATCCGGACTGTCGGTAATAGGGTACCTAGTGGGGCATTTATATATGATGATAATCATATAGGGCTGGACCGATTTGATTTGAGTTCTCGATATAATTCCGTAATCGATAAGTCTTATTGAATCACAAGATGATCATATATGGATTAATCTTAATCCTGAGGTGATCACAGATGACTACTTAGACTAGGGTAGAGTTTGATGTGTTAGTAAGGATCACTTCGCAGTATGTGGTCCAACACTTCTCGTTGGCATTCTGGGATGAGTGAGTAGTCTGTGTTATCACACATATGGAATCCATTCCTTCCCTCGGGTAGTAGACAGACAGTTCCCTTATTTGTTGACCCTAGAAACTGATCGATGGGCCCAGTTCATATTATATTATGAACTAATTGATCACTAGGGGGTTAATGGTAAATAAGGATAATAGGTTTCGAGAAGGGTTTACGGAAATATCCCGAATCGAAGTGAACAGTCTATGGAGGATTTATCCGTATGTAATGATTATATCAGTGGACGATTTCGACTCATAAATTGAGTGTAAGTTATCTATATTCGATAGAGTTCAGTTTCGGGTTTATGGTGGTGTAATCCCGGAATTAATAGGTTGAATATAATTATTCTGTCTGACAGATAATTTTATTCGACTTATTGTAGCTACTGAATATGGGTCCATGGTCCCCGACGTGGCTCCTAATATAGCATATAGGTTTTCTCGTCGTTGCACCTCGATTATAATTAAATAGTGGATTGGGCTATTTAATTGATATGTGGATTAATTGTTTAGTTGGACTAAATAATTAAATATACGGAAAAGACATTTTTCGTGGACTCGGCCCAAATTAGTGTGTTGACCTTTTGACCTAATTGGTCAAATATACAAATATGCGTGTGAACCTTTTTATTCTTCAAAGGTGGCGCAATTTTGGTTAATAATTAGAAAGAAATTAGTTTTCTTGGATAATTATTTAATATGTGATTTATCTTTTATTTGTTAATTGATAATTCATGGAATATTAGATAATAATATGATTTATTCTAATTTGTTTGGGATAATTATTTTATTTATCTTTTATTTGGAAAAAGGATTAATGTAATAATTATCTCTTAATTATTTAATCCTTGGAGGTTAAGTTTTACTCTCCTATATAAAGAGAGTTCTTCCAAGCCTTTTGACACACAACAAATACACGCCATTATCATAAGAAAAATAGCTTGGAATTTTCGGCTATTTTCTTTGGGTTTCGAGTTGGAATAATCTTCGGGATTATTCCGGTAGCATATCAAGGAGGTCCGGCGGCGGGAAACACCATCCACTTGGTGTTGCTGGGAGACACACGTTGGAAGACGGTGGCTGCTCAATCACGTGTTCAAGGAGCCTTTTGTTCTTGGAGTTAAGCACCATAAATAGGTAGGCTCCCAAACCCCCTTGTAGTTTAGATCTTAAATTTGTGTTCTTTGTTTCGTTTAGATCTAGATCTGATGCATTCCGCTGCGTAATCGGGTCAATCTATGATTGATCCGACGATATTACATCTAACAAGTACTTCCCAGCAACTGTGCAAGCAGACAAGGAGAGCCAATTCTTAAGACTTAAGCAGGGTGTTCATATGACAATATCTCAGTATACCAACAAGTTCGATGAGTTGGGTAGGTTTACCCTGAGCTTATGAACATCGAAGAGAGGAATATGGCCCTATACAAAGATGGGCTATCCTACGAAATACAGTCTGGCATGTTGGGTTTCACAGCGAAGAACATGTCCGAACTATTGAATAAGGCTTTGGAGGTTGAGACCTTCAGGAAGAAGCCTACCATAGTCACCAGTGTTAAGAGAAGGTATGGGACTAGTCAAAGACACTGTCAGGGAGCACCGCATCAGAATGCTAAGAGGGCGACCACTCATTTGGCAGCTACACCATCAACCGGTGTACCACTTTGCTCGAAGTGCAACAAGAATCATTCAGGTGAGTGTCGAGAAAATGGTTGTTACTACTGTGTAGATCTTGGACATTTTGTTAGAGCATGTCCAACTAGGGTAAACAAAGGGGATCAATGTCAATGAAGCAGGAAAAGCGGAAAAGGCGGCCCAAGTCGCCCAGTTTGACTTTTTGCAGTGGATGCTGAGTATGCGGAATCGGATGATAATGTTTTTTCAGGTACCTTTAGTTTTTTATTCTGGTTTATTAGAATACATTTATAGCACGTTAAATCATTTTTTATCTGTATTTAATTAAATGAATTCACATCTTAGGTACAATAATATTAGACAACTTAGCGGTTACGGCCTTGTTTGATACTGGAGAGCCTAACACGTTTGTGTCGTCTAAGATAGCTAAGAAGTTGAATCTTCCTTCGGAAAGCTTAAGAAACACTTTGGAAATAACTACACTGCTAGGAAAGGTAACCAATGTAACTAGGACGATACCTCAAGTGGATGATCGAGTTGGATCATATCGATGTAAAAGTGACTTTACAGTTTTGGTCTTTTCGGATTTTGATGTAATTCTTGGAATAGATTGGCTCTCCGAGAATTATGTTCACTTGGATTGTAGAGAAGAGTGAATGACCTTTAAGATACTACAAGAAAAATAACATTTTGTGACGAAACAAAATGTGACACCTCAAAATTCATCACTAATCCGTTATTTGTGTGAGTAATTCTTAAAAGTCGTCACAACGCGCCATTCATAAGTTTTCGGTAAAATTTGAAGACACATTCTTCACTAATATATTCATTTTCGTCGTACAAAAAAAAGGTGGAATTTTAGCGCCTTCTTGAATTATTTTTAGCGAGGAATGCATAAAAAATATTTAAAGTGATGCGGAAATGGTCAAATGTGAGGAAATATTACATCAAGAGAAAATCATCAAATTGCACTTAAGGGAAAAACCCACTCAAATCCATATGCATCTCATTCTTTTTGTTTAAATTAAAATCCATTTTAGATTTCCGCTGTCAACATTCCCTTGAAATTCAACCCAACCCAGTCCTCCAATACAAGTCATCTATGCTCTTGTAGATGAAATTAGGTTTGATTTCCAATGAGGAAGAAATCCCAAGAATAGGAAGAGTTGTATGACAGTTTACAATCACCATCTGTCTGCTGCGCCGGCGGCGGCGGCTCCCTATTTTTCCCATCCACTAATGCAATTTGTGCGTCTGTGACGTTCACTCTATGTTTTGTTCGGGAGCTGTGTTTCGACATCTTCTGTTGGTGGGTGTGAATTGAAACGGTATTCTGAGGTATCAATTATTTATTTTTAAGTATTACTTTCTTTTGATTTTTTATTGTCAAAAGTTTCAATGTGGGTTGCCGGAAGCAATGTTACAGTGTCCGGCAATGCTATGATTGAACCAAAATTAATGTATTCATTCGCACCTTGATAGGAATCAGCGGATTGATTTTAAGTTCATCCATGGAGCCGTTTTGGGCGATGACATTTTGTTAAAAATATATGATTTTACTTTTTTTGTTTGAAATTTAGTTTTGGTGAAAAAAGGTGAGCCGATGATGAATCGTCTTAACAAATTTATGGAATTACCATCTGAATAACACATGTTTGGTCGACTATCTGAGGCTTCATATTAAAATGATTTAATTCCCTCACCATTGAAGCACGCCATGGATTGATTGAGAAAGATAGAGCAATTATTGCTTCTCTTTTCTCCCAGAACATCAACAAGTAATTTAAAGCTAATGCTTTTCGTTGTTGTTTTCATTTGTTTCCCGGTTACTTAGTTCAAATAAATCAATTTGGTGCGAAATATAATTTTCCTTACTCATGTTTCTTGATCTCCCTTGACCAAAAAATCAATTCGAATTGCGCTACTTTCAGATCTTCTGTCGAGTCATCAGGAATTTTCATCCATATTGGGTCGTATGCTCTTAGAAGACTACATTTTCCTTGTACACCATTATAAAAAAGATAAATTAGAATTTTTTTCATTTTGCTACAAACTTCTTATTATGGCTTATTTTATACTTGTATGGTAATCAAACCAGACTATGTTCGGCAAACCAGCATGATTTGCATTTGATTGGGCTGTTTTTTCTCTTTTTGTGCTTATTCATGAGGTTATTTACTCCGATCCTCCGTGGTTTATTTTGTGCCAAAAGTCATTAGATTAGGAAAATTAGTAGTTGTATGGATGTTACGTTGTCAAGTTGTCATTGAAAGATGAAGATTGAGTTCTCTGTCATCTTGAAAAGAGCTCTTGCTTCTTATCAAACTCCTCATTTTTTTTCTTCATGAGAAGTACATGTCACTTGTGCATTTCATTTGTTTTTGTGAAACTGAGCTACATTGTTTTCAAATAGTATTTATAGTTTCATTGCCTTTAATACCATTGTGTATATGTCTTTTTTAACAGCCAAAGATATATATAGTTGAATCAGAGAGGGGCTGAGAGAATCAAAATTACAAAGAATTTCTAAAGAAAACATCTTGAAGACAAACCAAAAACAGAGTAAAGACAAACAAGCAACAAAAAGAGCACCAAACAAGCTCTAGCAGGTCCCAACAGTACATAGCACAAGTTGCTACAACCCCGATTATAGGTAGTCAGAGAACGTGGAATTCAAGAGACTTCTTGTTAATGATCCTAACATGCAGTACTTTGGATCTTCTCAAAAGACTTGATACTGAGTAAGAGCATATTTTTAGAATATTTTAGACCATAATAATCTTCATTTTATCAGGTAACAATGTTGATGTCAAATTTACACAATATGAGAGAGTCTTTAAAGATAAATACTCTTGATGTGATTTCTTTCAAAAAAAATTGAAGGGAAGTGATTTTTTTGAAGGCCTTTCATTTTCACAGTCCTGAAAATTCATGAACCTTGCAAATGCTAAGTGAAAGATGCTGGAATGGTATTGGTTCTGCGGGATATTGATTGTGATCTTGAACATACACAAAGAATGTAGCTACTGGATGACAAAGTGATGATGAGGTGAGTTCAAAAGTGTCCCATGTTTCACAAAAAGTGTCTCTTGTTTGGTGATATTCACCTACACTTCGTAACTTGTGTCATGCCTTGGTGTTACACTTATGAGTCTTGAATTGTGTAATGAGGATATGTTTGACATATTCTCTCAAGTTTCTGTTTCAATCATGTTTGTGTTTATCAGAGTAGTGGATATTGGGTGGAGTGTGTGTTAGTGCTTTTGTTGCTCAATGTATTGACATTGGAGTGTTTTTAGTGTTCTAAGTTGTTTTTAGGGGGTTATCTTGTATGCTTCTTTGTTGAGTAGTTTACAAGAAGGTTTGTGCTTTTTTGTTCTCATATTAGACATCTCTGTAATCTTTGTGTCTATTGTAGTGGTTGTAACAGTTGTATGGGTGCTTGTAGTAGCTCCTTGATGTGGTATTAATAAAATGTTCATGCTGTAAACGATTATTCTTCATGGGTATTAGACATTTCTTAGATATTGATTCTGAGTTGTCATACTAGTTTAGAAGTGTTGGTCGTCTGTCTTGGGCATTGTTTTTCTTCAACTTGTATATAACCGGTTGTGTAATTGGTATAAATATTTGGATGTTTATCAGGCGCAATATACAGTTGACTATAATTTTGTCTCATCACCTTTATTTTGCAGGAGACCCTGAAGCAAATGTGGAATGAACTCAGAAAGATATATATATGAGGATACTCGCATGACCCTGTACACGTGACATTGGAGGCCGAGTATCTACAAAAGCTATTAAATCTGGCTTTATTCGAGGTCAAGCATCTTTAAAGGAAAACGAACCTCCGTTGATGTCTTTACGAAAAACTCGCAACAGTTCGGTGAGAGTGGCAACAGTCTCGCATTGTAATGTCAAAATATATACGATGACTATAATGATAAGCTAGTAGATGGTGATTATGTTTGATGACTAGGTTGAAGTTATAGGTCTTCTTCTAGCATTGTTAAAACTAAGTAGTTTAGTAATACTTTTTTATTTTATTTAGTAATACTTTTTTTATTTTTTGATATTCCTATTTTGAAACATGTGCACGGGTTACTTGCTTCAGTCTCATACTATTATTCTTCATCATATCTTCATTAGGCAATGTGAGCCTTATCACATACCACAATATTAAATGATGTAGACTTCGTCATATATCGTATCAATGTGTGACGAATGGGATTGAAATTAGAACAGCCGGTGAGGAAGATTTCATCACAGACAGGCCAATTGTCTCAAATTTCATCACGTATCTAATTAATATGTGATGAAGTGAGGGTCACATATTATACGATTATTGTATTTTCCCTTACATTAGGTGAGAAATTATTTCATCACTAAATTTAACAATATGTGAGGAAGTGTTGACGCCACTTATTTGAGTAATAGGTGATGATTTTGGTATATGAAATGACATAGCGAAAAGTGTAATATGTGACAAAATGTTCGTCACAGGTGCATGAATAATGTGAGGAATAATAAAATCCTCACAAAATACTTTTTGTGACTTATGATAGGTGACGACCTTGTAACGCACGATATTCGTCACATATAACCAAATGTGAGGAAATTGACACTATATGTGATGACTATCGGTCATCATAAAATCCCAAATTTCTTGTAGTTTAAATCAGCTAAAACTTATCAAGGTAATATTAACAAGCCTAGTAAGAAGCGTCATCCGATAATATCAGCGGTTAAGACTATTAGAGCTTGTCAAAAGGGTTGTGAATGCTACTTGTTATATGCAGTGGTGTGGAACAAGTGAAGCCTAAGTTAGAGGAAACCCCCATAGTAAAGGAATACCTGAAGTGTTTCCGGAAGAGTTAACTGGAAACATGCCGGATAGAGAGATTGAGTTTGAGATAATGTTGGTACAAGGAACGGCACCAGTTGCTAAGGCACCCTATAGGATGGCACCGGCTGAATTGACGGAGTTGAAAGCTCAACTTAAAGATATGCTCGAGAGGAACGTAATTCAGCCTAGTACCTCCTCACCCTGAGAAGCCCCAGTCTTGTTTGTCAAGAAGAAGGATGGTAGCATGAGGATGTGCATCGACTACAGAGCTTTAAATAACCTTACCATAAAAAATAAGTACCCCTTACCAAGGATTGACGATCTTTTTAATCAGTTACAAGGCAAGAGAGTGTTTTCTAAGATTGATCTTAGGTCCGGTTATGACTAGTTGAAGATCAAGGTAGCAGATATACCTAAGACATCTTTCAGTACTAGATATGGACATTATGTGTTCTTGGTTATGCCATTTGGACTCACTAATGATCCATTTGCATTTATGGATTTGATGCAGTGGGTTTTCATGCCTGACTTGGATAAATTTGTGATAGTATTCGTAGATGACATCCTAGTTTACTCGAAGGATGAGAAAGAACATGAGGAACACCTAAGGATAGTGTTGAACACTTTGTAGAAGAACCAGTTGTATGCTAAGTTCTCAAAGTGTGACTTTTGGTTGAATCAAGTCAGTTTCTTGGGTCATGTCATTTCTGGAGATGCATTGAAGTTGATCCGGAAAAGGTATAAGTAGTTGAGAAATGGTCCAGACCGACTACAGTTTTGGAAGTGAGAAGTTTTCTTGGGTTGGCTGGCTATTATAAGAAGTTTGTACAAGACATCTCAATGATAGCTACCCCACTAACCCGACTCACACAAAGGAATGTGAAGTTTGAGTGGACTAGTGAGTGTGAAAAGGATTTCCAAACGTTGAAAAAGAAGTTGACTACAGCCCCAGTGATGGCAGTTCCAGAGATCGTTGATAATTACAATGTCTACACCGATGCTTCAGGACAAGGTTTAGGTTGTGTGTTGATGCAATGAGGAAAAGTGATCGCTTATGCATCTAGACAGTTAAAGGTGCATGAAATGAACTATCCAACACATGACATAGAGTGGGCAACAGTAGTGTTTGACTTAAATATTTGGAGGCACTACTTGTATGGAGTTAAGGCTAGGATCATTACAGACCACAAGAGCTTAAAGTATTTCTTTACCCAGGAGAATCTGAATATGAGACAGGGGAGATGGTTTGAGTTCGTAAAGGATTATGTGATGTGATTCCGGTTGGAATTAGATCTCATGTTTTGCCCAGGAAGTAACTAAGTGGAACAATGACGAGCTAATGATCCTAGACCTAGCAATCCAACTAAATCGTAGGAAGAGAACACCCAACAATTGCTCACAGTGCTGGTAAATCCTCAAGGGGTTGAATCCTCTACTACGAAGAGAACTCTCACACGCATGTGATTTTTTGTGATTCCCTACAACGAAGAGAACACTCACTCGCAAGTGATAAACCAAAGTCAAGAAGACTTTAATAAAAGCTAAGAAGCCAAATTTATATCATCATAATTGTCTCCCAAATGAAAAACTAGTGTTTGCCTTATATAGGCTTACAACCAAAAGAAAAAGCAACATCTAAGCAATGTGTGAGAAATTCCCACTTAAAAATGCGCCTATCTCCTCTTGGCCTGAAACGAAATGTTCCTATTGGCTAATAAAAGAATAAATAAGTAAAGTGCTAAAAATCCAATATAAAATAAAACCAACTCCTAATTAATTAAATAATATTCATAAATAGCACGAATGATGGTATCCTCCGAGCATGAACCGGATCACATTATTCCCTCCCGGTTCGAAAGGATTCGTCCTCGAATCCACCTGGATCGAATAGCAAGCGTGGCCGAACATATGTGAGTAGGACCTCATAGTGAAGTACATCCAGGAAAAGTAAAGATGTGAACACTTTAGTAACCAGCCTCGTGTACAAGCGAACAGGGCCAACATAATAATCAGCAACCACAAAATCAAAAGGACGACAATGCACCAAAAATGGATCATGATAAATATGTACTGCTCGTATATTTTTTAAGTGCGCAAGCCACCCAGCCGACTTGGCAACATTGTCAACGCCTCCAACAAAAGGAGCATGTACCTGCAAAGAAAATGCCGGGGCAACACAATTCAAAAGTGGCTCAATGGTGAGCATAGTTGCCTCCTCATTCTCAACAGCGATCTCAACCTCTGTACCATCATGAACAGCAACTACAACCTCAGAAGTGACAACACACTCACTATGCTCATCAGGAACATCAACGAACGCATCTACCTGTGTAATTACCTCAGCCTCAATGGGAGAAGGCAACTCCTCAACAGTAGGGCAAGTGGCCACAAACCGTGTGTTCTTGGCCTCTGTCAATATTTTTTCAACGCCAACTACAGCACACCGTTGTTTGTAATCCTCCCAAAGCAGGTCAAATGCTTTCTTTGATTTTAGTTCAGCTTCTTGCTTCATATGCACTTCTTTCTTCGACCTCTCTTCCACCATCCTCTCAGCCTCCTCCTTTTGACACAACACTCGACCACCTCTACCATATCTAGCTCCTCTACCTCCCCTATCATCACCTCGGTTTGCACCCGCAACCAGAGTAACAAGTGCATCACGAATCTGACGCATCTCCTCACGTCATGGTGTAAATGTATTATGCAACTTGTCAGACACTTCCTGTTTCACTGCTTCTAACTGTCGTGTCAATTCAGCTTTCTGCTTCTCATGCTTCTCCTTTAATCTTTCATCCAAAATTTCATGTACCTCCTCAACAACTAATCCACGTCTCGTGTCAAGGACATACTTCTTGACGATTCTATAAAATGAATACCAAGTACGGGACGAATTATACCTGACTTTATACTCACTTAACCATGCCTGTCCGAAAACTATAGATTCACCTCTCATTGGAAACACGTCACATAACATGTCAGATTTATAACCGTTAAGTTCAACGGGAACTCACGCTTGTCTTGTAACCTGAACCCTACAACTTCCAGTATGAACATAATAAGGACGAGGATGCCTATATGACAGCAAGTCCAGCTCTTTAACCACCGAATTACTAACTAAAGTCGTCTCTTCATCGTGATCAATGCAGAACTCATATTCCTTATCCCGAATAAGACAATGTGAATAAAATATGTTGTAATCAATGACCAAAATAATATATATCCTCACAACTCTCATGTTTACACTCCCCTCTTTCAAAGTTGTATAAAGTACCCTTGTCAACGAACCAGAAGAGCAAGCGAAAGTAAACAGCAATCAAAACCGACTCTTTAGAGGGACACTAGGTGTTCAGACCGAGAATAGGTATAGAAAGGTATGTGGAAAGGGTAATTAAGGATGGATGATTTCACTTTTTGGGAAAGTCGGGATCCTAGGAGTTTTGCAGTTAAGTAAAGGATGTAGGATTTCACTTTGAGCCGAAGTCGGGATCCTAGGAAGAAAAAGTAGTTTTTAGATTTTTTTTTTAAATTTTTTTTCAGTATTGCCGAATGTTGCCTGAATAAAAAGAACTTGTGCAACTTTTTTTTCCTTTTTTTTTGTTTTGAAAACTAGGTCCGACTTATACCAATCAAGCAAATTGAAACAAATCAATTAGGTCAACTTGCCGTTTCTTCTGTTCTTATGCGGCTGGAAAAAATAATAATAATAAGAATAATAATAAAAAAAAAGCTGGGAATTGGATCACAAGGCTATGGAAGAACTTTAGCAAAAAGGTAGGTGCTGTTCTTAATTTTTTTTTGGTAAGCCACGAAACACAGACGAAGGCAATTGATGAAAAGATCAGCTTTATGAAAACGAGAAACGCAGGAACAAGAGCAGGAAGACGATAATGCGGAATCTATTTTTTTTTTAAAGAATAAGAAACGAAATAAACGAGATCAAAACAAGAACAAAAAGGGATATTTGCTCACCGAAGTTGCTGAGCTCTGCTACCAACTGATGTGATTCCGGTTGGAATCAGATCTGATGTTTTGCCCAGGAAGTAACTAAGGGGAACAATGACGAGCTAATGATCCTAGACCTAGCAATTCAACTAAATCGTAGAAAGAGAACGCCCAACAATTGCTCATAGTGCTGGTAAATCCTCAAGGGGTTGAATCCTCTACTACGAAGAGAACTCTCACACGCATGTGATTTTTTGTGATTCCCTACAACGAAGAGAACACTCACTCGCAAGTGATAAACCAAAGTCAAGAAGACTTTAATAAATAAGAAGCCAAATTTATATCATCATAATTCTCCCCCAAATGAAAAGCTAGTGTTTGCCTTATATAGGCTTATAACCAAAAGAAAAAGCAACATCTAAGCAATGTGGGAGAAATTCCCACTTAAAAATGCGACTATCTCCTATTGGCCAGAAACGAAATGTTCCTATTGGCTAATAAAAGAATAAATAAATAATGTGCTAAAAATCCAATATAAAATAAAACCAACTCCTAATTAATTAAATAATATTCATAAATACCACGAATGATGGTATCCTCCGAGCATGAACCGGATCACATCATTACGACTTTGACATTCAATAACATCCGGGTAGAGTAAATGTGGTTACAGATGCCTTAAGTAGAAAACTAGTGTTTGCAGTTTCAAGTATTGAAGATGTGGCAGAAATGTTAGATGGGCTGAAAATATGAGGTTTTGATCAAATTGATGACAGATCATTTATGGCAACGTTGTTAGTAAGATCCGAGCTGATGGATGATTTTCGGTAAAAGCAAGATGAGGATCCAATATTGGTTGATTTGAAGTGGGTTGCAAGGGAAAAACCTACAGTGGGTTATGTTTTAAATAAGAATGGGAATCTCTGGTATCAGTATCGGTTATGTATGCCTAATATTGGCGATCTAAGGCAAAAAGTTATGTAAGAGGCACATAGGATTGCATTTGCGGTTCATCCAGGAGCTACTAAAATGTATAGAGACTTGAAGGAAAAGTTTTGGTGGCCCTCGATGAAAGTGGAAATAGCTAAGTATGTAGTAGAATGTGATACTTGTCAGAAAGTTAAAGCGGAGAATAGAATACCAAGATGAATGCTTAAGCCATTGGATATCCCTGAATGGAAATAGGATAAGATCACGATGGATTTTATCACCGGCTTACCGAAGACAAGAGGTGGACATGATGCGATTTGGGTGATTGTGGATAGGTTGACCAAATCGGCACACTTCTTGCCAACAAAAGTTGATATGTCTTTAAAGAAGATGACGACCGTATACTTGGAAAATATAGTGAAGCGGCACGGAGTACCTATCTCGATAGTTTCGGATCGTGACAGTAGGTTTGTCAGTCGATTCTGGAAAAGTTTGCAAAGGGCATTAGGTACAAAGCTGGACTTGAGTATGGCCTTTCATCCTCAAACAGACGGACAGTTAGAAAGGACCATCCAAACACTTGAAGATATGCTAAGAGCTTGGGTTTTGGAAGTAGGCAGGTCATATGATGACTACCTACCAGTGGCAGAGTATGCCTACAACAATAGTTATTACGCAAGCATAGGCATGCCACCGTTTGAAGCTTTGTATAGGAGAAGATGTCAAACGCCGTTGTTTTGGGATGAAGTCGGGGAAAGACAAGTCACCGGTCCGGAGTTGGCTGAACAAGCTAATGAAAGGGCGCAGTTGGTTAAGAAGAATCTGAAGGCTGCACAAGATAGACAGAAGAGTTGGGCAGATGTTAGAAGGAGACCTCTCGAGTTTGAATTAGTGAAAGAGTTTATCTACGAGCTTCACCGATGAAGGGAGTGAAACCTTTTGGACAAAAGAGAAAGCTAAGTCCAAGGTATGTTGGACCGTTTGAGATTCTGGAGAGAGTTGGACCTTTGGCTTATGCTTAAGTTACCGGAATCGATGTAGAGAGACCATAATGTTTTCCACATGTCAATGCTGAAGAAGTGCTTGACAAAGACTGATGTTGAAGCTACGGTTGATCCAGAAGTTCATCAGATAACCTTTCATATGATGAGAAACCGATCAGGATTCTAGTCCGAAAGAAAAGATGATCAAGAGACGGATGATCCCTTTGGTTTTTGTGCAATGGATATATATATATACTAGCCAAAAAACCCGTGCAATGCACGGGATGATTAGGCTCTGATTTTTATTTTATTTTATTGAAGCATCCATGAGAATTATTCTTACACTAAATGCAATAAAAAGATTAAAATGAGCCAACAGATATCGGGTTCAAGTCATTGAAAGGAACATGACTTGCATCAATTAGTCATATACATAGGACAATCATTCAAAACACAACAAAACAAAACATAATTACAATATCATATCTATTTTGAGAAATGTAAACTACGTTAAATCCTATATATTCTCAAGTTAGCCTCAAAATAAAAACTAAATTGTCCTAAAATCAGTGGCAGTATAAGAAATTTTTTTAAAAAAAATGGAAAATCCAAAAGATACATTGAAGATGATAAACTTTATACGGGAACAAAGTAAACTGATAATCCTTCTTGGTCCCCTCTTTCCCCACTTACTAATGTAATATCTTCATATACCAAAATTTGATTGATATACTTCTTACTCTCCAAAAGAGTAATCTTGTAATCTTTCTCCACATAAAAGTAACACAAATTTTAGGTTGGTCATTGAGTAAATCCTATTTGGTGTACCAAAATCAATAAGAGTTATCAGATTTAGGATGGACTCTTGCCTCTAGAAAAGAAAACATCAATCGAATTCCTTAAAATTGAAGACATGGTGGTCCAATATTTGTTCAAAGACCATCATAAAATTAGTGAGCAAGTAAAAAAGATAAAATTGTAAAAACATATGAAAGAAAACTAAAACTAAAAAAATTAAAACTCATAACAAATTGACGGATAACAATTGATGGTCCAATATTTGTTTAAGTACCACCATAAAATTAGTGAGCAAGTAAAAAAGATAAAATCGTAAAACAGATTAAAGAAAAAACTCATAATAAATTCACGAATTGTTAAATAAGAAAAGAAAACAGTCATTTCCGGCCCAAAGCTAAAAGTAACCAACAACCCACTCAAGAAATCCGCCCCCTCCCCAAAAAAATTATAGTAATAAGAAACATTTGCCGAAAAAAAAAAAAAAAAAAAAAAAAAAAACCTCTCCACTTTCCTGTTTATTTATAAGTAGTGAAAAAATAGTTTTTGGTATTAATCTGTTACCTATGATCTAGCAACTATATGCTCTTGGTTTTGCAGCTCTTGTCAAAGATAGTTCAACCTAGAAAAGACAGAGAAAATCTTATAAAATTCAAAGGTTCACCTACAATTCAATTCTGGATAGAAAAAAAAAAACGTGTTAAACAAAGTTATCATATTTACAACAACAAAAAATTGCAATATGCTTAGCACAATAGTTAAACATTAGAGTCAGATTTCTTCTTCCAAAGGGTCGATATAAAATCCATATAAAGCATACACACATTCAAAAAAGTTGAATATTCTAACTTTTTTTACGGGTGATGGATACTCTGTTTTCAGGTTAGAATTATCATACAGAGCATTGCACTATCAAAATTACATATTATGCATTTAATTTATTAAATGACAATGGTTTTATTTAGTTAACTAAATTAATACATCACATAAAAAAATAAACATCCCAATTAATGAGACCAAATAGTAATTATGTTTTTAAGCATGAATTACAGTGAAAATATGTAAAACAGCTATTTTAACATTTTAATATTCTCATCTAATTAAATTAAATGTAATGACATAAATGGGAAAAGCACATCCCTGAGTCATGGATTGGAGACATGCAAACACTACATTGAATTGTATGGAGAATCAGAATATCAAGAAATAGAAGTGGAAAGATAACTTACGGAAGTGATAATAATTAATAAATTACGATTTGAGAAGTTCGAGTGATAATGTAGCCGAGCAGCCTCAAACGTCTTGATACGGTACCTCATGGGCACCATCCGTCGTCTTTAATTTAGAAATTGATCATCAAGTTCACCAAATAGCCAGCCAAAAAAAAAAAAAAAAAAAAAAAAAAAAAAAAAAAAAAAAGATCATCAAGTTCACCAAATAGCCAACAACAAAACTCTCCACTTGTACATCACAAAGAAATCTTTTTTTCACCCTCCGGCCTCTAACTTTAGTATATGTTCAAAGAAAAGAACTCAAATAAGTAGAACATTCAAAAGCTCACCTTCAATATATGATGAGCTCATATCTTCTTCTGATGGACCTTTATACGTATTGTTCTGAAGAAGAAAAAACACACACACACAACAACTATAAGAGTAGCAGCAAATAATTAAGCTTAAAAAAAACACTTGAGGAAACTAGTTCTACTTTAATTAGACGAAGAAAAGAAATTCTCCAACCATTGAAATTGATTTTCCACTTTAATTAGACGAAGAAGAACCATTGAATTAGAAAACCGAAAATACACCCCACGGACGTAGTAACTATTTCGATGGCACAAAAATAGCTATTCACTAACCATACTGAATTTCCTGCACATATTAAATGGAAATAATCACTACTACAAAAAGTGATATACGTCACACTTGACAAATGAAAAAGATCACAGTTTTAAAAAAACCGAGACAATGAAAAAGTATAAATCACACTTAATTCATTTAATCACGGTTATTGAAAACCCGAGATAAATCATATGAATCAATCTCACTTTTAAAGTGTGACTTAATTGATATGATATTTCTGTCACAGTTATTGAAAAACCGAGATAAATTATACCAATCAATCTCACTTTTAAACTGTGACTTAATTGATATATATTTCAGTCACAGTTATTGAAAAACCGAGATAAATTATATCAATCAATCTCACTTTTAAAGTGTGACTTAATTGATATGATATTTCTGTCACAGTTATTAAAAAACCGAGATAAATTATACCAATCAATCTCACTTTTAAAATGTGATTGAATTGATATGATATTTCTGTCACAGTTATTGAAAAACCGAGATAAATTATATCAATTAATCTCACTTTTAAAGTGTGACTGAATTGATATGATCTTTCTGTCACAGTTATTGACAAACCGAGATAAATTATACCAATCAATCTCACTTTTAAAATGTGACTGATTTGATATGATATTTCTGTCACGGTTATTGAAAAACCGAGATACATTATACCAATCAATCTCACTTTTAAAGTGTGACTGAATTGATATGATATTTCTGTCACAATTATTGAAAAACCGAGATAAATTATACCAATCAATCTCACTTTTAAAGTGTGACTTAATTGATATTATATTTCTGTCACATTTATTGAAAAACCGAGATAAATTATACCAATCAATCTCACTTTTAAACTGTGACTTAATTAATATGATATTTCTGTCACAGTTATAGAAAAAGTTAATATCAAATAAATCACACTTTTTAACCGTGATTAACGAGATAAATCAAACTAGTCTATCTTATTTTTTAACCGTGACTGAAAATGATATAATATTTTATATCTAAATCTCAGTTTGTACATGTGATTGATTCTGTTCATTAAGTATTACATACGTCTCATTTTGTTACCGTCATTGATTCTATCACTTTTTTTTTTATTGATTTCATTTAAGAACTTAAATATATATCACGCTTTTTTATTTTATCACGGTTATTAAAAAAACTGAGATGAATAATGTCAATGAATCACACTATTTAACCGTAACTTTACAATATATCACACTTTTTCCTTTTATATTTATTTAAAAAAGCGAGACGATTCATGTCAGTCAACCGCACCATTTAACCATGACTATACAAAGATTATGTATGTATCACGTTTTTTTCTTTATCACAGTTATTAAAACAGCTGAGCTGAATTATATCAATCAATTTCACCATCTAACCGTGACTTTACAAAAAATTATGCATATATCACGCTTTTTTTTCTTTTAGTTCGATTATTTAAAATATTGAAATGAAGCATGTTAATCATTCTCACTTTTTAAAACCGTTACTATAATTTTTTTTTTTATCATTGTTACTATAATGTTGACTGAGACAAAGATTATGTATATAGGATGGTTTTTTTTATTTTATCACAGCTATTTAAAAAACTGAGATGAATTATAACCATCTCATTTTTTCATTGTGACTATAACAATATTATTTTTTTCCCAACAAGAAAAAAAAACAATATTATTTTTATATCCAAAAAAAATAATATTATTTTTATATATAGATCTCTCTTTTTAACCGTGGATCATTTTATTTAATAAGATAAAAGACTCGTTGTTTATCCTTGTCGTTTAAAAAAAAATAAATGTCGTGCACCATTCCAACATTAAAAAAAATGCTATTTAACTTACCCATAGACCCTAGCCTCTTGAAACCTATTCTCTCTTATGAAAAAGAAAGCCATTCGATTTCCGCCGCCATGAATTTCGCAAAAGCTTGATCCAAATTCTTTCTTGATCAGTTTCACAAAACACATTCTCCACTCTTATTTCCCCCAGGACGATCGACGGTTTTGGTGAATTTTCCGCAAGCGGGGTATGACGATGGTAATATATAGTCGATAGATTTCTTCGCAATTTGGTATTATAGTGGTGATTGATTGATCTATTTCTCCACTATCAGGTATGTTAGTAATTGATCAATCTATGTGTAACCATGTATCAATAAGAGGTTTTGTATCATAATAGTGCTTTCTTTATTGATTACTCTTAGACTTGAGAGTGATCTAGGCAATTTTGTTTTTCCTTCTCATATTCACCATGTCCATTCATTGGGTTTTTTCTTTCGTTGTTGTTGTTGTTGATGATGATGTTGATGTTGTTGTTGTTGTTGAGACAACAGCTAAATAACCTCAGGTTGCCAGGATCCGTGTACACGGATTTTCTGATCGTGAAATAGCTGTTGTCCAAGGTTTGTTGATGTCAGAGATTGAATCTATGTATTTGGAGCGACGTGAAGGAATTCATGATTGAAAAACATGGTTAGACTTGAAATCATCGGAATTAAATAAAGGTGTACAATTGGTGTTATTGAGGTAAGAGGCTTATAGCTTCTTTTCTGGGGATTTCCGATTGTTATGCATGGGAGAAAGCTTCATATGATCAAAAACATTCTGAATTTTTAAAACGCAAGAATATTTTCTTTCGTTATAATAATTATTGTTTTTTACTGCACAATAGTGTTCATTTCTTGTCTGTCTTGTTTGCATCATGCTCTAATAGTCTTTCCTCAGAGTTGGGAATCATGAAGGGATCTTAGTTGATTCATTTTCTGTTTGAAGCATTAATCAAATCTATATTGTGATGAATTTTAGAGGCATTAACAACTTTTCTGATCCTATAATGTGTATTGTAGAATGTACAGGGAAGCAATATTATCTTGTGGTGTCTAGCATTCAACATTTTGCTTCCTAAGTTTGACCAATGGCTGAGGATAAGTGCCTATGTGCTTATAATTCATCAAGCCTTCCTATGTGCCTAAAAATCATCCTCCTATGTCCAGGTTCACTGCTCCAAGAATTCAACCTTGTAATTCTTTGAATTTCTTTCAGGTCTGTAATACAGCAGACTGACTATTCAGTTATTGGTGCCAACAAGTTGTTGAATGAAACTCTCCTGGATGGAATCAACTGTTCGAGGAAGACTTTTTTTCGGGTTCTTTATTATTTTAGAAATAGAATTTTAATAAGGCAATGAATAAGATGTAACCCTTGAGTTGTTATTGATCGATGTATGACATACTACCATCTTTGTTGTTTATATTAAAATGCAATGTAATTTAGTATCATCAGTTTTTTTACATTTAGCTATTTTCCTCGATTTAATTGTGATTATAGATTATAATATTTTAATCAAATATAGTAGTGTGAAAAATTTACAGGTAATTGATATTAATTTTTAATTGTGATAAAAACAATATTAAAAATATCATTTTTAAAACATGATGTAGATCTCAGCTTTTAAGCGTGATCAAACACATTAATAGATCTCAGTTTTTAATCATGATCAAACACATTAATAAATCTCAGTTTTTAAGCGTGATCAAAACTATAATAGTCTCGGTTTTTAAGCGTGATCAAAACCATATTTGTCTCAGTTTTTAAGCGTGATCAAAATTATAATGGTCTCAGTTTTTAAGCGTGATCAAAATTATAATTGTCTCAATTTTTAAGCGTGATCAAAACTCTCAATTTTTAAGCGTGATCAAAACTATTATTGTCACAGTTTTTAAGCGTGATCAAAATTATAATTGTCTCGGTTTTTAAGCGTGGTCAAAACTATATTTGTCTCGGTTTTTAAGCGTGGTCAAAACTATATTGTCTCAGTTTTTAAGCGTGGTCAAAACTATAAATAGTCTCGGTTTTTAAAGGTGAGAAAAGATTTAATACATCACAGTTCCTAAGCGTGACCAATTGACAATACTTTACGTCACACCTGAATATGCCACGGTTTATAACCCGTGACTGATGTAAATATGTTACATTTAAAAAGCGTGATATATATCCTTTTTTGTAGTAGTGAATCATATATCGATTGAAAAAACCAATAAAATAAAAAACCCATTGAAAAACACCCAAAGAACTGGGATTGAAGTCACAAAAAATCTCTGATCATGAGTGGAGTAAAATCTAAATTGTCATGAGTAGATAAAATTTGTTGAAAACGATGTGAATCAGAGGTGAACAAATTTTTGTTTTGAAAGAGTTGTTGAAGGAGATTTCTTTTTTTCTTTCTAGAAAATTTGTTATAAAAAAATCAAACCATAAGAATCGGAGGAAATTTGAGATATTGAAGATCATATTTGTTACAACAAACACATGAGAACTTAACGGATTTTTTTCGATGACAATATGTGTTTTAAGTAAAAGATATGGGTCGGATTTACATGATCAATTGCGGGTATGGGTTGCTTTCTCGGGTAATCAATTTTATTTTTGCTTTCAAATATATATATAGTATAGATATATATATATATATATATATATATATATATATATATATATATATATATATATATATATATATATATATATGGGAAAATCTGATAGTTTTTAATAATAAGGAAAATAATAAGAATTTATTATTTTTGGGATTATCTCTTTAAGGAGAAATAAATCCCATCAGTTTCCATAACCAAAAAGAAATCATAACTTTTCTTCCAACGTGAGAGGGGTGGCGCGTGAAGCAATTAGGGCTGAGAGTTTTGTCTTCCAGTTTCTAAGATGATTCATAAGGGTTTTCAGATCAGAGTAGAGCAACGGAAACGTCGTGAAGAGGGTGTCGTTTCAACACAAGAAAGTTGGAACCTTATGAAGGTATGATTTTCGAGGCCTAGTTATGTTCTTGACTGAGTTTGATGGATTCAAACTCATGAATTCATAGTCTTATATGTTTAGAAGCATGTGATCGAAATCTAACCTATTTTGGAATTGATCACATAGGTTTCCTGGAAGAAAGGTTCAAATTTTGCTGAAACGTACTTGAATTAGCTTCCTAAAAGGTAAGAGGATCTTCATACAAATTAAATTACGGTTTATTAGGGTTTAAGTTAAGGTTTGGCGTGATTTTATGTCATAAATCATCTTCATGTTTCTTAAGGATCAGGAGCTATTATGGTTTATAAAAGTGATGTTATTCTGCTATTTTTAGAGTTTTATGATGTTGAACAAGTTTGGGAACGATTAGGGAACGTTTAGGGGTAGAAAACTGAGTTTTTAGGTTCATCGCGCTTGGTGCGGGCGCATGAAGGCTAGTGCGGGCGCACTGGAAGAGCAGAAAGGTTGTGTTTTACATTCAGAGCCTCAGGGCGGATGCACTAGAACTAGTGCGGGTGCACTGGGTGTGCAGAAAGTTGAATTTTACATTCAGAGGCCTGGTGTGGGCACACCAGAAGCCAGTGCGGGTGCATTAGATCAGCAAAATGTTTTTGATGAGCTACAGGACGCTCAATGCGGGGGCACTGGCTGTGTTTTTGATGAATAAGTTGATTTAAGCTATGGTTTGAGTCTTGAATGTTGTTCTTTGATCTTATAACATTAACTGAGCATGAACAAGCCTCGATTGAGCTTCTGATGCGTTTAGTTCTGGCACCGGATGTACTCTTCAAGGAGTTGAAGTTTGGGACCGCCGAAAGGGAATGGAAGGGCTTGTTCTTTGATTAACTAGAGTTCATCAATGACTGTGTAATTGCTAGGCCTTGTCCGTGTCTAGTAGTCCAGGAAAGAGAGAGAAGTAGGTGTGAGAGAGCTTATTTGAAAATACATAGATTGCTAGTTAACAACAACTAATAAATACATATTGTGTAGTAAAAGATTAACCATCATGTCAATCTTGGATAGGCTCCTGACCATATCGTGATGTGTGGGCGTTCAGATTTAAAGTGGATAACCTTGCTGGCCTATAAACGGCTAAATGGAAAGGGGACTTCACTGAACGTGTACAACATCGGGCTTTACAAGAAAAACATGTTTTAATGACGGGAATTCCTGTCATTATATGTCATTTTCTCGTCATTGAAGACTTTTAATGATGAGAAATCCCCCTCATTCCCCCCTCATAGTTGCCCTTCTAGTTAAAGCATTCAATGACGAGAAACCCGCCTCGTCCTTAAAAACATCAAGGATTTAATGACGTGATTATACTCTCATTAAAAATATTTCTAGTGACGAGTAATTTCCTCATTATTATACGATTTGCCTCTCATTAGAACTAAAGTTGAATATTAGTTTCTACCCGTTAATGATGGATATTACCGTCATTAATAAGTGGAAACCCACTCATTAATTTGCTATGGCCAATATCAACAAAAGACATATAATGACCGGGTGTTGTGATATTTATTGTATATTTATTGATATATATATATAGTACTGTAAGTTAGATATACAGTCAAACAGAGGACACAAGGTAGATATACAAAGGCTCAACAAACAGAGGACACAATAGAGTGTTTTTCGCCCAGAAATTTTTATCAGATTGAACATAACAGCCATGACATTTGACGATACGTGATCAAACTAATGCTCAAGAAAAGGTAGTCTATTGGAAACTTAATGTCTCATAGATGTTATTCATAAAAGCGAGGATGAGTTCCTGAAAGAATTGAAACATGCTTTGAATGCTAAACATTAAAATATATAATGGCAGCAACAACCAGTTTAGCATTCAAATCGATTGACCAGTCCAATATACCTGCTTTTATAAGAGGAAGAAGCCTCGCAAGCTTAATATACTCTTCATTTGATTGTTCTTGCATCACATGTTCTGATAACAATGAATTTGGAAATTCTGTAAAATATGCCTACAAAACAAAGAGGAAATAACTATTACAAAATACTTTAAATCATGGAATTAATATATTTGTTTATTTGATATTTGAATGAGAAATATACAGACCACTAGCCTTTGTTTCGAACAAGTAGACTGAATCAAAAACTATAAAAAGGTTGCAAACACGCATTCTGATTATCAAAACTGACATAAATCAAAGACATGAAGTAGATGCATATTGACTACAAAACAAATCAAACTGGCATAGCCTAAGAAACTGAACCAGAACCAACATAGAATCAAAGAAATAATTATAGATAGGCTATAATAATGTGCGATTAACACATAGCAGGATGACGAAAAAAATCGGAGAAGTCTTCATCAAACAGAACCAAGCTAACAAGACTAACTTGGGCAGACACATGAGACACAGGACACATAAAAAACAAGTTATACGAAATCAGATTATAACTTAGGAAAAACTCAGATAACCAGATAGATTAGGTAGAAGCATTCAAGTTCTGGAATTAAAACCAAGAAGATCACACCCATGACTCAAAACACAAACTACCAGGACAGTAGAAAAACTTGATCAAACTATGTTGTGATACTTAGAAACAAAATACTCAGAACTAGAAATAGAAAAACAAAAAAATCAAGTATAGACAGGTCTTATAACACTTGTACAACAGACTGCAAAAAATAGACATAACAGTCGATAAGTTTATGACAAGTAAAAGAGCAGACATAAAGCATAAAAAACCAAGGCTTACTCATATTATGCCAGATGAAACATAGACTTATACTGAATTAAATGAAACCTATAGCGGACTGTAAAAAAACTCGGTCAAACCAGATATATGGCATACAGACAGAAATAGTGCAATTGAGACATGGACATAAACTTATAGTAGGAAAAACATAGAGTTTACAACATGAACAAATCAGAAAATCATCAGGACAGACTTCACTTACTCTTATCTTAAAACTTAAGATAGACTTTACAAAACTAGATAAAAATATTGGATAACAGAGGAAGTATCAAACCACACAAATAGACAAGCAATAAACAGGGATGTAAAATTACTCAACTTTTAGATTGCTAGTGACCATCATATCAGATCAATGAGAAACAATCCACGGATAATGGAATGCAATTTCTTAGGATCTTCACAAATAATTTAAACAATGCAACCTTGACTAATCAGTGTGTCATGTTCAAAAGATCAAGTAAAAATATAAAATAAACATAGTGCAAAGTGTGACTATTCAAAGAGGTTACACAGAACTTAAAAACACTTGAGGTATGTATTCTAAATATGATCAACAGAGGATAAGGTTGATGCACATTAAGTACTCAGACTTAAACTTTTTTCCTTAGCAATATAGCTATCTAAGGCACTTAATGAATTGCTATACAAATGAAATGGTATACAAGTCTCCCAAAGAAAGAGACTTATTTTGGAAAAATAAATAAATAAATAAAGATGCATCCGGATCTGATGCCACTTTTTAGGTCCATTGAAGGCATCGTAGGGGTGGAAAATATATTATCCATAGATTTCACTTTGAAAATTAAGTCACAAGACTTACCAAGTTATGCTAATCTTGTTACAGCTTTTTAAGAAAAAGATATTAAGATTAATGAACAAATTTGTAAATGGAAGAACACAAGACTTACAAATTTATGCTAATCTTGTTATAGATTTTTCATGGATGAGTTTAAGATAATCAGTAATATACATGGATGTATAAAAAAGAAAGAATTACGTATTGAAGAGTTGAAATAATGGTACAGTGAAGTCACAGTGTAAAGCTTGGCAATAACAAAGCTATTTTGAGTAAGAGTCTGCCTTCTTATGTAAATATCAAATATGAATAAACAGACCAATCAAGAATTAATTCAAACATCCCAAATAATTACGATAGAAGAGAGTACAAACTATACAAAGACATGGACAGCTTTCATCAAAGCTTCGACCAGAGCATTAACCCAAATACTGAGATGGCATTTCAATACCCCATAACATGATTTCAAATCTCAAAAATGCTACAATGCATCCATGGTTAATAAAAAATCTAGAGAAACATTATGCACAAGTAGCATCATTAAACGTACATTAAACGAACAACAATACCGAACTAACATCAATCTGGATACTCAAGAATACAATTACGGGTAATATAGTTGATGTATATGAGTTATGCACTTTGTCGTAAAAAGAATGAATTGCCGAATTTGCATCTGTAATAATTAAAATTTTGCTGAGCACAAAACAGAAAAATCAACGAAAATCATTACAACCCCAATGGAAATCATTACAACTTGCAGAATGTTCGATCTATGCATTCAACAAACAAAGAAACAAGAAAAATGTGTTATTTACATGAGAAGAAGAATTCTCAAAAGTCATATTTTCAGCAATGAAATCCTCTCCTTCTACAATCGTAGTTCCACACCCAAATGCCCCTGTTCCAGTGATCCTTGATGTGTGACAACAAACTAACAATTACCAAGAACAAACTAAGCTTCATCAACAGCTCCCAAAAAAAAATCAATCTTTCTTAATCATAATCTTTAGGGGAACATGAATTCTTCCATGTAGTAGAAAACCTTTACCCAGAATTCAGTCCCATTATGAACTTATACTTTTATCATAGCTGAGCTTATAATTTGTGGCAATGAAGGAAAAATAAACTTAACAAAAAGAAAGTTAGTGATGATAGGTGGGCCCATTGGGCCGGGTTATCCATAATTGGGCCAGGCCCAAAGCTAGACAGTCAAGATAATGGATTGGCACGGCAGGACCGTAAGTGCTGACCATAATAGTCAGTAGAGCAGGACTCCATCATACGCTGCGCAGAAGTATATCTCTAGACAGAACGATCGGCTACGCAAAAGTATTTCTACACAGAATACTCGGCTGAGCGCAGCGAAGACCGAGTCAGCACCAGTTCAACCGCTTATGGACGTGGGTAGACTCCACGACCGGCAACGTACAGAGATAACTGGCGATAACTTCCCATCATGCAAGGAAGAGAATCACGACCTAAAGCTATATAAGGAACACCCTAAACTACGAGGGGGACTTGATTCAAGTTTATTGCTTAAATTGGATACGTAGGCAGCTCTCTCAAGAGCTCAGTCCAGAATTATACCCAAATATCATTGTTCTTATACGATTTTCCTAATTAGAATTACCCGATTACCCGTTTGTAATATTCATACAACATCATTTGGCGCTAGAAGGAGGGCGCAAATTCTAGTTAGTGAGTGATTATTACGAAAAAATGGCAAGAAATCAAGGAAATTCAAAGAAGCAACGAAATCAACCCGAAAAGGAAAAAATTGGAGAAAAAAGCCCAGATTGAAATGATCAAGATACTGGAAAGAGAATTTTGGAAGAAGCACAAACGAGCAACCCAGACGCAGTCCAACAAATGTTGGTAGAAAATCTGGCCAATCTCGAAGGAGAAGAGATAAAGTCCATATTTGAGGCAGTTTTGAAAGCAAGAAATCAGGATAATGACGTTTCTGAAGCACATACTTCGCTTCAAACCGCCAAAAAAGAGAAACAAGAAGCAGAATCTAGCATTAGAGTGGTGGTTACTCACCCAGGTGGTGATAACGCCCGAGCAGAATTAGACGCTATGCTTAAGCCTAAGCAAGATGAGTTTAGGCTGGTGTCTCCTTTCACTGAAGACATCGTTGCATTTCCGTGTCCTCCAGGATTTAAAATCCCAAAGATCCAAGCATATGATGGAACTAAGGATCCATATGACCATATGCACCAGTACATCCAGCACATGAATTTGTATAACGCTCCAGATGAGATGAAATGCAGGGCATTTGCAACTCTTCTAACAGGAAAGGCAAGAGATTGGTTCAACAAGTTGAACCCCAGATCCATACCAGATTTTCCAACTCTGACCACAAAAGTTCATGCATGCATTCATCGCAGCAAGACCTTTCCAGAGGAACCGCTCATATTTGCTGACCATTAGGCAAAAAAGTGATGAAACGGTATTGCAGTTCATCAAGAGATTCAACGGAGAATCATCCCAGATAGCAGACCTGGATGATAAATTTTTAGTAGCATCCTTCGTGGCAGGTCTTAGAGAAGGACGCCTACATGCAAAGCTGAGCAGCAAAAATCCGGGTACAATGGAAAAATGTCTGGAAATTGCATACAGACATTGCCAAGGAGAAGAGGCTAACAGAGCCAAGAGGGAAGAGTCCCACATGGATTTTAAAAAAGGAAAGACTAATGATAAGACTGACAAAAAGAGAAAATTTGTTTGGGATAGGGTAACCAACCCCATTTCTGAAAGGTTAGGGAAAAAAGTTGCTTTGCAGGACAGAGACCTTATTCCTCTGAACAGACCTCGGGACCAAGTTCTGGCGATTATGGAGAAGAAAGGAATTGCCAAGACCCCTCCTCCATTGAGGGGTCTAAGGGAGAAGAGAGACCACACCCGGTGGAGCAAGTACCATAAAGATATTGGATATGACTCTGAGCAGTGCAGGGGCCTGATCAGAGATATAGACGCAGCAGCAATGGAAGGAAATATCGATGAGTGCATCGATCGAGCACAGGGGGACAACCCCAGAGGAAGGAGAGAATTTAAAAGACAGCACAACAGTCATGACAGATACAACCAGAGGAGACACAGAGACCCGTCTCCGGATGCAGATGGGCACAGAGAAAACGCCCCAATCAACACTGTGAACACGATTGTGGGTGGACCAGGAGGAGGTGATAAGGCTGCTCAGGAAGATAAAAGGGGCAGTGCAGAAAAGGACGGAGAAGCAAAAAAGTAGAAAGTAATGCGAACCGTTCAGTACGGTCCTAGAGATGCACTACCAGCCGTCGTGAGCAACGAAGGACTGGTAATAGAAGTGGTTATTCAGAAAAATCTGGTCAGAAGGATCTGCGTAGACACGGGCGACACGAAACGTCTTGTATTATTGTGCGTTCCAAGCAATGAAGCTAACAGACTCGGAGTTGACTCCTGTATCAACTCCTCTTTTTGGATTTACCGGGCAACCCATACATCCTGTGGGTATGTTAAAGCTATTCACGACTTTTGGCAAAGGACCACAGAGCAGGACTCTGGTGGTCAATTATGTGGTATTAAAAGCTTCATCTGCATATAATGTGATTCTGGGAAGACCAGCGTTAATTGACCTAAGGGCATTGGTATCGCCAGCACATAACAGTATGAAGTTCCCAACTTTTGAAGGAGAAGCCACTGTAAAAGGGGATGTAGATGCTGCCAAGAACTGCTATACATCTACAATCAGTGGAAAAATGAAGGTGCAGCAGGTAACAATGGAACTGGATCCTGAGTCCACAGTCAGCATAGGATCATGGATACCTGCTGAACAGAAACAGATGCTGGTCAGAATCTTGAAAGATTACAAGGATGTGTTTGCATGGAAAGCAAGTGACATGCCAGGGCAGTCAACAGAGTTGGCAGTCCATAAGCTCAACATCGACCCAACCACGAAACCAGTGAAACAAAAGAAGAGATCTTTTGCCCCAGAAAGGATACAGGCTGTCCAGCAGGAAGTGGAAAAATTGTTGCAGTTGAAGAGATCTTTTGCCCCAGAAAGAAGAGATCTTTTGCCCCAGAATGGCTAGCAAACCCAGTGTTAGTCAAGAAACCAGATGGCAGTTGGAGAATGTGTGTGGACTTCACAGATTTAAACAAAGCTTGTCCTAAAGAGAGTTATACTTCCCCTAGAATTGACAGGCTAGTAGATTCTACAGTTGGTTATGAGATTTTTGCTTTCTTTGATGCCTATAAGGGATATCATCAGATTATGATGGAACCTGTAGATGCTGTAAAAACCGGTTTTATTACTGAATTATGTTCCTACTACTATGTGTCTATGCCTTTCGGATTAAAGAATGCAGGGGCTACCTACCAAAGGGCAGTCAATACCATTTTTAAACAACAGATTGGCAAATCAATGGAAGTATATGTGGATGACTTATTGATCAAGAGCAGGACTCTTGACCAATATTTGAAAGATGTAGCAGAGGTTTGTCAAGTTTTGAGACAAACAGGAATGAAGCTAAATCCAAAAAAGTGCACTTTTGGAGTGAGATCAGGCAAATTTCTGGGTTATATGATATCTAAAGAAGGTATCAGGGCCAACCCTGATAAATTAGAAGCTTTAAAGACCATGCCTAAACCAAAGAATATCAAAGAAGTTCAACGATTAACAGGAAGATTAGCAGCGCTAAACCGATTCTTGTCAAAATCGGCACAAAAGTCACTGCCATTCTTCAAAATTCTCAGGAAGGCCAGTTGATACGAACCATATTGGCAAACTTTCAAAGCCCAAACATTACTATTTTAGAATTATTCAGCAAATTCTGGAAACTGAAGCGCAGCTACTGTATTTAGCAATTTTGACCCTTATAACTCATCCGTATGAAATTAATTCCTTCATGAAAGTTGTAGATCTCTTCGAGAACTATAATTTTCATATATGGTTTGCATTCATTGGATAAACGAAGCTCAAGATACAGACCGAGAAAGATGCTGATCAAAATACATTGTATTTGGAGCATTCAAGATACATCCAAGAGAATTTATGGCTGATCTTGGAAGAGCAAAGGGCGCCATTATTGATTATAATTTCTAGGGAGTCTTTTCATATTTAGTGCATGAATTCTAGTCCTACTTATTACCTATATAAAGCATTGTAATTTTCATTTGTAAGAGAGACAACTTTGAGTGATTAAATATATTTCTCCTAAAGTTCAGTGATTGAATTTTAGTTTTGATTGCCTTGTGATTAGGTGATTGTCGTGATTATCCTGAGACGGGATCTTCACAAACCTCGGGTGCGATGCTCGAGTTCCCTACAATATTCTGAGATAGAGTATTGTATCTTCTTCTCATTCCTTTTCCTTTATTAATTTTCGTGCTTGATCCATTGTTGATGTGCTTTAATCTAGATCCTTAAACCGAATCATATCACCAGTCCATTTGAGTGGAATGAAGAATGTAAATAGGCTTTTCAGGAGTTGAAAGATCATATCAGTCACTTGCCAACTCTAACTCCTCCTCAGGAAGGTGAGATACTGTTTCTTTACTTGTCCTTTTGCAATGAAGCAGTAAGTGTTGTGTTGGTAAAGCAACATGGCATGATAGAGAGGCCAGTATATTTTGTAAGCAAAGCCTTACAAGGACCTGAAATCAGATATTCGGAGGTGGAAAAATTGGTCTTGGCCCTAGTGCATGCCACAAGGAAATTAAGACCGTACTTCCAGAGTCATCCGGTGATCGTGTTGACAAATCAACCGTTAAAGCAAATTTTGGAGAAACGAGACAAGTCTGGAAGGTTAGCAAAATGGGTAGTTGAATTGGCAGGGTTTGATATCGAATACGAACCAAGAACAACAATAAAAGCCCAAGCGTTAGCTGATTTCTTAGCAGAAGAAAAAGCCTTAGCTATAGAGCAAAAGGCTGAGCAGAACAAGGCTGAGAAGAACAAAACTGAACAGTGGCAGCTTTATGTGGATGGAGCCTTCAACAAAGAAGGAGCAGGAGCAGGACTCCTGCTCATTAGCTCAAAAGGTGAAGAATTTCCATACGCTCTTCATTTTGACTTTCCAGCCACTAACAATGAGGCAGAGTATGAAGGTTTGATAACTGGATTAAACCTAGCACAGAAGTTAGGTGTGCAGAATTTGAAAGTCTACACAGACTCACAACTGGTAACAAATCATATCAAGGGAGAGTATGAAGCAAAAGAAGGCCCCGTGAAAAAGTACCTTGCAGTGGCATAGAGAAAATTGAAAATTTTCTTAATGATAGAAGTGGAACAAATAACGTGAGCCCAGAATACCAGAGCAGACGCTTTATCAAAGCTAGGTTCAAATTTCTTATCCAACAAAAAGGTGTTGGTCGAGCAGTTGAAGCAGAAGAGTTGTGATGAAATCGAAGTACAACCAATAACATAGGCAGAAACCTGGATGGATCCAATTGTAATGTATCTGAGGGATGGGAGACTTCCTGAAGATAAAGTACGAGCCAGAAAATTGATAAGACTCTCAGCCAGGTATGCTCTGTTCAAGGATGTTCTGTACAGAAAATCTTATGCAGCACCTTGGTTGAGATGCGTCACTCCTAATGAGGGAGATTACGTATTAAGAGAAATCCATCTCAGAATTTGTGGAAATCATTTGGGAGCAAGAGCTCTGGCCAGGAAATGTAGGCTCTATGGGTATTATTGGCCAGAAATGCAAGATGATGCAGAAAATCAGGTCAGGATTTGTAGGACATGCCAGGTGCATAGTAATTTATCACACAATCCTGTACAAGAGATGATACCGACTGTGTCTCCATGGCCTTTCGATCAATGAGGAGTAGACTTAGTGGGTCCACTACCCCACGTACCGGGAAATTTCAAGTTTCTAGTGGTGGCAGTGGATTATTTTACCAAGTGGGTGGAAGCTGAACCTTTAACCACCATCACAGCCAACCAAATACAGAAGTTCCTATGGAGAAATATTCTATGCAGGTATGGAATCCCTAAAGTCATCATCTCTGCTAATGGCACACAATTCGAAGATCAAGGAGTGCAGACTTGGTGCACAAACCTAGGAATCTCCCAACATTTTACATCAGTGGCCTATCCTCAAGACAATGGGCAGGTAGAACAGACCAACAGACAGATAAAACAGGGATTGAAGAAAAGGTTGGAACAAGAGGGATCTCATGGGTAGACCATCTTCCAAAATTCTTGTGGGGAAATAGAACTACCCCAAATGCTTGCTACACAGGAAACTCCATACTCCTTAGCATATGGATGTGAGGCGGTCATACCAGCAGAAATTGGACACAAGTCTCCCAGGACAGAATTATACTGTCCAGAAACATAGGAGGTAGACATGTTGCATGTCATGGACGAGCTGGAACACAAATGCGATATTGCACTGATACAAATGGCCAAGTACAAGCAAAGGATTTCCCAATACTACAACTCCAAAGTTAGAGGTACGTATTTTAAAGAAGGCGATTTAGTTCTGAGACGAAATGATGCTAGCAAGCAAGGTCCCACCGGAAAGCTAGACCCAAATTAGGAAGGTCCTTATAAAGTTATCAAAGTACATGGAAAAGGATATTATCAATTAGCTAATGCTTCTGGAAAAACAATTCCTAGAAGCTGGAATGCTATTCATTTAAGGAAATATTTTCCTTAAAATCGTTATATTGAAATATTATCCTTTTTTCTCTTTAGCTTTAAATTTATAATTATGCATGCGAATATTTGAATTTGTGCTGGACAAAAAGACCAGATGTTTTAATTATCAGTAAACTTGCAGCACAAAGTGATTCTGGGCAGAGGACCCAAATAAAAAACACACAAGTGTTAAACTTGCAGCGCAAGAATATTCAGTGCAGAGCACACAATTAAAAATATAAAAATGCTAAACTTGCAGTGCGAGGGCATTCTGGGCAGAGGACCCACATAAAAAACACAAGTGTTAAACTTGCAGCGCAAGAAAATTCTGTGCAGAGCACATAATTAAAGTATATGAACGCAAAACTTGCAGTGCGGGAGCGTTCTGGGCAAAGGACCCAAATAAAAACACACAAGTGAAACTTGCACGCAAGAAAATCCTGTGCAGAGCACACACTTAAAGAATGTAAAAGTCGAACTTGCAGAGCAAGAATGGTCTATGCATTAAGTAAATTCTATGCAGAAGATAAGAATTAAGAAGCTAAGGATAAAAAAATCCTAACTTCTTTGCAGCGCAACAAGAAGGTAAAGCTGAACCCAAAGAATATCAAATTCAAAGGCATATATATTCAAAAGTAAAAATCCGAAGGTTTCAATGATCAAAGTACTATCAACAACAAATAAGAGATAAAGTTATTACATCAAAAGCTGCACAGTGCAGCAAAATTCAAAGTTTTCAAGAAAACATGTTGTTTAAGAGGCAGGGGGAGCTGAGGGCTGAGTAGATTTCTCTAAGGGCTGAGCAGATTTCTTTTTAGCATACTTGCTAATTATGTCTTCTCCACTCTTGTACTCCTCATATCGCTTCGTGAAGATTTCACCCGCTTTCTTATCATACAACCTGTGATTAGGCAGAGTGTTAATCACCAAGTCAGCAGGTTTGGCCTCGTCAACACCAAGTGTGTATCCTCTGCGCAGCGCCGGAGCTAGAATAATCTGAATTTCCTCATAAGTTTGAGGAGAAGACTTATACCCGGCAACAACTTTCTGGACAACGTTCTGAGCAAGAATTTCCTCCATCTGCCTTAGAGTTTCGTCAAAGTCGGCCTTCATCTTCTTTACTGTGGCAAGATGTTGCAGATGCTCTTCATTCATTCTCTCCAGCCGCTGATCTCTCAATTTCAACTGCTCCTCCTGGGTGAATATCACACCCTTAGCTTTGGCAAGATCAGATTTTAATTTCTCAATCTCCAGACGAGCAGCAAGGTTGGATTCTTTCAAACTGGCCACTTTAGCATTGGCCTCGTCCAAGTGAACCACTTTATGTTGCAGGGCAGAAATGTCCTTAGCCATGGTAGCGGTCTTCTTATGCAACGCTTTACCCAGGCGGTAGCACTACGAAAGAAAAAATCTTAGAAGACAGAAATTAAAGAAAGAATGAAAGCTATATAAAAAACCACTTACAGAATCAGCAAAATCATCAGCAGACATGTCCTCAAAGTTGAAGGAAGAATCACTTGCAGAACTGCCAGAGGAAGTGGACCTATGCCTCTTTTTCTGTCGTTGGGAAACGGTCCTGAGGGGACTGCATTCAAACCAGTAGTTTGGCCACTGGGGAGATTTTCTTCAATAGTCAGATCCACAGGGTTGACTGTGCTCAGAATGTTCTGGTCAGAAGGATTAGCAGTGGGGATTGTTTCTGAGCAGCAGTACCAGAGCCAGTGCCTATCTCTGCATCCTCTTACTGACCAGAAACACTTCACCACCTTCTGGAATAACGGACAATGTTCGTTCAGAATCTTCTTCCATCTGTCCGGCCTCCTCCTCCTCATCAATGTCAATGTTAAGCAAATCGTCTACGTTGGCCACTACAAAGATAAAAATTAATCAAAATATATTCGAAAACAAAGCGAAAAGCAAATACAAACGTACATTTACTATCTTGTTTTTGGAGAACTCCACGTAGCCAACGGGCCTGCCGGTACGAAGTTGAGCGGCATTTATCGGGCGTAACTTATGAAGTCTAAACTAAGGGAAATTTTATTACTAACGAGATATTGGGACAGCGTAGCATCAATGAAGTCTTCCAACTTGTCTTTCATGGAAGAGGTATTCCACCGCCCCAAAGTGGCATCCGAATTATGCTTCACAAAGAAGAAGTGTTCTTGCCACTTCTTCTTGGTCTTATCTTTGCCAGTCATAGGGATAATCGGAGCACTAGCCCTACGGCAGAAATGATACAACCCCCAACTACCTTGAGTTAATTTGCATTGGTAGAAATTCCTAAATAACGTTACAGTGAAGGGAGTGGTGTTCAGACGACACCAGATCATGAAACCTATGAGAAATTTGATGTTATTTGGGTGTATTTGACCAAACCCCAATTTGTAATACTTCATTACTTCGACGTACCCAGGTGGAATAGGAAATCTTAGACCACTATGAAGCTGGTCAGCATATACTGTGCAGAAACCTGGAGGATTGTAAGCATACTCAGTGGATTTGGGGAGCAAAACTTCAAAGGGTTCAGTGCGAATCTTATAGTTCTTCAACAGATTGGCCATTTCAGTTTTGGTCATCTTGCTAGCAACACCGTGACAAGCCATTATTGCCTTAGTTTTGTCAAATCGAGTGATTTCTCTCTTTAAGGTGTTCAAGAAGGCAGTATGATCTTCTGGGTATTGATGGACAATGGAAGTTGAGTAAAAATCCTAGGAAGAAGATGAGAAGGCAGAAGGCACAGAGGGTTATCCCCAAAGGTAGAAGTATTTCTTAAATCAATTTGAGGATGGATGATCGGCCGGATTTGCTGTTTCAGAATGAGGAATGGGGTTGGAAGAAATTACTCCCTCACTATCTTAGGCAATCGAGATTCTTTCTGGCGATTCAAACAACTTTTCTACAGAACTACTAAAGGCTGTATTGGCTCTAAGACTCATGAACGAAGTAAAGATGCAAAAAAGCAAAAGATTAAACAGAGAGGGACTTACTAGTAACTGTTGAAATGCTATTCCAAAGGTCTGATATAGAAGTGGCGTTTGACAAGAGGGGTGATTATATGACAAGAAGTGGATACGACGCAATGATCCAATTCACAGTTATAATGGTGACCAAGTGTGACCTGGCCTCGTTTCACGATATAATAATGACGGAAGTTAAAACATTTTCAGACTAAGGCGGCTGTGAGGCAGTCCACCCTAGTCTGGGGGGACTTATGATGATAGGTGGGCCCATTGGGCCAGTTTATCCATAATTGGGCCAGGCCCAAAGCAAGACAGTCAAGATAATGGATTGGCACGGCAGGACCGTAAGTGTTGACCAGAATAGTTAGTAGAGCAGGACTCCATCATACGCTGCGCAGAAGTATATCTCTAGACAGAAAAATCGGCTGTGCAGAAGTATTTCTACACAGAATATTCGGCTGAGCGCAGCGAAGACCGAGTCAGCACCAGTTCAACCGCTTATGGACGTGGGTAGACTCCACGACCGGCAACGTACAGAGATAACTGGCGATAACTTCCCATCATGCAAGGAAGAGAATCACGACCTAAAGCTATATAAGGAACACCCTGAACTACGAGGGGCCTTGATTCCAGTTTATTGCTTAAATTGGATACGTAGGCAGCTCTCTCAAGAGTTCAGTCCAGAATTATACCCAAATATCATTGTACTTATATGATTTTCGTAATTAAAATTACCCGATTACCCGTTTGTAATATTCATACAACATCAGTTAGCTTTTACCAACAACATATATCTTCATAAATACATGGATTCTACCATGTTGCAGTAACCCATCATGCAGAATTACTGACCCAATATCAACTTAAACTTCTTTTATGTTATCTAATACTATAATTTGTGACAATTAAGGTATCAACCAAAAAAAGATGAAAAAAAGAGAGTTAGCTTCATCAACAGCTCAAAAAGATTCAGTCTTTTTAACTTATTATCTTCACAAAAACATGAATTCTTCCATTTAGCAGGAACCTTTTATGCAGAATTATCGTCCCAATATCAAACTTATAACTTCTGAAAAGAAAAAAACATAATTGCCACGTAAATCATATGAAAGAGTGAAATTACAATAAATATGTACCGGGATTAGGGTTTCATGAGAAGAAATTGCAGAGAAGAGGTATCAAGGCTTCCAGCGTGGGGATTGGGCTTTAAACTGAGAGAGCGGTGTGGCTTTCCCTTTCACAGATCGATTCTTTGGCTTTGAACAGAACTCGTGGGTGACCTTTCCATATTTGACCTCTTGGTGGTCAAGTACCACGACAATAGGTGGTCCACAGATTCCCGGCATGTGGTGGCTTCTAGAGAAAACAGTCGATGTAAGCTAAAAATGGAAGATTATAACAATAAACAATTAGATAGTCAGAAAACCTTGGTGGCGAGGAGAGACGGCGGGCAGGATTCCACTTCATTGCTGCCATCTACGTATCCAGGCGATGCAAAGAGAACGGAAGAAGTATATGAAAATGCGACAATCTCTACAATTAGGGTTTGGGAGATAAGCATATGGCTGGGGGTGTTTTGGTATTTTCACAGATATTAGGATGGTTGGGGTTGTTATTGTAATTCCTTTTGTATATTTAAGGAATAAATTTTTATAACAAAAAAGAATTTAATGGAATAATGACGGGATGTTTTTATTGATACCAATAATGAGAGGATTTTGTATAAATAATGATAGGAATTGTAAGTTCGTCATCAAGATTATCCGCCCCTCATTAAAACAAACATTTAATGTTAAAATGTCGGCCCGTCATTACATTCCCGTCATTGAAAACCCTTTTTCTTGTAGTGTTTCCCCCGTGGCTATTGGTGTGATCCATCAATAGGTTGCACAGTATATCTCATGGCGGATATAAACCATACGCGCCCTTGAATGCGGATGTAACATAGATACATTAGGCTAGAAACGTATAGTTATGACACGTTGATGCACATGGAGTGAACCTTATATAGAGTCGGTCTCATGAAGATAACCTTTTAATTATAAATAATAATTAATTTGTAGCTTCTACCTCTGATTGAGTACTTTGTACTTACCTCAAATGCATTATTTTTCTATGTGTTTGGGGGAGAGAAGATGAATGATTGTGTGAAAATCACTTACTAGCAATATGACTAGGTCTATCGTAGTAGAGTACTGGCGAGTCAAGGTCGATACCACAAAGACACATAAGAACGCAAATACTCGAGATTGAGCTTGTCACAAAGACGGTCTACGACCACCTATAATAAAGGCATAAGTAAATTTGGTAGCAATAAACTAGTAAGATTATGCAAGTTCAAATGGAGCAACAAGTGTTTCTGAGGTTTTAGTCTAATTATGAGTGATTAGTTATTCCCCACACACATGCAATAGTCCTCCCTATTGGTAAATTTTAATTCATTTTCAGCTACGGGTGCAACTCCTAACTCTATCTACTTCCACTATAAGGACAGCAGGCAATCTATACATAACTAACCTCCTTCGTTGGTTGTATTAGTTCATACGCAATAAGTTCAAGGGTTGCCAGCTATCGAATTTGACAAGCACGTTCCTAAGGATCCATCAAGACAATGTCCAAATGAACACTTCACTAATAGTCCTTCATGCTAATTTATGATGACATGTAAATAGCTTGTCAGGCTACTATCATGTAAATTAAATCTGTCGATCAACGTAGATGGCACCGATTTTCATGAACTAGTAATTTACTAGGTTTTCAGATCTAGAGATATAGACCATCGCAGATCTGAAGAATGCAATCACTATTTCATGATTTCTTCACCTACGAATTAGATCTATACATACATGGGGTAAAATAAACAAACTACTACATAAGTAAACTATATAAACAATTAGCACATAATAGTAAAATAGAACAACGACATATTTACATCTTGGAAAAAAACAGAAAATCATACCCTCGAAGACGAGTGTACATCTCCCTTGGATCTCTTCCTAGGCGGCGACTCCGTCGTCTCTCTGACCAGACTTCATAAAATAAAGAACAAATAACTTTTATTGCATAATACTTGTCTTGAAAATTGTACACTCTATTGTTACACTAAGTTCTGAGGCGATGCCTCTTATTTATAGCTACATAAACCGACTTAAAAACACCTAGATCTACCCCTCATCCAAGAAAACGCATTTTGGAAGATTCAGGAGCCTCGGTAAATCGACGGCATACCCCGATTAATCGGGGGTATTTTCATCTCTTTTTTTTCTGCCGACTTAGCATGGAAGGTTCTGGAATACCCTAGGCCCAATCCTTCATTCAGTCCACTCCAGATTCGTCCACAATGCTTAGCCCAATATCTCGTTTCCTGAAAATAATCAAATAACTCCTGAAATAATATCGAAATAGGGAAAATAAACGTTAAGTGCAAATTACTCGACTCACGAACCCGAAATATGATATTCAACTCTAATGGTTCATAATTATAGGTCGAAACAACTATTTTTAGCTCATAATGTATAGAATGTTGATGCCGTTGGATAGGCTATTTTAAGCGTCATCAGTGAACAGGTAGATCCGGAGTTCAAGGAAGACTTTGAGGACGCCGAAGTTGAAGCATTTATTTTATTCATTGTCTTATGATACAGTACACTTGTTGTTCGGCTGAGAACCTTGTAGTTTCATTTATTGCACTTTTGGAGGTTTTCGTACGTTATGGTTTTCGTTTGGTTTTCCAATATGATAAATATTACGTTTCAATCTTTAGTTTGAGTTTCTAATATTGGATGGTTGGCTGGAAAAAAAATATACCTGAGTCTTTTGCTTCCATTTTGCTTAACTCGATACGACATAGTAGAGGCTAAAGTATAGTATGAGATTTATTTTATATTATACGTGCCGAACGTTCCTTTTTCGAATAAGGACTCGGTGTCCGGGAAGGAGGATGGAATAGAGAGAGCAGGAGAAATACAAGTGTGTCTGAATATTCTCATACGGTGACATGTGCTATTACTCCGGCGGATGTTGAGTGAAAACAGGGACCGTCTCTGATCATTGTCGATGAAGTTCAAATGTTCGCCTTGTATATGTACAGAGAGAAGAAGTTGTTTCTTTCAAAGATATTGAGCCATTTGATTTCGAGCTGATTCCTGCATCACCGGTGATGGTTATCCGCGGAGATAGATGCATTCAATTTGCTCCGATTGGTCAGGTGCACATTCTTAACTCATGTGGAACTATCCAATCACTGGAATTCAATAGGGATATTTGATGTTTCATTTCTGTATGAGGAGAAAATGAGAGTTGTTTGCTGCACAGATCTAACCTAATTGCTGCATTTTATTTTCTTTGATAAGAAATGATGGTTGAAAAGGGGAGGGAAGAAAACAATGGAAGAATCCGATTGTAGGAAAGGGTATGTCGGACGAAGAGGCAAGGGGGGCAGATAATGAGTTTTGTCGGATAAAATAAAATTTTAACATTTTCACCATTTTTTAAAGAAAAAGAAGGGGGAAATACCTTTTACCCCCCTTCGTGGTTTTCTAATTGAAGCATTTACCCCGTCGTGGTTTAATAATATACGCTTTAGCTCCCTAGGGTTTTCCACAAACCATAAATTAGTAATTCCAGTAGATACGAAAGAATATTCCACCGGAATATTCTTATTTTCCATGTTATTCCCATTTTACCCTTCTTTTAATAATTCAGACTTTATCCAATTAAAATATGCAAATACAATTAGACATCATCTTGGCTAGTTTCCCGTTGAAGAACACATCTTTCCGGTCCGTTAGCTGTAAGAAGCTGCATATTGAGCGGATTTTGTTGTTTTAATTATCTAAATAAAGGCAAATATAAAGGTGGGTGTATATCTTCCAGGTAGTAAGAAACTACAATCTGAAAGCTACTTTCGGCTTTTATAACCCGCCAAAAATACCATTTTTTGTGTTTTTTTGTTTCCGTTACATGACAGATCTTGTTGGTGAGTGTGTGGGGGTCGGGTAGAGGGGGTTTCCGCTGTCCACTGTATGATGGTGAGACTTTGCAGACTGAAATCCGTTACAGGATTTCATTGCAGACCAAAAATCACCCAATAAATTATTGCTTTCCTTGAATAGGCAAATCTTGGTGGGCGGTTTTAGATTTATTGTGCAAATATAGTTGTGTGATTAGCAGTATGTGTTCATATATTATCTAGATGGCATTGATTAGAAGGGGATTTTAGTGATGTGTTGTGCTTTTGGGAAGAATGTTTCTAGAGATTGGTAACCGCGGGGAGGAAAAAGGGTTAGTCACCAGAAATTGAATGAAAGAAGCCATTGTTTATTTGATGTCATTCACCAGGTCAGGGAAAAAAGAGGATAGTTGGGAAAATAAGAATATTCCGGTGAAATATTCTTTCGTATCTACCGGAATTACTAATTTATAGTTTGTGGAAAACCCCAGGGAACTAAACCGTATATTTTTAAACCACGAGGGGTAAATTACTTACACCATAGTAGTTATTGATCCAGTCCACCTCCAAGGCAACATCTACTCCACGTAATTTGTGCACCCCTGATGATATGGGGTGTACTAACGCAACTGCATTTGACCTGACAACTGCATAGAATTCATGAACAATTGATCGAGTCATAGTCGATGTCGGTGCAGGACTAGTTGCAAGGTGCTCCAACTCTCCGTAAGAGACTCGACATCCTGGTAGGTAGACTCTCCCATACAATTCTCCTCTCTCCGACAATAGCACTATCTTGAAAGAGCCAAATCCAATTTGCACGATCTTCGTCTGTTCTGAACCGAGTTAACAGTGTCTGAAAGTCGTAACCGAAAATAACATCCTCCCTACGGTCATTAACAAACACAGGTTGATAAGGATTCCATTCCGGAGGATCATCAGACATGGGGGAATTTGTTCATGCCATTCCAGAGGACTAGAAGACGCAGGGGAATTCGGTTAAGACATTATGATTAAGGCAAAGTAAAATGGAGGGTTATACAGAGGTAATGTAAAAGTTCATGGTATATATAGAGTTGTCAAGTGTGTAAAAGTGCAGGCCGTGACAAATCACTTCTTCAACAGGTATTACAGCATTGATGCAATGCAACGTCTAATTGCTCACCGCCAACTGCCTACCGAGTGGGAGCGTGTTATGATAAAATGGTTTTCCAATAGCGTCTACGCTACTATACACACTCTTGAACCGACATTTGATTTGTTAGCTTTTGTGTACGTAGATCTCTATTACGAAGTTGATTTTGGATGTTACATCATTAGTAGGATTTATGACATATCGCTTGGCACACATGGTGATGATTATAGCTATTATCCATTCCTTATCACAGCTATTGCAAGACATTTTCACGTACCGGAGTATGACACGGATGACATTTCTTCGGAAACCTCCCCTATCATCTTTAATGAGCACCCTTAGGTTTATTTAAGTACTTTATCATATTTTCCCGTGCAAGTTATTTTCCATCAAGAATGAAAAAGAGATTGTCATATTTCCCCGTACTTTATCATATTTTCTTCTCGTAAGTAAAGATTTAAAAGACCTTTTCTGATCGCTGTTGCACATTTTTGTATGGTTTCTTGTTTTGCTTTGTTATTCTTACAAATAAAGAAAAAGCTAATGGATGATCTTTTCTGATCACATGAAGTGGTTCTTCCATCTCTAGTAGATGGGACTATCACATTGATTTGCAAAGAAAGAAATCATTAACCTTCAAATCAAGAAGTAAGGCAAATGCTAGTTGTGACTAGTCTCTAGTTTATGAAACGGACAACGTGCACTGCCTATCAGAACCTGGGCTAGTTAGATATTTGAATTGTTTGATTCGTCATAGGATTAAAGATGTTTTTCTAAACAAATGATAATTTTTAAACAATAACAGTATAATCACAATCATAATAATAATAATAATAATAATAATAATAATAATAATAATAATAATAATAATAATAATAATATAAATAAACAGAACATATAAGATAACTGTTCAATGAGGAACAACTGTACGAAACGTACATCTAGCCGTTTTCTGTGTCTGGGGTTACCACACAATGAGCAATGCCTACCAGAACCTGGGACTGTCCTGTCAGCAGGCATCCTGCTGGTCCTACCGCCGGGAGGCTCACCTTGAGAAGCAATCCTGAGGATCCTGGGTTGGCCCTGCCTCGCTCCCGTTCTTTGTGTTTCCCCTCCTTCGCTCAGTCTAGGCTCAGGCGGAGGAATACGCTCAGTTCTAATTGATTCCGGGAGAATCCAATCATCCTCGACTGGAACTGGATATACACGTCCAGCATAAGTATGTTGGAAACATTCAGCTTTGTAGTACTTAGAACAATAATCATACGGACTCTCGCATCGCTCACTTATAGCAGCGCAAGCATGTACACAAGGGGTCCGGAGTCCCTGAAACTCCCCGCAATAACAGCTCCATTCATGCATATTTAGCTTCGCACTGGTATCAATGTCCCCAACTTGGAACTCGTCCCGGTCGATTGGCTTCAGTGTGAAGGTCCTCCTAGCATGCGAAACTTCATTCAAAAATTTATCTGCTTCAATGGCTAACATGGTGTGACACGAGTACACAAGTTCTCTCCTGTCAAAATACCAACCCTGCAACGTTCCTCTGATAAATTCAAACAGATTGATGATACTCATCTTATGTGCATCCCTGATCACGGTGTTAAAATTTTCAGCACAGTTGCTTGTCATTATGGCATAATGTGTCCCCGGAAAATGCGATCGTGCCCATTTGTCAAATCCAATATTCTCCAGGTAACACGATATTGGCTTGCTTGGATCTTGATCCTGATCTTTTATTTGTTGAAATATTATTCCGAATCATGTTGTTGAAAATGCATACGAGGCTTCCCAGAAAGTGTATGGACAGTATCCTGTGGTTCCCAATTTTTAATTAAGGTTCATGACAATGTGGTGGTAACAATAACCATGGTGAGTGTTTCGGAATACTTCCCTAATAGCTGCAATGATGCCTAGCCCTCTATCTGATACGAACACCATGTCTGTACGTTCTCCGATTACCGACTTCAATTTAAGCATGAAATACGTCCACACATCGGTACTCTCTCCGTCAGTCACGGAAAACGCTAACGGAAAGAGATGGTCACCCGCGTCTACACCGATAGCTACTAAAAATGTCCCCTCGCATTTTGTTTTCAAATGTGCAACGTCCACAACTAATGTAACACCCAAAAATATTGGGTTGTTATGGAGATACACCTGATACTATTATTTGGGTTTATAACATTATAAAATCTAGCAGTGAATAATATAAAATGGAAAGGTGTATTTAATGGAAACTTCTTATTATTATTATTATTATTATTATTATTATTATTATTATTATTATTATTTTGAGTGAAAATATAATTTATTTCTTTCAATATGTATACATATAAATATAATTTGAAACCATGGAGATAATTTGATGGTTGGTTAAGCACCAACCTCAGCCTTATCAGAGTAGTTCAGATTCGTAGGAGTTAGTATCTATTATATGAGTGATAAGATGTAGGTAGTTACAGCAGAAAAATTCAAAATTTAATTATGACTTATCTTGTAAGGGATTATTAGTAGTATAAATATAACAAACTTGACCTCACAAATCATAAAAAAAATAAAAATAAATCTATATATACATATATATATATATATAAGAAAAATGACTTTTGGCAGCGCAGATTTGACAGCGTGCATTGAAACATGCTGCGAGTGCATTGAAACACGCTACGAATAATAGAATTTACAGCGTACTTTATTACTCACGCTGCTGATAATTGATATTGATAACTAATTGTAGCGTGTGTGAAGTCGATGGGCGGTTTTGCGGCTTGCTTTTTCTCGCTGCGTAAATAAAACTATTAGTAGCAGGATTGTAGAAGCCGTCAATGTTTTACGCTATATTTACATCAATTTTTTCATCCTCCCGCGATTTAGAAAGTAAAATAAACACCCGCTAAACTCGAATTAAATTCCCTCTTCCTCAAAACCATAAACAAAATTGCCTAGTCATTCAAATCATTGACTGAGCTCTACATCATGGCCGCTCTCCATCTTGGCCGCACTTCGTCCTTGCTACTCTCTGATGGAATTGGGTTGTCAAGGAGAATCTGTCGATTTCCAGATCTGTGCAAGAATTTCCAGGTAAAATGATCAATTTCATTTTTTCGTTCATGTTCTCAGTTTCCATTATCAATTCTAAGCGTTTGGTGAGGAGGGAGCACCACCATGGACTTTTCTATCGATTTCCATTATCTACACTAGGGTTAAGTAGGTTCCGCTATTTAGTTGATGATTCCATGGGCGAATTGGAGGAGAGATTAGCGCACTAATGGGGCAGCAGAGATGCCGGACGAAAAGAGAGTTCCGGGGAGGTGCAGAGCTCTGCAATGGGCGGACCCACTAAGGAGGTGGGGTGGTCTCAAGACCACCCCAAAATTTGGAAAAAAAAAAAACAAAAAAAAAATTTATTTTTGTGAAATTGTATTAGTTTTGTATTAGTATATGTATTAAAGTCTTCTTTATTTAAAAGGAATTCTTCATTAGGCTAGTGGTATTAACTGCTCTTTATAAATCTTTTTTATCTAGAGGTCATTGGTTCAAAACATGTTGTTAGAAATATTTTTTTTCTTTTCTACCTTACACCATTGAACATGCTTATAGTACGTGTTTCATGCCTTATACAATCTAAATATATATATATATATATATATATATATATATATATATATATATATATATATTTTTCCTTTTACCTTAGATCTTTTAAATTAAATCTTGATTTTATTTTCTTACATGTAAATCTAATTATAATAATTAAAACCTAAAAACCGGGTGCACATTCAAAACGCGTTTGCAATTTTTTTCTTCCTTATACCATCAAAATCTAAGTATAAAAGTTAAAAACCACAAAAACAAACTCTAGCTACACTTATTATATTTAGAAGTACAACACTTTACTATATTATATGTTCGTAACTTGATGTACGATAAATGAAATTATTTTACATTAGATTCTTTTGTTTTGCAGACTTGTATTTTTAATTAAATTGAAAATCAAGACCACCCTAATATTCAATCCTGGGTCCGCCACCGCCGCAATCAGGTTTGACATTGAAAAATAATAAACACTATATTGCTGATGAGAAACCATGAGCAATTTTTTTTTCTTCTCTTAAATTAACCGTTCTTTTAGGATGGTAACAAATCCAACAATTTCACAAGCCTTCCATTGCGTTATCAACTTCCTCGACGTCAAATACTTTGATTTTGGTGAGGATGGCAAAGGTGTTTTTATAGCTTTTGTGGACTTTAGTGCACACTCACAACATTTACCACATCAATACTTGTCAGAGGTACTCTATGTTCTTTTGTCTTACTTTGTTCGCCTGTATTTTACAAGCTTGACTAGAATAATTCCTAATATTGTTGCAAATATTTTTCTCTTTAGTTATTTGGGTTCTAGGGTTTGATAGTAATGAATGTGAATAGGTTTCCTGCAATAACAAATCTTAATGATGTGTTGTTTCAAAACATATATCTCCTTGATATTATAGGGCCTAATTTATCTTTGATTATAAGTTATAGTTTATGCTAGATAATGGATTTAGTTGTGATATATTAGATTTAAAATCAGGCTAGATCTTATCAAATTTCTGGTATCGCGTTAAGACATAACTAATTGAATCTGGTTTGTATTGCCCTACTAATAAGATTTTTTCTACAGGTTGGAAAATATGTGGAATCTTGATTTCTGAAGCATGGAATCATTGAAGGGTTTACTAATGGCAAATCTAGTTGTGAAGATTCTGCCATTTCTATTTATTGGTTGATGTATCTACATTGTGGATTGGCTACTGCAGGCATGGATGCTTCCAGAAAGTTATTGGTGAGCTTCGTAATAATGTGTTTGTTCTGTTGCTTTTTATAAAATGGAAATGCTAGTGCCGTAAGAAAATGGTTGTGCCGATAGCATTCTGTAACACCCCAAAAATTCAAGAAGGGTATAAATGTAAAACGGGAATTTATTTATTTATTTTCCTATTTTATATTAACCTAAAAGAAATATATGAAAAAGGGTTTAATTAGTAATTGGGATTATTATAAAGTATAAAAGGAAATAATTTCCCAAATAATCCCATAAATCATTTACGGTTAAGTCTTCAAAATCAGAAAAGAGACGGACGGCATCAACGCAGAGAAGGGAAGAGAAGAAACTTCAACCGTGTGGTTAATCGAATTATCGGTTGTGCAGACAACAATAGAAGAAAGTGATCACCGCGAGAAGACGATCGTTTCCATACTAACCGTTTGCAAAATAGTAAGTTTTCAGTTTTAGCCCTAAACCTTGATTCGTTTACGTTCTTGAGAAAAATCTGAGTTTTGGTGAATTAGAGGTTTGCCTAATCGTAGTAGAACATTTAATTATCGTAGGTTGATCGTAGGAGTTCTGGAATCGAAAGATTCGAGTTTTTGCTTTTGGAATCGCTTTGGAATGTTAAAAGGTAAGGGGGTGTTCTTCAACGGAGTTGGTGTTCAATCGTATTTTAATTATGCTATTATTGGTTTTGATTATTTAATTGCTACAAGTACGTTTGTCATAGGTTTTATTTTTTGTTATATATATACACCTGTGTTTTTATAATAAGTAACTGTCGAAAAGAAAAATAAACAGAAGGGAACGGTGCTGATAGAGTATTGCTGTACTTCTAGTTTGAGAAAACTATAGTAATTGATATAATATTATTATATTACTTTCCTTCCTGGGATTGGTATGCACCCTAAAAGGAGCAAGGGGCATGCTGCTGGTACGGTTCTTTTTATATATTTTATTGAATTACTGTATCCTTTCTGTTATATATGTATCCAAGAGCAAACAAAAAAAAACATGTACCGTAGGGTCATACATTTGTGTTCTGTTTACTGGAAGATTTTATATGTATTTATTTGATACGGATGAGTAATAGATGTTATATACGGTAAGTAACATTATATAGTTAATATACTAAAAAAATGTATTATATTAATTTTATGCTTTTACGTGTATTGCATGGTATGATGTGGCTTGTATGTTCATACGGAACATTATATGTTAATTTGCAATGTCTAACTTCCGACTTCAGGTGCCTTAGCATCAATCGCCACAACCGAGACCCTCTCGCGGGGAGAAGGTGGTAGCCCGAAAGGCGGTTGTTTAGACCTTGCGGAGTCATTGGTTTAGTAGCCATTGATGTCTTTTACAACGTGCTAGGTAGTTAACATAGATTGTCTAGGACTAGATGTCCTTAGGAAGCATTATATGTGAATGAACTTAGGTGGTTAGATTAACTACGTAAAAAAACATATGTGATGAGTCTAAAAGCTAAAACGTTGTAATTCTTGGTGAGGCACATTTATGATTCGCAGCATGGAATCATTTCTCATACGTAACGGACAATATTCGGGTTTTGGGAAATGTTCCACACGGAACTATCCGTGCCATATGAGGTGCTGAATATGTCCCGGTGCATACCCATCATTCGGGCATTGTGTCCTTGGATTACAATGTAACATAGATAATTGCTCGTGATGGTGCTAGCAGAGGGGAGTGTATTCTAATGCAACCTATGTGGTAGAGATTATAGAATTTACTTGTTATGTACGATATGGTATATATTGTGTGTAACCGTTTCTTCTACCCCTTACTAAGTACGTAAGTACTTACCCCTTCTTTCTTTATTGTCCCCACCCCGAGAAGGTGGTTGTTAGGATGATGATGAGTACGGTTATGATGACGGAGCCGACATTTGAGCTCAAGAGATTATGATGTTATGGACTTTTATTTTATGCGATTTTATTATTCGCTTTTTGAGAGATAGGCTTTGGTATCTTTTCGGTTTCAAAATTGGATGTAATAAGTTAACAACATTTATTTCGTTGTTTTGTCGTTTCGAGCTTTTCTTAGACGTAGATTTTGGGACTGGTGATCCGTTGTTTGTCGTTTGACATTCTTTTTCCGAGTTATCTTTAGTTTTAATTTATTCCGCTTTTACTCTGATTGATTGTTACGAGGCTTATGTATATATTACTTTTGACGATTTAAAAAGTTAATATATGCATGCCGGGCGTTCTTTCCGGATAAGGACTCGGTATCTGGGACGGGGCGTCACAGTTGGTATCAGAGAGAAAGTTCCTATTTTACGTCTAAGTTCGTAGCTTAAGTTGAATTTTATAAGCTTCTTTCGCAGCTTAGCTGACCCTTTCTTCTTGACACATGGCAATTCAAGGAGCACTAGTAAGTTAGTCCGTTAAGCAGTCAATCCTTACGGATGAAGTCTTTAAACCAAACCACATCTCCTAGGATTAAGTGAAACCCCTCTAAGTAAAGCTTTGGGATCGGAGTCTTATGCCTACACCTTTAAGTTGAGGTCTTACACTCCCTATTGTGATCTCTCCACTTCCTTCTACACCTCAATGTCAAAGCCGACACTTTGGCTTGACCTATTCCCGTAGAGAATGATGTCCGACTCAACTCTACATATCCTCCACTCCCTCTTCTCACTATCGCTTGGTTTGTGGTTACCAAAATTCTTTGACCTTGCTTTGATCAAAATGGGTTCTACACGAACTACATATACAATTCTATCCTTTCCAAGTGCTTCTCACTCGTTTCAACTATTAGTGTTAAAGGTCTTCTGCTTTGGCACATAGTTTTCATCATCCTCGTGGTTGGCTTTATCCAACACGAGTGAATGCATTTTGTTTTGGTGTTTGCCTTTCAAGTAAAACCATTTCCCCTGCTCCAAAAAAATTCTGAAAATTTTCAGAAGGATAGACCATTGTTTTATCTACAACTTCTCTTCTTACATCAAATCGATAATCATTATGGATTGTTCAGAAAATTCATGTTAATGCCGGACATTCTGTCCAGAAAATCTGCAGCACCACTTTCACTTCTTCTTCTGTTTTGAACAGGTTAACCACATTCAAATGACCTGAATTTTTGATATGTTGCAGAAAACACTTTTATCTATAACTTTCCTTTTGGGATTTAGTTCAAATTCCTTTTCGTTCGATCGCAATATTCATTTGAAATCAGTGTTTACTAATCTGGAAATTCTGACAGCTTCTGCATTCGGCAAAAATAATTGTTTTTGATCGACTTCTTCTCATCCAAAAATTCTAATATTTTGCTGTCACCTGGGAAATTCCAGTTTCTGAATATTTTATCTTTGGATCGTGCTCAAATTCCTTTTCGTTTGGGCTGTACAAATTGATAATGTCAGATCCGGAGCAAATATCATACACATCAACCAAAAAGGAATCCTCACCTCTTCGACTTAAGGTTTGGGCTAAGAGAGTAATAAGTTATGAATGTTATGTTCTAGAAGTTTGCCTGAAGTTGATCTTATTCTGGGTTAAGTCTGTTAGTAGGGTGTTTGTAGAGCTAACTTTGCCGTTTCTTTTGCAGTTAAGCAAGCACCAAGTCGTTCTCTTTCAGTATGCCATGTTTGAAGTTCAAAACCTTTTATGCCTTTTCTAGTAAATTACTTCCATTCGATTCCTCACTTGAGGTATTTGAGTTCAATAACTTCTCGCCATCTTCTGTCATGAATTATCTCAGAAACATATCTCCTTAAGCCTCCCTTTGTGAACAAGTTCACTCCTCCTTACTTTTCAAAATCAAAGAAACAAGTTCTCGCCAAATTTGCATTGCTGCAGTCCCATTCTTCCTTTCAGATCCAAAATTGATTAACTTTCTAATGACAGAACGTTATTCTTAATTATGTTCGTTCTCAGCTTCCCTCATAAGGGTAATGCCGATGTTGTAACCTTTTCTCATAATGATGCATGTTCTTTCAAGGTATGCACCCAATCTTCTACCAGTCAGATCTTTATGACTACCATGACACTTGTCTTTAACTTTTTGGCAAATTATGCTAACCCAATTTCGGGCAGAAGGTAGTCATTTACCAATCTTACGAACCCTTTTTGCCGGTCAAAATTTAAACTCCAAAATCTTATTAATTTCAATTTAGATTAATGCACCTTGCACCTTTTCAGCTTTAACTCTCTTTCAGGTCATTTAGAGTCATGAACCACCAGACACACCTTTTGACATTCCCTCTTCTATCTTGGTGTTTCTGTAACAATTTTGTTACACCGGTTGAAATGTCTATTTTGTTTAACCTTCTCATTCCCTCATAAGGAATAACCTTGAGAATTTATTCTTTGGAACTATACTATTCCTCTCGAGTAGTGCAACTTTGAACCCTTTGAATTGGATCATCAATGATCTTTCACACTTATTTTGGAAGATTGAATTAATTCTACGAAATCAAACCTTATCCGACATTTGTTAAGTGTCTTTCATCATTCACACAAAAACTTGGTTATCGCATACTCTTCTTTTCAATACTTTTGATTTTCCTTTACGTTACCTTGAGAAAGTTTCTATCTCATTTCAATCTTGAGATAACCTCTCTTTGAATTGTACAAACTTGGACACTTTTTGACAAGTTTTTATTTCATTCTAAGACCTTTTTGGTATACTCATTTGGCACCTTAAGATCTTCACGTTGAGATTCTTGCTCTCTTCTTGATATCTCGATTGTTTATTTTTTCAGGTGCTCGACCTTGCACTTTTGCTTTGTTCTTCTATTATGGAATGATTCCTCTACGACATTCATGCGAACTGAGGACCTCCCTAGTTCACCAACAACCATTTTGTTTATCAAATCGTTAACGACTAAGGTCACTAGACGTTCTCAAGTCCAATATTCTTTTCCCTCTTATATTAGATGTTCACAAGTCCATCATGTGATGTTTCCCTTAACGTTCCCACCTTCTAAAGGATTATGTAAAAGCTCAGTATCTTCCTTACAAGCGGTCTGAGTTTATTTGCAGGCCACCGTATCTTGCAGAATTCCATTTTCTTAAAAGAATTTCATCTACAAGATAACCCTTTTGCCTTTTCTTTTGGTAGTTATCTTTTATACTATGATGCAATGCCCATCCTTCAATTTTGAACCAATTTCAAAGTTCCCCCGACTTGGAATCACCATGTTTTGTTTGTGACACCTCCAAACTCTCTTGTTTTGAGAACTTATTGCCCCAAGTTGACATGCCACCCTAGTTCTCAACTTGTCACTTTTCAGCTCTATTTGTTTTTTTTTTCCAAGCCAACTCTTATTGGCATAAGGATTGGATCAGACCGTTAGAGAGAAAGTATGGCATGCCTGTGTTTCTCTTTCCCCAGAAGTCTCAGAAACCCTACAGCCGGAATCATTACAGTCCTACAACAAGCTTGTGCCGCAATGATGGAAGTTGCAACCAAAAGGGGTCAATTGTGTCAAGAGTTGCGGATCATTGGGAAAGTTTAAGCAGTCATGATTCAGTCAGCAAATGGGAGCAAAGTGTGTTATACTGTTGGTTGCAGGATTTAAGGCCGTTGATGAGATTGTGAAGAAGCAAGGCAAAGATGCGGTTGTTGTCACTTACAAGTGAGTGGTCGGGATCAAACCAGCCAGGGTTCGCGAGTTAGATGAAGATGGCAACCTTCAGCATAAAAAAGAAGACGGTTTCGCATTCCGGATATGGAAGGTTGAGGAAGAAAGTGAAGAATCAAGCCCACAAGATAGCAATTGCAGTCCATCCTTAAGCAACCAAGATGTACAGATGGTTGGAACAATGCTACTGATGACCTTTCACGAAGGTAGAGATAAGACCGAAGTAGACCGTCGCATCCTCAAGATGGCTCGATACAGGCACAAGAGTTGGAAAGATGGAATAAGAAGACTGATAGAGTTCAAATTTAGAGATAAAGTGCATCTAAAGGCGTCATCGATTAAAAGGAGCAAGACGGTTTGGACAAACATGCAAGTTATGCCCTAAAGGTGATGGCCCTTACGTGATATTGGCTAAATTATGACCTTTAGCTTGTCCGTCTAGAGTTACCAGAATTCCTTTCACAAGCGCATGACGTCCTTCATGTGTCAATGATAAGGGAATGCTTAACCAACATTGATGTGGAAGCAAGCATTGACCTTGAAATAGTTGAAAAGAACTTTACTTACGCGGAAGAACCAGTTGCACCTTAGAACGGAAGAAGGAGAAGGTCAAGAAGGAAGCCTTACAGCTAGTCTTGGTTTAGTAGAGCAGTCAAACACCGGAAGAGGCGACAAGAGAGTTAGAAGACAAGACGTTTTGTGAAGTTTCAGAGTTCAAGCACCTCCCAATTATGAACAGTTTCGAGGACGAAACTTGTCTTAAGAGGGGTGGGATGTAACACCCCAAAAATTCAAGAAGGGTATAAATGTAAAACGGGAATTTATTTTTTTATTTTCCTATTTTACATTAACCTAAAAGAAATATATGAAAAAGGGTTTAATTAGTAATTGGGATTATTATAAAGTATAAAAGGAAATAATTCCCCAAATAATCCCATAAATCATTTACGGTTAAGTCTTCAAAATCAGAAAAGAGACGGACGGCATCAACGCAGAGAAGGGAAGAGAAGAAACTTCAACCGTGTGGTTAATCGAATTATCGGTTGTGCAGACAACAATAGAAGAAAGTGATCACCGCGAGAAGACGATCGTTTCCATACTAACCGTTTGCAAAATAGTAAGTTTTCGCTTTTAGCCCTAAACCTTGATTCGTTTACGTTCTTGAGAAAAATCTGAGTTTTGGTGAATTAGAGGTTTGCCTAATCGTAGTAGAACATTTAATTATCGTAGGTTGATCGTAGGAGTTCTGGAATCGAAAGATTCGAGTTTTTGCTTTTGGAATCGCTTTGGAATGCTAAAAGGTAAGGGGGTGTTCTTCAACGGAGTTGGTGTTCAATCGTATTTTAATTATGCTATTATTGGTTTTGATTATTTAATTGCTACAAGTACGTTTGTCATAGGTTTTATTTTTGGTTATATATATACACCTGTGTTTTTATAATAAGTAACTGTCGAAAAGAAAAATAAACAGAAGGGAACGGTGCTGATAGAGTATTGCTGTACTTCTAGTTTGAGAAAACTATAGTAATTGATATAATATTATTATATTACTTTCCTTCCTGGGATTGGTATGCACCCTAAAAGGAGCAAGGGGCATGCTGCTGGTACGGTTCTTTTTATATATTTTATTGAATTACTGTATCCTTTCTGTTATATATGTATCCAAGAGCAAACAAAAAAAAACATGTACCGTAGGGTCATACATTTGTGTTCTGTTTACTGGAAGATTTTATATGTATTTATTTGATACGGATGAGTAATAGATGTTATATACGGTACGTAACATTATATAGTTAATATACTAAAAAAATGTATTATATTAATTTTATGCTTTTACGTGTATTGCATGGTATGATGTGGCTTGTATGTTCATACGGAACATTATATGTTAATTTGCAATGTCTAACTTCCGACTTCAGGTGCCTTAGCATCAATCGCCACAACTGAGACCCTCTGCGGGGAGAAGGTGGTAGCCCAGAAGGCGGTTGTTTAGACCTTGCGGAGTCATTGGTTTAGTAGCCATTGATGTCTTTTACAACGTGCTAGGTAGTTAACATAGATTGTCTAGGACTAGATGTCCTTAGGAAGCATTATATGTGAATGAACTTAGGTGGTTAGATTAACTACGTAAAAAAACATATGTGATGAGTCTAAAAGCTAAAACGTTGTAATTCTTGGTGAGGCACATTTATGATTCGCAGCATGGAATCATTTCTCATACGTAACGGACAATATTCGGGTTTTGGGAAATGTTCCACACGGAACTATCCGTGCCATATGAGGTGCTGAATATGTCCCGGTGCATACCCATCATTCGGGCATTGTGTCCTTGGATTACAATGTAACATAGATAATTGCTCGTGATGGTGCTAACAAAGGGGAGTGTATTCTAATGCAACCTATGTGGTAGAGATTGTAGAATTTACTTGTTATGTACGATATGGTATATATTGTGTGTAACCGTTTCTTCTACCCCTTACTAAGTACGTAAGTACTTACCCCTTCTTTCTTTATTGTCCCCACCCCGAGAAGGTGGTTGTTAGGATGATGATGAGTACGGTTATGATGACGGAGCCGACATTTGAGCTCAAGAGATTATGATGTTATGGACTTTTATTTTATGCGATTTTATTATTCAGTTTTTGAGAGATAGGCTTTGGTATCTTTTCAGTTTCAAAATTGGATGTAATAAGTTAACAACATTTATTTCGTTGTTTTGTCGTTTCAGTTTTCTTAGACGTAGATTTTGGGACTGGTGATCCGTTGTTTGTCGTTTGACATTCTTTTTCCGAGTTATCTTTAGTTTTAATTTATTCCGCTTTTACTCTGATTGATTGTTACGAGGCTTATGTATATATTACTTTTGACGATTTAAAAAGTTAATATATGCATGCCAGGCGTTATTTCCGGATAAGGACTCGGTATCTGGGACGGGGCGTCACACATTCAATGATACTGAGTTATACTAATGATGTCTCGCAAGCTCAGTAATCCAATCAGGGCTCATGTTTTACCTCTTCCTTATGGCATGGTCTGGAGTTTCTTGGTTTTTTTTTATTAACTCTGTTCTTATTGCAGGATTCATCAATTATGTAGAGCGGATACTTTCTCTCCGTTCAAATAATATTGAGCAATGTTGGGATTCAATGCTCAATGATCCTGGTCCTAACTATGCTAAGTTTATGGATCATTTCACTTCAAAAAAAGCTTAAGGATATTATGTGTACTCAACCACAGTCTGCATCACGAGGTTCATCATTTTTCTCCCACTAGTTTTGGGCTAGTAGTGACACAAACATTACATTTTATAAGAAAAAATATAGATAGAATACCTAATGTTTTTTCTGCCCAGTTGCCTCTTTACCTCATTGTCGTTCTTGGATGATATGGATTGGTAATGGTTGGATTTTATCTGAAGCATTTTTCAACTTCAACAAAACTGTTGGGTCACTTGACTTCTCTGCTACACTATTTTTATGTACACGGCTGCTGAATTTTCGATCTTCTTTAGGAGAACTTATATGCATTACATGTTTACTCTGTTCGGTTTTTGCCTCTTTGTTTGATTGTTTGCCTAACTTATTTCCTTATCCTGTATTTAAAGCTCCTTGCATTGTTATGTTCCTTTATCATTTTGGTGTTGTATTGAGAATTTATTTGTAAACTTTTTTTTGATCTGTTGCAGGGGATTTATTTCTGTTAGCTTACTCTTAGAAATGCTATTTTTTGGATGATGTTAATGTCATATGTTGCATTTTGTTTCTTGTTATGACTATATATTGGATTAATATTATTATAGATGAAAACATACATCATTGACTACCATTTCTATATTATATTATTATTGGAAACAAAAACGTAAGAGCATCCATTGTGGTGTTGAGGGTGTGGATGTGGTGGTGACAAAAAGCTGCTACATTATATTATTTTTTTATTTTACCCTCAAAGTATCCTATGTGGCTATATTAAAAAAAAAATAGAAAAAAGATAATTGAAGGAAAATAAACGAATGGGAATCGGTAGTTGAGGTGGGAAACATTTAGAAATATTAATTTAATAATATAAAGACGCATTTTTGCCTAGACCAACGTGCCTTGCAGTGTGGGAAATAAAGTGTTCAGATGCACATCCACTCCCACAATTATTCATTCAAAGTGTGGTCATTTGAGCCATAGTGTCATATAAACCCATTTTTTATAAACACTTTTACTTCCAAAGTGTGAAAAAGAGATCCATAGTGGATACTCTACTTATGGTGGACAACACTTCAATTGGTGATGAACGGGGTATGTTTTACGGAGGCAAAATGGAAGAAAATTCTTCTTTTATTGTATTCAAATAGTTCTTTATTCTATGTTGGATTTAGTATTTCTATTCTTGTGTATTGAATTAATTGGTTTAGTATTTAATTGTGTATTATTGAAAAGATTTTGTGTACTCGTTTTGAACAATGAAAATGGTTTTGATTTTTTTATAGATGAGCATGAGTTCTTGTACTGGGTAAATATTAATTTTTTTATTAAAGAAAAATGTATTCACAGCGTGCTTATATATGTTGCCACTAATATCAATTTTTTCTGCACGCTTATGCATGGCTTTTTTAATATATCCATTGGTTTAGCAACACACAATGTATGCTGCAAATAATAAAATCGGCAGTACACGACGGCATGCTGTAGATTACCTTGCACTTTTAGCAGCACACAAAGTAAGATGCCGCAGAAAGCCTGGTACTTTTAGTGGCTTTGAATTGTGCAGCGCGCAATGTGCGCTGCGAATAGCCATTTTGCACGCCGCAAAAAGTCATTTTTGTTATATGCATATAAAATCCATTGGTACTAGACAGTAGAAGGGAGAAAAAAGAGCAAGCAGAGTAAAGCTTTGACTGTGAGTTCCGTTTTATTCATTTTCAACCATGTCTTTTGCTACCTTTTATTTTGCTAAAGCATTAAGTGCATCCGTACATGCACTGTTTTGTTTGGTGATTATCGAAAAACAATAATAGTTCTTTTGCAACTTGCCAATGTTTTACTAATATTATATGTAAGCACCGTTTCGTTTTTGACAAAATCAACACTTCATGTAATATATAAATAATACTACATCCGTCCCAAAATATAAGTCTATCTGAGGTTTTTCACACATATTAAGAAAGTTAGTTAAATTTCTTATTTGCCATTAATTTTGATTAAAAAGACTAAAATGACCTTCAATTGGTATTAATGCAAAGTAGTAAAAAGTGGTTGAGTATATAATAAATAAGGGGTAGAAGGAGAAAAATGTAATAAATACTTTATTGGTTTTCTAAATAGACTTATATTTTGGGACAAAACTAAAATGCTAAATGAACTTACATTTTAGGACGGAGGTAGTAATAATAAGGGAGTTATGCAGAGAGTTATACTTCTAATGCATGCTTACTATTTTGGTCAAATATTTTTCTATGCAAATCCGGTCAATTCAATGTGAATTTTATTTTTGATACAAACAACGATGTGTATTTTATCAAATGATTATTTTAACAGAATACGTATATAGATATTATCAGTCATTTTTGTGAGTTATTATGTTATATCAAAGCCAATGTGTATATAATTAAGGGAAACTTATTATATTATTTTTAAGACTACATAAATAATTACAAATATAATTCTTTGGATATATATACATATATATATACACACGTTTTGAAACTATACCATTGGTCATAAGTTTGACATCTCGTTGGGAAATGAATTTTTTTTGGAAACTACTGTATCTTGGGGGTTCAGATTCTTAGGAGATAAAATTTCAACAAACTATAGCTATAATATAGTTGATAAGATATAAGTTGTTGTAACAGAAATTTAATGGTTTAAAATTTAAAATACATCTTATCTTTAATCACTAGTAAAGAGTTTTGGAACTATAAATAGGAGAGGGGTATGAGTCTTAAATCACTAATTCGGAAGGAAGGAATTAAGAACGGAGTTTTACGGTAGCTAATATCAAAGGCGTAGCACCGTGAGTTCCATTTTTATTTTACCGTGTCCTATTTTCTTTGCTATTTTATTTCTCCATGAACCAATGCTCCAGGTTTTAAAAAACAAAATGGTCTGCATCTATTCTTAGATATATTTTGGGGTGTACATGACTATGTTTTGTTAATCTAGTTTTTTTATAATTTTTTAAGAAATATGTGTTTTTCCTGCATCGGGAATTAATCTGTGGCAAGTGGGTGCATTGATGAATTTGAGAAAAGTGGAGCATAATTCTTAGATAATATTTTTGAAACCGTACCATCTTCATTTTCCTTTGAACAAAGTTATATATATGATGCTGAAAGTAGCAATTCGTTTTAATTTGTAGGGGTGGTTTAAAAGGACAAAAAAAAAAAGTGGGGAAAAATAAGAATCAGGACAGTGGAAATATAAATTCGGTGATAAGGAACAAATCAACTGTTCATAACCCAAAATCCATGTTTGCTGCAGTGGAACTGACCCCAAATATAATGTTTCACTATCACAGTGGAATAAGGATATATACTTTTTACCCAGAAAAATATTTCACTGTCCTCTTTGCATATTTCTATGTTCAAATTGTTCTTTTTGATAATAAATCCCAATTTGTAAATAGTTTAATCTTATCATACATAAGTCGATTAAAAGAACTTGTTTATTTTATGACACTAGCTATTTCGATCGATTATCTTTGAAAATTATATAATTATTTTCTTGTGCTAATAATTTCCTCACTACTTTGAGGAGCCCAAAATATATTTTAGGGAGGACGTAAATTTTAATAGGTGCCTCATTTAAATTTTGCAATAAGTTTTTTTTTTTATGATATGGAATACTAACTTCCATTTTGAATAATAATGGTCATGACAGTATTATAAAGTTTGGTCTTGGCATACACCGATCCTCGTAAAATTTAATGAAAAGATCATCATGATAAAGAATTCTTTTTCTTGCTTGATGCAAAACTCTTAGCGACTAGGTGAGTTGGGGTTATTGCACCGCAGAATGTCTAATCACCGGTCACGGGGCCTCTTGATCTTGGCTCATCGACATTCTTAGGGTGATGGTACCAAAAGTTTTCCTCAATGTTCCATGTGCATGGTCGGGAAAGCAAGGGCCGACGGCTATGTCATGGTTCAGAGGGCAGTGGGGTTGGCTAGAGCCTTTTGGGAGGTTCACTAGGCGATAGTCTGAATCCTTTCCCTAACAATCGACCGGAATTTTCAGGCAATAGCTTGCTTGCTTGTGAACTGCGGTAGGGAAACATGCTGGAGTTGGTTGGTAATGACTCATCGACTAAGGCAAGTCGGTGTCAAGCGAATTAATAGACTTAAATTAGATAAATTACTTGACATTCATATCCTTTGCAAATTATCATGTTTTTTTTGCAGTGTTATTAACTACTATTATATGCAGTGTAAGGAAAAGCCTTCTATTAGAATATTTTAACTGTTTTGTAACTATTATTTTTGTTATAAAAATTCACGGGCACACACCGGAACTCACTGGCTATTTTTAGCTCACATGTTTGTGAAATCTCTTTCTTAGGTATAGAAGGACACCAGAGTAGTGAGGTAAGAGGGGTAACCTTGGAGGCTGTGCTGGGAGATGGAGTTGATGAAAATTTCAATGTTGATATGACAGCTTAGTTGTCAAGTTTTGATTTCAGCTTGTTTTGATTTTTTTGGTTGTTCTGCCGTAATAAAAATTAAATGATGTTGTTTTCTTTCGTTTTTGTGACGTTTGAATAAAGTATTAGTTCCCTCAGTGTTTTATTCTGGAGTTTTAGTACTTGGGCGGTGAATCTCCGGCTTGTTCTTTTTTAGAACTAGGGGTCGGGAATAGGCCTATTACAACTAAGATAGGCCGACAATACTTAAACCCCTCAATACTAGAATTCAAAGCCATAAAACAATACTTGAATCTGCCAAGTGCATCAAGCTCTATGTTTGTGATAGTTCCTGGATTTTCTTTCTTCATCATGTAAAAGTAGGCGGGTAATTTAGAATACGATAGTGTTACGCTTCCGCCGATGAATTCCAAGGCTTTCTGTCTACAATGATACGCACGCTGATAATCAAGGTCTATGTTGAATACACTTTTCACCTCAACTATTAAATGTTTTGTCGTGAATCCAGAGCCGAGTTCGATGAGGTTCTCCCTTACGAAACGACCTATAGGTCCAGGCCTGGCTTGCCTCTGATCATTGGTTAATTGCTCAAATCCACAAGTGTGAGTTTCAGTGTACGTGGTTATCTCGAAGTTGTTGCAACCGTCAACCTTCCTACCGTCAACCATCCATTCGCATTTGTCCGAAGTAAAACATTGTAGTTTTAACTTCTCTTTGTCGGACCTTAACAACATTCCTGAATCTTCATTCTGAAACGCCCCAGCCCGTGGACACGGAGGAATTTCGGAAAACGGAATGGAAGACCTGAAATGAGCACCACTATTGAGATTAATACTTGCCATAATAAATGTGTGACCAATGTCAGGGTTCTGTTCTAAAGGTGCTCTCGGATTACTCATAAACGATCCACCGACATCGAGGCTTGATTGCATCGGTGTTGGCGTAAAAGGAGGCGGACAATCAAACTGCTGGCTTGTTCCATGTGTGTGGACATTATGACTTGTCTGACCAAAATTATTCCAAGATGTTCCAGCTTCAATCACTGGTTCACGCCTCCTACCATAAGGTTGTTGGCAGTACGGTGTGTGCGTCGTCTGTCCAAAATTATGCCGAGACGTTCCAGCTTCATTCAACGGTTCACACCTTCTACCAATAGGCTGTTCACCGTAAGGTGTGTGCAATGGCTGACTAATCATATTCGCAATTATTCCCCAATCGTAGCCCGGTTCACTTGTGATGTCAATCACTCGATGACTTAAAGTTGTATTCGGTTGGATGGCAATTTCATGAGGGGGTGAGACGGATGTAGTAGGTACAACATGCTCTCGTAAATTTCGATTAAAGTAAAGTTCTAGTGTAAAATCCTCGATTCCTCTATCATTTTCTCCGACTATCAGTTGTTCATTTAAGTCAAAGGCATTGTCATTCATGTCTTCCGAATGCTCATCGTCCATAACCGGTTCAGCGTTAACACAAAGTTTGACGGTTTCTTTCCTTAGAATATCATCAATGTATAGCCATGTATCATCGTCCAAAACATCAATCGGCCCCTCGTAATCTCCGTACAAAAGTTTCATGACCAATGTATTGTTTGATACATCAATTCAAAATTTTTCACACACTTTGTGCTTCACTTCATCCAATGTCATATCGGTTTTAACACGAATCAAATAAACATTTCCTCTTTTATAAGACCATTTGTCGCTTTCTTCGTGGTATATCCAGTCTCCACCGAATATAAACTTAACGGACACCATGTTGTTATATGTGAAATAATCATTAATTTTAATCAGTATAAGGTGGAAATATGAAAACAGAGTAATATGTAAACAATGAATATGTATATGTGCACATGAAAGTATGTATGTATATATGTATGTACATATATATATATATATATATATATATATATATATATATATATATATATATATATATATATATAGACATATGGTAAGGATTTGTATACATACTTGTATATATATTTGTATATATATATATATATATATATATATATATATATATATACACACACACACACATGGATAGGTTTTTTCTTTTTGAATGTAGTTGTGTTGTGATGTAACAATAGACATGGGGTGATAAAATAGAAGATTGTTTTTACCAACGTCATAGAATGTTTGATGATGACGAGGGAGGACAAATGCAAGACATAGCCAGCAGAACAGAGCTTAAACTTTCGATCTAACGGATGCTTCACTTCCGACGGAGGTTTTACCAAGCTGCTGAGAACGGGAAAAGATGCTCTGTTGAGCAGATCTAATGAAATTTTCTACGAGTTACGCTATATAAGGAGCCCCAATAAAAAGCCTAAGGATTAGGTTGACACAGCGGATCCGAAGGAATCGAAAACGCCCTAGGGATGCATGCATTTCTAAGAACCTCATCAGGTCGAGGCGTACCATACAATAGGTTGAGATTCGTCATATTTTTTATTTCCTTAAAATACTTCATTATGTTGTTACCTATAATTTCACGGGATGTGCTAATACGATCACAAAAAAATAATAAAATATAGATAAAATTTTCAATTTCAACTTATATTGTAACCAAACCAATAAAAAAACAATCGGTATATATACAAGTTTCATTTTTTACTACGAGCAATCACATTGATATCAACAAAAATAAAAATGTATCAACTACATAATTCTCCAACGAATGTCAGTTTCTTTATTGAACTATCTAATCAAAATTAATCATTTCATTAACCTAAAAATCGAGATTTGATCCTTTCACTACCCTAAACATCGAAACTTTGTCCCATCACTACCATAAAAATCTAAACTATATCAAGTTAATTGCCTCAAACATAATCATATATTGACATGTAAGAAAAACAAGTAAAACAAATACAATATTTAAAATTATTTATAAAAAAAAAAAAACTTAAGTGTGAACTGCTTACCCATTTACTATAAGACCAGTGTAGTTTGAATTCCCGTTGGTTGATCTACCCTTTCAATTTAAAATATGGTGATTTTTTTCTCACATTTGGAGTAGAAGATGATGATGATATTGCAATTTCAGTAAAATGGGCGAAGAAGAAGAAGATGATGATATTAGGTGCAAAATAGGAAGATATTTAGCATTTAATGTTGAAATTCATTGAAATTTGGACGAAGCGAATCTCATTTCGACGAGGTGAAGCCTCTGTTTCGTTACAATTGGACGAAATACGTCCTATTTCGTCCAATTTGAATCTACGCACTACTCACGTCAAAATTATGACGGAACCGATAGACGGATTCGTCTAAAATTTGACGGAATCCGTCCTAATTCAGACGGGTTTGTCCTTTTTGGTCAGCAATGCTTTTTTGACGGGATTTATATCAGATTTGGACGAGATAGTATATATTTTGACGAAGTCGTCCAAATTCGGACGCGTGATGTAAAAAAAATGTTGGATCAGACCTGCCATGAAATGAAATATCAGGTGCTACAGTGACCTGATGTCATATTTTCTTAACTTCCTCCACTCCCCTCAATCTCTCCAACTCCTCTCGATCATGTTTCCCGTCGGTTTCACAACAAAAACGCCCCACGCCGATCAAATGGTAAGCCTCAATTTATTTTCAGTTCTGAAACTTCCATTGCTACTTCTAAAAAGAACCTCCCAATATTCTATTCCTCTTCAAATCCTATTGGCTTCTCAAGCTCTTCAGCCCTTCCTCAATTTTAGGTCCGATTTCAGAGGCACGGATTCTGCTATATTCAAATCACTATTGATAACTTCCGCTCGAAGGGGTACATACAAGCTCTTTTATGGGTTGATGGCTCGGACTCATTTAGCGAGCGATTGGTGACCTTTAATTTTCTTTGCTATTAATTTTTTTTTGCAGTTGATTGAGTGAAAGATGAGTTTTTGTTGTTGTTGTTGTTGTTGATGTGTTATGCCCGCTAATGCAAAAGACATCAATCCTGATTGGAATTTTTGCAAAGGTATCTTTCTGAACATATTCCTCTCCTTCTTATTTAATTTTGTTTATTTTATGATTTGTGTTGGTGCATTTTTTATTTAAATTTTTTTTTTGAAGTCTTCGAAATTTTTATTATATCTGTTGTTGCATTGGATATGTTTACTCTTTTAATGGTGGAGTGCCACTCGTAATGCCTACTATATACTGACGTCAATGATTTGAAGCGACAGCCTCAATTCGTGTCATTTGTACAAGGGATGTGCAGTATACTTTTCAGGTGTATCCCAATTTTGATGTCGTTTTGTGTGTGCAGTTCTTATTTTCAGCTTATATTCATGTTGGTTTAGTGAAACTTTGCAAAGTTCCAATTGATTTTGGTTCAATAAGTTAACAGAATTATATGGGAGTTATGCTCCATAAGCAGTTACTTTTTTGCAGCCTGCATTGTCGGTGTTATATTCTTTTGAATGTTGTATATAAGCTATATGTGCCACTTTTGGTGGAATATTAAAAATTAATTGCTTCCCAAAACCTATATTGTTGGCTAATGGTACATAAAGAAAGGGCTACTAGTTTTGATGACCCTGAATTCAAGAGGAGCCATATGTTTGTGGATTAGGTTTTTTTGTTTTTCTTTTCAATGGAGCATTCTTATGTTTTGTTCATATTTCTTTGGTTGACATTCAGTTTTTGACAATTAATTACATTCGGACACATGTTCATATGTGCAGTGGTTGTTTATGTTTTCCTCCACATTTACTAAATGTATACTCCGGGGAAGCTTTATTTCTTGAGGGCCAAAATGGTGATACGTAGTAGCCTTTGGTGTGGTTCACTATACTCTGGACAACATATGTCATACTTCCCAATTAGAAGAAAATTTCTGGTAATAATGCAATTTTCTTATTCACCATGGTCTCAATTTTATAAAATATTCGACTTACCTATTTGCTTATATTTTTTTCCCCCTTTGTTATCAAAATTTTGATATCTCAAACTACAACATGGTCTCAGAGGATGCGTGGGCGAACCCATTGGCAGGTATATTTCACTTTTAGGTAATCTGTTTCTTGGTTTGGTGGTGTAGATGTCATGTTTGGAGTAGAGAATACTAGGAAGTTATTGATGTCATTGTTTGATATTAATTAAATCATTTCGTGTGAGCACTGAACAATATATATTTTTATGGATCATAAGGCTAAATGCTAAGCCTTCACTGATAACGATAATAGACACCCCTGAAGATATAACTGATAGTAAAGTTTGTATGTCGTTTGTGTTGATTTTATTCCCTTTTGTAACTAATGTTTGATTTCATTCTTTGAGTAACTAATGCTTGATAAGGATAATAATATTTTTATGCTTGATTTTATTCTTTTTGATGTCTCCTAACTCAAATTTTGTGATAAAAAACTTCAGCAATGCTACAGCCACATCCGTTTTACACAACGGTGTGCCACAACGGTGATCTTCACCGTTGATCTGTGTAGGATCTAGATGGGATCATCTAGATCCTACACAGATCAACGGTGAAGATCACCGTTGTGGCACACCGTTGTGTAAAACGGATGTGCCCGTAGCACCGCTCAAAAAACTTCCATTCCTCTTTAAATGTTGGTTGTTGCAGAAATTAAATGAGCAATACGTCTATTGATCGCTAAGATAGGCACCGTCAAGCACGTGTACTTGAAACATGATTTTCATAATATGCTTTGGGTTATGGGTTAGGTGGGAAGTTTTTACTTTTTTTTAATTTTTTATTTATTTAAAAAAAAAAAAGAAAGGGCACTACTTTTATTATCGAAAAGTAAAATTGTTTCTATTCAAAAAGGAAAGGAAAGATTGTTAAAGATGAAAGTAGAATGTTTTTTATTTAAGCCTTTCTTGGAGGGGTCCTCCGAATGTGGATTATGGTACATCAGCTTTATAATGTTTGGAGCAAAAAGCTTAATTAGAAGCATTTCAAGGCCTGTTGCAACCACAAGGGTGTAGTTTTAAGGTCATATTCAATACTTTTCCATATCAGTTTGGTGTGGAAAATATGGAGGTGCATACGACTAATTCCCGATTTTTTTCTGTAATAAAACGGGTTCTTTAACTTCTTTTTTTGTTGAGGAAACGGGTTCTTTAACTTCATTGTCAAAAGAAATTTGTTTAAATGTTTTGGTTAAGTACACAAATCATGCACATGGATGAATTCTAAATTCTAACGAAATATTTTTTAACCTATATACTCTTTTTTTTTGGAAGGTATACATAGATTTCGTTAGTTACCTTCGTCCTTGTCCCATATAAAGTGTCTATTTATAAAACCAATACATCATTTAATTCATTTATTTCAAACATACCCTATGTTAGCATTTAATGTTTGTGTTTATTTAATTTCACATTCCAATAAAAATATTAATTATGTGATAGGGTTATATATGTCAATTACTACTTAAAATACTACACATTAATTATTTTTAATATGTGTGCACCACAAAAAATGGATATATTTTATGGGACGGAAGTAGTATTACTCATTTTCAACTTTTATTTTTACCCAGGCATTTGCATGGGTGTTCATACTAGTTTCATTACTAGTGATACTTGACGATACAAGGTTTTACCCCTCCACGTGTCGTCTATCGATTGGTCATCACATTATGAAGTAACACCAAGTTACTCATGTCGAAGCCCAGACTCGGGTAACGACTACCGACATTCGAGCAGTGTGGGACGACAAGTCCGCGAGGACAGAGTCCGCACCAGCTAGCAGTGTAGGAGAATGAGTCCTAGAGTCGAGTGTCGCAGTATCGACATCGAGGACAGAGTCCGCACCAGCTGTCCAGGCCCATTAACAGTGATAACTTGGGCAAGGGTTAAGGCACATTAAAGGGTAAATATGACAATAACATAAGCCGACTTAATATTAGTGTTAGGGCATGTGTTGTCATTATAAATACCTCATTCCAGGAACTACGTAAGGCTTGATTCCTGGAACCTAACAGGATACGTAGGCAATCTAAGATACAGTCTCAGACTCAGCCGCAATCACAAAACAACACCATCTCGTTCTTTAGGTATTAGGGTTTTGGGATATTCATCACTAGATTCAATCAAGGCCCGGATTATTAAGGTGACACAATTTTTCATCGTCATTGGCGCTAGAAGGAGGGTCTTCTATTGTTGAATAAACCAAGATCACGATGCCTCCCAGAAAGACTGTATCCAGAACCGCATCCCACCAAGATCAAGGTTCGCAGATTAATGAGCAGGCGGACCTAGAGGGGCAGGGAGGAAAAGACCCAGTCTTGAATCTTATCCATGAAGATCCTCATCAAGAAAAGCAAGGACGGAAAGACCCAGTCTTGAATCTTGTCCATGAAAATCCTCAGCAAGAAAAGCAAGGTCTTATTCCAGAACACCGAGCGCTTGTCGATCAATTGGCAAGGGCGGATCTTGAAGTAATGTCCATGATCATAGCAGAAGCGGTTATGGCGAAACAACAAGCAGCTGGCGGCTAGAAAGATGCCACGGCAGACGGCGGTCTGAAAGACACCGTAGAAAAGCCTAAACAAACTCCTAGAGACGAAGTCAGTGCGTCCTCTAGCTCGGTGGAGAGAAAGAGGCATGAGATTCAGCAGAAGCACTAGAAAATGGATGAAGACAGCGTCAGGGAGGAATTCGATGTTATTCTGGGAAAGAATCAGGTTTCGCTATGGTTAGAATCTCCCTTCACGAAGGAGATCGAGAGTTTTCCTAAACCCAAGGGGTTTAAGATACCAAAAATAGAGCCCTACGATGGTACCACCGACCCAGAGGACCATCTGCATAGGTATCTGTCTCAGATGAGGTTAGATGGTGCACCCGATGCGATGCGATGTCGGGCGTTCGAGACGCTGCTCGTAAGTCGAGCTAGAGAGTGGTTTACCAAGCTACGGCCAGGCTCGATCTCTAGTTTCGCTATGTTAGCCCGCAAGTTTTGGGACACATTCATCGTCAACAAGAAGTTTCACTTAAGTGCCACGCACCTCATGAATGTGAGGTGGCAAAGGGATGAAACAGTAATGGACTATCTGAAGAGATTTACTCTCGAAGCAATGCAAGTCAAAGACGCAGATGATCGACTTCTGATCACATTGTTCGTGGGAGGATTGCGTAATACGAATTTATACATGAAGTTGAGCAGGGACGTTCCTCACACCATAGACGAGTGTGTTAATGTGGTGCACAGATTCTGTCAGGGGGAAGAGGCAGTGCGTAGGCATACCCAATCCGACTGAATGGATTCGAAGAAGGAAAACTGGGGTCCGAACAAGAATCCCTCCAAGAGACAGGATGCCGAGAGTAGACCTTCAGTCTAGGACCGTATCGAGACACCCGCCTCAGACCGTGGGGGCAAGAAGGGACCCATGCATGAAAAGGATTTTATCCCGCTTAATCGCTCTCGAGCCGAGGTGTTATCGATCATGATCTCGAGGAACATAGCGAGAAAACCGCCACCATTGAAGAAACCCCGAGAAAAGAGAAATTCAAGCAAGTACTGTGAGTTTCACGAAGACATAGGTCACACAACAGAGGATTGTCATGACCTGAAAAGGGATATTGACATATGCATGCAGGAAGGGAAGCTAGATGAAGTGGTTGATCGATCTCGATGTGATGTGCCCAAGGGGCATGGAGATTATAAAAGAAAGAACTCTGATCAAGATAGGGGTCGAGGCCGAGACGCTCAGAGACGGAGAGATCGATCACCTCAGAGGAATCGATCCCCCGGTCGGGATGGAAATAACAGAGACAACTTTGTTCGAGATAGATACGATGATAATTGACCAAACAGTTATGTTAATACGATCTTTGGGCCTGGGGAGAGTGACAAAGACCAAGTCAGTCAAGAGCCAGCTGGTAGCTCGAGAGAGCGCAAGCAGCTCAGATTTACGACAGAGGTCGGGTATGGACCCAAAGATGATATCCCTAAATCGAGGAGTCATAGTGAAGGGTTGGTTATAGAGGCTGTGATAAGCTGAGCTCGTGTATCGAGAGTCTGCATCGATAATGGTAGCGCAGTAAAAATCTTATATTACTCGGCTTTTCAGGCAATGAAGTTAAAAGAAAAAGATCTAGCTCCTATAGCATAACCTTTGTTCGGGTTTACAGGGCAGACAATTCATCCTATAGGATTGATAAAGCTACTCACCACAGTTGGAGACGGTGAGAAAGGAAGAATCCTCGAGTTGAGCTATGTAGTAGTCAAAGCTATCATTTCGACGTTCCACAACAACATGAAATTTCCAACCAGGAACGGTTCCCACGAGGTGAAGGGAGATGTTGAAGCCGCGCGGAGCTGTAACTCCGTCGTCATGAATAGGAAGATGGCAGTTCAACAAATCTTGGTTGAGGAACTAATTCCAGAAGAAGATGAGGAAAAGAACTGGGTCTCCAGTGATGCAGTCGAGAGAGTTCGACTCTGGGAAGGAGAAGACGATCAATGTTTGCAGGTCGGGGTTTGGATCCCAGAAAAAGATAAACAGGTGCTCATCGAGTTGTTGATCGAGTTTAGAGATGTCTTTGCCTGGAAGGCTACCGACATGCCAGGGTTATCAACAGACATCGTGGTCCATAAGCTCGAAATTGACCAAGCCCAGAAGCCAGTTATGTAGAAGAAGAGAAACTTCACGTCTGATCGACTAGAAGCCATAGAGTTGGAAGTCGGTAAGCTACTGTCGGCTCAGATAGTGAGAGAAGTATTCTATCCGGAGTGGCTAGCCAACCCGGTAATGGTCAAGAAACCTGATGGCAGTTGGCGTATGTGCGTAGACTTCACCGACTTGAACAAAGCATGCCCGAAAGACTCATACCCATTGCCAAAAATCGACAGGTTAGTAGATTCCACCATCGATTTTAAAGTGTTTGGTTTTTTAGATGCATATAAGGGATACAACCATATTCTAATGGATCCTCGAGATGCTGAAAAAACGGCTTTTATTACGGAATTCGGCACTTTCTGTTACGTAACCATGCCATTCGGATTGAAAAACACTGGGGCTACGTATCAGAGAGCAATCAACAAGATTTTCACAAAACAAATTGGTAGATGCATGAAGGTGTATGTAGACGACTTGCTCATCAAGAGTCGGTCTATGAAACAATATTTGGTTGATGCCCGAGAGGTTTTTGAAGTGTTGAGGAACACGCAGATGAGGTTAAACCCAAAAAAGTGCACCTTTAGGGTCAGGTCGGGTAAGTTCCTGGGCTATATGATTTCGAAGGATGGGATTTGAGCAAACCCGGATAAAATCGACACTCTGAAGAATATGCCCGCACCTCGAAATACAAAGGAAGTGCAAAGGCTTAGCGGTCGAATGGCCGCTCTCAACTGATTCCTATCGAGTTCCGCACAGCGTGCATTACCATTCTTCAAGATTCTCCGCAAGGCCAGTCCTTTTCATTGGGATAACGAATGTCAGACAGCCTTCGAGGAGTTAAAAGCTTATTTGTCAGAGTTACCCACCCTCACTTCACCTCGAGAAGGGGAGAGGTTGTTAGTCTATTTGGTTGTATGCGAGGAAGCAGTGAGTGCAGTTCTAGTCCGAGAAGGGGTACATGGCCAGGTGCCTATATATTTTGTCTAAAAAAGCGTTACATGGCCCTGAGATCCGGTACTCACGAGCTGAGAAGTTAGCAGTATGTCTTGTTCATGCGTCGAGAAAGCTTAGGCCCTATTTCCAGGCCCATCCTATTATGGTAGTCACTGACCAACCACTCAAGAAGATCTTAGCGAAGCCCGACACCTCAGGTCGGCTGGCGAAATGGGTAGTAGAAATGGCACAGTATGACATCGAGTTCATCCCTCGAACTGCGATAAAAGCTCAAGCCTTGGTAGATTTCTTAGCCGAAGGGATTTCCATTCAGCTCGACCAAGAAAAACAAATTCCAGAGGGAAAATGGACTCTCCAGGTCGATGGAGCATCGAGTAAGGAGGGAGCAGGAGCAGGGCTCCTTCTAGCTAGCCCGAAAGGCGAGGAATTCCAATACGCCCTTCGGTTTGATTTCCAAGCAACAAACAACGAGGCCGAGTATGAAGCTATGATAACTGGTCTAAAACTTGCTCTGAAGTTAGGTGTCGAAGATTTATTGGTCTACAGTGACTCACAATTGGTGGTAAATCATGTGAAAGGGGAGTACGAGGCTAAAGAGGAAACCATGAAGAACTATTTAGCTGTGGTGCAAAGCCTCATACCTAAGTTCAAGACAGTGCAATTTGAACAGGTCCCCTAAAGTCAGAATAAAAGAGCCAATGCTCTCTCTAAGCTGGCATCGAACTTCGTCACAAGCAAAAAAGTTCTAGTCGAGCCACTGACCGATAGGAGTTACAACGAAGCAGAGGCCCAGCCGATCACTCAGCAGGCCACGTGGATGGACTCAATCGATCTTTACCTCAAGGACGGAATTCTGCCATCCGATAAGGTACAGTCTAGAAGGGTCCGACTCCAGCCCATGGTTGAGGTGTGTTTCCGAGTCGGAAGGCGAATATCTCCTTGAGGAAATCCATAGGGGAGCCTGTGGGAATCATTGTGGGGCAAGGATGTTGGTTCGGAAGTGTAAGCTAGCTAGATAATTTTGGCCATCGATGCAACGAGATGTGAATAATCTTGTTCAGAAGTGTAAATCGTGTCAAATCCATGACAATATCTCCCATCAACAAGCACAAGATATGAATGTCATCTCGTCAGCCTGGTCTTTCGATCAGTGGGGAGTCGATATCGTTGGACCTCTACCCCGAGCACCGGGAAATCTCAAATATGTGGTCGTTGCCGTGGATTACTTCACCAAATGGGTAGAAGCCAAGGCATTGCCCGACATCACAGCGGCAACCATCAAAAAATTCTTATGGGTCGACATTTTATGCAGGTATGGCATTCCAAAGGCTTTGATCTCAGATAATGGTACCCAGTTCGAGGATCGAAGAGTAAGAAAGTGGTGCAATGTGTATCATATCGATCAGCACTTCACCTCGGTGGCCCACCCACAAGCAAACGGTCAAGTCGAACAAACTAATCGACAGATCAAGTTGGGGTTGAAGAAGAGGTTAGAAGCAGAAGTCTGAGATTGGGCAGTACAACTTCCGAGCATCCTATGGTCATATAGGACAGCTCCTAATTCCTCGACAGGAGAAACTCCTTTCTCTCTAGTATATGGATGTGAGGCGGTGATACCCGCCGAGATTGGCGTTCCTTCTCCTCGAGTTCTGGCGTATAATGTTGAAAGAAATGACCCCGAACTCCGACATGAATGGGATAACGTTGAGGAGCGAAGAGAGATAGCCTCAGCCAGAATGACAAGGTACAAGCAAAAAATCTCTCAGTATTACAACTCGAGGGTGAAACACAGGTATTTCAAAGTCGGAGATCTAGTTCTGAGAAAGAACGAAGCAAGTCGACAAGAAGCGATTGGAAAGTTGACCCCAAATTGGGAAGGCCCATATCAGATCCTGAAAGTTCACCCCAAAGGGTCTTATCAACTTGCGGCGAGCAGATGAAACCACGCTTCCTCGACATTGGCACGCCAACAACCTGAGGAAGTACTATGTTTGAGATATGCTTTGATTCGATGAATTTCTGTTTGCTTATCATTTTTTTTTGTAATAAGTCCATGTGACAATTCCATAAGTGTTCTAATAAACATGTCTTTTCTCAAGATGTTTTTGTGTTTGTTAGGATTTAAAGCCGTAACGTTATAAGTCCACTGTGATACAAAATGTTAAAGGCAAAATAATCGACAAAAAGTAGAGAAATCCGCAAGTCGGACATCTCAGTAAAGTCAAAAGCAACGTGAGCCTATCGGGCAACAAATGCAAAGGCAAAAAGACGGTTCGCATGGTCGGGCCACCTGTCCCAGCCAAAGCCAAACGAGCCTAAGGGGCAAAAAAGGCTAAGGCAAAGGACGGTTCGCATAGTCGGGCCACCTGTCCCCGTCGAAAGCCGAATGAGCCTAAGAGGCAAAAAAGGCCTAGACAAAGGACGGTTCACATAGTCGGGCCAAACGTCGCAATCGAGAGCCAAACGAGCCCGAAGGGCGACAAAGGCCAAAGTAAAGGGACAGTTCGCATAGTCAGACTAAAACACCCTACCTGAGGCCAAATAAGTCTATGAGACAGAAAGGGCCAAGGCAAACGGGTCGATCATGATCTCACAAGTGCAATAAGAACCAGAGGTTCATAATGCACTTGGGGGGCAAAATGACATCGATAAAAAAGACAGCAAACAGAGCAAAGGGCTCGACAAGTGAAGAACTATAAAACATCAAGATAAGCAAGATAACAAGAAAGGAAAGAAAAACATTGCAAAATCGAATTAAAATTCGAAGCAAAATCATCACAAGACAAGGCCAGGTCAAAAGACCAGCCAAAGTTGATTTAAATTCATTACAATAAAGTTCAAATAATAAAAGAGAAATTTGAAAATGCAACAACACACAAGAATCGGCGGAAGTCGGCTCAGCTGTAGAGCCAGAAGTCGAAGGACCATACTTGTTGGCCAGAGACTCTCCCCGTTGGAATTCTTCACTGTACCTGTCGTAGATAGCCTCTGTGTCGGTATTGTAGAACATCGGTGTCTCGAGTGTCAACACATCGAACCCCGGGTTGACAGCCTTCACCTAAGTCACTGCCAAAGTAAAGCCGCCCATCATCGATGCGCGCATCAGCACATCCAGATCAGCGTCCAGCTTTTCCGACTTCCAATATTTGAGGATTGCAGCAGTTTTGGCCGCCTCGATCTTTGCAAGGGTACTTTCTCTTTCCTTTTCCAGCTCGACCCGCACAGCATCTCTCTCATGTCGAGCATGGGCCACGTCGCCCAGAGAAGCTTTGTGTGCCTGCTGCACCATTTCGAAGTCTTGGGCCAGCTTAAACAACTCCCTACCCTGGTCATGCCTTTCAGTCCGCAGTCGGGTCAGATCTTTCTCAACGGCCGTTAGTGCGTCCTGCAACTTCTTGGCCTCAGCCTTCGCCTCACGTCTAAGTGTCTCGTATTGAGACTCCATACCAGCGATGGCGGCATTCTTGGCCACGACGTCCTGCAACAGTCTGCCATTTTCCTTCCGCAGATCGTCTTCTGATTCACCCGTCTTGGCCAGCCGCCGAGCAGCCTCTTTGCTCAGAAGGTTATTCTACAAAAGAAAAAGATATGTCAGATAATAAAAGGCTAAGGCATTGACCTCGAAAGAAATCAACACTTAAGAAACAAAAGGGTAATCGACTTACGAGGCGGGCCGACTTCCGAAGGGCATGGGACAGAGCCTTGTCCTCGAGGGCTGCGCAATCATCCGTAATCCAGTTGACGCTGACTTCGGGCTTGGAAGAAGCTTCAGCAACTTTGGTTCTTTTTGCTTGCCTCTGTTGCTCTCTCATCAGCTCGGGAACAGTTGGCCTTTTCTTTGTCGGCGGCACCCGTTCCTCGACGTTAACCTCAACGGTTGGAGTCAAGTCGACTAGCTCCTCCTCATCTTCGTCCCGAAGCGAGCCAAATCAAACTGATAAGCCGCTGGTGGTAGGAAGTGGCTCTGATGACTGAGCTGACCCCGTCAACTCGACGGCAGCAGGGATTGTCACAGGATGAGTGGCACCCCCCTCTCTAGCAGAAGAAGGCACCCTAGTTTCTGCGACAGGCGCATCAGGGGCAGCCCGACCCTCGAGAGGAGGAGCAGCTGCGATCACCGACGGTGGAAGGCGCGTTGGGTTGCTGACCTTGGAGAATTTTCCCACTGCAAGACAAAAAGAACAAGTTAGTTCATCCCCAAATGACAAGTCATTAAAAAAAAGATAATAAGTGCAACAAAAAAAGAAAGAACATCCTACGATTCTCCTGATCTTGGGCATAAAGATTGGCGTACGGAATCGGCCCAACCTCCTCCAGGTGGGCTAGATGGTAAAGGAGACTCAGATCCCGAGTGCACACCTCGAAGTCGAAACCACCTAGTAGTCGGGCCTTGTTGGGAACATGTGCATTTCCAAGCTTGTCTTTCTTCGAGCCCCTCGACCTCTATTGTCCTATGTAGGGGTTCTCCAGGCCGTGTCGAAGAAAGAAGAAGTGCGGCTTCTACTCCCCGTGAGAAGAAGGCCCTTTGGTTACGAACTCATGTCGGTTCGACCTCCTCTGGAAGGTATACCACAACTTGTCGGGAGTAGCGGCAATCTGATAATAATACCGAAAGAGGGGTATCGAGAAGAAGACTCCAGCAACTCGACATGCTATGACAAACCCCATTAGAGTCCTGACAGCGTTTGGGGCCAACTGCGAAACGCTGATCTCGTAATGGTCTAGGGCCGCGAGAACGGCCAGACAGAGTGGAAATCTTAATCCGCTCAAGAGTTGTCCCTCATAGACGATGCGGAATCCTTCTGGGGGCTCGTCGGCAAATTTATGAAGGCCAGAAGGAAGACGAGCTTCAAACGGAGGATTGGTGGCATTATATTTCCGGCAAAGTCTGGTGACGTCCTCAAGGGAAAGAGCACTGAGACACCCTTTGGCACCTTCCCATCCATCCTGGTTACTAATTTCTTAGGTTGATTGGGGACAGGAGGGGAGGAAGCTGTGAGCTCGCCGGAATCTTGCCGGAGAAGATGGTCAGGAGAAACAGGTGCTGGAGTTTGGCTACGAACTGGCGTTTCACTACCCCTATCTGATTCAGTGGCACTGCTACTAGACATGGATAAATTCAAAGAGAAAGATGAAGAATACTAAAGAAATTGCTTACTTGGTGTGTGAAGTTTGTGGTAAAGAAATGGCAAGGTGCTCTGCTGCAATTTCTGTCTCTCTCATTTATATGCCAGCCAAGATTTGCAAATAATTTTAAAAGACGTGGGTAGTGGGGGGTTATAACCCTTGGGAATCATGAGAATCAAGGCAGTGATGCATTTTTCGGGATACGAAGCGTCTGTGTACCATGACGTCACGCCACGTGGCTATAAGCAATTAGAGTTGCAAATGGCAGGCTTTTTCCCGCCCAAAGGACAACCCAACTCGAAGACGGTTCATGTGACAGACTCGACCTCGGACAACGGGAGTCGCTCTCTCAAGTCTGGGGGGTTTATGACGATACAGGGTTTTACCCCTCCACGTGTCGTCCATCGATTGGTCATCACACTATGAAGTAACACCAAGTTACTCATGTCGAAGCCCAGACTCTGGTAACGACTACCGACATTCGAGCAGTGTAGGACGACAAGTCCGTGAGGACATAGTCCGCACCAGCTAGCAGTGTAGGACAATGAGTCCCAGAGTCGAGTGTCGCATATCGACATCGAGGACAGAGTCCGCACCAGCTGTCCAAGCCCATTAACAGTGATAACTTGGGGAAGGGTTAAGGCCCATTCAAGGGTAAATATGACAATAACATAAGCCGACTTAATATTAGGGTTAGGGCATGTGTTGTCATTATAAATACCTCATTCTAGGAACTACATAAGGCTTGATTCCTGGAACCTAACAGGATACGTAGGAAATCTAAGATACAGTCTTAGACTCAGCCGTAATCACAAAACAACACCATCTCGTTCTTTAGGTATTAAGGTTTTGGGATATTCATCACTAGATTCAATCAAGGCCCGGATTATTAAGGTGACACAATTTGTCATTGTCAATACTATTCACCGTGCAAAGCACGGAATGCCCACTACAAAATGTGGATTTTTTAATAGATGGTTCAAAGCATGGGACTAATTCAAAAGGGAATAAGTGGGGAAAAACATCACATAACACTACATAGATGCCAGAGGATGACAACAATAATCAGGGTTCCAATGCTAGGGCTAGTGTACGAGAAGATTATTCATGGAGGATTCCCACATTTGAAGATGATGATTTACCGTGGTGTCTATCTACCGGTACGTTACATATTAATGACGTGAATGAATTGTTCATTGGGAAGCAATATGATTCGAGAGAAGATTTTAATTTGAAAATAAAATCGTATGCGGTTGCCAATAATTTTCAGATGAGATTGGGTAGGTCGGACACACGTTTCTTGTATTACACATGTCTAAACGATACATGCAAATGGCATGTAAGGGCGAAAAGGGTGAAGACAAATACAACACATAATTTTGAGATCACAACATTGAATGATGTGCATACTTGTGCCTCTCAGAATGCGGATAATGACAATCGACAAGCAACACCTATTGTTATTGCGAGTCCGCTAAGTCGAAAAATGGAAGAACTCGGCAATGAGTATAAACCCGTGACATATTATGGGGGACATGCTCACAACTTACAAGGTACGATTGACTTATGACCAAGCATACCGAGCTCACGAGATGATGAGAAGGCTGGTTAGAGGTTCACCGAAGGAGTGTTACAATGTGATACCCTCGTACCTGTGGATGGTGCGTGAGACCAATGAAGGGACCTATGTTGACTTTCAGCTTGATAATCTGGGAAGGTTCGGTAGTTGTTTCATGGCTTTGGGAGCAAGTCGTCGTGGTCTCAAGTATTGTCGACCTATTTTGTGTGTGGACGCCACTCATCTAAAAACCCGTTTCTCAAGGCAACTATTTGTTGCTGTTGCTGTAGATGCCGGTGACCACCTATTCCCTGTAGCCTTCGGTAGTGCTGAAAAAGAATGCAACAATTCATGGGGGTATTTCATGAGACAATTGAGGGTGGCCATTGAAGGTATCCATGCTGAAAATTTGAGCTTTATATCTGACAGACACAAGGCTATTAGAAATTCGGTTGGTCAGGTATTTCCCAATGCATATCACGGTGTTTTCTATCATCATTTAAAGGGCAATCTAATAAAAAAAAATGGAAGGATTACGGTTTTTGTGAAGACACATTCTATCAAACAGCCTATGCATTCTCGGAGGCTGAATTTCTCCAAAAGTGTTGGACTTATTTTTATGTTTTGATGATGAGTGCCAGACTAGCTGTTATAGTGAAAAGGCAAAAAGATGTCTAGATCAAATGTATATGTTTATTAGAGTTTGATCCTTGTATAGGTTTGATCAAACAAGAATCGTAAAGGTCGACCGACTTATTTCGACGAGATCGGGTCAATATCGCAGGGTAGTTAGGTCGTAGACTTTTCGGAACCCGCCGAAGACCGAAGGCCGAGGGCTCAAACTCGCTTAATGAAGGCTAAGGGATCAAACTTAGTGATTAAAGTTAAGGATATGCAATCAGAATTTAGGCAAGTCTGTGATGACCTAAACTGATTACATATACCTTGTGTAGAAGGTCTAAGTTCCATAAGTGGGATGATTAATTGGAACTTGGTTATAATTAAAAAGGTGTAATCTAACTTCACAAATAAAAGTTAGATAAAAGAAATCAGCTGCATTGTATTTGACATACGTAAAATTGTCGTTCGAAATAGATCGATAAGTATTACAGCAGACTGATGAACCTGCTGATATAATACCTCGGTTAATTCAAGATTACATTGGAAGATTACATGGATAAGGACAGCCAACTACCTCTGATTTATCAAACAAATCAAGGGCTGAGATTAAAATAACTTTGGGATGATTCAGAACTTTATCCAACGGTTATAAGTCAAAGGGTGGACAGATTGCACTATCAAAAAGGAATTCTGACAGTGTCAGTCCTATGAATAGTGACAGAAAGCAAGTCAAATGGGACAAAAACTAGGAACAGTTATATTTGAATTTCAAATACAAGTCACATACATTCCTACCTATAAATAGAGGACTTTCAACTCAGAAAAAGATGATGATTGATGAACTTTAAGAGAAAAGTATAAGAGATAATTCTGAGCTGAAAAAGCACCCTGCTGAACCTACTGAGCTTAACCATACTGATCCAAAGAAAATCTTCAAGTGTATTCTGCATTCAAGCTACATCAAGTTTACACACTTGAAGATTGCAAGCTACTGATTATCTCATCCTAATGAAGCTGCTGCAACTGAATCATTTACTTGATTCAATCTTTATTTTACACAGAACCTGCTGAAGACAGTGAAGCATCTGCTAGGTGTGAAAGACTGTTGTTTGTGGTGGAGATGGTGAAGAGGCAATTATAACCTTCAAGGACCAATGGAAGACCTTGGAGCAGCAATCCTACATGTTCCTAGTTTTCAGTTTGTGAAGCCATAGTCATTGGTGAAGGACAAGCAATCTTAGGAATCTTTGTAACAGATACATCAAAGATCTCTAGTGAATTACCTCCAACATCACAGGAGAAGAGTGGACTGACAGGATTACACCACCTGGAACCACTATAAAATCTGCCTACTTACTTTCTACATTTACATTCTGTATTTAGTTTATCATACACATCAACGTACTGAATCTAGCAACTGAACTCACACACATACACTACTGAGTATCTAATACTTAGTATCATACTTAACAACAAGTTTCACTACAAGAAAAATGGTCTATGGTGACCAAAGCCTAATGACGGGACGTAAATCTCGTCATTAAACGATAGTTACAATGAGGGGACATAATTTATATTATTAAAAAATTATAGTTGATGACCAACTTTTGGATCTCGTCATTATCGATCACATTTCATGTCATTACGGTACACTAAAAAAAAGTACCGTCATTATAATTATTATTATATTAATATTTCTAGTAAAAAATACATTTTAGTATGATTATTTAAATAAAAACAATTTTTTAAGACAAATTCGCAGATTAGATTCATTCATTATCCACTCAGAAAAAAATAAAGATTCATTCATTATCTTCCAAAAAAAGATCTATTCATTATCAATCGTTCCCAATCCCTAAATTCTCCAAATCGGCTATCCGCCTCCATCTTCCTCCCGTACCCTATTCCACATCCCGTCAACCACCACATCCCGGAAACCGCCCAACCACCTCTCGTAGTCGGACTCCATCGATGGTCTAAGGCGGCGGTCATGGACGAGTTCCAACTAAAGTTTAGGGGCAAGGACGCCACGTCATCTCGTGACCCTCCACTCTTCTTCACCTCTATGATTCACCGGTGGCGAGTCCAAGCCAAGGACGACTATTACCGATGTCTTCTCCGGTGGCTACTCGACCGGCACAGTGTGACCCCAAGTTTATGACATTGGTAACTTAACTCACCCACCGGAAGTTTCTTTAAGCTAAATTTATATGTTATGTGATGGTTAATTTCTTATAGCCGACGGATGGCCGAGTGTTTTCCGACGAGATAATTTTCTAGACAATGATTATAATCTTATATATTGGCCAATTAGTGTACATGTTCATTGGATAAAGTCCTATGCAACCTGATCTGAAATGGGTTTGGTGGAAGACAACCCTTCTATATTGACGACTAGCAAAGGTGGACAATCCAGATTATTCATGAGGTGTGTTTATTTCCATCTGCTTATTGCATAAATTGTTGTGTTTATCATTTTCCATGTGGTTTCATTTTTGCTTTGCTTTTTGTTTTATTAAAAGTAGGTTTGGGAAAGACATATGAAGACATAACTTTTCTTGAATACGTCTACTACGTAAGCAACCATCCCGGGCTTATGTTTGGGGTAAAATATTACACACTAAACCTACAATATTATTGTTAAGTTTTTAAGGATAAAATACTATAAAATTTTCTACTTTTCTAGTAGTGGGGCTGAATCGTCTTTTACGATGACTCGGGGGTTGTATTATGAAGTTATGTGAAAGAAAAAAGAGGATGATGTTTGTGGTATATACTTTGATGGTGGTTCTCTTGTGTTGTGTGATAGCAAGTGAGTGCCTACTTCTTTTTAATTTTCATTCCATACAACACATTAACTTCATTTCCGTTTAGTAAGTTCATTCCAATTTATTATAACCATGATGAATTTTCATGGTATTCGTGCCTTTTTCCAAAGGCAAGAAGAAATCGAATATATCTATAGACAGAGAGCTTGTCCTGTATAGTTAACCTTAATTCTATGAGTTATGCTCTCATATTTATAGATCATTTGAAGGTTCTATGGTTTTCTTTTCTTTCTCCCTGATGTATAATAACGGAAGTCGATGTACCACCGATACTACGAAGCAATGACGACACGTGGACAAGAAGACTCTGAGCACTAATATATGAAGGAGCAACCAAGCTTACTCCTATTATCGGTTGGCCAATTGACCCCTATCTCTTTTTGCATATCTTTTTGTTCAAGTTCATCGTCCGAGAGCAAGTGGTAATTTATTTAAAGTTTCCTTCGTGTGTTTTGCTATGCAATGTTCTCTTTTCGTACTTCCGTGCAACTCTTAAGTTGCGTAAGGGATCTTATCTTTGTTTGACGAGTGTAACCGAGATTTGAATGTCTCGTTGTTCTTATGTTTTCTTATAGTCTACATTTTAAGGTTTTTGTGGCTACATGTTATATCTTGAAGAATGTGGGATTCGATGCCGTGAGAGTTAATTTTTAACATGGTATAATTAGTTGTCATTTTTGTTTCAACGTTAGGTAAGAGGTTGGGACTCAATAACTTGTTAAAATGATATTATGTTATGATTGAACAAGGCTTCACCTTCCTTTTTACTTGTGCCTTTTTTTCATTCCTCTTATGGCCAGTAGTTCCTACTCTTTTTACTACGCTAGTGATTCTAGATGGTTGGGAACAGGGAATTGTATAAGAAGTGTTGCAATGTTTAGTTAAATTCGTTATTGATTGATCAATAAAATTCTTTGTATTTATAACGTGGTTTTTATTAACTACACAAGAAGTTTTTTTCCGGAAGATTCAATCACAATGAGTAGAAAGAAAAACAACAACAAATTTGTTTGGGGATGCACCAATTCATGAATTTGACATGCTTATTGGGGTGAGTTCAAGAATCCGTCTGTTGGGACATTGTTATAATTGCAATCAAGTATGAGCATGTTTAATTTCTGTTAAAATAATGGATCCGGTTAGTACCTAGGGTTAATATGTTTTGTCTTGATTGATTCATATCTATTTTGTATGCTTTGGTAAGTTTAAATGATTCCTTCTTACAATCTGATTAAAATATTTGTTTTGTGGTCTGTTCAAATTGTTCAAGTCTTCCTGCTAATTGATATTTTAGTATCCTGTTTTGTTTTGAGTTGACTCTTTAGTTGGCACCGGTCCTATTCTCTCGTGTGATCGGTCTTGTATCATTCCAGTGTCATTGCTTTAATCATTATGCTTGGAACATGATTTGTATTGTAAGAGTCTATGTTTTTTGATTGCATCGTGTATGTGCGTCGGTTTAGACTTGTTATGTGCTTACATCCGTTTGCTTCATCATGATGCATTCCTTATCCTTATAGTTAAACTAAAGAAGTTAAAAATGGATTTTAATTTAGTTGTTGTTGGTTTTATGTGACATGTAAATATATGGAGTCTAAGTGAGGGAGGCAGGGGGGATGGGTCGACAAGAAAGAGGAAAACAAGCTGTAATTTAGTGTTTGATACTTCTGAGGCTGCCCACCAACTTTTCTGGTTTGCCTTTCTTTTTATCAAGTATATGACGATTACATCATTCTTCCATTAACAATTACTTTGATTCTTTACTGGGTGTTAACACACTAAACATTGTCTTACATTTAGTAATATATAGGTTAAAACCCAATTTATTTCTCTAATTTATTATGCATACTAGCGACTCTCCTCCTTCCCAAGTAATTTCTGCTTCCATGCTCTTCAACCCTAAATTTCTCAATGTTTGCTCAGATTTCAGAGGCACGTGGTCTACTATTTTGAATCACTATCGATAACATCCACTCTAAGATTTCTGTTAAGACTCTTCAACGGATCAATTGCTCGGACATATTTGACGAGTGATTGGTGGTTCGACTCGTTTGACGAGTTATTGGTGGCTTGAACTCTTTTAATGACCAATTTGTAGCCCTCACTTGAACGATTGGTAGCCTTCACTTGCTAGAGGCCTGATGGATTGGTTGATAATTTGCGTTTTGAAATGATATTTTCTTTTCCGAATTTCTCGTCGGCGCAGAGAGTAAAAGAACTCCAATACGAGTGATGGTGCGTACCGATTCATTTCACTATTTCTCTCGTGATTTGTCATGAAAATCATTCTTGAATTGAGTGATTTTAGCTTTTAAATATCGTTATAAAACTTGTTATTGTGGTGCCTTTTACCGCATTATCTTTAAGTTCCTAGTACGTATTATTTTGTTTTAAACAGCTTATTGATCCGTGATTTATTTGTTTCGCTTCTTTGATGATGGAACTTACAGTGCCTTCGATTTGGATATCTCGAGTAATTTGCTTAAGGTTTGCTTTCTCGGTGCTTGAACAGCTAGGTCCTATATGTTTCATTGTTCTCGCTTTGTTAAGTGAAGCCGCCCGCTAAGTCATGTTTGTCTTTGTCCGAATCTCGGCCCGATCCCGTCTCGCCGTAGTAATGTTTGGCAATTTGTCTTGACTCGTTTTGGTCTTGTCTTGAATGTAATCGCTTCATTATGTCTTGTCTCGTGTTTTGGTTGATTCTAATCTTAGAACATGCCTATCTTGCACACTATAACCCAACCTAGATTGAATCGTTTTGATGCCGAACCCGAGCCTATCCAAATTTCGCCCGCAAATTTTTTGGCTCGCTTTTTCTATGCATAAATGTTTGGTTCGGGCCTCGCCGGTTTGTGATCGCTTTAGAGACTCGTTTGTTATACCATGATATATGTGTGTTACGTAAATTATAGAGTGTATGGTTTAACTTAGATATTTCTATAATTTCATGTGCTTAACCTCCCGTCGTTGTGAAATGGAACAATTGTGCTCCCGCATATATAATTCTCAACCTTTACTCTTTTCTAATCGACATGATCTTTACTTAAGGTCAAGTATTCATTGGCTGTTTATACTCATTTTGTTGGTGGTTTATGACTAGCATGCAGATTTTTGTATTCTTACCTTGGCCACCTGTTTATACCTATGGGATTTATCTGTTAGACTTAAGTTCATATCTTGATCTATGATTGTATAATTGGCTAGATACATAATCTACAATCTGGTTTGAAGCTTGAAATGTGAAATGCTTGGCTAGTTGCTCGTGTTTTGGTATGTCGCTCTAAGATATAATGTGTTTGATGTGTTAAGATCTTATAAATGTATGCTAAACCTATTCCGTACATGATCTTTGAGCTTAGTGTGCTAAGTCTTGTGATCTAGGTTGAATCTCGTTGTATCCTTGTTCACCTTATTTATATTGAGTTATATTTTGAGCTTAACCGGGATGTTGGATAAGTGGAAGAAGCATATTTACTATCAAGACACATTGAATATTGATATGATTATTTAATTAAGATCCTACTAATATTCCCCTCATTTAATTAAGATTCTACTAATATTCACATTGATTTACTTATTTCTTACATGATGTATAAATATCCATTTTCATCTTGTTTGAAATCAGAATCAGATTGGATGCTTGTTGTGACACTACTTTGTTTCATCTTCTCGTTTGAGTAAGTTTGTCGATCTCTTTTACAATCTCGATTTGCTTATTTCTTATTTGATGTATCAATGAGCTTAGAATGAATATGCTTGACATATCTCGTTTTGACTTGATAAATCAAACTCGAAAAATTAGATACTAGTTGAGTCCTATTATTTTACTTAGTTGAACTCTATTAGTGATATCTTTTAGACATATCACACTATATGTGTTGTCAATTAAAGTTTGAATCGAATTTTCTTTAAAATTTGACTAGTCAGCTTTACTTGTCTTTAATTTGTCGACCTTGTTCGCTTTAGTGCCTTGTGAATCTACTAAGTCATTGTGCATATTATTTGATTAGCTTGAACTCTAATTTTTGTTTTATTTTTCAAACACGAGTTCCAAATCTCCTTTTAGTACATGTAAGAAGGGTGATAATATTTATGACTTATCATCTCGCTTCTATACTTTTCCTTTGATACTTGCACCACTTTTCATGTTAGAAATTTTCATAGAATGTCAGAAAAAAGTAACTATTTTTTCCGGTTGCTTCTCTTTTTCCTTTTTAGAAACATCACGAATGTATGTACATGTAAGGATTTAGCTTCAATCCTTCCCTGGTTTAAGCTTGAATCTATAGATGCCCGGGAAAACCTCTCTGTTAAGTCTAAAAATGGAATTCCCCAAATTAAATTAAAAAATTGTTATTTACGCAATGCTCTTTTGCTGATTGTTCATTTTCTATTGTATTCCCCCGCTTGATCTTAACATGTTTTCCCTGGTTGCAGTATCTAATAGACGGTTCATGGAGAGTGGTTGCTGGGGAAGAAAGTGAAGAAGTTAAAACAAAAAAGCAAAAGGGAGATTAGTATTCTCGAGGAAATTTACCCAAGAAATATTCCTTCACACGTTTGCGTTTTCCGTTTTCTATTTCGATTCTTTAGCTGTAAGTGTCCTTAAATACTTTAGAGTTGTATATGCATCATGCTTGTAAACCGATCATTGCCTACTAGTCAATATGAGTTTTTATATTGATCATTTGTTTTTATGAGGGCAGGTTATTTACAATGAGCATGATTCAAGGTGTGGGGCTAATAACCTTATAATGAGGGGCTTTTTGGTCCTAAATTCGTGATTTAATGAGGGCAAATGACCCCACAATGAGAAAACTTGTCGTAATTAGTTCGTGCATTAATGAGGGGTTAATGACCTTATAACGATGAATTTTTTTGGTCATTAAATTGTGTTTTAGTGACGGGTAATTGACCTTATAATAACGGGAATAGTCGTCATTAACGGGTAGAAACTAATGTTCAATTTTAGTTCTAATGAGAGGCAAATAGTATAATAATGAGGAGATTACTCATCACTAAAACATTTATAATGAGAGTATAATCTCGTCATTAAATCCTTGATATTTTTAATGATGAGGCGGGTTCTCGTCATTGAATGTTTTAACTAGAAGGGCAACTATGAGGGGGGCATGAGGGGGATTTCCCGCCATTAAAAGTTTTTAATGACGAGAAAATGACATATAATGACGGGAATTCCCGTCATTAAATCCCGATTTTCTTGTAGTGTTTCAAGGCTTTATTTTTGATATAAATCCGCTGCACAAATTCAGTAAACTTAACCATCAGTAGACTATAGTGTATCGCGGGCTACGAGGTATCGCGACTCATCGAAGCATCGGCGCAGTCGCCGAACTTGCTGAGTTTGTTAACTCCAAAAAGTTTTAAGTGTTAAGTTTATTCACCCCCCTCTAAACTTCACCAAAGCCTTTTCAAGGGACCAACAATTGGTATCAGAGCAGTGCTTCTGTTCTGAAGTAATACTACTTGTTGTGCTTGTGAAAATACTTTGAAAAACCTTTTTCAAATCACTGATTTTCAAAGACTTGCATCATGGATAACAACCAGTATGCTAGAACAATGTTGATGTGTTCTGTAGATTTTTTTGATGAATATAAACATCGTTTGCAGGCTTATCTTGCTGCAACTCATGATGAAATGATGAAAGTGCTCACCGATGGACCACTGGAGATTACGAAGTCAGTAATAGTGGGTGAAGAGACAAAGCACATTCCAAAGCCTAAAAAGGAATGGACTGCCGAAGATAGAAAGAAAGCAAATCTGAACAACATTGCTATTGATATTATCTACAGAACTCTGGATAGCAATATGTACATGAAAGTGAAAGATTGTAAAACAGGAAAAGAACTTTGGGACAAACTACAGTTGATCTGTGAAGGCACTGATGAAATAAAGAAGAATAAAATCAATGTGGCAAAGAAGAAGTTCCAAAAGTTTGAAATGAAACCAAATGAAACCATTGAACAAATGGAATCTAGGTTCAATGCAATTCTGGATGAACTCACCCTACTGTGTGTTAATTACTCAAAAGAAGAAATCAACACAAAAATCTTGGAAGCTTTACCTGCTAAAGATGAATGGAAGATGAAGGTGACAGCTATAGAAGAAATGAGAAGACTGCATGAAGAAGATACATTCAAGCTATTCTCAGATCTTAAGGCATATGAATTCAAAAATAAGTTGTCACCTGCTACTGAAAAAGAAGAGCCAAAAACCACAAAGATCAGGTCGCTTCACATCAAGAAGAAGGATCAGAAGCTCAAGATGAATTACTGGATGAAATGCAAGAGCAAATAGCATTGCTGAGCAAGAAGATCAGGATGATGAAAGGTGGGAAAAGCTCACCTAGGAATTTCTCAAAGAAATTCACTGAAAAGAAAAAGGAAGAAACAAAGAAAGACAATGATTTCTTGTGTTTTAAATGCAAGAAACCAGGACACTTCGACCTGACTGTCCTGAATTAAAGCGAGAAAAGGAACCGCATTATCTTTGCTTTAACGCAAGAAGCCCGGACATTTCGGACCGTTGTCCGGATCTCCAAAAGAACAAGAGTCAACAAAGAAGACATGGCAAGAAGGATATGATTACTGAAGATGAATCTGGTTATGAAGTCGAATCTGAAAAGGGAAATGAATCAGATGACACATCATTGGTTGCTGATATGGAAGACTATGCATTAATGGCTAATATGGATGAAACAGAGGAGGTATACAATACTGTACTATTAACACTCCTGCTGAAAGTGATTGTGAATCAACTTGTCGTTCAAATCCTAGAAACTCTTACAATGAGGAAACTTTGGATGCCATCCTCAATCAACTGAGGAAAATACAATCTGGTTATGAGATTATGAAGGCTGAAAAAGAAGCTCTTCAAGTAGAAGTTGAAAGATTGAATGCTGAATTAAGGGTTCTCAAAGGTAAGGAAAAAGATGTGGGACAGAATCAGTATAAGCCTGCTAAACATTCAGTAGCCTCTGGAATCTGCTGATCCATCTTGTTCCTCCACTGCATACAAATATGGAAAGCCTTATGGTGATAGAACAGGGCTTGGATTTGGAACTCAACAATTCAAAAAGAGTGGATCCAGTAGGGCTACTGAACCTAGTGCCAGAATTGGTCCTAAGTTTGTACCTGCACAAGATCCAACTCCCAGTAAGGTTGCTGAGGCAGTAAAACCTGCTGAGAATGCTTCAAGAAAGCAAAATCAGAAGTCAAAGAAGTCATCAGCTCCCAATAAAAGGAACAAATCCAAAAATAGGACTGTTGTGCCTTCTAAGCCTGCTGATAGCAGACCCTGCTACCAAGTCTGCTGGACCACGGATGGGCAAGAAACAGAAATATTCCAAGGATAAGAATCCTAAACCCAAAAATGTTAATCATTCAAGGGATACTTATCTCAGGGGGAAATCCTACACAACCAACTGTTAGATCTTATGGATGTGTGGAATACATGTATGAACCTAAGTATGACACCTTCAAAAGAAGACCTTATGGAAATTTACCAGGGGTCATGCTTACCACTGACCATTATGGACCCAAACAGATTTGGGTACCTAAAATACATTGATTTTGTTTTGTAGGGTGTCCGGTACTTTGACAAATGCGGTGTTCCGGACATTTGACAAAGAATAAGCACTTTGTTTGACAGATACATAGCAAAAGATGGTCCAAGGGTGAATTTTGGGAACAAAAATACACTGGCTATACAAGAGGCTATGGCACACTTGTGAGGAATGGACTAACCATCAAGAATGTTGCTTATGTGGAAGGAATTTGGACTACAACTTGCCGAGCACCGGTCAATTCGTGACATGGGATACAAGGTCACTTTTGACAAAAACAATCGTATTGTCATTAGTGAAAAAGGTGATCAAGTTGTATTGGTGGTAGAAGACAACAAAACATGTATGTTGTGGATTGGTCTACTTGCATTTCCGAAACCCGCCCGATTATGCATACTAAATCGAACTCAATTGGTTATGGCACAAGAAGTTGAATCATCTAAATTTTGATGATATCAATCAATAGTAAAGAAGAAAATGGTAATTGGATTGCCCGATCTTTTGAAGAGAGCGCAAAATGAGAAAACTTTGACAAGAATAAAAATAAGATCGTATAAGGGTACCGAGTTTCTCAATAAAATTATAAGAGAATACTTGTGAACATAATGGTGTCTTTGCATCAACTTGCCGCTGGCCGGCACACCTCGAATGAGAATGGGGTTGCTGAAAGAAGAAGCAGAACTTTAAAGGAAGCAGGAAGGACAATGATTTGTGAAGCATAAGGAGCATTTAAAGACATTCCAACCTAAATCAGATGAAGGAATTTTCTTAGGATATTCTTCACTCAACAAGGCATTCGTGTACTGAACAAGAGATCACTGAAACATGAAGAAACTATCCATGTTGTGTTTGATGAACCTAAGTTCACTAGAATGAATGATGAAGGTTGTGAACCTGCTGAGGATCTACAAGTCACTGATCCAGATTGTGTTGAAGTCTTGGAAAGGATTAATGACTTAAAAGTTTCGATCGCCCCGCCGAACACCCCGCCGATGATACTACGATGCAACAAGCTGAAGCGGTTCAAGGATCTGCTGAGCCCCCTATTGAAGACACAGCAGACCCTACTGAAGATGAGAGCCCTGAGAATCAATCTAACCAAAATCCACAATGGTTAAGGGATCACCCTGCTGAACAAGTCATTGGCAACATTCAGCAAGGTGTAAGGACTATAAGACAATTAGAAGCTATGTTCACTTGTTTTCTATCTCAAGTTGAACCTAAAGTTGTTGAAGAATCAATTTCAGATCCAAATTGGATAATTGCTATGCAAGAAGAGTTAAATGAATTTGAAAGGAGTCATGTTTGGACACTAGTTGAAAGGCCTAGTCATGCAAATATCATTGGTACTAAATGGGTATACAAAAATAAACTTGATGAATCTGGTACCATTGTGAGGAATAAGGCCAGACTAGTTGAAAAAGGTTATTCTCAAGCAGAAGGAATAGATTTTGATGAAACTTATGCACCTGTTGCAATATTCGAAGCTATCAGATTATTCTTGGCACATGCTGCATATAAAAACTTCAAAGTATATCAAATGGCTGTCAAAAGTGCATTTTTGAATGGCATTCTAGAGGAGGAAGTGTATGTTCAGCAACCTCCTGGATTTGAAGTTAAAGATCTAGAAGATAAAGTGTATAGACTCAACAAGGCACTTTATGGATTGAAACAAGCACCAAGAGCTTGGTATGAGACTCTATCTCAATTCTTGGTGGACAATGGTTTTACAAAAGACACCATTGATAAGACTCTTTTCAGAATCAGTGAAGGGGACAGCACCCTGCTGGTCCAGATTTATGTTGATGACATAATCTTTGGTTCTGAAAATGATTTGTTATGTGAAAAGTTTGCAAATTTAATGAAGAGCAAGTTCCAAATGAGTATGATGGGAGAAATGAACTACTTCTTGGGACTGCAAGTCAAACAATTGAAAGATGGAATCTTCATTCATCAAACCAAGTACACTAAGGAGCTACTAAAGAAGTTTGGTATGGAAAATAGCACCAAGATATCAACTCCTATGAGTACAAACATCAGATTGGATGAAGATAAAGAAGGCAAATATGTTGATCAGACCTTATACAGAAGGATGATAGGCGATCCGTCATACCTTCACGCCGAGACTGATATATCCTTTGCTTGTAGGTGTTTGTGCAAGATTTCAATCTAAACCTAAAGAAAGTCACTTAGGTGTAGTCAAGAGAGTTCTCAAGTATCTAAAAGAGACTTTGGGAGTAGGGATATGGTACTCCAAGGATGGAAGCTTCAAAGTTATATCCTACTCAGATTCTGATTATGCTGGATGCAAGATTGATAGAAAAATCACCTCAGGAACCTGTCAGTTAATGGGTACTAGACTGGTTTCCTGGTTTAGCAAGAAACAGAACTCTATATCAACTTCCACTGCTGATGCAGAGTATATTGCTTCTTTGAAGTTGCTTTGTGCACAAGTATTGTGGTTAAGACAACAGTTAAGGGATTATGGAATTGAAGAAAAGGAAATTCCAATCATGTGTGACAACACAAGTGCAATTGCAATCACAGAAAATCATGTTTTGCACTCAAGGACCAAGCACATTGATGTAAGACATCACTTTATATGAGATCATGTTGAAAAGAAGGATGTGGTGGTTCTGTATGTCCCTGCTGAAGATCAACTTGCTGATATTTTCACTAAACCACTTGATAGTGAAAGATTTGCCAAATTAAGGACCGAACTTGGAATTATTAGAGTTGGATCGATAATCAATGCAGTAATCGGAATTCACCAAGGGGATTAGTCTTTGCTATGTTGGGTGAGCTCACTTAGCAGATTAGTCATTGGTATCAACAATTCCATGTACTTATGTTTGGACAATTGAGCAAATGCGGTTGCCAAGGGGATTGGTCTTTGTCATGTTGGGTGAGCTCACTTGACAGATTAGTCATTCGTATTAAACTTCATTTTGTATTATCAATTGAACAAAACAAAAAGAAATCAAGGATCGACGAGTCACAATGTCGGCGAGGCCAACTCGAAGCATCTTTATCGCGGATCTTGAACCAACCCTGCTGAAATTTACCCTGCTGAATGGAACGTTACACAGTCAAACTTTATTAAAGTCAAAGACCAATTGGCGGGATATTTATTTTATCTTTTATGACCACGGTTACACGATCTAACGGTTACAATACGTTTTAGAAAGTAATGGGCCACGTGTCAAGCTACCATTCACTCAGATTAATCATGGTCAATATGAATGTACGTGCACTGACAGTTACAACAACTCCCTGTCTATATATACAGACCTATTACACAAAAGATACACTACTGGAAATCTGCTTATATCTCTGTTTTTACACTGTGTGAACACAGATTTACAAAAATTTCTCCTTCATCTTTTTCTTGTAACAATGGCGGAAAATATTGATGTTCAAATAGAATCAAGCCAAAGTGTGAGAGGTTTTGTTGTTGATGCTAACAAAACTGAACTAGCTATCAACATTGGTCGAAGGATAAGAAGATATGCCGGATTGGAGAATGTACTGAACATTAGATTGGAAACAATCTCATATACAAACGTTGTCAGTTTTTGGAAGAACATTCAAATAAAGGAAGGAACTGAAGCATTCAAAACAGTTGTGAATGCACAAGAAATAGAAGTTTCCTCAAGTCTGCTGAGGGAAATTTTTGGTTTTCAAGAAACAGTAGATGGTCCAACAAATCCTGAGGCAATGGGATTGTCCAAGATGGAGTTTGTTGATAAAATCAAGACAAATAAAGACACCAAATCAATTCCAGGCATCAATTGTAGACACATTGGGAATGAGTACAACCTGCTGAGCAAACTCATTGCAAAGAATATATTAGGTTTGGTTGGAAGTATGGATACTCTATCAGGACCCAAGATAGAGCTGATAATGATCATTTGCAGAAGCATGAAGTTTGATTGGGCTGGATATTTTATTCATTACATGAAGAAAGTAGCCAAGGAAGAAAGAGAAGGGAAAAGGAAATCCAAGGCCTTACCCTTAGGATTTATGGTTCGACCTATTTGAATCATTTGGAGATTCCCGATGTTGCACTCCGAGAAGATCAATCGACCCGGATACAAGAAAGAGATTGATTATGCTATCCCTGGTCTGGATGATGATGAAGAAGATGTTGCAGAGGCTGCTGCTAATGAAAGTGATGGAGATGATGGTGATGCTGGTGGTGAGCAGGTCAAGCAAACTGTGAAGAAATCTGTTAAACCTGCTGCACCAAAGAAGCCCACTGAGAAAAGAAAGGCTGCAGATACAAAGAATATTACTGAGATCTTAAAGCCTAAGAAAACAAAGAAGCAAACAACACGGATCGCTAAGTCCGTGATGGCCCAAATTGAAGTTGATATTACGACCTGCTTTGTGGCTGCAAGAAAAACTGTTGTTGAAATCTTGAGGGAGCAACAGAAATAAGCCAGTGGAAAAAGGAAGTCTACTGTAATTGAAGTTGAAGATGAGCCACTTTCCAAGAGGATGAAAGAGATTGTTCCTAAAAAGAAACATGGAAAGGGGAAACAATTGAAAATCTTAGAGGCTCAAAGGGCACAAGAAGAGAAGAAACAGTAGAAGAAGTAGAAGTAGTAGGAGAGGCTATTGATGCTGAACCAATAACTATTATCAATCCTACTGAGGATGCACAGGTTGTTGTTGAGCAATCTGTGGAAGAATCACAGCAGTCTGCTGCACCAGAGCCTGCTGTAGAATCTGTTACATCTACTGGAGAGGCACAAGTTGTTGTTGAGCAACTTGTGGAAGAACCACAGCAAATCACTGAACATGCCCCTGCTGTGGAAGTTGAAGAATTGGTTGAAGATCCTGCAAATATTGCAAGAAGTCAGGGGGAAGAGCAGTCTGCTGCTAACCCTGCTGATGAGCATGTAAGTCAGGGGGAACCAAGTGTTGTACAGATGGAAGTAGTACGTACAAATATACAACCTTAGCAACCTACTGACTTTGAAGCATCTGTTGAAGAGACAATGAATCTATTTGTGGGAACTTTTGGAGGTCAGCAAGCTACTGAACCTGCCTCCAGAAAACCAAGTATGCCTTATGAGAAGGCATCTAAGAAGGACAAAGTAGATCCTAACATCAGAAAAGTACAAAAATATTTCCTTTGGAAGTTTGGATTCTACAAGAAACAGAAACCACCGATCCAATGAGTGGATTTGAAGAATGGGCATTTGATCACCAAGTGGACGACTTTCGTTGGACTTGATAGACACAAGCATGCTTGCAATCTAGGCCGATGGATCTATTGAATGAAGGAAAGAAAAGTGGAGCAATTATGTTCGAGAGATCCAAAGTACACACTGCACGCTGATTCATCGTATTCTCGATGATGATCCCCCCATGTTCCCTGGGGAGACCAGTGGAGTGGCTAGAGAAACATCAATTGAAGCCACTGGTCAAGGAGCCACTGATGGCAAAGAAGCTGAACGCACTGAGAATGGTAAGTCTGCTGAGGGCCAGCAGACTGGAGAGATGGATGAGGATCTGCGGGATCTCACCATGGATGATCTGGAGGCACTGATCAATGATGGAATATGTGGTGTGCAAATAGGTTGGTTAGTGAATCTTCTACTTTACTTGATGAAGAACCTATTGCACAATTTGAAGATCAACAGAGTGCTGATTTGGATGATGAGAGGGTTACTCTCCACAGTAAACCTAGTGCCAGCTCAGAGGAATCTATTCAATATCAAAACTGGGTTGACACTGAAGGCACCCTGTCCAACACTGCAAATCTACTGAGAAGGATTGGTGATCTTGGGGAATTTCAAAAAGAAAACATAGATATATTCCCTGATCAAGTTTTTGTGGCATTTATTGCACCAGTTCAAAGAGTTGAAGAGGAGGTACATGTTGCTGAGGATCAAACAGCACCTGGACACTGGTTGGAACAGGAGGTACATGATGCTGGGTTACAAACCACACCTGGACAAAGGTTGGAACCAACTTTGGGTTTGGAGGAAACCCCTACTGTCTCAGTAGAGGCTGCTGTAATGGAGCCTACTGGAGACAAAGCCATTGTAGGGAAAGATAGTCAGCAGGCTGCTAGTGTTGATAAAGAAGAACAGCTGCTGGACTATAATTACAGTGATGAAGAATTTCAATTATTTGGAGAAGAAGATGTTGTTGATGAACCTGCACAAGATCCAATAATAGAAGATGTTCTTGGTGCTATGGTTGAGGAAGGACCTCCCCCTGCTGGGTGAGATATGAGTAAAGCAATGGTCATCCGCAGACAAAGTGTACAATATAATGTTGAAGAGCCTGGTGATGGGATTGCTGGAGGTATGACTGGTGGAGTGCCAGTAGAAGTGTTGAATGAGTTGAGAACTGTCAGGAATGACATGCAACAGTTAAGAACTCAACTTTGGATAAACAGAACGAGAGATTTGAAGAACGATGAAACTGGTGAATGACAACGACAATCATGCGATACGATTGCTTCAAATTTCACATCTACTCGAATGTCATTAATGATATGATGCTAGATGTGAGGGGAATCAAGCAAGGAAATACAATGAAAGAAAAGTTTCTGAAAAATCAACTTGAAACCATCCACCAGAAACTCGAAAAACTTGCTGAGGCACTTAAGCTTGCTGAGGCTGCTGGAACATCTCAACCTGCTGGATTGGATCCTAAGCTCACTGAGAGGATCAATCTACTGGAGCAGACTTTGCAATCAAGGATTACTGCAGTTGATACAAGAACTGAAATTATGGAAGGACAGCTGAGTAATCTGTTAATCACACAGGAGAGTGTTCATGGTCTAATGTCCCGTTTTGTTGATGATGTCACTAAGGGGGAAGAGGGCCAAACAGCAGTAGCAAAAAAGGCTGCAAGGATTTTTGCTAAGAAGAAATAGGAGAATGAGATAAATGCATTCAGGGAACCTGCACCTGGAAGAGTTCAACTTACTGATGACCCCTTAAACAATACAAGAATGAGTACTATAATAGGAGGAAACCTTATCATGACAAGGGATTTCATGAAGGTTTAAACACATTCTTGGGATTGAAGTTTTGGGAAGCAAGAGTTAAAGCCTTGGGGGCATGTTCTAGAGGTGGAAGAGGTGGAAGAAGTGGTAGAGGTGAAAAGAGCTTACCTATCACAAAAGCTAAAGACTCTCTGAATGAATTTAAAGAACTTTACATGAGAATGGGATTCAGAGTCAATCAGATCAATCTCCTTCTACCAGAAGCTTGGAAATGGTGGAAAGAAGTCAATTCCTACATTGATTTCACTCTGATTGAGAATGAATGGATGACAGAAATGATAGAAGAAATTAGAGCCTATCAAGAACAAGTGGAGAAGGCTAGACAGGAAAGAGAAAGAAGACTATAGATCAGCATACTCATCATATTCTATCTTTGCTGCATCTAGACTGTAATAACTGTGAACAAATGATTATAATGAGAATTGACTGGAAATTTGTTCTGTTTTTGTTTTAATCTTTTTCCTTTGCTGTTAGGTGAGGGTAGTGGCATCATCACCAAAAAAGGGGAAATTGTTGAACTTATTTTTATGTTTTGATGATGAGTGCCAGACTAGCTGTTATAGTGAAAAGGCAAAAAGATGTCTAGATCAAATGTATAGGTTTATTAGAGTTTGATCCTTGTATAGGTTTGATCAAACAAGAACTGTAAAGGTCAGCTGACTTATTTCAGCAGACTGGTCAATATCAGTAGGGTAGTTAGGTCAGTAGACTTTTCTGGAACCTGCTGAAGACTGAAGGCTGAGGGCTCAAACTCAGTTAATGAAGGCTAAGGGATCAAACTTAGTGATTAAAGTTAAGGATATGCAATCAGAATTTAGGCAAGTCTGTGATGACCTAAACTGATTACATAAACCTTGTGTAGAAGGTCTAAGTTCCATAAGTGGGATGATTAATTGGAACTTGGTTATAATTAAAAAGGTGTAATATAACTTCACAAATAAAAGTTAGATAAAAGAAATCAGCTGCATTGTATTTGACATACAGAAAATTGCTGTTCAGCAGACTGATAAGTATTACAGCAGACTGATGAACCTGCTGATATAATACCTCGGTTAATTCAAGATTACATTGGAAGATTACATGGATAAGGACAGCCAACTACCTCTGATTTATCAAACAAATCAAAGGCTGAGATTAAAAGAACGTTGGGATGATTCAGAACTTTATCCAACGGTTATAAGTCAAAGGGTGGATAGACTGCACTATCAAAAAATTCGATTCGATGTGTCAGTCCTATGAATAGTGACAGAAAGCAAGTCAAATGGGACAAAAACTAGGAACGGTTATATTTGAATTTCAAATACAAGTCACATACATTCCTACCTATAAATAGAGGACTTTCAACTCAGAAAAAGATGATGATTGATGAACTTTAAGAGAAAAATATAAGAGATAATTCTGAGCTGAAAAAGCACCCTGCTGAACCTACTGAGCTTAACCTTACTGATCCAAAGAAAATCTTCAAGTGTATTCTGCATTCAAGCTACATCAAGTTTACACACTTGAAGATTGCAAGCTACTGATTATCTCATCCTAATGAAGCTGCTGCAACTGAATCATTTACTTGATTCAATCTTTATTTTACACAGAACCTGCTGAAGACAGTGAAGCATCTGTTAGGTGTGAAAGACTGTTGTTTGTGGTGGAGATGGTGAAGTGGCAATCCTAACCTTCAAGGTGAAGGATGCAGGTTCTTAGATCTAACCAAGTTAGATCTATACGCAGCGGATGGATCACGATTTACACGGTACAATACATAAATAAAGGACTTAAACTACTACAAGGGGGTTAAGATCATGTTACCAATATAGGGAAGAGAAGCCTTGATCTTCCGATGTGTTCTCCAAACGGCGGTTGGTGGACACCCTTCTTGATACACGAGCCTCCTTGATATGCAACCGAAAAATCCCGAAGATTTTTCCAACTCGAACCCTAAGAATAGAGGCCGAAATTTTTCGGCCAATTTCTCTCGGTGAATAGTGACGTGAATAGTACCTTCCATTAGACTTGGGAGAACTCTATTTATATAGGAGAGTAATCAATGTCCTCCAAGGATTAAATAATTAAGTGATAATTATCACATTAATCCTTTTCCAAATAAAAGATAAATAAAATGATTATCCCAAACAAATTAAGATAAATAATATTATTATCTATTATTCCATGAATTATCATTTAACAAATAAAAGATAAATCACATGTTAAATAATTATCCAAGAAAACTAATTTCTCTCTAATTATTAGGACATTAATGGCGCCACATATTGGGTCAAAAAAGCCCACATAAAATGTCTTTTATGTGTATTATATTATTTAGCACAACTAAATAATATCCATGCATATCAATTAATTAGCCCAGCCAATTAATTATCACTGAGGCCCAAATAACAAGATTATTAGTCCGAATTACAGAAGCCACACCGGGGACCATGGAACACATTATTTAAGTGAACCGTAACTAACACATCAAACACTACCCCGGGACAAGCAGCACCCTGTGATCACCTCAGATTAAGGTTGATCCATATATGATCATCTAATGATTTAATAAGATTCCTCGATTACGGAATTATACCGAGAAATTCGATTAAATCGGTCCAAATCCTATATGAATGCCATCATATATAAATGCCCCACGTAGGTACCCTCAACCGACAATCCGGATAAGACTATCACACCCTACGGTGTTCGGGCGCATTATTGGTGTTTTAATCAAGAGACCCTAAACTCGATTAAGTTCACCACGGACTAACGGTTTAAGTATATCACCACTAACTCAATCCTCACGTGCATGCCATGCACCGAGTTAAGCGGTTACATACCGATATACTTAGGGTTTGCGAGTGTATTACTTACAAGCACAAAACAAGTAATAAGGTGAGATAAATTCGTCATCCATTAAAAACAATTACACAAATTGTCTTTCGGGCACTACACCTAACAATCTCCCACTTGCACGAAATGACAAGCAACGATTGTTTTTAGAGCACACCCTATCTTATTCACAACACTCTCCCACTTACTCTAAAAGCAGTGAGACATATCTATCAATGCCGTACCCTCCAAGCACTCGACTTGGTACACCGATTAGCTAGGTTGTCGACTCGAGACGATCTTTAGGATTGAAACGTTGTCGGTCCTTCCAATCGGGCGGTACTCTCTCTCAATATGCTTTTGACTTCTTGTGACCGAGAAGATCTTTCTAAGCTATATCTTCACTGTTTTCACAATGAAGTGATATCGGCTTATCAGACCTGGAATTACTCTCAGACCAAAAAGGAAATTCTAAGCACTATGAGTAAACACTGAGCCCGAGATCAACTTAATGATCATCCTTAATCTGACTACAAGTCAGAATCAGTGTGGTCAACCATATTCAAGTTTGCACCTAAATATACAAGCATATCATTCCTCATTCTCTAACGATACTTGAGGACATACTAAACCGCTACTTATTGCTTGAATCTAAGATTCAACTGCAATTGACTTATTATGACCTGACTTGCCGTTATCCAAGAGAGACTCTATCCCATTTTCTCTTTATCCGGAGATTTAGAGAATCATTCCTGAGATGTAAGGTAGGACTACTCTCGATGAATGTTGCATACGTATATGCATGATCATCTTATTCAATAAGATAGGTGGGATAGCCAATGACTCATTCTCATGAATTTGACCGAATCGGATTCTTAGAATATAGTCCAATTCTCTCATCCGAGAGAATCTTGGCGTGTCGCTTTCCGACTTCGTATAGCACACCCATGTTGTTTCCAACCGTTTTAGTGTTATCATTTATGAACACTAATACTACTACTACATTACCAATATTGATATCCAGTCTACGAAAAACTTATCAATACTCTGGTCAAGTTCACATATTTTAAAACATGGAACTTTTAAATGACCGAGAGGTTCTCTTAAATCCACAAAGGATATAAGCCATGGCAGGCCTCCTACCAAAGGTTCTTTCTGAATGAATTAAGATATCGTTAGTCTCGCAAAAAAGGTCTTAGGGAATCACCCCTATCTTCTGCTTTGTAACGAATCCGTTATTCATTCTTAGCTAAAACCCTTCTGTTCTAAATGAATTCAGATTCCGTTGTTCAGCAAGAAAGTCTTAGGGAATCACCCCTATTTTCTGCTTTCTAACGAAATCTAGCAAGACTGAGTGGTGAGAGAGTTCAAGGTCTGGTTAACTCTCTACTTGTCAGGGAATCACCCCTATACCACTCAACTTTGCGCTGAAAGTTTGAACTTTCCTATTCATTCGACTCTTTTCCGTGTAGATCCAATTGCTCCCACTGGGCCTGAGACACTCAGGTGGTTCTACAATAGAGGCTGAAACGGAACTGGAGTACCAAAACTCCATTCACAGGGTTAAGGTTTTCAAACCAACCTCTATAATCAGAATCCTATACAGCCCACCAAGAGCCATAGGTTATCAATCACCCCAAATAGATTATAAAGTCCACAAAATCACAATGGGTCAACGGTTAAACCATACTCCCACCGTGTCTTGGGTGGATTGACATTCTGATCTAGTAGTATTTATCAGTGTAATCACCAACAACCGATGTTGGATGTGGTCTGATTAAATCAGATAGTAACTACCTTTGGGTAACCGTACTCCAAGGTTTAAGGTTGTTACTTATAGATTCTATCAGAAGGCTTGTGACAGTTCAACCGTCACTTTTTGATCTCAAGAATCTTATAATCAACCTTCACTCGTTCATTAAGATGTTTCACAAACAGTCACAATCTGAACGTATGCGCAAAATCTCCAGTCCTACCTTCAAGCATTAAATGCTAAATGCCTACATTTATGGAAGTGGTGTGAACCGAATTCACTCATTATCCATAAATTCACTGGCATCTTCTAGGTAGACTTCTCGGTTTACATAATAATGTTAACCGTTATTTTGCAACCAATTATCTTAATCGAGTTTAACAGTGTATTGTAGCACATTAATAACTATATCAGGCAAGTCTATGGTTTCTTCTTCTGTGAGGATCATTCCACTAGGAGGCAGGCCGAGCATCAGTCCCAAGACTATGCGATAGCCTATTTCTGAGCATGGAATACTCTATTCTCTGCTAAAATCAGAGACTCCTCCTCGTATTCTTTTGATAAACTAAATCACGTTTCGAGTAGTTATCGGACAATATGTCACCACTCAAAAACTCCCACCGGCTTGTATCTCTCACTAGACCCCGAAGGTCATGGTGAACAAGCTATGTTACCCTTCAAATCTATTACCCTTTCCCGATTGAAAGGAAACTTAGTCATTGTTCCTTTGAGATAGTGTTCCTAGACGGGAGATAGGAATCACCCTTATAGCCGTCGTCGGGTCTTATCTCTAGGATATATGCACTAATTAATAGATATTGAAAGGTCGCTTATCTTAATACGGAAACCTTTTACCTTTAATAGTTTAGATGTGTTATACTTATTCAACTTTTCTTAGTGGTTCTGACTTTATCAAACAAAAGTCCGAGCCTCAGATTCGTACTACAAATGTCATCTTCACTTTGTATGAGGCAACAATATATCGAGTTGAAAGTGAATCCATTTATTTCAACGAATCTGTAAACAGAAAAATAAATTTTTCTGTGATATTCAAGGATAGAATCCGAAATTCATTTCCTTGTATCACTCCCACTATTGTAGCTGAAATTACTGCCCGTTGTTACTCTATTAATCGTTAATGCACAGCTTCCTTGTTCTTCCAAAGAACTAAGCTACCGAGTCAAGTTACTCGGTTAAGAAAGTCGCTAAGGATTCATTGGTTAGTGATCCGAAATCACTTTCCTTATCCTATACTTTCTTTATTTAATGTTTCGGTTTAGCCTCAAAACTTCAGTTAAGATGATTAACACTTATAGACATTCTTTCCCATTCTTAACTTTCCTTAAAAGGAAATAGTCTTGAACTAGCAGTTCAATTGAGTAGACACTACTCGTGAACTGTGGGATGTCTAATGAAAGCGTTACCCAGTGGAACTAATTTTCTAAATTAGAAAAACATAAGACAAAAGCTCCCACTAGTTTATCGGTTCCAAATACCGTCTAACTAGCGACACTTTAATTTATGATTCTCTAATTTTTCTATTAGAAAATTTCTCGTGTAGACACTACACAATTAAAATTCACTGGAAGAATTTTATCGTCCCAATCACCTTTCAAACTAACTACGGTTGTCTCTCGTTCGCACGATTGACAAAGCAAGGTGACATACTTATTTACGTCACTTAAGTTTTGAAGGCTCAAGAGATATATCTCTTCCGAAAAAATAATCGCATGTGAGATTAATAAATACGGCGTTCTAGTTACTTACCACTTTTAACGAAGTCGTTACTAGTCAATTTTACATACACTAGCGATCTAGTACCCTAGAGAGATATATAAATAGTTGTAAATAAAACTGACAGAAAATAAATCCAAATCATACACTACTAAATTTTTTGGAACATAAACTAATTACTTAGGCTCCGTTTGTTTTGGCCGGAGTTTTTTTGGGCGTTTTTTTTACATCACATCACAAATCATTTCTTACAATTCTCTCACCAATCAAATCTTCAACTACAAATAAAAAATATTAAATCATCTCTCATCATTTCACTTTATCAACTTTATTACATTTTTTACCATTATTTTATTCATTATTCTACTTTATTTCACCAATCATTTCATAATCTACACCAATCATTATTCTATTTTATTTTACCCATTCAACTTTCTAATCATTATTTCAATCACTTTATCAAAAAAACTCCCAAAAAAACTCCAACCCAAAACAAACACAACCTTATAGTCTATCCTAACGTTCCAAGGATTTAATCTAATGCCTCAGTGCCGCCTTAGGGTAGGTCAAAGAGGTTTCGATTAATATTGACGATCAGATTGAGAATCGAACATCTCATTTGTGATCGTCAATCACCTTTCCTTTTTCAGCCAAGGTACTACCAAAAATACCCTTTATGAGTGTGACCTACTCGTCTCGCATTTTTAGGTAGACCCCGAGTGTGCCGCCTTAGGGTCGGTCAGTGACCCGGCGAGTACCCAAAATCCTATCCTTTCGGAGACCAAGCCTTGAATTTTGATAGCGGTGAAGGCCTTCCTTAGGGGGCCGAAATCAAAGCCGGCACGAGGCGTCACCATTCTCTCACGTTGCTTGTGTCAACGCAGAGAGGCCGTGGGGTCGGCCGTCGCCTCTCCCGCTCCCACTCAATATTTTGAAAAAGTGGTGGGTTTACTGATCACGTTTTTGGACTTGATGTTACATTAAGGAACAATAAATCATAGGCCCGAATGTTGTCGGTTATGTGGGCTAGCCCACCCGACCTATTCGTTAGAACATATGTGACCGTCGGACGGGTCAAGGCTAGGAGAGCTCCGTTGAGCCGTAGTGGCTCTTCGGATGGCTCGATACTACCGGACCCCCGTGCAAACGCCACACGTGGAGGGTGAAGTCGATTGAGCCGTAGCTACTGTTGACCACCCAACCGTGGTTAAACCACTTTCGAACCTGTTTGCCCGTGATTATTCAATCCTTAAACACCAAACTTTCTCGTAGACACTACGGAACAAAAACATAATCTCGTCTAGGTAAGGTGGAATTCACCGAGAATCCAACACCTTAACCACGAGGTTTCGGGATTTTACTCCTTATGCTTTCGCAGAGTGGGATTCACCGAGAATCCATCACCCAACCTCGACGATTGAAAAAACCCGTGTTCCTCGGTTTTTTTTTTACCCTAATTAGTTTCTAATTAATATCAAACAATTAATTAAAACTAATCGTGTGTTTTATACATGCCTAACTAATTCCTCGAATTAATTTCTACATGTATGCATATGGAGTGGAATTCATGATATGATGCATGTCATGGCAATTTTCCGGTTCTACTCATACAATCTACACTTGTATACTAGTGCGGAAAATAAACACCGAGATGGACCGTTGGCACCCCCGTAACTAATCTATTCGAAAATAAATTAAAACCCTAATCTGCATCTGTTTAGAATCTTCGACGATTGGCATATCAAACGAACTCGGATCGGGACGTAACTTTCCAGATCTGATCTTCATTCTTCGGACTTCAAGATGGACGGTTGGATCGGAGCTTTGACTTGTCAATATTCTCCAGTGAGCCGCCCAACTTGCTGTTGAATCTGACTTTTACAGCAGCGCATCAATGACTTCCCGCTGCCGATCGGGAATCGAGATGAAACCCGATCGACCTGAAATTTTTATTCCACGTCCAAAACTCCATATTTATCAATCTGACCGGTTGGATTTGCGTTTCAACGGTCGAAACTCTCCCAGAAATTCGTGGAAGTCACATGTAGGGTTTCTGTGAATCCTGCGTTTTTCTGTTACAGCAGCTTCTTTGCAGCAACGAACGGAAATCCAAACGGACTCTGATCGATGCCAAATCTTGTGGGATTGTTCATCAACTTCCAATCTTGATTCTGACCGGAGGGATCTTCTTTTTAACGGCTCGATTAACGGGAAAAACGAAAACACTAAACAGCTACTAAACCGATCTACTTTCTGGAAATTAAAATTGCAATAACCAATAAATTACATAATTTCCTATACGCATATGAACGAATTTTCATTGTTCATATGAGTTTACAATAGATCTAACGGGTAAACAGTGCCAACCCCCAATCCATCTCTTCAACCATGACAACCAATCATAAACAATGCATAGAACAATAAATTAAATTTACCTACATGCAATTCCACTCCTTTAAATCGTTTAATTAGGATTATACTATGTAAATCGTGGAACCTGGCTCCGATACCACATGAAAGATGCAGGTTCTTAGATCTAACCAAGTTAGATCTATACGCAGCGGATGGATCACGATTTACACGGTACAATACATAAATAAAGGACTTAAACTACTACAAGGGGGTTAAGATCATGTTACCAATATAAGGAAGAGAAGCATTGATCTTCCGATGTGTTCTCCAAACGGCGGTTGGTGGACACCCTTCTTGATACACGAGCCTCCTTGATATGCAACCAGAAAAATCCCGAAGATTTTTCCAACTCGAACCCTAAGAATAGAGGCCGAAATTTTTCGGCCAATTTCTCTCGGTGAATAGTGACGTGAATAGTACCTTCCATTAGACTTGGGAGAACTCTCTTTATATAGGAGAGTAATCAATGTCCTCCAAGGATTAAATAATTAAGTGATAATTATCACATTAATCCTTTTCCAAATAAAAGATAAATAAAATGATTATCCCAAACAAATTAAGATAAATCATATTATTATCTATTATTCCATGAATTATCATTTAACAAATAAAAGATAAATCACATGTTAAATAATTATCCAAGAAAACTAATTTCTCTCTAATTATTAGGACATTAATGGCGCCACATATTGGGTCAAAAAAGCCCACATAAAATATCTTTTATGTGTATTATATTATTTAGGCCAACTAAATAATATCCATGCATATCAATTAATTAGCCCAGCCAATTAATTATCACTGAGGCGCAAATAACAAGATTATTAGTCCGAATTACAGAAGCCACACCGGGGACCATGGACCTATAACCGTAGCTCCAATAATTAATTATTCATCGAACGTAATAAGCACATTAATTATTAATTCCGGGATTACGCCACCATAAACCCGAAACTGAACTCTACCGATTATAGATGTATACTTATACTCAACCCATAGAGTGAATAAGCGTCCATTGATATAATCACTACATACGGATTAACCCTCCATAGACGTCCATTCGAGTGGGAAGTCTCCGTGAACCCGACTCGAATATCTTATCCTTATTTACCATCAACCCCTAGTGATCAATTAGTTCACATATCCGACTAGTAGCTAATTAGTCTAAATATGAACTCGGCCGATCGATCACTTTCTTAAGGCTAACAAATAAGGAGATCGTCTCTCTACTTCCCGCGGAAGGAATGGATTCCATGTCCGTGAAAATCGAACTACTCACTCATCCTGAGATAGTGCCAATGAGAAGTGGCTTGGAACACATTATTTAAGTGAACCGTAACTAACACATCAAACACTACCCCGGGACAAGCCGCACCCTGTGATCACCTCAGGATTAAGGTTGATCCATATATGATCATCTAACGATTTAATAAGATTCCTCGATTACGGAATTATACCGAGAAATTCAGATTAAATCGGTCCAGTCCTATATGAATGCCATCATATATAAACGCCCCACGTAGGTACCCTCTACCGACGGTCCGGATAAGACTATCACACCCTACGGTGTTCGGGCGCATTATTGGTGTTTTAATCAAGAGACCCTAAACTCGATTAAGTTCACCACGGACTAACGATTTAAGTATATCACCACTAACTCAATCCTCACGTGCATGCCATGCACCGAGTTAAGCGGTTACATACCGATATACTTAGGGTTTGCAGCTGTGTATTACTTACAAGCACAAAGCAAGTAATAAGGTGAGATAAATTCTGTCATCCATTAAAAACAATTACACAAATTGTCTTTCGGGCACTACACCTAACACAAGGACCAGTGGAAGACCTTGGAGCAGCAATCCTACCTGTTCCTAGTTTTCAGTTTGTGAAGCCATAGTCATTGGTGAAGGACAAGAAATCTTAGGAATCTTTGTAACAGATACATAAAAGATCTCTAGTGAATTACCTCCAACATCATAGGAGAAGAGTGGACTGACAGGATTACACCACCTGGAACCACTATAAAATCTGCCTACTTACTTTCTGCATTTACATTCTGTATTTAGTTTATCATAAACATCAACCTACTGAATCTAGCAACTGAATTCACACACATACTGAGTATCTAATACTTAGTATCATATTTAACAACAAGTTTCAAGGCTTTATTTTTGATATAAATCCACTGCACAAATTCAGTAAACTTAACCATCAGTAGACTACAGTGTATCAGCAGGCTACTGAGGTATCAGCAGACTACTGAAGCATCAGCAGGCTGCTGAACTTGCTGAGTTTGTTAACTCCAAAAATTTTTAAGTGTTAAGTTTATTCACCCCCCTCTAAACTTCACCAAATCCTTTTCAAGGGACCAACAATTGGTATCAGAGCAGTGCTTCTGTTCTGAAGTAATCCTACTTGTTGTGCTTGTGAAAATACTTTGAAAAACCTTTTTCAAATCACTGATTTTCAAAGACTTGCATCATGGATAACAACCAGTATGCTAGAACAATGTTGATGTGTTCTGCAGATCTTTTTGATGAATATTAACGTCGTATGCAGGCTTATCTTGCTGCAACTCATGATGAAATGATGGATGTGCTCACCGATGGACCACTGGAGATTACGAAGTCAGTAATAGTGGGTGAAGAGACACAGCACATTCCAAAGCCTAAAAAGGAATGGACTGCCGAAGATAGAAAGAAAGCAAATCTGAACAACATTGCTATTGATATTATCTACAGAACTCTGGATAGCAATATGTACATGAAAGTGAAAGATTGCAAAACAGCAAAAGAACTTTGGGACAAACTACAGTTGATCTGTGAAGGCACTGATGAAATAAAGAAGAATAAAATCAGTGTGGCAAATAAGAAGTTCCAAAAATTTGAAATGAAACCAAATGAAACCATTGAACAAATGGAATCTAGGTTCAATGCAATTCTGGATGAACTCACCCTACTGTGTGTTAATTACTCAAAAGAAGAAATCAACACAAAAATCTTAGAAGCTTTACCTGCTAAAGATGAATGGAAGATGAAGGTGACAGCTATAGAAGAAATGAGAAGACTGCATGAAGAAGATACATTCAAGCTATTCTCAGATCTTAAGGCATATGAATTCAAAAAGAAGTTGTCACCTGCTACTGAAAAAGAAGAGCCAAAAACCATAGCACTGGCTGCTTCACATCAAGAAGAAGGATCAGAAGCTCAAGATGAATTACTGGATGAAATGCAAGAGCAAATAGCATTGCTGAGCAAGAAGATCAGGATGATGAAAGGTGGGAAAAGCTCACCTAGGAATTTCTCAAAGAAATTCACTGAAAAGAAAGAGGAAGAAACAAAGAAAGACAATGATTTCTTGTGTTTTAAATGCAAGAAACCAGGACACTTCAGACCTGACTGTCCTGAATTAAAGCAGAAAAAGGAACCAGATTATCTTTGCTTTAACTGCAAGAAGCCTGGACATTTCAGACCGGATTGTCCAGATCTCCAAAAGAACAAGAGTCAACAAAGAAGACATGGCAAGAAGGCTATGATTACTGAAGATGAATCTGGTTATGAAGTCGAATCTGAAAAGGGAAATGAATCAGATGACACATCATTGGTTGCTGATATGGAAGACTATGCATTAATGGCTAATATGGATGAAACAGAGGAGGTATACAATACTGTATCTATTAACACTCCTGCTGAAAGTGATTGTGAATCAACTTGTGGTTCAAATCCTAGAAACTCTTACAATGAGGAAACTTTTGATGCCATCCTCAATCAACTGAGGAAAATACAATCTGGTTATGAGATTATGAAGGCTGAAAAAGAAGCTCTTCAAGTAGAAGTTGAAAGATTGAATGCTGAATTAAGGGTTCTCAAAGGTAAGGAAAAAGATGTGGGACAGAATCAGTATAAGCCTGCTAAACATTCAGTAGCCTCTGGAATCTGCTGATCCATCTTGTTCCTCCACTGCATACAAATCTGGAAAGCCTTATGGTGATAGAACAGGGCTTGGATTTGGAACTCAACAATTCAAAAAGAGTGGATCCAGTAGGGCTACTGAACCTAGTGCCAGAATTGGTCCTAAGTTTGTACCTGCACAAGATCCAACTCTCAGTAAGGTTGCTGAGGCAGTAAAACCTGCTGAGAATGCTTCAAGAAAGCAAAATCAGCAGTCAAAGAAGTCATCAGCTCCCAATAAAAGGAACAAATCCAAAAATAGGACCGTTGTGCCTTCTAAGCTCGCCGATAGCAGGACACTGCTACCAAGTCCGTTTGGACCACGATGGGCAAGAAACGAGAAATATTCCAAGGATAAGAATCCTAAACCCAAAAATGTTAATCATTCAAGGGATACTTATCTCAGGGGGGAAAGGTAGACTGTTCCCTACTGATGATGATTGGAATATTCCTGTACCCGTCGCTGCTAAAACAGCTTAGTATAACCATGCTTTGCTAGGGTAAAACCTAAGCAATGGAATCGACGAGAGGACTCGGCAAAGGACTTACACAAGACCTCGCGAGACCTCGGCGGACTCCATATTACAGATCTCATCCCTAACCGACAAAGAAACCTATGGTCACACTGCTGCTTCTAACAAGAAAAATCACTCCAAACAACAATATATACCAAAAAGCCATAAAACATATGTGAATCCTACACAACCAACTGTTAGATCTTATGGATGTGTGGAATACATGTATGAACCTAAGTATGACACCTTCAAAAGAAGACCTTATGGAAATTTACCAGGGGTCATGCTTACCACTGACCATTATGGACCCAAACAGATTTGGGTACCTAAAATACATTGATTTTGTTTTGTAGGGTGTCTGGTACTTTGACAGTGGGTGTTCCAGACATTTGACAAAGAATAAGCACTGTTTGACAGGATACATAGCAAAAGATGGTCCAAGGGTGAATTTTGGCAACAAAAATACACCTGGCTATACAAGAGGCTATGGCACACTTGTGAGGAATGGACTAACCATCAAGAATGTTGCTTATGTGGAAGGACTGGACTACAACTTGCTGAGCACTGGTCAATTCTGTGACATGGGATACAAGGTCACTTTTGACAAAAACAACTGTATTGTCATTAGTGAAAAAGGTGTTCAAGTTGTATTGGCTGGTAGAAGACAACAAAACATGTATGTTGTGGATTGGTCTACAGCAGTTCCAGAAACCTGCCTAATTATGCATACTAAATCAGAACTCAATTGGTTATGGCACAAGAAGTTGAATCATCTAAATTTTGATGATATCAATCAGCTAGTAAAGAAGAAAATGGTAATTGGATTGCCTGATCTTTTGAAGAGACTGCAAAATGAGAAAAGTTTGACAGTAATAAAAATAAGATCTGATAAGGGTACTGAGTTTCTCAATAAAATTATAAGAGAATACTGTGAACATAATGGTGTACTGCATCAACTTGCTGCTGCTGGCACACCTCAGCAGAATGGGGTTGCTGAAAGAAGAAACAGAACTTTAAAGGAAGCAGGAAGGACAATGATTTGTGAAGCATTTCTACCTGAGAGGTATTGGGCTAAAGCGCTTAATACAAAGATGCTATACGTAAAACGAACCTCAGTGAACAAGAAGCTGCTGAAGACACCTTATGAAATTTGGAATGGAAGAAAACCAAATATATCTTATTTTCATCCATTTGGAAGCAAATGTTTTATCTTGAATCATAAGGAGCATTTAAAGACATTCCAACCTAAATCAGATGAAGGAATTTTCTTAGGATATTCTTCAGTCAACAAGGCATTCAGGGTACTGAACAAGAGATCACTGAAACATGAAGAAACTATCCATGTTGTGTTTGATGAACCTAAGTTCACTAGAATGAATGATGAAGGTTGTGAACCTGCTGAGGATCTACATGTCACTGATCCAGATTGTGTTGAAGTCTTGGAAAGGATTAATGACTTAAAAGTTTCTGATACTGCCCCTGCTGAACACCCTGCTGATGATACTACTGATGCAACAACTGAAGCAGTTCAAGGATCCGCCGAGCCCCTATTGAAGACACAAAGCAGACCCTACCGAAGATGAGAGCCCCGAGAATCAATCTAACCAAAATCCACAATGGTTAAGGGATCACCCCGTCGAACAAGTCATTGGCAACATTCAGCAAGGTGTAAGGACTATAAGACAATTAGAAGCTATGTTCACTTGTTTTCTATCTCAAGTTGAACCTAAAGTTGTTGAAGAAGCAATTTCAGATCCAAATTGGATAATTGCTATGCAAGAAGAGTTAAATGAATTTGAAAGGAATCATGTTTGGACACTAGTTGAAAGGCCTAGTCATGCAAATATCATTGGTACTAAATGGGTATACAAAAATAAACTTGATGAATCTGGTACCATTGTAAGGAATAAGGCCAGACTAGTTGCAAAAGGTTATTCTCAAGCAGAAGAATAGATTTTGATGAAACTTATGCACCTGTTGCAATATTGGAAGCTATCGATTATTCTTGGCACATGCTTGCATATAAAAACTTCAAAGTATATCAAATGGCTGTCAAAAGTGCATTTTTGAATGGCATTCTAAAGGAGGAAGTGTATGTTCAAGAACCTCCTGGATTTGAAGTTAAAGATCTAAAGATAAAGTGTATAGACTCAACAAGACACTTTATGGATTGAAACAAGCACCAAGAGCTTGGTATGAGACTCTATCTCAATTCTTGGTGGACAATGGTTTTACAAAAGGCACCATTGATAAGACTCTTTTCAGAATCAGTGAAGGGGACAGCACCCTGCTGGTCCAGATTTATGTTGATGACATAATTTTTGGTTCTGAAAATGAATTGTTATGTGAAAAGTTTGCAAAATTTAATGAAGAGCAAGTTCCAAATGAGTATGATGGGAGAAATGAACTACTTCTTGGGACTGCAAGTCAAACAATTGAAAGATGGAATCTTCATTCATCAAACCAAGTACACTAAGGAGCTACTAAAGAAGTTTGGTATGGAAAATAGCACCAAGATATCAACTCCTATGAGTACAAACATCAGATTGGATGAAGATAAAGAAGGAAAATATGTTCATCAGACCTTATACAGAAGGATGATAGGCAGTCTGCTGTACCTTACTGCCAGTAGACCTGATATATTCTTTGCTGTAGGTGTTTGTGCAAGATTTCAATCTAAACCTAAAGAAAGTCACTTAGGTGTAGTCAAGAGAGTTCTCAAGTATCTAAAAGACTTTGGGAGTAGGGATATGGTACTCCAAGGATGGAAGCTTCAAAGTTATATCCTACTCAGATTCTGATTATGCTGGATGCAAGATTGATAGAAAAAGCACCTCAGGAACCCGTCGCTAATGGGTAATAGACTGGTTTCCTGGTTCAGCAAGAAACAGAACTCTATATCAACTTCCACTGCTGAAGCAGAGTATATTGCTACTGGAAGTTGCTGTGCACAAGTATTGTGGTTAAGACAACAATTAAGGGATTATGGAATTGAAGAAAAGGAAATTCCAATCATGTGTGACAACACAAGTGCAATTGCAATCACAAAAAATCCTTTTTTGCACTCAAGGACCAAGCACATTGATGTAAGACATCACTTTATATGAGATCATGTTGAAAAGAAGGATGTGGTGGTTCTGTATGTCCCTACTGAAGATCAACTTGCTGATATTTTCACTAAACCACTTGATAGTGAAAGATTTTCCAAATTAAGGACTGAACTTGGAATTATTAGAGTTGACTGATAATCAGCAGTGTACTAGAATTCAACAAGGGGATTAGTCTTTGCTATGTTGGGTGAGCTCACTTAGCAGATTAGTCATTGGTATCAACAATTCCATGTACTTATGTTTGGACAATTGAGCAAATGCGGTTGCCAAGGGGATTGGTCTTTGTCATGTTGGGTGAGCTCACTTGACAGATTAGTCATTCGTATTAAACTTCATTTTGTATTATCAATTGAACAAAACAAAAAGAAATCAAGGATCAGCAAAGTCACAATGTCGGCAGGCTGCTGAAGCATCTTTATCAGCAGACTGCTGAGCCAACCCTGCTGAAATTTACCCTGCTGAATGGAACGTTACACAGTCAAACTTTATTAAAGTCAAAGACCAATTGGCGGGATATTTAATTTATCCTTTATGACCACGGGTACACGATCTAACGGTTACAATACGTTTTGGAAAGTAATGGGCCACGTGTCAAGCTAACATTCACTCAGATTAATCATGGTCAATATGAATGTACGTGCACCGACGCTTACAACAACTCCCCGTCTATATATACGTACCTATTACACGTAAGATACACTACTGGAAATCTGCTTATATCTCTGTTTTTACACTGTGTGAACACAGATTTACAAAAATTTCTCCTTCATCTTTTTCTTGTAACAATGGCGGAAAAGATTGATGTTCAAATAGAATCAAGCCAAAGTGTGAGAGGTTTTGTTGTTGATGCTAACAAAACTGAACTAGCTATCAACATTGGTCGAAGGATAAGAAGATATGCCGGATTGGAGAATGTACTGAACTTTAGATTGGAAACAATCTCATATACAAACGTTGTCAGTTTTTGGAAGAACATTCAAATAAAGGAAGGAACTGAAGCATTCAAAACAGTTGTGAATGCACAAGAAATAGAAGTTTCCTCAAGTCCGTCGAGGGAAATTTTTGGTTTTCAAGAAACAAGAGATGGTCCAACAAATCCCGAGGCAACGGGATTGTCCAAAATGGAGTTTGTTGATAAAATCAAGACAAATAAAGACACCAAATCAATTCCGTGCATCAATTGTAGACACATTGGGAATGAGTACAACCTCGCCGAGCAAACTCATTGCAAAGAATATATTAGGTTTGGTTGGAAGTATGGATACTCTATCAGGACCCAAGATAGAGCTGATAATGATTATTTGCAGAAGAATGAAGTTTGATTGGGCTGGATATTTTATTCATTACATGAAGAAAGTAGCCAAGGAAGAAAGAGAAGGGAAAAGGAAATCCAAGGCCTTACCCTTAGGATTGATGGTTTTGACCCTGCTGAATCATTTGGAGATTCCCGATGTTGCACTCCGAGAAGATCAATCACCCGTATACAAGAAAGAGATTGATTATGCTATCCCCGGTCCGGATGATGATGAAGAAGATGTTGCGTAGGCCGCCGATAATGATAGTGATGGAGATGATGGTGATGCTGGTGGTGAGCAGGTCAAGCAAACTGTGAAGAAATCTGTTAAACCAGCTGCACCAAAGAAGACCACTGAGAAAAGAAAGGCTGCAGATACAAAGAATATTACTGAGATCTTAAAGCCTAAGAAAACAAAAAAGCAAACACCACAGACTGCTAAGTCTGCTGAGGGTCCAGCTGAAGTTGAGATTACTGACCCTGCTGTGGCTGCAAGAAAAACTGTTGTTGAAATCTTGAGGGAGCAACAGAAAGAAGCCAGTGGAAAAAGGAAGTCTACTGTAATTGAAGTTGAAGATGAGCCACTTTCCAAGAGGATGAAAGAGATTGTTCATAAAAAGAAACATGGAAAGGGGAAACAATTGAAAATCTTAGAGGCTCAAAGGGCACAAGAAGAGAAGAAACAGTAGATAAAGTAGAAGTAGTAGGAGAGGCTATTGATGCTGAGCCAATAACTATTATCAAGCCTACTGAGGATGCACAGGTTGTTGTTGAGAAATCGGTGGAAGTATCACAGCAGTCTGCTGCACTAGAGCCTGCTGTAGAATCAGTTACATCTACTGGAGAGGCACAAGTTGTTGTTGAGCAACTTGTGGAAGAACCACAACAAATCACTGAACCTGCCCCTGCTGTGGAAGTTGAAGAATTGGTTGAAGATCCTGCAAATGTTGCAAGAAGTCAGGGGGAAGAGCAGTCTGCTGCTAACCCTGATGATGAGCATGTAAGTCAGGGGGAACCAAGTGTTGTACAGATGGAAGTAGTACGTACAAATATACATCCTTAGCAACCTACTGACTTTGAAGCATCTGTTGAAGAGACAATGAATCTACTTGTGGGAAATTTTGGAGGTCAGCAAGCTACTGAACATGCCACCAGAAAACCAAGTATGCCTTATGAGAAGGCATCTAAGAAGGACAAAGTAGATCCTAACTTCAGAAAAGTACAAAAATATTTCCTTTGAAAGTTTGGATTCTACAAGAAACAGAAACCAGCTGCTGATCCAATGAGTGGATTTGAAGAATGGGCATTTGATCAGCTGGGTGTGGACAGCCTGTTGGACTTGATAGACACAAGCATGCTGCAATCTAGGCTGATGGATCTATTGAATGAAGGAAAGAGAAGTGGAGCAATTATGTTCAGAGATCCAAAGTACACACCAGACAGTGATTCATCAGATTCTGATGATGATCCCCCCATGTTCCCTGGTGAGACCAGTGGAGTGGCTAGAGAAACATCAATTGAAGCCACTGGTCAAGGAGCCACTGATGGCAAAGAAGCTGAACCCACTGAGACTGGTAAGTCTGCTGAGGGCCAGCATAACTGAAGAGATGGATGAGGATCTGCAGGATCTCACCATGGATGATCTGGAGGCACTGATCAATGATGGAATATGTGGTTTTGCAAATAGGTTGGTTAGTGAATCTTCTACTTTACTTGATGAAGAACCTATTGCACAATTTGAAGATCAACAGAGTGCTGATTTGGATGATGAGAGGGTTACTCTCCACAGTAAACCTAGTGCCAGCTCAGAGGAATCTATTCAATATCAAAACTGGGTTGACACTGAAGGCACCCTGTCCAACACTGCAAATCTACTGAGAAGGATTGGTGATCTTGGGGAATTTCAAAAAGAAAACATAGATATATTCCTTGATCAAGTTTTTGTGGCATTTATTGCACCAGTTCAAAGAGTTGAAGAAGAGGTACAGGTTGCTGAGGATCAAACAAAGACTCGGACACAAAGGAACAGAGGTACATGATGTTTGGGTTACAAACCACACTTGGACAAAGGTTGGAACCAAATTTGGGTTTGGAGGAAACCCCCGTTGTCTCGCAGAGGCCGCCGTAATGGAGCCTACTAGAGACAAAGCCACTTGTCGGGAAAGATAGTCGCCAGTCGCTAGTGTTGATAAAGAAGAACAAATTCTGGACTATAATTACAGTGATGAAGAATTTCAATTATCTGGAGAAGAAGATGTTGTTGATGAACCTGCACAAGATCCAATAATGGAAGATGTTCTTGGTGCTATGGTTGAGGAAGGACCTCCCCCTGCTGGGTGAGATATGAGTAAAACAATGGTCATCAGCAGACAAAGAGTACAATATAATGTTGAAGAGCCTGCCGATGGGATTGCTTTGGAGGTATGACCGGTGGAGTGCCGCAGAAGTGTTGAATGAGTTGAGAACCGCCGTGAATGACATGCAACAGCTTAAGAACTCAACTGGATAGACAGAACGAGAGATTTGAAGAACTCGATGAAGCCGGTGAATGACAACGGACAATCTACGATACAAGCTTGCTTCAAATTTCACATCTACTCAGAATGCTGTCAATGATATGATGCTAGATGTGAGGGGAATCAAGCAAGGAAATAAAATGAAAGAAAAGTTTCTGAAAAATCAACTTGAAACCATCCACCAGAAACTTGAAAAACTTGCTGAGGCACCTAAGCCTGCTGAGGCTGCTGGAACATCTCAACCTGCTGGATTGGATCCTAAGCTCACTGAGAGGATCAATCTACTGGAGCAGACTTTGCAATCAATGATTACTGCAGTTGATACAAGAACTGAAATTATGGAAGGACAGCTGAGTAATCTGTTAATCACACAGGAGAGTGTTCATGGTCTAATGTCCCGTTTTGTTGATGATGTCACTAAGGGGGAAGAGGGCCAAACAAAGAAGTAGCAAAAGAGGCCGCAAGGATTTTTGCTAAGAAGAAATAGGAGAATGAGATAAATGCATTCAGGGAACCTGCACCTGGCAGAGTTCAACTTACTGATGATCCCCTTAAACAATACAAGAATGAGTACTATAATAGGAGGAAACCTTATCATGACAAGGGATTTCATGAAGGTTTAAACTCATTCTTGGGATTGAAGTTTTGGGAAGCAAGAGTTAAAGCCTTGAGGGCAAGTTCTAGAGGTGGAAGAGGTGGAAGAAGTGGTAGAGGTGAAAAGAGCTTACCTATCACAAAAGCTAAAGACTCTCTGAATGAATTTAAAGAACTTTACATGAGAATGGGATTCAGAGTCAATCAGATCAATCTCCTTCTACCAGAAGCTTGGAAATGGTGGAAAGAAGTCAATTCCTACATTGATTTCACTCTGATTGAGAATGAATGGATGACAGAAATGATAGAAGAAATTAGAGCCTATCAAGAACAAGTGGAGAAGGCTAGACAGGAAAGAGAAAGAAGACTATAGATCAGCATACTCATCATATTCTATCTTTGCTGCATCTAGACTGTAATAACTGTGAACAAATGATTATAATGAGAATTGACTGGAAATTTGCTCTGTTTTTGTTTTAATCTTTTTCCTTTGCTGTTAGGTGAGGGTAGTGGCATCATCACCAAAAACGGGGAAATTGTTGAACTTATTTTTATGTTTTGATGATGAGTGCCAGACTAGCTGTTATAGTGCAAAGGCAAAAAGATGTCTAGATCAAATGTATAGGTTTATTAGAGTTTGATCCTTGTATAGGTTTTATCAAATAAGCACTGTAAAGGTCAGCTGACTTATTTCAGCAGACTGGTCAATATCAGTAGGGTAGTTAGGTCAGTAGACTTTTCTAGAACCTGCTGAAGACTGAAGGCTGAGGGCTCAAACTCAGTTAATGAAGGCTAAGAGATCAAAATTAGTGATTAAAGTTAAGGATATGCAATCAGAATTTAGGCAAGTCTGTGATGACCTAAACTGATTACATATACCTTGTGTAGAAGGTCTAAGTTCCATATGTTGGATGATTAATTGGAACTTGGTTATAATTAAAAAGGTGTAATCTAACTTCACAAATAAAAGTTAGATAAAAGATATCAGCTGCATTGTATTTGACATACAGAAAATTGCTGTTAAGCAGACTGATAAGTATTACAGCAGACTGATGAACCTGCTGATATAATACCTCGGTTAATTCAAGATTACATTGGAAGATTACATGGATAAGGACAACCAAATACCTCTGATTTATCAAACAAATCAAGGGCTGAGATTAAAAGAACATTGGGATAATTCAGAACTTTATCCAATGGTTATAAGTCAAAGGGTGGACAGACTGCACTGTCAAAAAGGAATTCTGACAGTGTCAGTCCTATGAATAGTGACAGAAAGCAAGTCAAATGGGACAAAAACCAGGAACGGTTATTTTTGAATTTCAAATACAATTCACATACATTCCTACCTATAAATAGAGGACTTTCAACTCAGAAAAAGATGATGATTGATGAACTTTAAGAGAAAAATATAAGAGATAATTCTGAGCAGAAAAAGCACCCTGCTGAACCTACTGAGCTTAACCTTACTGATCCAGAGAAAATCTTCAAGTGTATGCTGCATTCAAGCAACATCAAGTTTACACACTTGAAGATTGCAAGCTGCTGATTATCTCATCCTAATCAAGCCGCCGTAACCGAATCATTTACTTGATTCAATCTTTATTTTACACGTAACTCCGCCGAAGACAAGTGAAGCATCTCGTTAGGTGTGAAAGATCGTTGTTTGTGGTGGAGCCGGTGAAGAGGCAATCCTACCCTTCAAGGACCAAGTGGAAGACCTTGGAGCAAAGAATCCTACATGTTCCTAGTTTTCGCTTTATGAAGCCATAGTCATTGGTGAAGGACAAGCAATCTTAGGAATCTTTGCAACAGATACATCAAAGATATCTAGTGAATTACCTCCAACATCACAGGAGAAGAGTGGACTGACAGGATTACACCACCTGGAACCACTATAAAATCTGCCTACTTACTTTCTGCATTTACATTCTGTATTTAGTTTATCATACACATCAACCTACTGAATCTAGCAACTGAACTCACACACATACACTACTGAGTATCTAATACTTAGTATCATATTTAACAACAAGTTTCAAGGCGTTATTTTTTATATAAATCCGCTGCACAAATTCAGTAAACTTAACCATCGCAGACTACGTGTATCGCGGCTACCGAGGTATCGCAGACTCTCAAGCATCGCAGGCCGTCGAAATTGCTGAGTTTGTTAACTCCAAAAAGTTTTAAGTGTTAAGTTTATTCACCCCCCCCCTCTCTGAACTTAACCAAAGCCTTTTCAAGGGACCAACAGAAAGTACACCCTAATCAAGGCACAATGTCTTGGCGCATATCTAAAACTAGAAGAAATAGGTGTTGAACGGTGGGCGCGTGCCAAATTTCCTAGGAAAAGATATGCCTTAATGACAACCAATTACGCTGAAAGTTTCAACTGTGCGATTAGAGGAGCTCGTCGTTGGCCTGTTCCTAGCCTCTTGGAATTCATTAGAGCTACACTGCAGAGATGGTATAATGATAGAAGAAAGGAGGCGCTTGATTGTGCGACTGTGTTAGCACCAGAGATCGATAAAATAGTGGCTTCGAATATTACTGCTAGAAGGAACTTCAGGGTTAATCCTATTAACCCCAATGAGTTTGAGGTTCATGGAAATAACTTGCTTCATGGGACGGTAAATCTACGAGAGAGGAAGTGTTATTGTGGTTATTTTGAGAAAATGGAAATACCATGTACTCATGCTATAACAGCCGCAGCAACACGCAGAATTAGTCCACCCAAACTCTGTTCACGGTATTATAGAGCTGAATGTTTCAAGGAGATTTACATGGGTAGCATATATCCAATTCCTAACAGGGAGGATTGGGATGTTCTGAAGGCGGTAAGAAACATGAAAGTCAGAGTGCCTAATATGAGATATGCGCCTGATGCCAGTGGAGCTCCAAGAAGAGGTAGAATTAATACCACTAGAATCCCTTCGAATGGGAACGTCCAGGCCATCGAATGTATGTACTAACTGCAAACATCCAGGACATAACAGAGCTAGTTGCACGCAATACCGGTAGGAAGTCATTGATTTTTGTTATGGTGGTATTAGAATGGATCGTTATTGTGTAACGTATTAATAGAATGTAGTATTTTATTAATGGATTGTAGTAATGATTGTATTCGGTTATTAATCGGAATCAAATTTGTCTTGTATTACACTACCTCTGTAAAACTAACAGTAATTATTACGGGGCTTACACACAATAAAAAAGAGTAATGATACAGGGCTTACAAACATAAAAACAAAGAGTAATGATACATTGAGATAACAATAAGATGACGCTTAAATAAACTAAGGGTGATCATTAAATATGATAGGATGACGCCTAAATAAATGATCTTCAATATTTAGTAATCACCACATTAAACACGACGTGATTTTCTATAGGTTGATCAATGAATTCAAAGCTGCATTCATCTCCTGCATTTAGGTCATTGTCCGTAATGAAACCATTCAACCCGCTTAAACGAACTTTTTGATTTACCATATAGTCAATTATAGCAGGCCATGATTCCTCTGTGGCAATTCGCAGTTCCACGGTCTTGTTTCGCAACATGTCGTTTGTTCTCGCAAATGCCTTTGGAATACTCTACAAATCACAAAAAAATTTAAATATTGTTTCAAAATGGGGAAAAAATATCAAACAAGAAAACAACTAAAAAAGTATTAAATATCTCACGACATAATAACAACCATGTGAAAATACCCAGTTTGGCAGCGTCGTCTGAAAATGGGGATTTTGGTTACCTACACCTGCATCATCATCTGCATCATCTTCTTCACTCTCGGACTCAGAAAAAGTCTTCTCACAAGAAGTGTGATCATAAACAAGAGTGTCGAAAGTGAAATCCCCCCATGTGTTCAAACACTATAAATTCCCTCTCATTCAAGTAATGAGCCGCCACATACTCCTCCCAACCTTCCCCAAAGAAACGAAGAATTCCATTGTTTGTGGCTCCAACCCTCACTTCCCATGTCCCTAATCGGCTTTTGAGAACGGCCCTATCTAGGTTCCTCAGCGTGTCGTTCAACCTATTAACGTATACTGGAGGTAGTGTCTATGAAAAAAGGAACATTTCACGTTTGTTTGATCATAATACAAGTGATATAAAAGTAAGTTAATTAATAATGACATACCAAACTTGTTGCGAAACCGCCATCAAGAACTTTAAAGAAACGATCATTAGCCATTTGCTTCAGTGTATATTATAAATTGAAAGGTGAAGAGTGGTTCTCTTTACACTACTTAAAAGAGTTTGAAGAAATGAGAGAAATGGCTCGTACTTGTACAACAACAATAATTTCCATGTACCACACTAGTACTTGCATTCCTTACGTTTGGACGTAGATTATATTGCATTACCTACGTTTGGACGTAGAGAATGTTGCATTCCCTACGTTTGGACGTAGGTTATCTACGTTCAAACGCAGAGAATGTTGCAGCCATACATTTGGACTAGGTTCTCAACGTTCCGACGTAGAGAATGTAGCATTCCCTACGTTTGGACGAAGAGAAATTCAAATTGAATGTTGCATTTTAAGTTGAGTTGTTTTTTAAACAAATTGAATACTCATCAAAACAACATACACCCAAAATATAAATGGCTACCAACATACAACAAAATACCAAAAATATAACATACACCAAAAATTCCTACACAGTTTGTCAAAACAACATACACAAAAATACCTATATATCTACTATTTGATTAAATAGCTATACATAAAGTTTCTTTCTTAACAACGGCATATTGTCATGATGGATCGGAGAAAAGTTTTCCTTGTGCATCAAATGCTCAATGAACTTGACCGTGTATACCCCACAGTCACCCCTGTATAATATGAATAGTGTAAGAATAGTATAAACTGTATAATATAATAAATAGTTTGAAGTTTATAACACTTACGGAATTGGCATTTGTGGTACGAATTCAGGTTTTACTATTCTGACATCAAAAAGAGGCTTCACTAGATCAACCATTTGTGGGAGTTGACGTAGACGAGCATCCGTCTCCAAGACTCTCCTAAACGAAACACCCCACGCTTTGATGTTTTTCTTCACATCATCCTTATACGGCTGCCCCGACAGACAATCCCACACCCTAATCTTCCATTCGGGAATACACACTTCGACAGCTGCCCAGTGAGCATAACTAATGGACCAGGGAATGTAGATCACGGTGTTTTCATCCCATTGCTTGACGTACTGATCCACAAAGTCTGGAATGACCGTTCTGTCTAGAGGCTTTCCCTGATCTACATGACCTTGCCCGCAAAAGGCGGCTAATTCAGAGTATGCAATAGCCGTATGCGGTTGAAAGCATCCTGGATGTGCTTCCATTTTCCGTTGTATCAGGTCCAGATACGCATCGACATGCTGTACGCATGCAAAAATAAGTTAGAGATAATGAAATCAGAAATATGAAAATTTCAGAAATATGAAAATGAAGTCACAAGAATATACTTCTCGGTCTAACTCTGAAAGAGGGCCATAGAGACGTGTGAACCACTCCTTGCCAAATTTTTCTGTAAGGCGGAAACCAGCTGCGTACCCCGTCGGAATCTCAATTGGGGGCGGATCTTCTTGTTGGTACCACGTTGTGAACTTGTTTTCCAACTCGTCCGGAAACTTTTTCCACGCTGACCATCTCACAACAGTATCATTAGGCATATTGACTCTGTGAGACCCATCAGTTAAATACCGTGGTCGGTTAGTAGTCTGACGGGTCGTCAATTTTCTGTCAATTGCATCAACCGCCTTTCGTTTACCCAATTGTACAACACTTGGGCCACCAGCTAAACAAATTTCAATATATTCACAAGTTAGATAGTTTTTCACAATATAATTTATAGTTTCGAAATTAAAAATCAAATAACTTACTATAATCCATCTCAGGCTCCACAACCGATGCCTGGCTGGTCGTAGCCTCGGGAGGGGGAGAGGGCATAGCCTCGGGAGGGGCAGGGGCGTAGCCTCGGGAGGGGCAGGGTGCGTAGCCTCGGGAGGGGTGGGGGTCGTAGCCATGGTAGGGGTCGTAGCCTCGGGAGGGGTCGTAGCCACGGTAGGGGTCGTAGTCTCGGGAGGGGTCATAGCCTCGGTAGTAGCATCGACAGTATCTGCATCAAAATAGGCACTCTCATCAATTCACGATAACAAACAATATCTATGTTAATAATACAAATTTCAATATAAATAACCTACTAAACAATAATTAGATATAAATAACATAATGCTTACCCGAATAAGGATCCTCCACGAATAATTCGTCGATGAAATCCTTCTCGACTCCCTCCTTCTGAACTCCCTCCAGTTGCACTCCCTTCAGCTGCACTCCCTCTTGCCCGGCTTGGGAAATGCCTTAAAGAATCTTATCAAACCCGAACATCATCATCGGGTCGTCGGCGGACGGGGTAGGAGATGGATGAGTATGCTGATGCGTATACTGACCAGGTGGAGGCTGATGAGTATGCTGACCAGTGCGGTAATGATCGCATGCCGATCGCACGATGACCCTGTGTAGACCCATCAGGGGAAAACTGAGAAGATGTGGCCAAGTCAGTATCATGTGGAGGAGGTGAAGGAGGTGGAGGAGGTGGAGGCCGATGAGGGGTAGACTGAAAAGATGTTGCTCGGTTAGTATCATAATACATACAACTAAATTTATCGCATAAATAAATTGACAATGAAATAATATTTTACTTGATCTCTGGATGACAGCGTCTGCATCAACCCCTTAAGTTCAAGAAGTATCGCCCCATGCTCATTCAACCGCTGTATAACCTCTCGAATTACTTGCCGGTTCTCGTCATTCTGCCGGCGAATTTCCTTCGAATGTCATTCAACCCATTATCTATCCTTCTCTTCACAGACATATAAAGACCAACATCTTCATCTTCTCCATCAGATTCATCTTCTTCCGTCTGTAGCATCTTAGTGTATGAACTGTGCGGCACACGTCGCGAATGAGGAGGTAGAGGCTGTTGTGAAGTAGAGGGATGTGAAGTAGAGGCTGACTGTTGTGTAGCAGAGCGTGTTTTCTGTGTAGTAGATGGACGTCTAGGAGGTGGCCGTGCAATTGGTACAGGCCGTGGGATAACACGTGCCGGCTCATTAATCTCCGCATCAGGGATGCCCCTATGTAGCATCAACTCCCTATCAACTTCCCTTGCAGCCAGGTATCCTATAACACGGCTCTGCAAACAATGTATATTTCATTTGAATTAACAATAAGAAAATGTTTAACCATACCGGATATAATTAAGAGAAAAAGTTTATTAAGCTTATTACCTTACTTGCCTTCGCCAACACCCCCTTCCACTGCGGAGGGGTAGTCTTGCAACTCCATCTCATCATCTGAGGAGCTGCATCAGGAGCTCTGAGGGTGGCAACAATAGTCGAAACAACAATGTCCTGGAGGGTCTCGTAAGCCCAAAACTGTAAGGCATGTATAACCCCTTGTCGTCACCCTGCCTTCTGCACTTTCCTTGTAGGTATTCATCATGCGACAGATCTTTCTATAAGTCTGATCCCACAACCAAGTACCCCATGAAAAGTCATTTAGGCCTTGTACATTCTCGACCAAATAGAAGGTCTCACGAGGTACCTTAGTAGTCTCATCATGACCCATCATAATACCGTGAATAAGGAAGACTAAACCTACATGGTAGAGAACTTCAGGATGCTCGCCCTGATCCAATAACCATCTCTCAATATCCGGTATGGTGATCGGTTTTGGGTCAGGATGATGGATGTGGCCGTATGTCCCCTCAGCAAAACACCTGGAATAACTATCGGGAGCTTCCGGGAGATCACCAAACCTAAAACCGGTCATCATGCAAAACTCCCGCCTACCGAACTTCACGGTCGTCTCACCAAATCTAAAATGAAGCTCACCGGCCATATTCGGATAAACGGCACTAAAACATACATATTGCAAAAATTTGTCGGAAAACTGCCAGTGCTCGTACATTTGAATGAATTCTCCAAAAACCCCACCTCTCATTGTTCCCTCAAATCCGATCCTTCTCATGTGAATGTCAAGAAGATCCGAGAGCTTGTTCTTTTCCCCTATAAAAGTCCATGTCAAATTTTCCTTTACTTTGTAGACTTCAGCTCCATGAGTGCCAATCAACTGTTAACAAATAGCATTGTTTCAAGTCAATCACACACATATACTAGTCAATCACAAGCTTTATACACTAACATTGTGAATTAAATCAACTATATAGTACATCTAATACCAAAGAAGAAAAAACAGAGCTACCAATACCTAAATGATTAATGTAAGTGTAAGTGTGATCAATATTTCCAATAACAAAGGTCTCTGAAAAACAGAGCCATTTTCAGTACCATTTTGGGTAGGAACAGCACCCTTATGCACGATCAAAAACCATCAATATCACCATCAAGCCTCAATCAATCTCAACATATACAAGAAAAAATGCATAGTAACACCATACTCATACACTATCAACTTAAATGTCCCAAATTTAAACATACCTAGCCACATATTGCATGTTTTTAAATTACAATCAAGACTAACCTAAACCCTATAAACTGGAAAAATCTGCATACAAAAATACAAAAGAGGACTTAAGAACAGTTTTCTACGTCCAGACGTAGAAAAGCCTACGTCCAGACGTAGAAAAACCTACGTCAAGACGTAGAAAATCTACGTTCAGACGTAGAAAAACCAGCCTAAACACAGAATTTCTCCCTTAATCGTCTTCTTCAAAATTTCTCCCTTACTTCAACCCACATAAAGAAAAATCAAGCTAATCCCCTCTATTAGTCAACAATATCAGACTAATCACCACAAGGCCAACAAATATCAGGCTAATCACCACTACAAAACACTAAAAATTGGAAAATATATACAACATAATTTAGGAAAACAATATAACAATAAAACGTTTTAAATGCATCATAAGGGGAAACACTTACACTTTCTATATTGCTTTGATCCATTATGCTTGAGAGCAGAGGTGCCAAATCTGAATATTTGGTGTAAAATCACCGTCAGACGTAAAGAAACTGATGAGAAACGTAGGGATTAGAACTAGTGGAAGGGGATAGAAGAGAGAGAGAGAGAGAGAGAGAGAGAGAGAGAGAGAGAGAGAGAGTTATTCAAAACCCTTCAGGACCTTACCGTTAAACGTAGGGTTCTCTACGTTTAAACGTAATGAATCCTACGTTTAAACGTAGGGAAATTTGAATATTGCAACTTTCCTAATTTATTGAAATAGCCTATGTTTAAACGTAGATTCTTTACGTTTAAACGTAGAGAACCCTACGTTTAAACGTAGGATATTTCAATAAATTAGGAGTTGCAATTATTCAAATTTCTCTACGTTTAAACGTAGGATTTCTTACGTTTAAACGTAAGGAACCCTAGGTTTACCTGATTTTCCATGTCAGAAAAGGTACGACCTGATTTGCAAGTCAAAGGTCTGACACAACCTGAATTTCCAATTTCTGTGAAATCGAATAACATGAATAATACTACATCTGTCTTAAAATATAAGTCACTTTACATCTTTTTAGTAATCCCAAAATATTAGTCAATCTAAATCACTAATGAAGTATTTATTACTCTTTTCTCTGTCTTACCCCCAATTTATTAAAAATTCAACTACTACTTTATAACCATTTCATTAATGAAAGTCAAAGGATTTTAGTCATTTCTCTTTAAAATTAATGTCTTTTAACCGCTTTCTTAATACGTGTAAAATCACCCAAAATGATTTATATTTTGGGACGGATGTAGTAGGTGGGTGCCTCTGACACAACATGATAGAAAAACGATAAATCTATATTACATGAATAGCGGAAGAAATCAACATGATCGTTTCCTTACATCCATTGTTATTTGACTCGATTACATCCATTAGCCGTCTTGATCTAAACCCTGTAAAGAGTTCCATACGCCCATTTTTATTCGACTCCATTATATCCCTTAGTCATCTTGATCTATGCCCTATAAAGAGTAAGATAGAAGTTCAGTATGCACAAGAACAAAATAGCATATGGTGCAACTAGACCTTTTGGTCTTTGCCTAATTTTCTGAATGATGATGCACCGCGGTTACACAGACATGTAGTGTTTATATATGCAAGACAAGGATCTAATGCATTACTAGATAATGATATCAAAGAGTCCTAGTGAACTCTCTCATAATGCTATTTATAAACCAGACAAATAGAAATAATCATTACGTGATTACTATATGAGACATATAATATTATCTGTATTTATTAGATAATTAAATAAGAGATAATTCCAAAACTATAAACATTTAATTTTGTGATTGACAAGTGTATTTTTATGAGGTAATTTGCAAATCTCTAGGATTTTTGTAAAACACAGGTGAAACAAATTTCCAGATCGAATCGTACACTTCATTAATTTAATAAACTTTAAAATTACATGAACAATAATCATACAACCAATTGAGTACCATCTGACCACCAATTCATATAAACAAGATCATTAACAGAAGGATTTTGTTTTGGAGCTACATAAAATCCATCTTCTTTTACCACCCACCAACACACAGTATTATCAACTTCAATTGCTCCACAATGATGGAAATATATCCTTTTGTCAACTACTGCCATACTTCTTGTTTTTTTATCCCACCAAAAGGTACAGTAAAATTTAGTACGAAAAAATAAATCTTCTTGAAACTCAAATTGATAGTCGTCGTTCACATTTAGATTATGATAACCCAAGTCATCATCACCCGAGAAGCAATGTAGTTCCAGCTGCCAGTGGGTATTGTTTGGAAGCGTATTGACGATGTGCACGTGAACTTTTCCTGTAAGACGGAAAGGTAAAAGGAAAGAAGATAAGAGTATAAAAATGAGTTGCTTTCTAGTCATTTTATTATTCGATCTGATTTCGTAATATGACAATACTTGCTATGTGTTATCCTTGCTTCAAAGTTCTTAAATAGGGAATGCAGATGGGCACAACAATAATCACATAAGTTAGCTTCCATATTATTGCTCCATATTTTGCACTACCTTTGTCCAAAATTTTTGTCCGTTTAAATTTTTTCACACGGATTAAAAGAGTGGTTAAATGTCATTAATTTTATGGTAGAAGTCTTTTATACACTTTGACTCTAATTAATGTAATAGTTGTAAACTAGGTGAATGTATAATAAATTAAGGCTAAAATGAAGAAAATGTAATAATGCTTCATTGGTATTCTAAATTGACTTATACTCCTTCCGTCCCGAAACATAAGTCATCCAAGAATTTTCACACATATTTAGAAAGTGGTTAAATATCATGAATGTGTGGCTAAAATGCCTAACACGCCATGTGACTATCATAAATGCAACACTTGTAAAGTGGTTGGGTGAATGTAAATTAGAGGTAAGATGATAAAAAAAATGTAAATAAAAGTTCTCTTGGTATTGTGAATGACTTTTTATGGCACAAATGAAAAAGTTAGGATGACCTATATTTTGGAACGAATGGAGTATTATGAGACAAATTTAAAAAGGTAAACGGTGTTAAATTTTGAGACGGAGAGATACCCCCCCCCCCCCCCCCCCCCCCCCCCGTCTCAAATATAAGTTACTCTACCTATTTTTGTTTGTTCCGGAATGATTACATTTTAAATAAAGCATTTATTGTTTTTTTTTTTGTATATGACCCCTAATTTATTAGTAACAAACAAACCACTTTTCAATAATCCATAACCATTTCATGAATGATAGTCAAAAGATATTTTAGAAATTTCTTTTTTAAATTTATGGCATTCAACAAATTTCTTAATTTGTATGAAAACAATCAAAATGACTTATACTTTGGGATGTAAGATGTATTTTTTAAATGATTTAGTTGCCAAAATGAAATATTAAGGACGTGAATTATTGTTTTGACAAAAGAATGAAATTGTAACATCCCAAAATTTTGGGTGCTTGGCATAATGTAAAAAATATATATAAATACTACCTCCGGTCTAAAATATAAGTCACCGTTGACTTTGGCACGCATATTAAGGAGGCGATAACTAATCGAATTTTTACACTATCATGACGAAATTACCCATTGTTTACACTACAATTGACTGAACAAGGGCTAGAGGGTAATTTCGTCATGATAGTGTAAAAATTCGATTAGTTATCGCCTCCTTAATATACGTGCCAAAGTCAACGGTGACTTATATTTTAAACCGGAGGTAGTATGTTTTTTAAATACTATTTTAGAGAATAGTATTAGTTACTCCATGCTTCCCCAAATATAAGAGTTTTAGCGTTTTCAACTAATTTTGAAAAAAATAAAAGAATGTCATATATTTTAAGAACAATAATCTAAAATACCATTCCACTATCATTAATAGAAAAATATTAAAGTAATTAAATATTTTTAAATTAATAATAAATAATCCAATGTACTTTTAAAATAGACAAATGTAATATATATATATATATATATATATATATATATATATATATATATATATATATATATATATGACGATACGGGATTCCACCCCTCCACGTGGAATTATCTAATTGGTCCAGCTGGCATGGGGAAAAGTCTAAGTTTATCATCCACATCGGATCGAATACGAGACGAGTCAGAGAAAACCACAGCAGCCAAAGGATTCTGCAAGTGTTCCATCTCGGGCACCCATGTCGGTGTTATCCGAGTCGATACCTAAGTTCCAGCCCAGATTCTTAAGCCTATTATCCAGAGGGTTACTTGGGCAAGGGGCCAGGCCCAGTAAAGGGTATTTATGTCAATAGACCAAACCTCCTTAAGTTTAGGGCAGAAGAAGGGCATGTGCCTATAAATACACAGCTTCAGGAACTACGTAAGGCTTGATTCCTGGACATTACACAGGATACGTAGGCAATCCAAGATACATTCTTGGACTCAGCTATAAAATACCAAAAAACACCATCTTTACTATATTTCTAGCCGTTCGATTCCTTCACAGCTCATCCTTAGATTACACGTGGCCCTGTTAATCCGGTGGTGCATTATTTAGCATCATCATTTGGCTCTAGAAGGAAGGCATCTTCTACCGGTGAGTTAGTAAAGATATCGCAATGGCACCACCTGCAAGAAGACATAAACCAATGAGTAGCAAGAACCTGCAGATCGAAGAGCACACGGATTTAGATCCAGCAAGGGTACAAATTCAAGTACCTGAAGTCCCCACTGGATTTAGGCCCGCAGTTGCGCAACCGCCAAAGCCCCAACTTCCCCCGCAGTTACAGGACATGGCCGATCACTTAGCATCGTTAGATGAAGACGCCCTGAAACGAGTTGTGGCATCTGCGTTCATAGACAAAGGGATATATAACTCCCCTGAAGAACATAACCAGTTAGACCTACAGGGTCGAAAGGAGATGGAGAATACAAGGGGAAAGAAACCTGTCGATCCCCGGGAAGAGTGCGAAGACGAAGTAGTAATCAGCACAACCAATGCCAAAAAGTGTCCTGGACACGAAAAGCAACAAAGGCAAGTCGAGGATAGTATTCGAAACGAGTTCAACCGCATCGTGGGAAAAGATCAGGTCACAGAGTGGCTCGAGTCGCCATTCAGCCCCGAGATAGAGGTATACACGATGCCTGAGTCCTTCAAACCACCGAAGATGGAACCTTATGATGGTACTACGGACCCAGAGGACCACCTGTATTGATATATATCACTGATGAGATTAAAAAATGCCAACGATGCCATGAAGTGTCGGGCCTTCGATACCTTGCTTACGGGCCGAGCTCGGGAGTGGTTTCACAAGCTACGACCTGGGTCGATCTCAAGTTTTCTACAACAAGGGCGAAATTTCGAGATGCTTTCATCGGGAACAAGAAGTTCCACCTCGGTGCTACTCATCTCACGAACATCAAGCAAGAAAAGGGAGAATCAACTATTGATTTCATGAGGCGTTTTAATCTTGAAGCTATGAAGGTGCATAACGCCAGTGATGCACTTCAGGTTAATTCCTTTGTCGGATGCCTGCATAATATGAAACTATACGACAAGCTGTCTAAGAAGATGCCTAATGACATGGACGAATGTGTGAACATAGTCCACAGATTTTGCCAAGGTGAAGAGGCAGTGCGCTTGCACACCATTTCACTTGGCCTCAACTCGAGGAATGACACCCGAGGCCAGACTAAGGGACAGCCTACGGGTCGGAATGATGAAGGAAAGTCAAATGTGTTCGATCGATTGACCGTGCCGATCACGGATCGTCTCGGGAAGAAGGGAAATTTGAAAGATCGAGATTTTATCCCACTCAACCGGTCTCGGAGGGAGGTGTTGGCCATCATGATCAAGAAAAACATTGCACGAACGCCGAAGCTGATGTCCAAAGATCCTGAGAAGAGAAAGAATACCCACAAGTACTGTGACGATCACAAGGATGTGGGGCATGACACAGAAGAATGTTTCGATTTGAAAGGGATATCGATGTCTGTATTCAAGAAGGTCGGTTAGATGAGGTGATTGACAGATCAGAGAAGGACGACCCCAAGGGTCGTCGAGAATATAAGAGAAAGAGTTATAACGGGAGGAGAGACCGATCACCACGTCGGGACAATCAGAGGCGTCGGGATAGGTCGTCCGAGCCGAACTATAGAGATAACCGTTAGGATGATCGTCGAGAAGATTTGAATCGAGACCCCCACGGGGATAACCGCATCGGGTATGATGTCAACACAATTGTTGCCGAACATGAATCGGATCGACCTCGATCCAGTCAACAGTCTGCAGACAGATTGAGGGAATCGAAGAAACTTAGGTTCACCACGGAGGTGGGTTATGGACCCAAAGATGATATTCCAAGCTCCCACAATCACAGTGAAGGGTTGGTGATAGAGGTAGTGATAAGCCGAGGACGGATCAAGAGGGTCTGTGTCGATAGTGGAAGTGCCGTCAACATCCTCTATTACTCAGCCTTCAAAGCTATGAGGTTGAAGGATGAAGACATCGTGCCGTTATCAACCCCTTTGTTTGGATTCACAGGTCAGGCGATCCACCCTGTCGGATCGATAAAATTGTTGACTACAGTTGGAGATGGAGAGAAAGGCAGAACGATGGAAATGACTTATGTCGTTGTTAAGGGTGATTTTATATGATTTATAACGTTATATTTTATAATGATTTCCCCTATATTCATATAATTTGCATAGAAATTAAGGGTTTAATCGAATTATTGAGCAAATGTGTTTTAAAAGTCTTTAAGTGTAAACTTGAGCTAATTTTGTGATTTTATTGGTGATTATCTATGGTTTTACACTTTGTGTGTTTTTATGGTTTTGAAGGTACATTTACATGTCATGGAAAGGGATTGGAGGAGCTGAAAAGATACTTGATTGAAGGTAATGGAAGGATGAAGAAGGAGTTGATTCAAGAATTCAATCACATTGGAGGCAAAATCAGGCTGGACTGGCGTCCAGATTCATCAAACTGGCGTCCAGGGTGAGCTAGAGTGAACTGGCGTCTGATATGAGTGAACTAGCGTCCATATGATGTTAAATTGGACAGGATTGGATCAAAATTAGTGGACGAGCGTTCAAAATAAAGGAGGACGGGCGTCTGATCCAGCTCGGCCCGACTCGAAGTTTTTATGCAGAGTGGACTGGCGTCCAGACCCTCTGGACGGGCGTCCACGGCACCGCCTCAGCGAAACCGACCTAAAAATCTATATAAGGACGCGTTATTTTCAACCCTAAGCACCACAATTCGATCCCCGGCCGCCCTGTGCCCTTTGGGGGCGCCCTAGCTGCGTTTTCCCACCATCATAAACATCTTTTTATCTTCCTTTTTATTTATATGATTTGTATTCCAACGATGGATGAGGCTAAGCGTTTTGAACAAGCTTGTGAAGCCGATCGAGCAACAACTTGATTTCTTCTTTGGATTTGTTTTGTGAGTTTTATTAAAGCTTGTATTTTTATTATGCTTTTATATTGATTATGCAATTATATCGATGGATTGTTGCTTATTGATGTTTAATGTTGATGAGAATCGTTGTTAGACATACATCACCGTAGTAAAGATTAGATTTTTAACCTAAAAATAACGAGAGTTGATTAGGTTGAATTTCTAGGTTGCTAGATTGAGAAATCTTAGACCTTGTTTTGGAAGCGTTAATCTTTAAGATCGAAAGATAGAAGATTAATAGGCGAATTATCTACGGGAGTAGGAATTCATACCTTTGATAGGTGAACCACATCTTTATCAAATCTTCACTAAACGATCTAGGGTAGAAATTGAGAGTTGCGAGATAGGTGGATCATAGCTTGTTCTTCGTTAAAATTAACTGAAATCATCTTTGTGCCTTGTTCTTCGTTGTTATCTTAGAAGTTTATTTTCTTTTTAGTTTATAGTTTAGATTTCGTTTCCGCTTTTATCCTTCCTGGCTTTGGACTGACAATCCTCTGTCCAGTTTATTTTATCGTTTTTTTAGTTTCGTTTTAGTAGTAACAACCTTAGGAGATTTAATGAACTAGATACCCCGATTCCCTGTGATCGACTCCGGTATAATCGCTATACTACGATCCCTACACTTGGGGAGATACCGGATTTATAAATTTTATTACTTGTTTGCTTTGTTAGATAAAATCCGTGACAAATTTTTGGCGCCGTTGCCGGGGAATCGGTGCGGTTGTCCAGTTCATTATTAATTTTTCTATTGTTGTTACAACTTTTTCATAGGTAGATTATAGTTTAGGTTATTAGGGCTGTTCGTAGTTAACTTTTATAGTTATCAATTTCCCTAGGTTTAGCGTTTCTCCCCTTTAGTTTTCTCTCTTCTTTCGTCCGTCTCGTTTCCCGTTTTTCGCACTCAAACGGGCGTCTTGACTAGTAGACGCCCGTCCGTCCGGAAATCGACGCCTCTCGCTTTGTTTTATCCCTATCGGACGAGCGTTCGGATTTCCAAACGCCCGTCCACTTCAACCTTCAGGCAGACGTCCGTCCGGTCATCTGGACGCCCGTCTTGACTAGTTTTTATTGATTTTTCTGTTTTTATCACGAATTTTTCGTAGATAGGTTTTTGTTTCTGTCCTTTCTAGTTTCTACGTTGATTCAGGGACATCTGAGGTTGAATTATCTGACTCCACGTTTTTAGCGGTCGAACTTTTGGATAAAAGGGATCGTTTTAGCACTCGTTAGTATTTTGGCCGTAACTTTCGGCTCGAGTGTCCGTTTGGAACGCAGGACCCCAATTCGGAAAGCTCGTTCCGACGCCGACGACGTGGTGAACAGCAGGCCGTTCGATGCCGTTTTCGAGGTCAAAATCCACTGTTTTCCTTTCCATTTTGGGCTCAGAAGATTTCAACACGTTTTTTTTTTCCTTTTTTTTTTAGTGTTTTCCGTTTTCTGTTTTAAATTTTTCGTAGTTTAGGTTGAGGTTTCTGTTTCCGTATCTTTTTAGGTAGTTTTCAATAAAAGTAGCGTTAAACAAATTGAGAGTTTTTATTTTTGCCGTGTTTCGATGACCGTTGGGTTAAGAATTTGCAAAAAGTTTTTTACTCAATTTATGAAACGTGAATTTAGGTTTCATAGTTTTGTTTTCGTTTTTAATAAACACTAGGGTTTCTGTTTTAATGATATGGTATTAGGATATGATGTTAGGGTTGCTGCTGTTTTCTGGTATCAATCGAGTCTGCTGTGCTTTTCTGCTGAGTCAGACGGGCGTCCATAGTAAGTGAACGTCCGTCCGCCCTGAATATGCTTTAAACGTCCGTCTGGATTTTCTGAACGTCAGTCCAGTGTGTCAGCTTCTAGTGAATAGAATTTGATTTTTAATGCTTTGTTTGACGTGGATATTTTCATATGAGCTTATGTGGCTACTTATTCTTACGTAGATGTTCTGAACTTGCATGTTTACATCTTCCCATCTACGAATCCATGTTGAATAATTGATTTATTTTTATATATACATGCTTCATTAATTGACATGGATGTTTTAATGAGAGCCTCTGTGGCCTTTGTATACGCGTAGATGTCCTGTTCTTCCACCGTTATGGTTTCCTTCCATCTACCGATCCATGTTAAATAATTGATTAACTTTTATATACATGATTCATCTATGCATGTTATAGTTACTGTCGGTTCTCGTATGCTATAACTGTTCTTATTGTTGTTTAGTAGCTAATGTCGGTTTCCGTATGCTACATATCGTTGTGATGAATCCTGTGAGCTTTGCGACTTACGTGCTTTCTTGTTATTCTTGTAACTCATATGGGTAGCTACTGTCGGTTTTCCGTATGCTACCATGTCTTCTTATGAGTTATATCTGTTTAGTATAGCTAACTGTTGGTTTTCCATAATGCTATCACCTTTGATGAGTCTTAAAGCGCGTCTACACTGCATATAGTGAATAGTACTGTCGTTTATCGTAAACTATCATTATTTGGTAGACGTTGATGACGGACAAAATATACCCGTAAAAGTCATCAACTTTATCCTTAAATTGGGCCGAATAATATATATTTTGTATTAAATCATATGGTTATATTTATTATTTAAGGTTATGTGATTTATAAAATATAATTTGGTATTTATCCATTTTCTATTATTTAAATATGATTTATTTCGAGATAATTGCTTATTTTGTAGATTGGGATATTTTATGGAAGATAATTATAAATGGAGGAATTAATCTACAAGATAAATCCAAGAAAATATGGATGCATTGAAGATAAAGATCGGATAAGCACGGAAAAGAGGAGTAAAGCAAGACAAAAGCCGGCAAGCCAATCCAATAAGGATTGGCGCCGACATATGGACGCATGCATGCATGGGGGCGCAATTTTTGTGCTCTTTTTCCTAAGATCAGCTGGGAATTATCCTAATTTATTTTCAACTCCTCTTGAATTTAGGAAAACTATTTCAGATTGGTTTAGGTTTATCCTATGTAAATTTTCCCCTATATAAATGTACACACACACGCCATATAGCACACACCACATTACATACAATTCATAATAAAAAGTCGGTTTTGATTGGAGCGAGTTTTACAAGTTCTTCAATCATGTGAGTTCTTGTATTTATTTTCTCTTAGTTAGTTTATAATTAATTTTCCCCAATTATTATTTATCATTTGAGATTATTATTTCTTAGTTAAAAGATGTAGATCTAGGATTACGACGTGAGGTGGTGGGGATACCTTGTCTATGAGGATCCACATACCCACGTCTATGTTTTATGGTCTATGTATGATTTTATTTCGATTTAATAATCGTGTTTCTAGTTGGTATATATAATTACTTTATGAGCTTCTATTTTATCCGATAAGTATAGAGGAACGCTAAGATTTAGGTTTTCGCCGTGTCAATCTAGCCACGTCTTTATGGTGTGATTGTCCATTAGAATTTCTTATCTTAGTAGGTATGGCTGCGGCTACGTTGCTCGTCTGTTTTAATTAAAACGTGTAGTGAGGAAATACCAGTATAATACTCCTAGGTCGGCTCATGAATTGATCTTCCGGGACTTTCAGCGAGATCTAGATCGGTGTTATATTAGGGAATTGCGCGCACCTGATTATACGTAAATCGTAGATTAACATGATACCTAAAAAGTTAGTGTTAATGGGACGGAGACTGATGCGATCGCTTAGGAAGTACGCCTGAACAAAGGAATGTTGCCTAGGTGAGGAATACGGTCAATATCGGCATCCCTAGTTTTGTAAGCGTGCAAGTCATATGAGATGGAGGCCGAAAAAGCGAAGTCACGTGATGTAGCATAGTGATGATCCGGATGGCCTACCCGGAGCTAGGTCTAGTTTGGGGATGACTCCCGTAGCCAATATAAAGGAGATGCGAATCGGATTAATAGTTAGTAAGTCTAGTTTAGTTATATATAATCTCTAGATCCAGACGATAATATAATGATTGGGGAGATTAATTATGTTGTACTTATTTAAGTTGTGTCGAGTTGTGTCACTTTACCCTTTTTCTGTTCTTTGTTGGTCATAGACCATTTCTATGTGTTCGGCATGTTTAATTAATTGTTTATATGATGACCCATAATTTGGTTCCCTGTGGGATCGACCTTGATTCACTATAGCTATACTACAATGGACCTAGTCCTCTTGCTAGTATTGGTTTTGGTGGTCAAGTATTTTAATTTCACTTGATCTACGTCATCAAGTTTTTGGCGCCGTTGCCGGGGAACCAACGGTCAATTGTATAAATAATTATTACTCATGTCGTATTATATGTTTTAATTTCTGTTTTTAGGTCTCAAAGTCCACCTGGCTAACTGTATTCAAAAAAAAAAAAAAAAAAAAAAAAAAAGAAAAGAGTAAATTGGCGGAAAAAATTCTGCAAGTGTCGTTTTTTATTTTATTTTATTTTATTTTATTTCTTTTTCTAGGTCATTTTTTTTGTTTTTTTTTTTGTTTTTGTGTTTGTAGTCCCCCGCTTATAGTCATAGGTCTAGCGGCAGCACGAATAATCATGCTGACCGTTAGGTTACTAACGTTTGTATGTTCTTGTCCACGGCAAGCCAGGTAAATTAGTTATTCCACTGAATATCGTTCTAGAAAAATGTCAACCACCCCGTTTTCTGCAGCAAGGAATGATGAAGTCAAAGTCACACGTAAAACCACTCCAGTACGGCCGGATAGGCAAACGTTAATAAAAGAACGAAAGAGAAAGAGACAAGAAGAGGAAGGAAAAGCAAAGAAATTCGATCTTTTTGAGGGCATACATGCTAGTATTCCGATTATTATATCCGATTCTAGCTCAAGTTCGGAGTCTGACTCCGATTACCTGCCATCCCTTCCCTCACCTCTCAAGTACCTAAGCTCCGATTCCGATTCCGAGTCTGAGTTCAATAATAAACCCATAGCACCCTGTTATCCCAAGGCAGAGGACTTACAGGATCAAGCACGTCTACTTCCAAAACTAGGAGATCCTGGAGCTTTTATCGTTGACGTAGTCTTAGACGGAAAAAGAGCTGGCTTCGCATTAATTGATTCCGGGTCAAGTCTCAACGTAGTTCCACGTACCGTTTGCGAAAGAATTGGAATCCACACGGTAATGAACAACACGATGGACATTCGCTTTGGTGATGGTCTTCGTACCGTGCGTACTGGAGCCTTAAACTTCATGATTATAGGAATAGGAAGACTTCGTTTTTTGGTTGACATAGTCGTGATGGATGTCGAGGAGGATCTCAATTGCCCACTAATACTGGGCCGATCGTTTATGGCGACCTCGAAGGCAAAGGTAGACATGGAGAAGTTTGAGCTCACACTGTTTGATGCTAAGGTATCGGAAGTTCATACCATTCTTAGACCCCGATTCCTGCTTCCGCCGAGCATTTCAGTAGTTACGGTTCATGGTGCGGGCGAGACTTCTCTTACTCTTAGCCCAGAAGATGCGGATATGGTTGACGCTGCCTTGAGAAATGGCGAATCAGAATTTCTGTATATCTTACAAAAGGATAAGGACGCTCTATCCCGGCGTATAGAACCAGCGGAAACTTCAATGCTTTTAGCAGACGAGGTGGAAGCCGTGTTTGGACTCGCTGAGGATCGGGAAAATTTACAGTCAAAAGATAGACGGAGAAAGGTGAAAAAGCGAACTCGTAGAGTTCGATCTCGAAGATCGCTAGTTTCGAAGCGTGTCGAGGTTGGAGCTCGCTTAGATAGTAAGGACGATCGCATTTTCTTAGGACTTGCCCCCAAAGGAAAGGCACGAATCCTCAAAGACGGAAGGCAAATCTCAGTCAAGGCCGACCGGGTGAAGATTTGGAAGGCTAAGGACAATAACTCAGAGGAATAATAATATTTGGAAAGTCAAGCTGAAGACTATAAATTCAGAACTACTTCTATCTCTTAGGTATTTTTAGTATTTTTTTTTTCGGATTTTTAGGCTTTTCTTTTAGAGAAATAAAAGTAGCGTTAAAACAATTGAGGTTTTTTTTTATTTTTGCCGTGTTCCGATAACCAGTGGGTTAAGGATGTGCAAAAGTTTTTTTACTCAACTCGTTATAACGTGAAGTGAAGTTTCATAGGTATGTCCTACATCGAGTCTGTTAGTTGTTTTCCAAATTGCAAAAGTTGTATTGAGAACCGAGTTAGGATTAATTCTATTGTTTCGAAAATGATTATTCTTATTATGAGCTGACGCTGTGACAAATTTTGAGCTGTGTTGAAGACCTATTTTGCAGCAAGGGAATTTCATGTTCGGACTCCAGTTTGCTTGTATTTCTCAACGTGCTTGGACTACGCCGTTCTTCTGCATCTTACTCAAGGACCGTTTCCAGAGCTAAGTCTTTTTCTTAAATTCTCATTTTTTCTTTGTCATTGGGGACAATGACAAGTCTAAGTGGGGGGTAGGAGACTTAGCCACAATAAGCTACAATTAAAAATTAAAATAAACGATATTAAACGGTATAATAGAAATTTTTTGAATAATAGAGAATTTTTTTGAATAAATGCCATATTATTTAGCTCGTACCCTTAGAATTGTGAGTTCCTAGCGAAGAATTGAAAGGAAAGGAACCAAGTTACATGACGTGATCATATTATACTTATGTGAATGTAAATTTAAGGATATTCATGCCATTTGTTGCAAGTAGTTATTTATTATTCAATACTCAATCTTTGAATCGAGTTTTACCGCGCAAATTGTAATAACTAAAGAGATTATGTGTACATTGCATAGATGATTGGTTATGCAGACTTAGTGTCTATATTTATCGACTGATGCATTTTTATCTTCTAGCCATTTAAGCGGAGTAATGAGCTTGAGATTTATCTGTGTTTTAACAAAATGTTGAACACTGGGCTTGTAGAAACATTACCAAAGTAGCCTCGCGCTTGTGGTAATATTCATGCTATTGACCAATCTGTGAAAGAGGATTCTTGCAATGCATAATTTACTTTTAAAGCAAGTTTTTCCCTTGAGATGTGTTAATGCTTGAAAATATGAAAAGGAATGAAAAAATTCTACTTTTCAGAGGCTTCGAGTATAAGTTTCTCGGTCTCCAAGTCCAAAAACCTCATAGATAACGCTCTTGCTTATTGCACCATGACTTTAACCTAGCGAGGCTTAAGAAGTGAGAATGCTGATGTTGGTAGGTTGAGATTGCGAAGTTAGCATAAACTCTAATCTTGCCACGAATAGATAAAACTGAATGCACATGCACACATCACTTCGGTTCATCGAGAGTAGGGGATAATGGATACCTTATGAGCATGATTGGTATGAGTTGACTCGGGTTTCTTGCGTAAGCATGATTTGACCATGGAAAATGTTTTCGTGGGGAATAACTTATTGATGCTTTGTTCGGGACGATCAAAGTCTAAGTGGGGGGTAGTTGATGACGGACAAAATATACCCGTAAAAGTCATCAACTTTATCCTTAAATTGGGCCGAATAATATATATTTTGTATTAAATCATATGATTATATTTATTATTTAAGGTTATGTGATTTATAAAATATAATTTGGTATTTATCCATTTTCTATTATTTAAATATGATTTATTTCGAGATAATTGCTTATTTTGTAGATTGGGATATTTTATGGAAGATAATTATAAATGGAGGAATTAATCTACAAGATAAATCCAAGAAAATATGGATGCATTGAAGATAAAGATCGGATAAGCACGGAAAAGAGGAGTAAAGCAAGACAAAAGCCGGCAAGCCAATCCAATAAGGATTGGCGCCGACATATGGACGCATGCATGCATGGGGGCGCAATTTTTGTGCTCTTTTTCCTAAGATCGGTAGGGAATTATCCTAATTTATTTTCAACTCCTCTTGAATTTAGGAAAACTATTTCAGATTGGTTTAGGTTTATCCTATGTAAATTTTCCCCTATATAAATGTACACACACACGCCATATAGCACACACCACATTACATACAATTCATAATAAAAAGTCAGTTTTGATTGGAGCAGTTTTTACAAGTTCTTCAATCATGTGAGTTCTTGTATTTATTTTCTCTTAGTTAGTTTATAATTAATTTTCCCCAATTATTATTTATCATTTGAGATTATTATTTCTTAGTTAAAAGATGTAGATCTAGGATTACGACGTGAGGTGGTGGGGATACCTTGTCTATGAGGATCCACATACCCACGTCTATGTTTTATGGTCTATGTATGATTTTATTTCGATTTAATAATCGTGTTTCTAGTTGGTATATATAATTACTTTATGAGCTTCTATTTTATCCGATAAGTATAGAGGAACGCTAAGATTTAGGTTTTCGCCGTGTCAATCTAGCCACGTCTTTATGGTGTGATTGTCCATTAGAATTTCTTATCTTAGTAGGTATGGTACGCGGCTACGTTGCTCGTCTCGTTTTAATTAAAATGTGTAGTGAGGAAATACCGGTATAATACTCCTAGGTCGGCTCATGAATTGATCTTCCGGGACTTTCGGCGAGATCTAGATCGGTGTTATATTAGGGAATTGCGCGCACTTTGATTATACGTAAATCGTAGATTAACATGATACCTAAAAAGTTAGTGTTAATGGGACGGAGACTGATGCGATCGCTTAGGAAGTACGCCTGAACAAAGGAATGTTGCCTAGGTGAGGAATACGGTCAATATCGGCATCCCTAGTTTTGTAAGCGTGCAAGTCATATGAGATGGAGGCCGAAAAAGCGAAGTCACGTGATGTAGCATAGTGATCTGGATGGCCTACCCGGAGCTAGGTCTAGTTTAGGGGATGACTCCCGTAGCCAATATAAAGGAGATGCGAATCGGATTAATAGTTAGTAAGTCTAGTTTAGTTATATATAATATCTAGATCCAGACGATAATATAATGATTGGGGAGATTAATTATGTTGTACTTATTTAAGTTGTGTCGAGTTGTGTCACTTTACCCTTTTTCTGTTCTTTGTTGGTCATAGACCATTTCTATGTGTTCGGCATGTTTAATTAATTGTTTATATGATGACCCACAATTTGGTTCCCTGTGGGATCGACCTTGATTCACTATAGCTATACTACAATGGACCTAGTCCTCTTGCTAGTATTGGTTTTGGTGGTCAAGTATTTTAATTTCACTTGATCTACGTCATCAGACGTTTATGATATACATGTCGTGTTGCAAATGAGTGGGCTAGTTTTCTTTCTTTTATTTTCTTTTATTTTTGCATATCATTTAGTTGCATGTCATCTAGTTGCATTGTTTTTCTATTTTTCTTTTATTTTTCTTGAGGGTAGTTACTGTCGGCTTGCCGTACGCTACCACTTTATCATGTAGATTGCATTGTAATATCTTTTTTTCGTATAGTGCACCTAGCCCTACTGTTTTGTAATGTTCCATGTATAATTTCCACCTTTATATGGGCTTAATTTGAAAAATCTCTATGACTTCTTTTCCATGTATAATCCCCTATCATTATTAGTTGGAGTTTGATGTTCCTGTTTGCACATGTGGTCTATATTATTCTACAAGCTTCTGTGGCTTTATTTCTTTCTGTGCTTATATCAACCTTCCGTTCAGTTGTGTTAGACGCTTAGATGTTCTGTACTTTCCCTGTTTGATTTTTCCATCTGAAGCGATTCTATTTTGTGCTTTTTATGTTATATTCCCCTATTCCCCGAGATATTGCCATGTTTGTTCAAGTATGCAGGATATTTTCTATAGCACTTGTGAGCTTTCAGACGATATCGGTTTTCCGGTGGATGGTCCACAGTCTACTGATTTCTTCACGCATTTCTGGATCTGGATCATGACCACTTCCAGAATTGCCACCTTCGAACTACAAATCATCTAAGTTTTTCTTATTCTGCACAACATGAGGACATGTTGATCTTTAAGTGTGGGGGAGGGATTGCTTGTACCTATGTGGAAAAAATTGAACATTTTTAAAATTTTTCAAATTCGTCCCGAGCATGATTTTAGTTGGCTTACTTACTTGTTATATTCCCATACTTGTGCTGAGTTGACTAGTATTTTAGCATAGACCTTTGATAAATAAGCCTTTACTCGAATTCTTTTCACGTAAGCCTCTTCGATGACGAGCTGAACTTAGGAAACTGTACCCATTTAAACCGATGATGTTTGATTCTGGTTATCAGACCGTCTGCTTAGTGCTAATGTCATGACAATTGTAATATGTGTGTAGTTGGAATTGAAGTAGGAAGTATCGTGAATATACCGAAGCCTGAATGTGATAAGTACCACGTAACTTACTGTCAAATGCAAAAGTTGAAAAGTAAATGAAGTAATTGGGTGTGTCGGAAGCTAGTCGATGATTTGAGTGCGATAGGGTATACCACGTATGTCCTATACCACTATGATGACCAAAAGCTCACGACAGTCAGAAGAAGCTGCCTTATGATTTGAGTAAGGTAGGGTATATCACGAATGTCCTATTCTGCCATGACGGGCAAGAGCTCATTCTGATGTGTGTATAAATATGAAAGTCAATTGAATCAACTTACATAAGGAAAGTAGTATGAATAAGTGAAAGACTTAGTTATCGCGTACCTTATCCCCAGTATAGGCCAAGGTATATGTTGTAGGGAGTATCCTCTGGGTATAACTGAAAAGATTTCGAAAACACATGTATTACTCTAGTTATGATGTGAGTAGTTTTGTAGGGCGTATGTATAGTCAGGGTGATTCATTATCTGTATTTAATGGGTATTGGTTGGTTAGCTTGACTTTAATTGTCAAGTGTGGAATCGGTGGAAGTTGAAGAAGGCTTTGCACACACTACACATTCGAGTAATCGTTTATTGCATGGGATGTATGTTATTGATGCTAGTCGACCGGTTGTGATTTGATATATGGGATTTTATGTGGTTCAATGCATGAGTAAGCCTTGGTTTTCTTGTTTTGTTTTGCTCGGGACGAGCAAAAGATAAGTGTGGGGGAGTTGTTAAGGGTGATTTTATATGATTTATAACGTTATATTTTATAATGATTTCCCCCATATTCATATAATTTGCATAGAAATTAAGGGTTTAATCGAATTATTGAGCAAATGAGTTTTAAAAGTCTTTAAGTGTAAACTTGAGCTAATTTCGTGATTTTATTGGTGATTATCTATGGTTTTACACTTTGTGTGTTTTTATGGCTTTGAAGGTACAGTTACATGTCATGGAAAGGGATTGGAGGAGCTGAAAAGATACTTGATTGAAGGTAATGGAAGGATGAAGAAGGAGTTGATTCAAGAATTCAATCACATTGGAGGCAAAATCAGGCTGGACTGGCGTCCATATTCATCAAACTGGCGTCCAGGGTGTGCTAGAGTGAACTATCGTCTGATATGAGTGAACTAGCGTCCATATGATGTTAAATTGGACAGGATTGGATCAAAATTAGTGGACGAGCGTTCAAAATAAAGGAGGACGGGCGTCTGATCCAGCTCGGCCCGACTCGAAGTTTTTATGCAGAGTGGACTGGCGTCCAGACCCTCTGGACGGGCGTCCACGGCACCGCCTCAGCGAAACCGACCTAAAAATCTATATAAGGACGCGTTATTTTCAACCCTAAGCACCACAATCCGATCCCTGGCCGCCCCAGGCCCTTTGGGGGCGCCATAGCTGCTTTTTCCCACCATCATAAACATCTTTTTATCTTCCTTTTTATTTATATGATTTGTATTCCAACGATGGATAGAGGCTAAGCGTTTTGAACAAGCTTGTGAAGCCGATCGAGCAACAACTTGATTTCTTCTTTGGATTTGTTTTGTGAGTTTTATTAAAGCTTGTATTTTTATTATGCTTTTATATTGATTATGCAATTATATCGATGGATTGTTGCTTATTGATGTTTAATGTTGATGAGAATCGTTGTTAGACATAGATCACCGTAGTAAAGATTAGATTTTTAACCTAAAAATAACGAGAGTTGATTAGGTTGAATTTCTAGGTTGCTAGATTGAGAAATCTTAGACCTTGTTTTGGAAGCGTTAATCTTTAAGATCGAAAGATAGAAGATTAATAGGCGAATTATCTACGGGAGTAGGAATTCATACCTTTGATAGGTGAACCACATCTTTATCAAATCTTCACTAAACGATCTAGGGTAGAAATTGAGAGTTGCGAGATAGGTGGATCATAGCTTGTTCTTCGTTAAAATTAACTGAAATCATCTTTGTGCCTTGTTCTTCGTTGTTATCTTAGAAGTTTATTTTCTTTTTAGTTTATAGTTTAGATATCGTTTCCGCTTTTATCCTTCCTGGCTTTGGACTGACAATCCTCTGTCCAGTTTATTTTATCGTTTTTTTAGTTTCGTTTTAGTAGTAACAACCTTAGGAGATTTAATGAACTAGATACCCCGATTCCCTGTGATCGACTCCGGTATAATCGCTATACTACAATCCCTACACTTGGGGAGATACCGGATTTATAAATTTTATTACTTGTTTGCTTTGTTAGATAAAATCCGTGACAGTCGTCGTTAAAGCTACATCGGGTTACAACGCCATTTTAGGTCGACCTGCCTTATACGACCTGAGAGCCATTATTTCCACATTCCATAATAGCATGAAATTTCCCACCTGGTATGGTACCCATGAAGTGAAAGGAGACGTTGAGGAAGCCAGGAATTGTAGTTTGGTCACAATTAAAGGGAAAGGAGTCGGACAAGTGTTGGTCGAGGAATTAATTCCTGAAGATGAAGAGGATAAAAGCTGGGTTTCTGTCGATCCAACATAGGAGGTCCGTGTTTGGAAGGAGGAGAAGGGCCAAGGGGTCCAGATCGGGAAGTGGATACCACACCCCGACATGAAAGCTTTGATCGACCTCCTGGTCGAGTATCGAGACGTATTTGCTTGGAAGGCAGACGATATGCCAGGCTTATCGGCAGATGTAGCAGTGCATCGACTCAATGTCGACCCAAAAAAGAAACCGATAAGGCAGAAGAAGAGAAACCTCGCCCCCGAGAGGAAAGAGGCAGTAAAAAAAGGGGTTGATAAGTTGTTAGCCACAGGAATCGTCAATGAGGTATTCTATCCCGATTGGTTAGCCAGTCCAGTGTTGGTTAAAAAGCCAGATCAAAGCTGGCGAATGTGCGTGGATTTTACGGATCTTAACAAAGCGTGCCCTAAGGATTCGTATCCACTTCCTAAAATTGATCAATTAGTCGACTCGACACTGGGTTTCAAGGTCTTTGGTTTTCTAGATGCTTACAGGGGTTATTATCAGATTTTTATGGACCCTCAAGACTCGGAGAAGACCGCCTTCATAACAGAGTTTGGTACGTTTTGTTTCGTGACGATGTCATTTGGCCTAAAGAATGCAGGCGCCACTTATCAGAGAGCGGTTAACAAAATTTTCGAGAAACAGATAGGCCGTAATATGGAGGTTTATGTCGATGATTTATTAATCAAGAGCATGTCAATGGGACAGTTTCTTGTTGATGTTAGAGTGGTTTTCGAGGTGCTCCGGGCTGCGAGTATGAAGCTCAATCCGAAAAAGTGCACTTTTGGGGTTCGGTCTGGGAAGTCCCTGGGCTATATGACATCGAAAGACGGAATTCGAGCTAACCCAGACAAGATCGACGTCCTCAAGAATATGCCCGCACCTCGTAACGTCAATGAAGTACAACGGCTGACAGGTCGGATGGCAGCCCTAAACCGTTTTTTGTCAATATCAGCGCAAAGAGCCCTACCCTTTTTTAAGATATTGAAGAAGGCAAGTCCAATCCAATGGGACGACAAATGTCAGAAAGCATTCGACGATCTGAAGAAGTATCTATCTGATTTACCCACACTGTCTTCACCTCGGGAAGGAGAAAAACTCCTGGTTTACCTAGATATCTGTGAAGAGGCAGTAAGTGCGGTGTTAGTTCGAGAAGGAGAACAGGGGCAGGTTCTAGTGTAGTTTATGAGTAAGGCCCTACATGGAGCTGAGATCAGGTACACACCTGCTGAAAAATTAGTATTGGGTTTGGTTCATGCATCGAGGAAGTTGAAGCCGTATTTTGAAGCACACCCTATTGCTGTAATAACTGACCAGCCCTTGAAACAAATTTTAGCCAAGCCCGAGACATCGGGTCAATTAGCTAAGTGGGTCGTCGAATTAGCCGAGTATGACATCGAGTTTTTGCCATGAACAGCTGTGAAAGGCCAAGCTCTGGCAGACTTCATCGCAAAGGGATTATCGATTCAGTTAGAGCAGGAGAAGCAAACACCAGAGGAACGGTGGACAATCCATGTCGATGGTGCATCCAGTAAAGAGGGGTCGGGAGCCGGTTTGCTGTTGGTCAGTCCAAGGGGAGAAGAGTTACCATATGCGTTTCGATTTGAATTCAAAGCCACCAACAACGAGGTAGAGTATGAAGCCATGATTACGGGTCTGAAGTTGGCATTAAAGTTGGGGGTAGAGAATCTCCTAGTGTATAGTGACTCTCAACTCGTAGTCAATCACGTACGAGGTGAATATGAAGCCAAGGAGGAAGTTATGAAAAGTTACTTGAAAGCGGTCTAAGGGTTGATATCGAAATTCAAAACGGTTCACATCGAACAAGTACCTCGGAGCGAAAACAAAAGGGCCGATGCGTTGTCCAAACTTGCATCGAATTTCAAATCGAAGAGGAAGGTCCTGGTCGAAATGTTGTCAGAGCGAAGCGACAATGAGGTTGATGTGCAACCAGTTACTCAGGGATCGACATAGATGGATCCGATAGCTCTATACTTGAAAGATGGAATTCTCCCGTCTGACAAGTCCCAAGCCAGAAAGATTCGACTGCAAGCCTCCAGGTATGCATTGTTTGATTAAGTTCTTTATCGTAAATATTTTGTAACCCTATGGATGCGATGCGCCTCGGAAGAAGAGGGAGGATATCTGCTCGAGGAAATACATCGGGGGGTTTGTGGTAATCATTGCGGAGCTTGAATGCTGGCGAGAAAATGTAAGATGACAGGTTATTTTTGGCCATCCATGCAAAAAGATGCCAATCGATTGGTGATGAGGTGCAGAGCTTGTCAAGTGCATGATGTGGTGACACACCAGCAAGCACAGGAAATGAATGCCATCAAGTCGGTATGGCCGTTCGATGAGTGGGGAGTTGACATAGTCGGACCTTTACCTCGAGCTCCAGGCAATTTCAAATTTGTAGTCGTGGCAGTTGATTATTTTACCAAGTGGGTCGAGGCCAAGGCTCTTACCGACATCAAGGCTCAGACCATCAAAAAATTTCTATGGGAAAACATTTTGTGTAGGTTTGGGATTCCTAAGTATCTGATATCAGACAATGGGACCCAGTTTCTAGATGAAAGAGTGCAGAGTTGGCTGAAGGAGTATAAGATCGAACATCGAACAACCTCAGTGGCCCGACCTCAGTCCAATGGACAAGTCGAACAGACAAACAGGCAGATTAAATTTGGTTTGAAGAAGCGGCTAGAGGATGATGGTCGGGATTGGGTAGCTCAGTTACCTAGCATTCTATGGTCGTATCGAACAACACCCAATTCGGCCACGCAGGAGACTCCCTTTGCCATGGCTTATGGATGTGAAGCGGTAATACCTGCAGAGATCGGACTAGCATCGCCTCGAGTTTTGGCTTAAAACATTGAGACAAACGTCACCGATCTACTCCACGAGAAAGATAACATCGAAGAGAAAAGAGAAGTAGCGGCACATCGAATGGCCAATTACAAAAGAAAGATCTCACAGTATTACAATGCAAGAGTGAAACATAAATACTTCCAAGTAGGGGATCTCGTGTTGAGGAAGAATGAAGCCAGCAGTCAGGACCCAATAGGCAAGCTAGAGCCGAATTGGGAAGGTCCATACAAAATCTTGAAAGTGCATCCTAAGGGATCGTATCAGCTGGGAAGGTCGGATGGAAGTATAGTGCCTCGAACTTGGCACGCCACCAACCTCAGAAAATATTATGTTTAAACTGTTTGTTCACTTTATGACATTTGCAACTTTACTTTCATACTTACTTGTAACAGGTCGATGCGACAATTAATTTCGATGTCTTTTATTCAAATAATTTTCTTTTCTAATTATGCTTAACTGGCAAGCCCATGTAAAAAAGAAAAGGAGGCTGGAAGAAAAATGACCAAAATTCGACTTCAACAACGATACCCTGACACGATGAAGTTGGAGTAAAATAGTGAATAAAGCAAAGTCAATGACAGTGCTTATCTCACTCCCGACCTGCCAGTAAGCCACGATGCGAGGCAGTCGGAAGATCCCATGATGGATACCCTAGTCGACCAGTTCAGAAGCACTATGAAGTGCGACAGTCGAATAGGGAATTTTCAATTCGACCAAGTCAAAAGCCTGACGAGGCGAGAAAGTCGACTCGAGCTCCGACCAAATAGTCAAGTCAAGCCGATAAGGCAGTACAATGCTAGGTCGACTCACATCCAAGTGTATCATGAGTCATGTACTCATAATACACTTCGAGGGGCCACAGGGGAATTAAGTCCAAAGGACTACACCCCACAAGGCAACGTTTGAAAGGGAATTAAGTCGAAAAAGACTACACCCTGGACAAATAATCAACAACGAGAGAGGCATTCAATGGAAAAGCATATATTGAAATTTAAAAAATCAAAAGCGAAAATTGAAGATTTTTAGAGATCGAATCATTGATTCGACTCGACAAAGATCACATTGAGACAAATAAAAAGTTATACAACCAGATCGAATCAAAAGGTTCAATAAAAGATCAATAAAAGTTGTTACAACCAGATCGAATCAAATTGATTAAAAACGATAACAAGAAAAACAGCGTCAGGCAGCAGGCTGGTTTGAAGTACAGGCATCGGGGTCGGCTGGATCATCCAACTCGAGGTTCTCCTCTCTATCCCCCTCCAGGGCAGGGGTCACATACTTGTTGTATAAAGACACACCAGCCTTGAATTCTGTGAAATATCGACCGTATCGGGGGATGGCCTCCGGATCGTACAAGTGTGCCTTCTCGATGCTCGAAACTTCAAAGTCGGGGAGGACCATCTTGACCTGATCCAGTGCATTCGAGAATCCCCCCTTCATAGCCTGACTCATCAGCAGCGCCAGTCATTCTCGAGCTCTTCAGAGGCTAGGAAGTCCTTTTTAGCCGCCTCCAGACGAGTTGTAAAGCTGTCGACCTCAAGCTGAAGGTCGTCTCGAACCTTGAGGGATTTCGCTAGTTTAGCTCTCGCTTCATCGAGGTCAGACTTCACCTTAGCGAGCTCGGATAAATCTCTGCGCGCTATAGACAACTCGTCCTGAGCAGTGGCTAGGTCAGATTCCAGTCTGAGGCGTCGACCATCCAACTTTTTAGCTGCCGCCTTCTGCTTTTCGATCTCTGAGTTCAACCGGTCGATCGTCTCCCTTTGTTCCTCCAAGGCCGCCGATAGGGACTCAATTCTGGTCATAGCCACTTTAGCTGCTAGCCGAGCCTGTAAAAGAGAGTACTGTCAACATAAAAAATAGACAAAAGTATTAAAGTGAAGGGAAGTAAAACAAAGGCTTACAGCTCGGTTTCTTTTCATGAAGAAGTTATGCAGCTCTTCCGGGGACATGGCTTCCATCTCTGTAACGCTCAGTGAGGGGATCGGGTCGGTAGCATTCGAACTAGGAGGAGCGAGGTTACGAGTTTCCTTCCCGACTCCATGCCTCACTTGGGTTGTCTTTTGGCGTTTTCTCAGGACGAGATCTCCCTCAGCCTGTTCACTCACCCGAGCCTCATCAGGTTGATCTCTCAATATGTCAGATGTCGACACTGGGGTAGCAGATCGAGCCGGGGTCCTTTGACCCCCAGAGACTATTGAACCGGACACAGGTTTCTTTGATCTGATACCAGCTAGTTCTTGATTCTTTTTGGGGTCGACCTTCTTAGGGTCAGGCACTTTGCCCAACACCTCCAACTTTGAAAAGAATTCCACTGCAAATGCAAACACAGAAAGATCGACATCAGTATACGGTCAAAACAGAAGCAAGTAGGGAAAAAGAAAAAAATACAAAAGTATAGCAGCTCGACAGAGTAAATAAAAGTCCTACACAAAACTCGAACGTCCTCATCGAGTTCCAGATAAGCACCCAGACCCGCCGTCTCGACATCGGCAAAAGGATATAGAGAATGAAGGTTTCGCATTGCGACATCGGGGTTAACCCTCTCTAGAATCCTACACTCACGGGGGGCATCAGAGTCGAGCCTATCATGCATTTTTCTGGGCCTCCTGTGCCAGGTATGGATGTCGATATCTTCCAACCCATGTCAGATGAAGAAGAAGTGTGGCTTCCACTCGCCTTGAGATGAGGTCACTCTCCTCACAAACTCTGCGACCATAGGACGTCTCTGGAAATTGTACCATCCCGCATCCTATAGGCCTTGGATCGAATAGTACTGTCGAAATAGGCGAACTGTGAATTCGAACTTGGCTATCCGACATGCCAGTACGAAGCCCATGACGCTCCTAATCCCATTCGGAGCAAGTTGAGTGATGCAGATCTGGTAATGTCGAAGGACCTTTATGAGGGACGGGTCGAAGGGAAACCTCAATCCCTCTTTCAATTGCGCCTCGTAAATGGCACAAAACCCATGGGGAGGATCACAGGCATATTGATGGCTACCGTGAGACACTTTGATGTTTTCGGATGAGTATGGGATGCCGTATCGTAGACAGACGGCCTTGGCTTTCTCTTGAGTAAGAATGGATATGCAACCGTAGGGTCCTTGACCCTTCATCCTTGTTTGGCGTTTGACAGCAGGTCGAGAAGACGATTCTTCTTCTCCTCATCCTTCTTCTTCTTCTCCGGCTATTCTCTCACCGGAAGCAAGTGGTTGCCTAGAAATCGTCCTCTCCGCCGATTCCTCTTCAATCTCAACAAGTTCCTCCATATTTTGAGAGTCACTCTCACTACTAGACATGGAATTGGGAAAAGATACAAGAAATAAAAGACGAAGAAAGAATCTAGATGAAAAGAGAGCCTTACTTGTCTTTTCTGAGAAAACAGGCTGTTAGAAATAGCAAATGAGAGACTTCGTTTGCTTGGAATCTTTATATGCTTCGCAGTCTCGAAATGATTTGAAAGGGCAAGATTTGGTGGCAGTTATAGAGTTTGAAACGCGAGAATCAAGGATAAAACCCCTGCGTGGACCAATGAAAAACGCTTCGTTTCTTACACCCATTAATACTGATACAGTGTGACGTCATCCTACGACAGCCTATATCGGCTAGAAGGGACAGCTGTATTACCGCCTAAAGAAGACCGCGTGTCGAAAAGATAATTCAAATTTTCAGATCCGATGCATACGACGAGATGAGCTTCTCTCCGATCTGGGGGGCTTATGACGATACGGGATTCCACACCTCCACGTGGAATTATCTAACTAGTCCAGCTGGCATGTGGAAAAGTCTAAGTTTATCATCCACATCGGATCGAATACGAGACGAGTCAGAGAAACCACAGCAGCCAACGGATTCTGCAAGTGTCCCATCTCGGGCACCCATATCGGTGTTATCCGAGTCGATACCTAAGTTCTTGCCCAGATTCTTAAGCCCATTATCCAGAGGGTTACTTGGGCAAGGGGCCAGGCCCAGTAAAGGGTATTTATGTCAATAGACCAAACCGCCTTAAGTTTAGGGCAGAAGAAGGGCATGAGCCTAGAAATACACAGCTCCAGGAACTACGTAAGGCTTGATTCCTGGGCATTACACAGGATACGTAGGCAATCCAAGATACATTCTTGGACTCAGCCATAAAATACCAAAAAACACCATCTTTACTATATTTCTAGCCGTTCGATTCCTTCACAAACTTCATCCTTAGATTACACGTGGCCCTGTTAATCCGGTGGTGCATTATTTAGCATCATCAATATATATATATATATATATATATATATATATATATATATATATATATATATATATATACATATAAACGTATGTATATACATTTGTATGTGTATATTTATATGTATATATATATTAATATGTATATGTATATACATATACATATATATATATGTGTATATTAATATTAATATGTATATATATATATATATATATATATATATATATATATATATATATATATATATATATATATGTATATATACATATACATATTAATATATATATATATACATATAAATATATACATTTGTGTATATATATATACGGGAAATGCGCCAGAAGGAAAAAAATTGTCAAATAAAAGGATAGAAGAACAACATCCATTTTGTGTGGTTAATTAGGATAAATTTGTAATAGATGGACTGAAATACAATTTATTTTGGAAAAGATGGAGTAAATGTGTGTCATAGATTGGAGTAAATGACCTGCCATAAATGGATGGGTGATACTAAATCTGACAAATCAATTTATTCAACTTTTAAAAATAAAACAAAAACAGAAAATGAGTTCATGATAACCTTCACACATTTAAAACCTTTGACTTATACTATTGAATCACAACGTAAAAGGTAAAAAATTAAAAATCTCCAAACACTTTTACCTCCCACAGCTTGATACAACACTTTTACGTCCCGTTGTTACTTCACTCATAATTGTCACTATATATTGAAAATGATCCTTCTTATTCCGTTCTTGATTCATGTTTTACTGTCACTTCGCTCCTATATGTTGGAAATGATGTTTTTCATTGTATTGTTACTTTATTTGTGACTATTACTTCACTCGTAATTGTTACCGTATATTGAAAATGATCATTTTTATTGCATTGTTACTTCACGTATTACTGTTACTTCACTCATACATTTTACTAAATGTTGGAAATTATCATTCTTATTGCGTTAACGTTACTTCACGTGTTATTGTTACTTCATTTGTAATACATATATATACATATATATATATACATATATATATGTATGTATATACATATATATATATATATATATACATATATATATATATACATACATACATATATATATGTATATATATATGTATATATATAGTTGTATCCGAATCATACTCATGATTTTGTTTTTTGTTTTGTTTTTATTTATGTATTTCTTTTTTTTGAAAATTGGATAACATTTTTAGGTAGATTCAATTTCCTATAATTACTCCACATTTAGTTGCCAGTATTTACTTCCCTTTATTTACGTTTTATTTGTAACCGCCAATTATGGAAAAAAAAATACACGCATAATTATAAGATAGGGGTATTATCGGATCTTTAAATTAATTTTGAACATATTAATCATATGTGCACTTCTAGCCTGATTTAATCCACTTGAAAAACATTTATGGTAAAAAACTAAATTCTATTCCACTACTTAATATTACATTATTTATAACAAAAATAATGTAAGTCCGTTTGGGTTTTTCACACATATTAAGAAATTTTGTTCAATTGGTTTTGTGTCATTAATTTTGATAGAAAAAATTTTAAATGACATTTGATTGTTATTAATGCAAAATAGTGAGTGTGAGTGTATATAATGAATGGGGGGTAAAATGAGAAAAAGTAATAAATATTTCATTGATTTTCTTAATGGACTTACATTGTGGGACAAATTCAAAAGGCTAAATTGAGTTACACTTTGGGACGAATGTAGAATTTGTGTTCCATTCCACTGATTCTCATGTACCGAATACTGCATTCGTCCTTTTTTGCCTAAGTTTCCTTTTTAGGGAATTGGGAAGAATGACAAAAATATTTAATAAATTAGGGAATTTTTCATTGTATCTTTAATAGCCTCTGCATGTTCAAATGTTATTACAGTTTCAATTGTCACAATCAGAGCATGTTAAGTTGAATTGCAATGCAACTGCCATTGCATCTTCGACTTTCATTTCATCTCCAACTTTAACCGCAAATATCAAGAGAAAATAATAATGTTTTATTTTTATTTTTTTAATATTCCATTTTTTCATCTATGTTGAGCTGGTTTTTTCCTGTAACGTGCCTCTTGTAACGCCCTCAGACTTAGGGACTGGTAGCTCTAAATGAGTCATAAACGATTCGGTCAACTGTTTAGACCGTCGTCTTCGCTTGGTCTAAAAGGGACAACCCGAGTTGACAAGAACTTTATGTCTCACACTTATATGTGGGTGAATATTCTATTTCTTTACATATGTAAGACTTTACATTCTCTCCCCTATAAGGGACTGGCGTCCTCGCTAGGACTTGTCCCAGTCTCGTCCCTACCATAGTATTTCTATAGGTGATCACCACCTTCTCGCACGGTGTGACACTAAGGTCCGTTTAGTAGTCGGCTCAAAATAGTACCATTCTGTAACGTCCCCAAATCTTGAGTCTAGTAGCGCTAAATGAGTCATAAATGATCCGGTCAACTGCTTTGGCCGTCGTCCTCGCTTAGTCTAAAAGGGCTAACCCGATTTTACAAGACATTTATGTCTCACACTTATATGTGGATGAGCATTCTATTACTTTACACATGTAGGACTTTACACCTGACATGTTTTTTTTTCTTGAGGTTAAATTGATACATTTTGATTTTTTTGTCCTGATAAACAATGAACAATTGAAGGTAGGGATGTCATTTTCGATCCAACCCGGTCGATATCCACACGACCAAATGGGTAGGGTATTTTTAAGGATATGGTAGGTATGAATTTGATTTTTCAAAACCCGCGGTTGGTCGGGTATGTGATGGATATTTATTTGTTTTCGCCCGTCATAATACCCATCCGACCCATTATATAATAGATTATTCTAAGTTTTATATATATATATATATATATATATATATATATATATATATAATAATAATAATAATAATAATAATTTTGTTTTGGACATTAGACGAATACATTTCACCTTTGACCTAATACATTAATGAAAACAATCATTGAATCCACCACGTTTGTCAATAGTAAAACGATGAACAAGGTGTTATTTAAGTCGCAGTTAGAGCACATTTTAGATTGTGTTTTCCAAATATGTTGATTTGGTATTCTTGAAATATCGAAGACAAATAAGATCAAGAACTTGCCACAACAGAAATTGCTAGAGATATTGTTTCTTTGTCCTAGAGTACTATAGCTTCTGAATCAATTTTCATAATGAAAGACAGAATAAAGAAGAAATAATTGTATATGTGATGCTTTTAGAAATTCTATGTGCTGACTTCACTAGGTTTCCTCTAGGGGTTCTATTGATCTCATAATAAGTTTCAAACACCATAATCACTACAAACACTATATAAATTATTAAATGACACCACAATTTTATATGAAATTTTCAACATAAGAATTGTCCCTCGAATTTACGTGAACTTCACCCAGTGTGACAATGATAAGTAACGTCAGCATCAATGACAGTAAATTCTATACCGAACGGTTTTTAAGAGGACGTTTCTACCAGATTGTTTTCACATGAAATGTGCTAAGAAAAAATTATTGTGCATGTACTAAATGCTTAGTGGTAAATGAAAACAAATATCCATGGATTTCCACGGACCCGTGGATATCCGCATAGTGAGAATACAAATTTAAAATTTTCTACCCACATTGTTATGAGTAGGGTATGGTATAGGAACTATATATATATATATATATATATATATATATATATATATATATATATATATATATATATATATATATATATATATGAGTGTCAAAAGATCATAAATATATCACCATAATTTTCATTTTTTCTTCTTTTTATTCCGACATCCCATTTGATATTTTTTCCAACATCATTCTCATAAAAATAAGTGAAACAGTGGAACGGTGGATTATGGGTATATTAAACCGTAAAACACGGTAACGAACAATGAATTTCGGGAAGGGAACAATGAATTTGTCTTTCTCGCCCAATTTTTTCCCACGGTTTTGATACTTTTTTTTTCTCCCGTCATTGTCCTTCATTCTTACTCCTTTTTGTGTGTGTTTGTGTGTGTTTAGTGTTTTGGTTATTCTTTAATACTCTTGTATGTTAGTAACAACATTGAAAACAAACTTCTGCAATATTTATTGTAACAATTTGCACTCTTAGTTAAGGGCTTTGAAGCAACGAGAACACATAGCAACGTAGTGTCATATTAAGAATTCAGATTAATAAGAGAGCTCCATGACTAGAAACCAATTCCTTTTTCTCTCCTATTTCCATTTATATTCTCTTTTGACATTGACGAAACAAAATTCGTCTGGTGTAAAACCTGGGCCTTTATGATCCGGTGATAACTAGTGAGGACTACTAATCAAGAGAGAAAAAGAGAAAATATATGAAAGATGGGAAGTTTTGGGGGGTGATTTAGACTGAGCCTGGAATTTCACAAGGATGCCTATGTACTCAATTTGTATCCTGGAATCAAGTATGCCGTAGTTGTTTATGAATGTTTATATAGGGGGCAATTGTGCCCTAGGCCTGCATGGGCCAGGTCCAATGTGGACTCTATTTTCATGTTAATCACGTTAGAGATAACTCCGGGATTATCCCTTGATCTTAAGAGATAGTTATGGTATACAAATATTCATATCAAACCATAAAGATAGGAACCTTGATGTCTTGGGTCATTCCATAACAATTGTATAAGTAATATTAATACTCTAGCCGACTTGCGGCTTTGACCGAGCTGCATAGGTCTACCCTTCCTTGTCCTGACCGAACTGTGGTGGATCGAGGGCCGACCTGAGCAGCCTTCTTGAGGGTAGCTTGGCCTTTTGACTTATTATTGGGGCTCTTGTCCCTTGTAGTTAAAGTGCTAGGTCCGTTCTTGTTTTTATTTGGGTGTCACGTGTTCGACACGTGGTATGGTGAAATCTGGTATCGTCATAAGCCCCCCCAGATCAAACTAAACATTGGAGTTCACGTCAGATCTGCCTTGGATGCGGTTCGGCTATATTAACTGATTTTGAATTAACCTTGTTGACAGGTGGCAATACTCAGTTATGACGCCATTATAAATTTTCTGAAAAATTAGGCGTCTCATACTCCACGCTCCTTATGAGTGGAACGGTTTTCGAAAGCGTGTTAAGGGGTTCAATGTCAGGTATTTATACCCTATGTCATATCAACCATTACTTTGTCTCTTTTAAACTGATGACCCAATGGTACGAATTCAGATCCTCTCCGACCCTTTCATAAATTTTTGATTTGACAAGTAAGCTTGTTCCTTACTTAATCGCGTTTTCCTCTTTTCCTTGTTATTATTCTTGTGTTTATTATGGCCAAAATAACCTCAGCTCTGAAGCAAGAATAAGTTATTCAACTGTGTAGAGAATATAGGGTGGATCTAAGTATTTATGATTGTTATAAAACTGATGGAGATAACTTCAGATTCAAGAAATAGAAACAGATGCAATCAAACGTAAATAATCAAAGGAGAAAACAGAAACAAGAAGAACACAGATTTAACGTGGAAAACCCCTCAGTGGGAGAGGTAAAAAACCACGGGAAGAAAAGAGATATTTTATTATGCACTGAATTTTACAGATTTCAACACACACAGACAATGAGACAACAACTGTATTTATAGGCACAAATCCCTAAACCCTAGCCGCAAGGAATCTTTGTCTGATGCACCATAAATACCCCTACACGTGTCATTCTTTTAATGACACAGTATAGCTGTCACATAACAGAACTGGAAGATGTGGGACCCTACTGTATTCAAGTACTCAGCAGCCTTTCACCCCGTCGACGGTACTCGGCGGCCTTTTACCTGGCGACGGATACCTCGCAGACTCCACCCTACCGATGCACGAAATTGAATACACTTCTCACCGTGTCCATCACACAGCTGAGTCTTCAGATTGGTTCCACCAAAATGTAGAGTTTAAGTCACTTTACTGACAAATCTCCACCTTGACTTCAACTCTCCCTAGAGTCAAACAGATTGCATAAATAGATGTACTTGTACCAGATGCATTCGTCAATGCCAGATGTACTTGTACCAGACTATCTCCACAGCATCCACTCCACTGATCTGCCCTCAGTAGAGTTTCCAGAAACAGATTACAAGATTTGAATATTCGGTAAGTCCGGCAAAGCCGGAACTTACTCTATTTGGCTTGGTTTAGTGAACATATCGCCAGGATTCTCCTTGGTGCCAATATTCTTCACCACAACCCTCTTCTCATTCCTCAAGAAATGATACCTGACATCAATATGCTTGGTTCTCTCATGATGAACCTGATCCTTGGCTAAACATATTGCACTTAGACGTCACAATAATATCTCTGCCTGATCCTGATGCAACCCCAAATCACTGACTAGCCCCTTCAACCAGATACCCTCCTTAGCTGCTTCAGTAAGAGCCATGTATTCTGCTTCAGTAGTTGATATGGCTACTGTAGCCTGAAGAGTAGCTTTCCAGCTGACCACTGCATTTCCTAATGTAAACACATAACCAGTCATTGATTTTCTGCTGTCAACATCACCTGCATAATCAGCATCACAGTAACATGTGACCAGACCAGTATCACCTCCATAAATGAGACCAACATCAGCTGTACCTCTTAGGTACCTGAATATCCTTTTAACAGCTTTACAGTGTTCCTTTCCAGGTTGAGCCATAAACCTGCTGACAACACTGACTGCCTGAGCCAGATCAGGCATAGTGCATACCATGGCATACATCGGTCGCCAACCGCACTAGCATAGGGAACTTTTGACATATACTCCTTCTCTTCTTGGTGATCGTGAAGCATAAACAGACAAATGAACATTTGATGCCATATGAGTATCTATTGGTTTTGCAGCAGACATCCCAAACTTGGCCAATATCTTCTGCACATAACCCTGCTGAGACAAGAAAAATGTTTTCTGACTCCTATCTCTCTAGATCTACATCCCCAAAATTTTCTTGGCTGCACCCAAATCCTACATTTCAAATTCAGCACTGAGAAGATTCTTCAGATTTTGAACATCAGACTTCCTTGCTGCAGCAATCAGCATGTCATCCACATACTGGACAAGATAGATATATGATCCATCTTTCAGCAGACTGTAGTAAACACAACATTCATATGGACTCCTGTTGTAACCCTGCTGAAGCATAAAAGTGTCAAACCTTTTATACCACTGCCTTGGAGCTTGCTTCAAACCATACAATGACTTCTTCAACTTGCAAACATAATTTTCCTTGCCAGGAACTTGAAAACCCTCGTGCCGTGTCATGTATATCTCCTTATCCACCTCACCATGTAGAAAAGCGCTTTTCACATCTAATTGCTCAAGTTCCGCATCTGCTTTGTGCCACCATTGCTAGTAACACCCCGATTGAAGTGTGTCCGACCACTGGTGAAAATATTTCATCAAAGTCAACCCCTTCCTTTTGACTGAATCCTCTTGCAACCAAACGTGCCTTATACCTGACCCCTTCTGCCTTTGTTATCCCTTCCTTTTTCTTGAAAATCCATTTACAAGTCGCAACTCTCTTGTCAGTAGGTTGTTTGACTAATTCCCAAGTCTGATTCTTCAACAATGACTCCATTTCATCTCCCATGGCAGCATGCCACTGAGATGCTTCGTACCTGTCACTGCTTCCCTATAAGTAGTATGTTCAGCAACCTCTACCTCTTCTGCAACTTGGAGTGCATATCCAGCCAAATCATCATACCCATATCTCCTTGGAGGTATCCCAACATTAGATATTCTAGGCCTGCTGGCAGCTAGACTCTGCTGATCAATGTTTGCATGATGCCCTACTGAGGTCTCAGTAGGCTGGCTTGGATCAGATTCTGGTTCATTATCCAGATCGGTATAGTGTTGATTTGGGTCCACTGATTGTTGCATGTCAGTAGACTCCACCTGAAGCTCCACCTGTTTCTATACTGATGGAGAAGGGATTAAACACAGAAAAAAAATAGATCAATGGGGTCGAAATTTAATCCGAGGCTGTGGTTGGAGAAAGTTGGTTAGGCATCCCCGAGGTAGAATCAATATTTCTGTTGTTTGAGATTTTTACGCATCTCTATCTGACGTCACGACGGTAGCCTCAACTCATCTTATTACTGTTCGGGGTATCGTTATAACCTTTTCTTCAGTCGTTGTTAATCAAAATTTTGAAATCACGCCGTGTAGCTTTGTTCCAAACCCACATTTCGAGTTTCAATGGGAGCTCGGAAATGCCTATAATTTTGTCAATCGCACTGCCGAAGCATTCCAGTATGTGTTTCCACTTTTTGACCATAACTATGATTCATCCACTTTGGCTTTACCCCCTCATCTGAGGGCATGGAAACACTTTATTAATTCCCGAATCTATCCCACTAGTGACTTTTCTGGGGTTACTGATGACAAGATGCTTCTATTTTATGCAATAACTGTTGGAGCATATGTGGACTGGGGGATTTTAATATACAAGACGGAAATTAATTTCGCGGTGGAAAGACGTAGTAGAGGAAGGCCGATGCCTATTTCTTGGCTTATATCCAGACTGTGTGTTCATTTGAATGGAGTCCCTGAGGTTGCTACAGACGAGATTTATCCTTCTCGTGATTCTCAAATGGGACTGCTTCCGGTTGATACTCCCGGTTGCTCATCTACAATTTGATATGTTTTGGATGGAGTGAGTTTTTTTTTTTAGTTGTTGGTTTATTATAAGTTGGTTGGTAGTAAGATGTTTAATTTAGTGTTTTCTTAATTAGTAGCTTAGTATCATGTTTAATTAATTCCCTATAAGTTTGTAATAGTTTTTATTATGTTTAATATATATGTTGTTTTCTTTAATTTTATTATTTCAGTTCAATCATAGTAATATATGTTAGTAATATCATTTAAAAAACTAAAAAACGAGAAGAAAAAAAAGAAAAAAAAAATCATATAAAATTTTAATTTTTTTTCGAACCTACTTTTTTATTACTCACTGAACATCGGGACGATGCCACTTCGTAAGTGGGGAGTAGAGTTAGGTTAGTAAATAAAAATTAAGATTTTTCATATAAATTTATACTTAATTGCTTAATACTTAGTTTAATTTTTCTTGAATAAATTTAAGTAGATAATATATAATTAATATGAATAAAAATAATATAAATTGGTAAGAATAGATTTTTAATTAAGTAAAGTCAATTAGATATATTATAATTATATTATATATGTCGGTTTTAGATTTTTATAAGATTTTAAGTATATGTAACTATACATAAATATTATCGAGTAATTTTTTTATGAAATTTAGCAAATATACTTATATCTATAATGAAATGTTAGAATAATTTTCATTTCAAAACGAAATATGAATATGGAATCGGACTAGGGATGACGATTTTTGGCATAACTTTAAACAGGTATAGCCAAATAGCCTACCTGAATAAAATTTCCAATTTTTGTCCCCACCTCAGCCAAATAGAGTGGTCAGACCTCACTCGAAATAGCCATTTATGATTAAACCAATTATAACCGACCCTTAGCCTATTTTGGTCTACATTTCCTAAAATTCCCACGAGTTTGTACGTACTTATGAAAGGAGATGATGACATAAAAGCTAAGTATCGATTCAAAAGAATGGTATATGCTGAGATTGGAAAAGTTAGATAGGTATTAATATATTCGATCTCACCTCATGAAGCTTGCAAGATAGTCGATTTTGGCAATGAGTTCGGGTATGTTAGTATTCTAAAAAAAAAAAAAAAAAGAGAAAATCTGAAAAATAGGTGAAATAATATTAGGATGTTATTAATCGAGATATTTTTGATCAAAAATATGAAGGTGTAAGTACGTACGACTTGCTTCTTTCTCTTTTGATTTCCTTTTCTATCCTTTCGATTAACCAACACCCTGAGCCTAAAACGTTATAAGCCATTTTGCCAACTACTTGACTTAGTCCATGATTCCAAATATTTCATATAAGTTGAGATAGGAGAATAATTCTAGAATTTTAATTATATTTATTAAGTAAATTATGTAGAGTTTCATTTAAATGATATTTGATAAATAATTTATCTAAATTATATACACTTTTTATCTTGTTAATTTCTAAGAAAGATATAATTAATATATTTATAATATTGAAATGATATTTTAGTGACTTGAAATTTAATCTACCAAGTATATCATTTTTATTGTAATTTTTATATATTACCGCTTATTTTGCTCGAGGATGATCAAAAAGCTAAGTGGGGAGTAGTTGATGTATAACATTTATATGATAAAAATTACGATATTTTATATATTTTATCAACTCTTTCTATATAAAATATAAGAAATTATAACGATAATCTTATGTAATATCAATAGTTATGAATAAGTCTAAAATAATATAAAAATCTAGTAAAAGTAATAAAAAGTTATAAATTTTGTACCGGTTTAGTAACCGGAGTGTCGTGTCAGATTTACGTGGGTATTTTTGGTGTTTTATTGAAGATTTTTAGATAAACCAAAACCCCGAGTGACGACACTTTTTGAAGTTAAAACATGTCTTTTGAAGGAAGTAAGGAAGTGCCACGAGATTAAGAATTCAAGTGGATCATCAATTCGTAGTATTATTATCGAATTATATTTTCGACGAACAAATGACCCATCAAAAAGGCATTTTCTGAGGAAGAGTCCTTCATGAAAGTTATAGATATTTTAAAGAGCTTTCCAACGCTTCTTGAATTATGTCATTTGGAGATCCAGAGCTCAAGTTATGATTTTATCAAGTTTCAGATCAAGATTTGGAAAAATGCTACCCGGATCAATCCGGATTAACCCCGGATCGATCCGGCTTATCTGATAAGGAAACATAATGATGATTAATATGTGGTTATGCAGAGGATAAGCCTGGGAGATAATATTTTTTATTCCCGGATCGATCCGACCTAACTCCGGATCGATCCGGCCTTGAAAATTTCTCCTATAAATACACCATTCATGCAGTCTGTTGGGAGAGGTACCAATATATATATACTAGCTTATATATATATCTTCTAATCTCTTAAATTAGTAGTAGTAATGTATATATTACTAGGCATTATGCCATAAATAATGTAGAAGCCGTAGTATCGTTGTAATGCTTGGACGGTTATCGGGAGTTCGATGTTGAAGAAGTTGTTGTAATTTCTGGAGAATACGGCCTCTAAATCAGTAGTTGTAACCTGGTAATATTCTAAAGTTTTATGTTTGTTGTTTTTATGTTTTTCTTTATAATGTTAGTAGGCTAAATCTATAACTAGACAAGATATGTAATTGAAATATTTCGATCTTTTTGGTAAAATGGATGATGACTATAACTAAAATTGAATTTGATGTATCTTTTTCTACTTGAAATGTATTGAAAATATTCGTATTGACGTAATTAACAAATATGAATCGCACCATAACCTAATGACGAACTAAACGGTGAAGTTAGGATATGAGAAAAAGGTAGAAAAAGCGGAGGGTAAAAATGGCCGAGTGAAAACGTGACAACGGAATCCTATTTCCTACCCGGGGGTAGAATTGTTTTATCTTTTGAAAAGAGAAACACTTCTTGAAATTATCTGTACTCGAGATCTAATTACGTTAATTCACCCGTTCTGATCAAGATCCTTAACATTGACCGCATGACAAAACGGAGTACCTAATCTTTTGGATGACATTGGACAGTTGATGAGACATATGACAGTTTCGTACGCTCGTGTGAGAGGGAACTGTTGAGCTGAGGAGTGCACCGTTTCACATATTCAATTGGACCTAATAAAAAGGAAGAACGAGCACATCCATTAAACTAAAAAGATTGAATAATTCAATTACATATATCTTGGCTAGTTCTATAATAATTATTAGTATTTAATATATTGGTATATATATATATATATATATATATATATATATATATATATATATATATATATATATATATATATATATATATATATATATTTATTTTACTATTTGTGTATTACTATATATATTTATGTATTTATATATATTATATTAGTTTAGTTTTAATTTATGCATTTATTTTCTCGTTTATTAGTATAGTAGTGACTCGTATGATAAACCCGCGATTTAGATCGAGTTAATAATAGATGTTTGGTGTTTAACCACACTTAAAAGAATTACCACGTTCCCTGAGGATTCGACACCTGACTCACCATACTAGCACTACAATTTGACCCGGTACACTGCCGGTAAGGATTGTAATAGTCTAGAAAACGTCCGTCATCCACTGAGTGTCTTTTTCAGTCGGAATCTGTCAGCAAATTCTTGTCCTTCGGCTTGAGCTCGTCTTGCACTGTCTAATTCAGCCAAATGTTGTCTCTTAAACTGATTGAAAATATAGCCTGCCCAATTGAATTCTATTCCATCCCAGATTATGTTCATGAGATGAATATTTTCATCTGACAGTATACTAACTCCTTTGGATTTCCCAATGACGTGTTTGCTGATCCATTTGCTGAGGTGTCCAAATTCTGGCTTGATTTGGTCTACATGAATACCAGGTTCGATTGGTTCTGTAGAAAAAGTAAGTAGCTCAAGAAAAGCTTCTTTTTTCAATGGTAAAGTAGTCCAATCTGTTGTTGTCACAGTTGAATTTGTGAAGCCAAAAAGTGTCCTTATGACGCTTTCATTGAGAACAATGCGATCTCCACGAACTTTGGTCATCAGAGAGTCCCGTACCAAACGGATATTTTGCCAAAATTGCAAAATTCCTTCTACATCACGTTCTTCTTTGAACTTAACTTCCAGAATGTTTCTCAAGCCTGGTTGTTTCTTAATTTTATCACATACCCAGCTTGCTAATAGAGTGTTTTGACACAAAGCTTCATACATTTAAAATGTCAGTTCATCTAACTCTGTAATTAATCTTTCTTGTTTTGATTTTTCTGAAGTGGCCATGTTTGAGTGTGAACGCAAAAATTGATTTTTGAGGAGAGAGATTTTGTGGGTTTTGTATTGTTTTCTGGAAAGGAATGAGGATTTTGAATTTTGATTAGAAAATAATGTGAACAGAGGTTGAATAAATAGGTAGGAAATTCTGGCGGTTGAGTAGTACAACTTTTCAAATTCCATGATGGTTTTGGGTAACCGATGCATGTACTGTCCTGACAATCGTGGGGTGTACACGCGAAATCCTGCCAAAAAGAACTGCGGTAATTTAATGCGACATAACCGCTGTTGATTTTATCATATCAACCTTTGACTAAATTTGACTGGAATAGAAACTGATGCTTGGTCAGTTTTAGAAATAATGTCCAGCTCCATCAAATTTTCAGTTTCAGTTAATCAGTTTGAGATTGTTGATGTCAATGACTAATCTGTAAGTGAGCGCACCCAACATAACAAAGATTAATCCCCTTGACGAATCTCTGGGCTTAACTGATTTAACTGACTTTGATTATTCCCAACTCAGTTCTTAATTTGGCAAATCTTTCTTTGTCCAATGGCTTTGTAAAGATATCTGCCAACTGATCTTCAGTAGGTACATAAAGAACTGTTATATCCTTTTTCTCTGCATGATCTCTTATAAAGTGATGACGCACATCAATGTGTTTTGTTCTTGAGTGTAACACTGGATTATCAGTGATTGCAATTTCACTTGTGTTATCACATATTATGGGAATTGTTCCTTCTTCTATCCCATAATCTCTTAATTGTTTGTCGATCCATAAAACTTGAGCACAACAACTTCCAAATTTGCTATATACTCTGCTTCAGCTGTTGAAGTTGAAATTGAGTTTTGCTTCTTGCTAAACCATGACACAAGTCTGTTTCCTAGTAACTGACATGTGCATGATGTGCTTTTTCTGTCCACTATGCATCCAAAGATAATCTCGAGTCCGAATAAGAAATCAGCTTGAATTCTCCTTCTTTTGAATACCATATTCCAACTCCATATGTGTCTTTCAAATATTTCAATGTCCTTTTCACAACTGTGAGATGACTTTCCTTTGGTTTGGACTGAAATCTTGCACATACACCGACAATAAAAGATATGTCTGGTCTACTTGCTGTAAGATAGAGTAAGCTTCCAATCATCCTTCTGTAGAGTGTTTGATCAACATCTTTGCCTTCTTTGTCTTCGTCTAGCCTGATGTTGGTCCCCATTGGTGTAGAAATTCCAGTAGATTTTTCCATACCAAACTTTTTGATAAGTTCTCTTGTATACTTTGTTTGGTGAATGAAAATTCCATCATCTAACTGTTTAACTTGTAAACCAAGGAAGTAATTTAATTCTCCCATCATACTCATATGAAATTTTCTTTTCATCAAACTTGCAGCTGTTCATTTTCTGATCCAAAAATGATATCATCAACATAAATTTGAACAAGTAGAGTATCTTCTCCATTCTTTATCCTGAATAAATTTTTGTCGATTGTTCCTTTGATAATTCCATTGTCCACCAGAAACTGAGATAGAGTTTCATACCAAGCTCTTGGTGCTTGTTTAAGTCCATATAGAGCTTTCCTTAGTCTGAAAACTTTGCAGCTTGATCTTTGATTTCAAATCTAGGTGGTTGTTGAACATAAACTTCTTCTTCAAGAATTCCATTTAGAAATGCGCTTTTAACATCCATCTGATAAACCTTGAATTTCTTGTGAGCTGTAAAGGCAAGGAATAATCTGATTGCTTCTAATCTTGCAACTGGTGCAAAGGTTTCATCAAAGTCTATGCTTTCAGCTTGAGAGTATCCTTTAGCTACAAGTCTAGCTTTGTTTCTGATGATATTCCCATCTTCATCAAGTTTATTTCTGAAAACCCATTTCGTTCCAATGATATTAACATGAACTGGTCTATCTACCAATTCCCATACATGATTTCTCTCGAATTCATTGAGTTATTCTTGCATAGCTAATATCCAGTCTGGATCTTTCAAAGCTTCTTCAATTTCTTTAGGTTCTGATTAAGATAGAAAACACGCAATCATTGCATCTAATTGATGTCTTGTTCGAACGCCAGTTTGAGTATCACCAATTACTTGTTCTTCAGGGTGATCTCTCATCCATTGATATGTGGGTGTTTGCATCAAAGGATTTATATCTTGTTCGACTGGTTCTTCAAGAACTGGTTCTTGAATTTCTTCAGTTGGATCAGGAACATGAAGTTCAGGTGTGGTTTGATGAGTAGTTGGAAACTAAGACTGATCTTGATCTGAACATTCTGAAATTTGTAGTCTTTCAATGTCAACTGAAACTGGTTCTGGCATGACTGGTAACTGAGACTGAGAAACTGGTTCTTGTCGGTCTTCAGTTGTTTCACCTGGGAAGTTTGGTTCATCAAATACTACATGTATTGATTCTTCATGCTTGAGTGTCCTTTTATTTAGTACTCTAAAATCTTTGCTGACACTTGAATATCCTAGAAAAATTCCTTCATCGACCTTGACCGAAAAACATGAAGTTGATCTTTTCCATTATTGTGTATGAAACATTTGCTTCCAAAAGCATGAAAGTATGAAACATTTGGTTTTCTTCCATTCCAAATTTCATAAGGAGTCTTCTCATGTATTTTGTTCATGAGAGCTCTGTTCTGAGTATAACAAGCTGTGTTAACTGCTTCTACCCAATATCTTTCAGGTAGTTTAGCTTCACAGATCATAGTCCTCCTAGCTTCTTTGAGCGTTCTATTTCTTCTTTCAGCTACACCATTCTGTTGAGGTGTTCCTGTGGCAGCAAGTTGGTGTAAAACACCATTTCCTTCACAATATTCAATTATCACACTGTTGAGGAATTCAGTTCCTTTATCAGATCTTATCTTCACAACTGAAACTCCTTTCTGATTCTGAAGTCTTTTGAGTAGTTCTGTGAGTCTTTGCTTGGTTTCACTTTTCTTGGTTAAAAAGATTACCCAAGTGTACCTTGAAAAATCATCTACTACCACCAATGTATACTTCTTTCCACTGATACTTATTGGTGTAATAGGTCCAAATAAATCCATGTGTAGCAATTCTAGATGTCTGGTTGTTGAATGCTGAGATTTGGTCTTGAAACTAGCTTTTGTTTGCTCTCCTTGTTGACAAGCATCACATAAGCTGTCCTTCTTATATGATATATCTGGTAGTCCAATGACTAACTGCTTCTTAACAAGTGTGTTGATGTCATCAAAGTTAAGATGACTCAGTTTCTTGTGCCATAACCAACTGATTTCTAATTTTGTATGCACAAGCAAACAGGTTTCAGCAACGGCTGTTGTCCAATCTATTACATACATATTTTCTTTTCTTCTTCCGGCTAGGACAACTTGATAAGCTGATTCGCTGACGACAACGCGAATTCTTTGTCGAAAGTAACTTTGTATCCCATATCACAAAATTGATCGGTGCTTGAGTAGATTGTAGTGTAGTCCTTCTACATAAGATACATTCTTGATTGTAAGTCCATTCCTGATTAAGGTGCCATAACCTCTGGTGTATCCAGGTTTGTCTTTACTTCCAAAATTAACCTTTGGTCCATCCTTTGCAATAAAATTACTGAGACAGTCTTTACTCTTTGTCATGTGTCTAGAGCAACCACTGCCAAAGTACCATATATCCCGCAATAAAAATTAGAAGTTTTTAGGTACCCAATTCAGTTTGGGTCCATGGGGGTCGCTTGTCGGTACAACTCGGGAATATATCCTTTTGGGATTCTTCGGATATTGTTGCACTTGTTTTCATATATGTAAGCCACACTCCCATAGTTCTATGTTTGGACTGTGTCTTATTTATATGATCTCTCAGATCTTTTGACTGAAACTTATTTCCATGTTGCTTTCTATTATTAAAGCTAGAGTGATAACCATCATTCCTTGTGTACTGAGGTCTGAACTGACCTTGGTACTGGAACTTTTGCTGAGAACTGAGATTAGTCCTCTGCTGAGTCTTGGACTGTAACCTTTGATAGGTTTAATGTCTGGAATGATTGTTATTATCAGTTTTAGCAATAGATGCAGTAAAATTCCAATCATCATCAGTGGGATATAGTCTTCCTTTCCCCCTGAATGTGTGAATCTTTGAATGATTGACATTCTTGGATTTACTCTGATTGTAATTTTTCTGGTTCTTGACTTGATTGTTTTTTTGTGGACCTGGTAGTTGATTTCCCAGTTCGGTTTTCTTGAGATACAGCCGATTTACCATTTGGTTTTCCTTTGTTGGTAAATCTGGTTGTTTTCTTGGAAAACTGATTTGTCCTATGTGATACTGGCTTTACTGGTTCAACAATTTTCTCTGTTTGTGGAAGTGTCTCAGCTACAAACTTGATACCAGTTTTAGTACTAGGTTTGACGGCTTTGCTGGTTCCATCCTTAGAAGATTGCTGTGTATCAAATCCTAAACAAGTTTTGTCTCCATATGGTTTTCCTGATTTGAATCCAGTAATTGAGCTTGATTGAGCAAATGATTCGGTTGCTGCTGCTGATGCAGTAGACTGATGCTGAATCTTTTCTTTATCAGTTTTAGTCAGTTTCAACACTTTTAATTCAGACTTCAATCTTTCAACTTCAAGAATTAGACTTTCCTTCTCAGCTTTAATTGATTCATAACCAGCTTGAATAATTACTAGATGATTCATCAATTCATCAAGTGTTTCTTCTAATTCTTGATTTTTTGGATTGGAGTCAGTAGTCGAAGAACATGCATTTTGCATGGAAATCTGAGCTGAGGAATATATAGAGTTTGATTCACATACCTCATTTGTATCTTCCATGTGTGCCATTAAAGCTGTGTCATCTGATAGTCTTTCAGTACCAGCTTCATAATCTGATTCATCTCCAGCAATGAGTGCTCTTCTACCAACTCTTCTTGGTGGCGTCTTCTTGGTCAGTTCTGGACATTCAGCTTTATAATGTCCAGGTTTCTTGCAGTTGAAACAGAGATATTCATCGTCTTTTATTTTCTCAGGAGTCCTTTTGATAAACTTCTGAGTGACTGGATGTCCACTCTTCCTTCTTCGAATTCTGTTCATCATTAGAGCCATTTGTTCTTCCATTTCATCTAATTCATGAAGATTGCTAGATGAGTTTTCTTGAATGTCATTTGATGCTGCTGCAATTGCTGTGGTTTTTGGTTCTTCCAGAGCTTTGATTATTGCAGCTGTACTGTAAAATCTTCACTAAATTCATAAGCTTTCAGGTCTGAGAAGATTTTGAATGAATCTTCTATGTCAAGTCTTCTAGATTCTTCCATAGTAGAGACATTCATCTTCCAGCACATTGGTAATGCCTTCAAGATTCTTGTGTTGATAACTTTCTTAGAGTATTCAATCTTGAGTAGATCTAATTCATCCATGATAGCACTGAATCTTGTTTCCATCTGGTCAATAGTTTCTCCGGATTTCATCTTGAAATTTTCAAACTTTTGTTTTGCAACAGAGATCTTGTTTTCCTTAAATTGAATCGTTCCTTCACAAACAAGTTGTAGTTTGTCCCACATTTCCTTGGCAGTTGTGCATTCTTTCACTTTCAAGTACATGTTGCTGTCAAGAGTTATAAGAATAAAGTCCATAGCAACATTGTTGAGATTGTTTCGCTTGCGATCATCACTGGTCCATTCGGATTTGGGCTTTGGAACTCGAATTTGTCTCTCACCATCAGTTTGCATGTGAGTGATCTGGATTGGTCCATCAGTGAGTACATCCATCATTTCATCATGAGTAGCTGCTAGAAAGGCCTGCATACGACGTTTATATTCGTCAAATATGTCCATGTTGCACATAAGCATCTGTCTTGCATATTGATTGTTATCCATAGTGAGTGAGTGAAAATTGATTGTTTAACAACTGTAAACTGAGATTTCAAATGAGAACAACTAGAGGAGATACAGAGCAATTGATATCTTATCAAAGAAACACTCCTCTGATACCAATTGTTGGTCCCTTGGAAAGGCTAACACAAGTTTAGAGGGAGGGGGGTGAATAAACTTGTCCCTAAAACTGGATTTAAAACAAATTAAGGTTCAGTTAAACTTGTGTGGAGTTAAGCTGACTAAGCTGAGTTTAAGTCAAACTGACTTAAGCTTGAAACTGAGTCAACCGGCAGCGGATTAAGTTTTAGCCTTTTTCTTGATCTTGTTATTCTCCGTGAAAACTGAGTGTAGTAAACTGAATTCTGATGAATGTCAGTTGTGAACTGTGAGGTGTATAACAGTCAATTATCAAAATGCTGTAAATAAATGCTGAATAAGTAAGTAAGTGCGTAAAGTAAATAAGACAAGTATTATAAAGGTTCCAGGTGGTGTAATCCTGTATGTCCTCTCTTCCCCTGTGGTGCGGAGGAAAATTTCCACTAGAACTTCTTGAGGTGAACTGTTACAAAAAGTCCTAAACAATAGTCCTTGGCTAATCCCTAGCGTCACTATCTAAACAGTTGTAGAACAGGTAGAATTGTTGTTCTTCAATTGCTTGAACACTGATCCTTGGAGGGTTGAATTGCCTCTTCACCAGCTACCACCACAAACACAATCTACCCGACTGCTTGTCACAACTGTCCTTGGCAAAACCCTCCCGGTTTGCTTCACAGTCTAGAACCTTTGATGTAAAATCAAAGTTGGGCTGAGAATCAATAAATTGATTCTTGTTTGTGGTTCTTCAAAGTGTTTGTTTATTGATAAAATCTGTGTAGCTTGAACACTTGAAGAATTTCTAGATATGATCTTGTTATAGCGCTGAGATGATAGTAATTCGAATAAAACGACTAATGCACAAAATTGCTTGATAATACTTGTTAATTCATTGTTTTTATCCTTGGTGCAAATGTTAGGAAATCGACGCGGGAACGCAGCGGAATTCAAAAATTTATTTCCTATCGACCCAAGATCGACTTTGTTTAAGCAATAAACAAACAAGTAGTAGACGGTGGTTACCTTGGTTGACCTAAAAGATCGACGCTTTGACCGTCTAAGGAGAGTAGTTCGCATGTAGCCGCCCAAGTGTTCGGCCTCTACCGCCGGTCCACACGAACAGCCCCCGCCGGAATCCCATCATGGATTGCTATTGGAAAACTCCGGTTGCTAGACCGGCCCTTTTCCCCTCTCTCCAACTCTCTATAGGATGCTCTCTATTTTACACAAGAACTATTAGTTCTTGGAATTATGATGTACTAAAGAGCTTGACACCCACCTCTTATTTATAGTGGTTGGGGCGCCCCTACTAGGTGTGGAGGAGAAGAAAACCTTTTCCCAATAAAATAAGGAAAATATAATTGATTGATTTATCTCATTTATTACAATATCTCATAATAAATAAATCTAGGATTTTGTCAAATCTTATATTGAATATTCCCAAGATATTGTCAATATCTTATATTGACTATATTTATCTTATTACCATAAATCTATTTTTCCAAAATTTATTAATAACTAATATTAATATTATGGTAGTCTTATTAATTAAATTGCACAATCCAAATGTATCCTATACACAATAAATTGCGCCAAACTCATTGCCAATTCACGTGTTGGCCATTATTTGCCAATTCACGTGTTGACCACATATATACTATATATATATATATTTAATTAATAATATAACACTATGATTAATTAATTTGTAAAATACATGTGTATCATATACACATAATAATTTCGACATACATACATCATATGTATATTTAATTAATCAATATAATTAATATGTTGTATTATATTTATTCATAATAAATAAATACCACCGTATTAATTTACCACTATAACCTTTATAGTATCCAGATAAACTTTCCTTATTTGGTTATCATCTATAACCACATTTTAATCCGACTAGATGTTCTTATGTGTGTGACCCGATAGGCTTCCGAATATGTTGGCCGTAGACACAAAGTGCAAATTACGAAAATGCCCTTCATGCCTAACGATCACGGGATATCGTCTAGCAACACACCGTGACCCCCAATCATCGGAAGAGTCAAATGCAATGACTACTACCTTTCATGTGAAACAGTTACCGTGTAAGTTACAATCCTATCGCTGTAATAATATCCATACGGTCGTTAGTCGAGTGTCAATACATCAACGACCGTATCTTATAATCTGGATATCATGCTCTCTCGAAGTAACCCGTTTACTCCCACTTTGCAAAGATTCACGAGAGTAAGACATTCCTTATAAGAAGGCCATTTCGGATATTCGATCCCAATCATAGGATACGCGATTCCCGGACGACCAATCATGTATACTCCGCATGCTTCAGTATCATACTCAATCACTACCGCATGATCGCCCCGTGGCTAGGGAAAACCTCAATAATGTCAAAGCATGACAATCCACACCGTGATGCCATGAAGACTCCGGTCAAAAGGATAATTACACAAACGTCACATAGTGTGACACTTATCCGTATAAGTGGGTCAGTCTAATGTACGCATTCTATAATACACGTCAACGTACAGTCCAAGTGTCTCTACACTTCGATAGACGAGATCTATCCCTGCCCTTAAAGACAGAAGACATCTCATACGTGCTAGTCTGTTTATACTATCAATGCCCCGTTTAATAGTACATCACCTAGAGACATTTAAGTATCAAACTTATTAAAGTGATTAGAGATCTCATCAATCATAATCGCCTATCATGGTTTCTCTATCACGCTTTAATACTAAGGACGTTATCATATGACAATTCATAATTGGTTCTTTAAAAGAACATATATATGACAACAGAAAAGCCATTTAATCTATGTATAAGCATAAAGAAATAGTAGAAATGATCCGACCCGGTCGGATCCGGTCCAACCCGATTGGGTTTAGGACACTAATAGTGTGAGGTCCAACGTTCATCTCGTTTCAATTCCAACTGTATCAACATCTCTCTTGTAACGGCTATATTTTCTGACCGTTCTGCTGTGTCAGTAACTCATCCAATGAAATTGCTTCTTTTATAACGTTCGACTGTACGATCAGTTTGTTGGATGGCTGACTTATAAAACCGAGTTTCCTTATCAGTTTTATACTGAGTTTATTGTTTGTCAGTTTCCTAACTGACTTGGAGCGTTAACTGAGATTTTACTCTTCTTCAAATATCAGTACTCAAGTTTTCATCTGATTATAATTGACTTAATCAGAGTACACCATGAATCATTATCATCTTAGAATTCATTGTCCTTATGATTCTTAGGTCTTCATACAAGATCCATAAAGTCGATTCGTGTCACCACAATCTTGCACGAAGTCTAACTTTACGAGCTCGACTTGTAATCTTCATAATCGAGTTTGAACCCTCAGTTCTTCAATCTTTAATAACTGAGTCTGTGTCCCTCCGTTCTTCGGTCTTCTATATAAGCCAATTGAGTCTGTGTCCCTCAGCGAACTTATTTTCTTTAGTTTGATGCTGGTGTATTCGAGTCAGCTTCTGTGTTAGTGATTTCCGAGTTTTAGATGACTTCCGGCTTTTCGGTTTACGACACACTAATTATTACGAGTGCTTGTCCGATGTAACTTATACAAATATCAGACTCTAATAAAACCTATACATTCAGTTCTAGACATCTTTTAGCTTTTCACTATAACAGCTAGCTTCAGCACTTCATCAATGGGGTTAAGATAATACTTTAAACAAATATGATGAATTATCATCAAAACATAAATTTTATTTCCAACATTGTGGATGATCAAGAATAGATGAACTTATATGATGCTGACCTGACGATCCAAAGTTGACAAATAACCGAGTGTTCCATCTAATCAAACTTACTTTGATGAACATGTCAAAACCACCAGCATTGATAAAGGGGGAACACCAGTAGAAGCAGTTGAGCCTCCAGCACATGGAGAAGAAGGACAATCCTCACAAGGACTTGGAAATGCCAGTGACTTTCAACAATCTCTCTCTGATCATGAGATTGAAGAAATTGAAGAAAAAGAAGAAGAACAAGTAGAAGAGAAAGAAGAGCAGGCTGATGCATCAGCACCAGCAGAGCAAGATCTAGACAGAATTTTCAATCTGGATATCAACCCCCTGATTGTAGACATGGAGAGGCAGTTCATAAGCAGGCAAAATCTCAAGACTGCTTTAAGGAGTGATGAAACCTCCATGAATCACAAGATTGAGGCACTCATCTATCATATTAATGTTCAAGATGAAGTAATGGATAGGCAAGGAGACTTACTTTGCAATGTACAGTTTCTCATTCCCCACAATGTTCAATCAAATTAGGAGCATCTAGCTGAAGTGCTTGAGGAGAAACTCAAACCCTTGGTGGACACCTTGAATAAGCATACTGAGCAAATCCAACACTTGGATGAGATTATGGATTACTCAAGGAAGAAGCTCAACACCCTCCTACAAGTATCTGGGGCAACAAACAAAATTCTGAAAGAAAGGTATGGTGATGACAAAAAGGGGAAAGAAAGCAGCAAGCCTGAAAGCTCCAGTGGAAAGAAACGCCCAGCAGACAAGGGCAAGGGCATCAAGTTTGAAGAAAAGAAGTAGCAAGCCTTTTAATAAATCATTTATCATTTTGCCTTGGAATGCTTTTAATGAACTTGTCTTATTGCCCTTAATGGATGAATAAAATTTCTGAGTTTTATTCTATTATTATTATGAAAATTTGCATACTTATGTTCAGGCTTATGAGGGTTTTGACATCATCAAAAAGAGGGAAATTGTTAGGAACATTTTATTATGTTTTGATGATGGCCATACTAGCTGTTATAGCAAGCCTGAAATAAGTTAGAAATCTCCGTATAAGTCTTTACTTAGAGTCTAACATATTGTATAAGTTGAGTTAGACAAGTATTGTACTAGTTGGTATGATGGCTAAGTAAAACAGAAAACCGGCAGAGTAAAAGCAGCCAAGTACCAGTAGAGAAGCATGAAGACATATGGTCTGACTTATAACCAGGGAAGTCTGTGATGACCTTGGATAATTCTAAGTTAGATTTCAAGTGATGAAATTTATTGGTTAAATATGGTGTACACTGATCTCACCCAAATCAAGGATCAGTGAAGTACAAGGACTCTTGTAAACTCAAAGAAATCAAGAAAGCAGTGAACTGGCAAAGTGAACCGTCTATTGGCTGAGTAAAGACAAAGCAGTAAAGGAAGAACTAAACAGCTAAGTCAGCAGGAACACTTAACCGTTCAAGCAACATTCAAGTGAAGAAACATCTAAGTAAACTATACTTGTTCTGATTATGAAAAATAAGGAAGATTCAGAGGATCAAGCATTCAATGCATTATCAATCAAGAATCAATCAGGGACGGATTTTTTGATAGATGTTTGAAGAAAATCCGATCACTGAAATCAAGGAGAATATAATTAAGGGGGGATCAAGAATTATATCAAGGATTAATCCCCACATTAAGTAGCCAATGGACCGAAATTCAAATCAAGGATTATCAAGGCTATAAATAGAAGGCATTGACAAATAGGAAAAACAACGATTGAATTACATAAGAACAAGCAGAAACTCTGTCAATTCGAAAAGCCTTATGTCTGAACGTAAAGGAAAATCTAGAGATCAGCAATCAGAACTCAAATTCCACATCCAAGTACTGAGATTGATCAACAGAATCTGTGAATCCAAGTCACACCAGTCAAGCAACTGAATCAAAGCCATCGGAGAAGGAGTTGTGATTGTGTTAGCTGGTGAAGGATTTGTTCTCAAGGAGAAGTGTTGAAGACTGAGTCCCTGAAGCTTTTGAAGCTAGGGAGTGATAGTCTTGGAGATTGTGAAGCTTGTGTAGTCCAGGACAATCTAACTATTGTATCAGGACAATCTAACTATTGAATTCCTCCTTTGTGTCTATTTACTTTCAACACTTTACTTTACTTCATTTACTTACTGCATAATTCATATTTTGTGTGTGAATACCCTACTTTGAAATAGCATTAAAAGAAGGGACTTATCCACTGCCTAAAGCTTTTATATCATGAAAAGCTTTTGAAACTCCAGTATAGTCATTCACCCCCCCTCTGACTATACTTTTACCATTCTCTTGGACCAACAATTGGTATCGGAGCAGGGTTCCTAGTATCAGAACCTATTCAGATCTGATTTCTGGTAACAAGGAGATCACATAGTTTCAAAGTAGTTTTCAAATTTGTGCTTTCTAAATATATCTCTTATTTGTACTTATGGATTCCTCAAATTTCATGTCTAAGTTACCTATATTCAATGTTAATAATTTTGATGAATATAAAATAAGGATGTTGTCTCATCTTGCAGCAACTCATGAGGAGATGCTGGATGTAATCAATGATGGCCCAATTAAGATCACAACTATGATAGCCACAGGGGCAGATCAAGGAAATAAAATAGACAAACTCAAGAAAGATTGGACCAAGGATGATAAGAAGAGCAAATCTCGATTTTGTTGCAAAAGACATGATCTTGAAGACTCTAGATAGTAATATGTTCATGAGGATCAAAGATTGCAAAATAGCAAAAGAGATGTGGGATAAATTATCACTGATCAATGAAGAATCAGAGGCAATCAAGGAAAACAAATTGTTTGTTGCAAAACAGAAATTCAAAAACATCAAAATGAAGACCGGTGAATCCATTGATCAAATGGATAACAGATTTTCAAACTTCATCAGTGAACTGCAACAACTTGGACATACATACCCACAGAAGGAAGTTTGCCCAAAAATCTTGAGAGGTTTACCTAAAAAATGGAAGATCGTCACATCAGTACTCAGAGGAACAATAAATATAGCAAATACTGATACTTTTACTCTGATGTCTCAATTAAAGGCTCATGAATTTGAGTTAAACGTAGTTTTGGTGTGTAGGGGGACGGCGCTATTTAAAGATGATATAGTCGGCATTTACAAAAGGCGGTGAGAGGATGTCTCTCTCATTGGGCGAGCTCTGATGGGCGGGCTTAGGCTGAGGCCGTTGCGAGCTCCTTCACTTTTAACAGTCTTATATATAAATTTTTGTCTATTTGAGCAGTCTTTATCCGAGCTGATGATGGGTGATCTGGAGACGAGCAGGTCGCCCTCAATGCTCTGAAATGAGCTGGACATTGTTGACCGACGTCTTTAGCCAACGATAAGAATCGTAGAGGCGTGAGGCGAGTTGGGTTATTCTTGACTTGGTCCGGCTTATGATGGGGTGGACTAGCTGGGCCGTGGGGTTTATCCTTTGCTGGGCTTATGCATGGGTCAGACTTCGGATCCACAGGCTTTTGTCGGGCTTGGTATATCAATGACCCCATACTAATTGATTTATTCATGGTGCACTCATGAATACGTCAAGGAGTAAGTTCTTATTGATTCACCGTATGCCGAGCTGTGTGCTGTTGAGCAACCTTGTTGATGCCTTGCCAAAGCAGATGGGCTGAGGTGAATAAACGCTCAAGGGCGTGTTTGAATGGTGCCGTGCCAAAGCGACCGGGCTTAGGTGCATAAACGCTCAATTTCATGTCCGCAAGGTGCCATGCCAAAGCGACTAGGCTTAGATGCATGAATGCTCGAGGGTGTGCCCGTAGGGTTCCATGCAAAAGCAACTGGGCTTAGGCGCATAAACGCTTGAGGGCATGTGCATAGGGTGCCATGCTAAAGCGACCCGGCTTAGATGCATGAAGGCTCGAGGGCGTGTCCGTAAGGTGCCGCACCAAAGCGACCGAGCTTAAGTGCATGATCGTTCGAGGGCATGTCTGTAGGGTGCCATGGAAAAGCGCCTAGGCTTATAAACGAATCGCTGAATGGCAAGTTCCCAATATGATGTCGTGCCAAAGCGACCGGGCTTCAAAAGATTCGCTCCAGGGCGATTTCTCAATATGATGCCGTGCCAAAGCAACCAGGCTTATATTTGTTGATATTTGACAAATAGACGGGCTATTCGAAGTAGTGCTATGAAGCAACTGGCTAAGTCTAGCCTTGTCGAGATTCCCTTGTTAAGAGATGTGGTGATACGCATGCTGATAGTTATTCGTGATGGGCGAGCTCAAGAGGACGCTTTTTTATCACGTCTAGCGTAACATATGTAATTCGTCAGGCCACGATCTTTAATTGGGTGGCAAGATCTGATAATGGCTGAGTCTATGGTCATATTTTTCGAAAAGACGTGTCATTATGATTCAACATTTAAAATGGCTCCTCTTCGATTCCAGCCTCTATATGAATGAGAGGGCTTCTTAGTTTGAATACTTTTGCAAACTCGAGTTTTTTCGCAGTATACATGCTGAAGGGAATAATGAGTGCAGTTAGCTGATGAACCCTGCTAACAGTATAAGGATAGCAGCATGCTGAACGGCTAACATAGGACAGCGGCCTGTTGAAGCAGTCTAGTACAGTGTAACTAACAATGTTATTTAGTTATAGTTTGTAGTAACCGTTTGTAACTAACTTCTAACTGATTCATGAGGTTTATGAAGTTATAAATACCCCATGTTCAGATACATTGTAATCTAACTTGTAATTTTCAGATTATCAATAATAATTCCACATTTTACTTTCAGTTTATTCTATAAACTTCATCAAGTTTCGCTACTCAAAGATTCGGCAGTTGCTAGAGAATTCCGACAAGAAAAAGATTATTCGGCTGGTTTGTACTCAAGCTTTGATCCGTTTATGCGGAATAACTTAGGTAAGCTTGTTGGTTGCCTATTTTATGTCTGTAAACATGTTGGTCCTGATATGAAGGCATGTATGTGCTTGATTTCTATGTTTTTGTGATGAACGTCATGGGTATGATGCCAAGTAAGCTTTGTGGCGTTCATAGTCATTCCCAGGTTTAGGCAAGCTGATGTGTAGCCATGCTTATCTATTTCCAGTTTGCTACAAGCTTTTTTGTCTTGATAGATAAAATGGAATCTACCGAGGTACGGGCTGAGAGGGCCAGACGTGCTTGTGAGAAAGCCCAACATGTGAAATTGGAGAAGGCAACTTCAGAAGCCGAGAGTCTGCTGGTTACTACGCCCGTAGACAACTCGTCTACAATTACTCATCATGGAGTCCAAATACTTCTAAATCCGAGGTACAAAGGATGATGGGCTCTGCTAATGTTGCTCAAATATGGGCTTACAGAGAGACATGGCCAGTGTGAGTTCCTAGGCTCAAGGGTCGGCACTAAGTTCTTCACGGACTGTCGATGTTGCGGCTCTTATGGAAAAATGTGCAAATGAGACCAATTTAAACACGAGTCGGAAGAACCAGAAGACCGCGGGTGTTGTGAACATGTCTGTTGCCACGACAGACATATTGGATCTCCTCAAAGAAAGCTCTTTTTGACCAGGATTGAGGCTCAGGCTCTGGGGGCGGTTCTCAGCGGCCCAAAAATGAACTCTCCTAGGGCGAGCCCTTTTGGTTACAGAAAAACTTTCGTTGTCCTAAGACCCGCGAGGATGGCATGCTGGTCAGGGAGTCCATAAAGAATGATCCCAAGATGAGGCATTTGCGTTCGGATCAGCCCGACCCAATGAAGTTGGCTGTCGGTGAGGGAATTGCTGAGCCCGTGATGATGTCCGACCAACTGGATGATTTCATGGCCAAGCCCACCGGCATTGTCAGGATGGCGGGAATTCTCGCCCGCCAGGTAAGATTTTACTATTCATTTTCTATCGTGGATCCTATTTGGAAGGCTACCCGGTTTTAGTTGTTACTATTCTATTCTTTCCTCATTTCAGATGGAAACTGCAGACAAACAATGCGCGCCGGATCTTCTCTTAGAGGAGACTAAACTGGCCTCGTGAGAGAAGGAGGCTACGAAATCCTTGCAGGAGCTGGAAGAGGCTCAAAGCCGAATCTCTATTGCTGAGAATCTTGCTGACAAAATTCAGCATGAGGGCAAACTAGCTAGGATTGCGGCCTAGACAAAACTTTTCAGCCTCAAGTCCCTGAACGTGCAGAAGGCCAAAGAATTTGATGATGTGATGACCCGGATGCACGGAAAACTGACGAAGGCCAAAGCTGCTGTTGAAAAGGACGGTGAGCAGGCTGTCGGGGTGGCCTATGAGTGGACAACGCTTAAGTCCTAAGAGCCATGTATGCTGAAGAGGGAGAGCGAATATGTTGTTGCAGACTTCAAAAAGTCGCAAGAATTCAAGGCGCCCGTATCTAGGGAGGCCGAGAAGTGCTTTGATCAAGGCTTTAATCATGCGGCGAGATGTATGCTGAGAGATGAGGAAACCGTGCCCTTCCATAGAGTAGCTTTCGAGGTGGGCTAATCTACGTCTGTTCGATCTATCTCTGCGGGGTTTTCACGCAAATGGGCCTTAAACTGGTGCCGACCTGAACAACTTAATGAAGAAGCAGCCCGCAGGCGCTGAAAATGGGTTCCGCCAGAAGTTGAGACGATAAATGTCAATTATTTGGTGGACGATCCACTTGCGGTGGGTGATGCTGAATAATCCAGCCCGCCGCATGTCGTGAATCCGGCTGGTGGGAGTTTGGCTTCCCCGGTAGTGCTTCCGGCAAGGATAACCGAGTGTGCCCAAGTGATGGATGAGATGCTCGCTTCAACTGCAGCTCAACTCGATGCTTTGATTAAAAATTAGCCCATTAATCTTGATCTGTGATTCTTGTATGAAAATATTGACTTGACTGTAAAATTTTTCCTGCTCGCTATTTTCGGAATTTGTCCTATAACAACTCACCTATTATTTCTTTTTTTGGCCGGGCATTTTTTCCTTTTTCTATTGATATTTGTTTGAGCTCGTCTTTGAATGCTTTTATTCTGCCTTTTGATTTTTCTTGAATGTTTGAGCGTCGAACTGTCGAGCTGACATAGCTAGTAGCATAGTGGCCCCCTTGTTTTTGGCATGGTCGAGGGGCGTTTAGAGCGTTCTCGAAGGAAACAATTCTAAGCTTTCATAGTTGGCCGGAATAAATGACCAAAGTTTTATGCTGAGAGCGTTTATGAGTGGTGAGGTTGAAACTCGAGTCGTCTCATGTACTTCGTGTAAAAAACAACCAAAGCATAACGAGGTTGAAATGCGGCTCGTTCGCTTTGTGTAAAAAATGACCATAATGTATCGAGGCTTATAACAGAGCATAAGTGAATATGTTGAAAGTGTAGTAATGCCGGTAATATTAAATTTGGATAATGTTCTGAAAAATGAGCTCATCATGCCTTATGTTTTGGCGAGGTTGAGCGCTACAATGTGAGACATCAGAGTGAATGGAAGTGAGGTTGCTCGCGAGGGAGTGGACCATTGATTTGGAACAACCAGTGTGCTCAATGAATTTCTCTTCGTGCAGGGCGGGCTGGGACAACTCCTTTGTGGGGCATCTTTTCTTGAGCCTTATATTTATCAAGAACTCCTTGGGCGACCAGTTTTTCGGCTTTTCATTTTAGCAAGAGGCACGAGTTGGTGTCGTGCCCGTGATCTTTGTGGTATTCGCAATATTTGGTCATATCGCGGTCTTTGCACTAATCATGTCTCATCGGGAGATGATTAGGGAGGTCGTCGTTGACTTCATTCATAATCTCTTCAATTGGAGCAGTCAGCGGGGTGTACAGCTCTTTCTTTAATTTCTCGGGTCTCTCGATATCCCTGTTGCGGCTCGGACCCTCCTTAACCGAGTTGGGATCTGCTTGTCTCTTCTCTCATACGGCGGATACAGAACAACTTTAGTGGCAAAGAACATTCTAGCCAAGGATAGCATTTGCTGTAAATTTTCAGGCGGTCTGAGGGCGAACTCGGCTTTGAGTGGTCCTTTGATTAGGCCACTCAAGAAACTTGTCACAACCACATTGTCGGTGAGACCCATTGTCTGATTGTAAACTCTAAAAAATCTATCTAATATCTCTGAGTGGACTCAACAGCCTCCTGTAGAATTTCATAAAGGCCCTCTAGGGTTTTTTTAGGCTGACCCGATGACCTGAAGTCAGCACGAACTTGTGATGTAGAAGATCTACAATAAACGGATAACACACGAGCTAATCCAAGCTCCGAGATAATATCATTCACAAAAGAGAAGATGGTTCAATATTCAAGATTACAAAATATGACCTGGCAACTAGGAGACTCAATTATTTATAGGCTAATAACCCCATTTTGGTACCCTAAGCCCAAATAGCTAACCACTTAATATAACATAAATGAAAATAGTATTGATTAATAGATGTGCTACATCATCTCCACCCCCTACAAGAAAGCTCGTCCACGGGTGAGTTCATTGGTGATGGAAAATCAAGCATGTTTAAACTCCCGAGCTTACCAATAAATCCCATGGTGGATCAATTTCATTCACCACCTTATGGAAAAATTTCAAGGTTCTCTTAAATTGTCCATTCTTACCCACATTGCTCAAGTATAAAGAGATTGTAACAACACTTCGCCGAGCCATGATGAACGTATTGCAATTGTTCTCATCATTCCATCCCTCCCATAGAATAAATTGTCCACGACTTTTTTCCAACTGTTGTTCCAAGCTTGCCCAAACACATTTCAAGAAATCCTGTAGAAAATTATTGTGTAGACCTATTCCCCTCTCAAGAGCATGCAATGAAGCTAAATGGCCAAAACTAATAACAACATTGACCAATAACTTTGCTTTTCTGGTGAATGCTACATTATACTCCATTGAATGATGAAGCCGGCTACACTGACAAGGACACAAGGACTGTTTTTTCCTACTCACCACCTTTGTTGGTCTTTGTCTAACACCCTTAATTGGCAAGGAAGCATACACATCACACAAGTGAAGAACCTTAACACAAAATCCATCCTTATTGTTGCCACCATTGATCTGACACTGAGGAAGCTCCAAACAACATATAAGAGAAGCTAAAATGTTCTCTTTACAAACACCATGAAACCATAAGGCTCCCATATGAATGCGACAACTGATTCGGTTGTTTGACTTCAAGAAAATCACCATCACAAAACGCACCAAACTATCAAGTGTATTATCCGGCCATGAACACAAACATGATACATTTATCTTAGAATTTTTGTCTTTTAACATAATGCAAGAATCCCAAGAACTATCTTTTTGACCCACAAGAGTATATTTGTCCCATCAATTCGCAAAATGGTGCAATCCATTAATAAGCCAAAATTAAAATAGAAATATTTACCGAATTTTGCAATTATCGCTATATATGGAATTCCACCCAGATCAAATAAGAATGTTACAAACTCAGCAATGGAATTAATAGAAACCATATACTCTGTAACGCCCCGTTACCAGATACTAAGTCCTTATCCAGAAAAGAAACGTTCGGCATGCATAATATTAAATAAATCTAATATTACACGTAAGCCTCTACTACATCGTATCAAATAAAGAAAATGGAAGCAAAAGACTCGGGTAAAATTCTCCATACAACCAAGAATAGAAAGAATAACTGAAGGGTAGAAATGTAAATCATTACATTGAAGAAACCAAACGAAACCAAACGTACGAAAGTTTCCCAAAGAACAACGTATCTAATGTATATAAAAGATAAACATAATAAATAAACGCTTCATCTCCGGCGTCCTCAAACGTCGTCATCAAAGTCCTCATCAAGCTCATGATCAACCTGTTCATTCTCTCCCCCAAACACATAAGAAAAACAATGTATTTGAGGTAAGTACAAAGTACTCAGTAAGAAGTAGAAGCTACAAATTAACTATGCTTCTTTAACAAGTTTTATTATAAAAGTTATCTTTATGAGACCGACTCGATCTAAGGCTCACTTTATGTCCATCAACATGTCATGAATATCTGTTTCTAACTTAGCTTATCTTTGTTACATATGCATTTTGGGGCATTACGCATGGTGCTGCCCACCACGAGACATCTGGGTGCAACCTATTGATGGATCACAACAATAGCCGCGGGCTACTCCCGATATTATACGCGTTTGGTGAAGTCCCTCCACTCCTGGTGCCCTCTAATGGCCAGCAAAGTTATCCATCCATGAGTACCCTCTACTCCTGGTGCCTCTAGAAAGGCCAGCAAGTTTACTCATTTTATCCGAAAGCCTACACATTGTGATATAGACTTGTGCCTTACCGAGATTGACATGATGTTTAATCTTATTACTATGCAAGTATGTAATTATTAATGGTTATTAACTAGCCTCCTAAGTGTATTCAAGTAAGCTCCCTCACAAACTCAACTCTCTTTCTTAGACCTCTAGACACGGACAAGGCTAGCAATTACACAGACATTGATGACTCTTGTTCATCAAAGCACAAGCATTTTCATTCCCTTCCGACGGCCCCGAACTTCCACTCCCTTTAAGAGTACGTCCGGTGCTGGAACCAAACGCATCAGATGCTCAATAGGGGCTTGTTCAAGCTTAATTAATGTTATTAGATCAAAGGATTAACATTTAGGATTCAGAATAGATAAAAATCATCTTTTTCATCAAAAGGGAGGTCCAATGCGCCCACACCGGGTTTAGTGCGCCCGCACTAGGCCTCAGAACGTAAAAACTGGAAAATTTCTCACTCAGTGCGCTAGTACCAGAAGCCTCTATACGTAAAATACAATTTCTGGCTCTCCAGTGCGCCAGCACTGGGCTTGGTGCACTAGCATCAAGCGCGGCAACTTCAAAAAACTCAGTTTTTGGCCTCTAATCGATCCCTAATCTTTTCCAAACTTGTCCAACATCATAATACTCAGAAAAAGGCATAAAAACACAGCTTTTATCTATCATAACATCTTTAGATCCTTAGGCAAAACGAAGGTAATGATTCTAGCATAATTTCACCCCTAAAACTAGCATAAACTCTACGAAACCGTAATTAACTTGTAGGAAAACCTTATTACCTTTTGCAAGCTATTCCAAATTCCAAAACTCAGAAGAGCAGCAGCAATTCAAACACCTTGTGGAGAAACCTATATGATCAATTCGAATTTGCATCAAAACCGATCACATGATTTTGAAAACAACAACTACGAAAGGTACGAGATTCAATCCTCAAAACTCAACCAAGAACAGCAGATAGGTCGAACTAATTACCTTGAGAAAAGCTCCAACTTTCTGACACTGAAACGACGCACTTCTCACGATGATTCCAACGCTTCTCGTGGATCTGAAAACGGTTGAAAACTCCGTGAGATATTGTAGAAAGTCTCTTTGGCTCCTCTCTTGCTCTCAGCCGCATTTTTCGCAAGAACATAGAATAAAATTCTGATCTCTAATAGGTTTTTGGTATAATGGGAATTATCCTTTATTAAATAGGCTTTTCCACAAATTACAACCTATTTCCTTAATTACCATTTTTCCTTAAAATCAGATTTCCTTGAAATATATACATATATCTCGAAAATATATGTATAAATATCTTGTAAAACTTAACTCCAATAAAATAAGTCAGAATAATAATATTTTGTTTTTGTAAAATGACACTCTTCTCTTTCCCGAAAATCGGAATATTACATTCCTTCCCCCTTAAAAGGAGTTTCGTCCTCGAAACTTGATCGTAATCAATCCATTGACCTCCTTTAGCAACTTCTTCTTCAACACAAACCAAATCTGAAGCTTCACTTGTTCCCCACGGTAACAAAACTGCTCTTGGCAACCTCATTGTCAAAAGCTACTGGTTCCCAAACTGTTCCAAACCCTTGCACATGCAACCGACTGACCAAACACTCCTGAACCACTGAGCCGCACTAACTAATCCTCTACCAAACACTTCAGCCTTATCTAATTCACTGTACACGGATGGTATGCATAAAGGTTTCTTAAAAGGTTTTGACACTCACGTATTAATTAATGTTGATATAGCTATGTTACCTCTTATTAATGTGCCTAAAAGTTAGTTCATTTACTTAACTACAATCACAACGTGAATTTAATTCATGTCATAAGAATATTTTAAGAAAACAAACAAACTAAAAGGTACCTGGTATGGCTGCATTTATAGCAAACACCCTTGTTGGTCGAGTTGCACCTCCATTGCCATTTCCTTGACTTTCCTTTGTGTTCCGCATAGGACACTGCCTTGCGTAATGTCCGGGGTCTCCACAATGATAAAAACAATTCGTATCTGCCCGACACTCTCCAGAGTGATTCCTTTTACACTTTGGACAACCCACTGCGCTACCGGATGACCTGGCCGCTTGAGGTGCCGTAACCTTTTTCTCATCTTGCTGATGAGGTGCTTCTTGATCTTCTACTTGGCTACTTTCCAAAGGTCTTTTTACTCCAATGACAATGGTAGGCTTTTTCTTGAAGGTCTCAACTTCCAAAGCTTTATTCAATAATTTAGCCATGTTTCTTGCCATGAAACCCAATCTACCAGATTGTATCTCGTAGGATAATCCTTCTTTGTAGAGTGCCATCTTCCTCTCTTCAACCTTCATAAGCTCAGGGTAAAACCTTCCCAACTCGTTGAACTTGTTGGTGTACTGAGATACCATCATATAATTACCCTGCTTAAGCTTTAAGAACTGACTTGCCTTGTCTGCTGCACTGTTGCTGGGAAGTACTCATTGTAGAACATAGCTTTGAAGCCTTCCCAGTCAGTTACTTTTCCATTACTACTTTCCATGGAATCAATCCACGCTTCGGCTACGCCCAAAATAAAACCAACTGCCAACTGGGTCATCTCAGATTCAGGGACTTTAACATTTCTGCAAGCCTTCTCGAAACATCTTAACCACTCTTCAGCTTTTGAGTGTTCCATATTAACAAATAAATCTTGAACTCTGTTCCTTCTTAGCCTTGTGTACCAATCAACTGGTGGTGCCTGCTCAAAAGCCGGTCTAACTGGTGGGACTGATGGGTACACTGGAGGGTATCCAAAAGGTATTTTCTATTGATAAGGCTGTTGTTGGTATGGGGGCGGTTGAGGTCAAAACGGCGGGAGCACTTGAGGTTCAGTCTGATAAGGATAATATCCCCGGTGATATTATGGTGTATGATGAGGTTGGTGGAAACCAAAGGGTGGGTAATCAAAGCCTTGTTGATGATCAAAACGTGGTGAAGAGGGTATAGTAGGTCGAGGAGTATGACCTACTGGTGGAGGATAAAAGGTCTGATGCTACTAATGGTGGAAAACTGGTGGAGATGGGTGGCTTAGCGATGGAGGATAAACACTGACTGGTGGAGGGTATACGTTGGTTGCTGGGGGTACGTAAACCGGTGGAATGTCTCCTACTATGGTGACACGGATGGGTGCTTCCCCGGGTCCTCCATAGATGTAGGTATATCTTGGTTCCTGGTTAGACTGAGGTCGTGGTGTTGCACTCCGCTTTGGTCGTGGAGTACGGTTCTGACGAGGTCTTGGTGTGTTGGTCTGATGAGGGGATGGATTCTGCCGAACAAAACCACCTTCTACAACCGGTGTTGGACTCTCCCGTCGTACTCCTGAAGCTTCTACACCCACTCCGGTTCTAGTGAACACCATCTTGATGATGAAAGGAAAACCATAACGTTACTAAAGGATCTAAAGAAATCTTATCTTAAAAGAAAGGAAGCCTAAAAGACGATTTTCTTTGATACCAATTGTAACGCCCCGTTCCCGGATACCGAGTCCTTATCCGGAAAAGAAACGTTCGGCACGCATAATATTAAATAAATCTAATATTACACGTAAGCCTCTACTACGTCGTATCAGATAAAGCAAACGGAAGCAAAAGACTCGGGTAAAATTCTCCATACAACCAAGAATAGAAAGAATAACTGAAGGGTAGAAATGTAACTCATTACATTGAAGAAACCAAACGAAACCAAACGTACGAAACCTTCGAAAGGACACTAAAGGAAAATACAATGTTTCCCAAAGAACAACGTATCTAATGTATATAAAAGATAAACAGAATAAATAAACACTTCAACTCCGGCATCCTCAAACGTCGTCATCAAAGTCCTTATCAAGCTCATGATCAACCTGTCCATCTTCTCTCCCCCAAACACATAGAAAAAACAATGCATTTGAGGTAAGTACAAAGTACTCAGTAAGAAGTAGAAGCTACAAATTAACTATGGTTCTTTAACAAGTTTTATTATAAAAGTTATCTTTATGAGACCGACTCGATCTAAGGCTCACTTCATGTCCATCAACATGTCATGACTAACTGTTTCTAACTTAGCTTATCGTTGTTACATCTGCATTCTAGGGCACTACGCATGGTGCTACCCTCCACGAGACATCTGGGTGCAACCTATTGATGGATCACAGCAATAGCCACGGGCTAGTCCCGATAGTATACGCGTTTGGTGAAGTCCCTCTACTCCTGGTGCCCTCTAATGGCCAACAAAGTTATCCATCCACGAATACCCTCTACTCCAGGTGCCTCTAGAAAGGCCAGCAAGTTTACTCGTTTTATCCAAAAGCCTACACATTGCGATATAGACTTGTGCCTTACCGAGAATGGCATGATGTTTAATCTTATTACTATGCAAGTATGTAATTATTAATGTTTAAAAACTAGCCACCTAAGTGTTTTCAAGGAAGCTCCCTCACAAACTCAACTCTCTTTCTTAGGCCTCTACACACAGACAAGGCCTAGCAATTACACAGACGTTGATGACTCTAGTTCATCAAAGCACAAGCCCTTTCATGCCCTTCCGACGGTCCCGAACTTCAACTCCCTTTAAGAGTATGTCCGGTGCCGGAACCAAATGCATCAGAAGTTCAATAGGGGCTTGTTCAAGCTTAATTAATGTTATTAGATCAAAATATTAACATTTATGATTCTTATCATAGCTAAAAATCATATTTTTCATCAAAAGGGAGGTCCAATGCTCCCACACAGGGTTCAGTGCAGCCGCACTGGGCCTCAGAACGTAAAACCTGGAAAATTGCTCACCCGGTGCGCCAACACCAGAAGCCTCTATACGTAAAATACAATTTCTGGCTCTCCAGTGCGCCAGCACTGGGCTTGGTGCACCAGCACCAAGCGCGGCAACTTCCAAAAACACAGTTTTTGGCCTCTAATCGATCCCTAATCATTTCCAAACTTCTCCAACATCATAATACTCAGAAAAAGGCATAAAAACATAGCTTTTATCTGTCATAACATCTGTAGATCCTTAGGCAAAACGATGGTAACGATTCTAGCATAATTTCACCCCCAAAACTAGCATAAACTCTACGAAACCGTAATTAACTTGTAGGAAGACCTTCTTACCTTTTGCAAGCTATTCCAAATTCCAAAACTCAGAAGAACAGCAGCAATTCGAACACCTTGCAGAGAAACCTCTATGATCAATTCGAATTTGCATCAAAACCGATCACACGATTCCGAAAACAACAACTATGAAAGGTATGAGTTTCAATCCTCAAAACACAACCAAGAACAACAGATAGGTCGAACTAATTACCTTGGGAAAATCTCTAACTTTCTGACACTGAAACGACGCCTTTCTCACGATGATTTCAACGCTTCTCGCGGATCTGAAAACGGTTGAAAACTTCATGAGATATCGTAGAAAGTCTCTCTGGCTCCTCTCTTGCTCTCATCCGCGTTTTTTCGCAATAACGTAGAATAAAATTCTGATCTCTAATAGGTTTTTGTGTATAATGGGAATTATCCTTTCTTAAATAGGCTTTTCCTCAAATTACAATTTATTTCCTTAGTTACCCTCTTTCCTTAAAATCAGATTTCCTTGAAATATATACATATATCTCGAAAATATATGTATAAATATCTTATAAAACTTAACTCCAATAAAATAAGTTAGAATAATAATATTTCGTTTTCGCAAAATGACACGTCTGCCCTTTTCCGAAAATCGGAATATTACATACTCACCACCAATTAGTTTCATGTGGTTATTGTTGTTACTTAGGATGCGAATCAAACATATCGTAGATTCAATAAAAAACTTTGCCATGTTAACTTCTTCCTTAATCAAGTTCACATGAATCAAAAGCTCCAAGCCCCGTTGTTGGACATACATAATGCAAGAAGTATTTTGTAGATGCTCGACCGAGATACCATTGAACGAACTCAATTCCAAATGGCTAATATCATAGGTGCAGGGTGAAGAAACCATTGATGGCTCAAATAATTGTTTTGAAATAATAGATAGTGCATCAGGAGTTTGTTTGGAATTTAAAACAACATGATTCAAATGATCATCAATATCACCATTATATAATAACACTCCCATGATTCCCAGCATGCTACTTTTACCACATTGCATATCAGATGCTTTCTCACCAGAAGGCATTTGAATCACAAACATTATGCTAAGTGTTGGAGCCAAGGCGACTTACATAATTCCACGTTTTCAAGGAATAAATAATCCCGCCGGATCAAATGATAGAATGCATGAACATTTATATTGGCATGTTCTTCGTGGAGTCTCCCAAGTGAATGATTTACCGAGTGATACTGAATGTTTCTCATTATAATGTTTGAGCTGTATTTCTGAACTAAGTCATTAATCCACGGTTTAGCATTGATTGTATCCAAAATGTATGAATCGGTGCGCATAAGTCGTTCAGCTGAACCACCTCCTAGTTGAAAACTCAAGTCTAGTCTCCTCTTAAATACAACCGATAGATTGTTAGCGTCATGTTCTGCCTCAATATTTCGACCTTTAACTTCACCTCTCTTCAAGTGCTCAAGCATTACATTTTTTGGTCTCTTGACTCAACAAACTCAACTCCAATTAACTTATCAAGAGGCTTTTACTCAGTCTTACAATACTCAACATTCGGGTATGAAAGTGTTATAGTTTCCACACGGTGTTTCTCGCTTGGCAGATTCCAATCGGCCGATTCATTTTCATGGCTGCTACCAACCTCATTGTTATATGTTTCTTCCTCTTGTTCTTTCGAGGGACTGGTTGCCAAGTGAAGCTCGAACGTTTCCATTATCAACATCATCACTAACCGGTTTATCTTTAAGCTCAATGCTACTCATGGCTTTATCTTCACTTTCTTCATTGCCCTTATCTTCTATGTTCTTCTTCTTCTCTGAGATTTGGAACCAAATATTTCCAACTTATGTTGTTGCTTCAGTATCTTCCGGAAAGGGCATCTTTGTGATAACAGGAATCTTGGCATTAACTTCATCATCAACTGAATTAGTAGGACTTATGTGCTCAAATCTAGAAGAGTGGATTTCTTTTCGAGTATTATACTGATTCCTGAAGCTCACATGTACGTGTCCCAAAAGGTGGAGTTGCCTCTGGCATCTTGATCCACTAATATCTTCTAAGGGGACTTTTATCAAACGCCTATAGGGCAAGAAGTATTTGAACATAAGCCCTCTTATTTCTTCCCATGATGTAACATTTGTCACCCCGTGTTCAACCCGATTGCGTTGCAATTCTTGCCACCAGATTTCAACATCTCCTTCAAAGCTATAGGAAGCCATCTTCCACCCCTATTCGAAGTATTCCTTAACTGCATAAATCCAATCAAAGAATGCTTCAATGTTGGAAGTGCCTTTGAAGATTGGGAGATAAGATCTAACCCAACGGTTGTTTGATTCTCTTATGCTGCAGTACGTGCTGAATTTCTTGGTGTCGCAAATCGTAATGTTGATGGTAATGACCTGTGCCGACTCTGCCTTCAAAAGTACGAGGAATGTCTCACCCAAATTAGTGATCATCCTGCTCCAGGTTATGTCTTTGCTCAATCATATTTCAACTCAATCCCAACAAGACATAGTCATTTTCCGATCAAGCTTTGAAAATACATCCCTTAGGATCTTCGAATCACAAACACCGTCGCGGATCCGGCAATCTTCCCAACTCATTTTAGCCATCAGAAGTGCCCAAGGGAAAAACCACGCTCTAAATACCAAATGATGTACAAGATCTACAATAAACGGATAAAACACGAGCTAATCCAAGCTTCGAGATAATATCATTCTCAAAAGAGAAGATGATTCAATATTAAAGATTACATTATATGACCCAGCTAGGGATGGAATCGGGTCGGGTCCCGACCCGACCCGACCCGACCCGACCGTGAATCGGGAATCTACTTTTCTCCCCGACCCCGTACCCGACAAGTGTCGGGACCCGATAATCGGGATACCCGAATGTTCGGGGTCCCGTCGGGTCGGGAGAAGATATCCCGAAAAAATATCATCAAAGATTTTCACGACTTTTTTTTGGTTGCAATTTTGAGTGAAGCTATGAAAATTATTACTTCGTTTTTTTTTTTTTTTTGATGAAATTATTACTTTCGTTAGTAGCATTAATACTCACCTAACTCACAACAAAGACTTGTATAAATAAAAATTAAACACCATTTTTAACTCCTAAATCATGATTGTTCGTCAGCTGAATCTCATTGCGACATCTTCAGCCGTCTGTCGTGCAACTTCTTATTTAGCATTCTCAGATACAAGGTGATGAAGTGAATTGAAAAGTGATAAAATAGGAAAAAAGAAAATAATGAAAGTTAGATTAATGTGATTGAATAAATTGACAACTCGAAAATGAAGAAGGAGAATTTTTTAGAAAAACTCTATTTCGTTTTTGGCGATTATTTCTTCAATTTCTATGATGTAAAATATATTTCCCTAAAAAAAAATAATTATTTTAAAAAGATATATTTCTGCCTAAAAATAAGAAAAATTATAAAAAATAATTATAATATATAAAAGTCGGGTCGGGATCGGGATCCCGTCGGGTTTTCAGCATATACCTGAATCCCATCCCGAAGTAAGCCGGGTCGGGAAGTTTCCTGAATAGTACTGGTCGGGAAGAAATTCGGGTCGGGAAAGTCGGGTCGGCTTCGGGTCGGGGTTCGTGATGGGTCGGGAATATGGAATTTTTTGCCAGCCCTAGACTCAGCAACTAGGACACACAACTATTTATACGCTAATAAGTCCATTTAGGTAACATAAGGCCAAATAACTAGCCACTTAATATAAAATAAATGAAAATACTATTAATTAATTCAGATGTACTACATCAACTTGGTTTGAAGGTTGGCCCAAGAACTGATTGACTTTGGCGGTAGATTTCTGATCCAGGTGCCCGTCTTATCTTCCATGCTGCCAACAAAGGCGATGCACCATGCAACCTGACTTTTAGTGACCAAAGAGGACTTGCTATGGAAGGCGTTCAACCAATCGTAGGGACAAGGCGTCCCTGTGTACCTCTAAAAGTTGGGGTAGTGGACCACCTCTGGTGCATCTTCCATAAGTCTCTCTTTAAGTACGCTGCTTCCCCAAGTAGGGCTATTCTCTTTGCTGATTTTGTCCCTGTGGATCTCGTCGACTTGTTTCTTGAGTTCGGCGACCTCGTCAAGAAGTGAGGTCGGTGCCGAGTGTTTAGATACATTTCCTAAGCGAGATCCTTCTGACCGGTGATGAGATTCATCCTGCCTTTCTACCAATCTTGCCTTGACATTGTGAGGGGTCGACTGTACCTCGATCCTACTGTTTTGTTCTGGATGCATGACGTGTCCAAGTGCGAGGTGGTTTAAGGCTGACCTTCTCTCTAGAGCCCGATCTGATGCTGAGTGTACACTGCGTTCTTTGCCAAAGCGATGAGAAGAAGCGTCTTGCGATGAGGCTGGAGGAAGAGCCTGTTTGCCTATGGCTGATTGTAGTGGGGGGCTGAAGTCGTCGATTGGGATGGACGGCTTCCCCAGCGTTTGTATCTCCTGATTCACTCGGCGGGCCCTTTGAACATATCTGGTGTATTCGAGCAGTGCCTTAGTGTAGAGCTTGTTGTATGATGTCTCGATGGGATGAGGGTGAGCTGAGTGAGATGTCTGATGAGAGTCAACTTTACTGTGCTCCGGTGCGAGTTTTAACCCCCGTTTACATCATTTTTGGCTTATTCCAGGTAATTCTAGATCTTTTTAAGGGAGAAAATGCATAGGAAGTTCACTTTGAAGCAAATCATCACATATATGTTAAACCTTATTATTTTACGGTGTTTTTAGCCCTTTCGAGCCCTATTCATCTGGCGGAGTTATGCTCCGTATGTGTTTAGATGTTATGACGCAGGATATAGGTGTTTGTAATTCCGGAAGGTAAGGCATTGAGCTTATGAAGGCAAAACCGAGGTTCGGGGATGGGAAAGTTGAAGAAAAAGTGAAGATTTGGAGGTGCAGCAAGCAATGTGTACGCATTCGAGGCAATGCATACGTATTCATGATACATGATGTATAGATTTGGAGAATTGTAGCCGATGCGTACGCATTATGTAATGCGTACGCATCAGTGGAACAGGATGCTTCGTCCGGGAAAAACACAAACAATGCATGCGCATTGGGAGTAATGCATACAAATTCCATGAGCAGCAAGTTCAGGATTGGAAAAAAGACCGTGCAATGCGTACGCATTCAAGGGAATGCGTGCACATTCACCTCAGCAGAATCAAATATTCCCTAGTAGACACAGGGCAATGCATGCGCATTAGAAAGGAATGTGTACGCATTAGGCCATTTTCAAGCATATTTTGGAGCACATATAAATAGAGTTTTGCACAGAGTTTTTGGGGATACGTCTCACACTACACTTTACCTAGACATTCTTCCTCATACCCACTTTATTTCCCTTAGGTCGAAATTCCCTCTTTTCACCCTTAGACTTACTTCTACACTAGATACTAGATAGAATTAGTTCAATCTAGCTCAAGTTTCTTCTTTACTCTTGGATTTTGTCATTTTGGGTCTTATTCATCATCAATTGACATTGGGTGGTGTTGGAGCTTGATGTAATCCGGATTTTGCTACGATTTTGGTAATCAATCTTAGTTTCTATCTTATTTACGGCTTTAATTTCATCTTTGATTGTTATTTCTTGTCTAATCATGAGTAGCTAAACATTTCATAGCTATGTCATGTGAATATTGAAGAAATCACCCCTAATTGATGAAATTGGGAATAGGTAGTGCTTAATTGATATTGTATCGATGAATTCATGTCTTAAAACTTGTTCTTAATGCTTGAATTAGATTGATCACCTAGTTCATGAACCCACACACGACTTTTATAATGTATGTTGCGAAAGGGTTTGGGAAAAGGGGTTTTAAGATCATTTCTTATAATCAACTGAGTTGTTTAGATTGGTTAGGGAGTGAGGTTCTTTCGGTCATGAAATCAACCAACTTTAGCGTGTTAATCTTGTTTCGGACAGTTAAATCCTTAAAGGTAGATTGTTGAACCGGGCAAATGGTGATTGATTGTTGCATGGCGTCTTGCACTAGCTTAGGAGTTTGCACCCGTGAATGAGTCGATATGATCATTAGGTTGGTTGGTTGGTTAAGCTCATTCCTGAGATAGCCGATTAGAGGGGTAAAAGTACTCAATTGGATCATGTCTTTACTATGCTTTTCCCTTTTAAGTATCTTACATTTTATTGTCGTTGTAGTATAATTGATAACATGAACAACCTATTATTGTCCAAAAATAAGTTCGATATTGACTTTGGTACTCGATTGATTCCTTGAGGGATACGACCTTGCTCTCCATTATGGTGCTTCCAACCCGGTACTCTGCCGGTTAAGGTTGGTCGTTATTATTTTGGTCATCAATGTCCAGTCGCTTGTTTTCCCTCTTCTTTCCGAGTAGCGGCGGCTATGGTTTCCCTCGACCTCTCTCTCTCATCGAGAAACATTCTAATATTAGGCTGCACAAGATCCCCAATAGGTGATATGTGGTACTTCTCATCCAGGGAGCATACAGCCAACATCCATCCCGTTGGTTGTCTGAGCCAAACTTTGTCAGGGTCTTCTGGACGGTGGCGGCTGGCCGCTGAGCTGGGCAGGCCTGACAGATCTTGTTTAAGTCATGATGGAGATCTAGGAACCTTGATGAAGATTCTGACAATATCGGTTGGAAACCCAAAATCAGACGGTTTTTGGCTGCTCTGACCGGAAAAATTCTAAAAATGCTAATTTCCCGGTAATGGAGCCAACTGACATTGTCGGGAATATCACAAACACATTTAGCGGATTTAAGTCATGTATATATGGATCAAAGTGAGTTGCTTTCATGTTTTTGGTAAAATTAATTCCAAGAACAATATGAAGATCAAATACAATAAGCGAGTGAAAAAGGGAAGTATTTTGTGATATTCGGGCTATGCCAATGTGTTGCCTACTTACCCTTGAGTGTAAGGGATCAAGCCAAATAATGTAGTTCTAGTGTGTGAGGTACGCCACTATTTATAGATGACATATTTGGCGTTTACAAAAGGCAGTGAGAGGATGTCTCTCTCATCGGGTGAGCTATGATGGGCGGGCTTATGCAGAGGCCGCTGCGAGCTCCTTCACTTTTGACCGTCGTATTTATAAACCGTTGTCTATTTGAGCAGGATTTATCTGAGCTGATGATGGCCGAGCTGGAGGCGAGTAGGTCGGTCCCCAGTGCTTTGAAACGAGTTGGACATTGTTGACCGACGTCATTTGCCAACGTTGAGAATCGTAGAGGCGTGAGGTGAGTTGGGTTATTCTTGACACGGTCCGAATTATGACAGGGTGGACTAGCTAGGCTGCAGGCTTTATAATTTATTGAGTTTATGCGTGGGCCATGTTGGATGAATTGCCCGAAAGAAGTGATTGTAAACTCCTATTTTTTCAAGAGAGGGTTAAATGTTTTCGTTAAAATTTTTTAGAGGCGCGGTCCGAATCACTTTCACATCAGCACTATTCGGGAATGAGTAGCGAGTGTATGTTTCATAGATATGGAATCCATTCCTTCCAGTGAGAAGTAGAAAGACAATCCCCCTTATTTGTTAATCCAGGAAACTGATCGATCCGTGGAGTTCATATTGGTTATGAGCTAATTGATCATTAGTGGGTTAATGGTAAATAAGAATAGAATGTAATAAAGAAGGTTTACGGAAACATTCCCTCTTCATTATGGATAGACTCTGGAGGGTTAGTCTGTATGTAATGATTATATCAATGGATGCTTATTGACTCGACATATTGAGAATAAGTTATATTTATAATCGATAGAGTTTAGTTTCAGATTCAACTTATTATTTCCGGATTTACGCCACCATAAATCCGAAACTGAACTCTATCGATTATAAATATAACTTATTCTCAATATGCCGAATCAATAAGCGTCCATTGATATAGTCATTACATAAAGACTAACCCTCCACAGTCTATCCATAATGAAGAGGGAATGTTTCCGTAAACCTTCTTCATTACATTATATTCTTATTTACCATTAACCCACTACTGATCAATTAGCTCATAACCAATATGAACTCCGCGGATCGATCAGTTTAACAAATAAGGGGAAATGTCTTAATTTCTACTTCTTACAGGAAGGAATAGATTTCGTATGTATGAAACACACACTCGCTACTCATTCCCGAATAGTGCTGACGTGAAAGTGATTCCCGAATGGCACCACATGTGTAAAAATTTAGGAAAAAAGCTTTTCCTAGATTGTATCACATGTTTAATTACTTATTTATTTGTTAAATAATTAATGGATAAATAATATTGATTTTCTCTTTTAATGATGATTATCTCTTATTTAATGAATAATATATTTTCTTTAAATATAAGATAATGTCTTGTGAAAGGGATAACTCTCTCTTGCCTAGTCATTTTCATATATTAAGAGAGTTCCTCCCAACACAATAGACAGAGATCTTCTGCGCCTCATGTTATAAAACGGATGGAGATAACTTCAGATGCAAGAAACGAAAACGAAGCAATCAAACATAAACAATCAAAGGAGAAAAACGAAACAAGAAGAACACGATTTAACGTGGAAAACCCCTCGGTGGGAGAGGTAAAAAACCACGGGCGTAAAAGAGATATTTTATTATGCACCGAATTTTACGATTTCAACACACTCGGATAAGAGACAACAAGCGTATTTATAGGCACAAATCCCTAAACCCTAGCCGCCAGGAATCTTTGTCTGATGCACCATAAATACCCCTACACGTGTCCTCCTTTTAATGACACTGTATAGCTGTCACATAACAGAATTAACAGATGTGGGACCTGCTTGTATTCCGACTTCGGCGGACTATCACCCCGTCGATAGTCACCTCTGCCGAAGCCTCGGTGACTCCACCCTACGATGCACGAATTGAATACACCTCTCACCGTCCATCACACAAATTGAGTCTTCGATTGGTTCCACCAAAATGTAGAGTTTAAGTCACCTTACCGACAAATCTCCACCTTGACTTCAACTCTCACTAGAGTCAAACGATTGCATAACCGGATGTACTTGTACCGGATGCATTCGTCAATGCCGGATGTACTTGTACCGGACTATCTCCACAAAGATCCACTCCACCGATCCGCCTCGGTAGTTTCCGAGAAACGCATTATAAGCTTTGAATATTCGGTAAGTCCGGACAAAGCCGGAACTTACTCTTTTGAACCGGTTTAGTGAACATATCGACAGGATTCTCCTTTGTGCCAATCTTCTTCACCACAACCCTCTTCTCATTCCTCAAGAAATGATACCTGACATCAATATGCTTGGTTCTCTCATGATGAACCTGATCCTTGGCTAAACATATTGCACTAAGACTGTCACAATATATATCAGCCTGATCCTGATGCAACCCCAAATCACTGACTAGCCCCTTCAACCGGATACCCTCCTTAGCTGCTTCAGTAAGAGCCATATATTCTGCTTCAGTAGTTGATAAGGCTACTGTAGCCTGAAGAGTAGCTTTCCAGCTGACCACTGCATTTCCCAATGTAAACACATACCCAGTCATTGATTTTCTACTGTCAACATCACTGCATAATCGGCATCACGGTAACTCTGTGACCGGACCGATATCACCTCCATAAATGAGACCAACATCGTTGTACCTCTCGGGTACCCGAATATCCTTTTAACGCTTTCCGGTGTTCCTTTCCGGGTTGAGCCATAAACCTGCTGACAACACTGACTGCCTGAGCCAGATCAGGCCTAGTGCAAACCATGGCATACATCAGACTGCCAACTGCACTAGCATAGGGAACTTTTGACATATACTCCTTCTCTTCAGCTGACTGTGAAGCATAAACAGACAAATGAACATTTGATGCCATAGGAGTATCTATTGGTTTTGCAGCAGACATCCCAAACTTGGCCAATATCTTCTGCACATAACCCTGCTGAGACAAGAATAATTTCTTTTGCCTTCTATCTCTCCAGATCTCCATCCCCAAGATTTTCTTGGCTGCACCCAAATCCTTCATTTCAAATTCAGCACTAAGAAGGTTCTTCAGATTTTGAACATCAGACTTCCTTGTCGCATGCGGCTATCGGCATGTCATCAACATACGGGACAAGATAGATATATGATCCATCTTTCGAATAGATCGAAGTAAACACAACAAATATAAGGACTTCGTTGTAACCTGTGAAGCATGAAACTCGTCAAACCTTTTATACCACTTTGCCTTGGAGCTTGCTTCAAACCATACAATGATTTCTTCAACTTGCAAACATAATTTTCCTTTCCGGGAACTTGAAAACCCTCGAGCCGTGTCATGTATATCTCCTTATCCACCTCACCATGTAGAAAAGCGCTTTTCACATCTAATTGCTCAAGTTCCGGATCCCGCCGTGCCACCATTGCTAGTAACACCCCGATTGAAGTGTGTCGACCACCGGTGAAAATATTTCATCAAAGTCAACCCCTTCCTTTTGACCGAATCCTCTTGCAACCAAACGTGCCTTATACCCGACCCCTTCGCCTTTGTTATTCCTTCCTTTTTCTTGAAAATCCATTTACAAGTCACAACTCCCTTGTCGGTAAGGGTCATTTGACCAATTCCCAAGTCTGATTCTTCAATAATGACTCCATTTCATCTCCCATGGCAGCATGCCACTGGGATGCTTCTGTACATGTCACTGCTTCCCTGTAAGTAGTAGGTTCAGCAACCTCTACCTCTTCAGCAACTTGGAGTGCATATCCAGCCAAATCATCATACCCATATCTCCTTGGAGGTATCCCAACATTAGATCTTCTAGGCCTGCTGGCAGCTAGACTCTGCTGATCAATGTTTGTATGACGCCCTGCTGAGGTCTCAGCAGGCTGGCTTGGATCAGATTCTGGTTCATTATCCAGATCAGTATAGTGTTGATTTGGATCCACTGATTGTTGCATATCAGTAGACTCCACCTGAAGCTCCACCTGTTTCTCAACACTATCAGATTCGACCTCGGTTTCGGACTCGGTAGACCTCCCCACGATGAGTTTAACATAGAATTTTCATCAAACACAACGTCCCTGCTGAGGATTACTCTGGACTCTGCTGATGACCAAATTCTATATCCTTTCACTCCATCACCATACCCCACAAACACTCCCTTCTTGGCTCTTGGTTCTAACTTCCCTTCACTAACATGATAGTAAGATGTACTCCCAAAAACCCTTAGAACTGAGTAGTCAGCAGGCTTGCCTGACCACATCTCAAATGGTGTCTTGAGATTGATCCCTGTGTGAGGACTCCCGTTGATTAAGTAGCAAGTTGTCTTAACGACTTACGCCCAAAATCTCCTTGATAAACCAAACTTGAGAAAGCATACATCTTGCCCTCTCCGGTAGAGTTTGATTCATCCTTTCGGCTACACCATTCGCCGAGGTGTATTCCTTACGGTATGATGTCCGGCAATACCCTCGGTTGCACAAAATGAATCAAAATCCGTCCGAGCAAATTCCGGACCATTATCCGTACGAAGCTTCATGATTTTCTTGCCTAACGATTCTCCACTAGGGCCTTCCACTTTGTTTGAAGTTACTTGAATGCATCACTTTTGTTCTTCATCATCACCACCCAAGTCATCCTTGAATAGTCATCTATGAATGACACAAAATATCCGTGACCACCCAATGACTCAACTCTTGATGGACCCCGGTCTGAATGGATATAATCAAGTGTTGCCTTTGTATTGTGCAACCTGCCGAGAATTTACTTCTATGCAACTTCCCAAACACACAATGTTCACAAAAGTCCAGATTCTTGACCTTATATCCCCCAAGAAAACCCGTGTTGAAGAAAGAATCTCGCATACCCCTTTCACCCATGTGACCAAGTCTCATGTGCCACAAACCGAGTCTCCCTGCTCGAGGCCGGTGAACTGCTGAGGATGCAACGGCGGCGGTGCAGCGATACTGATAGATCCTTGTAATATATACAAGGTTCCCTCTTGATGCCTTTGAGGACCACAACCGAATCTTTGAAGACATTCAACCGTCCACCTTCACCCTTGAAATTGAACCCCTTGTCGTCCAAGTAGACTAAGAGATACCAAATTCATGGTCATCTCGTGGAACATGTCTTACATCTTTCGGTGTACAAAATTTACCATCCTCTCGTCCTTAACTTCACCGAGCCAATTCCCACAACTTTGCAAACCTTGCTTGTTGGCCATATAGATTTGACCACCATCTATCTCGCTCATAAGTAGAAAACCACTCCCCGTTTGGACAAATATGGTAGGATGCTCCAGAATCAAGTATCCACACATCATTATGGTGTGTAGAATCCCCCGCAACTAGAACCGGATCCTCATCGATTGCTCGGTAGCCAAGGCTGCTGTGCCAGAATTGCCTTCCTGCTGTTTCTTCTTCCTTGGACAATTGGACTTCCAATGTCCCTGCTCCTTACAGTAATTACAGACATCAGTAGACTTAGGACCTTTGGACACTGACTTCTTTTTCTTCTTCTGTCCATATCATTTTCCACTATTGCTGCTAGCTACTAGCCCAGCAGCCTGACTGTCTGTTCCAGCAGCCTTGTGTCTAAGCTCCCTGGCATGTAAGGCAGACCTCACATCCTCCAAAGCTACGTATCCTTTCCAACTATGAAAGATCGCACAAAGTTTTCATATGATGCCGGTAATGACACCAACAGGGATTAGGGCTGCATCTTCATCTTCAATTTTAACATCAATATTCCTTAAATCAAGCAATATTGTGTTCACCGGTAGTCCGATGTTCCCTCGGTGGACTTCCTTCATGCATCTTCAAACCGAACAACCTCTCGTTTCAACAACAACTTGTTGGTCGGTGACTTGGTCATATACGAAAGGCTTTCAAGCTTCTTCCACAACTTGGTCGCGGTGTCTTCCTCGGCAACCTCGGTGATAACATCATCGGATAAGCACAACATGATGGTTGAATGTGCTTTCTCTTCCGGATCGGCATAATCTGCTTTGCACTTGTATTTGGTTTGTCGGATAAAGGATTCCACAAACCCCGCTTGTTTCAACGGTGCACGCATCTTGATTTGCCACGGACCAAAACTCGTTCCTTCCCCGTAAATTTATCGATTTTTACGTTTACTGCCGACATCTTTCCTTGCTAAAGATTACAACTTTATCACGGATCCTAGCACCTTGTCGAAGGCCTTGGTGAAGATGAAGTTGATCGTACGGACGTTTTCTCCGGAACTTGTCTCGATACCACTTGTTATAAAAAGGATGGAGATAACTTCGGATGCAAGAAACGAAACGAAGCAATCAAACATAAACAATCAAAGGAGAAAAACGAAACAAGAAGAACACGATTTAACGTGGAAAACCCCTCGGTGGGAGAGGTAAAAAACCACGGGCGTAAAAGAGATATTTTATTATGCACCGAATTTTACGATTTCAACACACTCGGATAATGAGACAACAAGCGTATTTATAGGCACAAATCCCTAAACCCTAGCCGCCGGGAATCTTTGTCGATGCACCATAAATACCCCTACACGTGTCCTCCTTTTAATGACACCGTATAGCCGTCACATAACGAAATTAACGGATGTGGGACCCCGCTTGTATTCCAAGATTTCGCGGACTATCACCCCGCGATAGTCACCTGCTTCGAAGCCTCAGTAGACTCCACCCTACTGATGCACAGAATTGAATACACCTCTCAGCTGTCCATCACACAGCTGAGTCTTCAGATTGGTTCCACCAAAATGTAGAGTTTAAGTCACCTTACTGCATTTGAAAAAAAATGGGAGAAAAATTAGTTTCCTGCATTAGCCATTGGAAGAAGATTACCATAGTTTTTCTTGGAGTATATTTGAGAAGGTTCGAATGCGGGTAAATCTTCAAACTCTCTTGTAGTTTAAATTAATTAAATATGTGAATCATGTCATGGTAAAATCGTAAACGAATTTCAATTCGTTTCTTCCACTTTGCATGATCGAGTGTCACAATTGGTGCTGTTAATCAGATCCGACAATCTGAAAAAAGAGGGAAAAATACGCTTATTTTTGCTAGCGCGCTCCCGCAAGAGCGAGCACCGGAAAATTTCCAGATTCGAGTTTTTTTGCCTGTTTTGAATCCCGATTCGGGTTTCTGCATATCCACCATGTGGTATCAGAGCCATGTTAAGACGATTTTGTGATTATGATTGCATAATTAATTAATTAGGAGTGGAATTACTTAAAAGTTGCATCTTTTTTATATTCGTTAAATATATATGCGTGGTTGAATGTTTGGTTGACGAGATGGATTGGGGTTGGTATTGTTTACACGTTAGATATGTTGTAAGCCTGTATTTTCCGGGTATAGGAAATTTGTAATTTGATGTTATTTTAATTTCCTAGAAAAATTAGTTGTTGTTTTAGCTTTGGTTCATTTCTGCTGTTTAAGAAGAAAAATCAGGGCTTTTTATCAACAAGGTGATTGCGGAGCAATGGTCCAGATGCGCATCAACAGATGAAGATGTTTGGGATTTGAAACACCCTAGACATTCATCAACGGATCAAGATGTTTGGGGTTTGAAACACCCTAGACGCGTTTTTATTCAAGTTTTTATTTTCCAGAAAGCTTGCTTTGGTAAGGAATAAATAGTTGCAGCTCATGTGATTCAAACTCGTGACCTATGTGTCAATGGAAGGTGCATCAACTGGTTCAGCTATGAATGATGTTTTTGAAGATTTTGTTGGGCCAGTAATTATAGTTGCAGCTCCTGTTTTCTTTTGGTTGAAAGTTAGTAACCCGTTTTGTTTTCGGTTTATCCTTTTTTCTATGTGAATAGATTAATTTTAGAGTACCAACAATCCATCTTAATGGTTTAATTTTCACATCTATTTTCTTTTGGTGATTACTTATGTGATATAGCCATGTCATATCATGCCATGCATCATATTCATCAATTTTTCACTCCTAGAATATACATACATGTAGATAATTAATTTTTTGCATTAATTAGGCATGTACGGATACCTAATTAATTTAGATTAATTTTGGTAATTAGTTAAATTAATTGAGAAACATAATTTTATTTGGATATAAAATTCACATGATGACAATAATATTTAGTTGGTAAATTTGATTTTGGATCTAAAAATCTTTGAGAATTTTGATTATGTTGTGGCTACATAAAAAAGATATAAATGATCGAAAATTTGGAAAATCGTGAAAAGATGGACACTAACTAGACGGTATTCAGAACCGACAAGTTTGTGTGCTTTTCATGATTTACTATTTTTTTATTATTGGAAAAATTCTGAGATCCTAAATTTTTATCAAGACAAAATTAGGACTATAAAATTATTTGGTGAATTTTAGTTCTTTAGTGTATACACTAGAGATTTCTATAAAATCGAAAAATTTGAAAATCATGAGAAGTGACACTAGTTAGACGGTATTTGGAACCATTAAACTAGTGGGAGTTTTAAATTTCGTGATTTATTGTTTTTCGAATTATTAGAAAATTCATAAGTCCTTATGTATCAAGATTATAAAATTCTTGGTGAATTTTAATTTGTAGTGTCTACACATGGAATTTAATACATCCATGAAATTGGAAAATCATGAATATAGAGACACTAGCTAGACGGTATTTGAAACCGATGAACTAGTGTGAGGTTTAATTAAATATTAATGATTTATTATTTTTCAGATATTTAAGAAATTCTAACATCCTTATGAGACTACTTATATTTCAAAATAATGAGTGGGAGCGAGGAAGGTGACAACCGGCCCCACGGCCTCTACTGTTAACACAAGCACGTGAGAGAATGGTGATGCCTCATGCCGCTTTGATTTCCGCTCCCTACGGATGGTGTAACGCCCCGTACCCGGACACCGAGTCCTTATCCGGAAAAGAAGCGTTCGACACGTATAATATAAAATAAATTTTACATTATATGTAAGCCTCTATAATGTCGTATCGAGTTAAGCAAAAAACGGAAGCAAAATACTCAGGTATATTTTTTTCAACAACCAAGAATAGAACAACATCCTAAAGATGGAAATGTAACTTATTACAATGAAATCCAAAGTTTACAACGTACGATAAACCTCCAAAGAATTAAATAAACAAAACTACGAAGTCTCAAAGGGAAACGTATCGTATTTCAAAACCAAATAAAACCACTAGTCTAAATGCCATATGATAAAAGGAGAGAAGTAAAGCTTCAATGTCGGCGTCCTCAAACGTCGTCTTCGAATTCCTCGTTGAATTCCGGATCAACCTGTTCATCTTCTCATCCCCAAACACTTAACAAACATGCATTTGAGGTAAGTACAAAGTACTTAATAATAGGTAGAATCTATGATTAAATCAAGATTATAAAACAAGGTTAATTATTATTAGATTATCTTTATGAGACCGACTCAATCTAGGGTTCACTTCATGTCCAACAACATGTCATGACTATACGTTTCTACCTTAACTTATCTTGGTTACGCTAGCATTCAGGGGCACTTCGCGAGGTGTATATCCACTACGAGATATACTTGCCGACTACGGTGGGTTACACCGATAGCCCGGGATCCCCCTGGTGTGTGTACACATTCAGAACGCCCACACATCACCGATGTACACTTGTGCCTATCCAAGAATGGCGTGGCGTATAATCTTTTACTACACAAGTATGTACTGTTTTATAAGCCATTAACTAGCCACCTAAGTGTTTTCAAGGAAAAGCTCACTTAACAACCCTACTCCCTCACTTAGACTGCTAGACATCAAGTCCTATCACACACACAGACAATGATGAATACTACTTCATCAAAGCACATGCCTATCATGCTCTTCCGATGGTCCCAAACTTCAACTCTTGTGAAGCATCCATTCGGTGCCAGAACTAAATGCATATGAAACTCAATCAAGGCTTTTTCATGTTTATTTAATGTTATTAGATCAAGAAACAACATTTAAAACTCATATCATAGCTTAAAACACTCAAAACAGCACAGCAGACACTTTGGAGAGTGCCAAAACTGCTTAAAAACTGTTCGACTCTGATCCAGCTTTGCACGTGCCAAAGCTTTTGGCTGGCATCAAAATGATCTAAAATGACTTATTTGCTCACAGTTCAGGCTTGGCGCGTGCTAAAACCATTTTGGAGCGCACTAAAAGGCCAAAACTGCTCTAGACATACAATTTCCTGCACAAACGATTTCTAACCAATCCCCAACTTTCTCAACACCAAAATACTCAGAAAAATAGCAGAAAACATCCCTTTAACAAGGCTTAACATTACCTACTTACACAAAAACTTTTAGGTATGATTTCTTGCATCATATCCTATCAAAACACAAACCCTAATCTCACAAACCGAAATTAAATCATAGGAAGTGCCTCTTACTTGATTGCAAGCAAAAACCTATCCCAACTCCAAGAAAATTAGTAGGAAAACTTGATCGTTCTCACAGAAAACCAATGTGGTCAATCCAAATTTAGATTATATTCGATCACATGCTTCTTCACAAACAAGACTACGAATTCGTGAGTTAGGTCCTTCAAACTCATTCAAAAACCCATCTAGGTCAAAAATTATTACCTTAATAAAACGCCAAGCTTTTGATATTGAAACGACGCCCTCTTCACAACGATTCCAACACTCTACTCGAATCTAAAAACGGTTAAGAACTCAATGAGTAATTGATGAAAGCCTCGTGTCTGCACTTTTGCTCTCTGCCTTTTCCTCAGAGTCGACTAAACCAATTTTTTTGGGAAATGATAGGTTATTTTCCTTAAATAACCAATCCCAAAAATAATTACTTATTATTTCTTTTAATTATAAGTAATCCAATTTCCCATATATATATATATCGACTTATATATATACATACGCTTTAAATCCGAGAATAAATAAAGAACATAATATTTTGTTTTCGCAAAATGTCACTTCTGTCCTTTCCTAAAAATCGGAATATTACATTCCTCCACTCTTAGGAGTTTCGTCCTTGAAACTAAACATACCTGATAAATCCACAAAATCTAGAAATTCACTGAGTATATCGTCTTCCACTTCCCAAGTCGCTTCATTCTGTGAATGATTGCTCCATTGCACCAAAACCGAAGGGATCATCCGTCACTTGATCATATTTTCCTTCCGGTCTAGAATCTTGATCGGTTTCTCATCATATGCAATATTATCTTGGAGAACTTCCGGATCAATGGTTGCTTCAACATCCGTCTTTGTCAAACACTTCTTCAACATTGACACATGAAATACATTGTGCACTCTTGACATTGAATTCCGTAACTTCAACTTGTAGTCTAAGGGTCCAACCCTTTCAATGATCTCAAAAGGACCAACATACATTGGAATTAACTTTCCTTTCTATCCAAACCATTTAACTTCCATCATCGGTGATGCTCGTAAGTAAACTCTTTACCTAACGTCAAACTTTAACGGTCTTCTTCTAACATCAGCCCAACTTTATCGTCCATCATGAGCCGCCTTCAAGTTCCTTTTTACCAACAAAACCCTTTATTTAGCTTGCTCAACCATTGCCGGCCCAGTGATTTGTCTCTCCCCGACTTCATCCCAAAACATCGGTGTTTGACATCTTCTCCCATACAAGGCTTGAAACTGTGGCATAACCACACTAGCGTGAAACTATTGTTATAAGAAAACTCTGCACATGTTGGTAATCATCCCATGATCCACCTACTTCCAAAACACATGCTCTTAGCATATCTTCAAGTGTTTGGATAGTCCTTTCCGATTGTCCATATGTTTGAGGATGAAAGGCCGTACTCAAATCCAACGTTGTACCTAAAGCCTTTTACAAACTCTTCTAGAACCGACTGATGACACGGCTGCCATGATCTGAAAATATCGAGATAATCACTCCATGCAACTTTACTATATTATCCAAGTATAGCGTTGTCATAATCTTCAAGGACATATCTACCTTAGTTAGCAAGAAATGGGCAGATTCGGTCAATCTATCCGCAATCACCCAAATCATGTCATGTCCAATCTTTGTTTTGGTAAACCGGTGATGAAATCCATCGTGATCTTATCCCACTTACACTCGGATATATCTAAAGGCTTAAGCATTCCTCCTGGTATGTTCTGCCTTAACTTTCAGACATACGTCGCACTATGCTACAAACTTTTTTATTTCCAACTTCATTAAAGGCCACCAAAAGCACTCCTTCAAATCTATGTACGTTTTAGTAGCTCCTGGATGAACTGCAAATGCAATCCTATGTGCCTCTTCCATAACCGTTTGCCTTAAATCTCCAACATTAGGCACACACAAACGATCTTGATACAAAAGTTTCCTATTTTTGTCTAACACATACCCCAATGTAGGTTTATCTCTTGCAACCCTCTTCAAATAAACCAACACTGGATCATTATCTTGCTTTTCCCGAATATTATCCATCAACTCTGATATTGCTAACAACGGTGCCACAAACTGTTGCTCTCAAACCTGCTCAAACCCCCGGATTTTCAACTTATCTAATTGTTCTGCCACTTCTTCCACATTTGAAACTACAAACACTGGTTTTCTTCTCAAAGCATCTGCAACCACATTGGCTTTACCTTGATGGTATTGAATACCCAAATCGTAATCCTTTACAAACTCAAACCATCTCCACTGCCTCATTTTCAGATTCTCTTGAATGAGGAAATACTTTAAATTTTTGTGACCCGTAAAAATTCTAGCCCTAACTCTATACAAGTAATGCCTCCAAATATTTAAGGCAAAAACTACCGCTGCTAACTCTAAAACGTGTGTTGGATAATTCTTTTCATGCAACTTTAACTGTCTAGATGCATAGGAAATCACTTTTCCTTCTTGCATCAACACACAACCTAACCCTTGTCTCGAAGCATCGGTTTAGACGTCGTAGTTATCGAAGATCTCCGGAACTTTCAACACTGGGGATGTAGTCAACTTGTCTTTCAAAGTCTGAAAAGCTGCTTCACACTCGCTAGCCTATTTGAACTTCACATTCTTCTGTGAAAGTTTGGTGAGTAGTGTAGCTATCTTTGAGAAGTCTTGCACAAACTTCCTATAGTAACCAGCCAATCCTAGGAAACTTCGCACTTCTGAAACTGTGGTAGGTCTAGGCAAATTCTCCATTGCTTTAGTCTTCTCCGGATCAACTTAAATGCCATCTCCATAAATGACATGACCCAAGAAACTGACTTGATTCAACCATAAATCGTACTTTGAAAACTTAACATAAAGCTTCTTCTCCTTCAAGGTATTCCAAACTATCCTTAAGTGTTCTTCATGCTGTTTCTCATCCTTTGAGTAGACATGGATGTCATCTATGAATACTTTCACAAATTTATCCATGTAGGGCATGAAAACACGCTGCATTAAATCCATAAATGCAGATGGTGCATTAGTGAGTCCAAATGGCATAACAAAGAACTCATAGTGTCCATATCTTATACTAAAAGCCGTCTTCGGTATGTCAGCCACTTTGATTTTCAACTGGTGATAACCCGACCTAAGATCAATCTTAGAGAACACTCTCTTACCTTGTAGCTGGTTAAATAGATCATCGATCCTTGGTAAGGGATACTTATTTCATGATGGTAAGGTTATTCAAGGCTCTGTAGTCTATACACATTCTCATGCTACCGTCTTTCTTCTTGGCAAGCAAAACATGGGCTCCCCACGGTGAAGTGCTAGGCTGAATTATATTCCTTTTGAGCATATCCTTAAGTTGAGATTTCAACTATTTTGATTCATCCGGGGCCATCCTATAGGGTGCCTTGGCAATTAGTGCCGCTCCTGGTACAAACTTGATCTCGAACTCTATTTCCCTGTCTGGCATATTTCCTGCTAAATAATCTGAAAATACTTCAGGGTACTCCTCTAATATAGGGATTTCCACTATCTTCGGCTTCACTTGTTCCACATCCATTGCATACTACAAGTAGAATTCACAACTTTTCTGACAAGCTCTTATAGCCTTAACAACTAAAATTTTTGGATGAAGCTTATCACTAGGCTTGTAAACATTACCTTGATAAGTCTTAAATGATTTTCTGGATACTTTGAAGTTCACTCTCTTTTCTCTATAATCCAAGTGTACATAAATCTTGGATAGCCAATCTATTCCAAGAATTACATCAAAATCTGAAAAGTCCAAAAACTGTGAAGTCACTTTTACACCGATACGCTCCTACTCACATATCCACTTGAGGTATCATCCTAGTTACCTTAGTTACATTTCCTAAAGGTGTAGTTATTTCCAAAGGTAGATTCAACTTCTTAGTTATCCTAGTCGACACAAACGTGTTGGACACTCCAATATCAAACAAGGCCCTAACCATAAAATTGTCTAAAATTATTGTAGATATGATGTAAATTCGTTTATTTAAATACATATACAACAATAGTAATGTTCTATACAAGTACTCTAATAAAATAGAATCAACAAATTAAAGGTACCTGAAATAATATTATCGTCTGGCTCAGCAATCTTGGCATCCATGGTGAAAACTCGAACATGCCGACTCAGGCAGCTTTTCCTGCTTCATTGATTTTGAGTCCCTTTGTTCCCCTTTGATGGACATTCATTTTCCATGTGTCTATGTTCTCCGCAGTAAAAGCAACTGCATGTTCTTGCTCGGCACTCACCTGTATGATTCTTGTTGCACTTTGATCAAAAAGGTGCACCGGTTGAAGAATTAGCTATTAATGGGGTTGTTGTCTTCTTTGTATTCTGTTGTGGTTCTCCCCGACCGTGACCTTGAGTAGTTCCAAAGCTCCTCTTAGTGCCAATAATGATTGAAGGCTTGTTCTTGAAGGTCTCAACCTCCAAAGCTTTATTCAACATTTTATCCATGTTTCTCATTGACGGTCCCATCATACCTGCTTGTATCTCATATGACAAACCGTTCTTGTACAGTGCCATCTTCCTCTCTTCGACCTGCATGATCTCCGGGCAAAATTGTCATACGAATGCCCTGCGGCTCAGGAACTGACTCGCCTTGTCCTCTTGCACCGTAGTTGGGAAGTATTCATTATAACAAAAAGCCTTAAACCGTTCCCAATCTGTAAACTTTCCATTGCAACTCTCAATAGAAATGATCCATGCTTCAGTTGTACCCAAAAGAAAACCAACTCCTAACTGGTCCATCTCAGTTTCGGGGACGTTTACATTTCTGCACGCCTTTTAAAAACTTCTTAACCAAACTTCAGCCTTTGCTGGTTCCACATTCCCATAAAAGTCCTGGACTCGGTTCCTCTTCATCTTGGTATTCCAATCAACCTGAGGTGCTTGTTCATCAGCTGGTGGTGGTCTAACAGGAGGGACGACTGGTTGGTAAACCGGAGGCTATCCAAGAGGTGCCTGTGGGTAAGGCTGTTGTTGTGGGTATGGTGGTAGTTGAGGCTGTAGTGGAGTGACTAATTGAGACTTAGTTTGATAGGGGTGGTATTTTTGGTGGTGAACTGGGGGGTGATAAGGCTGGTGTAGTGTTAGGAACATTTTATTATGTTTTGATGATGGCCATACTAGTTGTTATAGCAAGCCTGAAAATAAGTTAGAAATCTTTGTATAAGTCCTTACTTAGAGTCTGACATGTTGTATAAGTTGAGTCAGACAAGTATTGTACTAGTTGGTAGGACGGCAAAGTAAAAGCGGCCAAGTACCAGCAGAGAAGAATAAAGACATTTGGTCTGACTTATAACCAAGGATGTCTATGATGACCTTGGATAAGTCTAAGCTACATTCCAAGTGATGAAACTTAATGTTTAAATATGGTGTACACTGATCTCACATAAAACAAGGATCAATGAAGAACAAAGATTTTCCTAAACTAAAAAGAATGAACGAAACAGTGAATCTGAAAAGTGAAGTGACTTTCGGCTGAGTATGACAAAGCAATGAAGGAAGACCAAACGGCAAAGTCAGAAGATCAGTTAACCGTTCAGGGAACGGCCAAGTAAACTTTACTTGATCAAATTTTGAAATATGAAGAAGATTCAGAGGATCAAGCATTAAATGCACAATCAATAGAGGATCAATCAAAGACGGATTTTCTGATAAATGTTTGAAGAAAAATCCGATCACTGAAATCAAGGAGGATTTAATTAAGGGGGAATCAAGAATAAAATCAAGGATTATTCCCCTCTTTAATACAGCCAACGGATGGAAATTCAAATCAAGGATTATCAAGGCTATAAATAAAAAGAAGGCATTGACAGACAAGAAAAAGAACAAGACAATAATCAATAAGCAGAAACTCTGTCAAATCAAAAAGGCATTTATCTGTGCTTAAAAAGGAATATCTAGTGATCAACTGAAAACTCAGAACTATAATTTCAACATCAAGCATTGAGTCTGATCAACAAGTTTTGTGAATCCAATTCACTTCAATCAAGCAACTGAATCAGAGCCATATGAGAAGGAGTTGTGTTTGTGATTGCTGTTGAAGGATTTGTTCCTAAGGAGCAATGAAATAGACTTAGTCACTGAAGCTGTTGCAGTCAGTGAGTGATACTCTTGAAGATTGTGAAGCTTGTGTAGTCAAGGACAATCAGGCTATTGTATCTGTCAAAACAATAGTGAAATTCCTCCAATCATCACAGGAGAAGAGTGGATTAAGGGATTAAACCACCCTGAACCACTATAAGCCTTGTGTCAATTTACTTTCAGTAATTACCTTACTGAATTTATTTAATTGCTTAAATTATATCATATATCTGTGATTGCATAAACTACTTTGAAACAATATATTAAGAAGGGACTTATCCGCTGCCCAAAAACTTTTAAATACAAGAAATTTTTTTGAAACTCCACTATAGTCATTCACCCCCCCTCTGACTATAGTTTTACCCTTCTCTGGGACCAACAATTGATATCGGAGCAGTGTTCAGATCTAATTTCTGGTAACAAGGAGATCACATATTTTCAAAGTAGTTTTCAAACATGTGCTTTCTATATATATATATATATATATATATATATTATTTGCACTTATGTCAAAGGTACTTGTTTCTAATGTTAATAATTTTGATGAATACAAAATAAGAATGTTGTCTCATCTTGCGGCAACTCATGCGGAGTTGCTGGATGTAATTAATGATGGCCCAATCGAGATTACAACTGTGGTAGCAACATGAGCAGATCAAGGAAAAATAATAGACAAACTCAAGAAAGATTGGACCAAAGATGACATGAGAAGATCAAATCTCGACTTTGTTGCAAAAGACATGATTTTGAAGACTCTGGACAGTAACATGTTCATGAGAATCAATGATTGTAAAACAGCAAAGGAGATGTGGGACAAATTGGCACTGATCAATGAAGGATCAGAAGCAGTCAAAGAAAACAAATTGTCTGTTGCAAAACAGAAATTTGAGAACTTCAAAATGAAGGCTGGTGAAATCATTGATCAAATGGATAACAGATTCTCAAGCATCATCAGTGAACTACAACAACTTGGACAAACATATCCACAGAAAGAAGTGTGCCTGAAGATCTTGAGAAGCTTACCTGAAAGATGGGAGATTATTACATCAGTAATCAGAGGGACAACAAATCTTGCAAACACTGACACCTTTACTCTGATGTCTCAATTAAGGCTCATGAATTTGAGTTGAACGGCGAAAATAGTGCACCAGCAGAGGTACATAAGGCTAGTGCACTGGTCCCACCCCAGCAAAGTCAAAAAGCTGATGCAAATAGCAAAAAGACACAAGAGATGAAGGAACATGTAGCTTTATTGGTTAAACGTTTTGATAGGTTTAACAAGAAGAAGCAATTCAAAGGAGGTTCATCATCATACAAAAAGTCAAGCTCAAACAAAGACATAAAGAAGAAGGATGATGGATATAGATGCTTCAACCACAAAAAGAAAGGTCATTTCAAGGCAGATTGCTCTGAAGAAAATGACAAAGATGAGGAAAAGAAGAAGTACAAAATAGTTGAAAAGAAGAAAAGCAAGAAGGCACTCAAAGCTGAAACGAGCTGTGAAAAGAATGAAGAATCATCTAAAGATGATTCGGATGAAGATGATGAAGCTGACAGCTCAGAAAATGAAAAGGCTTACCTATGCCTCATGGCTAAAGAATCTAATGAAACTGAGGTAACTTCTAGCCCATACTCATCATCAAGTGCGTCCACATCTGACACGGCACAATCTTCTATTCTCCCACTAGATTCTCTAAACATAATCCAAAATCTCATGAGTAAATTTGATGAAATTGAGTTGAATCATGAAATTCTGGAACAGGAGTGCGAGAATCTAAGAAAGGAAAATAAAATATTAAAGAAAGAACTGGATAAAGTAAAAGCTGAACTAACTAGTAAGGAGACTCACTCAAATGATCAACAAGCAGTAGCTAATCATACATCTGGTGTTGACAGACCAACTGATAAAATATCCCTACCTGTTAAGACAACCAATGCACCAGCTTACAAACCCTCAAAAAGGTTTGGATCCAGATCCGGTATTGGCTACAATAGTCAGGATGAGAATAGAAACAATGGACAACACAATTCTGAATCTAGGACCAAGAATGGACCAAAGTTCAAAAAAGGACAGACCATAGTTTCAACCACTCATCCTGCACCGGTGAAGTCAAAACCCAGTGCAGAGAAACAGCAGACCAAACCATCAATTTAGTCCACCGAAAGCAAAAAGTCTCTGAATGGTAAATGAATACTTTTTCCTTCAGAAGATGATTGGATGTTGTACCTCCAAAATACAGGAAGAAACCATTTCATACTATGCAACATGTGTTTAAGAAAAGCCAACCTAGGTATGTTCCTAGACACTTGAAGCAACATAGGTTTCCCACTGTATATTGGAAAGTGAAAAAGGATGAAAATGCACCAAAATGTAGAGAAAAGTATCATAATACCTCTAGTAGAAACAATAGAAGTTATTCTGCCATGCCTTATACATATGAAGTTGATGACTTCAATTATCCAAAAAGAAGATCCTTTGGATACACACTAGGAGTAGGAGGCATGACTGCTAATAGGTATGGACCCAAGCAGTGTTGGGTACCTAAACATAATTAATTTGTTTTGTAGGATGTCTGGTACATAGACAGTGGATGTTCCAGACACATGACATGGAACAAATATTGGCTCACTGACTTCAAAGCTTTTGATGGACCCAAAGTTACTTTTGGAGGCAAAGAAAACCCTGGTAAAATTAAGGGGGAAGGTATAATGCTCAAAAATAGCTTGAAGATTCAAAATGTGGCTTATGTTAAAGGACTGAATTTCAATCTCCTAAGTATCAGTCAGTTTTGTGACTAAGGCTACAATGTGCACTTCAACAAGAAAGGATGCAAGGTGATTCACAGCAAAACCAAAATAGATGTACTTGCAGGAACAAGAGAAGACAGCATGTATGTGGTAGATTGGAAGACAGCCAAAGCAGAAACATGTCTGCTTGTCAAAAATAAACAATCAACCAGCTGGATTTGGCATAGAAGACTGAACCACTTCAACTTCAAGACCATCAACAAATTGTCAAAGAAAAAGCTAGTTGAAAGCCTACTAGAGATCACATTCAAGAAATAAAGCCTCTGTGATGCATGTCAAAAAGGGAAGCAAATTAAAAGCTCATTCAATTCAAAACACTATCAGTCAACTACAAGAATCTTACATTTACTGCATATGGATCTATTTGGACCAGTCACATCAATCAGTATAAGTGGAAAGAAATACACTCTAGTAGTGGTGGATGATTTCTCCAAATATACCTGGACCATATTCATGAACAAAAAGAAAGGGACACTCAAGAGGTTACTAGATCTTCTAAGAATAATTCAGAATGAGAAGGAAATAAAGATCATCAAGATCAGATCAGATAGAGGCATAGAATTTCTAAAAGAAATTATCAGAACCTACTGTGAAGAAAATTAAGTACTGCATCAACTATCAGCAGCAGGGACTCCACAACAGAATGGTGTAGCAGAAAGAAGAAACATGACACTCAAAGAAGCAGTCAGAACAATGATTGCAGAAGCATGCTTACCAAAGAGATTTTGGGCTGAAGTAGCAAATACAATATGCTATACACAAAACAGATCAATCATCAACAAATATCATGGAAAGACTCCATATGAAATATGGAATGGAAGAAAACCTAATATCTCATATTTGCATATGTTTGGATCAAAATGTTTTGTTTTGAACAGGAATCAGCTGCATACTTTTGATGAAAAAGCTGATGAAAAAATCTTTATGGGATACTCAGACACCAGCAAAGCATTCATAGTACTTAACAAAAGAACCTTGGTAATTGAAGAATCAATTCATGTAGTCTTTGATAAGCCAAACAAAAATGGTGAAAACCTTCAAGAACTTGAAGAAGCAGGACCAAGACAAGTCTATATGAATACAACAATACCAACTACTATTCCAAATCACAACTTTGGAAATCAAGATGAACCTCCAGTCAATACAACAGAAGAGGTACCAGTACAAGAGCATGAAGTTGATACACAAGCTGAAGTTGTGGAAGCACCAAGTCAAGAACAACTTCAACATAATCTCAACTGGCTAAGAGATAATCCTGTAGATCTAGTCATTGGAGACATTCACATAGGAGTCAGAACCAGAAGACAACTGGAACACATGCTAACATGTTTTCTATCTCAAGTAGAGCCAGGATGATGCAATAGATGATGCAATCCAAGATGCTGATTGGATTACAGCCATGGAAGAAGAACAAAATGAATTTGAAAGAAATGAAGTCTGGGAACTTGTTAACAGACCAGACATGGCCAACATCATTGGAACAAAATGGGTATTCAGAAATCAGATGGATGAACAAGGAACATTTGTCAGAAATAAAGCAAGGCTAGTAGCAAAAGGCTACTCTCAAGCGGAAGGAATAGATTATGATGAGACATTTGCATCAGTAGTAAGATTGGAAGCAATCAGACTCTTTCTAGCATTTGCTGCACACAAAGACTTCAAAGTCTACCAAATGGATGTCAAAAGTGCATTTCTAAATGGACTTCTAGAAGAATAAGTATATGTGGAGCAACCTCCTGGTTTTCAACTCAATGGAAAAGAAGATAATGTATACAAGCTCAAGAAGGCTCTTTATGGACTCAAACAGGCACCCAGAACCTGGTATGAAAATTTATCACAATTCTTGATCAATAATGGATTCAACAAAGGAACTATTGATTAGACTCTTTTCAAGCTAGAGGAAGGAACAAGTACATTGCTAGTACAAATCTATGTTGATGACATTATCTTTGGATCAGAAGATGAAAAGTTGTGTGAGAAATTTGCAAATCTAATAAAGAGCAAATTTCTGATGAGCATGATGGGAGAATTGAATTACTTCCTTGGTCTACAAGTGAAACAGTTGAAAGATGGCATCTTCATCAATCAGGCCAAGTACACAAAAGACTTGATACACAAATATGGTATGGATACAAGTGGTACAGCAGATATACCAATGTGTGCAAGAGTTATTCTTGGAAAAGATGAAGCGGGAAAAGATGTTGATCAGAAAATGTATAGAGGAACCATTGGATCCCTCCTATATCTAACTGCAAGCAGACCTAACATAGTATTTGCAGTAGGAGTATGTGCAAGGTTTCAAGCTCAACCTAAAGAATCTCACCTACTAGCAGCCAAAAGAATAATCAAATACCTGAAGAACACCATCAATGTTGGAATTTGGTATCCAAAAGATGGAGGATTCAAATTGATATCATATTAAGACTCAGACTATGCTGGGTGCAAGATAGATAGAAAAAGCACCTCTAGAAATTATAGAATGCTAGGCAGCTGACTAGTTTCATGGTTTAGCAAAATGCAAAACTCCATACCTACATCAATAGCTGAAGCAGAATATATAGCAGCAGGCAGTTGTTGTGCACAAGTACTGTGGATTAGACAACAACTAAGGGATTATGGAATGGAGGAGAAGACAATTCCAATCATGTGTGACAACACAAGTGCCATATCTATTACTAAAAATCCAGTATTGCATTCTAGAACAAAACACATTGATGTGAGACATCACTTTATTAGAGATCATGTTGAAAAAGGGGATGTTATTCTAAAATGCATACCCACTAAAGATCAATTGGCTGACATCTTCACAAAACCACTCAGTCATGAAAGATTTAGCATGTTAAGAACTGAGTTGGGAATGATTGAAATTGACTAAGTACTAAAGAGCGGCTAACTGGAGTAATCAGCTAAGTGACTTCACCAGCTGATTAAACCTTTGCCATTACAGAAGATGTAGCAGGTAAGGCACTGGTACTCAGCGAAGTTAACTTCACTGATTGTTAGGAATAGTTATATATAGCAGCTCGGTAAAGAAGTCACTACACCGGCTAAGTGACCAACCAAGGCACTACACCGAAATATGAATTAGAGACACCAGCAAACTAAAGTGTGAACTAAATCAGTTTTATACACGTGGAAAATCAAGAAGTTATGGAGGATAATGTTGTGAAAGATTACACACGTGGAGATAAATTTACAATCATGGAGGTAACCATATTATTTTTGAATTATAAACTCCTCGATTCCCGGGATTTATCATTACTTGCCTCAATCCACTCCTTCACTATACTCAAATACTGCAATTTATAAAATCATGCCATTACATCACAAAATCCTTCCATATTCAACCACGTTCACACTACACTAATCATCCTATGTAAACCACACTTAGAGATTTTTCAGAACTCTTTACGCTCCCTTGCAAATCATAAACCCTATTTTCTCACTTCCAAATCAAAGCTTTCTCTCAAATCTCAAACAATGGCTTCATCCTTTACAATCTCTACCACAGAACGATTTTATGAAAAATCGATCATCACTGGATCGTTTTTTAAGCCTGAACCCTATATATCTTTCTCTGATAATGACACTCAATCTCAACGCTTAGTTGATTGTTGTTCAAATCTGGGGTTAATGACCTTCCTAAACCCCCCAATAACTGGAATATACTATGAGAACCTGATTGCATTTTGGAAAATGCAAAGTTTGTGCCGAGCGCTAAGAAAAGTGATCACGACTGTATAAAAAGTTCAATCTTTGAGAAAGAAGTGGCCATCACCCCTGGTCTTCTCAACAGATTCTTACACCTACCCATGATAGGTCCGGCTAATGTAAAGTTTGTAAAGATTGACATCAACAACTTCTGGGCTGAAATAGCCAAGAATCCCAAAAAGAACAGCAAAACCTACAACCTCCCAAGATCAGCACTCAAACTTGCATTTGCTGAGTTCGCACCTGTTATGACCAAGAACATCGAAGGCAGGAAATGGTCGATGGAAAACATGACTGAGTTACGGGTTATGCTAATGGAAATTATCTATCAAGGTATTCACTTTGACTAGGCAACATTTGTCTTCAGTAGATTGAAAGACCGGATTCAAAAGGAAATTGATCTGTCAATCACAGCACCAATCAAGGGTTTGCACAAGAAAGGTGATTTCTGGGAGAGGAAATCATATGGATTCCCTATTCAGCATCTATTTGACACATTGAAAGTGAGACCCACAAATCTACAGCCTCCACACAAGTTCAAAGTGATGTTTACCTACATTAAGGAATCTTTGAAACCCAATCCCTCTACCAGACGAAAAAGGAAAGCACCCGAAGGCAGTTGATCAGGGATGGGAAGACGAACCAGATCACAAAAGGTATAAGAGGACACCCCAGTGGTCAGTGCCCGCAATCCGGACAACCCAGTGGTGATTAGTGATGAATACCACAACAAATGAGGAAGGGAAGCAAGAGGACGTCACCTATCTGGAAGAAGGTGATAAATGATATGTTCTAACTCCATCTGAAGAAGAGGAGATGGATGACGAAGAAGAAGAGACATCTGAGGCTGAAAAAGCTGAGATAGAGGAAGCACAGATAGACGGTGGTCATCTTGAAGATAATCAAGAAAATATAGAGACTTCTGATGATGATCTGACAATCCAGGAAGTGATCCTTAGAAGCATCAGCAAAGTTGACAAACGGCCGAGTGAGCCAGCTGATAAACTCTCTCCGCTGAACCTGTCAACACCCCCGGCATTGATCAAAGGGGAACAGCAGCAGAGAAAGTCACATCCCCAGCAGATGGAGAAGCAAGCACACCCCAACAACCTCTCAATGACCCCGAGGTTAATAAGAATGAAAAAGAAGAACATGAAGAAAAAGAATGTGAGAAATCGAGAGAAAAAAGCCACCATAGATAATGAGGATGAGGAAGTGGTACAAGAAGAAGTTGATCCTGAAAGACTTTTCAATCTAGATATCCAACCTTTGATTGTGGACATGGAAAAGCAGTATCACAACAGTCAAAACCGAAAGCTGCTTTAAGGAGTAATGCAACCTCCTTCAATCACAAGCTTGAAGCCCTCATCAGTCACATCAAGATTCAAGATGAGGTCATGGAGAAACAGGGCAACTTGCTTTTCAACCTGCAACACCTCATCCCTACCATGTCCAGACAAATCTTAAGTTTCATGCTGACAAGATTGATAATAGTTTCAAACCATTGGTGGATACTTTAAATGCTCACACTCATCAACTTCACCATCTGGATGAGGTTATGGAACATTCTGGCCAGCAACTTGAAACCCTGATAAATGTCAATGAGGCCACAACAAAATTCTGGAGAAAATGTATGGTCCTCTCCCTGAATATGAAGAAGCAAATGCAATCCTTGAAGCACGTTTTGGTGCTTCCAAAAAGGGGGAAGGAAGCTCAAAGCCTGAAAGCTCCAGTGGAAAGAAGGCAAGCCCAACAGACAAGGGCAAGGGCATCAAAGGCAAGGGCATCAGCTTTGAAGAAAAAAAGAAGTAGCCCTCATTATATTGACTTACTTATTCATATGCCTTTGATTTTCAAATAAAAAGATGCAATATCTTATTGCCCTTAAATGGATGAATAAAATTGTTGAGTTTTTATTCCATTGTTAATATGAAAAATTGGTACATTTATATTAAGGCTTTTGAGGGTTTTGGCATCATCAAAAGGGGGAAATTTTTAGGAACATTTTATTATGTTTTGATGATGGCCATACTAGCTGTTATAGCAAGCCTGAAAATAAGTTAGAACTCCCTGTATAAGTCCTTACTTAGAGTCTGACATGTTGCTCAGAAGTACAATTTCAACATCAAGCATTATGTCTGATCAACAAGTTTTGTGAATCCAATTCACTTCAATCAAGCAACTGAATCAGATCCATCTGAGAAGGAGTTGTGTTCGTGATAGCTGCTGAATGATTTGTTCCTAAGGAGTAGTGAAAGAGGCTGAGTCACTGAAGTTGTTGCAGTCAAGGAGTGATAGTCTTGAAGATTGTGAAACTTGTGTAGTCAAGGATAATCAGACTATTGTACCTGTCAAAACAATAGTGAAATTCCCCCACCCTGAACCACTATAAGCCTTGTGTCAATTTACTTTCAGCAATTTACCTTACTACATTTATTCAATTGCTTAAATTATATCATATATCTGTGATTGCATAAACTACATTGAAACAATATATTAAGACGGGACTTATCAGCTGCCTAAAAGCTTTTAAATACAAGAAAAGTTTTTGAAACTCCATTATAGTCATTCACCCTTCTCTGGTCATTATCCGCTGCCCTCTGACTATAATTTTACCCTTCTCTGTCACCAACATGCAGTCCATACGGTGGGTATCCAAGGCCCTGCTAGTGATCAAAACGTAGTGAGGGTGGTATAGTAGGTTGAGGGGTGTGCCCTACTGATGGAGGGTAAAAGGTTTGTTGTTGATAGTGGAACAATAGAGGATAAGTGTGACTTACCGTTTGAGGTGGAGGGTAGATAATGGTCACTGGAGGTACGTCCACTTGTGGGAACTCACCTACTATGGTGACACATATTGGTTCTTCCTCAGGTCCACGTTGGATGTATTTGTAACGTGGCTCCTGTTGAAACTGAGGTCGCGGTGACTGGGTCGGACGAGGACATGGGGTGTGGTTCGGGTGAGGTGAAGGATTCAATCACACAAACCCGCCGGTAACCATTGGTATTGGACTTTCTTGTTGCACTCAAGAACTTTCAGCACCATGAACTCCCGTTCTAACACTATCAGATTCAGCACTGGTTTCAGATTCAGTAGACCTCCTCACTGATGAGTTTAACATAGAATTTTCATCAAACACAACATCCCTGCTGAGAATTACTCTGGACTCTTCTGATGACCAAATTCTATATCCCTTCACTCCATCACCATACCCTACAAACACTCCCTTCTTAGCTCTTGGCTCCAACTTCCCTTCACTAACATGATAGTAAGTCGTACTTCCAAAAACCCTTAGAACCGAGTAGTCGGCGGGCTTGACCGACCACATCTCAAATGGTGTCTTGAGATTGATCCCCGTGTGAGGACTCCTGTTGATTAAGTAGCAAGTCGTTTTTACGACCTCTCGCCCAAAATCTCCTGGATAAACCAAATTTGAGAAAGCATACATCTTGCCCTCTCCAAGAGAGTTTGATTCATCCTTTCGGCCACACCATTCTGCCGAGGTGTATTCCTTACGATGATGTCCGGCAATACCCTCACCGCACAAAATGAATCAAAATCCGTCCGGCGAAATTCCGGACCATTATCCGTACGAAGCTTCTTGATTTTCTTGCCTAACCGATTTTCCACTAGGGCCTTCCACTCGCTTGAAGTTACCGAATGCATCACTTTTGTTCTTCATCATCACCACCCAAGTCATCCTTGAATAGTCATCTATGAATGACACAAAATATCCGTGACCACCCAATGACTCAACTTTTGATGGACCCCAAAGAATCGAATGGATATAATCAAGTGATGCCTTTGTGTTGTGCAACCCTGCTGAGAACTTACTTCTATGCAATTTCCCAAACACACAATGTTCACAAAAGTCCAGATTCTTGACCTTATATCCCCCAAGAAAACCTGTTGAAGAAAGAATCTGCATACCCCTTTCACCCATGTGACCTAGTCTCATGTGCCACAGCTGAGTCTGCTGAGACTGGTGAACTGCTGAGGATGCAACAAGAAGAAGGTGCGTACGTAGATCCTTGTAATATATACAAGGTTCCCCTCTTGATGCCTTTGAGGACTACAACTGAATCTTTGAAGACATTCAGCTGTCCACCTTCACCCTTGAAATTGAACCCCTTGCACGTCCAAGTGGATCGAGAGATACCAAATTCTTGGTCATCTCGTGGAACATGTCTTACATCTTTCGGTGTACAAAATTTACCATCCTCTGTCCTTAACTTTACCGAGCCAATTCCCACAACTTTGCAAACCTTGCATTGGCCATATAGATTTGACCACCATCCATCTCGCTCATAAGTAGAAGACCACTCCTTGTTTGGACAAATATGGTAGGATGCTCCTGAATCAAGTATCCACACATCATTGTGGTGTGTAGAATCCCCTGCAACTAGAACCAGATCCTCATCAGATTGTTCAGTAGCCAAAGCTGCTGTGCCGAATTGCCTTCCCGTCGTTTCTTCTTCCTTGGACAATTGGACTTCCAATGTCCCCGCTCCTTACAATAATTACGTACATCGGTAGACTTAGGGCCTTTGGACCCGGACTTCTTTTCTTCTTCTTCGTCCATATCCTTTTCCACTATTGTTTGCTAGCTACTAGCCCAAGCCACTTGTCGACCGTCTGTCCCGGCGGCCTTGTGTCTAAGCTCCCGGCATGTAAGGCGGACCTCACATCCTCCAAAGCTACCGTATCCTTTCCAACTATGAAAGAGCGCACAAAGTTTTCATATGATGCCGGTAATGACACCAACAGGATTAGGGCTGCATCTTCATCCTCAATTTTAACATCAATATTCCTTAAATCAAGTAATATTGTGTTCAGCTGGTCCAGATGTTCCCTCAGTGGACTCCCTTCATGCATCTTCAAACTGAACAACCTCTGTTTCAACAACAACTTGTTGGTCAGTGACTTGGTCATATACAAGCTTTCTAGCTTCTTCCACAACTTGGCTGCGGTGTCTTCCTCAAAGAACCTCAGTGATAACTTCATCAGATAAGCACAACATGATGGTTGAATGTGCTTTCTCTTCCAGACTGGCATAATCTGCTGCACCTGTATTTGGTTTTTCAGATAAAGGATTCCACAAACCCTGTTGTTTCAACAGTGCACGCATCTTGATTTGCCACAGACCAAAACTGTTCCTTCCTATAAATTTATCGATTTTCACGTTTACTGCTGACATCTTTTCTTGCTAAAGATCACAACTTTATCACAGATCCTAGCACTTTGCTGAAGGCCTTGGTGAAGATGAAGTTGATCGTACAGATTGTTTTCTCCAGAACCTTTCTCTGATACCACTTGTTATAAAACTGATGGAGATAACTTCAGATGCAAGAAATAGAAACAGATGCAATCAAACGTAAATAATCAAAGGAGAAAACAGAAACAAGAAGAACACAGATTTAACGTGGAAAACCCCTCAGTGGGAGAGGTAAAAAACCACGGGCAGAAAAGAGATATTTTATTATGCACTGAATTTTACGATTTCAACACACACAGACAATGAGACAACAACTGTATTTATAGGCACAAATCCCTAAACCCTAGCCGCAAGGAATCTTTGTCTGATGCACCATAAATACCCCTACACGTGTCCTTCTTTTAATGACACAGTATAGCTGTCACATAACAGAATTGGCAGATGTGGGACCCTGCTGTATTCAAGTACTTAGCAGCCTTTCACCCTGCTGACAGTACTCAGCAGCCTTTTACCCTGCTGACAGATACCTCAGTAGACTCCACCCTACTGATGCACATAATTGAATACACTTCTCAGCTGTCCATCACACAGCCGAGTCTTCAGATTGGTTCCACCAAAATGAAGAGTTTAAGTCACTTTACCGACAATGATCCTCATATTCCTACTTCTTCCAACCCCTATTCATCTAGCCCCCCTACCGGGTATTGTACCATTTATAAAGATCACTTCGATGCAGGCCTCTGTCTTCCACTTTGTCCTGGATATGTTTCTGTCCTTGATCATTATAAGCTTAGCACAATCTAGATAGCCTCCAATAGGGTTAGGGCCGTACTTTATTTGGTGTCACCTGCAGGTGGGCCAAAGTTAAGTTAACGGTCGAACATTTCCGAGCTTTTTACCAAGTTAAATCGGTTAAAGATAACCCGACCTTTTATTGTTTTTCTCATCGAACCGGGAAATGGCATGATTTGTATTTGATGGCGGATGGGCCATCCTCATACCAAGGTTTGAAGACTAGGTTCTTTTTTATTCGTCATGAGGGGGCTTCAAAGATAAATCAATGGAACCCTAAAAAACAGCCCAAGGATAGATATCCTACGATTCTCAACCCTCAGGCTCTCCGCTCCGTTCAGACTTCCGGGATGTATCTGAGCCACTATCGTATTCCTGTTGAGCTCATATTGGCAACTTCTCTGGCCGAGGCCGGTCCGACCCATATGTCCCTCTTAGTTCGTCCGCTCAGGAAACCTGTAGGATTCGTGCTTTAATTGCCTATTAATTTGTGAAAGATATCTTGTTCAGTCACTTGTTGACAAGTTTTATTTTTATTTTTTACAGTGGATGACTTTGGTGATTTGCTGAACGCTGTGAGGAGGGATCTCTGCAGTCCACTGATCCTATAGTTTCTTTGGAGACTCAGGCCGAGGGCCGCCTCCGCTCTCCTTCTATTCGGTCTATAGGACCCTTACTGAATCCGGATTCTTCTCAAGCATTGTCCATGCTGGAGGATAAGGCCACCATTCTAGACTCTACTTTAGGTCAGACTCCGGATCTGGAGTCGGCCGAAATGGCTGCTTCAAAGGACAAGGCCTCTGTGGTGGCCTATTTGTCCAAGATCAACCCTGAAGGAAGGTCGATTAATAGAGTATGGGTTGAGTCCACTCAGGATCTAGCAGTTTCCACTGAGAGGAGAGGGGCCTGGCTTTGGATGAGGAGGAGGGGATCCTTCTGATGTCCATACAAGAATTGGCTGCTGCTAGCCTTAAGGCCATGAAATATGTAAGCTTTCAATCTTCCATTCTAGTTTTCCTTGGCTTATATCCCCTCCTAACTTACACGTTTTGTAGGGTGCTTTGGTGGGTCAGGAGTTATATACTCGCTTGACCAAGTCTGGCTCTAACGTGATTCAGCTAAGGGAGAAGATCTTTGAATTGGAGAAAGTGGCCTCTGATCACAACAAGAGCCTTAAAACGAAGAATAAAGAGATCAAGGCTAGGGACAAAGAGATCAAGGATTTAAGGAAGCAAGTAAAAGACCAGGACTCCAAGTTCAGGAATCTTAGAGCTGGGAATGCTATTGAGCGCAAGGAATTTAAGGAGAATGAGTCTCAGCTGAAAAAGAGCATCAAAAAGCTCAAATCAGAGGTGGCCGACCTGGAGATCACGGCTCAATCCTTTCCTGAGCAGATCAGGGCATCTTTCGTCCAAACCATCAAGGAATACAAGGCTTCGCAAGAATTTCTTCAAGCCTTCAACTTGGTGCTAGCTCCTACAATGCAAGGTGGTTACACCCTAAGGGTGGATAATGCCAATGCCCACTTCCCAGAGCTTTCTATTGATGTCCTTACCAATAAGAATTTTTATATACAGGAAGCTAAAAAGATGTATGTCAATCGCCTAAGGGAATTTCAGGAAGGAGAAGACATTGTAGTGAAGTATCGTCCTAATCCTGCTAAGCCATCCTCTGATGCTCAGACTTTCTCTTCGGCTTCATCGTCTCAAGCTTCTTGACCTATGCCTTGTTATTCTTCAATTTTTGAGGTTATAGTATAAAATTATTTCTTACTCCTATTGGCAACTTCAAGGAAACTTTTTATTTTTGCACTTTGTTTTTGCTTATCGTTTTTGAATGCCATCTTCTGTCTCTACTTGGCCCCCCAGTGTGCCTTTTGACTACGGGATTTAGGATGGCACACTTGACATAGTTTACTTTTGTAATATTCATAGCTCAATTGGACTGTGCTCCAGCCATTACCTGTAGTTTATGAGTTCGATCCTGTCCTCCCGATTTAGATGACAATTACATGGAGTCCGGCCTACAGACATAAATAACTATTACACTATGTCCGACCTTCGGAGCTCAGCGGGTCTGACCAGCAGACATAAAAAACATTACATTGAGTCTGAGCTATGGAGCTCAGCGGGTCCGACCTGCGGACATAAATAACAATTACCTGAGTCCTACTTGCGGAACTCAATGGGTCCGACCTACGGAGATAAATAACAATTACACTGAGTCCGAGCAGCGGAGCTCAGTGGGTCTGACCTGCGGACATAAAGAAACAATTACACTGAGTCCGACTTGCGGAGCTCAGCGGGTCCGACCTGTGGACATAAATAACAATTACATTGAGTCTGACCTACGGAGCTCAGTGGGTCCGACCCGTGGACATAAATAACAGTTACACTGATTTTGACCTACAGAGATCAGTGGGTCCGACCTGCGGACATAAATAAGAGATCTGCTTATCGTCAGTTTGATTTTAGCACATCCTGCGAACTTCAAAAAGAAAGCATAGCACAATTGCAGAGATAAGAAAAATCTTTATTAAACATTTCATCAAGCTACAGTTTATTTGAGAGCATTAATATTAGACTTAGAACCTCCTTAGGCATAATACTTGCACAAATTGTTGGTGTTCCAGCTTCAGGGGATAGTCCGGCCACTACCGTCGGGTAACTGATAAGAACCTTTTCCATGCACTTTTACCACATTGTAAGGGCCTTTCCAGATTTGGTCTACCTTTCCCTGGGGCCCTTGACGGCTATCTTCATTTTTCCACAAGACAAAGTCGCCCACACTAAAGTAGGTGTGTATTACCTTGGAATTATAGTATTGAGAGGGACATTGTTTGTAGTTTTGCATTCTGATAAAGGCTACGTCCTTCCTCCCCTTAAGGTCGTCTTTTACATGTCTAAGTTCTCTTTCTTGATCTGTTTGAGAGTACAGCTCGGACCTTGGTGATGGGAGTCTGATTTCGGTAGGGATTAAAGATTCGCATCCATATGTTAATGAAAAAGGTATCTCCCATGTTGCCGAATTTGGCGTAGTTCTGTAAGACCAAAGGATGTTGGGTAGATGCTCAACTCAATTTTCTCCTTTCTCTTCTAACCTTTTTCTCATCCCGGTCTTTATCTGCCTATTGGTTTGTTCCACTTGGCTATTCGCCTGAGGGTACCCTACCGAAGTGAAGTGTTGTGTAATCCCAAATTCGGAACACCATGCTTGGACCGTTCTATCTACAAACTGCATCCCGTTATAAAAAATTAACACTTTTGGAAAACCATATCTACATATGATGTTTTTCTATAAGAAATTTTGAATGGCCTTGGCCATAATGGTGGTGAGGGGTTCTGCTTCCACCCATTTTGTGAAATAATCCACATGAACTACCAAAAATCTATTGCTCCCTGGTGTTCGGGGCAAAGGCCCAATGAGATGTATTCCCTATTGGTCGAAGGGCCATGGGGAAGCTATAGGTGTCATTGGTTGTGAGGCCTGATGATATGTATTATAGTGCAGTTGGCAGGGTTACACCTCAGGACCAATTCTTCCGCATCGTACTGCATTGTAGGCAAGTAATAGCCGAAGAGATGGCATTTTCGTGCCAAATTTCAAGCTCCTGGATGGTTTCCACATATCTCCAAATGTATTTCTCAGAGGAGATAGTCTCCTTTTTCCTGAGTCGTGCATATGAGCCATAGGCCAATGTAAGTCTTTTGGTACAATATATAATTAAATTTGGAGTACCTGGCTGGTAGGAGCTTTATATTCCTGGCTTGAGTTCGGTCAGTGAGAAGGACTCCTCTCTTAATAAATGAAACAATAGGATCCATCCAAGTTTCTTTCTGAGTTACCGGTTGCACGGTCTGTTGCTCGTAGCTTCTTTCCTGCAACTGTTCACCCAATACCTTCTTGTCAATCTTAAAGTTGGACGCCAGTTTTGATAGCGCATCTGCCGGCTTATTTTGTGATCAATGAATGATAACGCCCTAAATATTACCATTAAATGTACCTTTATTTACCCCGAATCGTGCTCGAGAGGAGATAGATAGGCTTGTTATCATGTGGCATATGTGCTAAATGCTAAGTGCGTGTTCTTAGGTTCACGATCTTGCATTTACAATATTATCCTGTAGAATTGGTACTTTTTCGTCTTGTTCTGTACACTTTTTAGGAAGTACCAAAATTTGGAGCAGCTAGGGATAGATCTGGGCCGAAAGGAAGACATTGGGCCAAGTGGAGAAAGTCCAAGAAGAGATCTGCTAGAAAAAATGACAAAAAGCTGGGCCAATTAATCGAAGCCCAGTCCCGATTAATTGAACCCTTGGAAGACAAGAAATTGAAGTCTGCTGCATCTACTAGGTGGGTTAGGTTTTATTTGAGTCCTAAGTCGGCTATTGTATATATATAAAGCCACAGAATCCAAATTGTAATATTTACAAGATGATTTGCATATACGTTTTATATCATACACTTTTATTAATGAAATAAAGTTAGTAGCAAGCTTTAGGTGATCTCATTCTTGTTAGCTCTTCATCCACGCCATCTCTTGCGTGAGTATATCAAGCTAGATCCCCATAACCAAAGGTACGAAGCTTGAACGTTCCTTTATGTCTTTATTATGGTAGATCTACTTGTATTTATGTGTTGTAGTTAATCTGAATGTTAAACAACCCCATAATTTACATGAATTAATCAATACGAAACAATGTATATTCCAGAATAGGAACCGTCACCCCCGATTAATCGGTGGTCTTTACCGATTAATCGAGGCACTTTGGGTCACCCTAAACTAGAGATTCGGCGTCGGCTACATTGATCGACCAAATTAATTAAAACGATTATTTAGGTCTGACCAATATAATATTCGTATATTGTAAATTAACATGAAGGACTTGCACGGTGAAGTGTTAGTATGGACATTGTCTTGATGGATCCCTAGGAACGTGCTAATCATTGTCGGTAGCTACCTAGGGAGGTTCTCGGTCTTGAGCCGGTAACTCTAAAAGTTAATGCGTATGAACTAATACAACCAACGAAGAAGGTTAGTTGCATATAGATTTTCTTTTGTCCTTGCAATGGAAGTAGATAGTTTAGGAGATGGTACCCGTAGCTAAACTGAATTTAAAACGTTTGACTTATTCAGAGAAATTATGTGGGGAAGTAAACATAAAGATTAACTATGCCAAGGTAGAATATAGGTTGGAGAAGGTGAGGGATACCATGTTTATTTTCTATTGATATGTTGGTCAAAGACCGTATTTGTCCTCTTAATTAGGTTGGGTTCGTTTATCCTCGAGTTGCATTGTCTTTGTGGGATCGATCTTGATTCACCGTTGCTATACTATGATTTGACCTATTACTCCTGCTAGTATTAGCGACCTCACGTGCGACATCAAGTTTTTGGTGCCCTTGCCGAGGACAATGGCCAATTTCAAGAATAAACTTATTTAATTCTAATTAAGAAGCTTCTGTTTTTTTATATTCATTTATTTTATTAAATATCGAGCCGTCATGTAACATACCTGCATCGTTTTAAGCCGAAATAAGAAATTCTAAAGCTCGATTAACCGTGGGTTACCCCCGATTAATCGAGGTCCAGAAAAATCAAATTCTGATAGTCGATGTTATTCTGTTTATACCTCTTTCAGTTTTTAGTTAGTAGGTCTGCAATAGTTGGGTCTGAACCCACCTGAGGCGGAAGTTACTAAAATGTTTTCTTTGTTTTATTTTGTCTCTTTTGCAGGAAGTACATGACACTTCGGATTGATCTTGTTCAACAGTTTTTGGAAGCAAAGTCAAAACTAGCACAATGCCACACAAGGTTCTTAACATCACTCCTATTTCCATGTACCAAAGTAAAATGTTCGACGAGCAATGTGAGGATGACAAGAGACGAGTGGAAAAGGACGAAGCATCAATGAAGGATAGACGTGAGTTTGAAGCAGACTTCCAGAAGTGCGAAGATTTCTGGAGAGGTAAGTTCTCTATAGATATTATTGATGTTTTATCTTCTGATTCCGATGATCCTGAAGAGGATCCGGACTACAACCCCTCTGAGCCTGAGGATTACCCAGACTCAAGTGTAGTAGAAAAGTTAGGCGAACCTGGGATGTTTCGATTCCCAATTTCGATCAATAATGTATCCGTAGGATTGGGACTTTGGGACTCCGGATCTCGCTGCAACATCCTGCCGTATTCACTCTATCAGAAGGTTAAGCTTCATTTTATATTGGACCAAACACGAACTATGACATTTTTCGACCGTACTCGAGAGATTCCAGGTAAGATGATAAAGGACTGCGAGATCAAAGTGAAAGGTCTCAGTTTTCCTGTAGATTTCTTAGTCCTCGATGTGCCTGAAGGCCCTAGTTCCTAAGTCTTGCTAGGACACCCATTCTTGGCAACAAGCCGAGCTAACTTGGACTACGCGATTGGGGAGATTAGACTGAGAACTAATTACAATGTTGTAACCGAGAAGATCTAGAACCACTCGATAATAGGCCTGCAATGTGTTGGTTGACCTCAAGCTCGGGGGAGATTAAGATGATGGATGTGGAGGATGAGAGAACTAAGCGGAGGGAGGTTCTTGTGGAAACAGGAGAGCAGGAATTCGTAAATGTATTGCTGAGAGAGCAAGAAGCAAAGGTCCACAATAAGACGCTCAAGGAGACAAGTCCTTCTGTTATGCGTAATGATGGAGTGGAGCTAAGAGTAGAAAGTTTGGAATCCTTGGACATGGAGGTTAAGTCTCACATCAGGGGTAGACCTAGTGCATGGGCTAAGAGAGCCACACATGCCAGGAAGAGAGCTCGGCAAGTTTCTACTCAAAACCAAGAGGCAGCGCTCCCATATGATAAGGAAGAATATTTTTTTCTAGGTCTGAAAAGCCAAGTGAGAGCATTAATTAAGCAAGAAGGGAAGTGCGTCATGGTCAAGTCCTCGAGAGTGCAAGTTTGGCAAGCTAAACCTCAAATCTCTGAGTAAGCATAGATTCGAAGTTAAGTCGAGCTGGCGACTATAAACTCAGAACTACTTCTTAAACCCTTATTTATAGAGAGTCAATAAAAGTAACTAGACGAAGTGACGAGCTTTTTTTCATCCTATCACATCCAAAGGCCATGAACCAATGGATGGTGGGAAGGTTTCTTTTTACTCGTTATTGAATCTAGTGAAGTCGGTTAGGTTGAGGCGGAAATAACACATGAAATAGTAAGGACTGGTGCTTGAGACGTCAAAATTGAGTAGAAAGTCAGTGCAAGGTGTAAGGAATAGGAAATTATAAAATGTGGGAAAAAGTTGACCCCGATTAATCGGACATCCCCTCCGATTAATCGAGCAAGGTTTTATCAGTATTTGAGTGTCAGATTTTGAACCCATCGATGACACGTGATGGACATATGTTACACCGGTCAGACCCTCATCAGAGCAAGCAGCCCCCGTTTTCCCTTTTCTCATCATTTCACCCTTTCCCACACTCCACCGTTAACTCCACCACCTAAACCCCCTCAATAAATCAACCCTCAAATCTCTCAACCCATTACTCCGCCATTAATCCCCTCTATCTACTAATCCTTCCACCTCCACTCTAAAATCTCCTATTTAAACACACAACCCTCACCATCCTTATTCATCTTCAACACCAATTTCTCCATTCTTCTTTTTCTTCACTAATTTCGGCCACCATCACCATCACTTTCACCACCAAGCACCACCACTAGTAGCCATTCTCACCACATCACCCACCATAATACTCCATAGAAATCCTAATTACCACTGTTGTTGATGTGATGTGCTGCTGTAACATTGCCATTGCTTTTGTTCATCTTTTTCCATCATCTGCAGTACTGTTTCGGAGAAATATAAGAAAAATTAGGTCTAATTAATCAGGAGTTCCTACCGATTAATCGTGGGTTGTTTTCTTTCCAAATATCTGCAGTCTCTATATCCAGCATCCATGGGCCCAAAACGTAGCAGAACCGTTCACCATCCAAGCAGTCAACAAGTAGTCTATGCCGATGCCAACCCCTTGATTGATAGGGTTGAGAAATTTGATTCTTTACAAATTTACTAGTCGTTCTGAGGTCATTGAAATGGGCGGTCAGTTTCCCGTGAGCATGGTGTTGATTTAGAGGATAGTGGCACAATTTTGCTACAATTTTTGAAGCGTCACGACATTTTGGACATGGCCGAGGTGCCATGTCTATTCAATGTTACAGTGGTGTGAGAATTTTATGCGTATCTTGCGTACAACCCTGGAGCTACTTTTGATATGGTCCGAGGGGTGAAGGTTGCTTTCACCATTGAGTGGAACAATGAATACTATAGGGTGTGCAATCCACCAGTGGGCCCAGATGAGTATACCTCGTCCACGAATGTAAATGATTTAAAGAGGATGCAGATGATCGCTGAGTACTTTGGGGTGGTATGGAAGAGAAATCCGTTGGGAGCCCCAGCAATTTTCTTGGAGAATGACCTATCCTGGGATAGAAAGATGCTGAATAGATTTGTTTCTTCCCGCCTTCTGCAGACCAAGCATACGGCCTCTGTTACACCGAAGCGGGCAGAATTGATGTTCTACTTAGAACAGGAATCTCCGGTCAATATTGGCCTGCTCATGAATAGCCACATTCAAGACATTGCTGATGAGTCTAAGTAAGAGCTTTTGCCTTATGGCCCAATGATCTATATGTTCGCTCTGGAGAACGAGGTTTCGGTTCGGGTAAGTGATGACTGGGAAGAGCCTGAGCCCATGATAAGCTCGTAGTCAGTTTTGTGAGAACCTAGAAGGGTAGGTCAGAGAGCCAAGCGAGAGCGTACTCCGGTCCATAGGGGAACTCGATCTCACAGAGCTTTGATAGAGGAGAATGCAAGAGAAATTGCAGGTCTGCACCGCACAATGGATTACATGATGGACTTTTTAGGCATTCCTCCTTACGCCCGACCACTGAGAGCTGCCCCACATCATAACGCATCCACTTTTGCAGCTGCTACATCTAGTTCTGGTCCACCTCCTGCTTTTGAGCACCGTGAGGATCCACATGAGGATTATGACTTTGACTTTGGCGATTCCTAGAAATTTTTCTTATTTCTTGTTGTTATTTTCCGTTGTAGTATTTTTTTTCTATCTTTTATTTCCTATGTAGTAGTACTATGTCAGACTTTTATTAATATTATAATGATTTTGTCGGCTTAAAATATTTTGGAGTTATCTTATTACTATTTTACTACCGCATTTTTACTATACGGTGATTGTCACCTGAGTTTCGTCTCTTGTTTTGTATGAGATTCTTTTTGTAGATTTTCGAGGATTTCCCTTTTGAGCCCATTGCAATTATTGACGGTCCATTTGCTTCCTTCGCTCCGCGATTGCCGAAGCTAAGTTCCTTTAATTATCTATTTTCATCATCTCATTGAGGACAATGGTTTGATTAAGTTGGGGGTAGGAGCGTCACTTAGCTTTTTTGCATTATATTCCGTCAATTGCTTGATTATCTTGATTTTCTTTGATTCACTTTTCACCACATAGACTTTGATTAATTTTGCCAAAATCTAAAAAAAAAAGGACATCTTTGATCTTTTGGAGCTAATTAGTTACATCTTTGTTCCATGATGCATAGGTAAAAGTAATGCCCACTTCTGAAGTAGTGGCGTATTAAGCATATATTCTGTCTATGAACCAATATTTTAAGCTCTTATAACTCACTTTCCCTGGTGTGTAGTCGATATCACATTGCTTTGAATAGAGTTGACCCTAGATTTTATCATGAATTTTGTTCTACCTATGGTCATTTAGGTCAAGTTGTGGTTCTTAAAAGGGCACATGAAAAACGGATTCGGTAGTTTATCAAGAGCGAGACCTTGAGGATAGATTGAATTATGAGCGTTCACCCGCCAAGAAAGAGAAATAATTTGCACGATATATATATATATATATATATATATATATATATATATATATATATATATATATATATATATATATTCTCTTTGGCAAGAACGAAGCAAAATCGGAGCGTAAGACGCACGACCCTCACACAAAAATAGACCGATAAACGTGAGCCTAAGAGTAATACTCGATTCTCAATCCGCCTTGCCCAGTTGTCTTGACCTATGCAACAAAAGTAAAAATCAATAAACAGAATAAAGGGTGAAAAGGGAAAAGCATGTCCGTGACTGGTTAGTTCGACTACGTGTTGACGTAATGTGAGATTGTCTGCATTACTAGAGTCGATGAGTTATTGCGCGCACACATTGGTTCATGACATGAATATTGTTTAATGCGTTACATATGGATATGAGTTTACATGATCTTTATCTTGACTATGTGAGGCATGGTTGTTTTTAATTAACTTGTATATTGGTCTGGATTTCGTTTTCTTTTCGCCTTTTTGCTCGGGACGATAAAAAACTAAGTGGGGGGTAGTTGATTACGCCATAAATATTACCATTAAATGTACCTTTATTTACCCCGAATCATGCTCAAGATGGGATAGATAGGTTCATTATCATGTGGAATATGTGTTAAATCCTAAGTGAGTGTTCCTAGGTTCACGATTATGCATTTACAATATTATCCCATAGATTTGGTACTATTTCATCTTGTTTTGTACACTTTTCAAGATGTACTGAAATCCGGAGCAGCTAGGGATAGATCTGGGCCGAAAGGAAGACATTGGGCAAGTGGAGAAAGTCCAAGAAGAGATCTGCTAGAGAAAAGGACAAAAAGCTAGGCCGATTAATCGAAGCCCAGGCCAGATTAATCGAACCCATGAAAGACAAGAAACCGAAGTCTGCTGCATCTACTAGGTCGGTTAGGGTTTATTTGAGTCCTAAATCGGCTATTGTATCTATATAAAGCCCCAGAATCCAAATAGTAATATACTAGATGATTTGCATATACTTTTCATATCATACACTGTTATTGATGAAATAAAGTTAGTAGCAAGATTTTGATGATCTAATTTTGGTTACCTCTTCATCAATGCCATCTCTAGCTTGAGTAGATCAGTCTAGATCCCCATTACCATAGGTATGAAGTTTGAACGTTCAATTATGTCTTTATTATGGTAGATCTACTTGTATTTACGTGTTGTAGTTAACCTGAATGTTTAAAAACCCCAAGATTTACTTGAATTAATCAATACAAAGCAATGTAGATTCCATAATAGGAACCGTCGCCCCCGATTAATCGGCGGACTTTACCGATTAATCGAGGCACTTTAGGTCACCATAATCTGGAGATTCGGCGTCATCTACGTTGATCAACAGAATTAATTAAAATTATTATTTAGGTCTGGCCAATCTAATATTCGTATATCGTAAATTTACATGAAGGACATGCAAGTTGAAGCGTTAGTTAGGACATTGTCTTGATGGATCCCTAGGAATGTGCTAGTCACTGTTGATAGCTGCTTAGAGAGGTTCTCGGTCTTGAGCCGGAAACTGTAAAACTTAATGCATATGAACTAATACAACCAACGAAGGAGTTTAGTTGCATATAGATTGCCTGATGTCCTTTCAATGGAAGTAGATGGGTTTAAGAGATTGTACCCATGGCTAAACTGAATTTAAAACGTTTGATTTATTCGGAAAAATTACGTGGGCAAGTAAACATAAGGATTAACTATGCCAATGTACTAGATAGGTTGGGGAAGAAGAGGGACACCATGTTTATTTTCTGTTTCTATGTTGGTCATAGACCGTATTTTTCCTCTTAATTAGGTTGGATTCGTTTATCCTCAAGTTGCATTGTTTCTGTGGGATCGACCTTGATTCACCGTTGTTATACTATGATTTGACCTAATACTCTTGCTAGTATTAGCGACCTCACGTGTGACATCAAGGACTCTGGTATATCTGTATTTTCTCGAAATCCTTCTATAATATTTTATTTGCGGCCAAGTATCTTTTCATGGGTTCTTCTTTTGCCTCAAATTCCTCTTTGACATGGTTTACGACCAGCTGAGAGTCGCTATAAACCTGTGAGTTTTTCGCTCCCAGCCTTATTGCCAACCATAGTCTGGTGATCAAAGCTTCATATTCGGATTCATTGTTTGTAGCCTGAAAGTTGAAGCGCAACACATATGGAAATTTATCTCCTTTAGGACTATTCGAAAGGAGACCGGCCTTAGATCCTTCTTTGCTGGACGCTCCATCTATGTAGAGTGTCCATTGTTCATCCTTACTTCTCGGTTATTCTTGGTTGACAGTGATAGCCATTCCTTCTGCTAGGATATCGGTTAAAGCTTGGGCCTTCATTGCAGTTCGTGGGCAAAACTCTAAGCCGTCTTCGGCTAGTTCTATCACCCGCTTCGTCAATCTTCCCGATGTTTCCGGCCTAGCTAACATCTATTTCAGGGGCTGTTTGGTTATTACCTTGATGGTGTGAGCCTGGAAATATGGCCGCAACTTCCTGCAAGCATGCACCAATGCCAACACCAATTTCTCAGCGTTGGTATATCGAATCTCTAGGCCATGCGTGGCCTTGCTTACATAGAAGATCGGACGTGGCATGCAATCTTGCACCTTTACCAATACATCGCTTATAGCTTCATCACAGACTAATAAATAGAGTGAAAGTATATCTCCTTCTTTTGGGGATGTCAAGGTTGGAAAATTTTCCATGTAAGACTTCAATTCTACAAAGGCCTGCTGAGTTTCTTCGTTCCACTGGAATGGTGTTGTTTTTCTCAAGATTTTAAGGAAAGTAAGGGTACGTTGTGCCGATCTGGATACGAATCTACTGAGGGCAGCCATTCACCCCATCAGCCTCTGAACCTCTTTAACGTTTTTTGGTGAGGGTATAGTTTGTAATGCGTCTAGTTTATCCTGGTTTGATTTGATTCCTTCTTTTGAGATCACATACCCTAAAAACTTGCCCAATATTACCCTAAACGTGCACTTCTTAGGATTGAGCTTCATCTGGGTCTGCCGAAGTACCCTACAAACCTCTCTAACATCCTGCAAGTACTAATCAAGAGTCCTGCTCTTAATTAGTAAGTCATCAACGTATACCTCTATACATCTGCCAATTTGGATACTGAAGATCTTATTCACTGCTCTCTGGTATGTGGCTCCCACGTTCTTTAGGCCGAAAGGAATGTTTATATAACAATAAGTTCCAAGCTCGGTGGTAAATAAGGTTTTTTCGTGTCTTTGGGATTCTTTGGGATCTGGTGATAACCCATGTAAGCATCTAAGAAAGAAAACACCTCGAATTCGACAGTGGAATCTACAAGATGGTCTATCTAAGGTAGAGCGTAAAATTCTTTGGGGCATGCTTTGATGAGGTCGGTGAAATCCACACACATCCTCCAGCTGCCGTCTGGTTTCTTGACTAGCACGGGATTTGCTAGCCACTCCGGGTATACTACTTTCTTAATAATTTTACCCTGAAACAACCTGGTCACTTCTTTCTGAATTGCATCCATGCACTCCTGCACAAAGTGCCTCCTCTTTTGTCGAATCGGCTTTCTATTTATGTCCACGTTTATTCTATGATTCGTTAGGTCTGGGGATAAACTGGGCATATCCTCAGATTTCCATACAAACACATCTTAGAATTCTTTGAGTATCATGATGAGCTGTTCTTTGTGCGAGTCAGAAATCCACGCTCCTACTGCTATTGTTAGTTCTTGGTGACCGTCCCACAAACAAACATCTTATACTTTGTCTTCCACGGACCTGGTTTCCTTGTCTTATGGGAGGAGTTCCTCTATGAGAACCTGTCGGGCCGTAACCTCTCTGATGTTAATGGCAGTATAGCAATTCCGGGCCGTTTCTGCATCCCTTTTGATCTCCGCCGACCCGTACATGGTAGGAAACTTAAGACTGTTATGAGATAAGGAGATAGTAGCTCGGAGGTCAATCAATGTTGGTCAACCTATAATGATGTTCTTTGGAGAGGGGGATTGAACAGTAATAGAACTGATGTCCAAGGTTCGACTCCTTTGTTTCTAGCCAAAAGTGGAAACCAGCTCAATTATAACTATAAGAAGAACATATGTTCCTGCAAAGCCAAATAACGGTGTGGACACGGGGATTAAACCTCTGTCATCTAACTTCACCGCCTGAAAGGCATGTTAATACAATATATTCAAAGTGCTCCTAGTATCCACACAAACTCTTTTTACCAGATTTTGGTTAACTACCGCTTCAATTATCAGCCCTCCGTTGTTTATTACAAAGGGAAGGGATCTCGCGGATCATAGGCCACCTCACCGAAGAGTTGTTGCCTCTTAATCCATGCTTCGGAAGCCCTGCTACCATCATCTTCAGGACCTCCACATATTGTCTCAATCCTAAAGGTATGGGTGACCTTCAAGACTTTCCATTCGTTCGTTTCGTTAGTACCAATCAAATGATTCTCCATGGAATTTGACATTGCTATCTACTCTCTCTATACCTAAACAACAATTATCAGCAGCGACCCTCTTTCTAGCACAAATTAACGAAACAAAATTTGTCTGGTATAAAACCTGGGCCTTTATAATCCGGTGATAACTGGTGAGGACGACTAATCAAGAAAGAAAAAGAGAAATATATGAAAGATAGAAGAAGTTTTTGGAGAGTGTTGGTGCCTTGGAAAGGCTAACACAAGTTTAGAGGGGGGGGGGTGAATAAACTTGTCCCTAAAAACGAGATTATTTAACAATTAAGGTTTAGTTAAAACTTGTGTGGAGTTAAGCCGACAAAGCTGAGTTTGAGTCAAAGCTGACTTAAAACAAAACTGAGTCAACCGGCAGCGGATATAGTTTTAGCCTTTTTCTGGATCTTGTTATTCCATGTGAAAGCTTAGTGTGTTAAACTGAATTCTGGTGAATGTCAGTTTGTGAGCTGTGGGCTTGTGTAACAATCAGTTCTCAGTATGCTATAAAAACAATAATAAATGTTGTAACAATAAGTAATGCGTAAAGTAAATAAAACAAGAGTTATAGATGTTCCAGGTGGTGTAATCCTATCAGTCCTCTCTTCCCATGTGGTGTAGGAGGAAAATTCCACTAGAAGTTCTTGAGGTGAGCTGTTAGAAAAAGTCCTTGACTAATCCTAGCTTCACTATCTAAACAATCAAGGAACAGGTTGGATTGCTGTTCTCCAAATGCTTGAGTCACTGGTCCTTGAAGGGTTACTTATGCCTCTTCACCAGTTACCACCACAAACACAGTCTACCCTACTGCTGATACAACTGTCCTTGGCAAATCCTTCACCGGATTGCTTCACAGTCTTAACCTTTGATTAAGAATCAAAGTTGGGCTCAGAATAAATAAATTGATTATTGTTTTTGGTTCTTCAAAGTGTCTAAATCTTGATAAATTCTGTGTAGCTTGAACAATTGAAGAAATTCTTGATTGATCATGATGAGCGCAGATAACGATGATGGCAATTCGAATGAACTAGATTCTTGCACAAAAATGCTTGTAATATTGTTAATTATTGGTGTTTGATCCTTGGTGCAAAGTCATCTATTTATAGTGTGAGGTCCAACGTTCATTTCGTTTGAATTCGAATTGTATCATCATCTATCTTATAACGGCTATATTTTGTGACCGTTCTGACTTGTCATAATTTCATCCAATAGAGTTGCTTCCTTTTCAACATTCGAATGTACTATCAGTTTGTTGGATGACTAACGTGAAACTGAGTATCCTAATCGGTTTCATGCGAGTATGTCGATTTTCGGTTACTAGCGACGTAGAGCATTAACTGAGTTTTTACTCTTCTTCAAAAACTTCAGTACTCTATTTATCTGATTTTATATAACTGAATCAGATTACACCATAAGCATATATCATCTAAGAGTTCATTGTCCTTATGATTAGGTCTTCGTACAAGATCCATAAAGTCAGTTTAGGTCACCACAGACTTGTCTGAATTCTAACTTTACAGTCTCAGCTTTCATAATTGAGTTTGGACCCTCAGTTCTTCAATCTTCTATAACTGAGTCTGTGTCCTTCAATTCTTCAAATACTGAGTCTGTTCCCTCAGCCTTCAGTTCTAGATAAGCCAACCGAGTCTGTATCCCTCAGCGAACTTACCTTCTTCAGTTTCTAAATGAACTTCAGTTCTTGGTGTTTATCTTTAGTCTTCAGTTCAGTTCCAGTTGTCTAAGTGTTTTCCAGTTTCTTAGATGATTTCCAGTTTCAGTTCTACGACACTTCTATCTATCACAGTGCTTGTCTTATATAACTTATACAATTATCAGACTCTAGTAAAACTTATACATTCAGTTCTAGACATCTTTTAGATTTCCACTATAACAGTTAGCTTCAACACTTCATCAATGGGGTGTAAATAAACTTGTTCTTGAATATGATGAATCATCATCAAAACTAAAATTTATTCCTAACAAAGGGTGATTTAGAATGATCCTGGGGATTTCTCCAGGATGCCTAGGTATCCAATGTGTATCTTGGAATCAAGTCTGTCGTTGTTCTTTGTGGATGTTTATATAGGGGGCAATTGTGCCCTAGGCCTGCATGGGCTGGGTCCAATGTGGACTCTATTTTCGTGTTTATCATGTTAGACATAACTCTAAGATTATCCCTTGATCTTAGGAGATAATTATGGTATACAAATATTCTGATCAAACCATAAAGATAGGAGCGTTGATGGCTTGGGATTCTTTCCACAATAATCATAAAAGTATTATTAATATTAATCTAGCCGACCTGCGGCTTTGACCGAGCTGCATAGGTCTACCCTTCCCTGTCGTCACCGACCTGTGGTGGATCGACGGCCGACCTGAGCAGCCTTCCTAAGGGCAGCTTGGCCCTTAGACTTATTATAGGGGATCTTGTCCCTTGTAGTTAAAGTGCTAGGTCCGTTCTTGTTTTTATTTGGGTGTCACATGTTCGACACATGGGGTGGTGAAATCCGGTATCGTCAGACATTAATGCTATCCGTTGGGCTGATGAAATTCACCTAAATATCGTCAATAAGCTTCCAAACAGCCCCGACCTCCTAAAAGTACATTGTCACTCTAAGGATGATGACTTGGGTGAGCATTATCTGAAGGTGAATGATGATTACCAATTTCACTTTGGAGATGATCTCATAGGTCGTACGAAATTTCACAATAACTTTTAGGCGGGGCAAAAAACAACAGAATTGGTAATATATGACAGGTGGATAAAAGATATTAATTGTGGAATAACCGGTGAACAAGAAATGGTTTGTTGGTGGGTGGTGAAACAAGACGGTTTTATATAGCTTCAAAACAAAACCCTTCTGAAGGTGACTTTCGTAAAGTGAATTCGTGGTGAAATAGTACTTACTCATTTGATTATATAATGGTTTATGTAATTTTCTTGTTAATTGATGTCATGAAGTGAACGATTCCATTCAAAAAGCAGTACTTACTTCTGTGTTTATAAACGCCCCAAAAATATTCAAATTCATGTGAAATACACTCGTTAATCAATAAACATCCCCCCGTCTGCCCCTACGCACCACCCCTCGTGCTAAAAATAACATTCGCAAGCCCATCAACAAACTAAGTCTTCACAACCAACAGCGGACCCTCAAATTTTCACTTTTCAACTTATTATACATATCCTGGCCTTATAAATAATACATTGCAAAAGAATTTCATTAATCATACATCTAGTTACAAAAATGTAGTACAGTAAGTTTTGTCTCTTTAAATACGTAATAAGAGAAAAATGAATTTAGTTTTTATGGTATGTAACTATTATGATTAGATTTATATAATATAAGGTGATAAAAAATGTGATAAGTATGTTTGTTTTTGTGGTGCTATATGGTAAACAAAAAAAATGCTTCAAACATGTATAAAAAATGCTATACGTATCATTGTTTTTTCTGTTGCTATTAAGGTAAAAAAAAATTAATGCTTCAAACATTTATCGTACCCACGACCATGGGATAACTAACGCAAAATAGGCAAAGCCTTTTCAATTAAGCTACCTTAAAATTCAATTTAAAATAGGAAGATTTAAATACGTATACTAATATTAGTACTAATACTAATACTAATACAATTACACAAAATTATTGCTTTTTAGCTCTTTTTTCCCTCAAATTTTAGGGTGGTCTTAGGATCACCCCTCTTACTTATTGGGTCCGCCCCTGCGTCCAACTCCAACCTATTAAACATGAACCCACCACCGTTGCCCAGGCTTTAAAATATGTCTCGGGGAAAGCCGTTATGCAAGCACAATTTGATGCATTGGTTCGCAATCATACTTGGGATTTGGTTCGCCCAGACTCGTCTTTTAATATTATCGGCTCCAAATGAGTATTTTGCTTTAAATTTAACTCTGATGGCTGTTTTGACCGTTACAAGGCTCGCTTAGTTGTCGAGGGTTTTCATCAGTGCCCTTGTGTTGATTACTTTGAAACATTTAGTCATGTGGTTAAGCCTACCACCATGGTCCTTACTTTTACCCCCACTCATGGGTGGCCTTTTAGGCAACTTGATGTCAATAATGCTTTCCCGTAGGGGTCCCTATCTAAGACAGTCTATATGCACCGACCGCCGGGTTTTCAGGATCCTACTCGCCCGCATTATGTTTGCTAGCTAAATAAGGCCATTTACGGCCATAAGCAGGCTCCCAGGTCTTGGTATTCGGAACTCCAGATATTCTTAATCTCCACTGGCTTTATGAATTCTCAGGCTAATGCTTCATTAATTATATATTGATGTCTATCTCCGGTGCTCATTGTTCTGGTTTATGTGGATCTTATTATTACAGGTTCTGACTTTAGCATTTTCAACAGTTTATTACGCATCTCTCCACTCAATTTTCCCTTAAGGGTCTTGGCCCCTAGTCTTATTTTCATGGTATTGAGGTTCGTCACACCGACAATGGACTTTTTCTTTCTCAACACAGGTACTTGATGGAGCTGCTTTCCAAAACACACATGGATGTTTCCAATCTAGTCAGTACCCCTTACCTCATGACGTTTCGACTCTCATACTTCAGTATGGCGACCCTCATCCTGACCCCATTGAGTATTGACGTGTGGTGAAAAGTTGTCAGTATTTATTCTTTACATGTTCTGACACCACCTTTGTTGTTATGAAGCATGTCCAGTTTATGCATGCCCCTAACACCACTCACTAATCATTTGTCAAATGGTACACTAAGAAACTGTAAGCTTAGAGTGGGAAGTTTCGATTTCCCAGCTGATTTTGTAGTCATGGACATCCTCTCCAAGTGCAAACGTTTTTCTAGGACGTTCTTTCTTAGCAACCAGCCGAGCAATCATGGATTATGACAACTAAGACATCACGCTTAGGGTCAATAATGATGCAAAAACCTATACGGTCCGAGAAACACTCCCCAACCGACCAGGACAGTACCGCGTCAGCTCGAATTCTGGAGAAGTTAAGGCCATCGAGATAGAGGATATCCAAAATGAAAAGAGGCAACTGGTAGTCGAAACCAGAGTGTAGGAGTTCTTGACAGTTCTACTCCGAGAAAATGATGAGTAGAACCACGACAATGCGCCAAGGGAGACGGTCAATCTTGACGAGTCCGCCCAGCGTAGTGACGGTTCAAGATCAAAAATGGATCAATTGACATTGGGAAACAAGGATAAATCTTGAGGTAGACGAAGGAAGCCAAGTGCACTGGCAAGGAAGCCAAGTGCACTGGCAAGGAATGCCAAGAATGCACGGCCGAAAGCTCAAGGTTTTACTGGAGATGTATGAGAAGTAGCGCTTCTGGATAGAAAGGAGGAATGCGTCTACTTGGGAATAAAAAACCCAGGGAGAGCATTAGTAGAAAAGGAGGGAAGACACACCACGGTAAAAGCCTCTTGAGTACAAAGCTAGCGGGTGAAAATCCAAAAAACGGACTAAGTGAGAGTCGAAAGGAAGTCGAGCTGGCGACTCTAAATTCAGAACTACATGTTACCCTTAGGATAGTTTGAGTCAAATAAAAGTAGTGAGATTGAACAACAAGTTGTTTTTCATCCTACCGCATCCCGAGGTTTTATACCTAAGGATGGGGGGAAGGTTTTTTTTTACTTGTTGGCCAATCCAGTGAAGTAGGTTAGTTGAGTTGGAGGAGAAAATACAGAAGAAGGCAAGGACTAAGGCTATGAGGGATCACTGTTGATTGATAATAAGCAAGGATTGAATGAGGAGTGAAGCTGTTTTAAGGTTTTAAGGAATCTGGATAGAAAATCTCAGAAAGCAGTGAAAGTACTTCCCACAGCCGCAAGAGTACCTAGACCCAGTTCCCGAGGTTTGACTAAATTTTGGGTAGTCAGGATGGCGCGTGGACCACATGCGTTGACTCGGAAAATCTTATACGGGCAAAGGACCATCCCATCATCCTCTCCTCCACCTCTCATCAATCCCATCAAATCCTCCCTCAATTCACTCACCCACCATTAATCCTTCCCACTATTCCATACAACCTTTTCAAATTCTTCAACACCACACGGCCAACACCACCACCATAATTTTGCCACTACACCACCAAAACCACCATTTCCATAAACCAAATCCCACATTACCCCTCTATTGCCACTGTCAAATTTTTGATTTCTACACGTTTGAATCCATTTCCATCCATTAGCAGTTGCAGAAAATCCAGATATCCAAAACCTAGAAAACTGATTCTCAGGAAGGGCGAGAGCCTCACTCGCAGCAGCGGCAGGCATGTTTAGGCAGAAACAGATTTCAGCTTATATATTTTCATGGCTGGTAGAGGCAACCATATTCCAAGACGTAAATGAGGCAAACAGAGGCTTCTAGGTGATGACATGCCCACTATAAATGGTGTTGACCAATTCGCCTCTGTTGCTATCTATGAGTCATTCCGGACTCAATGGAACAATCGGTCGGTTGCAAGAGAAAGAGGTGTCGACCTCAATTGTTGTTGTGACGTGATACCACGAGTTCTTTAGTCAACAATAAAAAAAATTCTTGTTCCACTTCCACGTCATAGACATTATGATATCTTTCAATCCTCTGCTTGGACTGCTTACATAAGGCCCTATCAAGTTTTTCCTTTACGATTCTCCATCCACACCCTCTTCCAGCTACGTAGCCACGACATCACCAGCTATCAGACATGTGTGACACGCTTCTAAACCTTGCCTTTTCCATCATCTAAGTTGCACTACTGGGGATCTCTCTTGATACTCTACCAGGCGTTGACCTTCAGTTCCATGGCATAGCGGATATGGCTCTCATTCCGGCCACTTTTAATGCCACAATTGTTCATGAGTTCTATACCTACGTAGCGGCCAACCCCGAGTCTCACGTCTCTATGGCCTGAGGGGTCCCCATTTCTTAACCGAGACTACCAATGCCCGCTATGCCATTGTCAATGCACCACTTCATGATGAGGAATTCGCCGCTGCTACTAGAGAGCGGAATTTTGATCGCCTGATGTGTATTGCTGATTACTGCGATGTGCAGTGGGATTTCGGAGGCAATAATATCCCGACTACCTTCTACTCAAATAAGCTGGCATGCAACGCTCTTATGCTGCACAGATTTGTCATTACCCACCTTCTGCCTAATGTTCACACGGACACCGTCACTTGTCCGCAGGTTGAGCTCATATACTATCTCAATATCGAGAATGACGTGAACATTGGTCTATTGATACATAATCGGATTCGTCAGGTTGCCAAAATGGAAATAGAGATTTTACCGTATGGCAACCTGGTCGATGCATTGGCAATGGAAGTGAAGTGCCCAGTTCTGCTTGCCGATGAGAGAGTCGAGCCACTGCCGATGCTTGATATTATGGCAGTTCAAGTTTCAGGAAGTCAGAGAAGATGGGCAACAATACCAGCACAAGGATGTTCTGGACCTCAGCAAGAATTTCAGGCTGAATTCACTAGGAGTTAGCTGAGATGCGAGGAATGCTGACTCATATGATGACGCATCACCACATTCCTCTATATGCCCCACCACCACGAGTCCCTAGGCATGATCTTATTGGAAGTAACGCCCAGAAGGCAATTTATGTAAATTTTTTTATAATTAATAAATGACAGATTTATTCTCATCTTATTATTTGCTTCGTGCTTATAAGTAATACACTACTGAAAACCCCAAGTCGTATTATATGTAGCCGTATAACTTAGTGTGTGTCACACATGAGGATTAAGTTTATGTCGATACACTTGAAATGTTAGTCCGTGGTGAAGTTAATCAAATTATGTGGTCTATTGATTAAACCACCAATAATGCGCCAAGAACACTTTATGGAGTGACCGTCTTATCCGGACCGTCGACATTCCTTGTCTAAGTGGGGCATTTATATATGATGTAGACATATAGGACTGGACCGATTTAATCTCAGTTTCTCATAAAATTCCGTGATTGGGAAATCTTATTAAATCACAAGATGATCATATATGGATTAACCTTAATCCTGAAGTGATTACAGACTCCTACTGATTTCAGGATAGGGTTTGACGTGTTCGTTATGGATCGCTAAGAGGCGCGCTCCGAATCACTTTCACGTTGGCACAATTCTGGAATGAGTGAGAAGTGTGTGTTTCACAGATATGGATTCCATTCCTTCCCGCGGGAAGTAGAAAGACAATCCCCTTATTTGATGATCCTAGAAACTGATCGATCCGCGGAGTTCGTATTGGTTATGAACTAATTGATCACTAGTGGGTTAATGGTAAATAATGATAAGTTGTATTGAAGAAGGTTTACGAAAATAACGCTTCATTACGGATAGTCTATGGAGGGTGAGTTTATATGTAATGATTATATCAATGGACACTTATCGACTCCACTCGACTTTTTGAGAATAAGTTATATCTATAATCGATAGAGTTCAGTTTTGGATTTATGGTGGCATAATTCCGGAGTTAATAAGTTGAGTAGAAATATTCTGTTCGATGAATATTTTATTCAATTTATTGTAGCTACTGGTTATAGGTCCATGGTCCCCGGGTTGGCTCCTAACAGGCGAGTGTTTTCTCGTTTTATGGAACCTTGAGAATAAATTAAATAGTTGGTCTATTTAATGAATATTGTTTACGGTGATTTTTATGATTTATATTACATTATTTCGTAACAATATCCTTTGTATTTTATTAATTTTTATAGAAAATTGAGTGTTTAATGGGTTTATTGAAAGAATGAAGTTGGAAAGTATTAGAGTGCAAAGTCGGGTTATTTACGTGATTTTATTAGCAATTATCTATTTATATATGTGATGTTACACTTTGCACGTTTTTATTATTGTAGGTACAACGAACGCATGTCGTGGACCGAGCCATATTATATATATTTTTTTTTTCTTTTTTCTTTTTTCTTTTTTCGGTCTGAGGATGGTCAGAGGCTGAGGCCGTTTTGAACGAGCTCTGTGAAACCGATCGTTGCAGCAATTTGATTTCTACTCTTTTGGATTGTTTTGTGAGTTTTAATAAAGTTTGTATCTTTATTATGTTGTTATGCAATTATATCGATGGATTGTTGCTATTTGATGTTTAACGTTTGATGAGAATCATTGTTAGACCTAGATCACCGTAGTAAAGATTAGATTTTTAACCTAAAAATAACGAGAGTTGCTTAGGTTAAATTTCTAGGTTGCTAGATTGAGAAATCTTACACCTTGTTATGGAAGCGTTAATCTTTAAGATCGAAAGATAGAAGATTAATAGGCGAATTATCTACGAAAGTAGGAATTCATACCTTTGATAGGTGAACCACATCTTTATTAAATCTTCACTAAACGATCTAGAGTAGAAATTGAGGGTTGCGGGATAGGTGGATCATTGCTTGTTCTTCGTTAAAATTATTTGAAAACCTTTGTGCCTTGTTCTTCGTTGTGATCTTTGAATTTTATTTTCGTTTTAATTTTTAGAATAAATTTTATTTTCATTAGTTAAGTTCGTAACTTTCTTTCATGGCTTTGACCGACAATCCTCTCCTCTGTCCGGTTTATTTTCCGTTTTAGTTTAGGTTTAGTAATAAATAGTAGTGACAATTTTAGAAGAATTAATAAGAACTAGATTAAACAACCACGATTCCCTGTGACCGACTCCGGTATTAATCGGCTGTACTACGATCCCTACACTTGGGGAATACCGGATTTATAAATTTATTACTTGTAATTTTTCATTAGATAAAATCCGTGGACAAGTTTTTGGCGCCGTTGCCGGGGAATCGGTACGGTTGTCTAGTTTATTAATTCTTCTATTTTGTTACGAATTTTTCGTAGATAGGTTTTTGTTTCTATCCTTTATAGTTTCTACATTGATTCGGGGACATCTGAGGTTGAATTATCTGACTCCACGTTTTTAGCGATCGAACTTTTGGATAAAAGGGATCGTTTTAGCACTCGTTAGTATTTTGGCCGTAACTTTCGGCTCGAGTGTCCGTTTGGCGTGCAGGACCCCAATTCGGAAAGCTCGTTCCGACGCCGACGACATGGTCAAAATCCACTGTTTTCCCTTCCATTTTGGGCTCAGAAGATTTCAACACGTTTTTTTCCGTCTTAGTGTTTTTTCTGTTTTAATTTTTTCGTAGGTAGGTGTCTGTTTCTGTTTCCGTTTCTTTTTCTGTTTCTTTATCTTTTCTAAAAATAAAAAATAAAAAAAATTTGTCATCAACTAGGATTATGCAAGATCAGAATGCCATGCTGAAACGACAAGATGGCGACTCTTCAAATGTCGCTTAATCCTATGAATCGACCCCGTCTTTTCCACGAACTCACAAGTTACCCAGAACCACGAACGTGAACCCTAAACCCTAAACTTGTCGACTGGCCATGCTTGTTGGCCGGTGTCGAAATTCTTTCCCCTCACTGCGTATCAAGTTAACACTTTCCATAATCGGGAAATTTTAATCTAGTCACATGTCAAAATTGTGACAATGTGGGACACACTGCTCATTTCTGTCCTATGAGTGGACAGAACGCTGAGGTAAATGCTTCCTGTGGACAGCAGTATCAGAGATTTAATAATCAGTTCTCTGGCCAAAGCAGTTTTCAGAACCAGGGTTTTAATTCTCAGAATCCAAATTTCTATCCAAACCCGAACTTCAGTCAGAACCAACATATCAATTTTTCCAATCAAAATCTATGGTTCAATCAGAACAGTCCCGATCCTATGTTTCAAAGTCAGTCTAGCCAATCTTTCCCACAGAACATTCAGAACTATCAAGGCCCCTCTCAATCGGACGATCTTGAAGCTAAATTGGAGGAGCAAAATAAAAACATCCAACTCCTGATGAGCACAAACAAGAATCTTGAGAGACGGCTCAGGGAAATGGCCCAAGACCTAGGCATTGACCTAGCTCCCCCACTTTCTTATGATAGAGAAGAGGACAATGCCATGAACTTAGGATCCGGCATTCAATTCAGTGGTCCCCCAAAAGTAGAAGTGTCAAGTTTAAATGATTCATATGTCTTTGGATCCGATGCTCGTATACCCTCAACTGATGAGAATTCTTACGGACATGGATTTAACAACGTTCAAGTGAGATGTTCGTATTGTGGTGGAAACCATTATGAGGCTCAGTGCAGTGGAGGTAATTCACCCCACCAATGGAATACTAATAGCAATTATGATGCAAGTTATGAGAATCCACTTCAATCTAACTATGCATCCACATACAATGGTGGAGAACGAGGCTAGTGCTATGAATGTAAGGTCCGACACTCAACTTAGTGGTTTCCCGTTACGGATGAGAGTACTCGGTGGCTGATCCCCGAGAAATAAAGAGTTTAGTGGAAGTCGGGAGGCTGATCTCCTGACTGGTAAGGAAGGTGAAAACGAAATAGATGATCATATGTCTAGAATGAAGGGTGAATAAGTGAAAGAACCTGAAGGGATATACCTTTACCTTCCTCTCCAGAATGTTATGCATCTAGACAAGTGCACTCCTAAAAATCCTTGGTATGCTTCTATCGTCACCTTCTTACATTCCCAGTATCTAGATCCAGAATTGTCTTATCAGGAGAAGAAGAAATTTTTCTCGGATATGAAAACATTCGTTTGGGATGAACCTTACCTCTTCAAGATTTGTAAAGATGGTTTGCTGAGAAGATGTGTTCCAGAATCCGAGCAACGTGATATTATTGAGCAATGCCACAGTGGACCCACTGGCGGTCACTTTGGACCTTGGAAAACCGTTGCTAAGATCTTTCAATCCGGTTTCTATTGGCCTACGATCTTTAAGGACACAGAAGCTTTCTGTAAAGCTTGTGATCGGTGTCAAAGAACCGGAACTTTGACAAGGCGTTTTGACATGCCTTTGAAACCCATCCTAGAATGCGAAGTCTTTGATGTATGGGGTATCGATTTTATGGGACCATTCCCATCATCTTGTGGAAACAAATACATCTTAGTCTGTGTCGATTACGTGTCCAAATGGGTGGAGGCTCAGGCCACGACTCACAATGATCATAAGACGGTCATGAAGTTTTTAAAGAAAAACATCTTCGTGAGATTCGGGTGTCCACGCGCCTTGATTAGTGATGAAGGGACACACTTTTGCAACCGACCTCTAGAAAAAGTGCTTGAAAAGTATGGCGTCCGGCACAAAATTGGCACACCATACCATCCCATGACTAGTGGTCAGGTTGAAAGAAGCAACCAAAGTTTAAAGAAGATCCTAGAGAAAACAGTCAACAGTCATAGAAAATACTGGAGTCTAAAGTTGGATGATGTGCTGTGGGCATATCGAACTGCCTATAAGACCCCCATGGGTACATCACCCTATCAAATGGTTTATGGTAAACCATGTCACTTACGAATCGAGTTAGAGCATAGAGCGTATTGGGCCACGAAGTTTTTAAACTTCGATTCCCAATCTTGTGGAAAACATCGATTGCAACAGTTGCATGAGTTAGACGAATTTAGACTTCAGGCCTACGAAAGCGCCAGGATAAGTAAGGAAAAGACGAAACTCCTTCACGATGCCAAAATCAAGAAGCGAGAATTCCAAGTAGGGGAACAAGTTTTATTGTACAATTCCAGGTTACATCTGTTCCCTGGTAAGGCGAGGACACGATGGTCCGGTCCCTTTGAAATTCTCCAAATCATTCCTGGAGGTGTTTTAGAACTAAGAGGTCATGGTGACCAGCCGTTCAGAGTGAATGGTCAAAGGTGTAAGCATTATATCGGTCAACCCAAAGAGAAGCTTCTTGATTGTTCACTTCCTCGACATCCTCGGGTGTGGTACTCATGAAGTCAATGAGTTTGACGAGTTTTCGCCCGATTTGTTTTCTGAGAAAGACGGCAGTGGTCCAGTAGAGGAAGTTCTGGCTGGTAGTTGGGATATGGAAGAGTTTAAACGGGAGGCACAGTTAAAGAGAAAATTGAAGAAGAAAAAGTCTGCAATGGGGAAGATTCAGAATGTTTGGAAAGTTGTAAAGAACCTGACCCCATGTGTGAGATGTTGTTTCTGTAGCCACAGTAATGACCAGAGCTTACACGAAATAGTGGCCGGAAGGAAGATTAAGTGGCCTGATCCAGGCTGAATAGTACGTGTGTCTAGCCAAAGACACTAAAGAAAGGCGCTTTTTGGGAGGCAACCCAATAATAAGAATAGTTTATTTTTTATTTATTATTATTTTGGTTTATTTTGTTTTTTTGTTGAATAAGGGGGGCTAGTTTTGTCTTGTGTCGTCTAGGTTTTTGGAGTCGGTTTCTGTGGTTAGGTAACTTGCATTTTCGTAATTTGAAAAATCAATGTGTTTCCTTCCTCCTGCCGATGTTACATTTGTGCACTACTTTTCACATAGATTCGGTTTTTGTCAATTTTTGCATTGCTTATGCTTTGTTCCATGATAATGCCTTGTCTATCAAACTTTTCGGCGCAATATGTTATATTCCCCTATCCCCGAGGTATGTTTTGTTTTGTTTTTCATATGTGCAGGGTATTTGCGATAGCGATGGTGAGCTTTTAGATGAAGCCATTTTTCCGGTGGATGGTCCACAGTTTACTGCTTTCTTCAGGCATTTCTGGATATGACTTGCTACCACTTCCAGAATTGCCACCTTCGAACGACAAATCAGCTAAGTTTTTCTTATTCTGCACAACATGAGGACATGTTGTTATTTAAGTGTGGGGGAGGGAATGGTTTATGTGTATCGATCACTTACTTTGTTATGTTTCTATGTAAAATGAGCTAAATTTTTCGACATCTTTGTTTTTGTTTTGTCCCGAGTAGGCAATTCAATTCAATGTTCGTTATTTTTATAGTCATCTAAGCTATATATAATATGTTTGATAAGTTAGTTGTTTCACCTGAGATCTATTTTTCACAAGCCATAGTGAACGATGAGCTAATTTATAAAGTTATACCCTTTTTGGACGAGTGATTTCTGATTTTCTTATAAGTCATGTGCTTAGTGCTACGTATATATCTTGAGATTTATGATAGTTTGTATTTAGATCCGAAGTATGTTATACTATGAATATCTAAGGTTTGAATGTGATAAGTAACACGTAACTTATTGTCAAATGAAAAAGTTGAATTGGAAGTGAAGTAATTGGGTGTGTCGAAAGCTAGTCGATGATTTGAGTGCGATAGGGTATACCACGTATGTCCTATACCACTATGATAACTAAAAGCTCACGACAGTCAGAAGAAGCTGCCTTATGATTGGAGTAAGGTAGGGTATATCTCGAATATCCTATTCTGCTATGACAGGGCAATAGCTCATTCTGATGTGCGTTTAAAAGTGAAATAGTTAAATCAACTTGCAATATGAAGTGTTATGAAATGAATGTAAGACTAAGTTATCGTCTATCTTATCCCCAGTAGAAACTGATAGATATGCTGTAGGGATTATCCTCTGAGTATTTCAGAAAGGCCCTAGATATATTCGATCATTCTTTTCAGGATATTTTACGTTTGTAGGGTACATCTTATGAGTATCATTTATTGCTAGTCTACGAGGGGGGTATTAGCTAGTTTTGCTTTGAGTTTCTCAAGTTTGGACTTAGTGGAAGTTCACTATGGCTTTGCACACACACAGGGGTGAGCATCTGATTTATTGAATATACTTTGTACTTGCTGAAGATGTCTATCTTTCTTCCGAGCCTTGATTTTCGTTATGTTTTGCTCGGGACGAGCAAAAGCTAAGTGTGGGGGAGTTGTTTACGGTGATTTTTATGATTTATATTACCTTATTTCGTAACAATATCCTTTGTATTTTATTAATTTTTATAGAAAATTGAGTGTTTAATGGGTTTATTGAAAGAATGAAGTTGGAAAGTATTAGAGTGCAAAGTCGGGTTATTTACGTGATTTTATTAGCAATTATCTATTTATATATGTGATGTTACACTTTGCACGTTTTTATTATTGTAGGTACAACGAACGCATGTCGTGGACCGAGCCATATTATATATATATTTTTTTTCAAAAAAAAAAAAAGAGGTTCTTTTTTCTTTTTTTTTTTTTTTCGGTCGAGGATGGTCGGAGGTTTGAGGCCGTTTTGAACGAGCTCGTGAAACCGATCGTTGCAGCAATTTGATTTCTACTCTTTTGGATTGTTTTGTGAGTTTTAATAAAGTTTGTATCTTTATTATGTTGTTATGCAATTATATCGATGGATTGTTGCTATTTGATGTTTAACGTTTGATGAGAATCATTGTTAGACCTAGATCACCGTAGTAAAGATTAGATTTTTAACCTAAAAATAACGAGAGTTGCTAGGTTAAATTTCTAGGTTGCTAGATTGAGAAATCTTACACCTTGTTATGGAAGCGTTAATCTTTAAGATCGAAAGATAGAAGATTAATAGGCGAATTATCTACGAAAGTAGGAATTCATACCTTTGATAGGTGAACCACATCTTTATTAAATCTTCACTAAACGATCTAGAGTAGAAATTGAGGGTTGCGGGATAGGTGGATCATTGCTTGTTCTTCGTTAAAATTATTTGAAAACCTTTGTGCCTTGTTCTTCGTTGTGATCTTTGAATTTTATTTTCGTTTTAATTTTTAGAATAAATTTTATTTTCATTAGTTAAGTTCGTAACTTTCCTTCCTGGCTTTGGACTGACAATCCTCTGTCCAGTTTATTTTCCGTTTTAGTTTAGGTTTAGTAATAAATAGTAGTGACAATTTTAGAAGAATTAATAAGAACTAGATTAAACAACCTCGATTCCCTGTGACCGTTTCCGGTATTAATCGTTGTACTACGATCCCTACACTTGGGGAATACCGGATTTATAAATTTATTACTTGTAATTTTTCATTAGATAAAATCCGAGACAAATATGCAATATTATTTATTTGGTAAATAATATGTAAAATAGAAAAGACATTTTCAATTAAAAATGACCAATTAATGGGGCCACATATTATGGATATATTAGGAGAAGAAAATTTCCTAGATTATCTCATATGTGTAATTAATTAATTATCTATTTGTTGGATAATTAATGGAAAAAATAAGAGATTGATTTTTTGGGAATTATCTCTTATCTTTTGGCAAATATCTTTTCCGTATGGGAATAGGTAATTGTATTGTGAAAAGGATAACTCTCTTGACTAGTTATTTTCCTATATAAAGGGAGTTTCTCCTAACACAATACAGACACAAATTGTGCCACAATATAATTAAAAAGGAAGAAAAATTAGTTTCTTGTCTTAGTAATTAAGAGGTGAAAAACCTAGGGTTTTTCTTGGGCATATTCGAGGAAGTTCTACGGCGAGGATCGACGTCCACCAGTCGTCGCTAGGAGATACAATCCGGAAGACTACGGCTTCTCCCTTGGTCGACTATTTCTTCCTCTCCGTTTGTTGGGTTAATCTAATAACTTTCTTTTAGTTATTAATTAATTATGCGAATCGATTCGTGGTAAAATCGCATGTGAATTTATTCGTAGCTTCCGCTGTGCATGATCGAGCGTCTCGATCGGTGCTGTAAATCAGATCTGACGATCCAATTATGGATCGGATCGGGATTCAGGTTTCTGTATATCCAGTATGTGGTATCGGAGCCAGGTTAAAGGGATTTTGCGATCATGATTAAATATTTAATTAATAAGGAGTGGAATTGAATAAATATTGCATCTTTTATATTTTTTTTATATAAATGCATGGTTGAATGTTTTGGTTGACGAGATGGATTGGGGTTGGTAGTTGTTAACCGTTAGATCTATTGTAAACCTATTTTTCCGGGTATAGGTTGTTATGTAATTTATTATGCAATTTTCTGCATTTAATTTATTTTCGGCCGCACCATATTTAATTAAATCGGATCAAGTTGTGAAGAAGTAGAGCAACATCATAATGGTCAAGTCACAGTTTCAATGGTTTGGAGACCTGAGTTTGAATCCCCTTGGCTTGGCTGGATAAATTCTAAAATATCTTTTTTTGTTTTGTTTTTGGTTCGAAAAAGAGAAAAAAATAAATACGTACGGAAAAAGGAGTTTTAACCAACTCAACTACAAGTGTATTTTATTAAAGAACTGGAGCAGAAAATTATTATACCCGTCGGTGGCTGCACAATAATTTTGGATTTATTTGTTCATTTATAGATTAGATACGGGGGTACCAACAATCCATCTCAGTGGTTTATTTTTCGCATTTATTTTCTTGTATGATTATTTATGTGATATAACCATGACATGCATTATATTCATGAATTCCACTATTAGCGTATGCATACATGTAGAAAATTAATATTGAAATTTATTAGACATGTATCAACACGATAATTAATTTAGATTAAAAATAATTTAAATTAATTAAAGGAAACAGAATTTTATCGGGATATAAAATTCACATGATAAAATAAAATTTACTCGGTAAATTTATTTTGGGATCTAAAAATCATTCGTGGATTTTAATTATGTAGTGACTACATAAAAGAATTTTAATAATTGAAAATTTGGAAAATCCGGAAAAGTTGGACACCAACTGAGCAAAAGGTTCGAAAATTGGTTCGGGCGGTCAACAGGGTTTCGGATCGACTCGACTTGTCCGTCCAAGTGCGGGGTTAGCCACGGGGGTCCGGCAAGGTCAAGCTATCTGGCGAGCTGAGGTTCACTGGGGCAACCTTAGCCCGATTTTCAACCCAGCACCCGCACACGTGCGACGTTAGCGTCGGGGGTCCGGCAAGGTCAAGCTATCCAGCGAGTTTCGGCTCAGTGGGACAGCCTTAGCCCGATTCATCCAGCAGTCGTATATGAACCAACGAAGAGTACGGGTCGGCTTAGCCAATCCTGACCCTGTTCGGTGAACTCGGTTAAAGCTCAGCCAGGGTTTAATACCGATAAGTTGGTGATTGCTTCTCAAGATTTATTGTTTTCAAATTATTGAGATAAAATTCCACGATCCCATATTTTTATCATGACAAAATTAGGACATTTTTAAAAAAAATTCTTTGGTGAATTTTAGTTGTGTAGTGTCTACAGAAGAAATTTCTAAAAATTAAAAAAATTGGAAAATCGTGAATATAGTGTCACTAGTTAGACGGTATTTGGAACCGATAAACTAGTGGGAGCTTTAAATTTTATGATTTATTGTTGTTTGAATTATTAGAAAATTCATAAAGTCCTAATGTATTGGGATTATAAAATTCTTGGTGAATTTTCATTGTGTAGCGTCTACACGAGGAATTTTAATAAATCCATAAAATTGTAAAATCGTGAATAAGTGACACTAGTTAGATGGTATTTGGAACCGATGAACTAGTGGGAGGATAAATTTAAATATTCATGATTTATTGTTTTTCGGATACTTAAAAAATTCTGAAAATCCTAATGAGACAAACTAATTTTCAAAATAATGAGTGGGAGCAGGGAAGGTGACAACTGACCCCACGGCCTCTACTATTGACACAAGCATGTGAAAGAATGGTGACGCCTCGTGCTGCTTTGATTTCGGCCCGCTGAGGGTGGCTTTCGCCTCTATCAAAATACTAGGCTTGGTCTCTGAAAGGAAAGGATTTTGGGTACTCGTCGAGTCACTGACCGACCCTGAGGCGGCATACTCGGGGCGTACTTTGAGATCTGAAATAGAAGGTAACACTCTAAAGGATATTTTAGGAAATATCTTGGTTGAAAAAGGAAGGTAATCAACAATTAAATAGAGATGTCTGATTCTCAGTTAGTTGTTGGGAGAGATTGTCTCAATTTAATCGTCACCTCTTTGACCTACCCTGAGGTGGCACTGTAGGTGTGAGATTAAATCCTTGGAATGGTAGGATAAACTGCATGCATGGCATCATGTTTATTATTCCTAAGATTATTCTATGTTGTGGTGTATGATTTGATTTATATTTCTGGCATAAATTATTTTACAACTACATATCATCTCAAGGTATCTAAACTGCAAAACATGATAAATTGACTAGTAAAGACTTCGTAAAAGTGGAAAAGTAACAAGAACGTTGAACTCAATAATCGAGAATGCAAATTCATTTTCCGGAAGAGAATGTTCCTCTTAAGCCTTCAAACTTAAGTGACATTGATAAGAATGTCACTGCTGTCACTTGTGTTGAACGAAAGACAAAACAAAATTAATTCAAAGATGACGAGAATGATTTGGTATCAATCTCACTAGACATCCCACAGTTTACGAGTAGTGTCTACTCAAATGAACTGCTAGTTCACGGCCATTTCCTTTATAGGAAGCAAAGAATGGGAAGATAAAAAGTGCAAGTCATCTAAACTAAATAAGTTAACGGCTAAACTGAAATATTAATAGAGAAGTAAAGGATAAGGAAAGTGATTTCGGATCATCAACCTATGAATCCTTAGAGACTTTCTTAACCGAGTAATTTGACTCAGAACCTAAAGTTCTTTTGTAAGAACAAGGTAGCGGGGCATTCATGATGAAGAGTAGACAACGGGTAGTTATTTCAGCTAAGATAGTGGGAGTGATATAAGGAAATAAATTTCGGATTTTAGTCCTTGAATATCAAAAAAATCTAATTTCTGTTTTCAGAATCATTGGAACAAATGGATTCACTTTCACATCGATAATATAATTGCCTTAAAAAAGTGAATATGACATCTGTATACGATTATGAGACTCGGACTTTTGTCTGATAAAGTCAAAACCACTAAGTACTGCTGAATAGGTATATGTAACACATCATAAACTATTAAGACAACTGGTTTCCGTATTTAGATAAACGATTCTTCAGCATCTATTAATTAGTGCACATATCCTAAAGATAAGATCTGAAGACTGGCTAAGGGGTGATTCCTAACTCCCAGTCTAAGAACACTATCTCTAAGAAAAAATGACTAAGTAACCATTCAATTTGGAAAGAGTAATAGAGATGAAGAAGTATCACAGCTTGTTCATAATTGACCTTCAAGGTCTTATGAAGGATACAAGCTAGTGGGAGGTTTTTGAGTAGTAGACAATTTTTCTGATAGCTGCTCGAAACGCTGATTAGTTCATTTAAATATTTGGAGGAATCTCTTATGTTACCAGAGAAACGAGTATTCCATGCTCAGATATAGGATATAGCATAGTATTTGGAACTGATGCTCAGCCTACCTCCGAGTGAAACGATTTCACTGAAAGGATAAACCTTGTATTGTCTTATATAGTTACGGATATACTACATTGCACTGCTTAACTCAATTAAGATATTGATTAGCAAATAACGGTTCACATTATTATGTAATACCGAGAAGTCTACCTAGAAGATGCCTACGAATTTGTGGATAAGGAGTGAATTACATTTACCCCACTTCTGCAAATAGAGGCATTTAGCACTAGTGCTTGAACGTAGGACTGGAAATTTTGTATACACGTTCAGATGGTGACTATTTGTGAAATATCTTAATGCAATGAGAAATGGTTTGTTATAAGATTCTTAAGATCGGATAGTGACGGTTACACTTTTACATCCTTTCTAAAAGAATGATTAAATAAACAACCTTAGACCTTGAAGAACAGTTACTCAAGGAGTTACTATCTGATTTAATCAGACCACATCCAACATTGGTCGTTGGGGAATACGCTGATAAATACTACTAAAGCAGATCAGAATGTCAATCCACCCAAATGTATGGGAGTATGGTTTATCCATTGACTCACTGTGATTAAGCAGACTTTACAGTCTGCTGGGGGTGATTGATAACCTGTGGCCCTTAGAAGGACTGTATAGGATTCTGACAATATGAGGTTGGTTTAAAGCCATATACCTATAAATGGAGTTTCGGTACTCCAGGTCTGTTCACACTCTTATAGAACCACCTGAGTGTCTCAGGCACAGTGGGAGAAATTGGATCTACGTGAAAAGGAGTCGAATGAATGAGAAAGTTCATCTTTCTAAGCAAAGCCAAGTGGTCTAGGGATAATTCCCTGAGAAGTAGATAGTTCAATAGGGGTGATGCCCTGAACTCTCTCACCATTCAGCCTTGCTTGACTCCATGGAAAGAAGAAAGATTAACAGGGGTGATGCCCTAAAACTTTCTTTCCGTACAATGGAGCTTAGATTCATTCAGAACGGAAGGGTTTTAGCTTAAAGCCAATGGCAGATTGACTGCCTATGCTTATATCCAGTGATGGATTAAAGCAAACCTCTAGGTCATTAAAAGTCACATGTTTTGGAATGTGTGGGCTTGACCAGAATATTGATAAGTCTTTTGTAGACTGGAGAATCAATATCGGTAAAATAGTAAAAATTAGTAGTAATAAAAGATAACATAGCAACAGTTGGAAACAACATGGGTGTGTTATTTGAAGTCAAAAACTGACGAGCCAAAGTTTCTCTGAATCAGAGAAGTGGACTATATTCTTAGAATTTGATTCGGTCGAATTCATGAGAACAAGTTGTTGGCAATATCCCATCCATCTTATTGGTTAAAGATGATAATGAATTTTCGAATGCAGAATTCAACGAGAGGTTTCCTACCGAACCCTTCACAGAATAATTCTCTTAGTATTTGGATATAGAGAAAATGGGTTAGATTCTCTTTTAGATAGAGAAAGTCAGGTTTCTTAGATTCGGACGTTGAAAGCAGTATAGTGCATCCTCAAGTATCTTGAGAGAATGAGGAATCGTATGCTTGTCAATTTAGGTGTGAACCTGAGTGTCGTTGACTACAGTGATTCTGATTTTTTGTCGGATTAAGGATGATCGTGAATCGATCTCAGGCTCAGTGTTTACTCATAGTATTGGAGCTATAGTCTGGAGCAATCCAGCAGTACCAGTTTGACTCTATAAGTCGAATGCATAGTAGCTTTTGGAGCAGCTAAAAAGGCAGTGTGGCATAAGAAGTTCTTTGTTTGATCAGGAAGTGATTCCAGGTCTCGATGAGCCGATATCAATTTACTGTGAAAACAGTTGAGAGGTAGCTTATGCAAAGAATCTTTGCAATCACAAGAGGTCAAAAGAATATTGAGATAAAGTACCACCTGGTCAGGCATATCGTGCAAAGAGGCGACGTTTCGGTCCTAAAGATCGCCTCAAGCCGACAACCTAGCTGATCAGATTACCAAGTCGTGTGGCATCTAATGTCACTGATACGCACTTGGCGGGTATAAAATTGGGAGATATGTCTCATCTGCTTTAGAGCAAGTGGGAGAATGTTGTGGATAGATAGAATAAGGGTGAGGTGCTCTAAAAACAATTGCTGCTTGTCTTTACGGGCAAGTGGGAGATTGTTAGATTTAGTGTGTCCGATAGACAATTGTTGCTTGTCCTTACGGGCAAGTGGGAGATAGTTTGAAGTAACGCCCGAAAGAAAATTTATGTAATTGTTTTTATAATTAATAAAGGATAGATTTATTCTCATCTTATTATTTGCGTCGTGCTTATAAGTAATACACTACTGAAAACCCCAAGTCGTATCATATGTAGCCATATAACTTATTAGTGTTTGTCACACATGAGGATTAAGTTTATGGCGATACACTTAAAATGATAGTCCGTGGTGAAGTTAATCAAACTATGGGGTCTATTGATTAAACCACCAACAATGTGCCCAGAACACTTTTTGGTGTGACCGTCTTATCCGGACCGTCGACATTGGTCGTCTAAGTGGGGCATTTATATATGATGTAGTCATATAGAACTGGACCGATTTAATCTCAGTTTCTCATATAATTCCATGATTGAGAAATCTTATTAAATCACAAGATGATCATATATAGATTAACCTTAATCCTGAAGTGATTACAGATTCCTACTGATTTCAGAATAGGGTTTGATGTGTTCGTTAAGGATCGCTAAGAGGTGCGGTCCGAATTACTTTCACGTTGACACTATTCTGGAATGAGTGAGAAGTAGAAAGACAACCCCCTTATTTGTTGATCCTAGAAACTGATCGATCCGCGGATTTCTTTTTGGTTATGAACTAATTGATCACTAGCGGGTTAATGGTAAATAAAGATAAGTTGTATTGAAGAAGGTATACGGAAATAATCCCGCTTCATTAAGGATAGTCTATGGAGGGTTAGTTTATATGTAATGATTATATCAATGGACACTTATCGACTCGACTCGACGTTTTGAGAATAAGTTATATCTATAATCGATAGAGTTTAGTTTCGGATTTATGGTGGCGTAATTCCGGAATTAATAAGTTGAGTAGAAATATTCTGTTCGATGAATATTTCATTCAATTTATTGTAGCTACTGGTTATAGGTCCATGGTCCCCGGGTTGGCTCCTAGCACGCGAGTGTTTTCTCGTTTTATAGAACCTTCAGAATAAATTAAATAGTTGGTCTATTTAATGAATATGCAATATTATTTATTTGGTAAATAATATGTAAAATAGAAACTACATTTTCTATTAAAAATGGCAAATTAATGGCGCCACATATTATGGATATATTAGGAAGAAATTTTCCTAGATTATCTCATATGTGTAATTAATTAATTATCTATTTGTTGGATAATTAATGGAAAAATAAGAGATTGTTTTTTCGGGAATTATTTATTATCTTTTGGCAAATATCTTTTCTTTATTGGAATAGGAAATTGTATTGTGAAAAGGATAACTCTCTTGACTAGTTATTTTCCTATATAAAGAGAGTTCCTCCTAACATAATACAGACACAAATTGTGCCACAATATAATTAAAAAGGAAGAAAAATTAGTTTCTTGCCTTAGTCATTAAGAGGTGAAAAACCTAGGGTTTTTTTTGGGCATATTCGAGGAGGTTCTACGGCGAGGATCGACGTCCACCAGTCGTCGCTAGGAGATACAATCCGGAAGACTACGGCTTCTCCCTTGGTCGACTATTTCTTCTTCTCCGTTTGTTGGGTAAATCTACTAACTTTCTTGTAGTTATTAATTAATTATGCGAATCGATTCGTGGTAAAATCACATGCGAATTTATTCGTAGCTTCCGCTGTGCATGATTGAGCATCTCGATCGGTGCTGTGAATCAAATCTGATGATCCAATTATGGATCGGATCCGGATTTGGGTTTCTGTATATCGAGCAGATCCATCATCTTCGAGGGCCAGTCCTTCTTCTGCTGCACCACCTCCTAGAAGTGAGGACTACGAAGACATAAACTCTGATTAGTTCCCTAGTTTTAGTCATTTTTAGTTTTTTATTCTCCATTGTTGTTAATCTTTTTCTTTCCTTTATGTATTGTTTTTTAATACAACCGAATTTGCAATTAATGGTCTTCTTTTTTCCTCATTAAAGTATTTTATGGCTTAAATTGTTTACATTTTATTATAACATTTGCTTAGTGCCATTCGATATTTTATTATTGTGTCACCATTGCTTTGCCCGAGTTTTGTGTGTCATAATTTTTTAGCAGATATTCACAGATTTTTCGCCTCCGTTGGGCCAAGACGTCTTTGATACGGATTCATTTAACTCGCTACACGCTTAACCACATCTAAGTTCCTTTTTGTTCTTAATATTTTCATCATTGGGGACAATGCTTCAATTAGGTGGGGGGGGTAGGAACGTTACTTAGCAATTGACAATGAATTTCTTCAACAGTTCTTGATTTCGATGCATTTTCACCGCTTAGTCTTTTCGAGGATATGATATCTTTGGCCTTTTGATGTTAATTAACTGTATTCTTGTTTCATAAACGAAATAAAAATCGTGCTACTTTTGAACTAGTAGGGAATTAACCGTATTTTCTTTTTATGAACCACATTTTAAGCACGTATAACCCACGAACTTCAGTATGTAGTTAGATGATTATTATTTTGACTTATGGTTGACCCTAGTTTTTTGAGTTTTGTTCCACCTATGGTCATTTAGGTCAAGTTGTGGATCCTATAAGGGCTAAGGAAAAACAGATTCGGTAGTTCATCAAAGTGTTGACCGTGAGGATAGATAATGTTTTTTAGAGTTTATCTGCCGATAAAAAGAGAAAAATAAAGGAAAATGATTATCATGATTATATGCTATTTCTTTCTCTTTGGCAAGAGGGAAGCAAACTCGGAACGTAAGACACACGACCATCGCACAAATTAGGCCGATAAACGCGAACCTCGTAGTAGTACTCGGTTCCCGATCCACCTTTCCCAGTTGATTTGACCTATGCAATGAAAATAAATATCTAGAAAGAAAAAATGGCTTAAAGGATCGAACATTCTCAAGAGTGCTAGCGAGATCATGAGTTAGGATGATATGAGTCTGTCTACGTTATTGTGGTCTGAAGCTTATTGCAAACACACACCGGTTCATGAATTGGAAATTTTTTAATGCACTCCTTATGAATATGAGTTGACATGGTTCTTATCTCGGCTTTCTGACCCATGGATGTTTTTAATTAATCTTTATATTGGTCCAGGTTCATTTTCTTTTGCCTTTTTTGTTCGGGACGACCAAAATCTAAGTGGGGGGAGGGTAGTTGATCACACTGAAAATGATACTATAAATCATACATTTATTTTCCCCGAATCATGCTTAATTGATTAGTGATAGTCGGAATATTGTACGAAATACATGTCGATTACCTAATGTCGATTCCTATCTTAGTAATTCTGCATCTATACATGTTATCCCGCTATTTGGTACTATTTTGTCTCGTTTTATGTGATTTTCAGGAGTACCATATAGTGGGCTAAAGAGAGATGGATCCGGATTAGAGAAAGAGACATTGGGCCGAAGCCATAAGAAGTCAGTACGGAGTCTGTTTGACTAGAAAAAGAGAAAAAGACCCAGAGGTTGTGGAAGCCCTAGCCACAGCAGCGGAAATTTGGAAAACACGAAAAGCAGAGAGCCATGATTTGCATTAAGTTGGTTAGGTTAGATACACTAGGTCGGCTACAACTCTATATAAGTTGTGCCAGTCTTTTGTAACATATACTCAAATACAATACAACTCATACAAAATTTTCATTATAGACTTTTCCTATGAAATAAAGAAGTTTGTTACTTTCTTTGTGTTCATTGCTTGGTTATCTCCTCCAATCCATCAACTAGCTTGATTTGATCAAGCTAGGTCGCAATCGATAAAGGTATGAATGTTGCTTTGTCTTTTAATCATGGTATATTTAGTTAGATTAGCGTGTTGTAATTGATCTGCATGTCTAAACGAATTGTAATTAATTAAGAATAATCAGAACAGAACGATGTAGATTTCAGAATTAGGATCCATGCTACCGAGCTAACGATGGTCTATATCGCAACCGTGACAACTTAGGTCACCCTAATATGAAGATTCGGCGTCAGCTGCGTTGATTGACATGTTTGATTAACGATAAGTTATATCTGGTCAATCTGCTTATTGTATTCTTAAATTAACATGAAGGATGATAATGTGAAGTGTTACTTTGGACATAGTCTGATCAATCCCTAGGAACGTGCTAGTCAATCCACGATAGCTGCTTAGAGAGGTCATTGGTCTTGCACCGGCAATTTCTAAATGATAGGAACCAACTTTCCCGAAACAAGTACATTTCGTAATCACTTCGGGATTAAGGTTACGATTATCACATTTAATAAGCATGTTTCGGGTGAGTTTAGACCCTATTTTCATAGAGGTAATATCGTGAGTTTATAGCACGAGGAGTAATTCCGTCACTTTGATGGTTTACTACCTCTTTTTATTGATATTAACCTCATTCCGAGCACTTTTACCCTCCGGAATCGTTTGTGTGTCTTGTTCATTCATGAGATTGGAGGGTATTGGTGTCTCGAGAACCCGGAAGGCAAGATTTATGATGATAAGTGTGATCAAGGTGCAAGCAAGAATGAGCCAATGAAGAAGAAAGAATAAGAAAAGGAAGAGAAATAGTTGTTGCTCTCACCATATGCTCACTTCATCAGCATTTTGACCGATTATGGAGGCATTTTATGGTCATGGTGTCTTCATGAAAGTTTTAGATAATTCAAATATATTTCTAAGGGTTTTTGAATCACCCCAATCAGAGGTCGGATGAAGAAGTTATGTAGTGTTTATCGCAAAGTCATCGAAATGGAGCAATCGGGTGGCAAAACCGAGAGAGTTGTCCGTACGGATGACACATTTTGTCCGTACGGACGACCGGAAAATGATGAACTATCCGTACGGATAGCCTTTTATCCGTACGGACAAGTACCCTGGACTATATAAACACCTCAAACATCGCAAAGCGGGGAGAGAGGTTTTAGGCGACTTTGGGCCTCTTTTGGGCGATTTTCTTCATCCTTAGAAGTTAGAATTAGTGCTATATATCATTAGAATCGTCTTTCGATCCTCTCTTTGATTATCTAACTTAGAACTTCGATTTGTTACATTTCGATTGTCAAAATTCGATCTTTTGTAAGCACATTTGGCACCTCCTTCAAGTTGAGTAAAGTAAGTATGTTCTTTTGTTATTTTATTGTTGTTGTGATGTTTTTCTTCCGTTTTTATTGTTTAGATTCGATTATGAGTAGCTAGATTCTTCGTATGGTTGAACTATGTGAAGGCGGGTGAAACGCCGTTAGATTGATGAACCGGGAGGTAGTGTAGTGCGTAAATAAACGTTCTAATCGATAATCCACATCACGAAACTTGTTTTGATTGTTTTAATAGCTTTGAATGAGATTGACAACCTTGTTCATTGTTGCACACACGTAGCTTATAAATGTATGTTGCGGCGACGTGTGGGAACGGGGTTTCGGGACCGTAGAAGTTTTGGGCTTGAAAGGTAGTCTGACACCTACCCGTGTACTAGATTGACGCCCTAGTCATCAAGTCCAGTTCCAATACGGGGTTTGTCCTATGAGTTATCGTTAGACGGAAAATAAGAGTAAGGCACACTCCCGGGGTAATCTTTAAGGGTAAAGTAATCCGTTGGATCGTAGTTCGGCCATACTTCTTTTAATTGTTTAGAATTTCGAGTAGTGTAATCTTTCTTTTATGCAATAGTATAACTTCATATCTATCTGTTTGACCTGAATTGAGTGCTAAGTCAACTGTGGTACTCAAAAACCAATCTCTGTGGGTTCGACCTCGGACTCCTCAAGCACTATCCTACAATCGACCCGGTCCACTGCCGGTTAGAAAGTAGATTTTGCTAAGGTTTCGAGTTTTTACTTGATCGACCGGACCTAGAAAATCCGCTTATCAAGTTGGCGCCGTTGCCGGGGATTGGCAATGCTTTGATATCACAAAAGTTGACCGAAAGCTTGGGCTTAGGTCGTTTTTATTGTTTTCTTGTTGCTTTGTTTTGACTTGCAGCTGAAGTGCCACACCACCTATTGATGAGGTGGTGGTGACGAGGCACTGTGATTGTTTTCGTGTTGTTTTTTCTTTGATTTTGCAGATTGAGCATAAATGGGTGGATACTCTCAACAATACAACTTTTATGAAGAAAAATCCACCTACCAACCTTGGGCACCCGAGCTTGGTCAAAATCGGTATTATCAACCTTATGACCAAGAGCGGGGGTGCGTCCATGGGATGTGGAATGGACGACGATTATCGATATGATGAGGGGAACTATAATAGACAAATTTTGGGGGAAATTGGAACCGAATCAACCGGGAAACCTGGGAGGCAATCAAAGCCAAGCATGACTACAATTGGAGCCCAAATCAAGGACAAGGGAATAATCGAATTATGACTCGAACAACCCTTGGAATTGGAGCTCTCAAAATCAGCACTTACAAAGCAGATTGACCTTGCCTATGCCGAAGAGGAACGAGAAGTAGGTATTATTCGAGAGCCGATGGAAAGGGTTTCTATGGCTATGGATGAGGAAGTGTCGGCACATCAATTGATCGATTGGTTGAACCGGATGCTCGTGTTATATAAAGAGGCCGAGGATGCTTTGAAACGGGCTGGGGAGATGCAAGACAAGTTTTCCAGTGGGGAGTATAGGACCTGCCTAGCCAATGAAGATTGGCCCCATATGAGATACAGGCTATGTTGGATGTCTCAGGATATCGTGTCTCTCATGACGGCCCGGATGCCGGATCAAAATGAAAAGTCTTGCACACAAACGGTCCGGGTAGACAGTGATATTGACGAGTCAAGTTGCTATAATGAGGTGCTCGTCCCGGAGGATTCAGTGATTGAGTTGGCTTTATCACCGCCACCCCCCATTGTAGTATTTGATTATATGAGTTTCCAAGTCCTCCCGAGTGAACTCCCGAATAGTGAGCTGAAAAATGATGATGTTTTGGTAGAATCCGTGATGCAACCGAGTTGGAAGCTAGGAAAAGGGAGTTAGCTACGTTAAGAGAGAACTCGCGATGGAAATAGGGCCGAGAAAGTCGTCGGTGAAGAGGTTCGGGTGGAGAGTGAGGTTGATAAATCGGCTTTCTATGAGGAGATTTCGAGCCGTAGATTGAGATGCAAGAGATTGATATGGGATCGCCCATCACTCCATTAGTTGATGATGTACCATTCGAGTCGGTGGAGAATTTTTATGAGGATGCCAAGCCACTTGTAGTGGAGCCTACCTCGCTTTGGGTGAGCCGGAAGCTTTTGGTATTGCCATGCTCGGGACATGGAGGATACCCATGATTGTAAAGTAAGGGAGGTGGAACTGTTGTCTATCATACCACATCCCGACGATGACCATCATGACACCTTGACGAGAGGTGCGATAGATTTATTTGAGGTCGTCGATCCGGTGGGATTAGAAACGGAGAAGAAGATGGGACAACTCATTCTGCCGCCTAGCTCGCTAGTGGTTCGAGGTCATGTGGATGAGCCCATTATGTTGACACCCCCGGATAGATTGGTCATCTTTGATATACCGGTCCCGGATTATTACTCCCTTCCATTCTGTGCGGATGAGTTCTACGAGGTTAAGTTCGAAGGGTCCCGGGTGGAAGACACACGTAGAGGTGATAGAGAGGAAAGACCACGGTGGTGGGGGGGATTCCAAGAAGAAGATGATGAGAGGTTTTGACGAAAGAGGATTCCCGAGTTGGGAGGAGGTTGCATCGAGGGCTATGAGAGGTAAGTTTCTAACGAACTCGGTTTTCATGATGCTTGCTATTTGTATTCTTCTTGAGTTGTTGATCTTTTTGAGTTCGGATTTTGGTTGATGGTTTTGATGATACTTGTTTGAAATGAAATAATTGAATTGTTGTTTTGAGTCTTTTATGGTTTGAGTCCGTTTTGGTGTCACTATGTCGAGCCAACGACATAAAACAAAGGCGCTCGGTGGGAGGCAACCCATCATTTCCCGTGTTTTTGCTTTGGTTTTGAATTCGTTTTGTGTGTTTTGGTGTTGAGGATTGAATCCGGATGATCCCGAGGGGCCTTCATGCTTAAAATTCACTTTTCCTCTGTTTTTATCCTTGTCCGGACGGACACACACACCCATCCGTCCGGATGGATCTCTGGTTTTTACAATGATCTTGGCATTCACTTGTCCGGACGGACAAACATACCCATCCGTCCGGATATATCACTGGTTTTGACTTGGGTTAAGATTTTATTTTGAGCACGTTTAAACGTGTTGGTTGTTTATTGTATGGTTGATTCGTATTTTGACTATCTCTATGCCATATGTTCAAGTCTTCTGACGTGACGAGGTCGTTTATTTTTATCACCCCCGGATTCTCCCCATATTATATGCTTTGGCACGCGGACCATGTCCCGTGCATGTATTTCTTGGATGTTTTTCAATGACTAGGGATTCGGGATGGACTACTTTCACGACCGTTACGGGACTTGATCGCGCCGTTTTGCCGGGCTCATAAGCTAAGTCTTTCTTTTTCCTTCTCGTTCACACACCGAGGACGGTGCTTCACTTAAGTGGGGGGGGGGGGGGGACGACTTAGCTTATTCGCTTGTTCTTAAAAGTATTATGCCGTGATGTGATAAACTTGGTTTTTACTCGTTTCCGAGTCGATTTTTAGGCCGTTTTTCAAAATTTTCCAAGATTTTAACACCACGTTATATGCATGCTGTTCACAATTGAGTGGTGAAAGGTCTCTAGTTTTGTGAATGTCTCACGGTGAGTCTATATTGTCATGATACGGAACACTTTTTAGTACACGTTTGACGACGGTTATGCTTATCACGATTACTTTACACACCTGTACCCCTAGTTTCGAGGCGAAATAGAAGGATTGGCCTTGGTAGGAACACGGGATGACAGTTTTGGCATTCTTTTTTACCCTACTTTAGCCAAATAAGCCTGAGCCGAATGTTTGACCTTCGTAGCCCCTCTCAGCCTTGATAGAATGGTCCGACCACCATTCGCTTTATAGCCGTTTCGTTACTTAGTCAGAAACCTACCCTTGAGCCTTATTTTGGTCACATTCCCTTCATTTGACCCTACGAGTGGACTTAGTCTCTTGTTAAACCACACTTGCCAAGGCAAGTGTGGGGTGGGGGAGATGTTGTTTTTGAGTCGGGTTGTTGTTTCCTCTCGTTTTAGAGCTATAAGGAGAGGAGGAGCTCGGTGGGGGCTGGATGCTCGGGTTTCATTTCAAAAAAAAAAAAAAAAAAAAGAAAAAATCAAATCAAATAATTGTGTTGTATATAGAAATAAAGGGTTGAAAAAGGCAATGAGCTTAAAGCAATGATGATGTTAGGGTTGGGATAGTCAGATAGGTACTAAGTATTCGAGCTCACCTCACGACACTTGAAACATAGTCGAGTTTGGCAATGAGTTCGGGTATTTTTAGTGTCCTATAGTTCCCCAAGTGTTGAAAATGATCAAAAAGGAGTTTGGATGGTTTGTATAGTAAAGAAGACGTGGTACGTGTTTGGATTATGTTCACTCGTACTTCTTTTCTCCAGTTTCCCAAATTACCCTTTTCGATTAACCGAATTTACCCTAGCCTAACGTTATAACCATTCAAATCCTGCTGGACCGTGTGTAACCTTGGTTAGTCCCGATTAGTGGAGATTCTGGGAAGGGCAGGATTGTGTAAAGTCATTTGTCCGGTATTCCAAGCCCGAAATCGTATTAAGCATAAGTCGTCGTCGGTCAACACACACTCACTCCGTGTCATGATCCAAGAGAGTCAAAGTAATGCATTCACTTAACTAAGTTCTTTTCACCTCGATATTTTGAAATGCATGCATGTACCGTAAAGTTGATTCCTTGGTATTGTTTGAACGCCTAATTTACTCGAGGACGAGTAAAGGCTAAGTGTGGGGTGGTGATAGGAACCAACTTTACAGTATATTTCTGTACAGTTCAGCCCACGATTATCACATTTCTGGCATGTTTCGGGTGAGTTTAGACCCTATTTTGAGGTAATATCGTGAGTTTATAGCACGAGGAGTAATTCCATCACTTTGATGGTTTACTACCTCTTTTTATTGATATTAACCTCATTCCGAGCACTTTTACCCTCCGGAATCGTTTGTGTGTCTTGTTCATTCATGAGATTGTAGGGTATTGGTGTCTCGAGAACCCGGAAGGCGAAGATTTATGATGATAAGTGTGATCAAGGTGCAAGAATGAGCCAAGGAAGAAGAAAGAATAAGAAAAGGAAGAGAAATAGTTGTTGCTCTCACCATATGTTCACTTCATCAGCATTTTGACCGATTATGGAGGCATTTTCTGGTCATGGTGTCTTCATGAAAGTTGTAGATAATTCAAAGATCTTTCTAATGGTTTTTGAATCACCCCAATCAGAGGTCGGATGAAGAAGTTATGAAGTGTTTACTGCAGAGCTGTCAGAAATGGAGCAATCTGGAGGCAAAACCAGAGAGTTGTCCGTACGGATGACACATTTTGTCCGTACGGACGACTGGAAAATGATGAACTATCCGTACGGATAGCCTTTTATCCGTACGGACAAGTACCCTGGACTATATAAACACCTCAAACATCGCAGCAGCAGGGGGAGAGTAGGTTTTAGGCGACTTTGGGCCTCTTTTGGGCGATTTTCTTCATCCTTAGAAGTTAGAATTAGTGCTATATATCATTAGAATCGTCTTTCGATCCTCTCTTTGATTATCTAACTTAGAACTTCGATTTGTTACATTTCGATTGTCAAAATTCGATCTTTTGTAAGCACATTTGGCACCTCCTTCAAGTTGAGTAAAGTAAGTATGTTCTTTTGTTATTTTATTGTTGTTGTGATGTTTTTCTTCCGTTTTTATTGTTTAGATTCGATTATGAGTAGCTAGATTCTTCGTATGGTTGAACTATGTGAAGGCGGGTGAAACGCCGTTAGATTGATGAACCGGGAGGTAGTGTAGTGCGTAAATAAACGTTCTAATCGATAATCCACATCACGAAACTTGTTTTGATTGTTTTAATAGCTTTGAATGAGATTGACAACCTTGTTCATTGTTGCACACACGTAGCTTATAAATGTATGTTGCGGCGACGTGTGGGAACGGGGTTTCGGGACCGTAGAAGTTTTGGGCTTGAAAGGTAGTCTGACACCTACCCGTGTACTAGATTGACGCCCTAGTCATCAAGTCCGGTTCAATACGGGGTTTGTCCTATGAGTTATCGTTAGACGGCAAGGTAGAGTAAGGCACACTCCCGGGGTAATCTGTTTAAGGGTAAAGTAATCCGTTGGATCGTAGTTCGGCCATACTTCTTTTAATTGTTTAGAATTTCGAGTAGTGTAATCTTTCTTTTATGCAATAGTATAACTTCATATCTATCTGTTTGACCTGAACTGAGTGCTAAGTCAACTGTGGTACTCAAAAACCAATCTCTGTGGGTTCGACCTCGGACTCCTCAAGCACTATCCTACAATCGACCCGGTCCACTGCCGGTTAGAAAGTAGATTTTGCTAAGGTTTCGAGTTTTTACTTGATCGACCCAATGGACCGTAAGAAAATCCGCTTATCAAGCACGAAGCAAGTAATAAGATGTGAATAAATCTGTCATTTATTAATTCTAAAAACAATTACATAAAAATTCTTTCGGGCGCTACTTCCAACAATCACCCACTTGCCCGTAAGGACAAGCAACAATTGTCTTTGAGGCACACTATATCTAACAATCTCCTACTTGCCCGTAAAGACAAGCAATGATGTTTTTAGAGCACCACACCCTTATTCTTTCTATCCACAACATTCTCCCACTTGCTCTAAAGCAGGTGCGACATATCTCTCATTTTCATACCCGCCAAGCGCTTATCAGTGACAATAGATGCCACTCGACTTGGTAAACTGATCAGCTAGGTTGTCGGCTCAAGGCGATCTTTAGGACCGAAACGTCACCTCTCTACATGATCTGTCTGACCAGGTGGTACTTACTTTCAATATGCTTTTGACCTCTTGTAATTACGACGATCCTTTGCATGAGCTACCTCTCAAATGTTTTCACAGTGAAAACAAATAGGCTCAACGAGACCTGCAATCACTGCATGATCCAACAAAGAACTTCTCAAGCCACACTGCCTCTTTAGCTGCTCTGAAAGATGCTATGTATTCGACCAACAGAGTCAAATCGGCAGTGCTAGATTGCTCCAGACTTTAGCTTCATCACGATGAGTAAACACTAAGCCTGAGATCGATTCACGATCATCCTTTATCCGACAAAAAATCAGAATCAGTGTAGTCAACGACACTCGGGTTCGCACCCGAATACACAAACATATGCTTCCTCATTCTGTAAAGGTACTTGAGGAAGCACTATACTGCTTTCAATGTCCGAATCCAAGACTCGACTTTTATTGACTTTTAATAACCCGACTTTCTCTGTCCAAAGGAGAATCTATCCTATTCTCTCTATATCCAAAGACTACGTGAATTATTCCGTGAGGGGTTGGGTAGGAAACCTCTCATTGAATTCTGCATTCGAAAATGCATTATCATCTTTAACCAATAAGATGGATGGGATATTGCCAACAACTTGTTCTCATGAATTCGACCGAATCAAAATCTAAGAATATAGTCCACTTCTCTGATTCAGAGAACCTTTGGTTTGTCAGTTTTTGACTTCAGATAACACACCCATGTTGTTCACAACTGTTGCAGTGTTACCTTTATAAACACCAATATTCACTACTTCACCAATATTGATATTCTATTCTACAAAAGACTTATCAATATTCAGATCAAGCCCACACATTAAAAACATGTGACTTTTAATGACCTAGAGGTTTTCTTTAATCCATCAATGGGTATAAGCATAGGCAGTCAATCTACCATTGGCTTTAAGCTAAAACCCTTCCGTTCCGAATGAATTCAAGCTCCATTGTATTGCCAGAAAGTTTCAGGGCATCACCCCTGTTAGTCTTTCAGCTTTTCATGGAGTTAAGCAAGGCTGAGTGGTGAGAAATTTCAGGGCATCACTCCTATTGAACTATCTTTTTCTCCGGGAATTACCACTTGACCACTTGTCTTTTCTTAGAAAGATAAACTTTCTTATTCATTCGACTCTTTTTCCATATAGAACTAATCACTCCCACTGGGTCTGAGACACTCAGGTGGTTCTACAAAAGTGTGAATAGAACTGGAGTACCGAAACTCCATTTGCAGATTTATGGCTTTTAACCAACCTCTATCTATCAGAATCCTATACAGTCCTTGCAGAGGACCCTAGGTTATCAATCACACCCATCAGGCTGTAAAGTCTACATAATCACAGTGGGTCAATGGTTAAACCATACTCCCACTTCATTTGGGTGGATTGACATTCTGATCTAGTTTAGTAGTATTTATCCATGTAATTCCCAACAACCAATGTTGGATGTGGTCTGATTAAACCAGATAGTAACTCCTTGAGTAACTGTACTTCAAGGACTAAGGTTGTTATCTAAACAATATTTCAGAAAGGACTTAACCGTGTAACCGTCACTATCCGATCTTAAGAATCTTATAACCAACCGTTAATCATTGCATTAAGATATTTGACGATCAGTCGTCATCTGAACGTGTATACAAAATTTCCAGTCCTACCTTCAAGCACTAGTTCTAAATGCCTCTATTTGCAGAAGTGGGGTAAATGTAATTCACACCTTATCCACAAATTCATCAGCATCTTCTTGGTAGACTTCTTGGTATTACATAATAATGTATACCGTTATTTTGTAACTAATATCTTAATTGAGTTAAGCAGTGTAGTGCATCATATCAATAACTATATAAGACAATCCATGGTTTATCCTGTCAGTGAAATCGTTTCACTCAGAGGTAGGCCAAGCATCGGTGCCAAAACCATGCCATAGCCTATATCTGAGCATGGAATACTCGTTTCTCTGGTAATATCATAGATTCCTCCAAATATTTAGACAAACTAATCGGTGTTTTGAGTAGTCATTAGACAAAAAGGTCTATTACTCAAAAGCTCCCACTAGCTTGTATCATTCATAAGACCCCGAAGGTCAATATGAACAAGCTATGATACTTCTTTAGCTCTATTAACCTTTCTTAATTGAATGTTTACTTAGTCATTTTTCCTTAGAGATAGTGTTCTTAGACTGGGAGATAGGAATCATCCTTAGCCGGTCTTCAGATCTTATATTTAGGATATATGCACTAATTAATAGATGCTGATGAATCGTTTATCTAAATACGGAAACCATTTGTCTTAATAGCTTATAATGTGTTACATATAAATTTTCAGCATTACTTAGTGGTTCTGACTTTATCAAACAAATGTCCGAGTCTCGGAACCGTATACAAATGTCATATTCACTTTCTTTAAGGCAACTTTATTATCTGTTTGAATGTGAATCCATTTTTTTCCAACGAATCCAAAAACAGAAATTATATTTCTTTGATATTCAAGGATTAAAATCCAAAATTTATTCCTTATATCACTCCCACTATCTTAGCTGAGATAAATGCCCGTTGTCTACTCTTATCATGAATGCCCAGCTACCTTGTTCTAACAAAAGAATTTTAGCTTCTGAGTCAAATTACTCGGTTAAGAAAGTCTATTAGGATTCATAGGTTAATGATCCGAAATTACTTTACTTTTCATATGCTTTCTTTTAGAAAGATTTCGGTTTAGCCTTAAACTTATTTAGTTTTGATGACTTACACTTTTAGACATTTACATTCCCATTCTTGGCTTTCTATAAAGGAAGTGGCCGTGAACTAGCAGTTTATAAGAGTAGACACTACTCGTAAACTGTGGGATGTCTAGTGAGATTGATATCAAATCATTCTCATCATCTTTGAACTAATATCGGTTGTCTCTCGTTCAACACGAGTGACATCGGTGACATACACATTAATGTTACTTAAGTTTGAAGCCTTAGGAGGAACATCCTCATCCGAAAAATTAATTTGCATTCTCGATTTATGAGTTCAACGTTCTTGTTACTTTTCCACTTTTACGAAGTCGTTATTAGTCAATATAATTTGTTTAGCAGTTTAGATACCTTGAGATGATATGTAGTTGCAAAATAAATTATGACAAAAATATAATGGTGGTTTAATCAATAGACCCCAGACTTTGATTAAGTTCACCACGGACTAACATTTCAAGTGTATCACCATAAACTTAATCCTCATGTGTGACACACACTAAGTTATATGGCAACATATGATACGACTTGGGGTTTTCAGCAGTGTATAATATATAAGCACAAAGCAAATAATAAGTTGAGAATAAATCTAACATTTATTAATTAGAAAACAATTACAGAAATTGTCTTTCGGGCGCTACTTCCAACAATCACCCACTTGCCCGTGTAGACAAGAAACAATTGTCTTTCGGGCACTCTACATCCAACAATCTCCCACTTGCCCGTAAAGACAAGCAATAATTGTTTTTAGAGCACCACAACCTTATTCTTTCTATCCACAACATTCTCCCACTTGCTCTAAAGAAAATGAGACATATCTCTCAATATCATAACCGTCAAGCGCTTATTAGTGACATTAGATGCCACTCGACTTGCTTAAACTGATCAGTAGGTTGTCGGCTCGAGGCGATCTGTAGGACCGAAATGTCGCCTCTCTGCACGGTCTGTCTGATCAGGTGGTACTCTCTCTCAGTATGCTTTTGACCTCTTGTGACTGCAAAGGTCATTTGCATGAACTACCTCTCAACTGTTTTCGCAGTAAAATGGTATCGGCTCATTGAGACCTAGAATCACTTCCCGATCCAACAAAGAAATTCTCAGGCCACACTGCCTCTTTAGCTGCTCTGAAAGCTGTTATGTATCCAACTAACAGAGTCAAATTGGCAGTGCTAGATTGCTCCAGACTATAGCTCCATCACAATGAGTAAACATTGAGCCGGAGATCGATTCACGATCATCCTAAATCCAACAAAAATCAGAATCAGTGTAGTCAACAATACTCATGTTTGTACCCGAATACATAAGCATATGATTCCTTGTTCTCTAAAGATACTTGAGGATGCACTATACTACTATCAATACTTGAATCCATGATTCGATTACAATTGACTTTTAAAAATCTGACATTCTCTATGAAAAAGAGAATTATACCATTTTCTTTATATCCGAAGATTGAGAGAATTATTCCGTGAGGGGTTGGGTAGGAAACCTCTCGTTGAATATTGCATACTAATATGCCTTTTTATCTTAACCAATAAGAAGGATGGGATATGGCCAACAAGTTGTTCTCATGAATTCGACCGAATTGATTCTAAGAATGTAGTCCACTTCTCTGATTCAGAGAAGCTTTGGCTCGTAGTTCTTGAATTTAGATAACACACCCAAGTAGTTCCCAACCGTTGCAGTGTAATTTGTATAAACACTAACGTCTACTACTTTAACCATTAATATTGATTCTCTTGTCTACAAAAGATTCATCAATATTCTGGTCAATCCCACACATTTAAAATATGTGATTTTAATGACCTAGAGGTTTGCTTTAATCCACCAATGGATATAAGCATAGGCAGTCAATCTGCCATTGGCTTTAAGCTAAAACCCTTCTGTTCCGAATGAATCTAAGCTCCATTGTTGGGCAAGAAAGTTTCAGGGCATCACCCCCGGTAATCTTTCTGCCTTCCATGGAGTCAAGCAAGACTGAATGGTGAGAGAGTTCAGGGCATCACACCTATTGAACTATCTACTTCTCAGGGAATTACCCCCAAGACCACTTGGCTTTGCTTAGAAAGTTAAACTTTCTCATTCATTTGACTCTTTTCCATGTAGATCCAATTACTCCCACTGGGCCTGAGACACTCAGGTGGTTCTACAAGAGTATGAACAGAACTGGAGTACCAAAACTCCATATACAGGTTTATGGCTTTAAACCAACCTCCTATTGTCAGAATCATATACAGTCTTCCTTAAAAGACCATAGGTGATCAATCACCCCAAGTAGACTGTAAAGTCCGCATGAGCACAGTGGGTCAATGGTTAAACCATACTCCCACTGCATTTGGGTGGATTGATATTTTGATCTAGTTTAGTAGTATTAATCAGCGCAATCCCCAACAACCAATGTTGGATGTGGTCTGATTAAATCAGATAGTAACTCCATGAGTAACTGTACTTCAAGGACTAAGGTTTTTATTTAAACATCCTTTCAGAAAGGCTGTGATAGTACAACCGTCACTTTCCAACCTTCACTCATTGTATTAACATATTTCACGATCAGTTACCATATGAACATGTATGCAAAATCTCCAGTCCTACCTTCAAGCACCAAGTGCTCAATGCCTCTATTTACGGAAGTGGAGTAAACGTAGTTCACTCCTTATCCATAAATTCATAAGCATTTTCTAGGTAGACTTCTCGGTATTACGTAATAATGTATACCGTTATTTTGCTACTAATATCTTAATTGAGTTAAGCAGTGTAGTGTAGCATATCAATAACTTTATAAGACAATACATGGTTTATCCTTTCAGTGAAATCGTTTCACCCGGAGGTAGGCCAAGCATCAGTACCAAATACTATGCTACGGCCTATATCTGAGCATGGAATACTCTTTTTCTCTAGTAATATCAGAGATTCCTCCAAATATTTAGATAAACTATTCGGCGTTTCGAGTAGTCTTTAGGCAAAATGTCTATTACTCAAAAACTCCCACTAGCTTGTATCCTTCATAAGACCCCGAAGGTCAATATGAACAAGCTATGATACTTCTTTAGCTCTATTACCCTTTCCTAATTGAAAGGTTACTTAGTCATTTTTCCTATGAGATAGTGTTCTTCGACTGGGAGATAAGAATCACCCTTAGCCAGTCTTCAGATCTTATCTTTAGGATATATGCACTAATTAATAGATGCTGAAGAATCGTTTATCTAAAAACGGAAACCATTTGTCTTAATAGCTTATGATGTTACATATACCTTTTAAGCATTACTTAGTGGTTTTGACTTTATTAGACAAAAGTCCGAGTCTCAGAATCGTATACAAATGTCATATTCACTTTCTTTGAGGAAACTATATTATCGATGTGAAAGTGAATCCATTTGTTCCAACGAATCTGAAAATAGAAATTAGATTTCTGCGATATTCAAGGATTAAAATCCGAAATTTCTCTCCTTATATCACTCCCACTATCTCAGCTGAAATAAATGCCCGTTGTCTACTCTTCATCATGAATGCCCAGCTACCTTGTTCTTACAAAAGAACTTTAGCTTCTGAGTCAAATTACTCAGTTAAGAAAGTCTCTAAGGATTCATAGGTTGGTGATCCGAAATCACTTTCCTTATCCTTTACTTTCTTTTATTAATATTTTGGTTTACCCTTAACTTAATTAGTTTAGATGACTTATGCTTGTAGGCATTTACCTTCCCATTCTTGGCTTTCTTTAAAGGAAATGGACGTGAGCTAGCAGTTCATTTGAGTAGACACTACTCATGAACTGTGGGATGTCTAGTGAGATTGATGCCAAATCATTCTCGTCATCTTTGAACTAATATCGTTTTGTCTCTCATTCAACACAAGTGACAGCAGTGACATTCTTGTCACTTAAGTTTGAAGGCTCAAGAGGAATATCTTCTTTCAAAAAATTAATTTGCATTCTTGATTTATGAGTTCAACGTTCTTGTTACTTTTCACTTTTGCGAAGTCGTTATCAGTCAATATAATATGTTTAGAAGTTTAGATACCCTGAGATGATATGTAGTTGAAAAAATAAATTATGACAGAAATATAAATCAAATCATACACCCTAACAAATAATAAATTTTAGGAATTATATACGTGATGTCATGCATGTAGTTTATCCTACCATTCCAAGGATTTAACCTCACATCATACTGCCGCCGCACGGTCGGTATCAGCACAATTACGATTAAATTGAGACAATCACTCTCAACGATCAAACCATTAAGAATCAAACATCTTCATTCAATTTTTGATTACCTTCCTTTTTCAGCCAAGATATTTCCAAAAATATCTTTTTCAGTGTGACCTACTATTTGAGATCTCAAAGTACGCCCCGAGTATGCCGCCGCAGGGTCGGTCAGTGACTCGACGAGTACCCAAAATCCTATCCTTTCGGAGACCAAGCCTTGAATTTTGACAGGGGTGAAGGCCATCCACAGGGGGCCGTAATCAAAATGGCTCGTGGCATCACTCTTCCCTCACGTGCTTGTTCCAACAGTACAGGCCGTGGGGTCGGTTGTCACCTTCCCTGTTCCCACTCGTTATTTTGAAAATTAGGTAGTCTTTTAGGATTTTTAGAATTTATTTACAATCTGAAAAACAATAAATCATGAACATTTAAATTAATCCTCCCACATGTTCATCGGTTCCAAATACCGTGTAACTAGTGTCACTTATTCACGACTTTCCGATTTCTCGTATTTATAAAATCTTTGTGTAGACAGTACACAATTAAAATTCACCAAGAATTTTATAATCCTTATATATTAGGACTTATGAATTTCTCAATAATTTGAAAACAATAAATCACGAAATTTAAAGCTCCCACTAGTTTATCGGTTCCAAATATCGTCTAACTAGTTGTTGGACTTATTTTAAGTTTTAATGATGAGTGCCAGACTAGCTGTTATAGAGTGATAACGGTCATTTTGTGCACGTTATTCTATGACCTTTATCCCCGATTCTAGTTTAAAGGAGCTATAATAGAGTAATAATAAGTCGTAATACACTTAATTTGCATATGCCGAGAGTTACGATTCATTATTATGTATTAAGAGGTTTTATTATATTATTTGATATTACAGACTGTACTTCATGTTATATTTGTAGTAACTCATTTGGGAGCACAAGGATGGACTTCGGAGAAGCTTTGATGGATCACAGACGAGTTAAGAAAGCCCAAGACATAGAAGAGGAAGAAAGCCCAGGAGCATGTAAGGCTCGGTCGACCGAGCCTATGCATTCGGTCGACCGAGTGGGCCTGTAGTCCAGAAGAAGTTCGGTACATTATTTGAGGCGGTTAGGGTTCAGTAGTGTCGGCATTTAAGTCGGTTTTCTATGTCGGCTGAGGCTCTATATAAACACAAGTCCTTTGTATTTTTTATTATGCATTCACCACTATTCATTCATAAGAACATATAAGCAAAATCAGGCTTGTGGAGGTTGCTAGGGTTGCAAACATGTAAGCCCTAGTTTATTTTCTCGTTTTCTTTTTAGTAATCAATTTCCCAATTATGCTTTGATTGTTTGAGTAGGTATTCATATCTAGATGATGTAGATCTAGGATATGACGTTAGGGCGCGGTGATACCTTGTCTATAAGGATCCCAAACCCTACGTCCTCTACCTAATATCTACGGATGAATCCGTGTGTTTAATTTACGTGTATTTAGATTAGTTTATATGATGTCCTCGATAATTCGCTATACAATCCGATTCGTATATGAAACGCCGAGAAATATGTTCGGGGATGTAAATCGGAGAGTTAGACTCTCGGGTGACCGAGAGGTGTCACTCGGTCGACCGAGAGAACCTATTCGGTCGACCGAGAGTTAGCAAACCTGTTTTCATCCGTTAATCAGTCACGTCTTTATGATTAGGTTAGCTTAATTGAATCTGTTATCTCAGTAGGTATGGCTATGGCTACGTCACTCGCTTAATTTAATTAAAACGTGTGAAAAGGAAATACCAATATAAGACTCTTAGGTAGGCTTAGGAATTGATCTTCGGACGTTCAGCGTTATTTAGGTAGGTTTATATTAGGGAATTGCGCGCACCTTGTTACACGTAGATCGTAAACTAGCATGAGACTATAACTTGGTAAGTGTTAGTTGGACGAGGGTTTGAGTGATCGTCTTGGAAGTACGCCTAACCAAAGGAATGTTGCCCAGACGAGGTGTACGGTTAATATCGGCATCCTTAGAGTAGTAAGCGTGTGAGTTATATGAGATGGAGGCACCAAAAGGCGAAGTCACGTAACAATACCACGGTGATATAGTGACTACCGGTGCTACATCAAGTTGTAGAGGATGACTCCCGTAGCCAATATAAAGAGATATGAACGGATTAATAGTAGATGAGTTTTGTTGTCATATAAATTATCCAGATCCAAATAATTACGGTTATGATTGGGCGCTTGATTACGTTATGTGTTTACATGTTGTTTATATGTTTGAGTGTGTCTTTCTTTCCTCGTACTTTATGTTGGTCATAGACCGTATGTGTTCAACGAAGTAATTAGTTGACTATTTAAGTAGGATCCACAAATTGATTCTCTCGTGGGATCGACCTCGACTCTATCTAGCTATACCGCGATTGAACCTAGTTCACTTGCTAGTGGTTATTTAGGCATCGAGTTAGTAATTTAACTTGACCTTCCATCAAGTTTTTGGCGCCGTTGCCGGGGAATCAATGGTCCAGTTTGCTTAAATAATCTACTTGATTATTTCATTTTTGTTTCGTTTTCTTTTGCAAGTCGAAGAAAATAAAAAATAAAAAAAAATAAAAAATATATATAAATAAATAAAAAATAAATATATAATAATAATATTAAACAAATAAATAAATAAAAGAAAAAGTTATATATGTGTTACGTATGTTCGGTCGACCGAACGATGTCACTCGGTCGACCGAACCCTTAATTGTTCTAAATTATCCGACGATCGTTTCCCCCTCTCGTTTCTATTTTTCCCCCGTCGCAGGTTGTAAGCCTAGCGAGCACGAGTAATCGTACCGACCGCTAGTTTATTGACCGTTTGTTGTTTTTCAAATATTGCGTATAATTGGACGGAAATCACTCACATAACTCCGCTTCAAGATCAAGCAAATGTCATCAAATGATTTTACCAAAGACCAAGAAGAAGTCAAGGTTTTACGAACAAAAACTACACCAAGGAAGCCGCTAACACCGAAGCTCATGGAAAGGATAGAAAAGATGAAAGTGAAAATCCGAGAGGCGAGGAGATCAAGAGAGGCTAAAGAAGCCTATTGGCAAAAAGGTATGTCTATTTTGAATCCGGAGGAAATCTCTTCGGATTCTCGATTCACTTTAGATTATGATGATTACATGTCCGAGATAGAATCGAGTCGAGGGTAGCACAACTATGAAGAGCCCCGTTGTCATCCGTTCTAGAGATGAAACATTGATTAAAGACGAGTCTCGACCGATGCCAAAGTTAGCGGACCCGGAGCTTTTATGGTTGGAGTAACCCTAGAACAAACCCATCTAGGTTTAGCCTTGATTGATTCCGGTTCAAGCCTTAATATCTTTCCTAAAAGCCTTTGTGATAGGAATGTCATTTTAACACCCACTAACACCCCGCTCCAAGTTAGATTAGCGGATGGAACTAGGACAATCATGACTCGGGAGACTCGAACAACATGATTATTGGTGTGGGGCAATTACGGTTTAAGATAGACATAGTGGTAATGGAAATCGAGGAACATCCTGAATGCCCAATCATTTTGGGTAGATCGTTTATCAACACCGCTAGAGCCTTCATGCGGATGACCAGACATGAGATAGTATTGTTTGACGCTAAAGGTTCTGAGTGTTATGGGATAACAAATCCGAATTTCCCTGTACCGGCAAGTGTGAATGTGTTACAAGTAGTTGGTTCGGAAAAGCTTGATGCCAAGGTCTAGGAAAGGATGCTGATGATAATGTCGATGATAAAGATGAGAGGGAAGTCCTTACCATTCTAAGTCGGAATAGGTCAGTTCAGCCTGCACCAGCCCTGACCAATATTGAAGCTGTAGACCTACCTAAGGATAGGAGGACCAGAGCGAAGAAACGAACTAGGAGAGTTCGTAACAAAAGCTCATCGAAATCAGAGACAAATCCAAAAGTAGGCGCTTGTCTGGATGGTCAATTCGACTGTCTTTTCATTGGACTGAAACCCAAGGGAAGGGCACTCGTAGAAAAGGACGGTCAAACTTTTTCGGTGAAAGCTGGCCGGGTGAAAGCCTGGCAAGTCAAGGGCAGTGTTTTAGAGTGATATTTTTGGAAGTCGAGCTACCGACTTAAACTGTAGAACTATTTCTATCCTTTGTTATTTTTATTTTTATTTTATTTTTTTTAAAAATAAAAGTAGCATGAAACGATAAGAAGTTTTTTTTTTCCTATTTTGCCATGTTCCGACGACTGTTGAGTTAAGGATGTGCAAAATAATTTTTTTATTCGACTCGTTTTTATGTGAAGTGAAGTGTAGCAATTGAATCTTTGTAAAAAAATTGTTGATTAAGGAAATGATAATGCGTTATTTTACAAATGCTTAGACCAGATTGTTTGATTTATGATAAAAATGAGGTTGCTTTTATGTTTGAGACGGCCTATTGGTTAGAAAATTTTTTGCGGTGAGAGTGAAATAATACATTTTGGCACTCGTTATATATTGTAGTTATTTTACGGCATGTGTCAAATTTATTAAAATGGTCAACACCATTAATTTCTACACATCCCCACTCACCTTTCCCTCTTCCCAACCTTTCACCTTTTTCTCTTCCCAACCTCTTTATTATCCTAATTCAAATTTTCAAATTCCACCTTCCCACCTCATCAATCCCCAACAACTTTTCTACACCAATCACATTCCATTTCTTCAAACTCCATTTTTCTATTTAACCCACCATCCTCTCTTTCATTTTCCTCATTCCTATTCCACAATTCCTTCATCCCAAAATCTCCATCCACCTTGTTTTCTCAAACCCCGTAGAAATCAAATGGAAATGTTCGAAAATCTTCATCCATTTCACCATTTTCACTCACCTTGAAAAGCCTATCGAAATTTTTTCTGATCAATTGATTCAGTCACGGGAAGGGTAGAGAACCAGAGGCTGTTTCTGTCGATTCTCCACACTCGGTCAACCGAGTGATTGCTCTTGGTAGACCGAGAGTCGGGCCGCCCCTTTCGTCCGTCGTCGCGCTGTTTATCTGTCGGGATGCCACCAAGAAGACGCAGCCGCTCAATTTGTGGCCGTGGAAGGCGATATTCCAATGATCAACGGGGTACCACAATTCGCGAGTCGGGAGGTATATTCTTCGTTTACTAATCATTTCGTTAATGCCCCCGTACATCGAGCTCGAGGTCTAGATTTGGAAAATTGTGGAGACGAGCTTCTAGAATTGGTGGAACGCTATCAATGGCGCGATGTCGTAGCACCCCCCGGCCGAGTCAACGTCAACTCGGGTAAGAGAATTTTATGCTTATTTACGCGTACACCCCGACACCAATATCGTACATATTCGTGGCCGACCAATTGTAATTTCTCCGGGTACGATTAATGCTTATTTTGGGGTGGATGTCTCGGAGGACGGGCCGAGTATATGGCTACGTTTGATGGGTCCGATGCTTGGTTGGAGGAAGTTGGAGCCTATTTGGGAATAGAATGGACAGTAGGGGAGGTTGCCCGCACATTTGCGGAAACAGACTTTAGGAGATGGGAGGATAAGTGCCTTAATCGGCTTATTCGTTCCAATATCTTCCCGGCTAAGCATGTATCTACGGTTTACTATACTCATGCCACTCTGCTCTATTGGTTGTACATGGGATGGCCTGTGAATGTGGGAGCATTGATACGCAAGGAGATGACAGACGATGCTCTCAAGCCTCGGCATACCTTACCTTTTGGTTCACTAATCACTACATTCTGTGAGGGAGCTGAGTGCCCGGTGTTAGGCGGCGATTCCTATGTGGAGCCAATGCCTATCCTATCTTTGAGTTCTGTCCCACCGCCTGTCGTTCACGGCCACGACCAAGAAGGGGAACCCGAGGATGATGCTAACGAAGCCGGCCCGAACAATTTGCAACTAGCACCATTCAATCCGAGGATGGGATTAAGTATTTTAATTTGAGTGTTTGCATTTCCTATAATTAACGTGTTTTTATTTTGATTCCATTCTACTAGTATGTCGTGTTATATAGAGCAAGTTTCTCTCGTTACCTAAATTGAACTCATGTAATGTTTTGGACTTGTTGAAATGTATTGAAATGTAATCATTAATTAATGGACTTAAAAATGTTTAAGGAATTTGTTATCCCTTTTACGGTCCCTTTTCTGATTATTACTGTTTGGACTAATCCTGCAACGAGTTGCGAGCTTTGTTTAAGATCTGTGTTGCAGTGATTATGCTTCTGTCCTGCTATGGAGCCAATTCCTGTGCCTGATGAACTTTGCCGGTTTCCTAAGACTTGTTCAAACTTCCACGCTTATCCAGAGCTAAGTTCCTTTTTTGAGTTTGTTCTTTCGTTTTTTTTTATATACATTGAGGACAATGCATTGTTTAAGTGGGGGGTACAAGTCACTTAGCTCAAATGAGTAATTCCATATGTTCCCAGATATCAAATAGTAAATAAAATGAAAAAAAATTTTAAAATTTAAACTTAGAATCACATTTACTTTTGTGAAGTCCTGATAACTATATCGGAATAACCCATATTTCATGAGTACGTGATCATTTTATACTTCTGCGATTTATTGATTAGTAAACTTAATGATATTCATATTGTCCGTTGCGAGTAGTTGTTTATTATTCAATTATTCAATACCTGAATCGAGTTGTACTACGCTTGTTATAAAAGGTAAAAATTATAATGTGTACATTGCATAGATAATTGATTATGCTTACCTAGTGTCAAATTTATCGTCCGATGTGTTCCTAAAAATTCTAGCCACAAAAGCCGAGTAATAAGCTTGAGACGTACTGTGTTTGACAATGTTAAAACACCGGGCTTGTAGTAAGTTACCAAAGTAGCCTCGCGCTTGTGGTAATATTCGATGCTAATATTTGATCTAAGATAGAGGGATGCTCTAAAAAGTTTTCCTTCTTGAGATTGATAGTATCTGAAAAATATGAAGATATGAAAAGAATATTCAACTCTTGAAGAGGCTTTGAGTAGTACTCGGTCTCCAAGTCCAAAAACCCTATAGATACGCTCTTGCTTATTATTCTAGTGCTTGAAAAATTAAAAGGCTTAAGAAGTGGGAATACTGAAGTTGGTAGGTTAAGACTACGAAGTTTGCATAAGCTCTAATCTTGCTACGAATGTTTAAAACTCAATGCACATGCACACAACACATCGATTCATGATGGATAGTGGATAATGGATATCTGATGAGCATAGAGGATATGAGTTGATTCGAGTTTCTTGTGTCGGTATCGTGACCACCGGAAAGTAGTTTATGGGGAATAACTTATTGATATTTTGATCGGGACGATCAAAGGCTAAGTGGGGGTAGTTGATAACGGTCATTTTGTGCCCGTTATTCTATGACCTTTATCCCCGATTCTAGTTTAAAGGAGCTATAATAGAGTAATAATAAGTCGTAATACGCTTAATTTGCATATGCCGAGAGTTACGATTCATTATTATGTATTAAGAGGTTTTATTATATTATTTGATATTACGGATCGTACTTCATGTTATATTTGTAGTAACTCATTTGGGAGCACAAGGATGGACTTCGGAGAAGCTTTGATGGATCACGGACGAGTTAAGAAAGCCCAAGACATAGAAGAGGAAGAAAGCCCGGGAGCATGTAAGGCTCGGTCGACCGAGCCTATGCATTCGGTCGACCGAGTGGGCTGTAGTCCAGAAGAAGTTCGGTACATTATTTGAGGCGGTTAGGGTTCAGTAGTGTCGGCATTTAAGTCGGTTTTCTATGTCGGCTGAGGCTCTATATAAACACAAGTCCTTTGTATTTTTTATTATGCATTCACCACTATTCATTCATAAGAACATATAAGCAAAATCAGGCTTGTGGAGGTTGCTAGGGTTGCAAACATGTAAGCCCTAGTTTATTTTCTCGTTTTCTTTTTAGTAATCAATTTCCCAATTATGCTTTGATTGTTTGAGTAGGTATTCATATCTAGATGATGTAGATCTAGGATATGACGTTAGGGCACGGTGATACCTTGTCTATAAGGATCCCAAACCCTACGTCCTCTACCTAATATCTACGGATGAATCCGTGTGTTTAATTTACGTGTATTTAGATTAGTTTATATGATGTCCCGATAATTCGCTATACAATCCGATTCGTATATGAAACGCGAGAAATATGTTCGGGGATGTAAATCTGGAGAGTTAGACTCTCGGGTGACCGAGAGGTGTCACTCGGTCGACCGAGAGAACCTATTCGGTCGACCGAGAGTTAGCAAACATGTTTTCATCCGTTAATCAGTCACGTCTTTATGATTAGGTTAGCTTAATTGAATCTGTTATCTCAGTAGGTATGGCTATGGCTACGTCACTCGCTTAATTTAATTAAAACGTGTGAAAAGGAAATACCAATATAAGACTCTTAGGTAGGCTTAGGAATTGATCTTCGGACGTTCAGCGTTATCTAGGTAGGTTTATATTAGGGAATTGCGCGCACCTTGTTACACGTAGATCGTAAACTAGCATGAGACTATAACTTGGTAAGTGTTAGTTGGACGAGGGTTTGAGTGATCGTCTAGGAAGTACGCCTAACCAAAGGAATGTTGCCCAGACGAGGTGTACGGTTAATATCGGCATCCTTAGAGTAGTAAGCGTGTGAGTTATATGAGATGGAGGCACCAAAAGGCGAAGTCACGTAACAATACCACAGTGATATAGTGACCTACCGGTGCTACATCAAGTTGTAGAGGATGACTCCCGTAGCCAATATAAAGAGATATGAACGGATTAATAGTAGATGAGTTTTGTTGTCATATAAATTATCTAGATCCAAATAATTACGGTTATGATTGGGCGATTGATTACGTTATATGTTTACATGTTGTTTATATGTTTGAGTGTGTCTTTCTTTCCTCGTACTTTATGTTGGTCATAGACCGTATGTGTTCAACGAAGTAATTAGTTGACTATTTAAGTAGGATCCACAAATTGATTCTCTGTGGGATCGACCTCGACTCTATCTAGCTATACTGCGATTGAACCTAGTTCACTTGCTAGTGGTTATTTAGGCATCGAGTTAGTAATTTAACTTGACCTTCCATCATAGAGTAAAGGCAAAAAGATGTCTATATCAAATGTATCGGTTTATTAGAGTTTGATCATTGTATAGGTTTGATCAAACAATCATTGTAACTAGGTCAGCTGACTTTATCAGCAGACCTGTCTAGGTCAGTAGACTATTTAGGAACCTGCTGAAGACTGCAGTCTGAGGGTACAAACTCAGTTATTGAAGGCTAAAGGATCAAACTTAGTATTTAAAGTCAAGGATATGGAATCAGAATTTAGGGAAGTCTGTGATGACATAAACTGATTACATATACCTTTTGTACAAGGACTAAGTTCCATATGTTAGATGGTGTTTGGAACTTAGTTATGTATAAAATGGTGTACTCTAACTTCATAATAAAAAGTTAGATGAAAAGCAGTCAGCTGAAGTGTTTTATAAACACAGCAGACTTAAAACAGCAGACTGATGTGCACATCAGCAGACCAATATACACAAGTATCTGCTGAGTTTAAATCACGATTTAATTTAGATTACATTGGAAGTTTACAAGGATAAGGATGAATTACAAGCCTTGATATTGTCAAAAAATCAATGGCTAAGATTGAAAGAACATTGGAAAGATTCAGAGGATTAACCAACGGACACAAGTCAAAGGGTGGATAGACTGGAAAATGACAGAATGTAAACTTACAGTGCTAGTACTATGTACAAAGACAGAATGCAAGTCAAGATGGGGACAAATCTGAAACGGCTATGTTTGAATTTCAAACATAAGTCACAGGATTCCAACCTATAAATAGAGGACTCCTAATTCAGATACAGATGATGAAAAATAACAATCTATTCTAAGCTATCAAGATTTTTATCAAGAAATTCACCCTGCTGACATACACAGAACTTAATTGACTGATCAAGAAATTTCTTCAAGTGAAACCTGCTATCAAGCTACATCAAGTTCACACACTTGAAGACTATAAGCTGCTGATCAGTTCATCCTGATCAAGCTGCTGACTTGTTGAATCATTCATTTGATTCAAACTTTATTTTACAAGAAAGCTGCTGAAGACAGTGAAGCACTTAGGTGTCAAGAACTGTTGTTTGTGATGGAGCTGGTGAAGAGGCAATCCTACCCTTCAAGGACCAGTGGAATACTTTGGAGCAGCAATCCTACCTGTTTCAAATATTCAGTTTGTGAAGCCATAGCTATTGGTGAAGGACAGACAACTTATGGTTTTTTGTAACTGCAACCTCAAAGATCTCTAGTGAATTTCCTCTAACATCACAGGAGAAGAGTGGACTGACAGGATTACACCACCTGGAACCACTATAAAATTTGCCTACTTACTTTCTGCATTGAATTTCTACATTTAGTATACTGATCACATCAACTTACTGAAACTAGCAACTGAGTCACACACTTACACTACTGGGTATCTAATACTTAGTATCATCTTTTTAACAACAAGTAAAAAGGATTAATTTGAATATAATCCGCTGCAACAAATTCAGTGATATTTACTGTTAGCAGACTACTGAGTGGTCAGCAGACTACTGAGCAGTCAGCAGGCAACTGACCTTGCTGAGTTTGTTAACTTCAAAAAGTTTTAAGTGTTAAGTTTATTCACCCCCCCCCTCTAAATTTAACCAAATCCTTTTCAAGGGACCAACAATTTGTATCGGAGCAGTGCTTCTATTCTGAAGTAATCCTACTTCTTGTGCTTGCGAAAATACTTTGAAAACTTTTTCATGTTTCTGATTTTCAAAGCTGCATCATGGACAACAATCAATATTCTAGAACTATGTTGATGTGTTCCTTAGATCCTTTTGATGAATATAAACTTCGTATGCAGGCTTATCTAGCTAGAACACATGATGAGATGATGGATGTGCTAACTGATGGACCACTGGAGATCACTAAGTCGGTAACTGTGGGAAGTGAAACTCACTATATTCCAAAACCAAAAAGAGAGTGGAATGCTAAAGATAGAAATAGAGCAAACCTCAACAATATTGCTATTGATATCATATACAGAACCTTGGATAGCAATATGTACATGAAAGTGAAGAATTGCAAGACTACAAAAGAACTTTGGGATAAGTTACAATTAATCTGTGAAGGCGCTGATGCTATCAAGAAAAACAAGATCAGTGTAGCCAAAAATAAGTTTCAAGATTTCAAAATGAAACTATTGAACAAATGAAGTCAAGATTCAATGCTATCATGGATGAACTCACCTTACTGAATGTAGTCTACTAAAAAAAAGGAAATCAATACAAAAATCTTAGAAGCCCTAGCTACAAAAGAAGTTTGGGAAATGAAGGTTACTGCCATAGAAGAAATGAGAAGACTACATGAAGAGGACACCTACAAGTTATTTTCAGATCTCAAGGCTTATGAATTCAGTAAAAGAACTTGCACCTGAGACTGAAAAGGAAGAACCAAAGATGATCTACTGGATGAGATGCAAGAGCAAATTGCCCTACTGAGCAAGAAAATAAGAATGATGAAAACTGGAAGGGGTTCTCCAAGGAATTTCACCAAGAAATCAAGTGAAAAGAAGAAGGAAGAATACAAGAAAGATAATGATTACTTATGTTTTCATTGCAAGAAACCAGGACACTTCAAACCCGACTGTCCTTATCTAAAACAGAAAAAGGAACCTGATTTTCTGTGCTTTAACTGCAAGAAACCTAGACATTTTAGACCTGATTGTCCAGACCTATTGAAGAACAAGAATCAGCAAAGAAGACCTGGCAAGAAAGCAATGATTGCTGATGATGAATCAGGCTATGAAGTTGAATCAGAAAAAGGAAATGAATTTGATGATACTGCACTTGTTGCTGACATGGAAGATTATGCTTTGATGGCCAACATGGAAGAAACAGAGGAGGTATACAATTCTGTATCTATAAATACTCCTGCTGAAAGTGATTGTGAATCAACTTGTGGTTCAAATCCTAAAAATTCTGACAATGAAGAAACTTTGGATGTCATCCTTAATCAACTGAGGAAAATACTGTTGGACATATTTTAAGTTTTAGTGATGAGTGCCAGACTAGCTGTTATAGAGCAAAGACAAAAAGATATCTAGATCAAATGTATAGGCTTATTAGAGTTTGATCTCTGTATAGGTTCGATCAAACAAGCACTGAAAATGGTCAACCGACTTTCATCAGCAGACCTGTCTAGGTCAGTAAGGTATCTGAGTCAGGAGACTAGTTTAGGAACCTGCTGAAGACTGAAGGCTGGGGTTCAAACTTAGTTATTGAAGGCTAAGGGATCAAACTTAGTATTTAAAGTCAAGTGTTAGGAACATTTTATTATGTTTTGATGATGGCCATACTAGCTGTTATAGCAAGCCTGAAATAAGTTAGAATTCTCTGTATAAGTCTTTACTTAGAGTCTGACATGTTGTATAAGTTGAGTCGACAAGTATTGTACTAGTTTGTAGGACGGCAAAATGAAAACAGACATTCGGCAGAGTGAAGCCAGCCAAGCACCAGCAGAGATACAGAAAAGGGATTATGATCTGACTTATAAACAAGGAAGTCTATGATGACCTTGGATAAGTCTAAGTTATGTTTCAAGTGATGAAACTCAATATTCCAATATGGTGTACACTGATCTCACCCAAATCAAGGATCAGTGAAGTATAAAGATTCTCCTGAAACTAAAACAAAGAAGAAAACAGGTGAATCGGCTGAGTACACTGACTGTCGGCAAAGAGAAAACAAAACGGCGAAGAAAGAACTAATGGCTAAGTCGAAGGCTCACTCCACCGTTCTACGTACGGTGAAGAGACACTTACAAGATCGATTTAATATACATTGAAGATTCGGCGAGATCATGCATTAAATGCACAATCATTAAAGGATCAATCAAGGACGGATTTTCTGCTATACATTTGAAAGAAGAATCCGATCACTGAAATCAAGGAGAATACAATTAAGGGGGAATCAAGAATAAAATCAAGGATTATTCCCTCATTAATATAGCCAACGGACGGAATTTCAAAATCAAGGCTATTCAAGGCTATAAATAGAAGGCATTGACAAAAAAAGAAAATGAACGAAAAGGAAAAGAAAGAAAGCAGAAACTCTGTCAATTAGAAAAGCCTTCTCTCTGAACTTACAAGGATACATCTAGTGATCAACTCAAATATCAGAACTACAAAGTCATATTCGAATTGAGATTGATCAAGCAAGTGCGTGAATCACATTCACATCAAACTCGAAGCAACCGAATCGAGGCAATCTGAGAAGGAGTTGAAACTGTGATAGCTGTTGAAGGATTTTGATCTCAAGGAGCAGCAAAAGGAAGACTGAATCACTGAAGCTGTTGCAATCAAGGAGTGATAGTCTTGTAGATTGTGAAGCTTGGGAAGCCAAGGACAATCATACTGTTGTATCTGTGGAAACAATAGTGAATTCCTCCGATCATCACAGGAGAAGAGTGGATTAAGGGATTACACCACCCTGAACCACTATAAGCCTTGTGTCAATTTAATTTCTGCAATTTACTTTACAGCACTTATTTAATTTGCCTACATCATAACACATATCTGTGATTGTCTAAACTGATTTGAAAACAACATAGTAAGAAGGGACTTATCCGCTGCTCAAAAGCTTTTAAAACACAAGAAAAGTTTTTGAAACTCCACTATAGTCATTCACCCCCCCCCCCCCCTCTGACTATAGTTTCACCCTTCTCTGGGACCAACAATTGGTATCGGAGCGTTGTTCCTAGTATCGAACCTGGTTCGGATCTAATTTCGGTAACAAGGAGATCACATATTTTCAAAGTAGTTTTCAAATCTGAAGTTTTTCATTCACTCTGCCATTTTTATCTTCAATTGCACTGATGGATTCCTCAAACTTCTTGTCAAAAGTACCTGTTTTCAAGTTAATAATTTTGATGAATATAAAATAAGAATGTTATCTCATCTTGCAGCAACTCATGAGGAGATGCTGGATGTAATCAATGACGGCCCAATCATGATCACTACTGTGGTAGGCACAAGAGCAGATCAAGGAAAGGAGATAGACAAACCCAAGAAAGATTGGACCAAAGATGACAGAGAAGAGAAACCTAGACTTTGTAGCAAAAGATATGATCTTAAAGACTCTAGACAACATCATGTTCATGAGAATCAAAGACTCGCAAAACAAAGAAAGGAGATGTGGGACAAACTATCATTGATAAATGAAGGATCTCGAAGCGATCAAAGAAAACAAATTATCCGTTGCAAAACGTAAATTTGAGAACTTTAAAATGAAGACTCGGTGAATCCATTGATCAAATGGACAACGCATTCTCAAGCATCATCGTTGAACTGCAACATGCTTGGACACACATATCCACAAAAAGAAGTATGCTTGAAGATCTTGAGAGGACTACCCGAAAGATGGAAGATCATAACATCGCAATCGAGGAACAACAAATCTTGCAAGCACCGACACTCGACACCGATGTCCCAATTGAAAGCTCATGAATTCGAATTGAACGGTGAAGATGGTGGTCCGGCGAGAGACACACAAAATTACCGCATTAGCCGCACCCCAAGAGAGTAACTTTGCCGAATGCATCAAGAAAGAGACACAAGAACTAAAAGAACAGGTAGCTTTATTAGTTAAACGTTTTGACAGTTTAAAAAGAAGCCATTCAAGGGAAATTCAACATCAAACAAAAAGTCAAGCTCAAACAGAGACATGAAGAAGAAAGATGATGAATACGATGCTTCAACCGCAATAAGAGAGGTCACTTCAAGGTGATTGTCCCGAAGAAAATGACAAAGATGATGAAAAGAAGAAATTCAAAGCATCCGAAAAGAGAAAGGGCAAGAAGGCACTCAAGGCGGAATCCAAAGAAAGTGAAAAGCATGAAGAATCATCCGACAATGACTCGATGATAGTGATGAAGAAGACAAATTTCGAAAAAATGAAAAGGCATGCCTATGCCTCATGACCAAAGAATTGGACGAAGACAAAAGTGATAGTTCAGACACTGAGGAAACAAGCCTATGTTTAATGGCTAAAGAATTAGATGAAACTGAGGTAACATCTAGTTCATGTTCTTCATCTAATGCATTCACATCTAACACTGCACAATCCTCTAGTCTTCCATTAGATACAGAAGACCTAGTCCAAAATCTCATGACTAAATTTGATGAAATTGAAAAGAATCATGAAATTCTGGAAAAGGAATGCAAGGATCTAAGAAAAGAGAATAAGAGGTTAAAGAAAGAACTGGATAAAACAAGAGCTGAATTAACTAGTAAGGAGACCTACTTAAATGATCAACAAAAAGCAGATGACCATACATCTGTTACCATCGATCGCTTAAGAAGAACTCCTCACCAGTAAAGGTAATCACTGCACCACTAAAAGCACCAGCTTACAAACCCTCAAAAAGGTTTGGATCCATATCTGGTCTTGGCTATAACAGTCAGGATGAACGTAGGGATAATAGTCAACACAATTCTAAATTGAGGACCACTAATGGACCAAAATTTAGAAAGGGACAGACCATGTCTCCAACAGATCATCCTGTTCCAATGAAGTCAAAACCCACTGTAGTGAAACAGCAGACTAAATCCTCATTCCAATCATACAAAAACAACAAACCATCCGAAAGGTAAAGGCGGACTTTTTCCCTCGTAGGATGATTGGAATATCACACCTCCAAAATACAAGAGGAAACCATTCCACAAAATGCATCGTGTGATTAAGAAAAATCAATCTAGCTATGTTCCTAGACACATGAAGCAAGAAAGGTTTCCTATTGCATATTGGAAAGTGAAGAAGGATATGAATGCACCAAAAGGTGGAAAAAAGTATCAGAATACCTTCTGTAAAAATTTTAGAAGCTATTCTGCCATGCCTTATACATATGAAGTTGATGACTTCAATTATCCAAAGAGAAGACCTTTTGGATACATACTTGGTATGGGAGGCATGACTCGCTAACGATATGGACCCAAACAAGTGTTGGGTACCCAAACTTAATTAATCTGTTTTGTAGGATGTCCGGTACATAGACAAAGGATGTTCCGGACACATGACAGAAACAAGAAATGGATCACCGATTTTAAAGCTTTTGATGGACCCAAAGTCACATTTGCAGGAAAAGAAAACCCCGGCAAGATTAAGGGGGAAGGCACAATACTCAAAAACAATCTAAAGATTCAAAATGTGGCATATGTCAAGGGACTTAACTTCAATCTGATGAGCATCACCAATTCCGTGACAAAGGCTACAATGTGCACTTCAACAAAGAAGGATGCAAAGTGATTCACAACAAACAAACACAAGTAGTTCTTGCAGTAGAAGACAAGACAACATGTATGTGGTGGATGGAGAACGACCAAGGCGTAAACATGTCTACTTGTCAAGAATAAACAATCAACAAGCCGGATTTGGCACAGAAGATTAAATCACCCGAATTTCAAGACCATCAACAAACTATCAAAAAGCAAGTTAGTTGAAGGCCTGCCGAGATCACATTCAAGAAAGAGAGTCTATGTGATGCTTGTCGAAAGGAAAACAAATAAAAAGCTCATTCAAATCAAAGCCTCATCAATCTACAACAAGAGTTCTACATCTACCGCACATGGACTGTTTGGACCAAATCACTCAAAGAAGTGTGAGTGGTAAGAAATATACTCTTGTAGTGGTGGATGACTTCTCAAAATACACCTGGACCATCTTCATGAACAAGAAGAAAGAAACACTCAAGAAGCTACCGTACTTACTTAGAAGACTCCGAATGAAAAGGAGCTAAAAAATTATCAAAATCGTATCGTATAGAGGCACCGAATTTCTAAATGAAATTATCGTAACCTATTGTGAAGAAAATGGAGTACTACATCAACTATCTCATGAGCGGAACTCCACAACAAAATGGTGTAGCGAAAAGAAGAAACAACTCTCAAAGAAGCAATCGAACAATGATTGCCGAAGCATGCTTGCCAAAGAGATTTTGGGTCAAGCAAACAAACACAAGATGCCATACACAAAACAGATCAATCATCAACAAACATCATGGAAAAACTCCATATGAATTATGGAATGGTAGAAAACCCAATATCTCATATTTTCATATGTTTGGATCAAAATGTTTTGTCTTGAACAGAATCATCCGCATACCTTTGATGAGAAGGTCGATGAAGCAATCTTCATGGGATACTCGTACACCAAAGAAGCATTCGCAGTACTAAATAAAAGAACATTGGTGATTGAAGAATCAATACATGTGGTTTTTGATGAACCATATACAAATGGTGAAGATCTTCAAGACCAAGAAGAGAAAGTCGCACGTAGGCAAATCTATACAAATGCAACCATACCGCCTACTATCCCGAATCATCTTTTTGAAAATCAAGAGGAGCCACATATCAATACAACAGAGAAGCACCTGAAATTGAGGTTCATGCTCAAGATGAAGGTATGGAAGCACCAAGTGAAGATCAACTTCAACCGGACCTAAATTGGCTTAGAGACCATCCCGAAGAACAAGTCATTGGAGATATTCACACCGGAGTCGAACAAGAAGACAACCGGAGCACATGCTAACTTGCTTTCTATCACAAGTGGAACCCAAGACCATAGATGATGCAATCCAAGATGCGAGATTGGATCACGCCATGCAAGAAGAACTAAATGAATTTGTAAGAAATGAAGTCCGGGAACTTGTTGACAGACTTCGAAATGGCCAACATCATTGGTGCAAAATGGGTATTCGGGAACAAGATGGATAAGCAAGGAACTCGTTGTCGAAACAAAGCAAGGCTAGTTGCAAAAGGATATTCCCAAGTCAAGGAATAGATTATGATGAAACCTTTGCTCCAAAGAGCAAGATTGGAAGCAATAAGACTTTTTCTAGCATTTGCGCACACAAAGACTTCAAAGTCTATCAAATGGATGTCAAAAGTGCATTTCTAAACGGACTTTTGGAAGAAGAAGTTTATGTAGAACAACCTCCTGGATTTCAAATCAAAGGAAAAGAAGACAAAGTATACAAACTCAAGAAGGCCCTCTATGGCCTCAAACAGCACCTAGAGCCTGGTATGAAACACTTGTCACAATTTCGATCAAGAATGGATTCAACAAAGGAACTATAGACAAAACTCTATTTAAACTAGAGGAAGGGGCAAGCACATTGCTAGTGCAAATCTATGTTGATGACATAATCTTTGGATCGAAGATGAAAAGTTGTGTGAGAAATTTGCAAACCTAATGAAGAGCAAATTTCGATGAGCATGATGGGAGAATTAAACTACTTCCTTGGCCTTCAAGTAAAGCAAATGAAGGATGGCATTTTCATTAGTCAAGCAAAATATACAAGAGATTTGATACACAAGTATGGGATGGATACAAGTGGCACAAAGCAGACACACCAATGTGTGCCAGAGTCATACTTGGAAAAGATGAAGGAGGAAAAGATGTTGATTAGAAAATGTATAGAGGAATTATTGGATCATTATTATACTTAACTGCAAGCAGACCCGATATTGCATTTGCAGTAGGAGTGTGTGCTAGATTTCAAGCTCAACCAAAAGAATCACATCTTCTAGCAGCTAAAAGGACAATCAAATACTTGAAACACACCATCAATGTTGGCATTTGGTACCCAAAAGATGGAGGATTTACACTGATATCATATTCGACTCGACTATGCTTCGGATGCAAAATAGATAGAAAAAGCACCTGGGAACATGCCAAATGCTAGGAACCGGACTAGTCTCATGGTTCAAAAAAAGCAAAACTCTATATCTACATCAACAACAAGGCGAATATATAGCGACGGGTAGTCATTGTGCACAAGTACCGTGGATAAGACAACAAATAAGGGACTATGGAATCGAAGAGAAAACAATCCCAATCATGTGTGACAACACAAGTGCAATATCTATTACGAAAATCCAAAACATTGCATTCAAGAACAATGCACATTGATGTAAGACATCATTTTATCGAGACCATGTTGAAAAGGGAGATGTCATCCTAAAATACATATCCACCGAAGACCAACCGGCCGACATCTTCACTAAACCACTCGCTTATGAAAGATTTAGTATGTTGAGAACGAGTTAGGGATGATTGAAATTGACTAAGTATCAACGAGCGGCTAACTGGAGTAATCGGCTAAGTGACTTCATCAACTGGTACAACCTTTGCCGTTACAGGAGATGTAGCAGGTAAGGCACTGGTATCCAGCAGAGGTAACTTAACTGATTGTTAGGAACAGTTCAATGAAGCAGCTCAGTGAAGAACTCATTGGACCGGTTAAGTGACCAGCGAAGGCACTTCACCGAAATAAAGACTTGGACAAATTCAAAGTGTGAACAAAATCAATTCTGAATACACGTGGAGAATAAGGAAATTATGGAGGATTATTCAGTACACACGTGGAGATCACTTAATGATCATGGAGGTAATTATATTATTTTTTGAATTATAAACTCCTCGATTCCCGGGCTCTATCATTACTTGCCTCAAACCACTCCCCCTCTACGCTCGAATATCGCATTTTTCATACACAAAATCACGCCATTATGTCACTAAATCCTTCCATATTCAAACCACGTCCACACTACCCAAATCACACTATATAAACAATACTTAGAGATGTTCGTAAATCTTTACATACTTCGCAAAATTACAAACCCTACTTTTTCTCAAAATATACTCCTCTAATCTTCCTCTACCTATCGATGGCTTCATCCTCCCAAATCACTGCTACTGAAAAATACTACGAGAAATCAATCACAACCGGCTCGTTTTTCAAGCCTGAGTACTATCTCTCTTATTGTGACAATGATGAACAAGCACGACGCCTGGTCGATTGCTGTACAAATGTGGGGCTGATGACCTTTCTAAACCCCCCAATAACTGGTATCTGCTATGAGAATCTGATAGCATTTTGGAAAAACACAAAGTTTATGCCCAGCACGAAGAAGACTGAAGTTGATCGCATCACAAGCTCCATCTTTGGAAAACACATAGTCATCACGCCCGATACACTCAACAGGTTTCTGAACCTCCCCCAAATTGGTCCCGCAAATGTCAAGCTTGTGACGACGGACATCCCAAAATTCTCGGGCCGAAATAGCCAAACGCCCCAAGCCAAACAAAGAAACGTACAATCTACCTAGATCAACGCTCAAACTTCCGTTTGCTGAATTTGCACCGGTCATCACCAAAAATATTGAAGGGAGAAAGGGGTCACTGGAAAACCTAACTGAGTTCAGGATCAAACTGATGGCCATAATCTACGAACGAATAAAGTTTGATTGGGCAACCTTCGTATTCAATCAATTGAAGGATCAGATTCAAAAGGAGATTGACTTATCAATCACCGGACCAAACAAGGGTTTGCAGAAAAAGGGCGATTTCTGGGAAAAGAAATCATACGGGTTCCCTCTTCAACATCTGTTCAACGCCATGAAAGTACAACCCACAAATTTGCAGTCCCCACACAAGTCCAAAACAATGTTCACCTACATCAAGGCTTCCCTGAAGCCGAAACCCATTGCTGGTCAAAAGAGGAAACAACCTGAATCCAGCAGATCAGGAGTGGGACGAAGAACCAGGTCTCAAAAGGCACAAGTAGATACCACTGTGCCCAACACCAGCAACTTAAATGAGCCTATGATATTAAGTGATGACACAGAAATAGAAGAAGAAAAGCAACATGAGGAAATTGTCTATCTGGAGGAGGGTGAGGAAGAATATAGAATCACCTCATCCGAAGAGGAAGAGATAGACGAGGCGTAAGATGAGTCGAAGATGAACACCTGAAGGTAAAGCCCATGCAAAGAAATCGGGAAGATATGGGCATATCCGACGATGAACCGACCCTCCAGGAAGTGCTTTTCAAAAGCATTGGTACGGTTGACAAACGGCTCGGTGAGTGAAGTTGCCAACGCCCCCACAATTGTACAAGGGGGAAAAGAGGCGGATGAAGAAGTTCAATACCAACAACCTCCTCTAGATGAACCCGGTCCTACCGAGGCGAGACAAGAAAAGTTGGAAGAAAAAGAAGAGGTTCAAAATGAGGAGGCGAGAGAAGGAAAAGAAAGAAAAAGAAGTTGAAGTGGAAACGAGGAGCAAAGCAAGGTGAAGATGCCGAGAGTGAAAATGATGAGGATGAAGAGGAGGTCCATGTGGCACCCGAAGAAATTGATCCGGAGAGAGAGTCTTCAATCTGGACATTCAACCCCTTATTGTGGACATGGAAAGGCAATATTACAAAGAAGGCAAAACCCGAAGCATGCCTTAAGGAGTGAAGCAACCTCCTTCAATCACAAGATTGAGGCTCTCATCGCCCACATCAAAATCCAAGATGAAGTCATGGAGAGACAAGGGAACTTAATTTGCAACTTACAACACCTCATCCCTCACCATGTCCAAACCAATCTTGAATTCCATGCTGAGACGGTTGACAACAATCTCAAGCCCTTGGTGGACACCCTCAATGCTCACACATCCAAAATTCAGCATCTGGATGAGATCATGGAGCATTCTGGCAAGCAATTGGACTTTCTCATCAAAGTTGGTGAGGCCAACAACAAATTACTGGAGAAAAGATTTGGCCCTCTCCCTGAGTCTGATGCAGCAATTGCAGACCTTGAGGCACATTTTGATGCTGCCACAAAGGGGGAAGATAACTCAAAGCCTGAAAGCTCCAGTGGAAAGAGACAGGGCAGCAAAGGCAAGGACAACAAAGGCAAGGGCATCAGGTTTGAAGAAATGAAGAAGTAAACCAATTGCCTGTTGCTTAATTCAATTCAATTTATCTTATCATTTGTCTTTGTTCATTTAAAAGATGCAATATCTTATTGCCCTATGATGGAAGAATAAAATCATTGAGTTTTTAATCTGTTGACAATTATGAAATTTTTTGATTACTTATGTTCAGGCTTATGAGGGTTTTGGCATCATCAAAAAGGGGGAAATTGTTAGGAACATTTTATTATGTTTTGATGATGGCCATACTAGCTGTTATAGCAAGCCTGAAATAAGTTAGAATTCTCTGTATAAGTCTTTACTTAGAGTCTGACATGTTGTATAAGTTGAGTCGACAAGTATTGTACTAGTTGGTAGGACGGCAAAATGAAAACGTACATTCGGCGAGTGAAGCCACCAAGCACCAAGAGAGATACGAGAGAAGGGATTATGATCGACTTATAACCAAGGAAGTCCGTGATGACCTTGGATAAGTCTAAGTTATGTTTCAAGTGATGAAACTCAATATTCCAATATGGTGTACACTGATCTCACCCAAATCAAGGATCAGTGAAGTATAAAGATTCTCCTGAAACTAAAACAAAGAAGAAAACAGTGAATCGGCTGAGTACACCGACTGTCGGCAAAGAGAAAACAAAACGGCGAAGAAAGAACTAACGGCTAAGTTAGAAGGCTCACTCCACCGTTCTACAGACGGTGAAGAGACACTTACAAGATCAGATTTAATATACATTGAAGATTCAGCAGATCATGCATTAAATGCACAATCATTAAAGGATCAATCAAGGACGGATTTTGTGCTATACATTTGAAAGAAGAATCCGATCACTGAAATCAAGGAGAATACAATTAAGGGGGAATCAAGAATAAAATCAAGGATTATTCCCTCATGTATCGACGTAATTTCATAGAGTCATTCGGTCTGAGTGCTACATGAAGAACATAAGCCAGATGACGGAACGGGAAGACCTAGGATGTATAAGATCATAACATGAGTCATTTGGCAGATTTGGATTCATATATTCCCCCCACGGGGACTTCATTGTACGATATAAGATCCATCTGTATAGATATCATCTACATCCAGAAAGCCGTATGCTTTGTAAGAAGCTTGTACAGTTTGGGAAGGGGTTTTGATTGATCAAAAAGCCATAAGTTAAGTGGTGATTGGAACTTAGTTATGTTCAAATTGGTGTAATCTAACTTCATAATAAAAGGTTAGATGAAGAGAAGTCACCTGCAATGTTTTGTAAACACAGCAACCTTGGATCAGCTGACTGATATGTATTTCAACAGACTTATGCACACAGGAACCTGCTGAATGTAAATCTCGATTTTGTTAGTAATACCATCCGCAACGGAAGCAATTTATGGATCTAGATCTATAAAATACACGTAATAAAATAACTAGATCTATATCTACAAGGGGGTTGTAGAACATACCTCTTGGATCTCAAAATCCAAGTAGAAGAACCGCAAAGAAAAGAATGAAAGATTGTGTGAAGAGCACCACGATCTTCCATACGTGTGATCCAAGCAACTCCCGGTGGAAGGAAATTCTCGTCTCGAATCCTTCCGATATGCTACCCGGAAAAATCTCCAAGATTTTCCCCTAATTCTCCCCTTGGCCGAAAGTTCTTTTTCTCCTCTCCAAGAGGTGAATTTCGAATTTTATGTGTGTTGTAAGGCTTGTGAGAACTCTCTTTATATAGGAGAGTAAAACTTAACCTCCAAGGATTTAATAATTAATACAAAATCAATTATAATAATCCCATTAAATAAAAGATAATCCCATAATATTCTAGAACAAATCTAGAATAATATTTATCTTTATTTCTTACCATAAATATTTATCCAATAAATATTTTATGCACATGTCTTATTAATCATTGAGAAAACAAATCTCCCAACAATTAATGACACAAAGTGGCGCCACCTTATACCCTAGGTATAAAGGCTTCCACACATTTCACACACTTGGGCCAAGATTATGAAAAATGTCTTTTCCACATATTTAATTATTTAGCCCAACTAATTTAATAGTCCACTAAACAATTAATTCACATATCGTTTTAATAAAGTCCAACAAGAACTAAATTAATATTATTAGGATTCGACGTCCGAGAATAGCTATGCTATATTAGGAGGCACGTCGGGGACCATGGACTAATAATCAGCGGCTCCGATAAATCAAATAAATAATTATAGAATAATTATATTCGATAAATCAATCACGGGAATATGCCACCATAATCCCGTGATCGCACTCCTCCGATTATAAGATTATATTTATCTCCTCACGAGAATAATAATAAGCGTCCATTGATATAATCATTACATATGGATTAATCCTCCATAGATCGTTCATTCTAAATCGGGAAGTTACCGTTAACCCTTTTAAGAACCTCTTATCCTTATTTACCATTAACCCCTAGTGATCAATTAATTCATACAACTCACCGGTAGCTAATCGGTGTAATATGAACTCGTACGATCGATCGGTTTCTAGGATTAACAAATAAGGGAACTCGTCTATCTACTTCCATAAATGGAAGGAATGGATTCCGTATCCGTGATAACACGGACTACTCACTCAATCCAAGTACAATGCCAAGATGGGGTAATTCGGACCACGGACTCGGTGTAATCCTTAACCGTCAAGTCAAACTTCATACCGATTCAAGCGGTTGACTCGTGATCACCTCGGGATTAAGATATATCCATAAATATGATCATCCATTGATTCGATAAGACTTCTCGATTACGGAATTATATCGTGAACTCTAATCAAATCGGTCCACCCCTATATGATATATCTATCATATATAAATGCCCCATTAGGTTCTCTTAACCGAAAGTCCGGATAAGACAATCACACCTATTGTGTTCGGGCGCATTAATAGCACGTTAAAGGAGAGACCCGATACTCTCGATTAACTTCACTACGGGCTAATTGTATTTTAAGTACATCTTCACTAACTCAATCCTCCCGTGTATATACCATACACCGAGTTAAGTGATTACATAAACGATATACTTTAGGGTTTTCTCGTAGTGTAAATACTATTGTCACATCGGTGAATATGAGAATAATAAATATGAATAATAATATCATTTCATTTATTAAATAAAACAATTACAAAATTGTCTTTCGGGCATCACACCTAACAATCTCCCACTTGCACGAAAGCATGTGATTAATTGTTTTAGAGCACACCCTATTATTTAAAATACAACAAACTACATCTCCCACTTGCTCTAAAGCAATGGAGACTCATCCCGTATTCTAGTACCCACTAAGCATATCATAATCATTTCAGATTCCAGAGTACACTCCGAGTATGCCGTCGTAGGATAGGTCAGTGACTCGGGGAGCACCTACATCTAAATGTCATGGGTCTTAATGATTAGTCAGGTTGTCGGCTCGAGACGATCCGTAGATTTGAAATGTTACCGGTCCATCTAATCATATGGTACTGAGTGAACACTGAGCCCGAGATCGACTTAACGATCATCCTCAATCTGACTTAAAGTCAAAATCAGTGTATCACACATGAATATGTCCGCATATTGTTCCTCGTTCTCTCAAGATACTAAAGGACATACTAAACTTGCTTTGTTAACCGCCGAATCTAAGATTCGATCAAAGTTGACGTTCAATAACCTGACCATCTCTTACTAGAAAGAGAATCTATCCCATTTCTCTTGATCCGAAGATTTAGAGAGTCATTCCTGAGGCATAGGGTAGAACTTCCTCGTTGAATGTTGCATACACGGATGCATCATCTTAACCAATAAGATGGATGGGAAACCGATGACTCGATTCTAATGAATTCGACCGAGTCAAACTCTTCGAATGTTGTCCAAATCTCTCGTTGCGAGAGAATTGTGGCATTGTCAGATTCTGACTTCAGATAGCACACCCATGTTGATTCCAACTGGTGCAGTGTTATCCTTCACAAACACTAATATATTTATATATTCACTACTGTACTAAAATTGATATCCAGTCTACGAAAGACTTATCAATATTCTGGTCAAATCCACATATTGTAGAAATATATGACTTCTAATGACCGAGAGGTTTGCTTTTTATCCATAAAGGACATAAGCCTTGACAGTCATCCTGTCATAAGTTCATAAGGCAATACCCTTCTTTTCGAATGAATCCCGACTCCGTTTGTTTGGCAAGAAAAGTCTCAGGGAATCACCCCTATTTTCTGCTTTTGAACGAAATCATGCAATACCGAACTCATTCTAATCTTTTCCGTGTAGATCCAATTACTCCCACTGGGCCTGAGACGCTCGGGGGTTCTACAAGAGTATGAACAGAATGGAGTACCGAACTCCATTCACGGGGTTATGGCTATTAAACCAACCTCTATTATCGAATCCTATACGGCTCACAAAAGAGCCATAGGTTATCAATCGATCCTCGGACTACAAAGTCCGCGTAACCCGTAATGGGTAATGGATAAACCATACTCCCACTACATTCGGGGTGGATCGAAATTCTGATCTAGTTTAGTAGTGTTTAGTGTCATCACCAACAACCAATGTTGGATGTGGTTTGATCTAATCAGTTAGTAACTACCTTGAGTAAACGTACTTCAAGGTTTAAGGTTTTACTGTTCATAGACTCTATCAGAAAGGTTGCAACAGTATAACTGTCCCTTCCCGATTTCAAGAATCTTATAACACACCTTTTTCTCAATGCTACAAGATATATAACGATTGGTCACTGACCAAACGTGTTCGCGAAATTTCCAGACCTACCTTCACGCACCGTGTGCTAAATGCTTATATTTATGGAAGTGGGGTGAACCGAATCCACACCTTATCCGTAAATTCCAAAGCATATTCTAGGTAGACTTCTCGGCCTTACATGTCAATGTAAACCGAAATTTCGCTTCTAATATCTTTATTGAGTGAAGCAGTGTATTATAGCACATCTACAACTATGTGAAGCAATTCAACGGTTTCTCCCTTAGTGAAAACATTTCACTATGAGGCAGGCTGAGTATCAGTCCCTAGGACTATGTGATGGCCCATTTATGAGTATAGAATACTCCATCTCTATTGAAAACAGAGAAAACCTCAAAATATTTTGGATACACTTGCCGGAGTTTTTGAATAGTTATCAGACAAGAAGTCACTACTCAGAAGCTCCTACTAGCTTGTTTCTTTCATCAGACCCCGAAGGTCGTCATGAACAAGAAATGTTACTTCTTTATAACCATTATCCTTTCCAAATTGAAAGGAAACTTAGTCATTGAACCTTTAAGACAATCTAACCAGACTGGGAAAAAAAGGAATCACCCTGAGCCAGTCTTCAAGTCTTGTCTTTTAGGGACTATGCACTAACTATGGAATATGAAGAAGCGTTTATCTAAATATAGAAACCAATTGCTTTTAATAGTTCTTAAGATGTGTTTTATATACATATTTCAGCGAATTGTAAGTGGTTTTGACTTTATCAAACAAAAGTCCGAGTCTTGGATTCGTACTACAAATGGTATATTCACTTTCTATACGACAAACAAATTATCGAATAGAAGGTAAATCCATTCGTTCCAACGAATCTTAAACGAAAAAAAATAAATCTTCTGCGATATCCAAGGATTGAATCCGAGATTCATTTCCTCATATCACTCCCACTATTCTAGCTAAAATTAACCGCCCGTTGTTTACTCTTTTAATCGTTAAATGCACTCGCTACCTTGTTCGCCAAAGAACTTAGCTCGAGAAAATCACCAAGGATTCATAGGTTGGTGATCCAAAATCACCGTCCTTATCCTATGATTTTCGGTTAATTAATTTTCGGTTCAAATTTCTTAAAGTTTTCGCTTTAGATGATAAACACTTTTAGACATATTCTCCCATTCTTGACTTTCCGTGAATGGAAACAGTCTTGAACCAGCGGTTCGTTTGAGTAGACACTACTCTTGAACCGTGGGATGTCTATTTCGAGTGTTACTCGTCGGGACTTCTCGGATTTTCTAATATACCAGAAAAATAACAAATCATAACATTAAAGCTCCCACTAGTTTATCGGTTCCAAATACCGTCTAACGAGCAATGCTTTTTATGATTTTCCGATTTTTTTCGATTAGAAAATCTTTCGTACATAGTTCTATTGTTTCCAGAAAAACAACAAGTCATAGAAACTCCCACTAGTTCTTTGATTCCAAATATCGTCCAACTAGCGACATTTCATGACTTTCCGGTTTTTCAATTAGAACGGTTACAAATGTAGTCATTTACACTTTTCTAATGTTCTAGAAAAACAACAAATCATAAAGCTCCCACTAGTTCATCGATTCCAAATATCGTCCAACTAGTAATACTTCATGATTTTCCGATTTTTCACTTAGAAAATTACTCGTGTAATTACTACACATTCAAAATTCACTAAAAGAATTTCAAAGTCCGAAATCACCTTTGATCAAACTAAGTTTGTCTTCCGAATGACACAAGTGACATACCTATATGTCACTCTGGTTTTTAAAAGGCTTAAGAGAAAATATCTCTTTCGAAAAATAATTGAATTATCGATTAACTAGTTCAACGTCCTAGTTACTTTCCACTTTTTAACGAAGTCAATACTAGTCAATTTTTTTTAAGCAATTTAGTAAGGGATATAATGCTGTAAATAAAATGACATATATTAATTCAAGTTTAACACTACTATATTAAATTTTAGGAATTGTAAACTAAAAAATAAGTCTACTCTACCATTCCAAGGTTTTAACCTCGCATCTCAGTGCCGCCTTAGGGTAGGTCAAAGAGATGACGGTTAAATCGAGACAATCTCATCAATGAATAACTTGTGAGAATCAAACATCCCACGGGAATCGAACATCCCTTTATTCATTGACTACCTTCCTTTTTTAGCCTAGATATTATCAAGAATACCCATGATGAGTGTGACCTACTATATCGGTTCTCTTAGGTACGCCCCGAGTATGCCGTCTTAGGATAGGTCAGTGACCCGACGAGTACCCATAAAACCTATCCTTTCGGAGACCAAGCCATGAATGTTGATAGGGGCGAACACCATCCTTAGGGGGACGAAATCAAAGCGCCTCGAGGCGTCACCCTTCTCTCACTTACTTGTATCTATAGTAGAGGCCGTGGGGTTGGCCGTCGCCTCCCCGCTCCCACTCAATAATTTGGAAGTGGTTGTGGGTTAACTAACCACGTCTTTTTGATGTTATCATAAAAGCTCATCAAATCAAGGATTCCGAATGGTGTCGGTAACGTAGGCAAGCCTACCCGTCCTATTCGTTGGAACATATGTGACAATCGGACGAAATCGGGTCAAGACAAATTCATTGAGATAAGAAGGAATCACCCTCCGTTTTCCGGTGTAGCTTAGTCTTGCCGGACCCCCGTGCATACATCACACTAGGAGGGTTAAGTCGGTCGAGCCTAGCTCAGTTGACCACCCAACCTATAAGCGAACCGTTTTTATCCAAGATTTATTGTTCTTTTACCATCATTCAATCTCGTAGACACTACGAATTGAAAACGTGATCTCGTTTGGGCTTTAAGGCGGTTCACCGAGAACACACACCGAAAGGCCTAACGATTTCATAACCCGTCCTCGGATCATTAATTAGTTACTAAATTCATTAATTACCACGTATTAATTAAATTTCAACTAATTACACGAGTTTGAATACATGCCTATTTTAATTACCAAAATTAAAATTCTACATGTATGCATGGAGTGGATTTATGATATGATGCATGTCATGGCAATTCCGATTTTATATCTATTTTATGATCGAACACATAAAAAATAAATTGCGGAAATTTAAACACCGAGATGAATTGTTGGTACCCCCATAACTAATCTATCCTAGGAAAAATAAATTACAATCTTCTTGTCTTCGAGTCTTGATCTTCGAATCTTGAACTCGAACCGCCGGAACACGAACCACGAACACCCGAGAGGAGAAAAGGTCTTTTTAATTAAATAAATCCAATTTATTTTAATTAATCATATATTTTATTTTATTATATATTACATGCGGCTGCTTTTAATTATTTTCCAAAAAAATAAAATTTTTTTTTTCTTTCATCATACGGCTGTTGAATAAAAAAATTTAGGTCACAAAAAAAAAAAAATAGTGCAGCCGCATCTAAAATAAAACCCTAGCCGCATATATTTATTAAACAGGACTTTTAGTGACGCTTTTCAGCGTCGCAGAAAGTCCTGTAGCAGATCTTCGTCTTGATCTTCAATTTTTCTCCTCGTTCATACCTTGGGTTTCGTCTTGATATTCAATTTTTCAGCAAGATCTTCATCTTTTCCAGCCCGGATAATCAAAATAACAATAAAAGATGCTACTTTTTACATAAATTTCGAAAAGAAAGACATAAATAAAATACAATTCATATGCTCAATTGTTACTAAACAAAGGAGCTACAATAGATCTAACGAGTAAACAGTACCAACCCCAATCCATCTCTTCAACCAAGACATTCATAACATAAAAAATAAATACATGCGTCGGCCCCTATTTTTAAAAAAAAAAAATTTGGGACAAAAAATCTACATGTTTTACCACTCCTAGATCTAATATTTTATACGTATAAATATAGATCAACCTTGCTCTGATACCACTGTTAGTAATACCATCTGCAACGGAAGCAATTTATGGATCTAGATCTATAAAATACACGTAATAAAATAACTAGATCTATATCTACAAGGGGGTTGTAGAACATACCTCTTGGATCTCAAAATCCAAGTAGAAGAACCGCAAAGAAAAGAATGAAAGATTGTGTGAAGAGCACCACGATCTTCCGTACGTGTGATCCAAGCAACTCCCGGTGGAAGGAAACACTACTAGAATTTCGGTCTTTAATGGGGAGAAATCTCCTCATTAATTGTCCATTTCTCCTCATTAAAGTTATTTAATGAGGAGATCTCGATCCTCATTGCCGCCTCCGCCGCTAAAGATATATAATGAGGAGAAACGGATCTCCTCATTAGTTAAATCTTACATTTAATGAGAATATTTGCTCCTCATTAAAATTATTGTTAATGACGACTAATCTCCTCATTGTCCTTTTATTTACTCCTCATTGAAATAAAAAATTCAATATAACACAACTCCTCATTAAAAGGCTATTTGCTCCTCATTAAATCATGAAATATGAATGATACATGTCATTATAAGAGGCTATTGACCCATCACTAAATTGTAACAATGTTGTTGTAATTTTCATAACAATATCAATGCTAGAATATTGAAGCCTACATTAAATAAATCAGACCAATAAAAGCTTTATACTAATCAAATACATCAATATATACAACGATAAATTACATGTAGATGTATATTTAAAGGATTTTCTTTTGCTTTATTCACTCGAAACAAAGAAGGAGAAAAACAAACTATACTCGATTTCATCCCGCAACGGCAAGCGGTAGCTCTTGGTGTCCAAATCTGCCATTCAAACCGGAGAGAAGACTAATAAATATTTCAACTAAACCAAACTCTAGATGAACAAGAATAGGGTCCTTGGAAACAACATGTAATTGACTGACGTTTACACAGTCAATAAATCATTTGTATGTCACGTGTCAACCTCGTGGTTAAAGGATAATAACTCTTTTGGTCCTCTATCTTTTTGGTTTGTCTCTAAACTAGCTCTTCTACTATGTAATGACATTTTACATTTCAGGACATAAAAAAGATAAGGGACCAAAGTATCATTATGCCTTAACCAATGAGAGGATGAAACGTGTCATATACTAACTATTGACTGTGTAAACATCAGTGAACTAAGTGTGTCCATTTTAACTGTCCTAAACCCAGGGGTAACGAAAATGAATAATTGGGAATGAAAAATGTCATTAAAGAAGATTAAGGCTATTTTAGAGACATTGGAAAAAGATACAGGACCCAAAAATGCCATTATCCCTTTGAAACAATATATATATATAGAAAACAACCAGCTACCATGGCTTATAAAATTTCAATACTAACACCTGAACAATATTACTCTAACTCACCTTTTGAAAGATTGGATATTCTGCCTTAAACCTAGTGCATGCAAATTCTTGTGCCTCCTCACTCGTACCAGGCTCTTGCTTCAATATATGATCGCAAGGGAAGGCCAGTATCTCAAAACCTGTGGATCAGATATATAGAAAACAAAATAAGTGACAGAAATGACACAAATGATCTCCTGAAAATACAAAACTAAACAAAAAATCATCCAAGTTCATGGCTGTAACCCCATAAAGCAAAAGTAGAGAAGGTCTACAACATATAACACCAAAATATTAAGATATGAATATTTTGAACCTTTATCCTTGTACTTGGCATAAAGCTTAAGCAACTGGGTGTAGTTTGCTGTCGTGAATCCACTGTTTCAAATGCCATTCGTCGGTTCAACTTATGAATACACCTAATAAAAAATTACAATGCATTTCCCACCATTTTACAATAAATATTTACTTAGACTTAATGATATGATAAAAAATCATAGTGCATTACTCCCTCCAGTTCATAATAACTGTCTATGAAAGGTTGTGGCACAATGAATTGAGAAGGCTAGCATTGCATTATTGGAGAAAAAATATTACCATATCTTAAAAAGTTGCAGAGGATTTAATTTGAATGTAGAATGGATAATCAAATAGTAAGGATTTAATGGGCATAAAGAAAAGTAAGGGTGTGAATATGGGTGAATTATTCCTGGACTAGTATGCGGGGATGAGGGTCCTTGAATAAATAATATATGGATGCACTAGGTTTGGTTCAGGTTGGATATCGTGTTGGACTAATTAGTTATGTCGGGTGTTATCCAATTACGTTAGGATTAATAGGGGATACATAATTTTCATTCCCACGAAGGAAAAACAATCAAACACAAGATAGGAAAAAGAATAGTAATACAATTATGTTTCAGCCCATGAACCAAACCTAACATAAATGCATTTAGGATACATTAGTAGTACTTTAATGTTGACAATAACATGCTTCAAGACAATGTGACACATAATTCGTGTTAAGACACTACAATTCCCAAACAAGGCCAGTCTCATGCAACTAGGAGGAGAATAACAAACAAAACAAAGTGAATCAAACGCAGGAAAAAATGGAAGGGGGGGGGTACCATTTAGAAGCAACATTCATAACAAGCCACACCTTTCCCTTGTATGCACTAAGGTCCACATCTTTACCTTTGAAGTCCTGCATTCGTTTACACCATCTTAAAATGTAAAACCATAAAAATGAATCAAAACGACCTCTGCCTCATATTCCAAAGAAAGAAAATCGAAATAAAGTGAAAGAGAAAAGAATCAATACCTTGACAAGAAAAATTGAAATAAAGAGAAGAGAAAGGAATCAAAACCTTGACAGGTGAATTCGTGGATGGATTTCGCAGAACAGAGGCGATCAGCCCATTTCTGCTACAAAAAAAACTCAAATCAATCAACAGCTAGGATTCTTGTTAAGAATATAAACCTATAAGCAGAAGGGAGAGGGAGAGAAAGATATCCTCTGTTGTGATGCATGTTAATCCACTACCCCCTACATTTTTTTGCATTACAAAATCACTATACGAAAAGAACGGAACAAGGAAATAATTTGTCTATCAAGAAAGAAAACAACATCGATTGCATCATTCTTCTCTTTAAGGATTTATCATTTTCATGACCATAATACTCAACGAGATTATCTCTTTTTGAAGCAAATCATAAAAGAAACCACACAACGAGTCCTCTGCATTTGTCATGCATGGACCAATGTGCTTTTCATCTTTAGTTTCCTTATAGGGGTTGTTCTGAGTCTCACAATCCTCGGCTCCACCACATGAATGACTTTGTTTGAAATTAAGACCGGCTGCACAATATGTGGACACATTTTATACAAGTCAAAATAAATAAAAGATGACTCTAAGAATCATTAACTTTTGACCAAAGACACTTAGGTGCCTAAAGGGGTTCCACGTAGTCTTGCACAATAGATATTGTAGTTAAAATGATAAAATCTCATTGCTCACCTCGGATTAAACGACTTCAAAAGTAAGTGCGAACCTAGAAAGAAGCATTGGACAAAGTTTATGCATACTCTAAAAGATACCGCTCGTTACGGTATGTACCGAATTCGTAACGACGTTGTACCTAATGCCATAGAGCTATAAGGATTTGATGTTGCACATACAGCCAAACAATAATAAGAGGAATGATAGGATAGCTACATAAATCTAGAACATGTAACTCATTAATTAATGAATCGGGTTCACATAAATCAATGGGTCCCATCATATGCGGTAAAGTAAATTACAAATGTAACATGGATCTACCGCACTCATCCCGATCAGTCTTGAAAAGTTGAATCTACCACTAAACATGCACTCGACTACAATGCACTAAGACTAATTCAAACAAAAAGGTGCAGGTACACAAAAATCTTTAATAAACTGTAGAGTCATCATGTACGGGAGGAGATCGAGTTGTCAATTATCGGATCATTTTTCTCGTTTTCTCATCCCCTCTTCTCGAGGAATAAAGCGAGATCTTCATCTATCTCCTTCATCATCATCCCAAGACTCCCGTCCTCTCGCTCTTCTACATTGTACGTACGTCGCATTTTTCAACAAGTCCGGATGACTTCCTAAAAACAACTAATGATGAGTCTTAGAAAAACACACAATCATTTTTCCTTTTACAAACCGATGGAAAGTGAAGCCCCACAATGAAAGTAATTAGTTTTTCTCCCGAATCCTTAAAGCCAAAGTCCCCACTTCTTTTGAATCGACAATATCATACACAAAGATCAATACTTTTTTCTTCTAAATCAACGGGATGAAAAGTAAAACACGAAAATGAATCAATCTGTAACAAAGGAAACTAATACAAGAAAGACTTACCGATTGATGAGCAAATAAAGAGCATACCGTTAAGAACAACCCCGTTGAAGAGCCGAGAGGCGAAGATTGGAAGATGGCGGCGGCGAAGAGTGAAGAACATAAGCGGCGGTGGAGGGTGGAGGGTGAAGGGTGGAGACGAAGGTTTAGGGTTATTTGATTATAAGGAGAGCGACGGCGAAGATCAAACCTCCGATGGACATTTCATTAAAAATCAACTTGTTAAAGAATTGACGAGCGGAGATTCAAAGAAGGAAGCGGCGATGAGTGAAGAAGATTAGCGACGCCGGAGGGTGAAGAAGGACGAAGGGGTATGGCAATTGGTTTTTGTGTTCGCCGCTCGAAGAAGAGTTTTTTTTTTTTGGAAAGGGATCAAGATAGGTTTATGGAATAATAATGGAGTGGATTGGTTTTGTATTTTTAGACTATATATGTTGATTTTATTTAATTGAAATTCGTATAATGAGGAGAAATTTATTACCATATCACTAATGAGGAGCAATATGATCAATAATGAGAAGAATTAACATTTGGTCATCAAATAAGAAAAAAATTTACGTCTCCTCATTATTGTTACCATTTAATGACGAAATTTCGGCTCCTCATTATAATCTCCTCACTGAATACCCTTTTTCTTGTAGTGAAATTCACGTCTCGAATCCTTCCGATATGCTACCCGGAAAAATCTCCAAGATTTTCCCCTAATTCTCCCCTTGGCCGAAAATTCTTTTTCTCCTCTCCAAGAGGTGAATTTCGAATTTTATGTGTGTTGTAAGGCTTGTGAGAACTCTCTTTATATAGGAGAGTAAAACTTAACCTCCAAGGATTTAATAATTAATACAAAATCAATTATAATAATCCCATTAAATAAAAGATAATCCCATAATATTCTAGAACAAATCTAGAATAATATTTATCTTTATTTCTTACCATAAATATTTATCCAATAAATATTTTATGCACATGTCTTATTAATCATTGAGAAAACAAATCTCCCAACAATTAATGACACAAAGTGGCGCCACCTTATACCCTAGGTATAAAGGCTTCCACACATTTCACACACTTGGGCCAAGATTATGAAAAATGTCTTTTCCACATATTTAATTATTTAGCCCAACTAATTTAATAGTCCACTAAACAATTAATTCACATATCGTTTTAATAAAGTCCAACAAGAACTAAATTAATATTATTAGGATTCGACGTCCGAGAATAGCTATGCTATATTAGGAGGCACGTCGGGGACCATGGACTAATAATCAGCGGCTCCGATAAATCAAATAAATAATTATCGAATAATTATATTCGATAAATCAATCACAGGAATATGCCACCATAATCCCGTGACTGCACTCCTCCGATTATAAGATTATATTTATCTCCTCACGAGAATAATAATAAGCGTCCATTGATATAATCATTACATATGGATTAATCCTCCATGATCGTTCATTCTAAATCGGGAAGTTACCGTTAACCCTTTTAAGAACCTCTTATCCTTATTTACCATTAACCCCCTAGTGATCAATTAATTCATACAACTCACTTTGGTAGCTAATCGGTGTAATATGAACTCGTACGATCGATCAGCTTTCTAGGATTAACAAATAAGGGAACTGTTTCTATCTACTTCCATAAATGGAAGGAATGGATTCCGTATCCGTGATAACACGGACTACTCACTCAATCCAAGTACAATGCCAAGATGGGGTAATTCGGACCACGGACTCGGTGTAATCCTTAATCGTCAAGTCAAACTTCATACCGATTCAAGCGGTTGATCGTGATCACCTCAGGATTAAGATATATCCATAAATATGATCATCCATTGATTCGATAAGACTTCTCGATTACGGAATTATATCGTGAACTCTAATCAAATCGGTCCAGCCCTATATGATATATCTATCATATATAAATGCCCCATTAGGTTCTCTTAACCGAAAGTCCGGATAAGACAATCACACCTATTGTGTTCTGGACGCATTAATAGCACGTTAAAGGAGAGACCCGATACTCTCGATTAACTTCACTACGGGCTAATTGTATTTTAAGTACATCTTCACTAACTCAATCCTCCCGTGTATATACCATACACTGAGTTAAGTGATTACATAAACGATATACTTTAGGGTTTTCTGTAGTGTAAATACTATTGTCACATCGGTGAATATGAGAATAATAAATATGAATAATAATATCATTTCATTTATTAAATAAAACAATTACAAAATTGTCTTTCGGGCATCACACCTAACAGATTTAATCAAAGGTTTATTGGAAGATTACAAGGAAAAGGACAGATAACAACTCTTGATTTTGTCAACAAATCAATGTCTATGATTAAAGGGACGTTGGAAAGATTCAAAACTTTATCCAATGAATACAAGTCAAAGGGTGGACAGTCTGAAAACTATCAAAAAGTAAACTGACAGTGTCAGTACTATGTACAGGGACAGAATGCAAGTCATGAAAGGGACAAAACTGAAACGGCTATGTTTGAATTTCAAACATAAGTCACAGGATTCTCACCTATAAATAGAGGACTCCTAATTCAGATACAAGTGATGATGAACAATAAGATAATTTGCTTAAACATATCAAGTTTTTTATCAAGAAAATCACCCTACTGATCCTACTGAACTTAAAGCTACTGATCCAATAAAATTCTTCAAGTGTAATCTGTTATCAAGCTACATCAAGTTTACACACTTGAAGACTTCAAACTGCTGATCATTTCATCCTGATCAAGTTGCTGAATGCTGAATCACTTACTTGATTCAAACTTTCTTTTACAAGAAATCTGCTGAAGACAGAGAAGCACTTAGGTGTCAAGAAGTGTTGTATGTGGTGGAGCTGGTGAAGAGGCAATCCTACCCTTCAAGGACCAGTGGAAGACTTTGGAGCAGCAATCCTACCTGTTCCAGGTGTTCAGTTTGTGAAGCCATAGTTATTGGTGAAGGACAAACAACTTAGCGATTTTTGTAACTGCAACCTCAAAGATCTCTAGTGAATTACCTCCAACATCACAGGAGAAGAGTGGACTGACAGGATTACACCACCTGGAACAACTATAAAATCTACCTACTTACTTTCGGCATTTACATTCTGCATTTAGTATATTTAGCACATCAACCTACTGAAATTAGCAACTGAATCACACACTTACACTACTGAGTATCTAATACTTCGTATCATATTTTAACAACAAGTAATAAGGCTTAACTTGAATATATTCTGCTGCAACAAATTCAGTAAAATCAACGATCGACGAACAACCGAGCCGCTCAATGACAAACGAGCCGTCAGCCAGACCACTGATTGGTCAGCAGGCTACTGAACTTGCTGAGTTTGTTAACTCCAAAAAAAAAAATTAAGTGTTAAGTTTATTCACCCCCTCTAAACTTAACCAAAGCCTTTTCAAGGGACCAACAATTGGTATCGGAGCAGTGCTTCTATTCTGAAGTAATCCTACTTGTTGTGCTTGTGAAAATACTTTGAAAACTTTTTCAAGTTTCTGATTTTCAAAGCTTTGCATCATGGATAACAACCAGTATGCTAGAACAATGTTGATGTGTTCTTTAGATCGTTTTGATGAGTATAAACGTCGCATGCAGGCTTTTCTAGCTGCAACACATGATGAGATGATGGATGTGCTGACAGATGGAACACTGGAAATCACAAAAGCTATAAATGTAGACAGTCAAACTCAGTACAGTCCAAAGCCAAAAAGAGAATGGAATGCTGTAGATAGAAAAAGAGCAAACCTCAACAACATTGCTATTGATATCATATACAGAACCTTGGAGAGCAATATGGACATGAAGGTGAAAGATTGCAAGACTGCAAAAGAACTTTGGGATAAGTTACAATTAATCTGTGAAGGCACTGATGCAATCAAGAAGAACAAAATCAATGTGGCAAAGAAGAAGTTCCAAGATTTCAAAATAAAACCAAATGAAACCATTAAACAAATGGAATCAAGATTCAATTCCATCATGTATGAACTCACCCTACTGAGTGTAAACTACTCAAAAGAAGAAATCAATTCTAAAATCATAGAAGCATTACCTGCAAAAGAAGTTTGGGAAATGAAGGTGACTGCAATAGAAGAAATGAGAAGTCTACATGAAGAGGATACCTTCAAATAATTTTCAGATCTCAAGGCTTATGAATTCAGTAAGAAACTTGTACCTGAGACTGAAAAGGAAGAACCAAAGACCACTGCGTTGGCTGCTACACATCAAGAAGAAACATCAGGAGCTCAAGATGATGTACTGGATGAGATGAAAGAAAAAATTGCCCTACTGAGCAAGAAAATCAGAATGATGAAAAATGGAAGGTGTTCTCCAAGGAATTTCACAAAGAAATCTAGTGAAAAGAAGAAGGATGAATCCAAGAAAGACAATGATTACTTGTGTTTTCAATGCAAGAAACCAGGACACTTCAAACATGACTGTCCTGAGTTAAAATAGAAAAAGGAACCTGATTATCTTTGCTTCAACTGCAAGAAGCCTGGACATTTCAGACCTGATTGTCCAGACCTACTGAAGAGGAAAAGTCAACAAAGAAGATCTGGCAAGAAATCTATGGTTGCTGAAGATGAATCAGGTAATGAAGTTGAATCAGAAAAAGGAAATGAATCTGATGATACTGCACTTGTTGCTGATATGGATGATTATGCTTTAATGGCAAACATGGATGAAACTGATGAGGTATACAATTATGTATCTATAAACACTCCTACTGAAAGTGATTGTGAATCAACTTGTGGTTCAAATCCTAAAAATTCTGACAATGAAGAAACTTTGAATGCCATCCTTAATCAACTAATGATAATACAATCTGGTTGTGAGATTGTGAAGGCTGAAAAAGAAGCTCTTCAAGCAGAAATTGACAGGTTAAAAGCTGAATTAAGAATTCTCAAGGATAAAGAAAAAGAGTTTGGACAGAATCAACATAAGTCTGTTGTACATTTAGTAGCTGCTGAATCTGCTGAACAATCTTGTTCCTCCACTGCATTCAAATCTGAAAAGCCTTATGGTGATAGAACAGACCTTGGATTTGGAACTCAACAATCCAATAAGAGTGGATCCGGTAAGGTCACTGAACCTAGTACCAGAATTGGTCCTAAGTTTGTGCCTGCACAAGATCCAACTCCCAAAAGGGTTGTTGAGGCAGTGAAGCCTACTGAGAAGACTTCAAGGAAGCAAAATCAGAAGTCAAAAAGGTCAACAGCACCTAACAAGAGGAATAAATCTAAGAGTAGGACTGATGTACCTTGTAGACCTACTAATATAAGACCTGCTACCAAGTCTGCTGGACCACAAAAGGGCAAAAATCAGAAATATTCCAAGGATAAGAATCCTAAACCTAAAAATGTTAATCATTCTAGGGATACTTATCTCAGGGGGAAAGGTAGATAATTCCAAACTGATGATGATTGGAATATTCCTGTACCTACTGCTAGATACAATAGATATAACCATACTGCTAGGGTAAAACCTCAGCAAAGGACTCAGCAGAGGACTTATACAAGACCTCAGTAGGGACCTCAGCAGACTCCACATTACAGGGTTGCTCCTAACAGACAGCAAACCTATGGTTATGCTAATGCTTCTAACAATAGAAATCACTCCAAACAGCATTACATACCAAAAGGCCAGAAAGCATATGTGAATCCTACACAACCAAAGGTTAGACCTTATGGATGTGTAGAATACATGTATGAACAAAAGTATAACACTTTTCAAAGAAGACCTTATGGAAATTTGCCAAGGGTCATGCTTACCACTGACCACTATGGACCCAAACAGTTTTGGGTACCTAAAATACATTAACATTGTTTTATAGGGTGTCTGGTACTTTGACAGTGGATGTTCCAGACATATGACAAAGAATAAGCACTGTTTGTCAAATTATATGGCAAAAGATGGTCCAAGAGTGAATTTTGCAACAAAAACACACTAGGATACACAAAAGGATATGGCACACTTGTGATAAATGGATTAACTATCAGGAATGTTGCATTTGTGGAAGGACTGGACTACAACCTACTGAGCACTGGACAGTTTTGTGACATGGGTTACAAGGTCACTTTTGACAAAGGCACATGTATTGTCATTAGTGAAAGAGGTGATGAAGTTGTGTTGGCTGGAAGAAGACAACAAAACATATATGTTGTGGATTGGTCTTGCTGTTCCAGAGACATGCCTGATTGTGCATACCAAGTCAGAACTGAAATGGTTATGGCATAAGAAGTTGAATCATCTGAACTTTGATGATATCAATCAGTTGGTGAAGAGAAACAAGTGATTGGTTTACCAGAGATCACATTCAACAAGGATGCTATATGTGATGCTTGTCAGCAAGGTAAACAAACTAAATCAAGCTTCAAGTCAAAGACTAAGCAATCAACAAAAAGAGTTTTGGAGCTTATGCACATGGATCTTTTTGGACCAGTAACACCAACAAGTGTGACAGGAAAGAAGTACACTCTAGTAGTTGTGGATGATTATTCAAGATACACTTGGGTAGTATTCATGAACAAGAAAACTGAAACACTTCAAAAGATGCTTGAACTTTTGAAGAGACTGCAAAATGAGAAAAGTTTGATAGTAGTGAAGATCAGATCAGACAAGGGGTACTGAATTTCTCAATAAAGTTATAAGAGAATAATATGAGCAGAATGGTGTGCTACGTCAACTAGCTGCTGCTGGTACACCTCAGCAAAATGGGGTTGCTGAGAGAAGAAACAGGACATTGAAAGAAGCAGGAAGAACTATGATTTGTGAAGCATTATTTCCTGAAAGATATTGGGCTGAAGCAGTCAATACAGCATGCTATACACAAAATAGGACCTCAGTGAACAAAAAGCTGCTGAAGACACCTTATGAGATTTAGAATGGAAGGAAACCTAATATATCCTATTTCCATCCATTTGGAAGCAAATGTTTTATATTAAATCATAAGGAGCAATTGAAGACATTACAACCAAAATCAGATGAAGGAATCTTCTTGGGATATTCTTCTGTCAGCAAGGCATTCAGGGTACTTGAATAAAAGAACACTGAAACATGAAGAATCAATACATGTTGTATTTGATGAACCTAAGTTCACTGGAATGGAAGATGAAGCTTCAGAACCTGCTGAGAATCAACAAGTCACTGATCCAGAATGTGTTGATGTTTTGGAAAGGATAAATGACTTAAAGATTTCGACTCGGCCCCTGCTGGTAACACTACTGATGCAACAACTGAGGCAGTTCAAGGATCTACTGAACCCATTGCTGAAGCAACAATAGACCCTACTGAAGATGATGTTCCTGAGAATCAAACTAACCAAAATCCATAATGGTTAAGGGATCACCCTGCTGAGCAAGTTATTGGCAATATACAGCAAGGTGTGAGGACTAGAAGACAATTAGAAGCAATGTTTACCTGTTTTCTATCTCAAATGGAACCTAAAGTTTCTGAAGAAGAAATATCAGATCCAGATTGGATAATTGCTATGCAAGAGGAATTGAATGAATTTGAAAGGAATCAAATGGGTATACAGAAACAAATTGGATGAATCTGGTGCCATTGTGAGGAATAAGTCCAGACTAGTAGCAAAAGGCTATTCTCAAGCTGAAGGAATAGATTTTGATGAGACATATGCCCCATTTGCAAGATTGGAAGCTATAAGATTATTCCTGGCATATGCTGCTTACAAAAACTTCAAAGTATACCAGATGGATGTCAAGAGTGCATTTCTGAATGGCATTCTAGAAGAAGAGGTTTATGTTCAGCAACCTCCTGGCTTTGAAGTTAAAGATCAAGAAGATAAAGTGTACAGACTCAATAAGGCACTTTATGGGTTGAAACAAGCACCAAGAGCATGGTATGAGACCCTATCTCAATTCTTGGTGGACAATGGTTTTACCAAAGGTACCATTGACAAGACTCTTTTCGTAATCAATGAAGGAGACAAAGACCTGTCGGTACGTGCATTTATGTTGATGACATAATTTTTGGTTCGAAAATGAATTGCTATGTGAAAAGTTTGCTAATCTGATGAAAAGTAAATTCCAACTGAGTATGATGGGAGAAATGAACTATTTCTTGGGATTACAAGTCAAGCAGATGAAAGATGGAATCTTCATTCATCAAACCAAGTATACCAAGGAGCTACTGAAGAAGTTTGGTATGGAAAACAACACCAAGGTATCAACTCCTATGAGTACAAACATTAGATTGGATGAAGATAAAGAAGGCAAAGATGTTGATCAGACTTTATACAGAAGGATGATAGGCGATCCGCTATACCTTCGCCAAACGGACTCGATATATCCGTTGTTGTAGGTGTTTGTGCAAGATTTCAATCAAAACCAAAGGAAAGTCATTTAGCTGCGGTCAAAATAGTTCTCAAGTATCTAAAAGAGACTTTGGGAGTAGGGATATGGTATTCAAAGGATGGAAGCTTCAAGGTTATATCCTACTCAGATTCTGATTATGCTGGATGCAAGATTGATAGAAAAAGCACCATAGGAACATGTCAGTTGATAGGAAACGGACTGGTTTCCTGGTACAGTAAGAAACATAATTCTATATCAACTTCCACTGCTGAGGCTAAATACATTGTTGCTGGAAGTTGCTGTGCACAAATACTTTTGTTAAGAAAACAATTAAGGGATTATGGAATTGAAGAAAGAGAAATTCCTATAATATGTGACAACACAGGTGCAATTGCAATCACAAAAAATCCTGTTTTGCACTCAAGAACCAAACATATTGATGTGAGACATCATTTTATAAGAGATCATGTTGAAAAGAAAGATGTGGTGGTTCTTTACATACCTACTGAAGATCAACTTGCTGATATATTCACAAAACCTTTGGATAGTGAAAGATTTGCTAAATTAAGGACTGAACTTGGAATTATAAAAGTTGATTGACACACATTTGAGCAATGTACTGGAATTCACCAAGGGGATTTGTCTCTGCTATGTTGGGTGAGCTCACTTAGCAGATTAGTCATTGGTATCAAGAATTCCATGTACTTATATGTGTTTGGACAATTGAGCAAATGAAGTTGCCAAGGGGATTGGTCTATGTCCTGTTGGGTGAGCTCACTTGACAGATCAGTCATTGGTATTAAACTTCATCTTGTATTATCGCTTGGACAAAACAAGAAGAATTGAAGATCAGCAGAGTAACATTGTCAGCAGACTGCTGAGGCATCTTTGTCAGCAGGCTGCTGAGCCAAGTCTACTGATGGCAAAAGCTACTAAAGCATACGTTACACAGTCAAACTTTAACAAAAGTCAAAAAGCAAATGACCGGGATATTTATCTTATCTTTATAACCGCAGTTACACGATCGGACGGTTACAACTCTTTATGGATCAGTTATGAGACACGTGGCAAGATCTCATTATTCCAACTTCAATCGTGGTTAAAGCTACAGTACATGTACAGTACATTATCTGACAGTTTCAACCACCTCTCTTTGTATATATACAGACATAAGATACTTACAATTTTTAGAATTGATTTTCTCTGAAATTACACTGTGTGAACACAGATTTGAAAGCTTTCTCTTCATCTTTTTCATTTCTTATGGCGGATAAAAGTGATGTTCATATTGGAACAAGTCAAAGTGTGAGAGGATACGTTACTGATTGTCACACCACTTAGTTAGCTATCAACATTGGAAAAAGAATCAGAAGATTTGCTGGTTTGGAAAATGTTATTAATAGAAGATTGGAAAGAATTTCATACTTCAATGTTTTGGAATTCTGGAAGAACATGGTCATACATGAAGTTGGAGAAGCCTTCACTACAACGGTTAATGGCAGAGGGATTGAAATCACTTCAGATCTACTGAGAGAAGTATTTCATTTTGGATCTGTAAATGGTGCTCCTACCAATCGAGAAATGATGAACCTACCAAGAATGAAGTTTGTTGATGCAATTAAGACAAATGAATCCATACCATCATCTCTAGGGACTAATGTGAAGCACATTGGATTTGAATATAATCTACTTAGCAAGTTAATTGCCAAGAACATTCTGGGATTCAGTTGGAGTCTAGATACACTTTCTGTACCTAAGATAGACCTACTGATCATCATCTATAGAAGTGTGAAGTTTGATTGGGCTGGATTCTTTATACATTTTATGAAGAAGGTGTTTACTGAAGATAGAGATGGTATAAGGAAGTCCAAAACCAAGCCTCTAAATCTACTGATTTAGACCTTGCTGAATTATTTTTAGATACCTGATGTTGCATCTGAGAAAATCAATAAATCCAGATACAAGCCGGAAGTTATTACTCCCATTCCTGGATTAGATGATGATGAAGATGAAGATGAGGAGGCAACTGAGAGTGATAATGATGGTGATGAAAATGATGATGTTGGAAATAATATCTGTGTTTTGATGATGATTTGTCACGTACTTAGTGAGATCACTTACAACCCATGATGATGAAGTCATAGCTAACTGTTATTGTGCATAATGAAAGAAGAAGCAAGAAATAGTCTAGAGAAAAATGTAAAAGTTCTATCTAGAGTCAAAACTTTGTATAGGTTGCTTCAGACAAGCATTGTAATAGATAGGAACTAGGCGAACAACTGAGTCACAGCAAGCAAACTGAGTATACATATGAAGAACTGAGGGATCAGACTTAGTCATGAGAAAACTGAAGAAGATAAGTTCGCTGAGGTACACAGACTCAGTTGGCTTATTAGAAGATGTTCGGTAAAAACTAGTTTTAAATTTATAAACCGAAACACCCCAAGTATAAGGCTCGTAGTAAAAGGTGTTAACGGGTCGTCCTAAGGGAGTCGAATGTTTATCGGATTAAGATGCAGTTATTATATCGATTATGTCACAAATTATTATCTAAAACTAAGGTTTATATTAATTGTAAAATAGAAACAAAGAACAGTGACTAAAATAGCAGAAAACAGAAAAAATTCAACCCTGGACGGCCGTTCACTGAGGGTGGACGGGCGTCCGGTGGCGTGCTGGAAAACAGAAATATGCAGAAAAAATGGTAAACAACTAAAGTTCTTGAAATAACTAATCGTAGCAATCACAATTGATATGAACAAATTGGTTTATCAAATAATTAAAAGAACGGCAAGGCAACTAGAATCCACCTATCAACCAACCAACCCCAACTAGATTGTGAGCTAAATGTACGATTTTTAGTAATGATCAAATCACGAATTCGATTAAATCTCTTTAATCAATTTCTAGGGTTTCGTTTTCTTTCTCAAGCAAAACTAAACTAGCATGCATAACACGATCATGAGATTGTCTCCAATACTCTACTCAATTAATCATAAACAATCTCTTGAATCACAATTAATTGCATCAATTGAAAGAAATCACAACTTGAACAATATTCTCATATAAATTCAATTAGAACGGTAGTTTCATTGATCTCTCGATTCAATAAAACATAAACAATTATTACAAACTCCAATTGATGAAAAACAGTAAATTTAACTCACTAAAGATATAGCTTAAAATCCTCTAGTTGGTGTGGTTGTTGGTTGGTTTCCTCCGTTGTCCCACCGCAAGATGCTTAGCCTTCAATCATCTTCGAACTCCCAAGCAAGATTGAAAGAAAGAAACTCACATTTTTATTTGTATTTAGTGCGGCTGCTGCTAGGGTGCGGCTGCTGTGTAATGTTCTCCTCCCTTAGGGTTGAAAATACGCTGCTATTTATAGGATTTTAGGTCGGCTATGCTTAAGTCGGCCGGTGGACTCCCGTCCAAATGGGTGAACGCCCGTCCAGGGTGCGTAAATTGTTTGAGTCGGGCCGAGTCTTGAGTGGACGCACGTCCTATGCAAAATTGGACGCCAGTTCAGCAAAAACTTCCACATCCTGAATCAGCTTCTTCTTCTTGGACGCTCGTCCACTTCTTTGAATGCCAGTCCACTGGACAGAGCAACAGACGCACGTCCAGTGGAAATCCAAACTTCTTGAATCGAATGGCACCTCCTGGACGCCATTCCAGACTTGTAAACGCCCGTCCAATGGACGGAGCAAACATACGCTCGTTCAGACTTAACTTCAAAGCTTCACTAGAACTTCAACTTGCATCTCTTCTCCATCATATAAATCCGATCTTGCACCACTTTTAATCCTCTTTTTAGCTCGAAAATGTATATCTACAAGGGGGTAAAAACATGCAAACTGTAGAAATATATATATAGATAGAAAATGACTAATAAACCACATAAATAGCTTGAATTTGCTTTTTAATCCTTTTCATACACAACCTCTCAATATTTCAATTAAACTCCTACTTTTCTATAAAAAGTAATAAAATATGAAGAATATTGTTACGGAATAAAGCGATAAAAACCATAAAATTCACCGTTAACAGAAGACTGAAGAACTGAGGGACACAGACTCAGTTATTGAAGACTGAAGAACTGAGGTAGCAAACTCAGTTAGAAGCTGATTAAGTCATGACTATAAGTCAGGATTCAAGCAAGTCTGCGGTGACCTAAAACTGAACTATAGATCATGAAAAGCTGAATAATCGTAAGGACAAAGACTATCAGTTACCAAGAAAAGAAGAAACTGAATGGTGTACTCTGACTTAGTCAATTGAAGTCAGATGTCAAGAATACGAGGTACTCAGTTCTGAAGAAGAGTAGAGAACTGAGTTAAGCCATATTGAATTTGAAATAACAAAACGACAAAAGGTCATACATATGAACGTTGGATAAACGACAGATGTAACGGCTATAGGATTTATTTGACCGTTACATCATCCCTATAAATACACAGAAGGAAGTGATTGAAAAAAAGATGTCTGAAATAGCTTTACAAAGCATATATCTAAAGATCCAGATCCAGGAAATCAGATTTCATATCTAGAAAAAGAGGAAGCCAAACGGAATTGCCTTCAAGATTACAAAGAAAGATCCAGTAACCCATTAAGGGGGAAGAAGGCATCTTGGAGCTGCAACGCCATATCCAGAAGAATCAGACAGCTCACTGAATTAATCTTTTGATTAATTCTAAACCTAACCTTTGTATAAAAAGGGTTGGCTGTGCATAGTTTAAGGAGAGCAACTCCACCTTTCCTCATACGGGTGCAACTGAGTTGCCACAGCTGTTGGTGCAGTCTGCGGACTGTGTTCGTGTTAGTGGTGAGCTGGTGAAGGAGTCATTCCACCTCTGAAGGATCTGTGCAAAGTGAAGGGATCAATCTCACCTTTCTTATTATATGTAGACAGTGAAACTAGGGTGTCGTGAAGGACTGTCATTGGGCTAGGATTTTGTAACAGTTATCTCAAGATTCTAGTGATACCTCCTACACCATAGGAGAAGGGGAGACATACGGGATTACACCACCCGGAACTTCTATAAACAAATTCTGTGTTGATTTACTTTACGCATTTACATTTGTTATGTGATTACTTTATTGCATTATCATGTTATCACTACACTCAGCAAACATTAGACACTGAGTCAGCACAGAACTGATACATAGGAGACTTAGTGTTAGGAACATTTTATTATGTTTTGATGATGGCCATACTAGCTGTTATAGCAAGCCTGAAATAATTTAGAACACTATGTATAGTCTTTACTTAGAGTCTGACATGTTGTATAAGTTGAGTCAGACAAGTATTGTACTAGTTGGTAGGACGGCAAAGCAAGAACATATTTTCGGCATAGTGAAGCCAACCAAGTACCAGCAGAGAAGCAATGAAGATATAATGGTCTGACTTATAACCAAGGAAGTCTGTGATGACCTTGGATAAGTCTAAGTTATGTTTTGAGTGATGAAACTTAATGTTTAATTATGGTGTACACTGATCTCACCCAAATCAAGGATCAGTGAAGTACAAGGATTCTCCTTAAACTGAAAGAATGAAGGAAACAATGAATCGGCAAAGTAAACTGACTTTCGGCTAAGTAAAGACAAAGCAATGAAGGATGATCTAAGCGGCAAAGTCAGATGGATCGATTGACCGATCAAAGAATGGCTGAGTAAACCTTACCAAGTCTGATTATTGAAATATGAAGAAGATACAGAAGATCAAGTATTAAATGCACAATCAATAGAGGAGCAATCAAGGACATATTTTATGGTAAATGTTTGAATAAAAATTCGATCGCTAAAATCAAGGAGAATACAATTAAAGGGGAATCAATAATAAAATCAAGGATTATTCCCCTCATTAATATAGCCAACGGACGGAAATTCAAATCAAGAATAATCAAGACTATAAATAGAAGGCACTGACAAGAAAAAAAGGGAGAGAACACGCACGATCAAGAACCTGAGCAAAAACTCAGTCAAAGTGAAAAGCCTTCTATTTGTGCTAAAAAGGAAATATCTAGTGATCAACTCAAATCTAAGAGAAACAAATCAAGCATGAAGAATTGAGATTGATCAACAAGTTTCTGAATCCAATTCACATCAATCAAGCAACTGAATCAGAGCCATCTGAGAAGGAGTTGTGTTTGTGATACCTGCTGAAGGATTTGATCCCAAGGAGCAGTGAAAGAGACTGAGTCACTGAAGCTGTTGCAGTCAAGGAGTGATAGTCTTGTAGATTGTGAAGCTTGTGAATTCAAGGACAATCGTACTATTGTATCTGTGAAAACAATAGTGAATTCCTCCGATCATCATAGGAGAAGAGTGGATTAAGGGATTACACCACCCTGAACCACTATAAGCCTTGTGTCAATTTACTTTCTGCAATTTACCTTACTGGATTCATTTAATTGCTTATATTATATCATATATTTGTGATTGCTTAAACTACCTTGAAATAACTTTTTAAGAAGGGAATTATCCGCTGCCCAAAAGCTTTTAAATATAAGAAATGTTTTTGAAACTCCACTATAGTCTTTCACCCACCCCCCCTCTGACTATAGTTTTACCCTTCTCTGGGACCAACAATTGGTATCGGAGCAGTGTTCCTAGTATCAGAACCTGTTCAGATCTAATTTCTGGTAACAAGGAGATCATATATTTTCAAAGTAGTTTTCAATTATGTGCCTTCTACTTATATATATAAATATCTCAAATTTGTACTTATGGATTCCTCAAACTTTATGTCTAAAGTACCTGTTTTCAATGTTATTAATTTTGATGAATATAAAATAAGAATGTTATCTCATCTTGAAGCAACTCATGAGGAGATGCTGGATGTAATTAATGATGGCCCAATCATGATCATGACTGTGATAACCACAGGAGCAGATCAAGGAAAAGAAGTGGATAAACCCAAGAAAGATTGGACCAAGGATGATAGGAGAAGAGCAAATCTAGACTTTGTTGCAAAAGATATCATCTTCAAGACCCTAGATAGAAGCATGTTCATGAGAATCAAAGATTGCAAAACAGCAAAGGAAATGTGGGACAAGCTGGCACTGATAAATGAAGGATCTGAGGTAGTTAAAGAAAACAAACTATCTGTTGCAAAATAGAAATTTGAGAACTTCAAGATGAAGGCTGGTGAATCCATTGATCAAATAGACAAAAGATTCTCAAGCATCATCAGTGAACTGCAACAACTTGGGCACACATATCCTCAGAAAGAGGTATGTTTAAAGATCTAAAGAGACTTACCTGAAAGATGGAAGATCATAACATCAGTAATCAGAGGAACAACAAATCTTGCAAACACTGACACCCTGACTCTGATGTCCCAACAAAAAGATCCTGCATTCGAATTGAACGGTGATGATGGTGCTCCGGCAGAGACACAAAGAGCCAGTGCATTGATAGCACCACCGCAAAGTAACTTGATGATTGTATAAGCAAAGAGACACTAGAACTCAAAGAACAGGTAGCTTTATTAGTTAAACATTTTGACAGGTTTAGCAAAAAGAAGCCATACAAAGGAAACTCATCATCAAACAAGAGGTCAAGCTCAAACAAAGATATGAAGAAAAGAGATGATGAATACAGATGCTTCAACTGCAACAAGAAAGGACACTTCAAGGCTGACTGCCTCGAAGAAAACAATAAAGATGAGGAAAAGAAGAAGTACAAAGCATCTGAAAAGAAGAAAGGCAAGAAAGCACTCAAGGCTGAATCCAGCAGTGAAAAGAATGAAGAATCATCTGACAATGATTCAGATAATAGTGATGAAGAAGACAGCTCAGATAATGAAAAAGCATGTCTATGTCTCATGACCAAAGAATTAGATGGAGATGAAGGTGACAACTCAGATAATGAGAAAGCAAGGCTATGTCTTATGGCCAAAGAATCTGCTGAAACTAATGTAACATCTAGTTCTTACTCTTCATCAAATGCATCGACATCTAACACTGCACAATCTCCTGTTCTCCCATTAGATCCAGCAGCCCTAGTCCAAAATCTCATGACTAAATTTGATGAAATTGAGATGAATCATGAAATTTTGGAAAAGGAATGTAAGGATCTAAGAAAAGAAAATAAAAGATTGAAGGAACAACTAGACAAATTGAATGCTGAATTAGCTACTAAGGAGATATACTCACCTAATCAAAAAGCAGCAGATGATAACTCATCCACTGCTAACAGATCAGCTGAGAAAATCCACCTAGCAGATAAAAACACCACTGCACCACTAAATGCACCAGCTTACAAACCTCCAAGAAGGTTTGGATCCAGATCTGGTCTTGGCTACAATAGTCAGGATGAGAATAGAAATAATGGACAACACAATTCTGAATCTAGGACCAATAATGGACCAAAGTTCAGAAAAGGACGAACCATAATTTCAACCACTCATCCTGTACCAGTGAAGTAAAAACCGAATATAATGAAACAGCAGACTAAACCATCATTCCAGTCAACCAAAAACAAAAACCTACTGAAAGGTAAAGGAAGACTTTATCCTTCAGAGGATGATTGGAATGTTGCACCTCCAAAATACAAGAAGAAACCATACCATGATATGCATCATGTGTTTAAGAAAATTCAATCTAGGTATGTTCCTAGACACATGAAGCAGCATAGGTTTCCCACTGCATATTGGAAGATGAAGAAGGATGCAAATGCACCAAAAAGTAGAGAAAAGTATCAGAATACCTTCAGTAGAAATATCAGAAGCTATTCTGCCATGCCTTATACATATGAAGTTGATGATTTCAATTATCCAAAAAGAAGATCATTTGGATGTACACCTGGAGTAGGAGGCATGACTGCTAACAGGTATGGACCCAAGCAGTGTTGGGTACCTAAACATAATTAATTTGTTTTGTAGGATGTCTGGTACATAGACTGTGGATGTTCCAGACACATGACAGGGAACAAAGGATGGCTCATTGATTTCAAAGCTTTTGATGGACCCAAAGTCACATTTGGAGGCAAAGAAAACCCTGGCAAGATTAAGGGGGGAGGCACAATGCTTAAGAACAATTTGAAGATTCAAAATGTGGCATATGTTAAGGGACTAAACTTCAATCTGCTGAGCATCAGTCAATTCTGTGACAAAGGCTACAATATACACTTCAACAAGGAAGGATACAAAGTGATTCACAGCCAAACCAACACAGTAGTTCTTGCAGGAAGAAGAAAAGATAACATGTATGTGGTGGATTGGAAAACAGCTAAAGCAGAAACATGTTTGTTTTGTCAAAAATAAACAATCAACCAGCTGGATTTGGCATAGAAGATTAAATAATCTAAATTTCAAGACCATCAACACATTATCAAAGAACAAGTTAGTTGAAGGCCTGCCAGAGATCACATTCAAGAAAGAAAGTCTCTGTGATGCATGCCAAAAAGGGAAGCAAATCAAAAGCTCCTTCAAATCAAAGCGCTACCAATCTACAACAAGAATTCTGCACCTGTTACATATGGACCTGTTTGGACCAGTCACACCAGTAAGTGTAAGTGGTAAGAAATACACTCTAGTAGTGGTTGATGATTTCTCCAAATTCACCGGGACCATATTCATGAACAAGAAGAGAGAGACACTCAAGAAGATGCCAAATCTACTGAGAAGAATTCAAAATGAGAAAGAACTAAAAATTATCAAGATCAGATCAGACAGAGGCACAGAGTTTCTAAATGAAGTGATCAGAACTTATTGTGAAGAAAATGGAGTATTACATCAATTATCTGCAGCAGGAACTCCACAAAAAAATGGTGCAGCAGAAAGAAGAAACAGAACTCTCAAAGAAGCAGTCAGAACAATGATGGCAGAAGCATGCCTACCGAAGAGGTTTTGGGCTGAAGCAGCAAACACAACATGCTTACACAGAACAGATCAATCATCAACAAACATCATGGAACAACTCCATATGAGATATGGAATGGAAGAAAACCTAACATTTCACATTTACACACGTTTGGATCTGAGTGTTTTGTTTTGAATAGGAATCAGTTACACACCTTTGATGAAAAAGCTGATGAAGCAATCTTTATGGGATACTCAGACACCAGCTAGGCATTCAGAGTTCTCAACAAAGAACATTGGTAATTGAAGAATCAATACATGTAGTATTTGATGAACCAAACACAAATGGTGAAAGTCTTCAAGATCAAGAAGAAAAAGCAACACAAAGGGAAGTATATACAAATACAACCATACCAGCTACCATTCTGAGTAATCATTTTGAAAATCAAAATGAGCCGCATGTCAACACAACAGAAGAAGCACCAGAACTTGAAGCTCATGCACAACCTGAAGGTGTAGAAGCACCAAGTGAAGCACAACTTCAACCTGACCTCAATTGGCTAAGAGATCATCCTGAAGAACAAGTAATTGGAGACATTCACATAGGGGTTAGAACCAGAAGACAACTGGAGCATATGCTAACATGTTTTCTATCTCAAGTGGAACCCAAGACAATAGATGATGCAATTCAAGATGCAGATTGGATTACAGCCATGCAAGAAGAACTAAATGAATTTGAAAGAAATGAAGTCTGGGAACTTGTTGACAGACCAGACACAGCCAACATCATTGGAACAAAATGGGTATTCAAAAACAAGATGGATGAGCAAGGAACTGTTGTCAGAAATAAAGCAAGGCTAGTTGCAAAAGGCTATTCTCAAGCAGAAGGAATAGATTATGATGAAACATTTGCACCAGTAGCAAGACTGGAGGCAATCAGACCCTTTCTAGCTTATGCTGCACACAAAGACTTCAAAGTCTATCAAATGGATGTCAAGAGTGCATTTCTGAATGGACTTTTGGAGAAGAAGTATATGTGGAACAACCTCCTAGTTTTCAACTCAAAGGAAAAGAAGATAAAGTATACAAACTCAAAAAGGCTCTGTATGGACTCAAACAGGCACCTAGACGTTGGTATGAAACACTATCCTAATTTCTAATCAAGAATGGATTCAAAAAATGAACTATAGATAAAAATCTATTCAAATTAGAGGAAGGAAAAAGCATATTACTAGTACAAATCTATGTTGATGACATTATCTTTGGATCAGAGGATGAAAAGCTGTGTGAGAAATTTGCAAATCTAATGAAGAGCAAATTTCAGATGAGCATGATGGGTGAATTAAATTATTTTCTTGGCCTTCAAGTGAAACAAATGAAGGATGGTATTTTTATCACTCAAGCCAAGTATACAAAGGACTTAATACATAAATATGGTATGGACACAAGTGGCACAGCAGACACACCAATGTGTGCAAGAGTCATTCTTGGAAAAGATGAAGCTGGAAAAGATGTTGATCAAAAAATGTATAGAGGAATATGTGCAAGATTTCAAGCTCAACCAAAAAAAATCTCTTCTTCTAGCAGCCAAAAGAATAATCAAATACTTGAAGAACACCATCAATGTTGGAATTTGGTATCCAAAAGATGGAGGATTCAAGTTGACATCATATTCAGACTCGACTATGCTGGATGCAAGATAGATAGAAAAAGCACTTCTGGAGCATGCCAGATGCTAGGCACTAGACTAGTCTCTTGGTTCAGTAAAAAACAAAACTCCATATCTACATCAACAGCTGAAGCAGAATATATAGCAGTAGGCAGTTGCTGTGCACAAGTACTATGGATTAGACAACAGCTAAGGGATTATGGAATAAGGGAAAAAGACAATTCCAATTATGTGTGACAACACAAGTGCCATATCTATTACTGAAAATCCAGTGTTACACTCAAGAACAAAGCATATTGATGTGAGACATCATTTCATCAGGGATCATGTTGAGAAAGGAGATGTTATTCTAAGATATATACCCACTGAAGATCAATTGGCTAACATCTTCACTAAACCACTCAGTCATGAAAGATTTAGCACGTTAAGAACTGAGTTGGGAATGATTGAAATTGAGTAAGTACCAAAGAGCGGCCAACTGGAGTAATCAGCTAAGTGACTTCACCAGCTGATCAACCCTTTGCCATTACAAGAGATGAAGCAGGTAAGGCACTGGTACTCAGCGAAGTTAACTTAACTGGTTGTTAGGAACAGTTGAATATAGCAGCTCAGTGAAAAATCCACTACACCGGCTAAGTGACCTGCCAAGGCACTCCGCCGAAATGAAGAATGGAGAAATGGGCAAATTAAAATGTGAACCAAATCAACTTTTATACACGTGAAGAATAAGGAAGTTATGGATAATTATACTGTGGAAGATTATACACGTGGAGATCAATTTACAATTATAGAGGTAACCATATTATTTCTCTGATTATAAACGCCTCGATTCCCGGGATTTATCATTAATTACCTCAATCCACTCCCCCACTACACTCAAATATCGGGATTCATATACATAAAATCACGTCATTATGTCATAAAATCCTTCCACATTCAAACCACGTCCACACTACCCAAATCATCCTATATAAACAACACTTAGAGGTATTTCAGAAATCTTTACGCTCATTTACAAATTATAAACCTCATTTCTTCCCCTGAAAGATCGAAACTTTTCAACAATGGCTTCATCCTCTACAATAACTCCCACAGAAAGATTCTATGAAAAATCGATCATCACTGGATCATTTTTCAAACCTGAACCCTATCTTTCCTTCTGTGATAATGATGCACAAGCTCAACGCTAGATTGATTGCTACTCAAATCTGGGGTTAATGACCTTCCTAAACCCCCCAATCAACAGAATTTTCTATGAAAAGCTGATTGCATTCTGGAAAAATGCCAAGTTTGTGCCCAGCACTAAGAAAACCGATATCGATTGCACAAAGAGTTCAATCTTTGGGAAAGAAGTAGTCACTACGCCTGGTCTTCTCAATAGATTCCTACACCTACCCATGATAGGTCCGGCAAATGTAAAGTTTGTGAAGATTGACATCAAGAAATTCTGGGCTGAGATAGCCAAGAACCCCATGAAAAACAGCAAAACATACAACCTCCCTAGATCAGCACTAAAACTTCCGTTTGCTGAATTTGCACCTATCATCACCAAGAACATCGAAGGCAGAAAAGGGTCGATGAAAAACTTAACTGAGTTATGGGTCAAGCTAATGGCAATCATCTACGAAGGCACCAAATTTGACTGGGCAACATTTGTATTCAATAGGTTGAAAGACCAGATTCAAAAGGAGAACGCTTTGTCAATTACGGCACCAACCAAGGGCTTGCAGAAGAAAGGTGATTTCTGGGAGAGGAAATCATATGGGTTCCCTCTTCAACACCTGTTTGACGCATTGAAAGTGAAACCCACAAATCTGCAGCCTCCACATAGGTCAAAAGTAATGTTTACCTACATCAAGACATCTATGAAATCCAAACCCACTGCCGGGAGAAAAAGAAAACAACCTGAAAGCAGCAGATCAGGAGTGGGACGAAGAACCAGATCCCAGAAGGCATAAGAGCACACATCTGTGACTGGCACCATCAACTTGAACGAACCTATGGTAATCAGTGATGATGAAGCAACAGAGGAAGAAAAGCAACAAGAGGACATCACCTATCTAGAAGAAGGTGAGGAAGGATATGCTCTCACTTCATCTGAAGGAGAAGAGATGGATGAGGAAGAAGCTGAGACAGAGGATGAGCACTCAGAGGGTGACCACCTTGAAGCAAATCCAGAAAACATGGAGATCTTTGATGATGAGCTGACACTTCAAGAGGTACTCTTCAAGAGCATCAGCAAAGTTGACAACAGCCCAGTGAGCCAGCTGATCAAACTCACTCCGCAGAACTTGTCAACTCCCCCATTATTGACCAAAGGGGAATAGCAGCAGAGAAATTTACATCTACAGTAGATGTAAAAGCCAACACCCCAGAGCAACCTCTAAATGACCCTGAGTCTAATGAGGAAGAAAGAGAAGAAGAGGCAGAAAGTAAAAAGGAAGAAGAGGAGGAGGAAGAAGATGAAGTGAAATTAGAGGAGGAGGAATATGAAGATGATGAGAATGTTGAAGTGGCACTAGAGGAAATTGATCCAGAAAGAACCTTCAATCTGGACATTCAACCTTTGATTGTAGACATGGAAAAGCAGTATCACAACAGTCAAAACCTGAAGGCTGCTCTAAGGAGTGATGCAACCTCCTTAAACCACAAGATTGAAGCCATCATCAGTCAGATCAGGGTACAAGATGAGGTCATGGAAAAATAGGGAAACTTGCTCTGCAACTTACAGCATCTTATTCCCTACCATGTCCAAACCAATCTTGAATTTCATGCTGAAAAGATTGACAACAATCTCAAACCCTTGCTGGACACCCTAAATGCTCACACTCATCAAATTCAGCATCTGGATGAGGTCATGGAGTATTCCGGCAAGCAACTCAACATCCTTCTCAAAATTGGTGAGGCAACCAACAAGATACTAGAGAAAATATATGGTCCCCTCCCTGAATTTGAAGATGCAATCAGGATTCTTGAAGAACGATTTGATGATACCAAAAAGAGGGAAGGAAGCTCAAAGCCTGACAGCTCCAGTAGAAATAAGGAAAGCCCAACAGTTAAGGGCAAGGGCACCAAAGGCAAAGGCATCAGGTTTGAAGAGAAGAAGAAGTAGCCCTTCTGTTTAATTGAATTATTTCTATATGCCTGCATTCATTTTTTTTAATAAAAAGATGCAATATCTTATTGCCCTTAAATGGATGAATAAAATTTTTAAGTTCTATTCTATTAATTACTATGAAAATTTTTTTGGCATACTTATGTTCAGGCTTATGAGGGTTTTGGCATCATCAAAAAGAGGGAAATTGTTAGGAACATTTTATTATGTTTTGATGATGGCCATACTAGCTGTTATAGCAAGCCTGAAATAAGTTAGAACACTTTGTATAGTCTTTACTTAGAGTCTGACATGTTGTATAAGTTGAGTCAGACAAGTATTGTACTAGTTGGTAGGACGGCAAAGCAAGAACATATTTTCGGCAGAGTGAAGCCAGCCAAGTACCAGCAGAGAAGTAATGAAGATATAATGGTCTGAATTATAACCAAGGAAGTCTGTGATGACCTTGGATAAGTCTAAGTTATGTTTTGAGTGATGAAACTTAAGGTTTAAATATGGTATACACTGATCTCACCCAAATCAAGGATCAGTGAAGTACAAGGATTCTCCTTAAACTGAAAGAATGAAGGAAACAGTTAATCGGCAAAGTAAACTGACTTTCGGCTAAGTAAAGACAAAGCAGTGAAGAAAGATCTAAGCGCCAAAGTCACATGGATCACTTGACCGATCAAAGAACGGTTGAGTAAACCTTACTATGTCAGATTATTGAAATATGAAGAAGATACAGAAGTTCAAGCATTAAATGCACAATCAATAGAGGATCAATCAAAGACAGATTTTATGGTAAACGTTTGAAGAAAAATCCGATCGCTAAAATCAAGGAGAATACAATTAAGGGGGAATCAAGAATAAAATCAAGGATTATTCCCCTCATTAATATAGCCAACGGACGGAAATTCAAATCAAGAATAATCAAGGCTATAAATAGAAGGCACTGACAAGAAAAAAAAAGAGGGAGAGAACACGCACGATCAAGAACCTGAGCAAAAACTCAGTCAAAGTGAAAAGCCTTCTATCTGTGCTAAAAAGAAAATATCTAGTGATCAACTCAAATCTAAGAGCTACAAATCAAGCATCAAGCATTGAGATTGATCAACAAGTTTGTGAATCCAATTCACATCAATCAAGCAACTGAATCAGAGCCATCTGAGAAGGAGTTGTGTTTGTGATACCTGCTGAAGGATTTGATCCCAAGGAGCAGTGAAAGAGACTGAGTCACTGAAGCTGTTGCAGTCAAGGAGTGATAGTCTTGTAGATTGTGAAGCTTGTGAAGTCAAGGACAATCATACTATTGTATCTGTGAAAACAATAGTGAATTCCTCCGATCATCAAAGGAGAAGAGTGGATTAAGGGATTACACCACCCTGAACCACTATAAGCCTTGTGTCAATTTACTTTCTGCAATTTACCTTACTGCATTCATTTAATTGCTTATATTATATCATATTTTTGTGATTGCTTAAACTACCTTGAAATAACTTAGTAAGAAGGGAGTTATCCGCTGCCCAAAAGCTTTTAAATATAAGAAAAGTTTTAGAAACTCCATTATAGTCATTCAACCCCCCCCCCCCCTCTGACTATAGTTTTACCCTTCTCTGGGACCAACACTTAGATCTTTATTGACACATCTATTGCAAAAGGCTAGAATTATATCCGCTGCCGGTTGACTCAGTTTTTGCTTAAGTCTGTTTGACTTAAACTCAGCTTTGTCAGCTTAACTCCACACAAGTTTTAACTGAACCTAAATTTGTTTTAAATCCAGTTTTAGGGACAAGTTTATTCACCCCCCCCCCCCCCCCTCCCCCCCCTCTAAACTTGTGTTAGCCTTTCCAAGGGACCAACAATTGGTATCAGAGCAGTTCTTCCGTTTGGAAGTGATCCAAAGATATCTTACAAACCAGTTGTTGAAAACCCCTTTCTGTATCATTTGTAAAAGCATGGATGCATTTAGAATTAGAAGTTGGTTGAATAACCCCTGACTAAATGTTTGCAAAAAGTATCTGATTTTCAGGATCAAATTTTTAAGAGGTTCAATGCTACAAATTCACATACAAATTCAAAACCTCAACTCAGTGATGATGTGGATAGCAATCGCAATGTATATGATGACAAATCCAAAGAAGTTCCATCACTAAGTAACTTCTCAAAAGAAGAGGAAAGAAAGTTGTTGCAAGTAACTGATGATATAAAAGAAGCGTTAGAGCAACAAGAGAATGTACATTCAAACTTAGAAGCAGTAACAAACAATCAAGGAAAGGTACATTCTTCAACTCAGTTATCATCCGCTGAATTCAGTCAAAGAAACTCTGTGCTTGTGAAGTTGGTGGAAAAACACACACTTGAGTTTAAACTAAAAGATATAGAATTGGCAAAGAAAAAGATTGGAATGAGTTTCTTGAAACTGAGATGTCAAATCTAGTTGAAAAGATATTATCTAGTAAATTTGACAAAAGCAATGATAACTCCCCATCATTACCCAGTCTTAAGATTTCAAGGAGTATAAACTCTAGACATCAAAATATTAGAAGACCTAGTGGATTACACAGAGAAAATAAAGATGATAAATCTAAAAGAATCCTTGTGAAATCAACTAAGGTTGAGCATAATGGCCTATCTAGAAAAGAGATGAGAAAGATTAATTCTCTCACCGAAGAAACTGAGGTATGTACTTCAGTAACTATTCCAGCCGGACCCAAGAAGATATGGGTACCGAAGAAAACTTAAAATTGTTTTGCAGGCTAAGTCAGTTCTTATGTTGCTGAAACTGGAGGAAACTGACTTTCACACAAAAGCTGATGAAGGGCAAATTGGTCAAAAGCAGAAAACTTTCCAGCTACCATTTGTCGCTTGAGCTGACAAGACAAATCACCTGAAGCCACGTGTCAATCAAGAAGAAGTAGATGTACATCCCTACAAATCTCATTGATTGTGACACGACTCTTATTCAAAACGATTGAAAGACTCAGAAACGCATACTTGACAAAATCTTGCTCAATCTATTTCAAAACATTCAATGTTCCCCCAAGAACTCTTAATTTAGAAATCCATGAGCGATATAACATTGATGAAGGAATTACCATGAGTCTGGATGACTTCAGCCAAAAAATTTGAAAATCCATCCTATCGACTCAGATTGCAGACAATATCAAAAAGGTTCGAGGACTTGAAAATCTGGTTGATATGAAGATCAATACTTTGCACCCAGAAAATATCAAAGATTTCTACAGAAACGCCGTAATCGCTGATGATGGAAAGAGTTTCAGGACAGCAGTTCAAGATAAAAGCATTACTGTTGATGAACATCTGCTTTCCCTAATCTTTGGTCTGGACATATTTGGAGGATCTTCACTCTCACTTTTGGAAATGAAGAAAAAGACAAACTTTGGATTGTCACAGCACTCAACAAAGATAAGAAGAATTTCATTGGATCCATTCATCATCATAAACGAGAATTCACGTTTTTGAAAATTCTTCTGACCAAAAATATCATTGGTCACACCTGGAATCTTTACACTCTGTCAACAGAGAAACTGAAGCTAATCTATGCTATTTGGTTTGAAGAAAAGCTAGATTGGAACAAGTTTGTTCTCAAGAAAATAATCAAACAAATTTCGGATTAAAAAGAAAAAGCCAAAGGAAGGAAGGCTACTGGAGAAAAGTTCTTATTGAAAAAGGGATTCACATATCTGGTTCAAAGTATACTAGACTATTTCTCCATCTCAAAATCCACAGAAACAGAAGTGAAACAGAAATCAGTGTCCAGTGGAGCGAAGAAAAGGAAAGTCGATGAGGAAGACAGGAGAGAAACTTCAAACTCTAGCTCAAGTGAAACTGTAAATCTGGATGAAAGAACTTTAAGGAGACAAAGAAGGATGTGGAACAAATATCTTGCAAAGAAAACTGAAATAGAAGACGCTATTCTAATTGAAGATGAAAGTGAAGAAAGTGAATCCTCAACTGAAATGCATAAAGAATATACTGAAGAGAAAAGAGAAGTCTTGGAAGATGCTGAATTTTGTGCCAACTGAGTATGAGAAAGAACCGTTAAGTCATGACTGATGACGGTCAAATTGTACCCGTTATTCTATGATCTTTATCCCCGATCCTAGTTTAAAAGAGCTTTAATGTAGGGATAATAAGTCGTAATATGCCTAATTTATATATACCCCGAGTTACGATTCGTTATTCTGCATTTCGATGATTTATTGCATTATTTGGTATTACAAACTATGTTTTTGTATGATAAATACAAAGTGAGCATTATGGACGGACTACGGAGAAGGAATTAAAGATCCAGGACAACGCAGAGCCCAAATAGAAGATGAGACAAAGCCCGAACAAGGAAGGTTCGGTCGACCGAGCCCAAATATTCGGTCGACCGAGTGGACTTAAAGCCCAAAGACAATCCAAATATTACTTAAGTCGGTTAGGGTTTAGTGGAATCCAATCCTTAGTCGGTTTCTAAGTCGGTTATGAGCTCTATATAAACACATTGTCATTAGTATTATGTATTCATTCATACATTGATTTAATCATTGATAAAAAGAGAACTACACATTGAGAGTTTTTCAAATAGTTAGTGGCCGCAACAATGTAAGCCCTTAATCTTCATCTTTTATTTTCAAGTAATTAATTCTTCCAATTATGTTCTTATCGTTTGAATTAATTAAACATAGTTAGATGATGTGATTCTCGGCTATGACGTTAGGTGGTGGTGACACCTTGTCAATGAGGATCCCATGACCTACGTCATAATCTAGATTTATTCATGACTCTATGTGATTTAATTAATGTGTATCTATGATAGTTTATATAAGTGATGTACGAATTGCTGTTTAATCTGCTCGTCGTATAAGGAAACGCTGAGAGCTTGGTTCTAGGATGTAATTAGGGTTGAGTTCGTCCGGGTGACCGAGCAGAGTCGTTCGGTCGACCGAGCCCTTATCCTCGGTCGACCGAGCCCTAGTTTCGTCAGTTAAGTCCGCCACGTCTTTATGGTGGGTCTAACCTAGTTGAATTTACTTTCTCGCAGGTATGGCTACGGCTACGTCGCTCGTCGCTTTTTCATTAGCGTATTATTAGGAAATACCAATATAAGACGTCTAGTTCGGCTCACGAACGATCTTTCGGGACTTTCAAAGAAAGATCTAGATTAGTTTTGTATTAGGGAATTGTCGACACCTAGTCATACGTGAATCGTAGATTAACAAGAGACTTACCAAGTAATTGTTAATAGGACGAGGGCTTGAGCGATCGTTTAGGAAGTACGCCTAACCATAGGAATGTTGCCTAAGCGAGGTGTACGGTTAATATCGGCATCCTTAGAATAATGAGCGTGTGAGTTATATGAGATGGATACCCAAAAAGGTGAAGTCACGTAACAATACCACAAAGGATCTAGTAACCTAACCGGTGCTAAGTCAAGTTAAGGGGATGACTCCCGTAGCCAATTAAATATGAATACAAAGATTGACAAGCTTAATGAGTTAGGTTATCTTATATAAGTTGTCTTGGTCCAAACGATAACGTGGGTAATTGGAAGGTTAATTACGTGTGTGTCTTTTAGGCTTGAGTTTGTTTATTTTATTTTGTCTTTTATGTTGGTCTTAGACCGTTGTTCAATAACGAATTAGGTGAGTTAATTATTTAAACCTAGGGTCCACATTTTGATTCCCTGAGGGATCGACCTTGATTCACCATCGCTATGCTATGATGTACCTAGTGCTATTGCTAGTATTTGGTGGTCAAGTAAAATAAATTTATAACCTGATCAGACCGCAATCAAGTTTTTGGCGCCGTTGCCGGGGAATCAATGGCCCAATGATTGTTTAAATAATTATTTTTATCTACTTCGTTCTTTCTTTATTGTTTTTAGTTGAATTCTTTATTTTTATTCGACGAATTATCCGTACTTGTATGTCGTGAAAGGATTAAAGCAGAATGGGGAGATATTCGTTCGGTCGACCGAACGTATTCACTCGGTCGACCGAGCCTTTTCCAAATTTTAATTTTATATACAAGTGTTGTTTCCCGTTGTCTGTTTCCCCCGTTTGTAGGTTGTAAGTTTGACAACAAGATGAGCAATCATATTGTTTGTCGATTTACTATTGTTTATTGTTTTTCAAATATTGCGTATAATTCGAAGTAAATCACTCACTTAACCCGTTCAAGATCAAAAAATGTCATCAACCAATTTTCTTGAAGCCAAAGAAGAAGTTAAGGTTTTACGAACCAAAACTACACCTAAAAAGCCGTTAACACCAAAGCTCATGGAAAGGATAGAAAAGATGAAAGCGAAAATCCGAGAGGCAAGGAAATCGAGAGAGGCTAAAGAAGCCTATTGGCAAAGAGGTATGTCTATTTTGAATCCGTAGAGAAATTTCTTCGGACTCCGATTCAAATTTAGATTATGATGATTACATGTCCGAGATAGAATCCGAGTCGAGGGTAGCGCAACCTATGAAGAGCCCTATTGTCATCTCGTTCTAGAGATGAGATATTGATTAAAGACGAGTCTCGACTGATGCAAAAGTTAGCAGACCCAGGAGCTTTTATGGTTGGAGTAACCCTAGAACAAACCCATTTAGGTTTAGCCTTGATTGATTCCGGTTCGAGCCTTAATATCTTTCCTAAAAGCCTTTGTGAGAGGAATTTCATTTTAACACCCACTAACACCCCGCTCCAAGTTAGGTTAGCGGATGGAACTAGGACAATCATGACTGGGAGACTGAACAACATGATCATTGGTGTGGGGCAATTACGGTTTAAGATAGACATAGTGGTAATGGAAATCGAGGAACATCCTGAATGCCCAATCATTTTGGGTAGATCGTTTATCAACACCGCTAGAGCCTTCATACGGATGACCAGACATGAGATAGTATTGTTTGACGCCAAGGGTTCTGAGTGTTATGGGATAACAAATCCAAATTTCCCTGTACCGGTAAGTGTGAATGTGTTAGAAGTAGTTCGTTCGGAGAAGCTTGATGACATTCAAGGGTTAGGAAAGGATGCTGATGATAATGTCGATGATAAAGATGAGAAGGAAGTCCTCACTATTCTAAGTCGGAATAGGTCAGTTCAGCCTGCGCCAGCCCTTACCAATATTGAAGCTGTAAACCTACCTAAGGATAGGAGGACCAGAGCGAAGAAACGAACTAGGAGAGTTCGTAACAAAAGCTCATCGAAATCAGAGACAAATCCAAAAGTAGGCGCTTGTCCGGATGGTCAATTCGATCGTCTTTTCATTGGACCGAAATCCAAAGGAAGGGCACTCGTAGAAAAGGACGGTCGAACTTTTTCGGTGAAAGCCGGCCGGGTGAAAACCCGGCAAGTCAAGTGGCGTGTTTAGGAGTGAAGATTTTGGAAGTCGAGCTATAGACTCAAAATTTAGAATTCTGTCGTTTCATTTTATTTTATTTTATTTCATTTTTATTTTTATTTTTTTTAGTATGAATAAAAGTAACGTAGAATGACGAGAGCCTTTTTTATTTTTGCCGTGTTCCAATGACCATTAGGTTACGGATGTGCAAAAAGTTTTTTTACTCGAATCATTTTAACGTGAAGTAGAGTAGGAAGAGAAATCATTATAAAATGTATTGATGATGAGAATTTGGTGAAAAGATGCTTAGTTTGAAATTTGTATTATTTGGAAAAAGTGATTTATATGTTAATGGATTGTGGTTGGATTATTCGATTTTTTTTTAGGTAAGGATTTTTCAAATTGTGACATAATAATTTTGATAGACTTATGTGTTCTAACTTGAAAATTTCGTGTGTATTAAATTGAGGAGGTCAACTATCATTTATTTTTACACATCCCCATTTTTCATTTCCCAATACACCTTTTCATTTTCCCCATTAATTTATTCCTCCAACAAAACCATTCCACTCCTCAATCATTGCCTTTCTATCTCCACCAATCACCTTCCACCATTTCAAACCTTTCACTTTCCACATCTTTCTATTTAAACCTCCTTTTTCTCTTCATCATTCCCACACCACAAAATCTTCATCTTCTCCAAATCCCCAATTTTCTTCTTCCTCTTCTCTCCATTTATTCCCATTTCCACTCTTTCTCATAACTTCCATCCACCCAAAATTGGGGATAGTAATCTAAATGATCCCCTCCAATATCACAAATTGTGCCTGTTCATATCTCTGAAGGATTATCCGACCCAGCCGTCACAGGGAAGACTCGAACCTCGCAAAGAAAGCTTCATCGCCCGGTCGACCGAACTCCTCTCGCTCGGTCAACCGAGGCCCTTCTCTCGGTCGACCGAGAGCTTCTAACTGCTGCATCAGTCTGTCAGCGTGCTCTGTTCCAGCTCTGCAAGTATGCCACCAAGACGCCGATCCTCCGCACAGTTTGTAGCGGTCGACGATGCCATACCCTTGATCAACGGGGTACCGCAATTCGCTAGCCAAGAGGTATTTTCGGTTTATCGGAATTTCTTCAACAATTCGCCGGTACACCGGGCTCGGGGATTAGATTTGACCAACCGTGGTCGAGCCGTTCGATCTCGTGGAATACTATCGCGGCAAGAGGTTGTTGCGCCACCGGGCCAAGTCAATGTCGACTGGGTAAGAGAGTTTCATTCTTATTTACGCGTGCACCCACACACGAATTTAGTCCAAGTTCGTGGCAAATCCATTGTTATTACTCCGGGGACGATTAATAATTATTATGGTCTCGATACCCCGGAGGAGGAGCCAGAGTACACTGTCACATTTGATGAGTCTGATGCATGGTTGGAGGAGGTTGGTGCCCATCTCGGGATAGCATGGACCATAGGGGAAGTTGCTCGCACTTTTGAGGAGCCATACTTTAGGCGGTGGGAAGATAAGTGCTTACACAGGCTTATCCGTTCTAACATTATTCCGGCCAAGCATGTGTCTACAGTTTATTATGCACATGCTACGCTGATGTACTGGTTGAGCAGAGGATGGCCTGTTAATATTGGGGCACTGATGCGTTCTGAGATGACTGCCGATGCCCGCAAGCCTAGACACATGCTGCCCTATGGTTCATTGATCACTTCATTATGTGAGGCACCGAGTGCCCAAAGGCTAGGCAAAGGACTCCTATGTTAGGCCCATGCCTATCCTATCTTTGGATTCTGTTGCACCACCTCTTGTGCATCATGATGATCACGGTCCAGGTGATGACGATGCGCAATTCCAAGATTTTCTTGAAGCGGATCCCAATGTTCTTCCATTAGCTTTCGTTGATCCGAACGATATACCTTCGGACTAAGCATCTGTGTAATCTATTAATTTTCTCTTTATCAAGGTGTTTTTATTTTTGATTTCGTTGTACCAATAAGTTAAGTCGTGTTGTATGGAGTTCGTTTTGAATTTCCCTAATGAATAAAATTTGTCTTATTTAATGTGTTGGATATTTGTGCATTATTTTCACTATAATTATTAAGTATGGGCTTAAATATGTTTAAGGCAATTATTATACCTTTGACAGTCCATTTGATATGATTATATTTTTCTGGACTAACCCTGTAACGCGTTCCAAGTTTTTTGTTATAGATATTTGTTGCAGAGGTTGCATTTTATCGCAGTTGGTAACTGTATTTGTCTGTCAAAATTCTCCGGAGTTCCCCACGACTTGTTCCGCTCCCGCGCTTATCCAGAGCTAAGTTCCTATTTTTGCTCTTTATTGTTATACATTGAGGACAATGCATGGTTTAAGTGGGGGGTACGAGCTCACTTAGCTCACTTAGCTTGCTCGAATAAGGATCTCTCTATATATATCAAATAATATAATAAATGAGTAAAATTTAAACTTTTAAACATAGAATCACATTTACTTTTGTGAAGTTCCCGAATATTGTATTTAATAAGGAAGGAACCATGATTCATGAGTACGTGATCACTTTATACTTTTGCAATATATTTCTAGTAAACTTAATGATATTCATGTCATATGTTACGAGTAGTTATTTATTATTCAATTACTCAATAAATGAATCGATGAATATTGCGCTTATAATAAAAATGTAGAATTTTATGTGTACATTGCGTAGATGATTGGTTATGTAAACTTAGTGTCAATATCTATCTGCAGATGTATTCTGATATTCTTGCCAATAAAAGCGGAGTAATAAGCTTGAGACGTACCTGTGTTTTAGCAAAATGTTAAACACTGGGCTTGTAGTAACATTACCAAAGTAGCCCCGCGCTTGTGGTAATATTCAATGCTATGCATGATCTAAGATAGGGGATACTCTAAAAGTTTTCTTCCTTGAGATTGATAGTATTTGAAAAATATGAAGAAATGAAAAGAATATCCAACTCTTTAAGAGGCTTTGAGTAGTACTCGGTCTCCAAGTCCAAAAACCCTATATATACGCTCTTGCTTATTGTTCTAGTGCTTTAACCATTGCGAGGCTTAAGAAGTGGGAATGCTGATGTTGGTAGGTTGAGATTTCAAAGTTGGCATAAACTCTAATCTTGCTACATTCATATAAAACTAATGCACATGCACACATCACTTCGATTCATAGTGAGTAATGAATAATGGGTATCTTATAAGCATAAACAATATGAGTTGATTCGAGTTTCTTGTGTTAGTATAATTTGACCAATGGAAAATGATTATATGGGGAATAACTTATTGATACTTTGATCGGGACGATCAAAGGCTAAGTGGGGGGTAGTTGATGACGGTCAAATTGTACCCGTTATTCTATGATCTTTATCCCCGATCCTTGTTTAAAAGAGCTTTAATGTAGGGATAATAAGTCGTAATATGCCTAATTTATATATACCCGGAGTTACGATTCGTTATTCTGCATTTCGATGATTTATTGCATTATTTGGTATTACAAACTATGTTTTTGTATGATAAATACAAAGGTGAGCATTATGGACGGACTACGGAGAAGGAATTAAAGATCCAGACAACGCGAGCCCAAGGCGAAGATAGAGACCCCGAAAACGGTGAAGGCTCGGTCGACCGAGCCCAAATATTCGGTCGACCGAGTGGACTTAAAGCCCAAGACAATCCAAATATTACTTAAGTCGGTTAGGGTTTAGGGAATCCAATCCTTAGTCGGTTTCTAAGTCGGTTATGAGCTCTATATAAACACATTGTCATTAGTATTATGTATTCATTCATACATTGATTTAATCATTGATTAAAAGAGAACTACACATTGAGAATTTTTCAGCAAGTTAGGGCTGCAACAATGTAAGCCCTTAATCTTCATGTTTTATTTTCAAGTAATTAATTCTTCCAATTATGTTCTTATCGTTTGAATTAATTAAACATAGTTAGATGATGTGATTCTCGGCTATGACGTTAGGTGGTGGTGACACCTTGTCAATGAGGATCCCATGACCTACGTCATAATCTAGATTTATTCATGACTCTATGTGATTTAATTAATGTGTATCTATGATAGTTTATATAAGTGATGTACGAATTGCTGTTTAATCTGTTCTGTATAAGGAAACGCTGAGAGGTTGGTTCTAGGATGTAATTAGGGTTGAGTTCGTCCGGTCGACCGAGCCCTTATCCTCGGTCGACCGAGCCCTAGTTTCGTCAGTTAAGTCTGCCACGTCTTTATGGTGGGTCTAACCTAGTTGAATTTACTTTCTCGCAGGTATGGCTACGGCTACGTCGCTCGTCGCTTTTTCATTAGCGTATTATTAGGAAATACCAATATAAGACGTCTAGTTCGGCTCACGAACGATCTTTCGGGACTTTCAAAGAAGATCTAGATTAGTTTTGTATTAGGGAATTGTCGACACCTAGTCATACGTGAATCGTAGATTAACAAGAGACTTACCAAGTAATTGTTAATAGGACGAGGGCTTGAGCGATCGTTTAGGAAGTACGCCTAACCACGGGAATGTTGCCTAAGCGAGGTGTACGGTTAATATTGGCATCCTTAGAATAATGAGCGTGTGAGTTATATGAGATGGATACCCAAAAGGTGAAGTCACGTAACAATACCACAAAGGATCTAGTAACCTAACCGGTGCTAAGTCAAGTTAAGGGGATGACTCCCGTAGCCAATTAAATATGAATACAGCCAGATTGACAGTTAATGAGTTAGGTTATCTTATATAAGTTGTCTTGGTCCAAACGATAACGTGGGTAATTGGAAGGTTAATTACGTGTGTGTCTTTTAGGCTTGAGTTTGTTTATTTTATTTTGTCTTTTATGTTGGTCTTAGACCGTTGTTCAATAACGAATTAGGTGAGTTAATTATTTAAACCTAGGGTCCATATTTTGATTCCCTGAGGGATCGACCTTGATTCACCATCGCTATGCTATGATGTACCTAGTGCTATTGCTAGTATTTGGTGGTCAAGTTGTCCCGGATTTTATCTATACAAAACAACAAGTAATAAACCGGTTAACCTCAAGTGCAAGGATCGTAGTAAAGAGGCTATGCCGGGTCGATCTTACGGGGAACTAGACAAATTGTTAATCCTAGCTCTTGTTTTCAACTAATTATGTCACGAAACTAAACTAAACAAAGGGATTATACTAAACAAATGTGCGTAAAATAAACTAGACAGAGGGATTAATCCAATGCTAGGAGAGATTGAAAGCGATAGAAAATAAACTAAAAGTGCAGGAAAAATAAATTAACGATCTAAACTAAGCTACGAGGGTTGTAAATCAAGTTTATAAAAGACAAACGAGGATTGATCCACCTATCAACATGCTTTGATCTATTATCTCGATTTTACGTGGTATTTACTTAGGTTGGGATTCACCTTACCTAAACATGAATTCCTAATTCCTTAGGCAATCCATCTATTAACCTAGTATCTTCCAACACTAAATTAACACGTTAAAAAGATCAAAGGTGTCAACTTTTACGTTAACGATCTAGTTTTTAGACTTACTAACTTCCGTTAATGTAGATCTAATGAACTATTCTTATCTATGGTGATCTATGCTATTCAAGACTTCCATCAAACAATAACATATCAATCATACAACATATTTTCCAATATAATTGCATTAAAACAAGAATACGCAGAGATAAGAAACAACCGTAGTAAATACTCACAGAAAAAGTCGAAATAAATAGATCAATTCAATGCTGATGGCTTCACAATTCTCGTTTGAAGGAGGTTCTAGCCTCTGAGCATCCTCGAAACCCGGAAAAGCGTAAAAATAACATACTACTAGCCTACTTTGATCGAATTTAAAATTTCCATAAAATGGAAATAAAAAGTGTAAAATCGCAGCCAAAGCTGCCCCTAGAAATTTAGGGTTCGAATTGTGTGTTTAGGGTTTGGGAAATCGCGCCTATTTATAGATTTTTAGGTCGGTTTCGCTGAGTCGGTGCCGTGGACGCCCGTCCACTATCTTGGACGCTCGTCCAGCCTCTATGAACGGAGAATGAACGCTCGTTCAGAACGCGTCTGAACTCTCTGAATGTAAAATATGATTCTGGACGCTCGTACGGTTGAGCAAACGCCCGTCCACCATGGACGGACCGTGGACGCTCGTCCATCGATGCTGGAACTCGATCTCTTGAGCATTATCTCTTCCTTCTTCCATCTTTATCCTTCTTTTCTCATCTCTATCTCGATTTAGCTCGAATTATATCAACATTTGATCATCAATTTAGCCTCCAACATGTATCTACATCACATTAAGACATCGCAAAACGTAACACAATCCAAATACTCATAAAACCATAATCAAAACACGTACACAACCTCATTTTGCGAATAAACTAATTAAAATCTCACTTGCTTAATAAATCATTTAAAACCACATTTCCTATGCAAATCATATGAATTATGGGGGAAAACATCATAAAATACAACGTTATAAAACGTATAAATTCACCCTTAACAACTCCCCCACACTTAAACTTTGCTCGTCCCGAGCAAAACAAAACAAGATAAAGGCTCGGAAAGAATATAGACACCTCAACACATATACCACATAGTCAATAAATTAGAAGTTCACCATCGTGTGTGTGCATAGCCATAGAGAACTTCCACTAAATCCAAACTTGAAAAACTCAAAGCAAAACTAGCTAATACCCCCTTCAAACTAGTAATAAAAGATACTTATAAGATGCACCCTACAAAACGGAACATATCCCGGAAAAGATGATAGAACACATTTAAGGCCTTTCCGACATACTTAGAGGATAATCCCTACAGCATATCCATCGGTTTATACTGGGGATAAGATTAACGATAACTAAGTCTCATTTCATTCTTTTCATACCAATTCCTAAGTTGATTCAATTGATTTCACATTTAAACACACATCAGAATAAGCTATTGCTCATCATAGCGTAATAGGACATACGTGGTATACCCTACCTTACTCAAATCATAAAGCGACTTCTTCTTCGATCGTCGTGAGCTTTTGGTCATCATAGTGGAATAAAACATTTCGAGATAATGCCTTACCGCACTCAAATCATCGACCGACCTTCCGACACACACCATTGATTTCATTATTAACTCAACTTTTTCAAAGGACATTAGCTACGTATTACTTATCACATTCAAACTTCTAGATATTCACAGTACATCGTACTTGGAACTAAATACAAACTATCATAAGTCTCACGATATGTACGTAGCACTAAGCACACGACTTATAAGAAAATCAAAAACTACTAATCCAAAACGGGGTATAACCTTATAAATTAGCTCATCATTCACTATGGCACGTGGAAAATAAATCTTGGTGAAACATCTAACCTATGGAACATATGGCATAAGGCATCGATGAATATAACAAACCGAACAAAAACATGCATTGCTTACTCGAGACAAATCAAAAATTTTGAAAATTTGGCTCATTTAGCTTAGCATAGAAATAATATCATGTAAGCAAATGTGTAGATACATATAGCTTATTCCCCTCCCCCACACTTAAATGACAACATGTCCTCATGTTGTGCAGAATGAAAAAAAGAAAGAAAGTACTTAGCTGATTGTAGTTCGAAAGTGGCAAGTCTGGAAGTGGCCATGGTCCAGAAATGCTTGAGGAAATCGTAGACTGTGGACCATCCACCGGAAAACTGATATCATCTGAAACTCACAATTGCTATCGCAAGTATCCTGCATACATGAAAAACAACACAAAACGTACCTCGGGGGATAGGGGAAATTATATCATATGAAACAAAAGTGATAGAGATAAAGATAAGAGGAAATCGTAAACAAAACAACACTTCGACCCTTATTAGGACTGGGACGGCTGACTGACAAAAACAAACACAATCCTAATAAAACTGAACTAAAACAACGAAAAACAACTAAAGATAGAAACTAATATAATAAGGGATATCTAGGATGCCTCCTAGTAGCGCTAATGGTTATCGTCGTTAGCTCGACACATTTGAAGCTCAGCCTGGATCAGGCCATTTAACCTTTCTGCCAGCCACTACCTCGTTTAAGCTCCGGTCCGTAGTGTGGCTGCAGAAACAGCATCTAACGCATGGGGTTAAATCTTTAAACGCTCTCCATACCTTTTTAAGTTTCCCCATGGTTGTGTTCTTTCTCCTCCGATTCCTCGATGACGTTTAAGTTGTCGCTCCCTCTCAAACTCTTCCATATCGGCACTACCACTAGAACTTCTTCGTACGGATCACTACCGTCATCCTCGGAGAACAAGTCGGGTGACAACTCGTCAAATTCTTCGACTTGAGTAACACCACATCCGAGAATATCGAGAAATTTAACAATCAAAGGTTTCTCTTTAGGTTCACCGATATAGTGCTTGCACCTTTGTCCATTAACTCGAAACGGTTCGCCGCTATAACCGCGAAGTTCTAGAACGCCTCCAGGAATGATTTGGAGAATCTCAAAAGGACCGGACCAACGAGTCCTCAACTTCCCAGAAACAAATGTAACCTAGAATTGTAAAGAAGAACTTGTTCGCCGACTTGGAATTCTCTCTTCTTAATCTTAGCATCGTGGAGTAGCTTCATCTTATCTTTGCTTACTATCCCGGCACTTTCGTATGCCCGGAGTCTAAACTCGTCCAAGCTCATGCAGGCTACCGCCGAAGTCGATGTTTGCCACAAGTTTGGGCATCAAAGTTTAAAAACTTTGTGGCCCAATAAGCTCTATGCTCTAGCTCGACAGGCAGATGACATGGTTTCCCGTAGACCATTTGATATGGCGATGTACCCATAGGGGTCTTATAGGCAGTCCTATATGCCCAAAGTACATCGTCCAACTTCAAACTCCAGTCTTTTCTATGACTATTCACCGTCTTCTCCAGGATTTTCTTAAGACTCTGGTTGCTTCGCTCAACCTGACCACTAGTCATCGGATGATATGGTGTGCCGATTTTATGGTGAACACCATACTTCTCGAGGACTTTCTCCAAGGGTCGGTTACAAAAGTGTGTCCCTTCATCACTTATCAAGGCACGTGGACATCCAAACCTCACAAAGATGTTCTTCTTCAGAAATTTCATGACCGTTTTATGATCATTGTGAGGAGTGGCAATTGCCTCCACCCATTTCGAAACATAGTCAACGCAGACTAAGATGTATTTGTTACCGCAAGATGATGGGAATGGTCCCATAAAATCGATACCCCATACATCAAAGACTTCGCATTCGAGGATGGGTTTCAAAGGCATGTCAAACCGCCTTGTCAGAGCACCGGTTCTTTGGCATCTATCACAAGCTTTACAGAAAGCTTCTGTGTCCTTAAAAATTGTAGGCCAATAGAAACCGGACTGAAAGATCTTAGCAACGGTTTTCCAAGGACCAAAGTGACCTCCGGTGGGTCCACTATGGCATTGCTCAATAATATCACGTTGCTCAGATTCAGGAACACATCTCCTAAGCAAACCATCTTTACAGATCTTAAAAAGATAAGGTTCATCCCAAACGAAATATTTCATATCAGAGAAGAACTTCTTCTTCTCTTGATAAGACATTTCAGGATCAAGATAACGGGCATGAAGGTAGTTCACAATGGAAGAATACCATGGAACAACAGGAGGACAACCGTCTATCAACATAATGTTTTCTAGAGGATAGTAAAGATCTATATCATCAGGATCACCCTTCTCCTCACTTAACATTCTAGAAACGTGATCCGCCACTACATTTTCACTGCCCTTTTTGTCCTTAATTTGAACGTCAAACTCTTGTAGGGTCAGTATCCAACGCAGTAGGCGCGGTTTAGCATCCTTTTTGGTCATGAGATATCGCAAAGCAGCGTGGTCAGTCCACACAATCACTTGAGCACCCAAGCAAGTAACTACGAAACTTATCCATAGCAAAGACTACGGCTAATAGTTCCTTTTCGCCTGTCGTGTAGTTAACTTGAGAAGGGTTCAAAGTGTGTGACCGGCATAATAGATAGGTCGGAACTTTCCATTAAGCTTTTGCCCTAAGATCGCACCAACAAAGATAGTTGGATGCATCACACATAAGCTCAAAGGGTAGGTTCCAGTCTGGCGATATAAGAATTGGAGCAGAGATCAGTCTACTCTTAAGCTCCTCAAACGCGCGCTTGCAATTCTCATCAAAATCAAAAGTAACGTCTTCTTTGAGTAAAGTAGACAGGGGCTTGGCAATCTTTGAAAAGTCCTGGATGAACCTCCTATAGAAGCCGACATGTCCGAGAAAACCTCGGACCTCCCGAACATTCTTAGGATAACTCATCTTCTCAATAGCTTCTACCTTGGCCCTATCTACTTCTATACCTTTGGCTGACACTTTGTGGCCAAGAACTATGCCTTCATCTACCATGAAATGGCATTTTTCCCAATTGAGCACTAAGTCCTTTTCCACACATCTAGACAACACCTGATCAAGATTATCGAGGCAATCATCGAAGGATTGACCAAAGACCGAGAAATCATCCATAAAAATTTCCATGCACTTTTCAACTAGCCCGTCAAAGATTGCCATCATACACCTTTGGAAGGTGGCCGGGGCATTACAGAGACCAAATGGCATCCGTCCTATAGGCGAATGTCCCATAAGGGCAAGTGAAAGTAGTCTTCTCTTGGTCAACAGGATCGATGGGTATCCGGAAGTATCCCGAATATCCATCCAGAAACAAGAGAATGCGTGCCCCGCCGTACGCTCAAGCATCCGGTCTATGAATGGAAGGGGAAAATGATCTTTCATGTGACCTCATTGAGTTTTCTATAGTCAATACGTACCCTATAGCCCGTAACGAGCCTTAATGCTATCTCTTCTCCCTTCTCATTCTTCTCAATAGTAATTCCACCTTTTTTGGGAACTACTTGAGTCGGGGATACCCACTCACCGTCCGCAATGGCGTAAATGATACCCATATCTAGAAGCTTTATAATTTCCTTCTTGACTACTTCTTGCATATGAGGGTTAAGCCTTCTCTCGAGGTCGTCTAACTCGTTTTGCACCCTCCTCGCCTTGATCTTGTGCATACAGATGTCGGGAGATATCCCTCGGATATCTCCCACCTCGCCATCCAAAGGCTTTCTCATTTTTGCGCAAGACGTTTAACGCTTTAAGCTCTTCTATACGAGATAGCTTGGCAGAGATGATCAAAGGAAGCTTGTCGCCTTCTCTTAAAAACACATACTTAAGATGTTTAGGCAACGGCTTCAGTACCAAATCTATAGGAGGATCCTCTAGACTTGATTTAAGATCTCCACTCTTCAACTCAACATCGTTGAGCTTACTTAGTGGCCCTACTGCCAAAGCTTCTTCTCTTAGCTCATCATCGAATTCAGCTGCTAACTGATCTAGATTAACCACACCATGGCTATTCAGATTATCGATCAATCGCTCATATTCCGCTTCTACAGCCAAGACTTGCTTATCCATGAAGTCATTGAAGTCATCAGACGTCTCCTCAATGGAACAGCCGGTTGGAGAACCGGAGGGTACTTGAATAGATTTAGAAACACTATAGCTCACCTCTCGGTCACCAACTCGGATAGTTACTTGCCCACCATCGCAATCGATGAGGGCTCTAGTCAGTGACAGGAATGGTCTCCCAAGAATCGTGGGGACTTTCTCATCTTTTCCCATATCTAAGACGTACCAATCAACGGGAAAGGTAAATCTATCGATCTTGGACTAAAATGTCTTTCGAGATCCCCGAAGCTTTCTTAGAAGATCTATCGGCGAACCGAAGGTTCATGGAAGTGGGTTCTAGAAGACTTTGTAAACCCAACCGCTTGCACACGTAGATAATGGCATCAAGCGATGGATGCACCCAAGTCACATAAAGAATTTGGAAAGACTAAGCCTCCCATCCGCAATGTGAGCACGAATTTTCCGGGGTCACCTCTTTTGATTGGTAAGTCCGGATAATTGATCATTGAACAATCCTCACCAATTGCCCGATCCATTTCTCGCTAACTTTTTCTTCGAAGACACAACATCCTTGATGAATTTTGTATACTTAGGCATCTCGACCAAGACCTCGGATAATGGCGATTTACCCGAGTATTTTTCAAAAGGTTAAGCACCTTTTCATATTTCTTATCCTCACTCGGAGGGATGTTGCTCTTCCTCGGTGGAAATGGAAGCTTCTTCAACTCACTCTCGGAAAATACTTTCTTTGAGGAAGCACTAAGCTTTGTCTTCCATGTCCTTCCACCTTACAACTTTTTCGTACTTTTTATTAGTCGTGGGATCACCACGACTATCATTTAACTCATCGGTCCTCGGGGATCAACCACCGAGGATCCTCAATTATTTCACTTCTCGGGGAACGCCCACCCGAGGATATCCGATCGATTCGTTATTCCTCAAGGGATCGCCACGAGGGATCTCAACTCTTTCTTCTATCAGGGGATCAGCCACCTGATTTGCCTTCTGCAGCCAAGGGGACGATGGGTGCTCACTTTCCCCTCCTGCCTTATCAGCGGCAGGAGGGGCTAGTGGTTTCCCTGGAAGCCAGGGGGACCACCAACTTGAGAACCACTTCTTAAGTTCATCGCACTGGCCTCCTCTTTACCGTATTGCATTATTGGCACGAGGTCAGTGCATTGGCTGTTGCTTAAATCGGCTTGAGCGACTTGACCGCCTCTTGGATTCTTTTCCGTGAAGCTGGGCAACTGCCCTGACGGTCTAGAGGCTAACTGCTCAGCCAATTGCCCGATTTGCCTCTCAAGGCTTTTCATCGTCCTGCTTTGCTCCTCCCGAAATGAACTCCATTCGGCTTTTATATCGTCCTGGTGGGAGGTGCCTTGAGAGTTTTGAAAGTTCTGGGGAAATGGCTGGCTTGGCCGACTTTGGAATGCAGAATTAGAATTGGCGGGCCAATTCTGATTGAACCTTTGCTGTGGATTGGAAGAATTATAGCTTGGGTTCTGATTAATACCAGGGTTTCTATTGAAGTTCGAATTAGGATTAAATCCCGAAGATTGATTAAACCCTTGGTTTTGGAAACTGTTCTGGCCAGAGAATTGGTTATTGAATCTCTGATTTGTCTGGCCAGAGAAAGCATTGACTTCCGCATTCTGCCCAATCATGGGACAGAAGCGAGCGATGCCCCATGCTATCACATACTTGGCATGCGATTGGATTATGATGTCCATAGTCATGAACAACATTGACTTGCCGAGCGAGGGGAAGAAAATTGACATTGGCCGGTCATATGGCCGGTCCGACAAGAAGCTTCACGTTACGTAACTTGAGAGTTCTCGTGAAGGTGAAGGAGCCGAGAACTCGGATTTGAGAAGCTTTGAGCAAATTGTCATTTGAGAGGTTGCCATTTGCTTCGCAACATGGCAACGAGATTTTGCATAGTCACCTCTTCGACCTTGGGAGGCGGAGGAGGTGCTTGAATGGCTTGATAAGAGGGGGCATAATTGTACTTGGCAATGTCCTCGAACAACGCCCACCCCTCATCGTGTGTTTTCTTGAGAAATGCCCCACCGTAGGAACTATTGACCATGCCCTTGGTGAGCTCGGTCAATCCACCGAAGAAAGTATGGACTTGCCTTTGCTTTGGCAAGCCATGATGGGGACACTTGCGCAGAGAGACTTAAACCTTTTCCACGCCTCAAAGAATGACTCATTTTCCACCGACGGAATGTGAAGATTTCGTTCGTACAATGGGCTCGTTTTTGAAGGAGGAAAGTATTGACTTAGAAATTCCTTCTCGAGCTCACCCACGTAGTGATGGATTCGAGGGGAGGAGTGATACCACTCGAGTGCTTCCCCCCGTAAGGAAAATGGAAATAGTTTGAGCTTGATGGCATCATCACTTACACCTTGGATACGGGTAGTACCGCATATTTGCAAGAATGTGTGTAAGTGAGTGTGGGGGTTTTCGATTGATAGCCGTGAAAAATCGATGCATGCCGCATCATCCGAATAAGTCCGGGTTTAAGCTCGAAGTTTGGAGCAAGAATGGTAGGCATGACGATAGCCGGGTTTATGGTGACCGTACCGGGCATGGCATAGTCGGCCAACGTCCGTCTATCTTCCGCCGCCATTATTACTATTCTTTCGATTTCTCCCGAAAGATATTGCTCAAATTCTTGATCTAGAGCGTTTCCTTCGTCGAAACGAAGTCTCCGCCTATTGGGTCGGACTATGGTCCGCTCGGGGTCGTGGGAATAGATTAGTGGTCCCTTATGACTACGAGTTTGCATAAACCGAACACCAACTCAAGGTGTTGAGCAAGAAAGGATAGAAAGTGACGAAAGGACAGATCGACAGAGGGAAAGGATAACTAAACCTAGAGGAATCAAAAACTACGAAACTTAACTACGAAAAATTTAAAAACAAAAAACAGGAAACACTAAAAACGTGTTGAAATCTTCTGAGCCCAAAATGGAAGGGAAAACAGTGGATTTTGACCTCGAAAACGGTGTCGGACGGCCTCTGGCGTCTACCTCGTCGTCGGCGTCGGAACGAGCTTTCCGAATTGGGGTCCTGCGCGCCAATCCGACACTCGAGCCGAAAGTTATGGCCAAAATACTATCAAGTGCTAAAACGGACCCTTTTATCCTAAAATTTGATCGTGAAAGGTGTGGAGTCGATGATTCAACCTAAGAAACCTACCTACGACACTTACCTACGAAAAACAAAAACCTAATTGAAATAAAGATAAAAAAACCGATGGCAGACAGACGTACGGGCGTCCAATTAATCGGACGTTCGTCCGACTAGTTTTCGTAATGGACGGGCGTTCAAAATATGAACGCTCGTCCGTTTTTTTCGTAACTCCTTTGGACGGGCGTCCGAGGTATGAACGCTCGTCCGACTAGAGCAAGAACCGGACGGGCGTCTAGTACAACGGACGCTCGTCCAACTCGGCGTAAACGATTAGAAAACGAGTACAAACACGTAAAAACGAGTCTAGACTAGAAGCAAAAAATTTTATATTAACTACTCACGGAAATACAAATAAAACGACGATAAACGAACAAAAACAACTAAACTACTAACAACAAACAGAGACTGAAAAGATCTAACCTAAAAACAAGAATTTAAAACAAACTAAAAAAAACAAAAACAAAAACTAGGCAACCGTCCGGTTCCCCGGCAACGGCGCCAAAAACTTGTCCCGGATTTTATCTATACAAAACAACAAGTAATAAACCGGTTAACCTCAAGTGCAAGGATCGTAGTAAAGAGGCTATGCCGGGTCGATCTTACGGGGAACTAGACAGTTGTTAATCCTAGCTCTTGTTTTCAACTAATTATGTCACGAAACTAAACTAAACAGTGGATTATACTAAACAAATGTGCAGAAAATAAACTAGACAGAGGGGATTAATCCAATGCTAGGAGAGATTGAAAGCGATAGAAAATAAACTAAAAGTGCAGGAAAAATAAATTAACGATCTAAACTAAGCTACGAGGGTTGTAAATCAAGTTTATAAAAGACAAACGAGGATTGATCCACCTATCAACATGCTTTGATCTATTATCTCGATTTTACGTGGTATTTACTTAGGTTGGGATTCACCTTACCTAAACATGAATTCCTAATTCCTTAGGCAATCCATCTATTAACCTAGTATCTTCCAACACTAAATTAACACGTTAAAAAGATCAAAGGTGTCAACTTTTACGTTAACGATCTAGTTTTTAGACTTACTAACTTCCGTTAATGTAGATCTAATGAACTATTCTTATCTATGGTGATCTATGCTATTCAAGACTTCCATCAAACAATAACATATCAATCATACAACATATTTTCCAATATAATTGCATTAAAACAAGAATACGCAGAGATAAGAAACAACCGTAGTAAATACTCACGAAGAAAAAGTCGAAATAAATAGATCAATTCAATGCCGATGGCTTCACAATTCTCGTTTGAAGGAGGTTCTAGCCTCTCGAGCATCCTCGCAACCCGTGTGCGTAAAAATAACATACTACTAGCCTACTTTGATCGAATTTAAAGTTGCATAAAACTGGAAATAAAAAGTGTAAAATCGCAGCCAAAGCTGCCCCTAGAAATTTAGGGTTCGAATTGTGTGTTTAGGGTTTGGGAAATCGCGCCTATTTATAGATTTTTAGGTCGGTTTCGCTGAGTCGGTGCCGTGGACGCCCGTCCACTATCTTGGACGCTCGTCCAGCCTCTATGAACGGAGAATGAACGCTCGTTCAGAACGCGTCTGAACTCTCTGAATGTAAAATATGATTCTGGACGCTCGTTCGGTTGAGCAAACGCCCGTCCACCATGGACGGACCGTGGACGCTCGTCCATCGATGCTGGAACTCGATCTCTTGAGCATTATCTCTTCCTTCTTCCATCTTTATCCTTCTTTTCTCATCTCTATCTCGATTTAGCTCGAATTATATCAACATTTGATCATCAATTTAGCCTCCAACATGTATCTACATCACATTAAGACATCGCAAAACGTAACACAATCAAAATACTCATAAAACCATAATCAAAACACGTACACAACCTCATTTTGCGAATAAACTAATTAAAATCTCACTTGCTTAATAAATCATTTAAAACCACATTTCCTATGCAAATCATATGAATTATGGGGGAAAACATCATAAAATACAACGTTATAAAACGTATAAATTCACCCTTAACACAAGTAAAATAAATTTATAACCTGATCAGACCGCAATCAATGACTCTCATTATCATGAAGCCAGTTCCTCATCTCAAGTTCATAATGCGTCTACAAGCAAATCGATATTGAAGGACATTCCCCATGGTGTAACTGAAAGGTCTCGCGCCAATTAATTGAAACTGAGGAGCAATTGGAAGGATTAAAAGTGATCACCGAAAGCCTAATGTAGACTCTACAACAGAAGCTCTACAACTTACATGAGTTTATTTCAACAGCACATTACTCAGGTCTGAACAAATACTCCAACATCATCACCCTGCATAAATTATTTGAAGAAAGCTTTTGCATATCTTCAAACAAGGGGGAAGATAAAACTGAAGGTGATGCTGATGCTGAAAGAGCTGAAGAAATCTATGCCAAACTTTTGATAAATGAACAAGACAGACAAGTAGATGCTGATCTACTTGCTATTCAACAAAATGGAGAAGTAGTTGACAATCTGATCGAGGAGCTAATTTCAAAAGAAACTTTTGTAGAAACAAGAACTGAGGGGGATGAAGAAGCCTTAGTTAAAGCTGTGTTAAACATCATAAAGAAGATTGCAATTTGTGCTAGATTGCAAATCGAATTAAAAGAAGTGGGAGATAAAGAAGCAAAGACTGAGGGGGAAGCTCCAATGAAACCAAAGGAAAAAAGCTGAAAGAGAAAGACATAACTTGATATCAAAAGAAGAAGAGAAGACAATGGATGTGGAGATTAAAGAGATTTTGATAAAACTCAAGAATCAAGATAATGAAGGAGCAAATCGGTTGATCAATGAATATTTTGATATCAAGCCCAGAGATAATGATACAAGAGAAGAAGGGAAGACAAGAAGGCTTCTAGAAACAAAAGAAGTATTTTTCTTGGTGAAAAGATGTTGTCTTTGGAAAAAGAAAAGTTGTAATCAATCCATTAACTCAGTTTGTTTTGTAATGAACTCAGCTGTTTTAGTTTGTTTTTTAATTTGTTATGATTTCTTGCATTATTCTCTTATTATTGCTTTTAGGGAGGGTTATGATACATCATCAAAAAAGAGGAAATTGTTGGAAATAATATATGTGTTTTGATGATGATTTGTCACGTACTTAGTGAGATCACTTGCAACCCATGATGACGAAGTCATAGCTAACTGTTATAGTGCATAATGAAAGAAGAAGCAAGAAATAGTCTAGAGAAAAATGTATAAGTTCTATCTAGAGTCTAAACTTTGTATAGGTTGCTTCAGACAAGCATTGTAATAGATAGGAAATAGGTGAACAAACCCGAGTCACAAAGAAAAAAACGAGTATACATATGAAGAACTGAGGGATCAGACTAAGTCATGAGAAAACTGAAGAAGATAAGTTCGCTGAGGGACACAGACTCAGTTGGCTTATTAGAAGACTGAAGAACTGAGGGACACAGACTCAGTTATTGAAGACTGAAGAACTGAGGTAGCAAACCCAGTTAGAAGCTGATTAAGTCATGACTATAAGTCAGGATTCAAACAAGTCTGCGGTGACCTGAAACTGAACTATAGATCTTGAAAAGCTGAATAATCTTAAGGACAAAGATTATCAGTTACCAAGAAAAGAAGAAAATGAATGGTGTACTCTGGCTTAGTCAATTGAAGTCAGATGTCAAGAGTACGAGGTACTCAGTTCTGAAGAAGAGTAGAGAACTGAGTTAAAGCCTTATTGAATTTGAAATAACAAAACGACAAAAGGTCATAGATATGAACGTTGGCTAAACGACAGATGTAACGGCTATTAGATTCATTTGACCGTTACATCATCCCTATAAATACACAGAAGGAAGTTCTTGAAAAACAGAGATCTGAAATAGCTTTACAAAGCATATATCTAAAGATCCAGATCCAGGAAATCAGATTTCATATCTAGAAAAAGAGGAAGCCAAACGGAATTGCCTTGAAGATTACAAAGAAAGATCCAGTAACCCATTAAGGGGGAAGAAGGCATCTTGGAGCTGCAACGCCATATCCAGAAGAATCAGACAGCTCACTGAATTAATCTTTTGATTAATTCTAAACCTAATCTTTCCTCATACGGGTGCAACTCAGTTGCCACAGCTGTTGGTGCAGTCTACGGACTGTGTTCGTGTTAGTGGTGAGCTGGTGAAGGAGTCATTCCACCTCCGAAGGATCAATGTGCAAAGTGAATGGAGCAATCTCACCTTTCTTTATTATGTGTAGACAGTGAAACTAGGGTGTCGTGAAGGACTGTCATTGGGCTAGGATTTTGTAACAGTTATCAAGATTCTAGTGATACCTCCTACACCACAGGAGAAGGGGAGACGTACGGGATTACTGTCTCGGATTTTATGCAATGAAAAACAAACAAGTAATAAAATAATCCGGTTTACCCCAAGTGCAGGGATCGTAGTATAGTAGTTACAACCGGAGTCGAATCACAGGGAATCGAGGTTAGTCTAGTTCTTAACTTCTCTAAAGTTGTCACGAAAAATAAAACAAAATAGAACTAAAAACAACCGAAAACAATAAACTGGACAGAGGATCTAGAATCCAAAGCCAGGAAAGATAGTTACGAGCCAAACTAATGAAAATAACTCTATTCTAAAAAGATAATAAAATTACTAAGATGATTACAAATAAATTGAAAACGAACAAGCAATGATCCACCGATCTCACAACCCTCAACTTCCTCTCTAGATTGTTTAGTGAAGATTTAATGAAGATTGTGGTTCACCTATCAAAAGTATGAATTTCTAATCTCTTAGATAATTCGCCTATTAATCTCTCATCTCTCGATCTTAAAGATTAACGCTTTCATAACAAAGGTGTAAGATTTATCAATCAGCAACCTAGAAATTAACCTAACAACTCTCGTTATTTTTATGTTAAAAATCTAATCTTTACTACGGTGATCTAAGTCTAACAACGATTCTCATCAAATGTTAAACATCAAATCGCAACCATCTCTCGATTTAAATTGCATAACAATATGAACATAATAAAGAAACAAACTTTATTTAAAACTCACAAACAATCCCAAAGAAGAAATCAAGATGTTGCAGAGATGGCTTCACAAAGCTCGTTCAAATCGCCTAGCCTCTACTCATCGTTGGTATATAAATAAAAAGTCGATAAAACTATGTTTATGGTAGCAAGAGGAAACAGCAATGTCGCCCCCAAGGGGCCTGGGGCGGCCAGGGGTGGAATTATATATTTTTAGGGTTCAGAAAATGCGTCTATAAATAGGTTTTTAAGTCGGTTCTTGCTATGTCGGCGGCTGGACGCCCGTCCAAGGGGTTGAACGCCCGTCCATCTTGCTTGAAATCTTCGAGTCGGGCCGAGCTTGATCAGACGCCCGTCCTATGCATTTTCGAACGCTCGTCCACTAAAATCCATCAATACTCTGAATTGAATTACTCCTCTGGACGCCCGTCCATTCCCTCAGACGTCCGTCCAGATTGGACGGGGACAAACGCTCGTTCGGTTGCATAAATCTCTTAATTCCATCTTCAACTCGCATCTTTCCCTTTCCATTTAATCTTCAGTTGGAAATCTTTTTAGCTTCCTCCATAACATGCAAGCGTACCTACAAGATGATAGAAATGTGCAAAATGTAATACCGTATAGATAACTAGAAAATCACTAATAAAACCACGTAATAAGCTCGAGTTTGCACTTAAATCATTTCTATACGCATTCTTCCAATATTTTACTTAAACACTCACTTTTCTATAAAAAGTAACAAAACACAAAGGAAATTGCTACGGAATAAAGTCATATAAATCGTAAAAATCACCGTTAACAATTACACCACCCGGAACTTCCATAAACAAACTCTGTGTTGATTTACTTTACGCATTTACATTTGTGATGTGATTACTTTATTCCATTATCATTTTATCACTACACTCAGTAAACAATAGACACTGAGTCAGCACAGAACTGATACATAGGAGCCTTAGTGTTAGGAATATTTTATTATGTTTTGATGATGGCCATACTAGCTGTTATAGCAAGCCTGAAATAAGTTAGAACACTATGTATAGTCTTTACTTAGAGTCTGACATGTTGTATAAGTTGAGTCAGACAAGTATTGTACTAGTTGGTAGGACGGCAAAGCAAGAACAGATTTTCGGCAGAGTGAAGCCAGCCAACTACCAGCAGAGAAGCAATGAAGATATAATGGTCTGACTTATAACCAAGGAAGTCTGTGATTACCTTGTATAAGTCTAAGTTATGTTTTGAGTGATGAAACTTAATGTTTAAATATGGTGTACACTGATCTCACCCAAATCAAGGATCAGTGAAGTACAAGGATTCTCCTTAACCTGAAAGAATGAAGGAAACAGTGAATCGGCAAAGTAAACTGACTTTCGGCTGAATAAAGACAAAGCAGTGAAGGAAGATCTAAGCGGAAAAGTCAGATGGATCACTTGACCGATCAAAGAACGGCTGAGTAAACCTTACTAAGTTAGATTATTGAAATATGAAGAAGATACAGAAGATCAAGCATTAAATGCACAATCAATAGAGGATCAATCAAGGACGGATTTTATGGTAAACGTTTGAAGAAAAATCCGATCGCTAAAATCAAGGAGAATACAATTAAGGGGGAATCAAGAATAAATTCAAGGATTATTCCCCTCATTAATATACCCAACGGACGGAAATTCAAATCAAGAATAATCAAGGCTATAAATAGAAGGCACTGACAAGAAAAAAAAAAGGGAGAGCCTTCCAAGAGAATGTTGGAAATTGCTAAAAAGAAGAAACATGGAAAAGGGAAAGACATGAAGATTCTCGAGGCTCAAAGAGAAGTAGAAGAAGAGGCTGTTGAGCCTACTACTGGTGCTGGTGTTGTTGTTGAGTAACATATTGAAGAACCACAGCAGATTGCTGTACCTGAGCCTACTGTAGATGTTGTTGAACCTATTCCTGACCCTACTATGGATGCTACAACTCAGGGGGAACAACACACTGCTGCAGACCCGACTGATACACATACAAGTCAGGAGGAACCGAGTGTGGAATAGATGGAGATGGTAGGTACAAATTTGCAACCAGAAGAACCTACTGACCTGGTTGCATTTGCTGAGGAAACTTTGAATTTGCTTGTTGAGACCTGATAAGAGATTTTTTTGCAATCCAGTTAATCAAGTAAAAACTCGAAACCTTAGCAAAATCTACTTTCTAACCGGCAGTGGACCGGATCGATTGTAGGTAGTGCTTGAGGAGTCCGAGGTTGAACACATAGAGATTGGCTTTGAGTACCACAGCTGACTTAGCACTCAGTTCAGGTCAACCAGAAAAATATGTCGTTATACTATTACATAAAAGAAAAATTATACTGATCGGATTTCTTAACGATTAAAAGAGGTACAGCCTAACTACGATCCAGCGGATTACTCTACCCTCAGACAAACTACCCCAGGAGTGTGCTCTACTTTCCTTGTCTGTCTAATGATAGACTCACAGGTGTCGAGTCTTAACGTGATTAAGTTCTAGACTTGCCCGAATGAAAGATAAAAACCCCGTATTGGACATGGACCTAATGACTAGGGTGTCAATCTAGTGCACAGGTAGGTGTCAAACTACCTTTTAAGACAAAACGTCTACGGTCCCGAAACTCCGGTTCCCACACTTCGCCGCAACATACATTTATAAGCTAGGTGCGTGTGATGGTGAACTAGGTGATCAAGCTAGCTCAATTACGATTAAAGCAGGTTTCGTGATATAAATTATCGATTAGAACATTTTATTACGTGCTACACTACCTCCCGGTTCATCTCCCTAATGGCGTTTCATCTGCTTTCACATAATTCGGCCGTACGAAATATTTAGCTACTCATTTTTGAATTGAAACAATAAACGGTACAGGAATTCATGATATAAACGATAAAAGAACAAGAAACCATACCCACTTTATTGAAAATTGATGAAGTACCAAAGTTGTGCTCACAAAGATCAAATCTTGACAATCGAAATGTAACGGATTGATGTTGTAATGTATCTTATGTAATAGAGGATCGAAAAATGAGAACAATGATATATGGCACTTAATTCTATGCTTTCGGACGAAGGAAATCACCCAAAAGAGGCTAAAACTATCTAAATTCGTAAAAGTCTGCTGAAGAAAATGTTTGAGGTGCCCTTTTATAGCCTAGGGCAAAATTCAGCGTATCCGTACGGATAACATGCTATCCGTACGGATAGTTCTTGATTCTCCAGGTTATCTGTACGGCTGGAAAGTTATCCATACAGATAAATCTCTGATCACATCTTCTGTTTTGTGCTCCCAATTGTCAGTCCGTACGGCTGGCATTCTATCCGTCCTTATGGCTCTCTGCTGCTTCAGTCTATCCGTACGGATAAATGGATACCCGTACGGATAAGTCTCTGTTCAATATTTTTGCATCTATCTGAGAGTTGTCCATACGGACAGACGTTTGTCTGAATGGATAGATGCCTTAACTTCAAAAACTTCACTTTTTCCATACTTAGCCTTTGTTCTTGCCTCGGACACGTCTAAGCTCATAAATCATCGCTTTCCGGGCTCCTGACTCACCCAAATCCTGCATAAACATGGAAACAACAAGCAAACGCATAACCCCGCAAACTACGGGTGCTCGGGAAATGAGTATAAAGTGCTAAAAGTAGGCCGAGTTTACGGAAAAACCGACAGTTACTCGCCGTGCAAAGAAAACCTCATTAATACTCATTAGAGGGTCTAAACTCACCCGAAACATGCTAGAAACATGATAACCGTGGGTTAAACTGTACAGAAATGTACAGTAAAGTTGTTTCCGATCACCACCCCACACTTAGCCTTTACTCGCCCTCGAGTAAATCAGGCGATCAAACAATGCCAAGGAATCAACTTTACGGTACATGCATGCGTTTCAAAATATCAAAGTAAAAGGAACTTAGACAAGTGAATGTAATACCTTGACTCCATAAAATCACGAAACGGAGTGAGTGTGTGGTGAATGACGACGACTTATACTCAATACGGTTACCGGCTTGGAATACCGGACAAACGACTGCACACAATCCTGCCCTTCCTAGAGTCTCCACTAATCGAGGTTCACCAGGGCCAGAGATCCGGTCAGATAGGACTTGAAAGGTTATAACGTTAGGCTCGGACGGGAGTTATCGAAAGATAATTTGGGACTGGAGAAAAGAAGGCACGAGTGAACCTAATCATTGCGTGTACTCCCTCAACTCGAACATAGAAAACCACCACACTTCTTTCGAATTTCCATTAGAACAACATCCAAACTCACATCATATTAGCTAATACGCATACCCCTTTTCCGGCTTTCTTTGGTTCGACTTTATTCACTTTTTTTTTTTTGAACAAAACTTTTCTTTCGAACCAAAGGCCCCATCGAAGATTCCCACGAGCTCCTCCCCTTCTAGATGTTAGCTCAAAACTCCCTCCTCATATCATTTCACATATTCTCTCCCACCCCGCACTTGCCTTGGCAAGTGTGTCTAAAGGAAACAACTAAGTCCACTCGTAGGGTAGTCAAAAGGGAACGTGACCAAATTATCGGATCAGGGCTAGGAATTATAAGCTAAGTAACCAAAAACGGCTCAAATTTCGGATGGTGGTCAGACCGTTCCTATCAAGGCTTAGGAGGGTTTAGAGGGATAATGTTGGGATGTTGGCTTTTGGCTCTGGTCGCTTCAAAGAAATGCCTTTCCCGTCATCCCGAACCTACCCAGGGTGAATCCTTTCTATTTCGCCTCAAAACTAGGGGTACAGGTGTGTAAAGCAATCGTACTAAGTATAACCGTCGTCAAACGTGAACTAAAATTGTTCCGTATTGTGATATAATGGACTCACTGCGAGACATTCACAAGGCTAAAAACCGTTTACTAACTCAACCGTGAAAAGCATGCATATATCGCGGTGTTAAAGCCCTGGAAAATTTTGAAAATGCCTAAAAATCAACTCGAAAACGAGTAAAACTAAGTTCATCACATAACGGCATAGTAAGCTATGAAAACATGTGAATAAGCTAAGTCGTCCCACCCCACACTTTAGTGAAACACCGTCCTCGGTGTGTGAACGAAAAGGAAAAGGAGACATAGCTTAGTAGCCCGGCAAAACGGCGTGATCATGTCCGGTAACGGTCGTGAGGTAAAGCATCCCGAATCCCTATATAAAAAAAAATATCCAAGACGTGCACGGGACATGGTCCACATGCCATAGAAAGTAATATGGGGGAAATCCGGGTATAATCAAAATATTCGACTGCGTTACGTCAGAAAACTCGAATGAGAGTACTATATGGATAAAGCATCAAACATGATATATAAAACATTCAAAAACATCATCCATCCATGAATAATCCGTGTTAAGGCCATATTTATATGATTATTAAGGGTGTATTTCATTATTATTTTCCCCACATTTGCATAATTTATATAAGAATTAAGGGTTTAAGTGCAATTATTTAGTAAGGATGGTTTTAGTATGGTTATTTGCAAAATTGGTTATTTTAAGTATTGAATTGATTGATTTATTATGATTTGGACTTTATTACATTTTTGCAATGTTTATTTATCCTTTAGTGAGGCTTAATTTCGAGTGCTAAAGAGGATAAATGAAGCTCAAGTCGAATTATTCAAGATAGAGTTGGAATTGGCTCAAAGAAATTGGATAAAGATGATGAAATCCGACCTCAAAGCAGTCCAGCCGAGCGTCTGCATCCCGTCCACTGGACGGGCGTCTGATTGCATGGACGAGCGTCCAGAGAGGAAATCACATACAGAGAGTTTGGACGCAGCATGGACGGACGTCTAGAGCAAAGTCAAGATCCACCAGACGGGCGTCCACAAGACCAGACGGGCGTTCAAGGCCGACTTAAACCCTAACCGACTTAGAGCTCTATAAATACAGCAGCAGCCCCAACCCTAATTGGACACTTTTTACCACATCATTGAGATCGCACTTTCACACCAAAAAGCCGCGGCCGTAACCCTAATTCCATAGAGATGAGTTTCTCCAACCCAACAATCATATTCAACATGATTGTTGGCTAGAAACCTTGCAAAGTGAGTCGACGGAGGAAGCCCATCATCAACACAACCAACTAGAGAGTTCGATGCTTTATGTTAGTGAGTTTAATTTATAGTTTTTCATCACTTTGGATGCCGTTTTGTATTGATCATGTTTTGTTGGAATTAACGATTCGATGAAACGATTTATCTATATCTATATGCTTGGATCTATGTATGAAAATATATTGGTTTAAGTCTTATTTCGTTCAAGTGATGCGATTAATTGTGTTATAAGAGATTATGCATAGTTGATTGAGTAAGAGTATTGAGATAATCTCGTGATCATGTTTGGTATGTCGTTTAGTTTACTTGGAAAAGATAAACGAAACCCTAGAATTTGGTTGAAGAAATTTAATTGAATTCGTGAATAGATCACTACTAAAAACTACATCTTTAGATCACCATCTAGTCGGGGGTTGTTGGTTGATGGGTGGATTCGTTGCCTCGCCGTTTTCCTTTACTTATTTATTAATCAATTCGTTCGTAATCGTTTAGATTAAGTTTAGTTTAAGTTCTAGTTTTATAAACCCTAATTTCCCGCAAGTTTTCCGCGCACTTTTCCGCCTCAATTCGTATTCGTACGTTCGTCCGCAATAGCGTACGCCCGTCCATTAGATTTAGTTTTCGACGCTCGTTCACTTTAGTGAACGCTCGTCCGTCTTTCTCGTTTTCGTATTTTCTCGCTTGTTTTTATTCTTGTTTTAGTCTTAATTCTTAGGTTTAGGTTTTAGTTAGTTTCGACCGTAGTTTAGATAATAATTGTGACATAATCGATATAGATTTATACTTGAATTCGATAAACATTCCACTCCCTTAGACGACCCGTTAACATCCTATACTACGATCCTTATACTTGGGGTGTTTCGGTTATAAATTGTAAAACTCGTTTTTACCGAACAAGTTTTTGGCGCCGTTGCCGGGGAGTCGGTAACGGTTGTCGGATTCTATTTAGGACAATTTTCTGTGTCAAAAGGGGTCGTTAGGGCACGCAAGTAGTATTTTGACCATAACTTTCGGCTCGAGTGTCCGTTTGGAACGCAGACCCCAATTCGGAAAGCTCGTTCCGACGCCGACGACGTGGTGAACGGCCATAGGCCGTTCAGTGCGTTTTCGAGGTCAAAATCCACTGTTTTCCCCTCCATTTTGGCCCTAGAAGATTTCAACACGTTTTTTTTTACCGTCTTAGTGTTTTTCTTGTTTTTAAACTTTTCGTAGGTAGGTTTCTTTTCCAGGTTTCGGTTTCTATATATTTTCTAAAATAAGAAAATTAAAAAAAAAAAAAAAAATACTAAAAGCCTTCGAACGAGCGTTCACCCATACCGAACGCCCGTCCGCCCCCATCCGTCTCTCGAACGCCGCCCGCGTTCTCGAACGAGCGTTCACTTCCCCGAATCCTCTCGAACCGCGTCCACGTACACCGAACGCCGCTCATTCCCCGAAAATTCCACTTTTCTTTTCTCTCGCTCTTCTATCTTTCTACACTTCTAAATCCTCCAATCTTCTCTAAACTCGTTCTCATCAACCCTAAGGTTGATTTCTTCCTCGTTCGCTTCTCTCGGTTTATGCAAACGAGAAGTAAGAAGGGACCTCTAATCTTCGATCCCGAGCCCGAACGATCTATTTTTAGAAGGAGGCTTTTCCCCGATTTGGACATAATGGCGCATCAAGATCCACCAATTCCAAATCCCGATCCCCAAGCTCGCTTAAATTTACTCCTTCAAATAGATGCAAGCTCGCAAAGAACAACAGAATCAACAAGCCGGCATAAATCAACAACTTCAACAATTTCGACAAAACCAAATTTAATCAATTGAACCAGGACCCCTACACCCCATATCTAAATCAAGACTTTCTCGAGGGGCATAGACCTATTCGTCCTCCCGATACGGGAGGAGTGAACTTTGATCTAAAGAACGGAGTAGTTGCTCTAGTTCGAATAGCTCTTTCCATGGTACCGCTCGTGAAGATCCACACGACTTCTTGTCCACATTCGTACAAATCATGAAGCAGTGCCATTATCCCGGTGTTGATTCCGAGATAGTTAAGTTAAAGCTATTTCCTTTTGCTTTGAAAGGTGAAGCAAGTCGGTGGTTTAAATCGTTGGCACATCATTCTCTCCATACGTGGAATGATGTCAAAAGAGCCTTCGCTCTTAAGTGGGTTTCACCAGTGCAAGATTATGGAGATGAAACGGGAAATAGCTACGTTTGAGCAAATGGAGGATGAGACTCGTTGGCAAAGCTTGGGAGAGATTGAATCTCTTGATGAGGAAATGCCCCAATCACGGATATGACGTATACGAGTTGCCGGAACTCGTTCTACGAGGTGTCTCTCAACCTAATAGAGACTATCTTGACTCCACAAACTCATGGATCCTTCTTAGGGGAGGTGATGAGACCGCCTACAGAGTGGCCGAGACCATCGCCAAGAACAATATGTGGTCGACTCCCAAGAAGACCAATGTTGTTAAGAAAGAAGGTACCGCAAGCGCCCCGATACAAAGCCGTTGGTTGCTCGATGGAATTGATAAGCAAGCAAATGGCCAATCTTCGACGCAACTTTCGATCCGGGAATGCGCAGTAGGAACGGAGATGACGGAAGAAATAAATCTAATGGATAATCAAAACCAACCCTTCCGAAACTTCAATCAAAGCCGTAACTACTCAGATTTCAACGACAAAACTTCAATCAAGCCAAGTTACCACCGGCCCTTCAAATTCGAATTCTTTCAACTCAAACTATCAAAGGACAGCCTCCTAACTCCCAAAGGCCTCAAGGTGGACGGGACCAAACTCAAAATCATACCACCTCACGTGTCCCTCAACATAAATTTGATGAGCCGGTAGACATGGTGAAGACTCGTCTACTAGCGTTAAAGCTATTGAGAGACAAGTTGGTCGATGGCGTACCAAAGAAGCAAGCGACCTCACGGTAAACTTCCGAGTTATACCGAGAGAAACCCAAAAGCCGATGTGAATGTTTGCACCGCCATTACACCACAACGGGAGTATGGACAAGAAGAGGAGTTGAATGAAGTAACGTTGAGAAGTGGTAAGAAGGCTCAATCCGGCAAGATGTCGGGAAACGAGTAGCCCCTCCCGACGCCATGAGTTCGAGGGGGAAATCGTAAACCACATGCCGAAGAAAGCAACGATGAGGAGCCTAGTGACAATTCTTCGGAGGACGAAAATAATTCGATGATGAGGAAAGAAAGGAAAGTCAAAGGGTGGTACCCCTGACTAAGAAAAAGGAAGAAAAGTTCGTGAGATGGAAGGATAAGGAGGATGAGGCGATAAAGAATCAAAGCCACAGGGAATGATAAAGCCCTTCCTTATCCCCCAAAAAGGAAAGAGAAAGCCCTCACTAATGACAAGCAAGATGATGGAGTGAGGAGGATGCTAGAGACACTCAAGTTAGTATGCCCTTAGCCGAGGTATTAACCGAAATGCCTAAATGCTCTAAGTATCTAAAAGAATTCGTGGGAGTAAGAGAAAGCTTCGGGGATGGTCAAGAAGTGCTACGCGAAGATTGCGCGATGGTTTCACGTAAAGTCGCCGTTAAGCGAGGTGACCCCGGCACCTTCAATCTCCCGTGAGATCGAAGGCCATTTATTCGAAAATGTCTTATGCGACTCGGGGCCTCTATTAATGTGATGCCATTAAACGTATGCAAAAAGCTCGGGTTAGATAAAAGGATGCGGGAACGCCCTATTTCTCTTCGTATGGTTGATAAATCTAGCCGGACCGCAGCCGGTTGTGTAGCTAATGTTCTCCTTCAAGTTGAACATTTAGTCTTCCCTACCGACTGGGTTATTCTAGACTATCCACCTGATAAGGAGATGCCTCTAATTCTAGGCCGAACCTTTCTAGACACTTCTAACGCTCTCATCGACTTCGCAAAGGACGCATTACTCTTAGAGTCGATGACACATCCGTCACCTTCACACGAGGGACACATCCTGAAAGAGCCGTAATTGATGAAATATCGTTTGTCGAAGCTATCTATGAGGACGAAAAAGATGCCTACTCTGAAGAAGCAGAGGAGTTGACAGAGATAGGTGTTTTTGAAGTCATGGACATTGAAGATCAAGCTGACTGCGGACCATCTTCTAATTCATTTCAAGCCGTAGGCATTGACGAGTCATCTTCACTCGCTCACACTGAGCCTGTTAGTGGGTTAGAAGCATGGAGATGCCCAGCAACAAACGATGATCTCAAAGAACCGAGTCGTGAAGACTTCATCCCCGGTGAAGAAGAAGCTCACGGGTAGTTGGGACGAGGTAGAATTTTGGAGAGAAGCTACTCATTGGGAAGTAGATGATTGGGAAGAGCCGGCGTAAGAGCTTAAAGATGAAGAGTTAAGAAAAATGATCGATCACAAGAAAAAGGAAGCAAGTGTTGATCGGAGGATTCCGATGGACGATTTGATCCAAGCACTTCCGGGGTGGAGCCTCGGGAAGATGAGTTATTCTTTAGTCAACCACTCCAAGCTCATAAAGAGAAAGGTGGCCCGTTAAAGTCTAGTATCGAGCAACCACCTACCGATTTAGAGCTCAAACCGCTTCCGAAACACCTTAAGTATATCTTTCTTAAGGATGGAGATAAATTGCCTTTGATCATTTCTTCGAAACTCGACCCCGAGCAAGAAGCACAAATTGATAGAAGTGCTTAAAAAGAATATCCTCGCGTTCGGATGGCAAGTGGGTGATATCCGAGGAATCACCCGTATGTATGCATGCATAAAATCCGAACGGAGGAGGGAGCTAAAAAGGTTAGACAACCTCGTAGAAGGCTGAATCCGCATATGCAGGAGGTTGTCAAGAAAGAAGTGATAAAGTGGCTTGACATGGGCATCATCTATGCAATCGCCGATAGCGAGTGGGTCACCCTACTCAAGTTGTGCCAAAGAAGGGCGGAATCACAAATAAAAGAATGAAAAAGGGGAGGAAGTTGCCTTACGACTCGTGACAGCTATAGAGTCCGCATTGACTATCGTAGACTTAACGAGGTTACCGCCAAGGACCACTTTCCCCTACCCTTCATTGACCAAATTATTGAACGACCGAGTGGTCATAAGTATTATTGTTTCCTTGATGGCTATTCTCGCTACTTCCGTATAGCCATTGATCCTAATGACCAAGAGAAGACAACTTTTACGTGTCCATCTGGTACTTTTGCTTTTCGCAGAATGCCATTCGGCTTATGCAACGCACCCGCGACTTTTCAACGGTGCATGTTAGCCATTTTTGATGGACTTGTGGAGCAATGCATGGAGGTCTTCATGGATGACTTCTCAGTCTACGGCGATAGCTTTGATGAAATCTTAAAGAATCTAGATATGGTACTCCAACGGTGTGTTGAGAAAAATCTGGTGCTTAACTGGGAAAAATGCCATTTTCTAGTAGACGAAGGAATCGTTTTGGGACATAAGGTGTCCAATGCTGGTATTCAAGTTGATAAGGCTAAGGTCGAAGCCATTGAAAGGATGACGTACCCTAAGACAAGGAAAGAGGTACGAGGTTTTCTAGGTCATGTTGGCTTCTACAGTGCGTTTCATTAAAGATTTTTCTACCATCGCCAAGCCTTTATCAAATCTTTTGAAAGATGATGTAGATTTCTTGTTCGATGCGAAGTGCAAAGAAGCTTTCAATTGTCCGAAAGACAAGCTTATCGTTGCCCCTATTTTAGTTGCACCCGACCGGACCAAGCCTTTCGAGCCGATGTGCGATGCCTCTAATTACGCCGTAGCGCAGCTTTAGGTCAAAGAGTTGATAAAAGGTTCAGCCCATTTATTATGCGAGCCGCACCTTGAACCCGGCTCAATGCAATTATACCACAACTGAGAAGGAATTCTTAGCCGTTGTTTTTGCCATTGACAAGTTTAGAAGTTATCTTCTAGGGTCTCAAGTTGTTGTATGGACCGATCATGCAGCCCTACGCTACCTTATGGACAAAGCAGATGCAAAACCAAGGTTACTTCGATGGATTTTGATATTACAAGAGTTTGACCTTGTGATTAAAGATAAGAAAGGTAGTGAGAATATTGTGGCTGATCATTTATCTCGCTTAGTAAATGAGGGTGCAGAGAATCACAATGATATAGGCATTGATTTTCCGACTGAGCAATTGATGAAGCTTGAAACGGTTAGACCGTGGTATGCTGACTACGTCAACTATTTAGCGAGTGGTCATTTAGAAGACATGACGTATCGTGAGAAGAAAAAGTTCTTTTCTCGATCTTAAATATCTCGTATGGGAAGATCCTTATTTGTTCAGATCCGTAAAGATGGATTGCTTCGAAGGTGTGTTCCGGAGCATGATCAAGGGGATATCCTAGAACAATGCCACAAATGTCCCACCGGAGGTCATTATGGAACACCGAAGACGGTTGCAAAGATCCTTCAAGCCGGATTCTACCGGCCGACTCGTTTAAAGATGCGTAAGCCTTTTGTAAAGGTTGTGATAGGTGCCGCAGAACCGGACGGCGAGTAGTAGGATGGAAATGCCACTTAAGCCCATTCTTGAATGCGAAGTTTTCGACGTTTGGGGCATAGATTTTATGGGACCCTTTCCATCTTCGTGCGGTAATAAATATATCCTCGTCCGTGTCGACTATGTTTCCAAGTGGGTTGAAGCCATAGCTACCCAAACTAATGATCATAAAGTCGTGAAGAAATTCTTGCAAAAGAATATCTTCACCGATTCGGCGTCCGAGAGCACTCATTAAGTGATGAGGGTACCCACTTTTGCAATGCGCCGCTTGATAAAATCCTTGAAAGATATGGTGTCAAACACAAAGTTGGTACACCATATCATCCCCAAACCAAAGGCCAAGTCGAGGTAAGCAACCGAGCTTGAAAAGAATTTTAGAGAAGACCGTGAACAATAATCGATCTAATTGGAGTCTTAAGTTGGATGACGCATTGGGGCTTATCGTACGCATTTAAAACCCCGATGGGCACGTCACCCTTCCAAATGGTCTATGGCAAAGCTTGTCATTTACCCGTCGAACTTGAACACAGAGCTTTCGGGGGCAATTAAATTCTTGAATTTCGATAGCCAACTCGTGGGGAGAAACGGTTGTTACAAACTTGAACGAGCTCGACGAATTCGTACTCGTAGCATACGAGAATGCTAAGCTTAGCAAGGAAAGAACAAAGATACTCCATGACGCTAAGATCAAGGACCGAGAATTCAAAGTTGGTGAAATGGCTTTACTCTATAATACTAGACTTCACCTGTTTCCGGGTAAACTCAAGTCTAGATGGTCTGGTCCCTTTGAGATTCTCGAGGTTAATCCAAGTGGAGTAATTACTTTGAACGGGTACGGTAATCAAGCTTTTAAAGTGAATGGCCATCGACTTAAGAAATATTTTGGGCAACCAAAGGAGAAGCCTGAGACTCTTTATTTCCAAAGAAGAGATGAGAGTACAGATGTCCTGATTTGTGAAGAGATTCCATCTTATTTCTTTGAGTCGATGATGACATTCCTACCTCTACCTCGTGAGGAACCTTCTTCTAAGACTCCCGAGCATGTTAGCACACCTATGCCTATCATCCGCAAGAACAAGAAGAAGAGAGTCGTTGTAGTTTGGAGAGAAAAGTTTAATGACCTTATTGCGCACTTGACTTGTTGTTGTGGTGAAAATCATTTCCGCCCCGATTTCCGATTCCGATACCGAGGTGGCGGCCGTTAAACCAAAGTGGCCCGATCCGGGTTGATCTTTTGAAATCTGTGTCAAGCTATTGACATTAAAAGAGCGCTCCTGTGAGGCAGCCTAGTTTTCTTTGTTTGTTTTCTTTTCTTAGGTTGTTTTGTTTTCTTGTTTTTAGAAACAAGACTCTAGTGGCGTGTTGATGGTTATTCCTTTTACTCTTGTTGTAAGGGTTTTGTATGTTTGCTCATATAGCCCGTGTACCCCGAGATTATATGGTATGTCGAGTGTGGCGTATACTTTTGAGCAGTTCGCAAGCTTTTATGTCCAAGGTTGTCTATTCGAGTTGTAGCGGTACGTTCATGCTCCGGCCCGACCTCTCGCCAACTTTCATCCGACAACCACCGTTGAAACCAAATTTCCTAAGTTTTCTTTTTCTTTTTATTCCGCACATTCTCGAGGACATAATGTGATTTAAGTGCGGGGGGTAAATTGGGTATGTTTTCATGCTATATCTTTTGAAATATGAGTGAATGTTAAATTTCAACTAAATTTAAATTTTTGTGAATCTCGAGCATATGATTGAAACTAAATGCTTGCTAGTTGTAGTTTTCTAACGATGATAGTATGTGACTTAGTGAGATAATTATAGCATGTCTTTACTGTCATGGAGATAGTATTCATTTTTCACTCACGGAAGCCTTTGATGTTGAAGCAAGATTTTTGAACTATATCCTTTCATTGTTTTAGTGATTTATCTTAGGAAGGTCAGTATAGTAACACCTTAGTTAGACCGTGTGCTGTGAATATCATAAAGTTTGAATGTGATAAGTGAGATGTAACTTATGTCTTGAAAAAAAAAAAAGAATGAATAAGCAATCATAATAAATACGTTTGTCGGAAGCTAGTCGATGATTGGAGTGAGGTAGGGCATTATCTCGAAATGTCCTATACCACTATGATGACCGAAGCTCACGACAAGCTAAAGAAGCTACCTTATGATTTGAGTAGGTAGGGGATTATCTCGAAATGTCCTATTCTACTATGATGGGTAAAAGCTCATTCGATATGCGTCAAATTTGGAAATTTTGGAAATGATGAGTAAAAATAAAGTGAAGTCTTTGTTATCATGGATCTTATACCCGCAGAGAACCGCATGATATGTCGTAGTAGGATTATCCTACCGAGTGCGTGGGAAGGCTTTGAGTGGAGCTATTACCGCCTATGTCTAGGATAATCATTGGATTTTTGAGAGGATATTTCTTTGAAAGGCTTGTTAAATTTGAAAAGGGCTTGTCACACATACACCGAATCTATCTCTCGTGATGGTATTGTTTGCTATAGTTGTTGTATCTTTTGTTACGTGAGTTAGAGATCTATGTGGATTGCATGAAAGTTGAGCTATAGTTTTGATTGTTTTGTCCGAGGACGTACAAAAAGCTAAGTGTGGGGGTGTTGTTAAGGCCATATTTATATGATTATTAAGGGTGTATTTCATTATTATTTTCCCCACATTTGCATAATTTATATAAGAATTAAGGGTTTAAGTGCAATTATTTAGTAAGGATGGTTTTAGTATGGTTATTTGCAAAATTGGTTATTTTAAGTATTGAATTGATTGATTTATTATGATTTGGACTTTATTACATTTTTGCAATGTTTATTTATCCTTTAGTGAGGCTTAATTTCGAGTGCTAAAGAGGATAAATGAAGCTCAAGTCGAATTATTCAAGATAGAGTTGGAATTGGCTCAAAGAAATTGGATAAAGATGATGAAATCCGACCTCAAAGCAAATCCAAGCCCGAGCGTCCGCATCCCGTCCACCGGACGGGCGTTCGATTGCATGGACGAGCGTCCAGAGAGGAAATCACATACGAGAGAGTTTGGACGCAAAGATGGACGGACGTCTGTGAGCAAAGTCAAGATCCACCGTACGGGCGTCCACAAGACCGTACGGGCGTTCAAGGCCGACTTAACCCTAACCGACTTAGAGCTCTATAAATACAAGCAAGCAGCCCCAACCCTAAGGACACTTTTTACCACATCATTGAGATCGCACTTTCACACCAAAAAGCCGCGGCCGTAACCCTAATTCCATAGAGATGAGTTTTCCAACCCAACAATCATATTCAACATGATTGTTGGCTAGAAACCTTGCAAAGTGAGTCGACGGAGGAAGCCCATCATCAACACAACCAACTAGAGAGTTCGATGCTTTATGTTAGTGAGTTTAATTTATAGTTTTTCATCACTTTGGATGCCGTTTTGTATTGATCATGTTTTGTTGGAATTAACGATTCGATGAAACGATTTATCTATATCTATATGCTTGGATCTATGTATGAAAATATATTGGTTTAAGTCTTATTTCGTTCAAGTGATGCGATTAATTGTGTTATAAGAGATTATGCATAGTTGATTGAGTAAGAGTATTGAGATAATCTCGTGATCATGTTTGGTATGCTGTTTAGTTTACTTGGAAAAGATAAACGAAACCCTAGAATTTGGTTGAAGAAATTTAATTGAATTCGTGAATAGATCACTACTAAAAACTACATCTTTAGATCACCATCTAGTTGGGGGTTGTTGGTTGATGGGTGGATTCGTTGCCTCGCTGTTTTCCTTTACTTATTTATTAATCAATTCGTTCGTAATCGTTTAGATTAAGTTTAGTTTAAGTTCTAGTTTTATAAACCCTAATTTCCTGCAAGTTTTCCGCACTTTTCTCGCCTCAATTCGTATTCGTACGTTCGTCCGCAATAGCGTACGCCCGTCCATTAGATTTAGTTTTCGTACGCTCGTTCACTTTAGTGAACGCTCGTCCGTCTTTCTCGTTTTCGTATTTTCTCGCTTGTTTTTATTCTTGTTTTAGTCTTAATTCTTAGGTTTAGGTTTTAGTTAGTTTCGACCGTAGTTTAGTTAATAATTGTGACATAATCGATATAGATTTATACTTGAATTCGATAAACATTCCACTCCCTTAGACGACCCGTTAACATCCTATACTACGATCCTTATACTTGGGGTGTTTCGGTTATAAATTGTAAAACTCGTTTTTACCGAACAGCTACCCCCAAAGGTTTCTACACCGACCTATCAGCCATTTATAGGGTCATTCCCGTAGGTTCCAATTCACCTAACCCTAATTTTTCATATAAAGCCTTAGGCATCAAGCTCACAGAAGCTCTTAAATCACATAAAACATTTTCAATTACATTATTGCCTATGGTGATAGGAATGGTGAAACCTCCTCTAGCTCTCATCTTAAGGGGTATCTTACTATCATAAACCGTTGAACACTCCTCCCTCAGCTTAACTATCTCACCCACTTTCTCTCGACTTGTCAACATCCCTTTCAAACATTTAAAATACTCAGGCACACTAGCAATTGCCTCTAACAAGGGAACATTGATCTCTACCTTCCTAAGAATGTCGAGGAATCTACTCTGACTCTCAGTAAGGACCGGCTTCTTAGGACCCGTAGGTGGGTAAGGCAACGTATTCTCATCAAAATCAGGAGGAGGAGGGGGCAGTAAATTTTTCTTACCTCGAGTGTTTGGCCGTGGAGGCATAGATGTAGCTTCTTTTGTCATCACTGGCTTGCTCGGCTCCTCATCTTTAATGTCCTGCACTATGAAATCCTGCTTCTCCCTATCTTCATCTCTTCTAGTTTCAGCTTCCTGCTCCCTCTGTACTTCCATTTCTCGCTCTTTCCTTACAATCACGAGGTCTCTCTTAACAGCAGCTAACTCTCTTCATACCGTTTCTAACTCGGTTTCCATTATTTCTCTCTATGCTGCCTCAGCTTCATCCTCCTCATCCAGATATTCTTCTGCTAAAACTGCTTGCTTTGGCTGGTCGACTCCCAGCTCTCTACCACTCCTAATGAATATGGCATTCACTTGCCCCTGATTCTGCTCAACATCACTCAGACTCTTCTTCAATGTATTTGTGATTTGACCAACTTGGGTCTCTAAATTCTGGATAGCTGAGTGCGTTGCTACCTTCGTTCAATAGCACTCTTATTTAGCTCAGAGATAGTCTTATCCATCTTCTCTAACATCAACTCAGTTGAGGTCTTCTGGGTATCCGAATTGCTTGATTGGTTATTCTGATGAAGGTGCGCATTCGGGTGTTGATAAGTCCCAGAATTGTTATTTCTGTTTTGATGGCTAGCTTGCTGATTATTGTTTCCTTGCTGCCCCTGATTCTGGTTCCATCCTTGATTGCTCCCCCAACTCTGATTCTGTCCCCACTTCTGATTATTCTGCTGTTGGTGGCCCTGTTGCTGATTGTTTTGATACATGCCCTGATTGGTATTTTGATAGGCATTCTGATTCAGGGGGTTCTGATTCCAAGATTGGTTATTTGGGCTTTGGTTCTACCTGAACTCTTGGTTCTGATTGTTATTGTTTCGATTCCAATTCTGCCCCTATCTTTGATTCCAACCTCGGCCCTGCTGGTTTTGATTCCAGTTACCCCCTGAATTCTGGTTCCTCTAATTGTTCCTAGAATTGTTGTTGTTCCAGCTTCCCTGGTTGTTATTGCCTTGGTTCCAATTTCCCCCAGAATTATTTCCGACACAGTTCACATCGTTCTGTTGGAAATCTTCTTCCATGCCACACCCCATTGATGGCTCATAATCTTGGTAGATCGGTGGAATTTGCCAATTTGGGTTGTTACCCCATAGGTTGTTCTGGTTCCATTGTCCCCCAGAATTTTATAGCTGACCAAATTGCGGATTCCTCCCGGAAACCTGCTGACTACCGCTATTTGAACTCAATGTCCCCAATCTGTTAAGCGCTGCAACTAGATCTTACATAACTGCCACTGGTTGTTGCTGAGATACATTTGCTACAGGTAGTTGTTGGGTTGGCTGTGGTATCTGTTGTGGTAATTTCTGAGGATAAGTCGTTCTGCTCGGTGTCATACAGAACTGAGCCAAGTGATTACTGCCACACAACTGACAAACCTGTTGTGCCTCTTTCTTTTTCTTCATCTCTGTCTGAAGTGCCAAAAACTCGTTATGTGCAGCCGTCTCTTTATCCAACTGCTCTTCAAGGGCCTTAACAGTTTGTTGTGGCTCTTTCGGGTTTTCTATCCCAAAACTGGAAACCCATTCATCATCCCTCTCGATAGCATCGTTAATATGTTGCATTGCTAGCTCGGGGTCAATTCTCGTCAAACCATTTCCACTAGTTGCATCTAAGAGATTTCTGTCTGACTTATCCAAGGATCTATAAATCTTTATAACCTACTCAACTATACTCAAATTGTGTGGAGGGCACTTCTTTAGCAATGCCCTAAACCGTTCAACTGTCTCTTTCATGGTTTATCCCTTTCGCCCACTGAAATTATGTACTTCTCGCTTTAAATCCTCAATCTTTGCTAGAGGAAAATATTTCTTCAGAAAACCATCGGCCACTTCGGCCCATGTAGATAATGAGGCGTTAGGAAGGGTGTTGAACCATGTTCTTGCAGCTCCCCTTAATGCAATTTGAAACATCATCAACTTGAGCGCCTCCTCGCTCACTCCGTTGTACTTCAGTGTTGAGATGATCTGCAGATAGTTGTCTAAGAATTCATTCAGGTCCTCATTCCGATGCCCGTAAAAAACTGCCTTCTCGCTGATCAGGTTGATGACATTCTGCTTCGGTTCCATGTTGTAGCATGGATAGCTGGGATTTTGATCGGATTATGTCCGGTCCCTTGATACGGGGTAACAACGTAATCCCTTGCCGATACAAACCCCTGATTTGCTTGTGGGTTGTTCTGATGTTCCTGATTCTGGACCAATAGAAGTTGTTGGTCATTCAGGTTATTATTCAGGTTCTTCTGATTCGCTTGCAGAAGCTGAATCTGTGCCATCTGTTGTTGAATTAACTGATACAACTGCCTTTGCAAATTGTCCTGGCCAGGCGGCTGTTGCTGATACTGACCACCCCCTGGTTGGTGTTGCTGTTGGCGAAGAGGGGGTGGGTTGTTATTTTGGAACTGACCACCCCCCACTTGACCATTTTGTCCATTCGGCTGCCTCTGACCATTTAACACATTATTTGGTTGGTCCTGTCTGTTTCTTCCATAGGATTCCTCTCGCGTGGAGGTGGGTTATTTAGAGTACCCAAACCCCCCATTTGAGATGTCCCATCATCATTCAACCGATCTCTACCATTGATTGTCATTTCTTCTTCCTCTGAAGAGAAGTCTGATGTTTCGTGTCCGTCCACGGTTTTTGGAACAGGAGCAAACAATCTTCTCCTCAACTGCCTTGCGTGCCTGTCGATTTCCGGATAATAAGGCACTAGAGGTGCCCCAGAGCTCCGGGTCATACACTGCAAGTCAAAACAAAACTACAAGAAAACAATAAAAACGACCTAAGCCCAAGCTTTCGGTCAACTTTTGTGATATCAAAGTATTGCCAATCCCCGGCAACGGCGCCAACTTGATAAGAGATTTTTTTGCAATCCAGTTAATCAAGTAAAAACTCGAAACCTTTGCAAAATCTACTTTCTAACCGGCAGTGGACCGGATCAATTGTAGGTAGTGCTTGAGGAGTCGGAGGTCGAACCCACAGAGATTGGCTTTGAGTACCACAGCTGACTTAGCACTCAGTTTAGGTCAACCAGAAAAATATGTCGTTATACTATTGCATAAAAGAAAAATTATACTGATCGGATTTCTTAACGATTAAAAGAGGTAGGTGTGTGTGATGGTGAACTAGGTGATCAAGCTAACTCAATTACGATTAAAGCAGGTTTCGTGATATGAATTATCGATTAGAACATTTTATTACGTGCTACACTACCTCCCGGTTCATCTCCCTAATGGCGTTTCATCCGTTTTCACATAATTCGGCCGTACGAAAGATTTAGCTACTCATTTTCGAATTGAAACAATCAACGGTACAGGAATTCATGATATAAACGATAAAAGAACAAGAAACTATACCCACTTTATTGAAAATTGATGAAGTACCAAAGTTGTGCTCACAAAGATCAAATCTTGACAATCGAAATGTAACGGATTGATGTTGTAATGTATCTAATGTAAAAGAGGATCTAAAAACGAGAACAATGATATATGGCACTTAATTCTACGCTTTCGGATGAAGGAAATCGCCTAAAAGAGGCTAAAACTATCTAAATTCGTAAAAGTCTGCAGAAGAAAACGTTTGAGGTGCCCTTTTATAGCCTAGGGCAAAATTCAGCGTATCCGTACGGATAACAGGCTATCCGTATGGATAGTTCTTGATTCTCCCGGTTATCCATACGGCTGAAAAGTTATCCGTACAGATAAATCTCTGATCACATCTTCCGTTTTGTGCTCCCAATTGTCTGTCCGTACGGCTGGCATTCTATCCGTCTGGATGGCTCTCTGCTGCTTCAGTCTATCCGTACGGATAAATGGATACCCGTACGGATAAGTCTCTGTTCAATATTTTTGCATCTATCTGAGAGTTGTCCGTACGGAAAGACGTTTGTCTGAACGGATAGATGCCTTAACTTCAAAAACTTCACTTTTTCCATACTTAGCCTTCGTTTCTGGCCTCGGACAGGTCTAAACTCATAAATCATTGTTTTCTAGGCTCTCGACTCACCCAAATCCTGCATAAACATGGAAACAACAAGCAAACGCATAACCCTGCAAACTACGTGTGCTCGGGAAATGAGTATAAAGTGCTAAAAGTAGGCCGAGTTTACGGAAAAACCGACAGTTACTAGCCGTGCAAAGAAAACCTCATTAATACTCATTATAGGGTCTAAACTCACCTGAAACATGCTAGAAACATGATAAGCATGGGTTAAACTGTACAGAAATGTACAGTAAAGTTGGTTCCTATCAAGACCTTTGGAGGACAACAAGCTGAACATACAGCTCCCAGAAAGCCAACTATGCCCTTTGAAAGGAAGGAGAAGAAAAAGAAGGAAGGGTATGTTGATCCTAAACTCCAGCTGGTTGCTGATTACTTTCAATGGAAGTTTGGCTATTACAAAAGACAAAAACCACATGCTGGGCCAATGACAGATTTCGAGGAATGGGCTTTTGAAAAGTTAGAGGTGGAAAACCTACTTAATCTGGTTGATACTTCTCTGTTGGAAATGAGGTTGATGGAACTCATTGAAGGAGAAAAGAAAGAAGGAGGTATCATGTTTAAGGATCCTAGGGATGCACCAGATAGTGATGATTCATCATCATCTGATTCAGATGATGATCATCCTGCACATCAAGGAGAAGCCAGTGGAACTGCATTGTCAACTGAACCAAGAGTAGAACAATCTAGGTGTCTTTGTCAAGTCTGCTGAGGGCCAACAAACTGATCATATGGATGAAGATCTGGAAGATCTTACTATAGATGATTTGGAGGCTCTAATCAATGATGGTATAAATTTTGGTGACAACAGTCTGGTTGGTACTTCTGATACATTCTTGGTTGTGGAGTCTGATGTGAATCCGAATGATCAGCAGTCTGGAAATTTGGATGAAGAGGCTGTCATTGAACACAGTGAGCCTGATTTCAGTTATGAAGATTCAGCTCAGTATCAGGAGTGGATTGATACTCAGGGCACTCTATCTAAATCTTCTGACACTCTACAGCAAATTACTGATGCCAGAGGATTTCTAGAGGAAAACATGGCTACTTTTCCTTTTATTTTTATGGAAGAGATGGTCCTACTCACTGAGGAACAAATAGTGATTGGACAGAGATTGGACATGGTGATGGGCTTTGAAGGATCACCACTACTTCTTGAGGAGGTTCAGGCTGCTGAGGAACAAACAACAACTGAACAAAGGTCGGAACTGGAGGTACAGGTTGCTGAGGATCAGACAGCACCTGGACAAAGGTTGGAACCTATTATGGGTTTGGAGGAAACCCCTGCTATTGTTGAAGTACAGGCTACTGAAGTAGAGCCTACTGGAGTAAAGGTTACTGAAGGAAAGGTTTGTCGTGCGGAGACTAGCGTCGTTAATGGGGATGAACAGCTACTGGACTATGACTTCAGTGATGAGGAGTTCCAAGTGCCTGAGGAAGAACTTGTCGCTGCAGAACCTCAACAAGCATATGTACCATTGTTTGAAGAAGAACCTATCTTGGAACCTCAACCAGCACAAGATCCCATTTTGGAAGATATTTTTGGTGCTATGGTTGAAGAAGGTCCTGACCCTGCTGGAAGGGATAGGAGTTGGGCCATGGTTGTCAGCAGACAAAGGGCACAGTACAATGTTGAAGAGCCTGCTGGTGATGTTGCTGGACATATGGCTGCAGGTATGGCTGGTGATGTTCCAGCACATGTTTTGGATGAGTTGAAGGCAGTCAGACATGACATTACACAGTTAAGAACTCAGCTTGACAGGGAAGAGCAAAGATTTGAAGATTTGATGAACCTGGTGGAAAATAGAGGGAGGACTACTGAAACAGTTGCTTCGAATATCACATCCACTCAGTTTGCTCTTGCTGATCTAACCAAAGATGTGAGAGGCATAAAACAAGGCAATACACTCAAGGATCAGTTCTTGAAAGAACAATTTGCATCCATTCACAAGAAGCTTGACTACCTTGCTGAGACACCCAAGCCTGTTGTGGCTGAACCTGCTGGAGCACCTCATTCTGCTGTATTGGATCCTAAGATTACTGAGAGGATAACTCTATTAGAGCAGACAATGGAAGGAAGGATCACAGCAGTTGACACAAGAACAGAAATTATGGAAGGTCAACTGAACAACTTAGTGATCACACTGGAGAGTGTTCATGGCTGTTGGATCGATAATGCGCAGTAAAACACTCTAGAAAGGGGGGTTGAATAGAGTGTAGTCAAATTTTAGCACTTTTTCGAGTTTCTCAAAAATTAATCAAGTTGGAGCAAATTACTACACAATTACTAATTAGTTGAACCGGAAGTTGTTTAACAAAATTCTTCGATTGTGTATTACTTAAGTGATCAAGAAGTTAAATTGGTGATTTATAAACGGTGTGAAAATAGTCTGATTAATATTAAATTCCAACAGATTCAAGTTATTTCTTTGATAAGACAATTTAGTGAATTAAGGTGCTGTTTCGGCACAAAAGGTCAACACAAAACATAAACTCAAGTTATAAATAAAAAATCAGAATTGATACAGGTTTACAGATTCAAATAAGATTACAGTTTGGAGTTCAAACAAAGGAATTGAAGAATGGTATATATGACTGATCAGAAACTGATCCTTAGATCAGTCAAGGGCACTGCTCAGACTGAAACATATCAGATGTACTTTAGTGATGATAAACACAAATAACTTTGAAGTTTATCAGCACTTAAATACAAACTTGATTTACACAGATTCGGTGAGCACAACAAGAGGGGACCGGACTAGACGGTCAACCGGTTCCAAAGATCGAACTAAGGGTCAGATTTGAGTTGCACCTCTGATCTGACTGTCAAGGTCAGTATTGGAACTGATCACAAATGATCAGTTGGTACAAACTGTGGCCAAAATAAAACTTAAGATAAAATCCTATTACAAGGTGTTCAATTGAAAGTTCAGATTTCTCAACAGATTTACAGGCTGCACAGATAAGCAGATTCAGCAAATAAGCACGGTAGAGGGGCAGAATTTTAGGATGTAAATCACAAGGATATACACACAGAAAATTCGAGAAAAGGAAAGAGTTGACCTTTACAGCTTCGAAGACTTCACAGTGAGTATCCTACGTTTCTTCGAGAAAATCAATGAGTAAATGCTTCGAATCATCACGATTTCCAGGTGCAAGCTTTCACCTTGAAGCCTTCCTAAATAGAAAATCATCACGTGGTTGCTTCTAAGGAAGAAATTTCTGGAGTCAAGCTTTCCTGAAATGATTTTGGTCACATGGTGGCTTGTTTCAACCAGAAATCATGGCCGGAGATCATTCGAATCACATAAGGCATGTGACAGAGACGATAAGAGAAGAGAAACGGTTTCACAGAAATATGGGGTGGCATTCAATAGACAGGATATGAAGAATCGGGCTTCATTGAATGAGATGATTGACAGAGAGAATTATGGAAGTAAAGAGGAGATGGCTGGAATGAGGGGTATTAGGTTTAGGGAATTCTTGTATAGGATATGAAGAGAGGAGGTTGGGCCGGATAAAAAATTTGGGCCAGGTAGATTATGGTCGGATAATAAATTAAGGCCAGAAAAAAAATATATACATATCAAACACATAATTAGTTTACTTAATTAAATAATTAATTTATAAAACTGATTTTGATTAATCTTATAAATTAAATTAATAATTAATCAAATAATTATAAGTTTAATTTAGGCCTGCAAAAGGAAAATTAAAAAGGATGCCATATGATGTAAGGTTTAACTTCATGGCAGTTAGTGATCGGGGTATTTTAGTAAAGACACATTTGAGAGTATTTTGGTAAATTAATCAAACTTACGTGAAACTGGGGCTCATAACTCAACATTCTCCCCCTTTTGATTAATTTTCAAAATACCTCGTACGCTCCCCCTTGATTACAGCTCCCCCTACATACTTACTTCTCCCCCTTAGTTTGAAAACTCACCAAAAGGAATCACAACGGTACCATATGTAGGTCACTACGCAACTTTTCAAACGAGGCCTGGGGTAAAGGCTTCGTGAAAATGTCAGCTACCTGATGCGTAGTTGGAACAAACTCAATAGATATCGTACCATTTTGCACGTGATCACGTATAAAATGATAACGGATGTCTATGTGTTTGGCTCGGGAGTGCAATACAGGATTGTTTGCAAGGTCTATTGCACTGGTACTATCGCAATAGACCGGAACACAATCTACAGACATGCCGAAGTCTGCTAACTGTTTTTTGAGCCAGAGGAGTTGAGCACAGAAATTGCTCAAGGCTACGTACTCAGCTTCAGTAGTGCTAAGGGCAACACTAGGTTGCTTCTTAGAGAACCAAGAGATGAGACCGTCCCCAAGTAATTGACAAGTACCACTAGTACTCTTCCGTTCAATACGACAGCCACCATAGTCGGCATCGCTGTAAGCGATAAGTGTAAGTGATGAATCTCGAGAGTACCAGAGACTCAATGTGGGTGTGTGCCTGAGATATCGGAAAACTTGCTTGACAGCTTTGTAATGCGATATCTTAGGATTAGATTGAAAACATGCACATAGACCTACGGCAAACTGTATGTCGGGTCTCGATACGGTCAGATATAGCAGAGAACCGATCATAGATTGATATAAGTGAGAGTCAAACGGCTCACCATCTTGATCAAGTGTAAGTTTGACTGACGAGCTCATAGGAGTCGTAGCAGGTTTCAACGTGTCAAACTTAAACTTGGTGAACATATCTCTGATATACTTAGTTTGACTTATGTGTGTGCCGGACTGTGTTTGCTTGATCTATAAGCCGAGGAAGAAACTTAACTCTCCCATGGCTGACATCTAAAATTGAGAGGACATCAAATTCTCAAACTCGGTGCATAAAGACGGGTCGGTAGAACCGAAGATAATGTCATTGACATAGACCTGGGCAACCAGGATGTCAGAGCCGGACTTCTTTAAGAATAAGGTGTTATCCACCCTACCCCTAACGAAGCCATTAGCTAAAAGCACTGATGACAGCTTATCGTACCATGCTCTAGGAGCTTGTTTGAGTCCGTAAAGTGCTTTCTTGAGACGGAAGCCATAATCATGATGGAGTGTATCCTCAAAGCCCGGGGGCTGTCGAACATACACCTCTTTATCGATAAGTCCGTTGAAGAAGGCACTTTTGACGTCCATTTGATGGAGCTTTATTCCTAAGCCAGATGCAAACGCAATTAAAAGTCGAATGGCTTCCAGCCGAGCAACTGGGGCGAAGGTCTCATCGTAATCGATGCCTTCCTGTTGGGTATAACCCTGGGCCACCAGCCGAGCCTTATTCCGAACGACTTTACCGTTTTCATCTAACTTGTTCTGAAGACCCATCGTGTGCCTACCAAGGTTTTACCCTTAGGCAGGGGAACAAGTTCTCAATCATCTTGCCTTTCAAATTGATGAAGCTCTTCTTGCATAGCTATAACCCACTCATTATCTAAGAGGGCTTCATCAACTTTCTTAGGTTCAATGTTAGAAACAAATGCATGCAAAGATGAGGGATAGAAAATAGACCTTCGGGTGTAGACTCCAGCAGTAGGGTCACCAATGATTAAGTTCGGGGTGTGATAACTTTCCCATCTGTGTTGTGAAGCACCACTATTCTCCTCTTGCATGTTCTCTTCGTTGGGAGCATCATTTGCTAAGATGTCATCCACAACGGGTGTTGTTGGTTCAACAGCTACTTCTTGTGCTACTTCCGTTCCAGGGGTTGTTTCATTTTGTGCGGGCGGAAGTAGTTCGAGCTCATCCTCCAAGTCCAACTTCTCTACACTTACTTGCTTATCTTTCATACTAGAGCACATGTTAGTCAAGGAAACAGACTCATGAAATGAAACATGTATGGACTCAAGAATGCATCGAGAAACTAGATTGTAGAATCTATAAGCCCATGAGGTCTTGGAATAACCAACGAATATGCATTCGATGGACTTGGATGCAAACTTATCCAAATTTCCCTTATCATTCAACACGAAACACTTGCATCCAAAAATGTGAAAGTAGTTAACTTTCGGTGGCCAATTTCTTAGGACTTCGTAGGGTGTCTTGTGAAATCTGTGTCTAATAGACACTCGATTAACAACATAACATGCACAAGCAACGGCCTCAGCCCATAGAAATCGAGGCACCTTGAACTCATTTAGCATGGTTCGAGCAGATTCTTGCAGTGTTTGGTTCTTACGCTCAACGACGCCATTTTGTTGTAGAGTTTGAGGAGCATAGAATTCGTGATGAATACCAAGGTACTCACAGAATTCTATGAGACTAGTATCCACGAATTCACCACCTCTGTCACTCCTGACAACTACAACAGATATATCAAAGGTATTTTGTAGTTGCTTCACGAGAGTAGAGAATGCCTGAGCACTATCACTCTTGTGAGTCAAAAAATGAGTCCATGTATATCTAGAATAGTCATCAATGAAGACAAGTGCGTAAGACTTTCCACTGAGACTTACTACTCTACTAGGACCAAACAAGTCAATATGCAACAATTCTAGGATGCGAGTGGAAGACACTTCATGTTTGGATCTGAATGAAGTTCTAGCTTGCTTACCATGTATACACGGCTCACAAGTGTCAAATTCATCCAGATCTAATGTTGGTATACCTCGTATGAGATTCTGTTTGCACAGCTTCTCAATAGTGGTAATACCAACATGAGATCTGGATGAATTTGACACTTGTGAGCCGTGTATACATGGTAAGCAAGTTAGAACTTCATTCAGATCCAAAACAGACAGTTCAGATTTCAAAGAATAAGGTTCAAACCAGATCAGATTGAGTAATACTTTCAGTCCAAGAAGGATAAAAATAAAGATATAACTATACAAATAAAAACCGAAGCTTACAGCAGGTTGAACAAACAAAACATATATCACACAACTATAAATTACAGAACACAATTCAGTATCAATATAAGGTTGATACAGGTATAGATTCGAGCACAAGTTACAGCACATTCAATTTAGCAACAACTTTGCAAGATCAGCAGGTTATAGAGCTTCAACTAAGCAGATGACAACAGGATCTCAAGGCAGTACTTTAGAGAAATAGAACTTCAGCCAAGGTTCTATATATATAGCATGTTTGATTCTCCAGAAAAGCAGGTGCAAGACAGATTTAATATGCACAGCAGATCAACAGATTCAACTAAGTTAAAGTCTCAGCAGTTTAGTGCAAAGCACGATAGCAGATTCAGCAATTATAAAAATGAGGGCCAGAAACACAGAAATCCAATCTCAAGGATATGGCACTGAGTTCCCAACAGTGTGTTATGGGGGTTATCAGACCAACACCAAGGTTGGTCAGTCAAACCAAAAGTGCAAAAATTCCAAGTGTGCAGTCTGTTCAAGTTTTGTTCTCAAGACTAAAATAGAGAACAGATCCTGACCACTTGATCAAAACACTTCTTGGTTTTCTGATAAACTTTGGAACAACTAGAGTCAAGTTTGTCAGTGAGGAGTTCAATCCACAGATTATTCAGAAATCAGTGATGAAACTTTGTACAAAGGCAGTGACTTGGCTTATCAAACCAATCACAATGAAACCACGACTTTCCGACGACATTAGTGGATTACACACAAAACGAGAAACTTTTCTAGCACGGACTCGGTCCAAACAACACAAAGAATAAAGCAAACAGATCTTTTAAGTACGCAACTAAGAAAACTCTAAAACAGGTAATCACACTGACCAATTTGGAGAGACTACAACAACGACGTTCTGCTCTTTTGTATGCCACAGAAAGCCCGAACTTGTATCTCCTACGGTTCTTGACTCAAAAATGACTTACCAACTCTAAGGGACTGACCACACTTTTCAAACAGACAAAGACTAGACTTTTGAGAGAAAATGTGGGATTGCTTGTGTTTTCAACTGGTGCAAGCTTTCACCTTGAAGCATTCCTAAATAGAAAATCATCACGTGGTTGCTTCTAAGGAAGAAATTTTCGGAGTCAAGCTTTCCTGAAATGATTTTGGTCACACGGTGGCTTATTTCAACCGGAAATCATGGCCGGAGATCATTCAAATCACATAAGGCATGTGACTGAGACGATTAGAGAAGAGAAACGGTTTCACCGAAATCTGGGGTGGCATTCAATAGACAGGATATGAAGAATCGGGCTTCATTGAATGAGATGATTGACAGAGAGAATTCTGGAAGTAAAGAGGAGACGGCTGGAATGAGGGGTAGGGTTAGGGAATTTTTGTATAGGATATGAAGAGAGGAGGTTGGGCCGGATAAAAAATTTGGGCCAGGTAGATTATGGTCGGATAATAAATTAGGGCCAGAAAAAAATATATACATATCAAACACATAATTTGTTTACTTAATTAAATAATTAATTTATAAAACTGATTTTGATTAATCTTATAAATTAAATTAATAATTAATCAAACAATTATAAGTTTAATTTAGGCAAAAGGAAAATTAAAAGGATGCCATATGATGTAAGGTTTAACTTCATGGCGGTTAGTGACCGGGGTATTTTAGTAAAGACGCATTTGAGGGTATTTTGGTAAATTAATCAAACTTACGTGCAACTGGGGCTCATAACTCAACAATGGCCGGCTGTCCCATTTTGTTGATGATGTCAATAAGGGGGAAGAGAGCCAAACAGCAGTAGCAAAAGAGGCTGCTAGGATTTTTGCTCAAAAGAAATGGGAAGCTGATACAAATGCATTCAGAGAACCTACACCTGGTAGACTTCAGCTGACTGATGACCTCTTCAAAGAATATAAGAAGCTATATTACAATAAGAGAAGTCCTTACCAGACAAGGGCTTTTATGAAGGGCTAAATTCCTTTTTGGGACGTAAATTCTGGGAAGCTAGAGTCAAAGCCTTAAGAGCTTTACACAGAGGTGGAAGAGGTGGTAGAGGTGGAAGAAGTCTACCTATTACATCAGCAAGAGAATCATTGGAGGAGTTCAAGCAATTGTACATGCGTCCAGGTTTTAGAGTACACCAAATCAATCTAACTCTACCTAAGGCATGGAAATGGTGGAAAGAAGTTAATCCTCATATTGATTTTTCCCTAATTTAAAATCAATGGATGAGAGAAATGGTCAGATACATAAGGGAATATCAAGAGCAATAAGAGAAAGAGAGACAAGAAAGAGAAAGGAGGAACTAGTTCAGCATACTTACATAATTCTTTATCTTTTGCTGAACCTAGTTTGTAATAATGAAGAACAAGTATGATTATAATGAGAATTGACTGAATTTGTTCTGTATTTTTGTTTTTATCCTTTTTGCCTTGTTGTAAGGAGGGTATTGGCATCATCACCAAAAAAAGGGAAATTGTTGGACATATTTTAAGTTTTAGTGATGAGTGCCAGACATGATGTTATAGAGCAAAGGCAAAAAGATATCTAGATCAAATGTATAGGCTTATTAGAGTTTGATCTCTGTATAGGTTTGATCAAACAAGCACTGTAAATGGTCAGCTGACTTTCATCAGCAGACCTGTCTAGGTCAGTAAGGTACCTGAGTCAGTAGACTAGTTTAGGAACCTACTGAAGACTGAAGGCTGAGGGTTGAAACTCAGTTATTGAAGGCTAAGGGATCAAACTTAGTATTTAAATTCAAGGATATGGAATCAAAATTTAGGGAAGTCTGTGATGACCTAAACTGATTACATATACCTTGTGTACAAGGTCTAAGTTCCATAAGTTAAGTGGTGATTGGAACTTAGTTATGTTCAAATTGGTGTAATCTAACTTCATAATAAAAAAATTAGATGAAGAGAATTCAGCTACAGTGTTTTCTAAACACAGCAACCTTAGATCAGCTGACTGATATGTATTTTAGCAGACTTATGCACACAGGAACCTGCTGAATGTAAAGCTCAATTTAATCAAAGGTTCATTGGAAGATTACAAGGAAAATGACAGATAACAACTCTTGATTTTGTCAACAAATCAATGGCTAAGATTAAAGGGACGTTGGAAAGATTCAGAGCTTTATCCAACGAATACAAGTCAAAGGGTGGACAGTCTGAAAACTGTCAAAAAGTAAACTGACAGTGTCAGTACTATGTACATGGATAGAATGCAAGTCATGAAAGGGACAAAACTGAAACGGCTATGTTTGAATTTCAAACATAAGTCACAGGATTCTCACCTATAAATAGAGGACTCCTGATTCAGATACAAGTGATGAACAATAAGATAATTTGCTTAAAGTTATCAAGTTTATTATCAAGAAAATCACCCTGCTGATCCTACTGAACTTAAAGCTACTGATCCAGTAAATTCTTCAATTGTAATCTTTTATCAAGCTACATCAAGTTTACACACTTGAAGACTTCAAGCTGCTGGTCATTTCATCCTGATCAAGCTGCTGAAATCTGAATCTTTTACTTGATTCAAACTTTCTTTTACAAGAAATCTACTGAAGACAGAGAAGCACTTAAGTGTCACGAACTGTTGTATGTGGTGGAGCTGGTCAAGAGGCAATCCCACCTTTAAAGGACCAGTGGAAGACTTTGGAACAGCAATCCTACCTGTTCCAAGTGTTCAGTTTGTCAAGCCATAGTTATTGGTGAAGGACAAACAACTTAGGGATTTTTGTAAATACAACCTCAAAGATCTCTAGTGAATTACCTCCAACATCACAGGAGCAGAATGGACTGACAGGATTACACCACCTGGAACCACTATAAAATCTTCCTACTTACTTTCTGCATTTACATTCTGCATTTAGTATAATTAGCACATCAACCTACTGAAATTAGCAACTGAATCACACACTTACACTACAGAGTATCTAATACTTCGTATCATATGTTAACAACAAGTAATAAGGCTTAACTTGAATATATTCCGCTGCAACAAATTCAGTAAAATCAACGGTCGACGACTACGAGCCGTCATCGACTATCGATTGGTCGGCGGAGACAACCGACCGGTCCAAGCGGGCTTACCGAACTTGCTGAGTTTGTTAACTCCAAAAAAAAATTTTAAGTGTTAAGATTATTCACCCCCCCCCCCTCTAAACTTAACCAAAGCCTTTTCAAGAGACCGACAAATACAATCTAGTTATGAGATTGTGAAGGCTGATAAAGAAGCTCTTCAAACAGAAGTTGAAAGGTTAAAAGCTGAATTAAGAAGTCTCAAAGGAAAAGGAAAAGGATGTTGAACATAATCAACATAAGTATGCCGTACATTCAGTAGCTGTTGAATTTGCTGAACAATCTAGTTCCACTACTGCATTCAAATCTGGAAAGCCTTATGGTGACAGAACAGGCCTTGGATTTGGAACTCAGCAATCTACTAAGAGTGGATCCAGTAAGGTTACTGAACCTAGTACCAGAATTGGTCCTATGTTTGTACCTACACAAGATCCAACTCCCAAAAAGGTCACTGAGGTAGTAAAGCCTACTGAGAAGTCTTCAAAGAAGCAAAATCAGAAGTCAAAAAGGTCAACAGTACCTAACAAAAAGGGTAAATCCAAAAATACGACTGTTGGACCTTCTAGATTTACTGATAGCAGACCTGCTGCTAAGTCTACTGGACCACAAAAGGGCAAAAATTAGAAGTATTCCAAGGATAAGAATCCTAAATCTAAAAATGTTAATCATTATGGGGATACTTATCTCAGGGGGAAAGGTAGATTGTTCCCTACTGATGATGACTGGAATATTCCTAACCTTACTGCTAGAAACAATAGTTATAACCATAATGCTAGGGTAAAACCTCAGCAATGGAATCAACAGAGGACTCAGTAGAGGACTTATTCAAGACCTCAGCAGGGACCTCAGCAGACTCCATATTACAGAGCTGCTCCTAACAGACAGCAAACCTATGGTTATGCTAGTGCTTCTAACAATAGAAATCACTTCAAACAGCATTATGTACCAAAAGGCCAGAAAGCATATGTGAATCCTACTCAACCAAATGTTAGATTTTATGGAAGTGTGGAATACACATATGAACAAAAGTATAATACTTTTCAAAGAAGACCTTATGGAAATATGTGATGTCTGTCAGCAAGGTAATCAAACCAAGTCTAGCTTCAAGTCAAAGACTAAACAATCAACAAAAAGAGTTTTGGAGCTAATACACATGGATTTATATCGACCAGTGACACCAACAAGTGTAACAGGAAAGAAGTACACTCTGGTAGTTGTGGATGATTATTCAAGATACACTTGGGTAGTATTCATGAACAAGAAAAGCGAAACACTTCAAAAGATGCCTGAACTTTTGAAGAGATTGCAAAATGAGAAAAGTTTGACAGTAGTGAAGATCAGATCAGACAAGGGTATTGAGTTTCTCAATAAAGTCATAAGAGAATATTCTGAGCAAAATAGTGTGCTGCATCAATTAGTTGTTGCTGGTACACCTTAGCAAAATGGGGTTGCTGAGAGAAGAAACAGGACCTTGAAAGAAGCAGGAAGGACTATGATTTGTGAAGCATTATTACTTGAAAGATATTGGGCTAAAGCAATCAATACAGCATGCTATACACAAAATAGGACCTCAGTAAACAAGAAGCTGCTGAAGACACTTTATGAGATTTGGAATGAAAGGAAACCAAATATATCCTATTTCCATCCATTTGGAAGCAAATGTTTTATTTTGAATCATAAGGAGCAATTGAAAACATTCCAACCAAAATCAGATGAAGAAATCTTCTTGGGATACTCTTCTGTCAACAAGGCATTCAGGGTACTGAACAAAAGGACATTGAAACATTAAGAATCAGTCATGTAGTATTTGATGAACCCAAGTTCACTGGAATGGAAGATGAAGTTTCAGAACATGCTGAAAATCTCCAAGTCATTGATCCAGAATGTGTTGATGTTTTGGAAAGGATAAATGACTTACAAGTTTCTGACTCTGCCCCTGCTGAAGAACCTGATGGTAACACTACTGATGCAACAACTGAAGCAGTTCAAGGATCTGCTGAACCCCCTACTGAAGAAATAGCAGACCCTACTGAAGATGAAGCTCCTGTAAATCAAACTAATCATGATTTACAATGGTTAAAAGGCCACCCTGCTGAGCAAGTTATTGGGAACATACATCAAGGTGTAAGAACTAGAAGACAATTGGAAGCAATGTTTACTTGCTTTCTATCTCAAATGGAGCCTAAATTTGTTGAAGAAGCTAATCTGATCCAGATTGGATAATTTCTATGCAAGAAGAATTGAATGAATTTGAATGAAATCATGTTTGGACACTAGTGGAAAAGCCTAGTCATGCAATTATAATTGGAACAAAATGGGTATTCAGAAACAAATTGGATGAATCTAGTACCATTGTAAGGAATAAGGCCAGACTAGTGGGAAAAGGTTATTCTCAAGCTGAAGGGATATATTTTGATGAGACCTATGCCGCAGTTGCAAGACTGGAAGCTAAAAGGTTATTTTTGGCATATGCTGCTTACAAAAACTTCAAGGTATACTAGATGGATGTCAAGAGTGCATTTTTAAATGGCATTTTAGAAGAAGAGGTTTATGTTCAGCAACCTCCTGGTTTTGAAGTTAAAGATCAAGAAGATAAAGTGCACAGACTTAACAAGGCACTTTATGGTTTGAAACAAGCACCAAGAGCAAGGTACGAAACCCTATCTCAATTCTTGGTGGACAATGGTTTTACCAAAGGTACCATTGACAAGACTCTTTCCAGAATCAATGAAGGGGACAACACCTTGCTGGTACAAATTTTTGTTGATGACATAATTTTTGGTTCTGAAAATGAATTGCTATGTGAAAAATTTGCTAATCTCATGAAAAGTAAATTCCAAATGAGTATGATGGGAGAAACGAACTACTTCTTGGGATTACAAGTCAAACAAATGAGAGATGGAATCTTCATTCATCAAACAAAATATACCAAGGAGTAGCTGAAGAAGTTTGGCATGGAAAATAGCACCAAGGTATCAACTCCTATGGGTACTAACATCAGATTGGATGAAGATAAAGAAGGCAAAGATGTTGATCAGACTTTATACAGAAGGATGATAGGTAGTCTGCCGTACATCACTACTAGCAGACCTGATATATCCTTTGCTGTAGGTGTTTGTGCAATATTTCAATCTAAACCTAAGGAAATTCACTTAGCTGCAGTTAAAAGAATTCTTAAGTATCTAAAAGAGACTTTAGGAGTAGGGATATGGTATTCAAAGGATGGAAGCTTCAAAGTCATATCCCACTCAGATTCTGATTATGCTGGTTGCAAGATTGATAGAAAAAACACTATAGGAACCTGTCAGTTGATGGGAAATAGACTGGTTTCCTGGTTCAGTAAGATTCCTGATCCAATATATCAACTTCCACTACTAAAGCTGAATACATTGCTGCTGGAAGTTGTTGTGCACAAATACTATGGTTTAGACAACAGTTAAGGGATTATGGAATTGGGGAAAGAGAAATTCCTATAATTTGTGACAACACAAGTGCAATAGAAATCACTGAAAATCCTGTATTGCACTCAAGAACCAAGCACATTGATGTGAGACATCATTTTATAAGAGATCATGTTGAAAAAAAAAGATGTAGTGGTTCTCTATATCCCTACTGAAGATCAACTTGCTATATATTTACCAAACCATTGGATAGTGAAAGATTTGCTATGTTAAGAACTAAACTTGGCATAATAAAAGTTGACTGATACTCAAACAATCAGCAGTGTACTGGAATTCACCAAGGGGATTAGTCTTTGCTATGTTGGGTGAGCTCACTTAGCAGACTAGTCATTGGTATCAACAATTCCATGTACTTAAATGAGTTTGGACAATTGAGCAAATGAAGTTGCCAAGGGGATTGTTCTTTGTCCTGTTGGGTGAGCTCACTTGACAGATCAGTCATTGGTATTAAACCTCATCTTGTATTATCAGTTGAGCAAAACAAGTGCGTATGAAGATCAGTAGAGTAACCATGTCAGTAGGCTGCTAAACCATTCTTGTCAGCAGGCTGCTAATCCAAGTTTACTGAAGATTAAGTCTGCTGGAGTATACGTTACAAGACAGTCAAACTTAAATGAAGGTCAACAGTAATGGGATATTATTCTTATCTTTATAACTGCGGTTACAAATATCCAACGGTTACAACTCTTTATGTGATCAATTAGTGGGTCACGTGGCAACATCACATTCATTCCAACTTTAATCGTGGTTAAATGCTATAGTACGTGTATAGTTTCTGACAGTTACTACCCACTACTTTTCTCTATGTATATAGATATATACACAGAGACATTACACACAAACTCAGATCGATTTTCTCTAAAGTACATACTGTGTGAACACATATTTGAAAGATTTCTTCTTCATCTTTTTCATTTACAATGGCGGATAAAGGTGATATTCATATTGGAACGAGCCAAAGTGTTAGAGGGTTCATTGTTGATGATAACAAGACAGAGTGGCTGTCAATATTGGTAGAAGAATCAGGAGATATGAAAGATTAGAGGATGTTCTTAATCTGAGATTGGAAAGCATCTATTATACTAATGTTACAAATTTCTGGAGAAATATAGTGACTAAAGATGATAGAGAGGCATTCACTACCACTATCGATTACCAGGAGATTGAGATTTCTTCAAACCTGCTGAGGGAAGTGTTCGGATTTGGAACTAGTAATGGTGCTCCTACCAATCCTAAATCAATGGGGCTGTCAAGATTGGAGTTTGTTGATACAATAAAGACCAACAATTTTATTAAGTCAACACTGAGTATCAATGTGAAGCACATCAAAATGTAGTATAATCTGCTGAGTAAGATTATTGCCAAAAACATTCTTGGTTTCAGTGGATGTCTTGACACATTGTCTGGACCCAAGATTGACTTGCTGATAATTATATGCAAGAGTATGAAGTTTGATTGGCAGGATTCTTTGTACAATACATGAAGAAAGTGATAACAGAGGACAGAGATGGGACAAGGAAGTCCAAGACACTGCCTTTGGGTTTGATGGTGCAGGCCATACTCACCCATTTGAAGATTGCTGATGTGGCACCGGAAAATATCAACAAGTCCACATATAAAAAGGAAATCAATTATCACATCCCTGGTTTGGATGATGATGAGGATTTGGATACTGAAAGGACAGAGAGTGACAGTGATGGAGATGATGATGCTGGTGGTGAGCAGGTTAAACAAGTTGCACAACCTGCTACACCTAAAAAGGCTGCTAAGAAGCGAAAGGCTGCTGATACAAGGAAGATTACTGAGTTGTTAAAGCCTAAGAAGACAAGGCAGCAATCAGTAGATCCTGCTGAATCTACTGAGGTTCCAGTTAATGTTGAGGCTGCTGAGCCTGCTGGAACTACAAAGAAAACTGCTGTTGAGGTTTTGAGAGAGCATTTAAAAGAAGATTCAAGGAAGAGAAAAGCTGCTGAAATTGAAGAACAACCTGCAAAGAGGATGAAGGAGATTGTGAAAAAGAAAAAGCATGGAAAAGGAAAAGAATGTTTTGGAGGCCTAAAAGGAAGCTGAAAGTGTTGTTGAGGAAGCACCTGTACAAGGTGATGAGCCTACAGAGGCTAGAGAGGTTTTTGTTGAACAACAAGCTGTAGAATCACAGCAGATTGCTGAATTTGGCCCTGCTGTGAAAATTGTTGAACCTGTTCCTGACCCTGCTATGGAAGCTACAACTCAGGGGGAAGAACACACTGCTGCAGACCTTGCTAATGTGCAAATGATTCAGGGAAACCTAGTGTGGAATAGTTGGAGGTAGTAGGGACAAATGTACCATCTAAAGAACCTACTGACCTATTTGTATATGCTATAGATACATTGGCCCATCATGTTGAAGCCTTTGGGGGACAACAAGCTGAACAATCTACTCCAAAGAAGCCAACAATGCCTTTTGAAAGAAAAGAGAAGAAATCAATAAAAGAAAAAGTAGATCCCAACATCATGAAAATTCAGGACTACTTTGCTTGGAAATTTGGTTTTTATAAGAGATAGAAATCAGCTGCAGAGCCAATGACTGACTTTGAAGATTCGTCATTTAATAAGTTTGGTGTGGAGAACTTACTTGGTTTGATTGATACATATGAGTTACAAGTAAGGCTGCTGGATCTCAGTGAAAGTGACAAACAGAGTGCAAGCATCAAGATCATTGAAGCACACTCTGGACCTGATGATGATGATGATACATCATCCTCTGATTCTGATGATGATCACCCTTCTTTCCTAGGCCAACCTAATGGCACTACATTGGAAAGACCTACTGAGGATGTATGACAAGGATCTAAAGACACATCTGAAGATCAATCTGCTGATGTTGGCAAGTCTGTTGATGGTCAGCAAACTGATTACATGGATGAAGATATGGAGGATATGACCATGGATGATCTAGAAGCCTTAATAAATGATGAGGCTACTCTGGGGGATAACAGGCTGATCAGTATGTCTGACACCTTGTTATTTGTGGAGTCTGATGTAAATCCTGAGGTTCAGTAGGCTGACTTATTAAATGAAGAGATGAGAGCTATTTTCAATGAAGATTACTGTAGCAACATCTTTGGAAGAGGCCATCATATTTATTCTTGATGATGTTGTTGTATTTGAAGAAGCTACTGAAAGTTCAGAAGATTCAGCTCAGTATCAGGAGTGGTTTGACACTCAAGAAACCTTGCCACAAGTTGCAGATCAGTTGCAAAAGGTTGCTGTTGCAAGAGGAGTATTAGTGGAAAATGATGCTATATTCCATCAAGCTCTTGTTGAAGACGTGGTTTAGGTTGCTGAGTTACAAACAGCACATGAATACAGGTTGGAACAGGTGGTTCAGGCTGCTGAGGATCAGACAGCATCTGGACAAAGGTTGAAACCCCCTGCAAATATTGTGGAGAAGACTGTTGTAGTACAGGTCATTGAAGTGGAGTCTACTGAAGGTAAAAATAGACAGCAGACTGTTGTTGATGATGATGAACAGCTGTTTGCCTATGACTTCAGTGATGAGGAATTCCAAGTGCCTGATGAAGAAGAACATGTCTTGGAACCTCCACCTACACAAGATCTTATCTTGGAAGATATCTTTGGAGATATGGTTGAAGAAGGTCCTGACCCTGCTAGATGGGATAGGACTTGGGCCATGGTTGTCAGCACACAGAGGGCAAACTACAATGTTGAAAAACCTGCTGATGATGTTGCTGGACATATGGCTGGAGATGTGGCTGGTGCAGTACCAACACATGTTTTGAATGAATTGAAAGCTGTGAGGGATGATATCACACAGCTGAGAGCTCAGTTGAATAGACAAGAACAGAGATTTGAAGACTTGGTCAATCTGGTGGAAAATAGAGGGAGAACCACTGAAACGGTTGCATCCAACATCACTTCCACTCAGTATGCACTTGCGGAATTGACCAAAGATGTGAGAGGCATAAAACAAGGCAATACCCACATAGATAAAATTTTGAATGAACAATTTGCCTCTTTATACAAAAATCTTGACAAACTTACTGACATATCCAAGCCTGCTGAAGTTCAACCTGCTGCAACACCTCAACCTGCTGCATTGGATCCTAAGGTTACTGAGAGGTTAAATCTGCTGGAACAGACTATGAAAGGTAGGATCACTGCAGTTGACACAAGGACAAAGATAATGTAATGTCAACTTGCTAACTTAGTGATCACACAGGAGAGTGTGGTCTACTATCCCGGTTTATTGATGGTGTCAATAAGGGGGAAGAGGGCATTACAGCAGAAGCAAAGGAAGCTGCAAGGATCTTTGCAAAGAAGAAATGGGAGAATGATACTAATGAGCTCGAAACCTGTACCTGGCAGGATTCAGCTAACTGATGACCTCCTACAAGAATATAAGCAGCTATACTATGGAAAGAAAAGACCTTATAATCGCATAGGATATTTTGAGGGTCTGGATTCCTTTTGGGAAAGAAGCTTTGGGAAACAAGGGTCAAAGCTATGAGAGCTTCTACTAGAGGTGGCAGAGGAGGCAGAGGTGGAAGAGGTAGACTGGGAACTGTTCAATCAGCAAGGAATTCACTGGATGAATTCAAACACTTCTACATGGGATAGGGCTTCAATGTTCACAACATAAGATTAACTCTACCCGAAGCCTGGAAGTGGTGGAAAGATTTGAATCATTGGGTTGACATTTCCCCAATTGAATACCAATGGATGCAGGATGTTGTCAAAGAAATGAAGGAGTTTTATGAGAAGAATGAGCAAGACAAAGACAGGACTAGATCAGCATACTTACACTGTTTATTTCATTCTGCTGATTCTAGTTTGTAATAATGTTGAAAAAATATGATTATAATAAGAAATGACTGAATTTGTTTTATCTTTGTTTTTATCTGTTTGCTTTGCTGTAAGGAGGGTATTGGCATCATCACTAAAAAGGGGGAAATTGTTGGACTTATTTTAAGTTTTAATGATGAGTGCCAGACTAGCTGTTATAGAGCAAAGGCAAAAAGATGCCCAGATCAAATGTATAGGTTTATTAGAGTTTGATCTTTGTATAGGTTTGATCAAACAAGCATTGTAACTAGGTCAGCTGACTTTATCAGCAGACCTCTCTAGGTCGGTAAGGTAACTAGGCCAGTAGACTATTTAAGAACCTGCTGAAGACTGAAGGCTGAGGGTACAAACTCAGTTATTGAAGGCTAAGGGATCAAACTTAGTATTTAAAGTCAAGGATATGGAATCAGAATTTAGGGAAGTCTGTGATGACCTAAACTGATTATATATACCTTGTGTACAAGGACTAAGTTATATATGTTAAGTGGTGTTTGGAACTTAGTTATGTTCAAAATGGTGTACTCTAACTTCATAATAAAAAGTTAGATGAAAATCAGTCAGCTGAAGTGTTTTATAAACACAGCTGACTGATATGCACATTAGCAGACTAATATACACAAGTATCTTTTGAGTATATATCTAAATTTAATCAAGATTACATTGGAAGTTTACAAGGATAAGGATGAATTTCATGCCTTGATATTGTCAACAAAACAATGGCTAAGATTAAAAGAACGTTGGAAAGATTCAGAGGATTAAACAATGGACACAAGTGAAAGGGTGACAGACTGGAAACTGACAGAAAGTAAACTGACAGTGTCAGTACTATGTACAAAGACAGAATGCAAGTCAAGATGGGGACAAATCTAAAACGGCTATGTTTGAATTTCAAACATAAGTCACAGGATTCCAACCTATAAATAGAGGACTCCTGATTCAGATACAGATGATGAAAAATAACAATCTATTCTGAGCTATCAAGAATTTTATCAAGAAATTCACCCTGCTGACATACACAGAACTTAACTGACTGATCAAGAAAATTATTCAAGTGTAACCTGCTACCAAGCTACATCAAGTTCACACACTTGAAGACTATAAGCTGCTGATCATTTCATCCTGATCAAGCTGCTGACTTTTAAATCATTCATTTGATTCAAACTTTATTTTACAAGAAAGTTGTTGAAGACAGTGAAGCACTTAGGTGTCAAGAACTATTGTTTGTGGTGGAGCTGGTGAAGAGGCAGTCCTACCCTTCAAGGAACAGTGGAATACTTTGGAGCAGCAATCCTACATGTTTAAAATATTCAGTTTGTGAAGCCATAGCAATTGGTGAAGGACAGACAGCTTAGGGATTTTTGTAACTGCAACCTCAAAGATCTCTAGTGAATTTCCTCCAACATCACAGGAGAAGAGTGGACTGACTGGATTACACCACCTGGAACCACTATAAAATATGCCTACTTACTTTCTGCATTTAGTATATTGATCACATCAACTTACTGAAACTAGCAACTGAATCACACACTTACACTACTGAGTATCTAATACTTAGTATCATCTTTTTAACAACAAGTAATAAGGCTTAATTTGAATATATTCCGTTGCAACAAATTCAGTGATATCTACTGTCAGCAGACTACGAGCAGTCAGCAGGCTACTGACCTTGCTGAGTTTGTTAACTCCAAAAAGTTTTAAGTGTTAAGTTTATTCACCCCCCCCCCCCCCCTCTAAACTTAACCAATACATTTTCAAGAGACCAACACTAATGACATTATATTCATTATTTTTAATTTATCGATTATTTAAAAAATCTCTTGTGTAGTCACTACACAGTGAAAATTCACTAAAAGAATTTTATAGTCCTAATATCATAAGGATAAAATTTTAGGATAGTAGAATTTTATCTCAATAATTTGAAAACATTAAATCTTGAAAAGCAATCACCAACTTATCAGTATTAAACCCTGGCTGAGCTTTAGCCGAGTTCACCGAACGGTATAGGGATTGGCTAAGCCGACCCGTCCTCTTCGTTGGTTCATATACGACTGCTGGATGAATCAGGATAAGGCCATTGAGCCAAAACTCGCCGGATAGCTTGACCTTGCCGGACCCCCGATGCTAACGTCGCACGTGTGCGGGTGCTGGGTTGAAAATCGGCCTAAGGTTGCCCTATTGAGCCTCAGCTCGCCGGATAGCTTGACCTTGCCGGACCCCCGTGGCTAACCTCGCGCTTGGACGGACAAGTCGAGTCGAGCCGAAGCCCTGTTGACGGCCCGAACCAATTTTCGAACCATTTGCTCAGTTGGTGTCCAACTTTTCCGGATTTTCCAATTTTTCAATTATTAAAATTCTTTTATGTAGTCACTACATAATTAAAATCCACGAATGATTTTTAGATCCCAAAAATAAATTTACCGAGTAAATTTTATTTTATCATGTGAATTTTATATCCCGATAAAATTCCGTTTCCTATAATTAATTTAATTTATTTTTTATCTAAATTAATTATCGTGTTGATACATGTCTAATTAATTTCAATATTAATTATCTACATGTATGCATATGTTAGGAGTGGAATTCATTAATATGATACATGTCATGGCATGGTTATATCACATAAATTATCTAACATGAAAATAAATGCGTAAAAGTAAACCACTGAGATGGACCGTTGATACCCCCGTATATAATCTATAAATTAACAAATAAACCCTAAATTATTGCGCAGCCACCGACTGGTATAAGAATTTTCTGCTCCAAATCTTCAATAAAAATCCTTCTAGCTTAGTTGGTTGAAGCTCCTTCTTTCTTCATCACCACCCAAGTTCGATTCCCCGCTCCCTTTTGTTTTATTTCGTTTTTTTTTCATAATTTTTTTTTCCGTAAATAAAAAAAATACAAGAGAAAAAAAAATAGAATTCGAAATATTGATACAGCCAAGAGGATTCGAACTCAGGTCTTCTATTTTGTGATTTAGTGTCTTCACCAATGTGTTGTTGCTCTTCTTCTTCACAGCTTGATCCGATTTAATTAAATATGGTGCAGCCGAAAATAAATAAATTCTAAAGTGCAGAAAATTAATTGTAAAAATAAATTACATGACATCCTATACCCAAAAAACCGGGTTTACAATTGATCTAACGTTAACAGGTACCAACCCAAATCCATCTCGTCAACCAAACATTCAATCGCATAATTAAAATTAAAAGATGCAATTTTTATTCTATTACACTCCTTATTAATTAATTATGCAATCATGATCGCAAAATCGCTTTAACCTTGCTCTGATACCACATGCTGGATATACAGAAACCCGAATCCGGATCCGATCCACGATTGGATCGTCAGATCTGATTCACACACCGATAGAGACACTCGATCATGCACAGCGGAAGCTACGAATTAAATTCGCATGCGATTTTACCACGATTTTAATTCACATAATTAATTAACAATCTACAAGAAGATTAGTAGATTTACCTCAACAGAAAGGAAGATATAGTTGACCAAAGGGAGATGCCGTAGTCTTCCGGATTGTATCTCCTAGCGACGACTGGTGAAAGTCGATCCTCGCCGTAGAACCTCCTCGAATATGCACAAGAAAAACCCTAGGTTTTTCTTCTCTTAATGACAAAGGCAAGAAACTAATTTTTATTCCTTTTTATTTAGATATGGCGCAATTTTATGTTGTGTAATTGTGCTGGGAGGAACTCTCTTTATATAGGAAAATAACTAGTCAAGAGAGTTATCATTTTCACACCACAATTACCTATTCCCACAAGGAAAAGTTATTTGCCAAAAGATAAGAGATAATTACCAAAAAATAAATCTCTTATTTTCCCATTAATTATCCAACAAATAGATAATTAATTAATTACACATGTGACATAATCTAGAAAAATTTATTCTCCTAATTTATCACAATAAGTGGCGCCATTTAGTCATTAAATTTAATATAAAATGTTTTTTCTATTTTACATATTATTTTCTAAATAAATAATATTGCATATTCATTAAATAGACCAACTATTTAATTTATTCTCGAGGTTCCATAAAACGAGAAAACACTCGCGTGTTAGGAGCCAACCCGGGGACCATGGACCTATAACCAGTGGCTACAATAAAATGAATAAAATATTCATCGAACAGAATATTTCTACTCAACTCATTAATTCCGGAACTACGCCACCATAAATCCGAAACTAAACTCTATCGATTATAGATATAACTTATTCTCAAAACGTCGTGTCGAGTCGGTAAGTGTCCATTGATATAATCATTACATATAAACTAACCCTCCATAGACTATCTGTAAGGAAGTAGGATTATTTCCGTAAACCTTCTTCAATACATCTTATCCTTATTTATCATTAACCCACTAGTGATCAATTAGTTCATAACCAATACGAACTCCGCGGATCGATCAGTTTCTAGGATCAACAAAAAAGGGGATTGTCTTTCTACTTCCCGCATGAAGGAATGGATTCCATATCTGTGAGACACACACTTCTCACTCATTCTAGAATAGTGCCAACGTGAAAGTGATTCGGACCGCACCTCTTAGAGATCATTAACGATCACATCAAACCCTATCCTGAAACCAGTAGGAGTATGAAATCACTTCAGGATTAAGGTTAATCCATTTATGATCATCTTGTGATTTAATAAGATTTCTCAATCACGGAATTAAATGAGAAACCCAGATTAAATCGGTCCAGTCCTATATGACTACATCATATATAAATGACCCACTTAGACAACCAATGTCGACGGTCCGGATAAGACGGTCACACCATAAAGTGTTCTGGGCGCATTAATGGTGGTTTAATCAATAGACCCCAGACTTTGATTAAGTTAACCACGGACTCACATTTCAAGTGTATCACCATAAACTTAATCCTCATGTGTGACACACACTAAGTTATATGGTTACATATGATACGACTTGGGGTTTTCAGCAGTGTATAATATATAAGCACGAAGCAAAGAATAAGATGGGAATAAATCAGTCATTTATTAATTAGAAAAACAATTACAGAAATTGTCTTTCAGGTGCTATTTCCAACAGTTTCATCAAAGTCTATCCCTTCAGATTGTGAATAACCTTTTGCTATTAGTCTGGCTTTATTTCTGAAAATATTTCCATCTTCATCGAGCTTGTTTCTGAAAACCCTTTTAGTTCCGATTATGTTGACATGATCAGGCTTTTCTACTAAATCGCAAACTTGATTTCTCTCAAATTCGTTGAGTTCTTCTTGCATAGCCAAAATCCAATCTGGATCGTTTAAGGCTTCTTCAATTTCTTTAGGTTCAGACTGAGATAGAAAGCAAGCTATCAGAGCATCTAGCTGAAGTCTTGTCCGAACACCTGCTTGGAAATCACCTATCACTTGTTCTTCAGGGTGATCTCTCATCCATTGATGTACTGGGGGTTCATCAGAGGGTCTGTATTTTGTTGAACTGGTTCTTCTTGAGCTTGATCATTTCCAGTTGGATCAGTTTCTTCTTGTTGTTGTTCAGTTGCAGATTCTGTTACTTGAAACTGAGGCTAATCCTGATCTGTAGAATCTGAAATCCTTAATCTTCCAATATCAATAAAAACTGATTCTGGAGTCTTGTCTGACTGAGGCTGAGAAACTGGTTCTTCCATGGCTTCAATTGTGTCTCCACTAAATTTTGGTTCATCAAAAACCACATGTATTGATTCTTCATGCTTGAGCATTCATTTGTTTAACACTCTGAAAGCTTTACTGACAATTGAGTAACCTAGAAATATTCCTTCGTCAGCTTTGGCCTGAAAAACCTTGAGCTGATCCTTTCCATTATTATGAACAAAGCACTTGCTTCCAAAGGCATGAAAATATGATACATTTAGTTTTCTTCCATTCCAAATCTCATAAGGTGTCTTTTCATATCTCTTGTTCATGAGAGATCAATTTTGAGTATAGCAAACTGTATTTACAGCTTCTGGCCAATATCTTTCTAGCAGTTTAAATTCACAAATCATTGTCCTTCCAGCTTTTTTGAGTGTTCTATTCCTCCTTTCAGCTACTCCATACTGTTGAGGTGTTGCTGTAGCTGCAAGCTGGTGTAGTACTCCGTTTTCTCCACAATACTCAATGATTATGTTGTTGAGAAATTCTATTCCTTTGTCAGATCTAATCTTGACTACTGTAACACTTTTCTGATTTTGGAGTCTCTTGAGAAGTTCTGTCAGTTGTTGCTTAGTTTCACTTTTCATGGTCATGAAGATAACCCACGTATATCTTGAAAAGTCATCAACCACCACCAAAGTGTATTTCTTTCCACTAACACTGATTGGTGTGATTGGTCCAAATAAGTCCATATGCATCAGTTCTAAAACTCTGGTTGTTGAATGCCGAGACTTAGTCTTGAAACTTGCTTTAGTTTGCCTTCATTGCTGACATGCATCACACAAGCTGTCTTTCTTGTATGTCATCTCTGATAGTCCAATCACCAAGTTCTTCTTGACTAACAAGTTGATATCATCAAAATTTCGGTGACTCAGTTTTTTGTGCCACAACCAACTGAGTTCTGACTTGGTGTGCAAATTAAACAGGTTTTTGAAACTATTGTAGACCAATCTACAACATACATGTTCTCTTCCCATCTTCCGGCAAGAACTAACTGGAAAGCTATTTCGCTGACAACAATGCAATACTCCTTATCAAAGGTAACTTTGTACCACATATCGCCTAATTGACTTGTGCTGAGTAGATTGTAGTGAAGTCATTCCACGTAAGATACATTCTTGTTTGTGAGTCCATTTCTGATTAAATTTCCATAACCTTTTGTGTAACCGGGTCTATCTTTACTTCTAAAATTGACTCTTGGTCCATCTTTAGCTACGAAATCTGTGAGACAGTCCTTGCTCTTTGTCATGTGTCTAGAGCAACCATTGTCAAAGTACCAAATGTCCTACAAAAGAAATTAAAATACTTTAGCTACCCAACTCTGTTTGGGTCCATGGTGTTCAATTGTCAGTACAACCCTGGGCATAATTCCATAAGGTCTTCTCTGGAAATTGATGCACTTATTGTCATAAATATAAACCACACTTCCATAATATCTTTTCATGGATTGTGTCTCATTTATATGATTTCTCAAATCTTCTGGTTGAAACTGATTTCCAAAATGTCTTCTATTATTAAAGGCTGAATAATAACCATCATTCCTTTTATACTGAGGTCTAGACTGACCTTTGTAATGAGGCTTTTGCTGAGAACTGGGATAAGTTCTTTGTTGAGTCTTGGACTGAAACTTGTGATAAGTGTTCGGTTTGGAAAGATTGTTCTTATCAGTTTTAATAGTAGGTTTAGTAAAATTTCAATCATCATCAGTGAGGTATAGTCTGCCTTTCCCCCTTGATGTGTGAATCTTTGAATGATTGACATTCTTAGATTTACACTGATTATAATTTCTCTGGTTCTTGACTTGATCAGTTTTTGTAGATCTTGCAGTTGATCTATCATTTATGTTTCCTTGAGGTACAGCTGATCTACCTTTGTTGGTAGGTGCAGCTGTCTTCCTAAAAAACTGAGTTGTCTTATGTGAGGCTGACTTTACTGGTTCAGCAATTTTCTCAGTCTGTTGAAGTTTTTCAGCCACAAACCTAATACCAGTTTTGATATTAGGTTCAATAGCTTTGCTAGTTCCCTTATTAGAAGATTGCTTTGTATCAAATCCAAAGCCAGTTCTGTCACCATACGGCTTACCTGATTTGAATCTAATAGCTGAACTTGATTGAGCAAAAGATTCGTTGCTGCTGCTGATGCAGTAGGCTGACACTGATTCTTCCCTTTATCGGTTCTAGTCAGTTTCATCATGTTTAGTTCAGACTTCAATCTTTAAACTTCATGAATTAGAGCTTCTTTCTCAGCTTTAATAGATTCATAACCGGCTTGGATGGTTACCAGCTGATTCATCAATTCGTCAAGTGTTTCTTCTAATTCTAGATTTTTTGGATTGGAATCAGCAGTCGAAGAACATGCATTTTGCATGGAAATCTGAGCTAAGGAATTTTTAGAGTTAGATTCACATACTTTATTTGGATCCTCCATGAGAGCCATTAGAGCTATGTCGTCTGATAATCTTTCAGTGCCAGCTTTATAGTCTGATTCATCTCAGGCTAAAAGTGTTCTTCTACCAGTTCTTCATTGCTGAGTCTTCTTACCACTCAACTCTGGACATTCAGCTTGGTAGTGTCTAGGATTTTTACAGTTGAAGCAGAGATACTCATCGTCTTTTCTCTTTTTAGGAGTCTTCTTGATAAACTTCTGAGTGACTGGATGTCCACTCTTCATTCTTCGAATTGTATTCATCATTAGAGCCATCTGCTCTTCCACCTCATCCAATTGCTGAAGATTGTTAGATGAGGTTTCTTGATTTTCATTTGAGACTGCTGTGAGGGCCATTGTTTTGGGTTCCTCTAGAACCTTGATTATAGCAGCTGTGCTTCTGAAATCCTCGATGAATTCATAAGCCTTCAGGTCTGAGAAGATTTTGAATGAATCTTCTATATGATGTCTTCTTGATTCTTCCATTGGTGTGACCTTCATCTTCCAGGACATGGGTAAAGCCTTCAAAATTCTTGTGTTGATCTCTTTCTTGGTATACTCGATCTTAAGTAAAGCTAGTTCGTCCATTATGGCGCTAAATCTTGTTTCCATCTGATCAACGTTCTTGCATGACTTCATCTTGAAATTCTCAAACTTTTGTTTTGCCACTGAGATCTTATTTTCTTTTATGGAGTCAGTTCCTTCACAAACCAATTAAAGTTTCTCCCATATTTCTTTTGCAGTAGTGCAATCCTTGACTTTCAGATACATATTGTTGTCAAGAGTTCTGAGTATGATATCCATGCCAACATTGTGCAAGTTGTTTCTCTTTCTGTCATCACTGGTCCAAACTCTTTTGTGCTTTGGAACTCTAACTTGTTCACCATTGACAGTTTCCATGTGAGTGATCCAAAATTTCTTAACCATCTGCGTCGGATTCCTTGGGAGGGAAGCTTGCAGGGGCGACTGATCCGCAACATATGTACTATAGATAGTCCGGGCCCAAATCCCCTGTCTCATCCGAAGACGAACCCACAATTTAACAGCAAAGGAATCCATAACTTCGAAAAGATTTCGCACCCCTAAACCCCCTTCCTCCGTAGGCTTACAAACACTCTCCCACGACGTCCAATGAATATGGCTCCCGTTGGGTCCGCCATCCCAAAGAAATTTGTTAAAAAGACGATGTAACCGATGAATAACCTCTTTAGGAGGGACCAAAACTTGAAGGATAAAAATCGGAATAGAAGTTAACACATGCCTCAGCAATATAAGTTTACCTCCAAACGACAGCAGCTGACTTCCCCAGTGAAAAAGCCGATGATGAACCTTGTCAAGAATGTCTTGATAGTAGCTGATGTCAAGTCCTCTATTTATTGTGTAAGGTCCAACATTCATCTTGCTTGAATTTGAATTGCTTCAACGTCTATATTTTCAGATGTCAGGTGTCAGTGACCGTTCTGACATGTCAGTTCCTTATCCAATAAGAATCCTTGATTTATAACGTTCAAATTCACTTTCAGTTGCTTGGATGGCTGACTATAAAACTGAGTGTCCTGATTAGCTTTATACTGAGTATGTCAGTGTTCAGTTTGTTAACTGACTTAGAGCATTAACTGAGTTTTTACTCTTCTTCAAAAGTTCAGTACTCTATTTATCTGATTTTATGTGACTGAATCAGATTACACCATTCCTTATATAGATCATCTAAGATATCATTGTCCTTATGATACTTAGGTCTTCTTCAAGATTCATAAAGTCAATTCAGGCCATCACAGACTTACTTGAATTCTAACTTACAATCTCGGCTTAACAAATCTTCATAACTGAGTTTGAACCCTCAGTTATTCAATCTTCTAAAACTGAGTCTGTGTCCCTCAGCACTTCAAATACTGAGTTTGTTCCCTCGACCTTCGCTCTAGATAAGTCAACCGAGTCCGTGACCCCGAGCAAACTTACCTTCTTCACTTCTGAGTGAACTTTAGTTCTAAATGTATATCTTCAGTCTTATGTCAAGTTCTAGTTATCTAGATGATTTCCAGTTTTCAATTTTAAAACACTTCTATCTATTATAGTGCTTGTCTTATATAACCTATACAATTATCAGACTCTAGTAAAACTTATACATTCAGTTCTAGACATCTTTTAGCCTTTCACAATAACAGCTAGCTTCAGCACTTCAACAATGGGGTGTAAACAAACATCTACTTAAATAAGATGAATCGTCATCAAAACTAAATTTTATTTCCAACAGTGTTTGAATGGTATCTCCAGGCACTCTTTCATAGATGCAGGAAGCTTGCTACATAGCTTGGTGTATAGCCTCCCTTCCCGTAGTCCCGCCACAAAAGACGCGATACGAACATGATCATCGGCGTCTCGCACCTGAAGTGACTCTTCACTGAACCGCTTAAGGTATTGCAGCGCGGTTTTGTCTTTCTTCTGTTTGAGAGAAAACAAGTGTGTATCATTCTTCTGAAATGGATTCACCGTGATAAAAGCGTTAAAGAACATCTTTCCTAGAGTATCAAAATTATAGATTGTCCGGGCGGTATCTTCTTGAACCACTCTCGAGCTCGGCTGGTGAGTAGTGCTGGAAACCCCTAGCTCTTCATCTCCTCCGGGGCACAGTCGAGATTCATGTGCGTAAGGTACTGGAACAAATGGTCCTGAGGGTCTTTGGTTCCACCGTAGTGTTCCAACTTTGGGATCTTGAACCTTGTTGGTCGGGGATAATTTTCAATCTTCTCAAAAAAAGGAGATTTGAGGGCCAGGAGTGCTGATCTTCTTCCGGCTATGGCCTCGAGTTCGGCACGAGCTGCCTCCAACGCCCGGGGCACGACCAGCTACTTTCTCAGATTCGATGAAGTCGACGGATCATCCATCTTTGCTCTTTTATGCCTAGGAGGAGAAGGAGTTTTCTGCCAGGTTCCATCATTGGGGTCGTCCTCCTCCAGATCTTGTTCCTGTGAATTCTCCCCAGACAAATCTCCGCCCTGCAGATCCTGATCCTGTGAGTTTTCCTCGAGGGGATCCTCTTCCTCTAGACCTTCCAGGTCTTCATCTTCCTCATCCTCTTTTGCCAATACGGCATTGAGAACAACCTCTTTTGTTGCGTCATCTAGGGCCGTGAGTTGATCTACCAACGCCCTGTGGGCTGTGTCGAGAGAAACTTCTTCGTGTTGTTGGTTCAAGTTATTAGCATCTGATTCTGTAGCATTGTTAGCGTTGCTTCCATTGGCGGCTTGTTGTCGTGTGGTCACCATACTGAGTCTGAAGCTTTTCTTGAGATTATCAAATAAAGAGGCCCTCCTTCTAGCGCCAATGACGATTCCAAAAAATCATCGGTATAAACTTTAGGGTTCTTTCTCTGGAGATAACTTTTCAACGCTCTAGGAACAATACAATAACGATGAAAAGAGGGGGGTTGTGAGATATTTTAGACTGCACTTGATAGTGATCAAGCTGCATACGTATCCAATGATGGGATTGGAATCAAGTCTTCATAGTTCCTTGGGGATCGTTTATATAGAGGGGCTTGTGCCCTAGAGTTAGCGTGTGGTGTGTCCATGGTGGACATTGATTGGCGTGTTCCATAAAGAAAATGATTATGACTAATTGATCTCCTTAATTTTAGGAGATAATTGTGACATTCAAATATTCACACTAAGTGATAAAGATTGGAGCCTTTATGACTAGGGATTCCTTACATGATTATTTGCTTATTACTCACGTGGGAAATACGACTAAGGATCGACCCTGGCCGACTTATATGGCATGAGCTGAACAGGCAGAACCCTCATATGTTGGGGCCGACCTACGGGGGTCGGGAAGTCCAGCCGAGCAGGTATCAGCTCGGAATCTTGTGCGTGTTAGAGGTTTGGGCCGAAGGAGACTTAGGCTGACCAGTAAGGTCGAACATGAGTAGGTTTGAACACAAGTACTGGCTGACCTCTGGAGGTTGGGATAGTATTTACGCCTATACTGCTTGGAGGTCGATCCTAAGCAGAGTTCGATCTAGAGGGGCCGGGGAGAGTAGTTGAGCTACTCTGGCTTGGCTACTGGGACATCCGACCCTTTAGACAGCCTTTCTTACTCTACACTTAATGTGGAGACACTACAGAGGTGCCACATGGGTAACTTCAATTTTTGGCATCGTCAGCTGACTTAGTGCAGATTAGTCTTGGGATGAGACAACTTTGGTTCCAGTTCACTGATATGATGCACTTCACACTGTTAGCCAGGTTCTTCTATTTCCCAAATTCAAGTGTTCTTCTTCTTCCTACTTCTTTTTGCTTTACTTTCACATTGGGGACAATGTTGAGTATTAAAGTGGGGGTAGACACTTAGTTTGAAAAATTGAGACACACTTACGCTTACTTTTGTGAATTTTGATGCAATGAATTGAATGAAATAGAATCCTTAAACCGTTGAAACTGCTTAATTACATACTTAATTAATTAATGATGGATAAGGGGTTTGTCATCTAATTGAAGTAGTGGTTCATTAATCATCTATCTTGTTGTGGAATCGACCTTTTTAAGCACGTATAACTTGCTTCTTCAGTGTATAGAAAGATGATGCATTATTTTGACTTGAGTTGGCCTTAATTATCTCAGTTTGTTCTACCTATAGTCATTTAAGTCAAGTTGTGGATCTTATATGGGCTAAAGAAAAATGGATTCGGTAGTTTATCAAAGAGTGGACCGTGAGGATAGATTGGTTTTTGAGTGTTCACCAACCAATAAAAGAGAAAAATAAAGGAAAAAATTATTATCTCTATATGCTATTTCTTTCTCTTTGGCAAGATGGAATCAAACTCGGAGCATAAGACGAACGACCGTCACATAATAAATAGACCGATAAATGCGAACCTTTGAGTAATACTCGGTTCCCGGTCCACCTTGCCCAGTTGACTTGACCTAAGCAAAAAAAAATAGAAATCCATTAATAAAATCAATGGCATAACGGGACAAGCATTCTCATGATTTACTAGCTAGACTATGAGTTGTTATAATATGATTCTACCTACGTTACTGTTTTTAAGAGTTATTCACACACACGTCGGTTCTACTACGAGATAGTGCTTAATGGATTACTGATGGATATGTTTTGAACCTTATCTTATTTAGAATTCTTGAAAGAATCTATTCTTAATTAGTTTGTACTTTTTTATGGGGTTTGTTTGATTTTGTTTTTGCCCGGGACGATCAAAAGCTAAGTAGGGGGTAGTTGATGGCGGTCAACTTGGTATCATATTTTACCATCAATTTACCCCAGATTTGTGTTCTCAATGGTGATAATATGTATGAAATCATGGGTTAATTAGCTAAATATGATTAAGCCACGTCTGGGGTGACTAAATTGATATTATGTGTATTAACCGTGTATTTTATGCGTTATTTGCCATAAATAGAAGCTACTATGTGTGCTATGGTTTTATTCACAGATGAATGAGTCTATGGAGAATCATTTGGGCTGAACGTGGGAGTCAATTGATAAAGAAGGGAACGGAGCTGAAGGTTGAAGTGTTTCGAAAGGAGATTGGACCCGAGAATCTGATTGGTGATATTGCAATTTCAGAATACTTAAAAGACTAATTGGGCTTGTACTTCTATATGAAAGTTGTAGGTCTTGAAACGTGGATTCCAAATCACTTTGAATCACCCAAATCGAAGTAACGTAGGCCACGTTATAGTCTAAATACCAAAGCTCTACGCCGGCAGCTGCGAGCCCAGCTGCCGCAACTGCGAGCCCAGCGAACCATCTAGAAGCCAGAAATGTGTTTTCTTGTCCTCCAAGGATTAGCTTTTCCCTTAGGTCGGTTTGTACACTATATAAGTGGCATTGGGGCTACGAATTTTGTATTCTCTCATTCATTCATAGATATGTTCATCAATTAGATACTATATAGTCTTTTGATTATAAATTCTTCTTTTCTTCTTGCAAATAAATCATGAGTCTTTAATTATTGAGTTGTGCTTGGTTCATATTCGTCGTGGATCAATTATGATCACCGGAAGGAGAGAGAATTGAGGTGTGGATCTATTCTTCATCATAGGTAAGATATATTCCAATGTTTTATTTCATATCTTAGATTCATGATTGTTATTGTGATAGATCTAGACTATGCTTGCATCTAATCAACTATGAACTAATTAAATGAACCTTAATCATTATTATTATATTTGTTAATGTTAAATGCAGAATTAACGGTTGCGTTCTCCCACGGTCGTGGCGGTCTTTACCGCAACTGCGAGATACCTAGTAAACCCTAATTCTGTGGTTCAGCGTCAGCTACATTGATCGACATGTTTAATTCATAATAGGTTAGATCTGGCCAATCTTCTTGTCATACATCGTAAATTAACATGAATGACAATAAAGTGAGGGAACATGCTAGTCAATCCACAATAGCTGCTTAGGGAGGTTCTCAGGCTTGAGCCGGCACTTTCTAGATCTTATTGCGTGTGAGTTCATACAACCAACGAAGGAGATTAACTACACATATACGTCTAATTTCCTTTGAATGGAAGTAGATAGGGTTAGGAGGTTGCACACTTAGCTTAATTACAAATATGGATCAGATAAGGATTAAGGGGAGATTAGTTGTGAATAGTTTGGTTAATGCCTTTTCAATATATGATTGACCATGAGTTTATTGGAACCTATGTTATTTACTTTTCTCTTATGTTGTTCAATGACCACCCTATCCGGTTGACCTATAAATTGTGGTTGTGTTTAACATTATTAAATAATAGTCTATGTGGGATCGACCTTGACTCGCTTTGTTATACTATGGTTGACCAAGTCCTCTTGCTAGTAGAAGCAACTTACACGCGATAATGTCCCACTACACAACCCCGCTAGTTGTAATAAACGGTTATGTCCATGTAACAGTTGTAATAAAGATATGTTTAAATCTTTTCCATCTTCATTTTTTGACCATTAAAAGTTGACCTTATCAGCAGACTAGTTATCAGCAGCCTGTATGTAGTGAATTTGCTAATAAACCTCAGTAGGATGAGAGTCTGCTGGTACTTTTGAGTAACCAGCTGATCATCAGATTTCCATCCAGCTAGCTCTTAAACTTAAAATTGGCCAACTGATAATACAAGATGAAGTATCATACTAATGACTAATCTGCTAAGTGAGATCACCTAACATAGCAAAGACCAAACCCCTTGGCTACTTCATTTGCTTAGTTGATCAATTAACAGAGGCATTTAGGAATTTTTGATACCAATGACTAATCTGCAAAGTGAGCGCACCCAAAAGAGCATACTAGTCCACTTGGTGAATTCCAATGCTCTGCTGACCAATCAGCAGGTCAGAGAAAGTTGATAATGCCAAGTTCAATTCTTGACTGAGCAAATTCGTCACTATCCAGTGGTTTTGTAAAGATACCTGCAAGTTGATCTTCAGTAGATATGTAAAAAACCACCACATCCTTCTTTTCAACATGATCTCTACTAAAGTTATGTCTTACATCAATGTGTTTGGTTCTTGAGTGCAAAACAAGATTTTTTTTGTTATGGCAATTGCACTTGTTTTATCACACATTACGGGAAATTCTCTTTCTTCAATCTCATAATCTCTCAACTATTGTCTTAACCATAGAACTTGTGCATAAAAACATCCAGCAGCTATGTATTCTGCCTCAACAGTGGAAGTTGAAATTGAATTCTGCTTCTTGTAAAACCAGGAGACAAATCTATTACCCATCAGCTGACATGTTCCTATGGTGCTTTTTCTATCAATCTTGCAACCGGCATAATCAGAATTTGAGTAGGATATAACCTTAAAGCTTCAATATTTTGAGTACCATATCCCTACTCTAAAAGTCTCTTTTAGATATTTGAGTATCCTTTTGACAACAGCTAAGTGACTTTCTTTAGGTTTTGATTGAAATCTTGCATAAACATCTACTGCAAATGATATTTCAGGTCTGCTGGCTGTTAGATACAGCAGACTGCCTATCATTCTTCTATATAAAGTCTGATCAACATCTTACCCTCTTTGTCTTCATCCAATCTGGTGCTTGTACCCATAGGAGTTGTGATCTTGGTGCTATTTTCAATGCCAAACTTTTTCAGTAGCTCCTTCGTTTATTTGGTTTGATGAATGAAGATTCCATCCTTCATTTGCTTGACTTGTAATCCCAGAAAATAGTTCAATTCACCCTTCATACTCATCTAGAACTTTATTTTCATGAGATTAGCAAACTTTTCATATAACATCTCATTTTTAGAACCAAAGATAATGTCATCAACATATATCTGTACAAGCACAGTGTTGTTCCCTTCACTGATTCTGAAAAGAGTCCTGTCAATGATTCCTTTTGGGAATCCATTGTTTACTAAGAACTGAGATAGAGTATCATACCAAACTATTGGTGGTTGTTTTAATCCATAAAGTCCCTTGTTGAGTCTGTGTACTTTATCTTCTTGATCTTTAACTTCAAATCCAGGAGGCTGTCGTACATAACCCTCATCTTCTAGAACTCCATTAAGAAATGCACTTTTGACATCCATCTGATAAACTTTGAAGTTTTTGTGTGCAGCATATGCCAAAAATAATCTGATTGCTTCCAATCTTGCAATAAGGGCATATGTCTCATCAAAATCTATTCCTTCAGCTTGTGAATAGCCTTTTGCAACAAGTCTGGCCTTGTTTCTAACAATGGTACCTGACTCATCCAACTTGTTTTTGTAAACCAACTTAGTACCAATGATATTTGCATTATTAGGCCTCTCAACTAGTGTCCACACTTGATTTCTTTCAAACTTATTTCGTTCTTCTTGCATATCAATTATCCAATTAGGATCACCAATTGCTTCTTCAATTTTTTAGGTTCCAATTGAGATAGAAAACAAGTGAACATAGCATCAAGTTGATTTCTTGCTTTTACACCTTACTGTATATTCTTTAGGTTCCAATGACACCAATCATCTGTTCAGCGGGGTGATCTTTTAACCATTGTAAGTAAGGTTCATTATTAGACACTTGTTCTCCTGGTGAATATGCTGCATATTGAGTGGGGGAACCAACAGGTTCATCAGTAGGTCATGTAGTTGTATCAGTAGGTTGATCAGCGGGGACTGTAGTCTGTCTGATTTCACATTCGAATCGTATAATTTGAAGTCACTTAACTTCACTTAAATGTCAACATACACAGGTTCAGTGACTTTCAGATTCACAGCAGGTTCTGGAACTTCCTTATCTTGTACTCTAATGGAATTTTGTTCATAAAAAACAATATGAATGGATTCTTCATGTTTAAGTGTCATGGAAGATTTGCTCACTGAAGAGTATCCCAAGAATATTCCTTCATCAGGTTGAAAAGTCTTCAACTGCTCCTTATGATTCAAAATATAGCACTTGCTTTCAAAATGATGAAAGTAGGAGATATTTGGCTTTTTTCCATTCCAAACTTCATAAGGTGTCTTGTTAAGCTTTCTATTGAGTGATGTTTAGTTCTGCGTGTAACATGCCGTGTTGATAGCTTCAGCCCAATATCTTTCTGGTAGTCTTGTTTCACTGATCATTGTTCTACCTGCTTCCTTCAAAGTCTTATTTCTTCTTTCAGCAACCCCATTTTGTTGAGGGGGTGATGCAGCACACCATTTTGTTCACGGTACTCTCATTTGACTTTGTTTATGAGCTCAGTACCTTGGCCTGGTCAGATCTTCACTGCTGTAACACTTTTCTCATTTTGTAACCACTTTAAAAGTTCAGTTAACTTTTGTAAGGTCTCACTTTTCTTGTTCACGAGGATTACCCAAGTGTATCTTGAATAATCATCCACAACCACCAAAGTATATTTCTTTCCACTAATAATTATTGGTGTAACTAGTCCAAGAAGATCCATGTGCATTAATTCCAAAACTCTATTTGTAGATTGCTTAGTCTTGGACTTGAAACTTGTTTTTACCTGTTTTCCTTGTTGACAAGCATCACAAATTCCATCCTTCTTGAATGTAATTTCAGGTAACCCAATCATCAGCTTCTTCTAGACTAGCAGGTTGATGTCATCAAAATTCAAATAATTGAGTTTCTTGTGCCATAGCCAGTTTAATTCTGATTTGGTTTTTACAATGAAACGGGTTTCTAGTACAGTAGTTGTTGCCTTCTTCCAGCTAGTACCAATTGATGTGCCACCTCACTTAAGAAAATGCAATTATTCTTATCAAAAGTGACTCTTTAACCCATGTCACAAAACTAACTTGTACTCAATAGGTTGTTCCAATCCCTCAACATATGCAACATTCTTGATTGTAAGTCCATTTTTCACCAATGTTCCTGATCCTCTAGTATATCCAGGTGTGTCCTTATTCCCAAAGTTGAATTTAAGTCCATCATGGGCAACATAATCCACCAGAGAGTGCTTTTTTTTTGTCATATGTATGGAACATCCACTGTTAAAGTACCAGACACCCTACAAAATAAATTTAAGGGTTTTTAGGTATTCAAACCCGTTTGGGTCCATGGTGGTCAGTAGTAAGTACAACCCTTGACATGTTACCATAAGGTCTCATCTGAAAGGTGTGTTGAGTTATGAACCCCAGTTGCACGTAAGTTTGATTAATTTACCAAAATACCCCTAATATGTGTTTTTACTAAAATGCCCCTGCCATTAACCGCCATGAAGTTAAAACTTACATCATATGGCAACTTTTATGTTTAACTTTTTTTCAGGATTTATTAAATTATGTAATAAATTATTTAATTATTAATTTACAATATAAAATTCATATTATTAATTTTATAAGTAAAATTTTAATTAAAATAATTATATTATATGATTTATTATACATACATACAAATTTCGGGCAGGACATTTTCTTTTCTGGCCCAATATTTCCTTAAGCCGAATATAATTTTTTTTATCCGGTCCAGCCTCTTCCCAAATACACAAACCTAAGTCTAACCTAACCTTCATCAGAATTCTCATTCTTCAATCGGCTGGTAAATCATGCCACCGCATTTCTCTCTGAATATGATACGTGTCTTGAAAATCCATCTTCAATTAACTCCACTCTTCACCCGATATTCGGCAAATCAATTTCTGATACTTTGCTCCCTCTGTCCGTTTCTCTCCCACACATGTCTAAATTCAAAAAAGGTAAGAACAAATACTGCTTTGGTCAAATTCAAGCCACCATGTGCAAAAATTCACTTTTGGAAGGTTTGACTATGTAAAGATACAATCTTTACACCGTTTCAATCTCTGCAACGTGTGATTTCACTCAAAGGCATTGATTTGAAGAATCCTCTTTGATTCTCTAGAAAGGTAATATCTTTTCTTTGTCTACGTTAATATCGTATCATTTATTGCTGATTTGAATGATTTACTGCTCTGATTTTGTGCCTCATGTGTCCTTATAGAGGATTGGTGTAAAAGGCTTGACCTTTCGATTGATTCGAGCATTTGAATTAAATCTCAAATCGAAGATTTGCAAATCAACTCGCTTGATAAGGTAAATCTGTTCTAATTTTTTATATCGATTATCATTTATTTGTTGATAATGAACTCGATTGCTGCTTGATTATGTGCCTATTATGTGCTTGACCTAGGGTTTGACCACCCGGATACTCACGATTGAACCATGCCATACCTTCAGTCTGAATCCTTAAACGATTGAGTGTTGCTGTTGCTACAACTGGTGGTTCTCTCCATCAGTGGTTCAACCAGCCTCGGTTTGGTGAATCTCAACCCAAACCGCTCAGGTAAATTGGCTTGAACCTACACTGTGGGCTAGTACATTTGACCTAGGGTTCTTTAACCCAATGATGGTCTGGTTTGAGTCATATGCTGAGGGCCTTGGTCCCGTGATCCCCAAAACATGTCACACCCAACCTAGTCTAGGTTAAACCAAGTCTACTTGGTCCATGTTTGTCAAAATTCTTTAAACCAAACCATTTTTCAAAAGTTGTTTTAACCCTATATATAGGCCTCACACCCCTTAGGTTTTTAATCATCGGTTTTACAACTTAAGCAAACACCACATTTTCTCCTTTTTCCAAATTTCTCTAAGTCATTTTTGTAAGAAGAAGTCTGTGGTATGGATTCCCTATTACTTGCCTGGAGTGATAGTGAATCGGTTGGAATCTTGCTGGAGTGTGTATAGCTTAAGGAGTGGCAAAGCTATACACATGACTTAGGATCAACCTCTCTGTTTGTCTGCATTGTGTCTTCTAAAAAGGTAAACCAATACAGAAAACCCTTTTAAAGTTGCTTTTGTTTTCAAAACTGTTCTTGATCTTCTTGTTTGATTTGAAGTACCCCTGTTAAGATCATTGTGATGCTTGAAGGACCTTAGTCCGAAAGATTTCCTAAGGGAGGATTTGGCAAATTCGGCAATGCTTCAAGTATATCCGATCTTGTGTCATTCAGAAATCGGATCAAGTCTTGCGATTATGATCTTTTTTTGTCTCAATTACCCATGTTTGAGTAACATTTTGATTGAGTCTGTTGTGGTGCACCGAAACTTAATAAGTCGTTTCAAAGATCGGAATTTCCACTTGAAAGTTTGGACTAGCCAAAGGCCCCGAGAGGATCCCGGCTTAGTTCATATTTCAGTATCAATCGATTCTTGTGTAATTATGATCCTTAGATTGAGTGTTTGTCAGTACCTGTGTTTTCACTTTTCTTGGTTTGTTTCTGAAGGCTAAACCTGATCCTTGAGAATAAGGATTGATAGGTTGTGGCTTCAGTTCTGATTGTAGATTTGATCGCTGAAGTTTGAATTTGAACTCGTCATCATTCTCCCATATTTGTTGGGAATTTCTGTCTGCATATCATTGTGATTTGCGCCTGAAATTCTGCCCCTTTGCTGTGCCAACCTGCTGCATTTGTTGCTGAATCCTACTCCAAAAGTCTCATATCTATGCTACCTGCAATATTTGTGAATCCTGTAATATCTGTGAAGCCTGCAAATTTTTTGAACAACTTGTAATAAGGCCTTTTTAGCATTTCCAGTTTTTTTTGGACCTGCTGGTGTATGTGTAATCAGTAGCATACTGAATAGATAATCGGACTTGAGTTGAGACTCAGACTTGTCATCTATTTCAGGACTGAATCTGATTGACCAGCTTAGTTCTTGGTCCCTACTTTGTTTACTATTGACCATTGTATTAATATTTGATTCTATCTCTTGTGATTATCTAGAATATTAAACTCAGAATATCCTTTGATCAGTTTGACTGAAGCACATAGTACAGTCTTAGGGTCTGTTTTGAGACACTGTTAAATTTGCAGTTGTAATTAATTAATCCTGATTGAATTTTGAATTTGTAATATATATATATATATTATATATATTTATATATATATATATTTGTTTCTGCAAGTTTGTGTCATAAACTTTCTCTAAATTTACTTGTATTGATTCAGTCCATCAAACCTGATATACATAATTGTTATCTACTGTACTTGTAGTACTTGAGTGTATCCAACATTCTGCTCAACCGAACATTGTTTAACATTTTTTTTTTATTTATCAACTTTTTGTTTAATCACATATAACATTGCTGGTGCATTTTTTGATCACTTAGGTCTAAAATATAAAATCGAATAATTTGATTAAATAGCTTCCGGTTTAATCAATTATTAATTGTATTAAATGGTAATTCAAATTGCTCCAACCTGTTTTTACATAAATCGAAAAAGTGGTATAAATTACCAACACTCTATTAACCCCCCCCCCCCCCCCCCATTCTAGAGTGTTTTACGTGCATTATTGATCCAACAATTGTCTATTTCTTTGATTTACCTTGGTCTTTTGCTCACATTGTTTTGCAGTTTTTGATTACCAAGTAAATCTTCTCAACCGTGTGCTTAAGTGTTTTTCATCACACACTCACATCATATTTCAAAAAAAATTAAAAAAATTTGCATTGTAATTCATCCATATTTTTGCATTACATACTTGTTGCATATCATTGAACTGCATTGTAATGGCTTCCCTAAATAACTCTATGAACCCGAGGGAGGGCTTATCCTTGGTAAGACCTCCGTACTTTGACGGTTCCGGATTTATTCAGTGGAAACGCTCGATGATGACTCATGTGCAACAAACGGACTATCAACTGTGGATTATCATAAACAAAGGTCCGTTCCCACAAAAGACATCACCGAAGCCGGAGTCACTATAAAGGTTAATAAGACTGAGGACGAATTTAACGAAGAGGACTATAGAAAAATGTCCTTAAACGCTAAAGTCGTCGCCATTCTTATCAACTCTTTAAGTCCCTCCGAGAACCGAGTTGTTGCCGCATGTGAGACTGCCAAAGAAATTTGGGAGGCTCTTATCAAACATCATGAGGGCACTAGTAAGGTTAAGAAGTCTAAAATAAGTCAACTTAATCATGCATATGAGTCTTTTCAAGCAAAACCGAGTGAATCTATTATTGACATGGATAATAGATTCACTGACATAGTCAATGCACTTAGCGCCCTTGGTAATGACATCTCTATGGAGGACCAAAACTATAAGATACTTCGCTCCCTCCCTCCTATATGGGAACCTAAGGCTACGGCCATAGAGGAAGTGAAGGATCTCTCGGTCCTCACTAAAGATGAACTTATCGGTACGCTCTTAGTATACGAACAACATCTGAATGCACCCAAGAAAAAGTATCGCGAGATGTCTGTTCCGGCACAGAAAGCTCATGAAGAACCTGATTCTGAAAATGAGCAAGCGGATGATGAAAGTGAAGATGATGAGGAAACCGCTATGATGGTTCGTAAGTTCAGAAGATTCTTAAAAAATGAACGAAGAGGAAAATCATCCGGGAATGCTAAGTCCCAAAACAAAAGTGGCTGGAAGAAAGACATGACTTGTTTTGAATGCAACCAGAAAGGTCACATTGCCAACGAGTTCCCTAATAAGAAAGGAGGAAAGCCCAAACTTACATCCGGTCAAAAGAGCAAGAATACTCAAAAAGGTAAAGGCAAGAAAAATGGCAAGGCAATGGCGGCTACTTGGGATGCAAGCGACGAATCAGACAATGACAATAAGTCTGAAACTTCTGAAAAGGCAAACTTGTGCTTTATGGGTTTTTCACAACCCACGAACTCAAGTGACAGTGAGGTATCCGACACTTTCTTAACTAAGGAAGAACTGCATACACTTAATGAACAATTAACTAGGGAGGACCTCACACTTAAGGGTAAAAACGAAACACTAAATAAGTTTAAGGTACAACAAGACGACGATTTTGTCACCTTAACCAATGAACTAAGTAAATTGAAGCTTAACCACCAAACGACCGAGATTGAGAATGAATCCCTGAAGCAAAAGGTTGCGGCGTTTAAGCAAGTTATCTCAAGACTTGAAGAGCAAATTACTCAGCTCAAAACACAACCCTCAACTTCTCAGACTTCAAAGGGTAAGGACATTTGTGTGGAAGGTTCATCCGACACCAAAACTCACCCGCCTCAACCAAAGTCTTGGAGCCTAGGCCAATTGGCTTAGCACACACCACGACCGCACAACCCATCAAAAAGAAAAGAAGAAATAGAAAGAAAAATGCACACACCGCACCTAAGAACGCTCCATCAACATCCACACACACATCACAGCGTTCTTCCCCCTATACTCATGCATACGCCTATGATCGAAGAGGTTCAAGGAGCCCTGCTCAACAGAACCACTTCACTCATAAAAACTATGCTTCACCCAGTTTTTACCCAACTACACACTACGATCCACGCATACACCAGGCACACACCTATACACATAGACTTCCCCAGTTTGATCTTATTTTGGCCTAGATGCTATTTTGGCAAGATCATGTCATTCGAATGCAATCGACCACATACCAACCCGACCCACGTCACTGCAAACAGCCCGAGTCCTCCCGGACAAAGAAGGCTGCTAGCAAACCAAGGGTTAAGAAGGTATGGGTTCGAAAGGAATCGATCAAGCCTGATTCTAACCCCCAAGGACACAAGAACTAAGGGTACCTATACAAAATCTTTGTATTGCAGGCATGTCTTAAAGAAAAACTATATAGAAGCAATACAAAGTGGTGCTTGCACAGTGGATGCTCTCGACATATGACTAGAAACTCCGCAATCATCCGAGATTACAAAGCTATATCAAATGAAGGGTCGGTCACGTTCAGAGACAACTCAAAAGGCAAGATCCTTGGCAAAGGATCAGTTGGTAACCCAAATTGTTTTATTATTCATAATGTCTTATTAGTCAAGCATTTGGAGTATAATCTACTAAGCATATCACAGTTAAGTGACGCAGGCCTTAAAATTGTGTTTGATGAGGATAGTTGCATGATATCTGATAAATTAGGGAACGTTGTCCTAACTGGTCTTCATGAGCATAATATCTACACGATCGAACTGGACAACCTCACTAATTGCCCGATAACGTGCCTCGTATCTAAACATGATGACACAAATCTCTGGCACCGTCGCTTAGGTCATGTTGGTATTACCACTATTGAGAAGCTATGCAAACAGAATCTCATTTGAGGTATACCAACATTAGATCTGGATGAATTTGACACTTGTGAGCCGTGTATACATGGTAAACAAGCTAGAACCTCATTCAGATCCAAACACGAAGTGTCTTCCACTCGCACCCTAGAATTGTTGCACATTGACTTGTTTGGTCCTAGTAGAGTAGTAAGTCTCAGTGAAAAGTCTTATGTGCTCGTCTTCATTGATGACTATTCCAGATATACGTGGACTCTGTTTTTGACTCACAAGAGTGATAGAGCTCAGGCATTTTCCACTCTCGTGAAGCAACTACAAAATACTTTTGATATATCTGTTGTAGCTCTCCGGAGTGACAGAGGTGGTGAATTCGTGGACACTAGTCTCATAGAGTTCTGTGAGTACCTTGGTATCCGTCATGAATTCTCTTCTCCTCGAACTCCTCAACAAAACGGCGTCGTTGAGCGTAAGAACCAAACACTACAAGAATCTGCTCGAATGATGCTAAATGAGTTCATGGTGCCTCGATTTCTGTGGGCTGAGGTTGTTGCTTGTGCATGCTATGTTGTTAATCGAGTGTCTATTAGACATAGATTGAACAAGACACCCTACGAAGTCCTAAGAAATCGGCCTCTGAAAGTTAACTACTTTCACGTTTTCGGATGCAAGTGTTTCGTGTTGAATGATAAGGGAAATTTGGATAAGTTGGCATCTAAGTCCATCGAATGCATATTCGTTGGTTATTCCGAGACCTCACGGGCTTATAGATGCTACAATCCAGTTTCTCGATGCATTCTCGAGTCCATACACGTTTCATTTCATGAGTCTGTTTCCTTGACTAACATGTGCTCTAGTGTGAAAGATAAGCATTTAAGTGTAAAGCAATTGGACTTGGAGGATGAGGTTGAGTTGCTTCCACCCGCACAAAATGAAACATCCCCTGGAACGGAAGTAGCACAAGAAGTAGTTGTTGAACCAACAACACCCGTTGTGGATGACATCTTATCAAATGATGCTCCCAACGAAGAAAACGTACAAGAGGAGAATGATGGTGCTCCACAACACAAATGGGAAAGTTATCACACCCCAGACTTAATCATTGGTGACCCCACTGCTGGTGTTATCACCCGAAGGTCCATTTTCTATCCCTCATCTCTGCATGCATTTGTCTCTAACATTGAACCTAAGAAAGTTGATGAAGCCCTCTTAGATAATGAGTGGGTTATAGCTATGCAAGAAGAGCTTCATCAATTTGAAAGGCAAGATGTTTGGGAACTTGTTCCCCTACCTAAGGGTAAAACCTCGGTAGGCACGCGATGGGTCTTTAGGAACAAGTTAAATGAAAACGGTAAAGTCGTTCGGAATAAATCTTGGCTGGTGGCCCAGGGTTATACCCAACAGGAAGGCATCGATTACGATGAGACCTTCGCCCCAGTTGCTCGGCTGGAAGCCATTCGACTTTTAATTGCGTTTGCATCTGGCTTAGGAATTAAGATCCATCAAATGGATATCAAAAGTGCCTTCTTAAACGGACTTATCGTTAAAGAAGTGTATGTTCGACAGCCCCCAGGCTTTGAGGATACACTTCATCCCGATTATGTCTTCCGTCTCAAGAAAGGTTTTATGGACTCAAACAAACGCCTAGAGCACGGTACGTTAAGTTGTCATCAGTGCTTTTAGCTAATGGCTTCGTTAGGGGTAAGGTGGATAACACCCTGTTCATAAAGAAGTCCGGATCTGACATCCTGGTTGCCCAGGTCTATGTCGATGATATTATCTTTGGTTCCACCGACCCTGATCTGTGCACTGAATTTGAGACCTTGATGTCTTCTCAGTTTGAGATGTCCGCCATGGGAGAGTTAAGTTTCTTCCTTGGCTTACAGATCAAGCAAACACAGTCCGGCACACACATAAGTCAAACTAAGTATATCAGAGATATGTTCACCAAGTTTAAGTTTGACACGTTGAAACCTGCTACGACTCCTATGAGCTCGTCACTCAAACTTACACTTGATGTAGATGGTGAGCCATTTGACTCTCACTTATATCGATCAATGATCGGTTCTCTGCTATATCTGACCGCATCGATACCCGACATACAGTTAGCCGTAGGACTATGTGCATGTTTTCAATCTAACCCAAAGATATCGCATTACAAAGCTGTAAAGCAAGTTTTCCGATATCTCAGGCACACAGCCACATTGAGTCTCTGGTACTCTCGAGACTCATCACTTACACTTATCGCTTACAGCGATGCCGACTATGGTGGCTGTCGTATTCAACGGAAGAGTACTAGTGGTACATGCCAATTACTTAGGGACCGTCTCATCTCTTGGTTTTCTAAGAAGCAACTTAGTGTTCCCCTTAGCACTACTGAGGCTAAATACGTATCCTTGAGCAATTCTTGTGCTCAACTCCTCTGGATCAAACAACAGCTAGCAGACTTCGGCATGTCTGTAGATTGTGTTCCGGTTTATTGTGACAGTACCAGTGCAATAGACCTTGCACACAATCCTTTATTGCACTCCCGAGCCAAACACATAGACATTCGTTATCATTTTATACGTGATCACGTGCAAAATGGAATGATATCTATGGAGTTTGTGCCAACTGCGCATCAGGTAGCTGACATTTTCACGAAGCCCTTACCCCAGGCCTCATTCGAAAAGTTGCGTAGTGACCTACATATGGTACCGTTATGATCCATTTTGCTTAGTTTTCAAACTAAGGGGGAGAAAAGTATGTATGTAGGGGGAGCTGTAATTAAGGGGGAGCGTATGAGGTATTTTGAAAATTAATCAAAAGGGGGAGATTGTTAAGTTATGAGCCCCAGGTGCACGTAAGTTTGATTAATTTACCAAAATACCCCTAATATGTGTTTTTACTAAAATGCCCCTGCCACTAACCGCCATGAAGTTAAAACTTACATCATATGGCAACTTTTGTGTTTAACTTTTATTCAGGATTTCATAAATTATTTAATTATAAATTTACATTATAAAATTAATAATATTAATTTTATAAGTAAAATTTTAATTGGAATAATTATATTATATGATTTATTATACATACATACAAATTTCGGGCAGGACATTTTCTTTTCTGGCCCAATCTTTCCTTAAGCCCATTTAATTTTTTTTTGATCCGGCCCAGCTTCTTCCCAAATACACAAACCTAAGTCTAACCTAACCTTCATCAGACTTCTCATTCTTCAATCGGCTGGTAAATCTTGCCACCGCATTTCTCTCTGAATATGATACGTGTCTTGGAAATCCATCTGCAATTAACTCCCCTCTTCACCCGATATTCTGCAAATCAATTTCTGATACTTTGCTCCCTCTGTCCGTTTCTCTCCCTCACATGTCTAAATTCGAAAAAGGTAAGAACAGATACTGCTTTGGTCAAATTCGAGCCACCATGTGCAAAAATTCACTTTTAGAAGGTTTGACTATGTAAAGATACAATCTTTACACCGTTTCAATCTCTGCAACGTGTGATTTCACTCGAAGGCATTGAATCCTCTCTGATTCTCTAGAAAGGTAATATCTTTTCCGTGTCGACATTAATATCATATCATTTATTGCTGATTTGAATGATTTATTGCTCTGATTTTGTGCCTTATGTGTTCATATGGAGGATTGGTGTAAAAGGCTTGACCTTTCGATTGATGCGAGACTGATTCGAGCATTAAATCTCAAATCGGAAGATTTGCAGTCAACTCTCTTGATGAGGTAAATCTGTTCTGATTTTTCATATCGATTATCATTTATTTGCTGATAATGAACTCGATTTCTGCCTGATTATGTGCCTATTATGTGCTTGACCTAGGGTTTGACCACCCGGATACTCACGATTGAACCCTGCCATTGTTGGAAAAGTGTCCTAAACCCAATCGGGTTGGACCGGATCCGGCCGGGTCGGGTAATTTACAGTCTATTTAGTTCATGATTAATAAAAGCACTTATGTTATTATATATTGTTTATCTTCATATTATTTGTTGTATATATATAGTAACGTCCCTAGTGTCAATCTGTGATAGAGAAACCATGATAGTGATTATGGTTGATGAGATCTCTAATCACTATAACAAGGTTGGTACTTAAATGTCTCCAGTCTTACATATTATCAAATGGGACATTGATAGTATAATCAGACTAGCACGTATTGGATGTCTTCTATCTTCTAGAAGATAGGGATAGATCATGTCTATCGAAGTGTAGGGACACTTGGACTATACGTGGACGTGTATTAGAGAATGCGTACGTTACACTGACCCACTTACATTAAGTGTCACACTATGTGGCGGTTGTGTAATTATCGTTTTGACCGGAGTCTTCATGGCATCACGGTGTGGATTGTCATGCTTTGACACTATTGAGATTTCTCCTAACCACGGGGCGATCATGAGGTAGTGATTGGGTGTGATATTGAAGCATGCGGAGTATACATGATTGGTCGTCCGGGAATCACGTATCCTATGACTGGGATCGAATATCCGAAATGACCTTCTTATAAGGAATGTCTAGCTCTCGAGAATCTTTGCAAAGTGGGAGTAAATGTGTTATTCCGAAAGAGCATGATATCCAGATTATAAGATACGATCGTTAATGTATTGACACTCGAGATACGATCGTATGGATATTATTTCAGCGATAGGATTGTAAGTTACACGGTAACTATTTCACATGAAAGGTAGTAGTCATTGCTTTTGACTCTTCCGATGATTGGGGGTGACGGTGTGTTGCTAGACGCTATCCCGTGTTCATTAGGTATGAAGGGCATTTTAGTAAATTGCACTTTGTGTCTACGGAAAACATATTCGGAAGCCTATCAGGTCACACACATATGAACATCGAGTCAGATTAAAATGCGGTTATAGTTGATAACCAAATAAGGAAAGTTTATCTCTAGATTATAAAGGTTATAGTGGTAAATTAATATTGCGGTATTTATTTATTATGAATAAATAATATACAAGATATTAATTATATTAATTAAAGAATATTCCGGAAGTCAATTCATTAACTTTTGGGGCGCCACATTGGTGTGTATAAGATACACTTGAATTGTGCACTTTAATTAATAAGATTACCATAATATTAATATAAGATATTAATTGATTTTGGAAAAATAGATTTATGGTAATAAGATAATTATATTCAATATAAGATATTGGCAAAATTAATTATAATAAAAGAGATAAATCAATCTAGAAGATTTTCCTTATTTTATTGGAAAAAGGTTTTTTTTTCTTCTACACACCATAGGGGCGCCACCTTCTACTATAAATAAGAGGTGGGTGTCAAGCACTTTTGGATATCACAATTGCAAGAGCTCATAGTTCTTGTATAAAATAGAGAGCAACCTATAGTGAGTTTGTGAGAGAGGAAAAAAGCCGGTCTAGCAACCGGAGTTTTCCAATAGCAATCCAAGGAGGATTCCGGCAAGGGTTTCGTGTGAATTAGCGATAGAGGCCGGACGCGTGGACGTCTTGTGCACTGAACTGCTCTCCGTTGACGGTCAAAGCGACGATTTTATAGATCATCAAGGTATAACCGTCAAACTACTTAACGTGTTTATTGCATTAAATGAAGAACGATCTAGAAAAAGGAAATCAAATTTTAAATTCCGCTGCGTTAAACTAGTGATTTCCTAACAGCCATACCTTCAGTCTGAATCCCTAAAGGATTGAGTGTTGTTGTTGCTGTAACTGGTGGTTCTCTCCTTCAGTGGTTCAACCAGCCCCGGTTTGGTGAATCTCAACCCAAACCGCTCAGGTAAATTGCCTTGAACCTACAATGTGGGCTAGTACATTTGACCTAGGGTTCTTTAACCCAATGATGGTCTGGTTTGAGTCGTATGCTGAGGGCCTTGGTCCAGTGATGCCCAAAACATGTCACACCCAACCTAGTCTAGGTTAAACCAAGTCTACTTGGTCCAAGTTTGTCAAAATTCCTTAAACCAAACAATTTTTCAAAAGATGTTTTAACCCTATATATAGACCTCACACCCCTTAGGTTTTTAATCATCAGTTTTACAACTTAAGCAAACACCATATTTTCTCATTTTTCAAAATTTCTCTAAGTCATTTTTGTAAGAAGAAGTCTGTGGTCTAGATTCTCTATTACTTGACTGAAGTGATAGTGAATCGGTTGGAATCTTGCTGGAGTGTGTATAGCTTGAGGACTGGCAAAGCTATACACAGGACTCAGGATCAACCTCTCTGTTTGTCTGGATTGTGTCTTCTAAAAAGGTAAACCAATACAGAAAACCCTTTTAAAGTTGCTTTTGTTTTCAAAACTGTTCTTAGGCTGTTTGATTAAATCTGAAGCACCCATGTGTTAAGATCTGTGATACTGAAGGACCTCTGTCTGATAAGATTGCCTAAGGGAGGAGTTGGCAAATTCAGACAAGGCTTCAAGCTATCTCTCGATCTTGTATCAATCGGAATTCAGTTTAAGTCCTGCAGCATCGTGATCTTTTTTTGTCTCAATTTGTTGTGTTTGAGTAACATTTTGATTGAGTCTGTTGTGGTGCACTGAATCTTAAGTACACAGTTTCAAAGATCAGGAACTGCCACTTGAAAGTTTTGACTAAGAAAGAGGCCATGCGAGGATCCTGGCCTATAGTTAATATTTCAGACAATCTGATTCTTATGTAATTCTGATCCTTAGATTGAGTGCCTGCGGTTGTGTCTAGTTTCTTGGTTTATTCCCCAATATCTGTGGGGAAATTCAGTACACCTTGTCCCTGTGATAAGTGATCTGAATTTCTGCACCTTATTGTGCTGAATCTGTTGCTCCTCATCCTGGTGAATCTGCTATATTTTTATCGTGCTAAAAACCTTTTGCTACCTGCAAATCCTGTTGTGCCTGCAAATTTTGAAAAGAAGCCTGCAAAATTTTTGAACAACTTGTAATAGGGCCTTTCAGCTTTTACAGTTTTTTTTGGACCTGCTAGTGTATGTGTAATCAGTAGCATACTGAATAGATAATTAGACTTGAGTTGAGACTCAGACTTGATCATCTGTTCAGGACTAAAGTTGATTGACCAGCTTAGTTCTTGGTCCCTACTTTGTGTACTATTGACCATTGTATTAATATTTGATTCTATCCTTATGATTATCTGGAATAGTAAACTCATATTATTTTTTATCAGTTTGACTGAAGCACATAGTACAGTCTTAGGATCTGGTTTGAGACACTGTTAAATTTGCAGTTGTAATTAATCTGATTGAATCTTGAATTTGTAATATATATATATACTGTTTTGTTTCAGCAAGCTTGTGTAATAAACTTTCTCTAAAGTTACTTGTATTGATTTAGTCCATCAAAACTAAGATAAATATTTGTTATCTGTTGTACTTACAATACTTGAATGTATTCAACTTTTTGTTTATCAACTGAAATTGCATATAACATTTTTTTGTTATCAAGTCTACAACCTTTTTGTTTATCAACTGAAATTGCATATAACTTTTTTTTTATCACTTAGGTCTAAAATATACAATCGAATAATTTGATTAAATAGCTTCCGGTTTAATCAATTAGTAATTGTATTAATTAAAATTGCTCCAACTTGTTTCTTTTACATAAATCGAAAAAGTGCTATAATTTAACAACACTCTATTCAACCCCTTCTAGAGTGTTTTACTGTGCATTATCAATCCAACAAGGTGTTGCACTTTTGTTCATATATGTATGCCACATTCCAATAGTATCTCTTGTTAGAATATGATTCATTCACATATGGTTTCTGGCCTTTTAGTGTATATTATTGTGCATGGTGAACTCTACTGTTAGTTGTACCCGTGTAACCATAAGTTTGTTGTCTATTAAGAACAGCCATGTATTGTGGTCTCTGCTGAGGTCTCTGCCGATTCCTTGGCTGATTCTACTGCTTAGGTCTAGCCTTACCATTATGATTATACTGTTTGTTACTAGCAGCAGGGACAAGAATAACCCAATATTCATCAGCAGGGAACAATCTGCATTTCCCCCTGAGATAAGTATCCCTTGAATGATTAACATTCTTAGGTGTTGCATTATTATTTTAGGGATATTTCTGGTTCCTTTGTGATCTTGGATTACCCTGTTGGTTCTCAGCAGATCTACTATCAAAATGTCTAAATGGATCACCAAACCTACCTTTGGATCTACCTTTGTTGTTAGGTGCAGATGTCCTTATAGAATTCTGATTTTTCGTCTTTGAAAGATTCTCAGCGGGTTTAGTTGTCTCAGCAGCCTTCTGGGGTGTAGTTTCCTGTGCAGCTACAAACTTAGGACCAATTCTGGCACTATGTTCGGTATCCTTACCAGATCCATCCTTAGAAGGTTGTTGAGCATCAAATCCAAGGCATGTTCTATCACCATAAAGTTTCCCGGATTTTAATGCAGCTGTTGTGCCACAGATTCTACTGTTGTTGTAGATACAGCAGGCTTTTGCAAAATTCTGACAGAATCATGTTCCTTACATTTGAGAATCCTTATTTCAGCATGCAATCTTTGAATTTCTTCTATCAGAGTCTCTCTTTCAGCCTTCACAATCTCATATCCTCAGTTGATTAAGGAGGGCATCTAGAAGTTCTTCTACTTCAGAGTTTTCAGGATTGGAACTAGCAGTTGAAAAACTTTCACTCTCAACAGGGGTATTTTTAGTGGCAGGGGTAAATTCCTCCATAGTGTTCTCCATGTGTGCCATAAGTGCAGTGTCATCTGATTCATTTCCAGAAAGGGCTTTTTTCACTTTCAACTTTATAACTAGATTCATCATCTGCAACCATTGCTTTTCTAGCAGGTCTTCTTTGTTGACTTCTTTGTCTCAGCAGGTCTGGACATTCATGTCTAAATGTCGAGGCTTTTTTGCAATTAAAGCACAAATAATCAGGGTCCTTCTTTTTTTTAATTTTGGACAGTCAGGTTTGAAGTGTCCAGGCTTCTTACAGTTGAAGCACAAGTAGTCATGATCCTTCTTTGGTTTCTCCTTTTTATCAGATGTTTTCTTGACATAGTTCTTTGAAGATGATCTTCCAGTTTCATTCTTCTGAGTTTCTTTGTCACAAATGCTATTTGATGTTGTAGTTCATCAAGCTCATCATCATGAGCATTTGATGATTCTTCTCTGTGTGTAGCAGCCTGTGTTGTGGTTTTTGGTACTTCTTTTTCGGTACTTGCAATAAGATCTTCATTAAACTCATATGCCTTCAAATTGGAGAATATCTGGAAAGTATCTTCCTCTTGAAGTTTTCTAGATTCTTCCATTGCATTAACTGTTAGGTGTAGTGCCCGAAAGACAATTTGTGTAATTGTTTTTAACAATGGATGACAGATTTTATCTCACCTTATTACTTGCTTTGTGCTTGTAAATAATACACTGCTGCAAACCCTAAGTATATCGGTATGTAACCACTTAACTCAGTGTATGGATTACACGTGAGGATTGAGTTAGTGGTGATATACTTAAATCGTTAGTCCGTGGTGAACTTAATCGAGTTTAGGGTCTCTTGATTAAAACACCAATAATGCGCCCGAACACCTTAGGGTGTGATAGTCTTATCCGGACCGTCGGTAAAGGGTACCTACGTGGGGCATTTATATATGATGGCATTCATATAGGGGGTGGACCGATTTAATCCGAATTTCTCGGTATAATTCCGTAATCGAGGAATCTTATTAAATCATTAGATGATCATATATGGATCAACCTTAATCCCGAGGTGATCACGGGGTGCTTTGCTTGTCCCGGGGTAGTGTTTGATGTGTTAGTTACGGTTCACTTAAATATGTGTTCCAAGCCACTTCTCATTGGCACTATCTCCGTATGAGTGAGTAGTTCGATCATCACGTACATGGAATCCATTCCTTCCCGCGGGAAGTAGAGAGACAAATCCCCTAATTTGTTAGCCCTAAGAAAGTGATCGATCCCGGGAGTTCACATTTGACTAATTAGCTACTAGTCGATATGTGTACTAATTGATCATCGTGGGGGTTAATGGTAAATAAGGATAAGATATTCGAGTCGGGTTCACGGAGACTTCCCACTCGTAATGGACAATATGGAGGGTTAATCCGTATGTAGTGATTATATCAATGGACGCTTATTCACTCTATGGGTTGAGTATAAGTATACATCTATAATCGGTAGAGTTCGGTTTCGGGTTTATGGTGGCGTAATCCCGGAATTAATAATTAATGTACTTATTCGTTCGATGAATAATTAATTATTGGAGCTACCGGTTATAGGTCCATGGTCCCCGATGTGGCTTCGTAATTCGGACTAATAATCTTGTTATTTGGGCCTCGGTGATAATTAATTGGTCGGGCTAATTAATTGATATGCAAAATATTATTTAGTTGGGCTAAATAATATAATACACATAAAAGACATTTTATGTGGGCTTTTTGACCCTAAAGGTGGCGCCTATGTGTTGATTAATTAGAGAGAAATTAGTTTTCTTGGATAATTATTTGACATGTGATTTATCTTTTATTTGTTAAATGATAATTCATGGAATATTAGATAATAATATGATTTATCCTAATTTGTTTGGGATAATCATTTTATTTATCTTTTATTTGGAAAAAGGATTAATGTAATAATTATCTCTTAATTATTTAATCCTTGGAGGACAAGTTTTACTCTCCTATATAAAGAGAGTTCTCCCAAGCCTTAGGCATTGGTAATTTCGACTTGACCACCACAAAAGAGAGAAATAATTAGTTTTCTTGTCTTGGGTTTTTAGTAGAAGAAAAACTTTGAGTTTTTCTTGGTGTTGCATATCAAGGAGGCTCGTGTATCAAGAAGGGTGTCCACCAACCGCCGTTTGGAGAACACATCGGAAGATCAAGGCGACTCTTCCCGTTATTGGTAACATAATCTTAAACCCCTTGTAGTACTTAAGTCCTTTAATTATGAATTGTGTCATATAAATCGTGATCCATCCGCTGCGCATAGATCTAACTCGTTTAGATCTAAGAACCTGCATCCTTCATGTGGTATCAGAGACAAGTTCCATGATTTATATAGTCATAATCGTAGTTAAACGATTTAAAGGAGTGGAATTGCATGTAGGTAATTTTTACTTATAATTATGCATTGATTATGATTAAAATTGTTATGCTTGAAGAGATGGATTGGGGTTGGCATTGTTTACCCGTTAGATCTATTGTAAACTCATATAAACGATGAAAATTCGTTCATATGAGTATAGGAAATTATGTAATTTATTTATTATTGTAAGTTTAATTTCCTGTAAATAGATCTGTTTAGCAGCTGTATAGTGTTTTCGTTTTTCCCGTTGTTTGAGCCGTTAAAACGAAGATCCCTCCAGTCAGAATTAAGATTAGAAGTTGATGAACAATCCCACAAATATTTTTGTCGATCAGAGTCCGTTTGGGTATCCGTTCGTTGCTGCGAAGTGGCTACTGTACCAGAAAAACACAGGATTCACAGAAACCCTAATTGTGACTTCTTCGATTTTCTGGGAACAATTGGACCGTTAAAATTAAAATCCGACCGGTCAGATCGCAGATCATGGAGTTTAGGACGTGAGATAAAAGTTTCAGGACGATCGGGATTCATCTTGATCCCCGATCGGCCTCGGGAAGTATATGATGCGCTGCTGTAAGAGTCCGTTTCAGCGAAAGTTGGGCGGCTCACCGAGGAAGATTGACAAGTCAAAGCTCCGATCCGACCGTCCATCTTGAAGTCCGAAGAATGAAGATCAGATCTGGAAAGTTTCGTCCCGATCCAAGTTCATTTGATATTCCGATCGGCGAAGATTCTCAACAGCTGCAGATTAGGGTTTTAATTTATTTTCGAATAGATTAGTTACGGGGGTGCCAACGGTCCATCTCGGTGTTTATTTTCCGCACTAGTATACATGTGTAGATTGTATGAGTAGAACCGGAAATTTCCATGACATGCATCATATCATGAATTCCACTCCATATGCATACATGTAGAAATTAATTCGAGGAATTAGTTAGGCATGTATAAAACACACGATTAGTTTTAATTAATTGTTTGATATTAATTAGAAACTAATTAGGGTAAAAACCGAGGAACACGGGTTTTTTTTTCAATCGTCGAGGTTGGGTGATGGATTCTCGGTGAATCCCACTCTGCGAAAGCATAAGGAGTAAAATCCCGAAACCTCGTGGTTAAGGTGTTGGATTCTCGGTGAATTCCACCTTACCTAAGACGAGATTACGTTTTTGTTCCGTAGTGTCTACGTGAAAGTTTGATGTTTAAGGATTGGATAATCACGGGCAAACAGGTTCGAAAGTGGTTTAACCACGGTTGGGTGGTCAACAGTAGCTACGGATCAATCGACTTCACCCTCCATGTGTGGCGTTTGCACGGGGGTCTGGCAATACCGAGCCATCCGAAGAGCCACTACGGCTCAACGGACCTCTCCTAGCCTTGACCCGTCCGACGGCCACATACGTTCTAACGAATAGGTCGGGTGGGCTACCCCACATAACCGACAACATTCGGGCCTATGATTTATTGTTCCTTAATGTAACATCAAGTCCAAAAACGTGATCGCAAACCCACCACTTTTTCAAAATATTGAGTGGGAGCGGGAGAGGCGACGGCCGACCCCACGGCCTCTACTGTTGACACAAGCAACGTGAGAGAATGGTGACGCCTCGTGCCGGCCTGGGACCGGCCTCCCTAAGGAAGGCCTTCACCGCTATCAAAATTCAAGGCTTGGTCTCCGAAAGGATAGGATTTTCGGTACTCGTCGGGTCACTGACCGACCCTAAGGCGGCACACTCGGGGTCTACCTAAAAATCTGAGATAGTAGGTCACACTCATAAAGGGTATTTTTGGTAGTACCTTGGCTGAAAAAGGAAAGGTGATTGACGATCACAAATGAGATGTTCGATTCTCAATCTGATCTTCAATATTAATCGAAACCTCTTTGACCTACCCTAAGGCGGCACTGAGGCATTAGATTAAATCTTTGGAACGGTAGGATAGACTATAAGTACTTAGTTTATGTTCCTAAAATTTATTAGTAGTGTATGATTTGGATTTATGTTCTGTCAAATTTATTTACAACTACTTATATATCTCTCTAGGGTACTAGACTGCTAGTGTAAAATTGACTAGTAATGACTTCGTTAAAAAGTGGTAAGTAACTAGAACGTTGTATTTATTAATCTCACATGCGATTAATTTTTCGGAAGAGATATTTCTCTTGAAGCCTTCAAAACTTAAGTGACGTAAATAGGCATGTCACAGCTGTCACTCGTGCAGAACGAGAGACAACCGTAGTTAGTTTGAAAGATGATTGGGACGAAAAAAATTCTTCTAGTGAATTTTAATTGTGTAGTGTCTACACGAGAAATTTTCTAATAGAAAAATTGGAGAATCATAAATTTAAGTATCGCTAGTTAGACGGTATTTGGAACCGATAAACTAGTGGGAGCTTTTATCTTATGTTTTTCTAATTTATTAGAAAATTAGTCCCACTGGGTAACGCTTTTATTAGACATCCCACGCTTCACGAGTAGTGTCTACTCAATTGAACTCGCTAGTTCAAGACTATTTCCTTTTAAGGAAAGTTAAGAATGGGAAAGAATGTCTATAAGTGTTAATCATCTTAACTAAAGTTTTAAGGCTAAACCAAAATATTAATTAAAGAAAGTATAGGATAAGGAAAGTGATTTCGCATCACTAACCAATGAATCCTTAGCGACTTTCATAACCGAGTAACTTGACTCGATAGCTTAGTTCTTTGGAAGAACAAGGAAGTTGTGCATTAACGATTAATAGAGTAACAACGGGCAGTAATTTCAGCTATAATAGTGGAAGTGATATAAGGAAATGAATTTCGGATTCTATCCTTGAATATCACAGAATAATTTATTTTTCTGTTTACAGATTCGTTGAAACAAATGGATTCACTTTCAACTCGATATATTGTTGCCTCATAGAAAGTGAATATGACATTTGTAGTACGAATCCAAGACTCGGACTTTTGTTTGATAAAGTCGAACCACTAAGAAAAGCCGAATAAGTATAACACATCTAAAACTATTAAAGGTAAAAGGTTTCCGTATTAAGATAAGCGACCTTTCAATATCTATTAATTAGTGCATATATCCTAGAGATAAGACCGACGATCGGCTAAGGGTGATTCCTATCTCCCAGGCTAGGAACACTATCTCAAAGGAACAATGACTAAGTTTCCTTTCAATCGGGAAAGGGTAATAGATTTGAAGGGGTAACATAGCTTGTTCACCATGACCTTCGGGGTCTAGTGAGAGATACAAGCTAGTGGGAGTTTTTTGAGTGGTGACATTTTGTCTGATAACTACTCGAAACGTGATTTAGTTTATCAAAAGAATACGAGGAGGAGTCTCGATTTTAGCGAAAAATAGAGTATTCCATGCTCGTAAATAGGCTATCGCATAGTCTTGGGACCGATGCTCGGCCCGCTCCTAGTGGAATGTTTCTCACCGAGGAAGAAACCATAGACTTGCCCTATATAGTTATTGATATGCTACAATACATCGCTAAACTCGATTAAGATAATCGTTGCAAAATAACGGTTAACATTATTATGTAAACCGAGAAGTATACCTAGAAGATGCTAGTGAGTTTATGGATAAGGAGTGAATTCGGTTCACAACACATCCGTAAATGTAGGCATTTAGCATTTAATGCTTGAAGGTAGGACTGGGGATTTTGCGCGTACGTTCAAATTGTGAATGTTCATGAAATATCTTAATGAGGCGAGTAAAGGTTGGTTATAAGATTCTTGAGATCAGAAAGTGACGGTTGAACTATCACAAGCCTTCTGATAGAATCTATAAGAAACAGCCTTAAACTTTGGAGTACGGTTACCCAAAGGTAGTTACTATATGATTTAATCAAACCACGTCCAACATCGGTTGTTGGTGATTACACTGATAAATACTACTAGATCAGGATGTCAATCCACCACGCAGTGGGAGTATGGTTTATCCATTGACCCATTGTGGTTTTGTGGACTTTACGGTCTGCTGGGGTGATTGATAACCTATGGCTCTTAGTGGGCTGTATAAGATTCTGATTATAGAGGTTGGTTTGAAAACCTTAACCCTGTGAATGGAGTTTTGGTACTCCACTTCTGTTCAGCCTCTTGTAGAACCACATGAGTGTCTCAGGCCCAGTGGGAGCAATTGGATCTACACGGAAAAGAGTCGAATGAATAGGAAAGTTTAAACTTTCGGCGCAAAGTTGAGTGGTATAGGGGTGATTCCCGACAAGTAGAGAGTTAACCGGACCATGAACTCTCTCACCACTCGGTCTTGCTAGATTTCGTTAGAAAGCGAGAAAATAGGGGTGATTCCCCGAGACTTTCTTGCCGAACAACGGAATCTCGAATTCATTCGAATGTAAGGGTTTTAGCTAAGAATGAATAACGGATTCGTTACAAAGCAGAAGATAGGGGTGATTCCCTAATACCTTTTTTGCGAGACTAACGATATCTTAATTTATTCAAAAAGAACCATTGGTAGGAAGCCTGTCATGGCTTATATCCTTTGTGGATTTAAGAGAACCTCTCGGTCATTTAAAAGTCACATGTTTTAAAATATGTGGACTTGACCAAAATATTGATTAGTTTTTCGTAGACTGGATATCAATATTGGTAATGTAGTAGTAGTATTAGTGTTCATAAATGATAAACACTAAAACGGTTGGAAACAACATGTGTGTGCTATCTGAAGTCGGAAACTGACAGGCCAAGATTCTCTGGATGAGAGAGTTGGACTATATTCTAAGAATCTGATTCGGTCAAATTCACGAGAATAAGTCATTGCCTATCCCACCTATCTTATTGAATAAGATGATTATTCATATACATATGAAACATTCATCGAGAGTAGTCCTACCCTAACTCTCAGGAATGATTCTCTAAATCTTCGGATAAAGAGAAAATGGGATAGAGTCTCTCTTGGATAATGGCAAGTCAGGTTATCACAAGTCAATAGTAATCGAATCTTGGATTTGAGCAATAAGTAGCGGTTTAGTACGTCCTCAAGTATCGTTAGAGAACGAGGAATCATATGCTTGTATATTCAGGTGCAAACTTGAATATGGTTGACTACACTGATTCTGACTTGTAGTCAGATTAAGGATGATCATTAAGTTGATCTCAGGCTCAGTGTTTACTCATAGTGCTTAGAATTCCTTTTTTTTGGTCTGGGAGTAATTCCAGGTCTGATAAGCCGATATCACTTCATTGTGAAAACAGTGAAGAGATAGCTTAGAAGGATCTTCTCGGTCACAAGAAGTCAAAAGCATATTGAGAGAGAGTACCGCCTGATTGGAAGGACCGACAACGTTTCAATCCTAAAGATCGTCTCGAGTCGACAACCTAACTAATCAGTGTACCAAGTCGAGTGCTTGGAGGGTACGGCATTGATGGATATGTCTCATCTGCTTTTAGAGCAAGTGGGAGAGCGTTGTGAATAAGATGTGAAAGGGTGTGCTCTAAAAACAATCGTTACTTGTCATTTCGTGCAAGTGGGAGATTGTTAGGTGTAGTGCCCGAAAGACAATTTGTGTAATTGTTTTTAACAATGGATGACAGATTTTATCTCACCTTATTACTTGCTTTGTGCTTGTAAATAATACACTGCTGCAAACCCTAAGTATATCAGTATGTAACCACTTAACTCAGTGTATGGATTACCAGTGAGGATTGAGTTAGTGGTGATATACTTAAACTGTTAGTCCGTGGTGAACTTAATCAGAGTTTAGGGTCTCTTGATTAAAACACCAATAATGCGCCCAGAACACCTTAGGGTGTGATAGTCTTATCCGGACTGTCGGTAAAGGGTACCTACGTAGGGCATTTATATATGATGGCATTCATATAGGGCTGGACCGATTTAATCTGAATTTCTCGGTATAATTCCGTAATCGAGGAATCTTATTAAATCATTAGATGATCATATATGGATCAACCTTAATCCTGAGGTGATCACAGGGTGCTGCTTGTCCCGGGGTAGTGTTTGATGTGTTAGTTACGGTTCACTTAAATATGTGTTCCAAGCCACTTCTCATTGGCACTATCTCCAGATGAGTGAGTAGTTCTGATCATAACAGACATGGAATCCATTCCTTCCTGCGGGAAGTAGAGAGACAGTCCCCTTATTTGTTAACCCTAAGAAAGTGATCGATCCCGGGAGTTCACATTTGACTAATTAGCTACTAGTCAGATATGTGTACTAATTGATCATCAGGGGGTTAATGGTAAATAAGGATAAGATATTCGAGTCGGGTTCACGGAGACTTCCCACTCGTAATGGACGATCATGGAGGGTTAATCCGTATGTAGTGATTATATCAATGGACGCTTATTCACTCTATGGGTTGAGTATAAGTATACATCTATAATCGGTAGAGTTCAGTTTCGGGTTTATGGTGGCGTAATCCCGGAATTAATAATTAATGTACTTATTCTGGTTCGATGAATAATTAATTATTGGAGCTACTGGTTATAGGTCCATGGTCCCCGATGTGGCTTCTGTAATTCGGACTAATAATCTTGTTATTTGGGCCTCAGTGATAATTAATTGGCTGGGCTAATTAATTGATATGCAAAATATTATTTAGTTGGGCTAAATAATATAATACACATAAAAGACATTTTATGTGGGCTTTTTGACCCTAAAGGTGGCGCCTATGTGTTGATTAATTAGAGAGAAATTAGTTTTCTTGGATAATTATTTGACATGTGATTTATCTTTTATTTGTTAAATGATAATTCATGGAATATTAGATAATAATATGATTTATCCTAATTTGTTTGGGATAATCATTTTATTTATCTTTTATTTGGAAAAAGGATTAATGTAATAATTATCTCTTAATTATTTAATCCTTGGAGGACAAGGTTTACTCTCCTATATAAAGAGAGTTCTCCCAAGCCTTAGGCTTTGGTAATTTCGACTTGACCACCACAAAAGAGAGAAATAATTAGTTTTCTTGTCTTGGGTTTTTAGTAGAAGAAAAACTTTGAGTTTTTCTTGGTGTTGCATATCAAGGAGGCTCATGTATCAAGAAGGGTGTCCACCAACCGCCGTTTGGAGAACACATCGGAAGATCAAGGCGACTCTTCCCATTATTGGTAACATAATCTTAAACCCCCTTGTAGTACTTAAGTCCTTTAATTATGAATTGTGTCATATAAATCGTGATCCATCCGCTGCGCATAGATCTAACTCGTTTAGATCTAAGAACCTGCATCCTTCATTAACTTTCATCTTCCAGATTTCTTTTAAGGTAGAACCTTCAAAACCCTTGTGTTGATCTCTTCTTTTGTGTATTCCACATTCAGCAGGGTGAGTTCGTCCAGAAGAGCATTGAATCTTGGTTTCATTTGATCAATGGTGTCAGTAGACTTCATTTTGAACTATTGAAATTTCCGTTTGGCCACAGTGACTTTGATCTTTTTGCTAGTATCTGAACCTTCATAGATTAGTTGTAGTTTCTCCCACAATTCTTTGGCAGTCTTGCGGTCTTTCACTTTCAGGTAGATATTTCTATCCAAAGTTCTATAGATGATGTCAATAGCAATATTGTATAGATTGGTCCTTTTTCTATCTTCAGGACCCCAATCTTTCTTAGGTTTAGGAATTCCGGTGTTGACTCTATTGACAGTTACAACTGGAGTAATTTGCAAAGGTTCATCAGTCAGAAAATCCATCATTTCATCATGTTTAGCAACTAGATAAGCATGTATATGACGTTTATACTCATCAAACTTGTCCAAAGTTTGAAAGACAGAAACTAGAAAATGTTTTCAAAGTTTTTCACAAGAACAACAAGTGAGAATCACTTCAGAACAGAAGCTTCGCTCTGATACCAATTGTTGGTCCCTTGAAAAGGCTTTAGTTAAGTTTAGAAAGGGGATGAAAAAACTTAACACTTAAAACTTTTTGGAGTTAAAACATACTCAGCAGGGTTAATAGTCGGCTGACTGAATAGTCTGCTGACTATTAAGTCTAGTGAATCAGTTGCAGCGGAATAATACTTAAGCTTTTTTACTTGTTGTTTAAATAATGATACCAAATATTAGATACTCAGTAGTGTAGTGTGTGGGATCCGTATCAATTCATGAGATAGATGTTGTTGATATGAAAATGCAAAAATTAAGTGCTGTAAAATAAAGTAGAGAGAGTTTGTTTATGGAAGTTCAAGGTGGTGTAATCCTCCACGTCTCCCCTTCTCCTGTGATGATGAAGGAATTCACTAGAAACTTTGAGATAGCAGTTACAAAATTCCTAGGTTGATTTTCTTTCACCAATAAATATGGCTTAACAATCTGAATACTAAGAAACAAGTGGTATTGCTGCTCCCCTCCACTGGTTCTTGAAGGGTAGGATTGCCTCTTCACCAGCTCCACCACAAAACACAATAGTCCTTGACACTTCAGCAGTGCTTCCCTGTCTTCAAGTTTCTTTTAAAAAGAAAAAGGTTTGAATCAAGAAAGTGATTCAACTTCTGTAAGCTTTTGATCAGGATGGAAAGATAAGCAACTTAAGTTCTCCAAGTGTGTATACTAGATGATACTTGAATGCAGAAACACTTGAAGAATTTCTGGATCAAACTTATGCTCAACATCAGAAGGGTATTATGCTATTGATTGCTTGTAATTTCTGTGTATAATCTGGTTCCAGGGGTCTTTTATTTATAGGTGAAAATCCAACGTTTGAATTTGAAATTTAAATCTGACCGTTATTGGATTTTTCTGATTACTCCCTAAAATTCCCTCTGTTGTACATTTTGACAGTGTCAGTGTCCTTCTGGCAGTCAGTCTGTCATCCAATGGTTTTTCTGCAATTAAATCAGCTTTGAATTCCTTGTAACGTCTTTTTAATCTCCACCGTTGATTGACTGATTAATCCAATACTTGAATTCCATCCTTATCCATTAATCCTTCAAAATAATCCTTAGATCGGATTTATGTATACTCAGCTGATAGTTGGTTCATGAGTCTGATGAGATATACAATGTCAGATGATGCTTAGCCTGCTGTGATCTTGAATGATCACTTCAGCTGACTGCTTCGTATCTAACTTTTCTTTATGAAGTTAGAGTACACATTTTTAACCATTACTATGTTCCATTCATCACATGTTCTTTTAAGGAATTTAGACCTTCTACACAATGTGTATGCGATCAGTTTAGGCCATCACTGACTTACCTTAATTATGATCCCAAATCCTTGACAATTAAGTTTTCATAACTAAGTTTGAGCCATTAGCCTTCAATCTTCAATACTGAGTTTGAACCCTCAGCCTTCATTTTCCAGCAGGTCCTAGACACTCTACTGAGAACCTAATCTAGATGAGGCTGGTGACATAGTCAGCTGACTCCTTTACAGTGCTTGTTTGATCAAGCCTATACAAGGATCAAACTCTAATAAACATATACATTCATTCTAGACAACTTTTTTCCTTTGCCCTATAACAGCTAGTCTAGCACACATCATTAAAACTAGATTGATTCTAACCATGGGCAATAGTTAGGAGAGGTGTGACAGCGGCGAGCAGAAGCAAGGTTATTAGATACCTCAGGAAAGCCCATTCAGCTTCAGAATTGTTTTTAAGTGTGATTAATTATTTGATATAATACTCTGATTTGTGAACTGTCTTTGCCTACATTATTGTGTAATTTGTGAAATAGTTTTAAAAAGGCAAAAATACCCAACACTCTATTCACCCCCCCCCCCCCCCCTCTAGAGCGTGTTTGCGCATCGATCAAACAAGGTTTTCAGGTTTCGTAGGTTTATGACTTTTCAAAGGTTAATCGTCGTCCTTTGTTTGGTTCGCCTCGTCTAAATTGTAAGGAGTTCTTCTTGTCAAAAGGTTCCATTTTTAGTTTAATGATTATGTTTTCAAGTTGACTTGATTACTGTTTCATCTTAAACCGCATGAATGAGACATAATTACGTGTTTCCGGGTATTTACCAAACTGTATTTTCAGAACATTATTCTAATTCTGGTTTTTTTTAAACTGTTATGTGCTTTTGGTTACGAATAGTGGGGATAAGATGGTAGTTTGGTGTTTTTATGGTCTTTGTGTGTTCCCAAAGGTTAGACCTGAATTTATTTGCTTTACGTGCTCCTACATGCTTAATGTTAGTGACCTTGCGATGTACTGTGCGGAGTACCATGGGTTTTAAGTCCAGTGTCGGAGGTATGACTAACAATGCTAATCCATGTCGTTCTCGAGGGGGCGGTCTCTAAATCCCGCGAATGGAGCTGTGTTAGTCATATTAGCCGTGTTGCACCAAGTCCTTATGTTAAGCCCCTGTTAGTAATATCATCCGCAACGGAAGCGATTTAAGGATCTAGATCTATAATTTACACATAATAAAATAACTAGATCTACTCTACAAGTTGGGGGCTTGTAGAACATACCTCTTGGATCTCAAAATCCAAGTAGAAGAACCGCAAAGTAGAAGAACAAAAGATGGTGTGAAGAGCACCACGATCTTCCGCACGTGTGATCCGAGCAACTCCCGGTGGAAGGAAATCCTCGTCTCGAATCCTCCCGATATGCTACCCGGAAAACCTCCAAGATTTTCCCTCTTCACCCCTTTGGCCGAAAATTTTCCTTCTCTCTCTAAGATGAAAGTCGAAATTTTGTGTGTATATGAGTTGGGAAAAGCCTCTTTATATATGAGAGCTTTTATTGTCCTCCAAGGATTTTATTTTACAGAATAAATAAATCCAATAAATAAAAATAATCCTAGAATATTCTAGAACAAATCTAAAATAATCTTTATCTTTATTTTTACCATAAAATATTTATCCAATAAATATTTTGTGCACATGTCTTATTAATCCACAAGAAAACTAATTTCTTGTCCCCTAAGACAATGCTATGGCCGAAATTCATCCCATGTGACCAAGTCACAATAATTTCGACTATGATACACTTATTGGGCCAAGATTATGAAAAAAATGTCTTTTTCACATATTTAATTATTTAGCCCAACTAATTTAATAGTCCACTAAACAATTAATTCACATATCGTTTTAATTAAATTCTAATAAGAACTAAATTAATATTATTAGGATTCGACGTCCGAGAATAGCTATGCTATATTGGAGGCACGTCGGGGACCATGGACTAATAATCAGCGGCTCCGATAAATCAAATAAATAATTATCTTACGAACAAAATAATTATATTCGATAAATCAATCACAGGAATATGCCACCATAATCCCGTGACTGCACTCCTCCGATTATGAGATTATATTTATCTCCTCACGAGAATGATAATAAGCGTCCATTGATATAATCATTACATATGGATTAATCCTCCATAGACTGTTCATTCTAAATCGGGAAGTTACCGTTAACCCTTTTTAGAACCTCTTATCCTTATTTACCATTAACCCCTAGTGATCAATTAATTCATACAACTCACTCGGTAGCTAATCGTTGTAATATGAACTCGTACGATCGATCGCTTTCTAGGATTAACAAATAAGGGAACTCGTTCTATCTACTTCCATAAATGGAAGGAATGGATTCCGTATCCGTGATAACACGTACTACTCACTCAATCCAAGACAATGCCAAGATGGGGTAATTCGTATCACGTACTCGTGTAATCCTTAACCGTCAAGTCAAACCTCATACTGATTCAAGCAGTTGACTGTGATCACCTCAGATTAAGATATATCCATAAATATGATCATCGATTGATTCGATAAGACTTCTCGATTACGGAATTATATCGTGAACTCTAATCAAATCGGTCCAGCCCTATATGATATATCTATCATATATAAATGCCCCACTAGGTTCTCTTAACCGAAAGTCCGGATAAGACAATCACACCTATTGTGTTCTGGGCGCATTAATAGCACGTTAAAGGAGAGACCCGATACTCTCGATTAACTTCACTACGGGCTAATTGTATTTTAAGTACATCTTCACTAACTCAATCCTCCCGTGTATATCCCATACACTGAGTTAAGTGATTACATAAACGATATACTTTAGGGTTTTCTGTAGTGTAAATACTATTGTCACATCGGTGAATTATGAGAATAATAAATATGAATAATAATATCATTTCATTTATTAAATAAAACAATTACAAAATTGTCTTTCGGGCATTACACCTAACAATCTCCCACTTGCACGAAAGCATGTGATTAATTGTTTTAGAGCACACCCTATTATTTAAAATACAAAGAAACTATCACTCCCACTTGCTCTAAAGCAAATGAGACATGTCTCTAATACCTATAGTCTCCAAGTGTCGACTAAAAGCTTCAATCGACAGTGTCTTGGTGAATGGATCAGCAGGATTATCGGCGGAGGCGATTCTTCGGACGGAAACGTCCCCTCTATCGACAAAATCGTTGATCACCCAGTATTTCCTCTCTATATGCTTCGACTTACTGTGCTTTCGAGGTTCCCTAGAGTTGGCAATGGCCCCATTGTTATCACAATAGAGAGTAATAGGATCTTCAGCATTCGGGACAACGCCTAATCCGCTGATGAACTTTCTTAACCAAACCGCTTCCTTAGCTGCCTCGGAGGCCGCTATGAACTCGCCCTTCCATTGTTGAATCGGCCGTGTCGGATTGCTTTTGGCTTCTCCATTCTATTGCACCGCCACCAAGCGTAAACACCGAACCGCAGGTTGATTTAGAATCATCTCTCGTCCGACCGAAAGTCGAATCGGTGTACCCCGCTAACTCCAAACTCCCACTCGAATAGACGAGCATATAATTTCGGTTCTCTTCAAATATTTGATGAGATTCTTTATCGTCGTCCAAAGGCGGTTGCCCCGGATTTGATTGAAAACGGCCGACTAATCCAACGCCGTAACAAATATCGTCTCGTACACCTCATAGCATACATAAGACTACCAACAAATTTCGAGGCATATGGCACTCTTCCCATAGCTTCGCCTTTCAGAGTTTGAGGCCCCCGAGTCTTAGAGAGGTAAACGCCGTGACGGGTTGGTAGAAAACCCTTCTTGGCGTTCTCCATACCGAAGCGTGCCAAAGCACCTTATCTATATAAGTTGCTTGGGACAGAAGCTAACATCCCGTGTTCTTGCGATCCCTTATAATTTGGATCCCTAGAACATAACTCGCTTCTCCCAAATCCTTCATTTGGAATTGCGTGGTCAACCAACTTTTCACGTCGGACATCATCCCCTTATCGTTGCCAATTAGAGTATGTCATCAACGTACAACACTAGAAATACAATACTATCTTTGATAACCTTCTTGTACACACAAGATTCAAAGCAAAGTGTTGTTCGAAATCATAAGACTTGATCGTGTGATCGAATCTATGATACCAGAAACGAGATGCTTGCTTCAACCCATAAATGGATCTGAGCAACTTGCACACCATGTGCTCTCGACCTTCTTCAATGAATCCTTCTCGTTGCTGCATATAGATTTCCTCGTCGAGAAAGCCGTTTAGAAACGCTGTCTTAACATCCATTTGCCGCATTTCATAATCCGTACATGCAAAGAATCGAAAGGAGGATGCGGATGGTTTTCATCATGGCCACAGTGAGAAGGTTTCCTCGTAGTCTATACCCTCTCGCCGTGTGTAACCTTTGGCTACCACCGTGCTTTGAAGGTTTCGACCTTCCCATCTATTCCTCTCTTTCGCTTGTAGAGCCATTTACATCCAATGGGCCTTTCACCCCGAGGAAGTTCTACAAGTTTCCGTACCGAGTTAGAGTACATAGACTCCATCTCTTGATTCATTGCGTCAATCCATTTATCCTTATCGTGATCCAATATGGCCTTCTTATAGGTCGGAGGATCATCTTCCACCCCATCAGAGGCGACTACGTTCGTCTCTAAATCCATGCCGTACCGAGCCGGTGGCCGAACCACTCTCGCAGTACGTCTAGGTGGAACAGGAATGTCGGAAGTGACTGTTGTATTAGTAGTGTTGTTTACAGGAACATCAACAGCCACAATAGGCCTGACGTCATCGGAGAGTAATTCCTCTAGTACAATTTTACTTCGAGGTCTGTGGTCTTTCATATAACTTTCCTCCAAAAACGTAGCGTTAGTCGAGACTAGCACTTTGTTATCTTCCGGATCGTAAAATAGACCACCACGTGTACCTTTTGGATAGCCTACAAACAAACATACTTTCGTACGCGATTGTAGTTTGGTAGTTTTGTCCATCAGCACATGTGCAGGACAACCCCATATGCGGAAGTGACGAATGCTTTCGCGACGTCCGGACCACATCTCTACGGGTGTCTTTTCGACAGACTTTGACGGTACTGCATTCAAAATGTAGACCGCTGCTTCTAAAGCATAACCCCAAAAGGATATAGTAGTAGTGAGGCGTAGCTCATCATTGATCTAACCATGTTAATCAATGTCCTGTTTCTCCTCTCAAAGAACTCCGTTTTGCCGAGGTGTCCTAGGCGCCGAACGTTGGAAACAAATTCCTTTTTCAAACAAGTAGTCAATGAACTCGCATCTAAATACTCACCTCCACGATCCGAGCGAAGGCATTTCAATGACTTGCCTAGTTGCCTTTCGGCTTCTCGCTTGGAACTCCTTGAACTTACCAAAAGCCTCGGACTTCCTATGCAAAGATATAAACATAACCGAATCTCGAGTAGTCATCAATGAAAGTCACAAAGTACTCGTATCCGCCTCTAGCTTGTACGTTCATCGGACCACAAAGGTCCGAATGCACTAAGTCTAGAGTTCCCGTGGCCCTATTACCCTTTGACGAGAAGGGACGCTTGGTCATTTTTCCCTCCAGTGCAACACTCGCAGTGTGCAAGTGTCAACAGATGACTCACCTAAGGCATGAACCTTTTCTAGTCTTTTGAGTCTTTCCAAGGAAATATGGCCGAGCCTCGTATGCCACAAGTATGTTTTATCTTCTTTTACTTGAGAAACTTTCTCGCCTTTTAGCGATCTTTGATGAGCAAGCTTTAAACATTTCAAGATAAGTAGGGGAGCTTTATGTGGTCTTACAAAATATAAACCGTTTTCATTCGTAGTTGAACACAATTCAAAGCCATTCTTCGAAATAACAAATTCACCATTCAAATTTGAAACGTAAAATGATTGTTCAACTAAGGCGTAATGAGAAATTAAATTTCTCCCGAAATTCGGAATAAAATAAACATTCTCTAAATGTAAAATTCTATTATTAAAGTGTAAGTCCACAGCTCCCATCGCTTTAGCCGAAATGAGCGCCCAAAGGTGCCTACTCGCATCACTTGAGAACCCTCTTCCAGCCTCCTCGTACGAACTAAGAATCCGCAATGAAGAACATACATGGTTAGTAGCTCCGTATCAAGTATCCAAGTGGACACATCTTTAGCTACATTAAAAGATTCCAAGAATAGTAATTCCGAATTACCTTTCTTATCTTTCCCAAGGATGACAAATTGACTTTGCCATCCTTTACATCACGAAGATATTCCGGACAATGGCGTTTCCAATGTCCTACCTCCTTACAGTAAAAGCACTTGCCCTTGGGCTTGGCCTCGTCAACTTTCTTGGCTTTCTTTTTCTTCATTTGCTTGGGCACAGGTGCAACACTACCCTTCTTCTTTGGTTTGGCCTTAGGCTTGTTTGATGGCTTAGCTTCGGCCATATTGGCTTCAGCTTTTCTTATCCCCTACTTGGACCTTATCTTTCGATAGTAGGCCCTCGTAGATAGTCAGTTCATTAAGCATCTGTGTCATGGTCAACTCATGTTTGCCCATCAGATACTGAGTTTTGAACGGGATAAACTCAGGAGTCAACGATTCCAAAATCATCGACACTTGAGTTGCTTCATCGAACATCGATCCATGAATACCGGCGTCATTGAAGTAACTGATCATATTTAGAACATGACCATTCACTGCTTGACCTTTCTTCAATTTCGTGTTAACAGCCATCCTGATGGCATCGTGTCTTGCTTGGTTGCTAGGTGATCCAAACATCGAAGTAAGTTTCTCGCATGATTTCTCGTGCGCCTCAAACTCTTCAATCTGGGTCCTAATAACCTCCGACACCGCCGCCAGGATGATCCCACGAGCCCGGTTATCCGACTCGATCCAGCCGATTACGCCGCTCGATCTCGCCTTTTCCGGGTTTTTGGATCGCCACCGTAGGCATTCGTAAGTGAGTACATATTGCACATTCTCGTATGTGAGTACCACGTTTAGATTACTCTTCCATTTCTTAAAGTTGTTTCCCGATAATTTTTCGTACAAGAAGCGTAAATTTGAGCGTACATTTTTGCCGAAAATAAAATGACATATATTAATTCAAGTTTAACACTACTATATAAGTTTATTTTAGGAATTGTAAACTAAAATTAAGTCTACTCTACCATTCCAAGGTTTTAACCTCGCATCTCGCGCCGCCGTAGGTAGGTCAAAGAGATGACGGTTAAATCGAGACAATCTCATCAATGAATAACTTGTGAGAATCGAACATCCCACGAGAATCGAACATCCCTTTATTCATTGACTACCTTCCTTTTTTAGCCTAGATATTATCAAGAATACCCTTGATGAGTGTGACCTACTATATCGGATCTCTTAGGTACGCCCCGAGTGTGCCGTCGTAGATAGGTCGCTGACCCGACGAGTACCCGCAAATCCTATCCTTTCGGAGACCAAGCCATGAATGTTGATAGGGGTGAACACCATCCGTAGGGGGACGAAATCAAAGCGCCGCGAGGCGTCACCCTTCTCTCACTTACTTGTATCTATAGTAGAGGCCGTGGGGTTGGCCGTCGCCGCCCCCGCTCCCACTCAATATTTTGGAAGTGGTGGTGGGTTAACTAACCACGTCTTTTTGATGTTAACATAAAAGCACATCAAATCAAGGATTCCGAATGGTGTCGGTAACGTAGGCAAGCCTACCCGTCCTATTCGTTGGAACATATGTGACAAGCCGGACGAAATCGGGTCAAGAGAGCCCCATCGAGATAAGAAGGAATCACCCCTCCGCTCGCCGGTGTAGCTTAGTCTTGCCGGACCCCCGTGCATACATCACACTAGAGGGTTAAGTCGGTCGAGCGAAGCTCGCTGACCACCCAACCTATAGGCGAACCGTTTTTATCCAAGATTTATTGTTCTTTTACCATCATTCAATCTCGTAGACACTACGAATCGAAAACGTGATCTCGTTTGGGCTTTTAAGGCGGTTCACCGAGAACACACACCGAAAGGCTTAACGATTTCATAACCCGTCCTCGGATCTTTAATTAGTTACTAAATTAATTAATTACCACGTATTAATTAAATTTCAACTAATTACGCGAGTTTGTATACATGCCTATTTTAATTACCAAAATTAAAATTCTACATGTATGCATGGAGTGGATTTATGATATGATGCATGTCATGGCAATTCCGATTTTATATCTATTTTATGATCAAACACATAAAAAATAAATTGCGGAAAATTTAAACACCGAGATGGATCGTTGGTACCCCGTATCTAATCTATCCTAGGAAAGCAGTAAATTACAACTTGTTGTCTTCGTGTCTTCGATATTTGAGCCTTGAACCACGAACCGCGAACCCGAAAGAAGAAGAGGCCTTTATTTTATAAAATAAAATTAAAAAAAAAAATTCTCAAAATTTTTATTTATTTTTTATTAAAATCCTGCTGTATTTTTATTCCAGAAAAATAAATTAATTTTTTTTTAAAATAGCCGATTATAAAAAAAATTGATTTTTAATAAAATCCAAAACCTAACCGAGTTAGGAAAATTATGAACAAAAAATTTTCAGCCCCGACTCCTATTCATACCTCGAGTTCCGTCTTCATCTCGTGTTCATCATCGTTCTTCGTCGTTTTTCCGGAATTACAAAAAAAAAAAAAAAAAAAATAGCCGAAAAAAGAATAAAAAAAACAACAACTTTTACATCAATCCTATGCTCAAACGATCTAAATCGAGAGAGCTTACAATAGATCTAACGAGTAAACAGTACCAACCCCAATCCATCTCTTCAAACCACAACAATCGCAACATAAAAAAAAAACATATGCATCGGCCCAAAAAAAAAATTTGGGACACAAAAACTACATGTTTTCCACTCCTAGATCTAATATTTTATACGTATAAATATAGATCACCAGGCGACTGATACCACTGTTAGTAATATCATCCGCAACGGAAGCGATTTAAGGATCTAGATCTATAATTTACACATAATAAAATAACTAGATCTACTCTACAAGGGGGTTGTAGAACATACCTCTTGGATCTCAAAATCCAAGTAGAAGAACCGCAATAGGAAGAACAAAAGATGGTGTGAAGAGCACCACGATCTTCCGCACGTGTGATCCGAGCAACTCCCGGTGGAAGGAAATCCTCGTCTCGAATCCTCCCGATATGCTACCCGGAAAACCTCCAAGATTTTCTCTCTTACCGCCTTGGCCGAAAATTTTTCTCTCTCTTAAGAGATGAAAGTCGAAATTTGTGTGTGTGTATGAGTTGGGAAAAGTCTCTTTATATAGGAGAGCTTTTCTTGTCCTCCAAGGATTTTATTTTACAGAATAAATAAATCCAATAAATAAAAGATAATCCTAGAATATTCTAGAACAAATCTAGAATAATCTTTATCTTTATTTTTACCATAAAATATTTATCCAATAAATATTTTACGCACATGTCTTATTAATCCACAAGAAAACTAATTTCTTGTCCCCTAAGACAATGCTATGGCCGAAATTCATCCCTTGTGACCTAGTCACAATAATTTCGACTATGATACACTTATTGGGCCAAGATTATGAAAAAAATCTCTTTTTCACATATTTAATTATTTAGCCCAACTAATTTAATAGTCCACTAAACAATTAATTCACATATCGTTTTAATTAAATTCTAATAAGAACTAAATTAATATTATTAGGATTCGACGTCCGAGAATAGCTATGCTATATTGGAGGCACGTCGGGGACCATGGACTAATAATCAGCGGCTCCGATAAATCAAATAAATAATTATCTTACGAACGTAATAATTATATTCGATAAATCAATCACAGGGAATATGCCACCATAATCCCGTGACTGCACTCCTCCGATTATGAGATTATATTTATCTCCTCACGAGAATGATAATAAGCGTCCATTGATATAATCATTACATATGGATTAATCCTCCATAGACTATTCATTCTAAATCGGGAAGTTACCGTTAACCCTTTTCAGAACCTCTTATCCTTATTTACCATTAACCCCCTAGTGATCAATTAATTCATACAACTCACCGGTAGCTAATCGTTGTAATATGAACTCGTACGATCGATCGCCTTCTAGGATTAACAAATAAGGGAACTCGTCTATCTACTTCCATAAATGGAAGGAATGGATTCCGTATCCGTGATAACACGTACTACTCACTCAATCCAGTACAATGCCAAGATGGGGTAATTCAGATCACATACTCAGTGTAATCCTTAACCGTCAAGTCAAACCTCATACTGATTCAAGCAGTTGACTGTGATCACCTCAGGATTAAGATATATCCATAAATATGATCATCGATTGATTCGATAAGACTTCTCGATTACGGGATTATATCGTGAACTCTAATCAAATCGGTCCAAATTTACTATATGATATATCTATCATATATAAATGCCCCACTAGTTCTCTTAACCGAAAGTCCGGATAAGACAATCACATCTATTGTGTTCTGGGCGCATTAATAGCGCGTTAAAGGAGAGACCCGATACTCTCGATTAACTTCACTACGGGCTAATTGTATTTTAAGTACATCTTCACTAACTCAGTCCTCCCGTGTATATCCCATACATTGAGTTAAGTGATTACATAAACGATATACTTTAGGGTTTTCTGTAGTGTAAATACTATTGTCACATCGGTGAATATGAGAATAATAAATATGAATAATAATAGCATTTCATTTATTAAATAAAACAATTACAAAATTGTCTTTCGGGCATTACACCTAACACCCTTTTTTTAGTTGTTTCTTCTTTTCAGACAAGTGAGTTGTAATGGATAATATTATTTGATTTCAGTAATATATATGATTTAGTTTGCCAACTATTGTATTCTGGTTGTTGGTTGTTATTGAAAGACCCTGAGGGTCTAGTTCCCGAGTCTTCAGCTTGTTATCTTCCGCGCAAATCTTTAATCATTCTGATATGACATGAGGTTTATGCTGGATTTAGGGTTTACTATAAATGTCATGTGCCGAGCATTCCGTGTCCGGACAAAACTCGATATCCATAACATGGGCGTTACGAAACCCGATTACTCGCATAAAAGATTCAATTTCATCTCTGATGATTTCTAGCATCGTCAACGTTCTTTCAATTTCTTAAAATCAACAAACAAACAAAAAAACCAAAATGTTATTTTCTTAAACCAAATTGTTTTATACTCTCCATCTAAAAATATAAATCATCACAGAGTTTTAGATAGATTACATTTCGTTAATATATGGCTAAAATGCCTAATTGGTAAAGTAAAGGTGGATAAATTATAAATTAGTCGTAACATGAGAAACAATGTTTTTTTGACATTGACGAACAATGTTAATAAATGATTTCTTGAAATTAATGAATGAATTGTGAGGCAAAAGAAAATAAAATTTATGACTTTTGGGATGACGTTCCCAAATTTTGTGATAACTAGTGAATTGTCCTGGCAAACATCGAATGAGGGTGATAGAGTTACTTACCCAAGTTTACATAATTTTTACACCATCATTTAATCACATGTTATTCACTTGTAAAAAATTTAAAAAACTTAAAACAATCGCAACAAAAAGATTATATTATATATATTGGGCGTAAAAATGGCGACACAATCATTTTCCAACACCGAAACCCCATTTTCTCCCAGTATTTGTGTTCATAAATGACTTTGTAAAAAAAAGTAAAGCTGTCCTACAGATGGACGCAATTACGAGCTTCAATCTCCGCCTTGCCTGGACCTCCGGCTTCTACTGCAGCAGCCGTAGTGCTACCAAACACTCATTCTCATTTAGGCCCTATCCATTTCTATGCCTGTCCAAAAGATCGTGTATCTACTCGTTTAGGAAAAAGCAGTCAGAATCTGAGCCCGTTCTAAAAAAGCCTTCAATTGTTAAAGAAGCGGCCGTGGATGTGAATGAAGAGGTGGACGTCTTTCCTGACGATTTGGAAGAAGGTATAACTATCTGTTCTATTATTTTTCATAAATGTCCTATTTGAGCTACTTGCTTTCTGTTCTATTTACAAGCGTAATTTGCGTATGTTATTGGTAGTTCTGTTTTTCGTTGACTTGTAGTGGTTTGATCAAGAAAAAAACTATGCTGCTGCTTGTATTTCTCTTATTGTTTGAGGTATTTCAGCCGTATCAGGTTACCAAGTTAGAAATCAATTGTCTATTGTTGTGGTAAGTTCCAGATTGTAAATGCAAAAATAATTCGTATCTTCAGCGAATTTTGTGCCAAAGACTACTAAGGCTCGTTGTAATTTTTGGTAGTGTATGATTGCATGACCCCTAATACAATTGTTCAACTTTTATTAATGTTTGGTTTCCTAAGTTATTTCTTGAATGCTATTTCTTTGTTAAAGAAGAAACGGTTATCCCTTGGCATTTCAAGCTGTAAGAATTGAAAGCAACGAGCGAAAGTATTCTTATTATTAGAATAAAAGCTCATTACAAACTAGGGGCCATCTTACTTCTATTTATAGAAGAGATGCCCAACGGCTATAAAGGCAAAAAGCAAAAAACATTGTTCCAACGACTAGTTGGACAGTGTTCCTTCTGCTAAAAAACAAGGGAAAAACAGGGAGGATTTATATGATTATTAGGACTAATTTTAAGGTAAATAAAAGACTAATAAAGTATGTTAAAAGATAAAAAATAATACCGAATGCTACGATGACTAGGGAAGCCCGCTGAAACCCTGCTGACTTAGGAAGCCTGCTGAAATATTCTAACACTCCCCCTCAAGCTGGTGAATGGATATCAATCATTCCCAGCTTGCTATGGAGGTAATCAAAGAAGTTCTTAGGCAGACCCTTAGTAAGGACATCAGCAACTTGATTCTGAGAGTTGATAAACCTGAGCTTGATCAAACCATTATCCAATTTCTCTTTGATGAAGTGCCTATGAACTTCAACATGTTTGGTTCTGTCATGTTGAACATGATTAAGAGATATATCAATAGCAGATTGGTTGTCACAATGTAGGATCTTAGGTGTCATCCTTTGAATCTTGAGATCATCTAGAATGATTTTTATCCAAAGAAGTTCACACACACCAATTGCTAGGGCTCTAAATTCTGCTTCAGCACTTGATCTAGACACCACCCCTTGTTTCTTACTTCTTCATATAACAGGATTGCCAAACAAGAACACACAATGGCCAGAGGTAGATCTTCTATCATCAATACAACCAGCATAATCAGAGTCTATATAGGCCTCTAAACTTCTGTGGTCACCTTTCTTGAAAAGAATCCCTTTCCCTGGACAACTCTTGAGATAGTAGACAATCCTTTCAACTGCATTTTGATGGCACTTCGTTGGAGAGTGCATATATCTGCTCACAATATTGACTGCAAAGGCTATATCAGGTCTAGTGTGAGATAGATATATGAGCCTTCCCACTAGTCTTTGTTAAGCTCCTTCGTCCACTTCTTCATCTTTAGGTGCAAAGATTAATCCCATGGGTGAAATCAATAGGAGTTTTCATTGGTTTGCATCCTGTCTTGCCACAATCCTTCAGTAGATGCAGAATGTATTTCTGTTGGGAGATGAAGATCCCTTGTTCAAAATACATGACTTCAATTCCTAGGAAGTATTTGAGCTTTCCCAGTTCTTTAATGTCAAATTCTGCAAAGAAAATTTCTTAGTTTTGCATTTCCTTCAGTATCATCCTCTGTGATGATAATATCATCAACATAAACAAGGAGAATAGATCTTTGGCCTTGCAAATTTATCTTACTGAACAAGGTGTGATCCCCTTGGCTTTGTTTATAGCCAAGACTCAGCAAAGCAGTAGTGAATCTGCCAAACCAAGCCCTAGGGGGACTGTTTGAGGCCATACAAGGCCTTTTTTTAACCTGCAAACCTTTCCTTTTTCAACTTGGATACTAGGAGGGATATCCATGAATATGGTTTCCTCCAGGTTCCCTCGGAGAAAGGCATTTTTTACATCATACTGATTCAGTTTCCAGTCAAGGTTAGCAGCCAAAGATAACAGAATTTTGACTGTATTCATTTTGGCCACAGGGGCAAAAGTGTCACAATAGTCAATGCCATGGGTTTGGGTATAACCCTTGGCAACTAATCTTGCCTTATATCTTTCCACAGTCCCATCAGACTTATGTTTGATGGTAAACACCCATCTACATCCCACAGTTTTAGTTCCTTTTGGGAGATTAGCAAGATCCCATGTCTTATTCTTATCCAGGGCTTCCATTTCATCTTTCATGGCTTTTACCCATCTTTCATCCGATAGGGCTTCCTGTAAAACTTTTGGTGTAGGACTATTCATGAGATTTTTCATGAACTTTCTTTGTTTTTGAGAAATCCTATAGAAAGATAGAAAGTTTTTCATAGGGTACTGGGGTTGTAGGGTACAAGCCCTTACACTTTTTCGTATGGCAATAGGCAAATCCCCAAGACTGCAATTGCTAGTTCCAGTTTCAGAGTTACTGTGGTCACATTGTTCTATGATGGGGAAACTAGGTTCTGTAGACCCTTCCTCATTGGAAGTGGTGTCAGAATCCTTGTTTCCATTTATAGAATCAATATCTTGTAGCCTTTTCCAGTTTTTTCTGGTGTAAATGATAGGCTCCTTTTCTGTGGTATCCTCATTGGACACACTTCCATTTGTGGTAGATGTGTCAACAATGGGTACAACAGTAGGAACATGATCTTTACACCAGATGATATATAAGATGGATCAAGGAGAAATTTCTCTCTTTCATGATCAGTAGTAGGTAGCTCCCCTTGAATAGAGGACTTGTCAGAGTAGTATGGACATATTTCATAGAAGGTCACATCTTTAGATATGATATACCTCTTGGTAGGAGGATGATAACATTTGTATCCCTTTTGAGTGTTGGAATACCCAATAAAGATACATTTTAGAGCCCTGGGGTCCAGTTTTCCCCTATTTGGAAAGTGGACATGAGTAAATACCTCACACCCAAAGATTCTAGGTGGTACACCCTCAGAGGTTAGAAATGAGGGAAAAAACTTTGTAAGAGCCTGTATAGGGCTCTGTTTATCTAGAACTTTAGTAGGCAATCTATTGATAAGATGAGCAGCTGTGAGAACTGCTTCACCCCAATAGAACTTAGGCACATTCGTATGGAACAGAATGGCCCTAGAAGATTCAAGCAGGTGTCTGTTTTTTTCTTTCTGCCACCCCATTCTGTTGTGGGATGTGAACACATGATGACTCATGTATGATTCTTTTTTCTTCCATAAAAGGATTGAGAAATCTGTTAAAGTAGTCTCTTGTATTGTCAGACCTCAATCGTTTTATCTTAGTATCAAACTGAGTCATAATCATGTTATAAAACACAGAAAACACATGACTTAGATCAGATTTGTGTTTGAGTAAATACACCCAAGTGGTTCTTGTGCAATCATCAATGAAAGTCACAAACCAATGGGCACCATTTACGTTAGGTACAGTGGAGGGACCCCATATATAACTGTGAATAAGATCAAAAGGATTAACAGACAAGTTAGATAAGGCAGGATAATGAACTCTTTGATGTTTAGCAAACTCACATTCATTGCATTTAAATTTTTCAACATTACATAGATTAGGAAACAAATGTTTTAAAATTTGAAAGGATGGATGTCCTAGTCTCCTATGATGCAACATGATCTTATCACTATCAGTCTTAGAGAACATAGATAATTGCTCAAATACTTCCTTGTCTTTCTCCTGACCTTTAACATAGTAGAGTCCACCCTTGCATTTAGCAAGACCAATCTTCCTCATTGTTGTTAACTCCTAGATCACACAGAAGTTAGTTGAAAATAAAACATAACAATTAGAGTCAGAGGTCAATCTTTTCACAGATACCAGATTTGCAGCCAAATCAAGTACATGGAGAACATTTACTGACTCATTCAAGGTTACATTCCTTGTACCAGCAATTTTGATTGAGACACCATTAGCAACAGTGATGTATTTGCTAGTGTCACAGGAAATATATTCAGTGAATGACTCAATAGAGGGTGTCATATGATCAGTAGCTCCAGAGTCAACCACCCAACCCTTAGTAACCCCTTGATTTAAGTGATTGAGGGAGGCCCATACCTGAAAAAACCATAGAAGAGGATGGGTTTTCCAAGGTATCTAGGAACTTCCTCAACTTCTCAATCTCAGATTGACCAAGAGAAGGGTTTAGACCAGTAGGAGCTTGATCTGCCCTTTGAGAATTGTTTTCAGATTTAATGGAGTTCACAACATGTGCAAGGGCATTGTTCTTGCATGGTCTCCCATGCAACTTCCCACAAAACTCCTTTGTGTGTCTGCTCTTTTTGCAATGAGAGCAAAAAAGATTGTCTTTGTCAGATTTAACATTCTCCCTTTGAGGAGGATACTTCTTTTCTGGATATCCTGTTGACTCATTAGTCTTAGGATGTCCATTTTTGTTCAGTCCAGCATAAAGAGCTGAACTCTCAGTATTGATAGTGTCAAGCATGACACCCCTCCTACCCTCTTCTGTTCTTACCATTGACAAGGTTTCATTCAGAAAATGTAGTTCAGTTTTGCCAAGAATCTGCACCCTTATAGGATCAAATTCCTGGTTGAGACCAACCAAAAAAGAAAAAATTCTTTCCCTTCAACCATCCTTTTAAGGGTAGTAGCATCATCACTATCTTTCATTTTGATGCATTGATAGTGATCTAATTCTTGCCACAGCCCTTGAAGAAGACTAGAGTATTCGGTGATAGATTTATTCCCTTGCTTAGTATTCTGAATTTTTACCTTTATTTCATAGATTTGGGCTGCATCCTTGAACTTAAAGTAGGTTTGTTGTACATGATCCCATATCTCCTTGGCAGAATTCAGAAACATGCAGGTATCACTGATTTCAGAGATCATAGTGCTCCAAAGCCAGGACATCACCATTGAATCCTTCTCATCCCAGTTAGCAAACTTGGGATCAGTAGATGTAGGTCCAGTTCCCAGCAGATGGCTCAGTTTGCCTCAACCTTTTAAGTAAGTTCTAACAAACTGAGACATTTAAGATAGTTCTTGCTATTCAGCTTATACACAGCTTAAATGTTTTGAAGTTCCCCAGAGATTATGGGTTCTCAAAAGAAGAAGACTCTGTGGCTGTACTAGTTGCAAATGATTCAGCCATTGATCAAGAAAACTGAGATTTTTGAAAGAAAAATTGTTTCAGGAAATCCCAACAAAACAGCCTAAGGCTCCGATACCATGTAAGAATTGAAAGCAATGAGAGAAAGTATTCTCATTATTAGAATAAAAGCTCATTACAAACTAGGGGCCATCTTACTTCTATTTATAGAAGAGATGCCCAACGGCTATAAAGGCAAAAAGCAGAAAACACTGTTCCAACGGCTAGTTGGACAGTGTTCCTTCTGCTAAAAGACAAGGGAAAAACAGGGAGGATTAGCCACTAATTTATATGATTATTAGGGCTAATTTTAAGGTAAATAAAAGACTAATAAAGTATGTTAAAAGATAAAAAATAATACTGAATGCTACTGATGACTAGGGAAGCCTGCTGAAACCCTGCTGACTTAGGAAGCCTGCTGAAATATTCTAACACAAGCTATATACGCTCAGCGTTGGAGTCATCAAGCTTCTTATTAGGATTACAGTATGCTTATCCGCTTTAATGGGTATGTAATAGTAATGCTACACAAAGCCTGCCATTAGTTAGATAATGAGATGCACAATATATAGCTTGAAGGATCAGATAGTGGCTTTTGCCTTATGCAAATATGATCATTTATTACTTGAAACTTGAATCTTAACCCGTCTATACGTCTCCGTTTTTTTTTTCTTTTTTTTGTTTTTTTTATGTATTTGAGAGGACTGAGTTAATTCCTAGCACTTTCATGACATCGTCTTTTTCATGAAAGAGAAATCAGGCAGGGATCAACCTAGAAAGTAGAAACTAACCGTCTTGTGGGTTGATGTTCACATGCTGGACATGAAGTTTACAACTGAGGACACTAAAGCGTATCTGTTTTTGGAAATTTGTCGGGACAGATTGGTGGAAGTGGGGGCCCAAACATGGTTTCCCGTTCCCTCCGGAAAAAAAAAATACCGAAAACCAATTATTATTATTATTATTATGCAGGGCGGAAGTAGTTGGCAGAAGGCCTTGTACCCTTTGTATCTTAAATGCATACAGATACAATATGGAGCAAATTTCAGCTAAACTTCACTTTTGGACTTCCGTTGAATTAATATTTCCATGTAATAACGGTGAATTGATTCTTTCTTTTGAAAGGCAGACTCATGCAAATGATATTTTTTTTGTGATTTGTTTTATCCGTATCATAGTCACCAATGAGCATTGTGTCCCTCTTGTTGACAATTTGGATTGGATGCTTGAGTGATGAACTGGACTTGTACATCATAGGTTGGGTTTCATATTCAACAACAGGAATAGTGCAATTGTATAAATTGAAGGCATTCTGGGACATCTTTTTGTCTAGTCTACCTTATTTCCATCCCTTGTCCTTTATAGCATGGCATAATTTGATGTTCTTGTGTAACTTATTTGAACACAAATTTGGTGTCCCTATAAATCCCTTCTTTTTACATCTATGAAGCACAACTGTTTTGCATTCACCCTTAGATTTTAATAAAATTTTCCTCTATATTTAGTGCGAAGATTGTGATAACATAGTTGCTTACTGTTTTCTAAAGCTTTATTTCTTCACAATCTCGTTACTCGTTAGACAATATAATTACTTGAACTTTTTTTTTTTAACATGGCTTGTAATGTGTCTGCAATACCTCAACAGTAGAGGAACTTGATGGTGATGATGAAGTTTTTCCTGAAGACGAGTATCTTGAAGTAGAACCTGTTGTAAGTTTCTCTGAATAAACGATTCCCGTTCCTTGTTTAACGGAGAATGCATTGGATGGTTGGTTTTATAAATTTCTTACTTAATGCATGTTGGGATAAGGACTGGAATCTGTTATCTGAAGGTTGGTGATGGATCTGGAGGGGGAGGAGTATCTTTAGCTGGAACATCATGGGATAAAAGAGCTCTCAGAATCGCTGAAGAAGTTGTTCAATCATTTGATGGTGATCTAGGAATATATGCTTTTAAGACATTGCTGAATGGAATCATTCAAGTGCGGATAGAGAAGCTCACAAATAAGTAAGCTTCCAGTGTTGAGTAATACTACGTCCACTCTTAGATACTTGAACATTGATATCGTGCAGCATGTTTTCACATTTTACCGGTAATAATGGTAATAATAGGAAAAGTTTCCCACTCAAACTGTTGTCGTAATTAGCTCTGAAACTTTTTTGATATACATATCGTGGTACTACAGGTCTGGCGCTCCAAGTTTAATGGATGTTGAAGCTTTCTCATCAGTCTACATGAAACGCCTAGATGAAGCAGAGGTTGCTGGATCTATTCCTGGAAATTTATCTGTTGAGGTTTGGATGGTTTACTCTGTCTTCCTAGGTTTTAAAGTTAGAAAGGTTTGTTTTTCGTATTTGAGTGGCTTAATGGGACAAGGACGTCTAAGTTTTAGCCCATTCATTTATCATCGTCACTTGTGGCACAAATGCGAAAACTTTTGTCTTTCAGAATTCAGTACATGAGAGGAAGTAGATAGGAGGGCGTATCCCAAATTCTCATCCGCTATTAATTTTTACATGTTCAGGTGCCTTTCTTTCTGCGGATTCAGGCTTCGCCTTAATCTTGATATGTATAGTATATGGATCATCATGTATGGTTATTTTCTTCTTTGTATACTCAAACAAATTTCTGTCTTAAATTAATTTTCTTTCGTCCCCCTAAAAAAAATAAAAATAAAAAAATTCTTTTTTTTTAGGTATCATCCCCTGGAGTTGAAAGGGTTGTCCGTGTTCCTCAAGACCTTGGACGTTTCAAGGATCGTCCATTGTTTGTCAAGTACACTACTACTAGCAAGGTTCCTGAAAGTGATTCAGAATCTGAACATGAAGGTGTTTTCAGGCTCATCTCGCTTGACGTAGAAAGCGGTAGCTGCATTTGGGGATTGGCCGATGTCAGGGTAAATAGAGAGAAGGCAGGGAAAGGGAGACCCCTTAGCCAAAAGCAAAGAGCTTGGAGGTTGGAGACAACCTTTGATTCGTTACGTTTAGTGCGTTTGTATTCTGAAATATGACCATCTATTACTTTTGGTGACATTGCGAATTGGATGTTGGAGACATTCTTTGGTCATTGTCATGTATTGTAATGGACTTTTTTTTCATTCCTTTACACTATTTGTGTATGTAATGGAATGACGTAATGGAACTCGTCTTTACTATTGTCGTAGTCTTTTTCATATATATTTGAAGGGAATCTTTAGGGTCCCTCTCCAGATGTTTGAGGCTTCAATCGGAGAAAACAAGCGTTCGATACGTGGTGGCTTTTAGGATAAATTTCAAAAGTCAAGCAAGCCAACATGACTGTCATGTCAGAATTATATTCAATTGAAAGCAGCAGAAAAACTGGAAATTAAGCTAGGGAAAACAGACTGACTGAGCTTTTACTGCCAACAATGAGGCGGCGGTGTGTGTTACCATTGCAGTGGTGTGACCCGAAAAAATGAAAATGCTGAAAAACCAGACTCTGCCAACTGCTTCAAACTAAATTCGATAGAAGTGAAACTGATCTTTAAGCAGTAATGTAAAGCCAAACTAACATCCGAAAAAGAAATTTGGCACGCAGGCCAACAACTAGAAAACTAACATCAAGCTTTTCAGTTTCATCTTGGACAAAATGGGGAAAAAATTATGTGCATGGCTCTTACAAAAGCCGGGAAGACGATACTCGTTAAAAGCTCACTTTCGACGCTCCCGAATTATGTAATGCAAACAACCAAGTGTAGGATGTAATATCACCGGATGGATCAAGATCCACCTGATTACGCAGCGGAAAGTATAAGATCTAGATCTAGTCAACCAAAATATATAAAATAATAGATCTAAACCTATGAGGAGTTTAGATTACCAACCTTTTTATGGTGCAATTACTCCAAGAACAAAGGTCAATCCAAGATCCAAGCTAGACGAGATGCCACAGTCTTCCAACGTATGTCTCTTAGCAACACTAGGTGGATGGTGTTTCAAGCCGCCGGACCTCCTCGATATGCTACCTTAGAAAACCCGATGTTTTCTAAAACTCAAACCCCAAGTATTTAGCCGAAAATTCAAGGCTAGAATACTCACCAATATTTCGAAAATAATGTGTGTCATAAGGCTTGGGAGAACTCTCTTTATATAGGAGAGTAATCATTGTCCTCCAAAGATTTAATAATTAAGAGATAATTATTAGATTCATCCTTATTTCAAATAAAAGATAAATAAAATAATTATCCCAAACAAATTAGGATAAATAATATTATTATCTAATATTTCACGAATTATCAATTAACAAATAAAAGATAAATCACATGTTAAATAATTATCCAAGAAAACTAATTCCTTAATAATTAAATAACAACTAATTTCGGCCAAAACCCTAGGTTGTATAGGGCCACACGAAATTTTTGACACATTGGACCGAGTCCACGAAAAAAATTTCTTTTCCCTGTATTTAATTATCTAGTCCAACTAAACAATTAATCCACATACCACTTAAATAGTCCAATCCAACTATTTAATATTCATTGAGGTGAAACGATGAGAAAACATATGCTATGTTAGGAGTCACGTCGGGGTCAATGGACCCATATTCGGTAGCTACAATAAATTAAATAAAATAATTCGTCAGACCGAACAATTATAATCAATCTATTAATTCCGGGATTACACCACCATAAACCCGAAACTGAACTCTGCCGAATATAGATATAAACTTACACTCAACTATGAGTCATAAGGTGTCCACCGATATAATCATTACATACGGATAAATCCTCCATAGACTGTTCATTTCGATTCGGGATATTTCCGTAAACCCTTCTCGAAACATATTATCCTTATTTACCATTAACCCCCTAGTGATCAATTAGTTCATAACTAATATAATATGACTGGGCCCATCGATCAGTTTCTACGGTTAACAAATAAGGGAACTGTCTGTCTACTTCTCGAGGGAAGGAATGGATTCTGTTGGTCCCTAGGAAATGCTAACACAAGTTTAGAGGGGGGTGAATAAACTTGTCCCTAAAAACTGGATTTTAAACAAATTAAAGTTCAGTTATAACTTGTGTGGAGTTAAGCCGACTAAGCTGATTTTAAATCAAGACTTAAGCGAAACTGAGTCAACCGGCAGCGGATATAATTCTAGCCTTTTTCGTGATCTTGTTATTCTATATGAAAGCTGAGTGTGCTAAACTGAATTCTGATGAATGTCAGTTTGTGAACTGTGAGGTGTATAACAATCAATTCTCAGAATGCTGTAGATAAATGCTAAGTAAATAAATAAATGCGTAAAGTAAATGATGCAAATATTATAGAGGTTCCAGGTGGTGTAATCATGTTAGTCCTCTCTTCCCCTGTGGTGTAGGAGGGAAATTCCACTAGAACTTCTTGAGGTGAGCTGTTACAAAAAGTCCTAAACAATAGTCCTTGGCTAATCCTAGCTTCACTATCTAAAAAGTTGTAGAACAGGTAGAATTGCTGCTCTTCAATTGCTTGAACACTGGTCCTTGAAGGGTTACGAATGCCTCTTCACCAGCTACCACCACAAACATAGTCTACCCGACTGCTGTGACAACTGTCCTTGGAAAAACCTTCCCGGTTTGCTTCACAGTCTGTACCTTTGATTAAGAATCAAAGTTGGGCTGAGAATCAATGAATTGATTATTGTTTGTGGTTCTTCAAAGTGTCTGAATCTGGATAAGTTCTGTGTAGCTTGAACACTTGAAGAAATTCTTGATATGATCTTGTTATAGCGCAGATATGATAGCAATTCGAATAAAAAGACTAATGCACAAAATGCTTGTTGATCTTAATTAATTCTCTTGGTGCAAAGTCCTCTATTTATAGTGTGAGGTCCAACGTTCATCTTGCTTGAATTCGAATTGTATCAACGTCTATCTCGTAACGGCTATATTTTGTGACCGTTCTGATGTGTCAGTGCTTCATCCAATAATATTGCTTTCTTTATAACGTTCGGCTGTACTATCGCCTTTGTTGGATGATCGACTTATAAACCGAGTTGCCGGATCGCTTTTATACGTGTTTATCGCCTTGTCGCTTCTTGACCGACTTGGAGCATTAACTAAGATTTTACTCTTCTTCAAATATCAGTACTCCAGTTTTCATCTGATTATAATTGACTTAATCAGAGTACACCATAAACAAATATCTTTTAAGAGTTCATTGTCCTTATGATTCTTAGGTCTTCATACAAGATCCATAAAGTCAGTTCAGGTCACCACAAACTTGCCTGAAGTCTAACTTTATAGTCTCAACTTTTGATCTTCCTAACTGAGTTTAAGCCCTCAGTTCTTCAATCTTCAATAACTGAGTCTGTGACCCTCAGTTCTTCTGTCTTCTAGATAAGCCAACCGAGTTTGTGTCCCACAGCGAACTTACCTTCTTCAGTTTCATATTGGTGTAGTCTGAGTCAGTTTGTTTATCTTGACGATTTCCAGTTTTCTAAGTGACTTCCAGTTTGCAGTTTCACAACACACTAACTATTACAGTGCTTGTCTAATGTAATCTATACAAATATCAGACTCTAGTAAAACCTATACATTCAGTTCTAGACATCTTTTAGCTTTTCACTATAACAACTAGCTTCAGCACTTCATCAATGAGGTTAAGATAATACTTTGAATAAATATGATGAATTATCATCAAAACATAAATTTTATTTCCAACAATTTCCCCCTTTTTGATGATGCCAAAACTCTCCCTAAAAGAAAAGCTTAAAGATCAAAACAATGTAAAACTAGAAAACTGGATTTCATTAGAATATGCAAAAACTGGAATAGTTACACTTTTGTTTAAATAAATTTTAACTAGAGACTAGGTTTCTTTCTGTGCTTTTTGTGTAACTGAGATAAACTTCTCTTCTTTGTCATGTAGATGAAAGGCATACTCTAGCTTAGAGTCTTCCTTAGAAAAGGTTTTGTTATAGTCCACTTGACTTCCTTCTTCCATTTTCTCCATAATGCTAACATTGGTAAAGCTAATTCATCCAAGTAGTACTTTTCAAATTCTGCTACATCAGCTTTCATTTGTTCAACTTTGTCTTTTATCTTCAGTTTGTCTTCAATATTCTTGATCTTCTTATATTGTATCATCTTCTGATTGTGATATTCGTCAGATAAGAAGTAGTTCAGAGATTCTTCAATAGTCTTGTCCTTGTACTTGGCTTTGATAGGATTGTGATCTTTGACAAACTTTAACCATAGATCCTTTGTTAGAGTAGCTCTCCGTTCTTCAAGTTGACTGTATTTCACAATTAGCTGCTCATTGTTAAGGCCATATTTATATGATTATTAAGGGTTATATTTCATTATTATTTCCCCACATTTGCATATTTACATGAGAATTAAGGGTTTAAGTGTAATTATTTAGTAAGGATGATTTTAATATGGTTATTTGCAAAATTGATTATTTTATGTGTTAAATTAATGGAATTATTATTATTTGAGTTTTATTACATTTTGCAATGTTTATTTATCCTTTAGGAGGCTGAATTTCGAGTGCTAAAGAGGATAAATGAAGCTCAAGTCGAATTATTTAAGATAGAGTTGGAATTGGCTTGAAGAAAATGGATAAAGATGAAGAGATCCGATCCTAAGCATTGCAAACGAGCGTCTGCATCCCGTCCATTCCAGACGGGCGTCCACTGATCTTGGACGAGCGTCCAGAAGTGAACTGGCGTCCATGCAGCGTCCAGAATCGTATTTTACATTCAGAGTCTTCAGACAGAAGCCAAACGCACGTTCATGCTCCGTCCAGGCATTCTGGACGGGCGTCTGGTTGTTCAAACGAGCGTCCGGTGCCGACTTAAACCCTAACCGACTTAGCACTCTATAAATACAGCAGCAGCCCCAACCCTAATTTGATACTTTTTCATAGCCGCAATTTTCACAAAAAAGCTGCGCCCCAAAACCACTTTTACACAGAGATGCAAATCTCCAATCCAACAATCTTCTCCAATATGATTGTTGGCTAGAAACCTTGCAGTGAGTCGACGGAGGAAGCTTATCAACAACAAAACCAACTAGAGGAGTTCGATACTTGATGTGTAGTGAGTTTATTTCATAGTTTTTCATTACTTTGGATCTGTTTTGTATTGTTTAAGTTTTGTTGAATTAAGATTTGATGAAACGATCTATGTTTAATTGATGCTTGAATCAATATATGAAAGTATGTTATTTAAGTTTGATTTCATTCAAAGTAATGCATCTAATCATGTTGTAAGAGATTAAGCATGTTTAGTTGAGTAAAAATCTTGGAAACAATCTCGTGATTTCGTTTTGATTGCATGTTTAGTTTGTTTGAAAAGATAAACGAAACCTTAGAAATTTGATTGAAGATATTTGATCGAATTCGTGAAAAATCACTACTAAAAACTATGTCTTTAGATCACCATCTAGTTGGGTGTTGTTTGTTGATGGGTGGATTCGTTTCCTCGCTGTGTTTTCCTTTAATTGTTTGAATCAAATCGTTGTTTGAATCAAATCGTTTAGATTAAGTTTAGTTTAAGTTCTAGTTTTATAAACCCTAATTTCCTGCTGTTTTCCTGCACTTTTCTGCTTCAATTCATAGTCAGACGCTCGTCCGCAATAGCGTACGCCCGTCCGTTAGATTAAGCTTTCAGACGCTCGTTCACTTTAGTGAACGCTCGTCCGTCTTTCTATTTTCGTATTTTCTGCTTGTTTTTATTCCTGTTTTAGTTTTAACTCTTAGGTTTAGGTTTTAGTTAGTTTTAGCCTTAGTTTAGATAGATAATTGTGACATAATCGATATAGGTTTATACTTGAATTCGATAAACATTTCATTCCCTTAGGACGACCCGTTAACATCCTTTACTACAGATCCTTATACTTGGGGTGTTTCGGTTTATAAATTTTAAACCTAGTTTTTACCGAACAAGTTTTTGGCGCCGTTGCCGGGGAATCGGTAACGGTTGTCGGATTCTTTTAGGTATAAAATTTTATATCGATTCTAATTTTAATTCGTAGGTATAAATTTTAGAATTACGTTTATTTTTGTTTTCGTTTTACCTTGTTTTATTTAATTTTATTTTCCTTCAATTATTTTCTTTAATTTTTGATAGTTATATTAGTTTCTATAATTTTAGATTTGTTTTTTTCGTAATTTTAGATTAGCCTTTATTTATTTCCGTACGTTCTTTTTAGTTTCCTTAATTATTTCTATTTCGTTTTTAAGTTTTAAGCCTTAGTTTTAGATTTTCGAAGTCTGGACGAGCGTTTAATAACTTGAACGCCCGTCCACTTCAATCCTGTTCCCCCGAACGACCGTTCATAAATCTGAACGAGCGTTTAGCTCTGAACGAACGTCCACTAACACTGGACGCCACTTCAGTCTGTTCAATCATCACATCTTTTCTATCTTCTCTTCTCTTCTCTTTTCTTTTCTCACTCTAAACCATCAAACCTTTTCTAAACCTGTTCTAATCAACCCTAAGGTTGATTTTTTCCTTTTCTTTTCTTCTGGTTTATGCAAACGAGAAGTAAGAAGGGACTTCTGATCTTCGATCCTGAACCTGAACGATCTATCCTAAGAAGGAGACTTCTTCCTGATCTTGACGCCATGGCAGATCAAGATCCAGTTCAAAATCCTCCTAATCCAAATCCAAACCCTCAAGCTCAATTAGCTCTAATTCTGCAACAAATGCAAGCTCGCAGCAACAGCAGAATCAACAAGCTGGCATAAATCAACAACTTCAACAATTTTGCCAGAACCAGCTTAATCAACTGAACCAGGACCCCTACACCCCATATCTAAATCAAGACTTTCTCGAGGGGCATAGACCTATTCGTCCTCCTGACATGGGAGGAGTGAACTTTGATCTAAAGAACGGAGTAGTTGCTCTAGTTCAGAATAGCTCTTTCCATGGTACGCGCTCGGGAAGATCCACACGACTTCTTGTCCACATTCGTACAAATCTGTGAAGCAGGCCATTATCCTGGTGTTGATTCTGAGATAGTCAAGTTAAAGCTATTTCCTTTTGCTTTGAAAGGTGAAGCAAGTCGGTGGTTTAAATCGTTGGCACATCATTCTCTCCATACATGGAATGATGTCAAAAGAGCCTTCGCTCTTAAGTGGGTTTCACCAGGCAAGATTATGGAGATGAAACGGGAAATAGCTACGTTTGAGCAAATGGAGGATGAGACTCGTTGGCAAAGCTTGGGAGAGATTGAATCTCTTGATGAGGAAATGCCCTAATCACGGATATGACAGGACATGAGTTGCTTGGAACTGCGTTCTATAGAGGTGTCTCTCAACCTAATAGAGACTATCTTGACTCCACAACTCATGGATCCTTCTTAGGGGAGGTGATGAGATCGCCTACGAGTGGCCGAGACCATCGCCAAGAAAAATATGTGGTCGACTCCCAAGAAGACCAATGTTGTTAAGAAAGAAGGTACTGCAAGCAGTCCTGATACAAAGCTGTTGGTTGCTCAGATGGAATTGATAAGCAAGCAGCTGGCCAATCTTCAGACGCAGCCTTCTGATCTTGGAATGCAGGTAGGGACGGAGATGACGGAAGAAATAAATCTAATGGATAATCAAAACCAACCCTTCCGAAACTTTAATCAAAGCCAGAACTACTCAGGATTTCAACGACAAAACTTCAATCAAGCCACGTTACCACCTGGCCCTTCAAATTCGAATTCTTTCAACTGAAACTATCAAAGGACAGCTCCTAACTCCCAAAGGCCGCAGGGTGGATGGAATCAAACTCAAAATCATACCACCTCATGTGTCCCTCAACACAAATTCGATGAGCTGGTAGACATGGTGAAGACCTTGTCTACTAGCGTTAAAGCTATTGAGAGACAAGTTGGTCAGATGGCAGACCAGCAAGCAAGTAGACCTCACGGTAAACTTCTGAGTTATACCGAGAGAAACCCAAAAGCTGATGTGAATGTTTGCACTGCCATTACACCACAATGGGAGTATGGACAGGAAGAAGAGCTCAATAAAGTAACGTTGAGAAGTGGTAAAAAGGCTGGACCCGGCAAGATGTCGGGAAACGAGTATCCCCTCCTGACGCCATGAGTTCAGGAGGGGGAAATCAGAAACCACATGGCGAAGAAAGCAACGATGAGGAGCTTAGTGACAATTCTTCGGAGGACGAAAATAATTCGGATGATGAGGAAAGAAAGGAAAGTCAAGGGGCGGTACCCCTGACTAAGAAAAAGGAAGAAGGGTTCGTAAGATGGAAGGATAAGGAGGATGAGGCGATAAAGAATCAAGCTACAGGGAATGATAAAGCCCTTCCTTATCCACCAAAAGGGAAAGAGAAAGCCCTCACTAATGACAAGCAGTATGCTGGAGTGAGGAGGATGCTTAGAGACACTCAAGTTAGTATGCCCTTAGCCGAGGTATTAACTGAAATGCCTAAATGCTTAAAGAATTCTGTGGGAGTAAGAGAAAGTTTCAGGGGATGGCTGAAGAAGTGCTACGTGAAGATTGCGCGATGGTTTCACAGAAAGTCGCTGTTAAGCGAGGTGACCCTGGCAGACCTTCAATCTCCTGTGAGATCGAAGGCCATTTGTTCGAGAATGTCTTATGCGACTCAGGGGCCTCTATTAATGTGATGCCATTAAACGTATGCAAAAATCTCGGGTTAGATAAAAGGATGCGGGAACGCCCGATTTCTCTTCAGATGGTAGACAGATCTAGCCGGTCTGCAGCCGGTTGTGTAGCTAATGTTCTCCTTCAAGTTGAACATTTAGTCTTCCCTACCGACTGGGTTATTCTAGACTATCCACCTGATAAGGAGATGCCTCTAATTCTAGGCCAAACTTTTTTAGACACTTCTAACGCTCTCATCGACTTCTGCAAAGGACATATTACTCTTAGAGTCGATGACACATCCGTCACCTTCACACGAGGGACAAGTCCTGAAAGAACCATAACTGATGAAATATCGTTTGTTGAAGCAATTTACGAGGATGAAAAAGATGCCTACTCTGAAGAAGCAGAGGAGTTGACAGAGATAGGTGTTTTTGAAGTCATGGACATTGAAGATCAAGCTGACTGCGGACCATCTTCTAATTCATTTCAAGCCGTAGGCATTGACGAGTCATCTTCACTCCCTCACACTGAGCCTGTTAGTGAGTTAGAAGCATGGAGATGCCCAGCAACAAACGATGATCTCAAAGAACTGAGTCAGGAAGACTTCATCCCTGGTGAAGAAGAAGCTCTGATGGGTAGTTGGGACGAGGTAGACTTTTGGAGAGAGACTACTCATTGGGAAGTAGATGATTGGGAAGAGCTGGCAGAAGACCTTAAAGATGAAGAGTTAAGAAAAATGATCGATCACAAGAAAAAGGAAACAAGTGTTGACCGGAGGATTCCGATGGATGATTTGATCCAGTACCTTTCTGGGGTTGAGCCTCGGGAAGATGAGTTATTCTTTAGTCAACCACTCCAAGCTCATAAAGAGAAAGGTGGCCCGTTAAAGTCTAGTATTGAGCAACCACCTATTGATTTAGAGCTCAAACCGCTTCCGAAACACCTTAAGTATATCTTTCTTAAGGATGGAGATAAATTGCCTTTGATCATTTCTTCGAAACTCGACCACGAGCAAGAAGCACAAATGATAGAAGTGCTTAAAAAGAATATCCTCGCGTTTGGATGGCAAGTGGGTGATATCCGAGGAATCACCCCGTATGTATGCATGCATAAAATCCGAACGGAGGAGGGAGCTAAAAAGGTTAGACAACCTCGAGAAGGCTGAATCCGCATATGCGGGAGGTTGTCAAGAAAGAAGTGATAAAGTGGCTTGACATGGGCATCATCTATGCAATCGCCGATAGCGAGTGGGTCACCCCTACTCAAGTTGTGCCAAAGAAGGGCGGAATCACAATCGAAAAGAATGAAAAAGGGGAGGAAGTTGCCTTACGACTCGTGACAGCTACGTAGTCCGTATTGACTATCGTAGACTTAATGAGGTTACGCCAAGGACCACTTTCCCCTACCCTTCATTGACCACTTATTGAACGACCGAGTGGTCATAAGTATTATTGTTTCCTTGATGGCTATTCGCTACTTCCGGATAGCCATTGATCCTAATGACCAAGAGAAGACAACTTTTACGTGTCCATCCGGTACTTTTGCTTTTCGCAATGCCATTCGGCCTATGCAATGCACCCGCGACTTTTCAACGGTGCATGTTAGCCATTTTTGATGGACTTGTGGAGCAAAGGTGCATGGAGGTCTTCTTGGATGACTTCTCGCCTACGGCGACGGCTTTGATGAAATATTAAAGAATCTAGATATGGTACTCCAACGGTGTGTTGAGAAAAATCGGTGCTTAACTCGGGAAAAATGCCATTTTCTAGTAGACGAAGGAATCGTTTTGGGACATAAGGTGTCCAATGCCGGTATTCAAGTTGATAAGGCTAAGGTCGAAGCCATTGAAAGGATGACGTACCCTAAGACAGTGAAAGAGGTACGAGGTTTTCTAGGTCATGTTGGCTTCTACAGGCGTTTCATTAAAGATTTTTCTACTATTGCCAAGCCTTTATCAAATCTTTTGAAAGAAGATGTTGATTTCTTGTTCGATGCGAAGTGCAAAGAAGCTTTCAATTGTCTGAAAGACAAGCTTATCAGTGCCCCTATTTTAGTTGCACCCGATTTGGACCAAGCCTTTCGAGTTGATGTGCGATGCCTCTAATTACGCCGTAGGCGCAGCTTTAGGTCAAAGAGTTGATAAAAGGTTCAGGCCCATTTATTATGCGAGCCGCACCTTGAACCCGGCTCAATGCAATTATACCACAACGAGAAGAAGAATTCTTAGCCGTTGTTTTTGCCATTGACAAGTTTAGAAGTTATCTTCTAGGGTCTCAAGTTGTTGTATGGACCGATCATGCGCCTCTACGCTACCTTATGGACAAAGCGAGATGCAAAACCAAGGTTACTTCGATGGATTCGATTTTACAAGAGTTTGACCTTGTGATTAAAGATAAGAAAGGTAGTGAGAATATTGTGGCCGATCATTTATCTCTCTTAGTAAATGAGGGTGCAGAGAATCACAATGATATAGGCATTGATTTTCCGACTGAGCAATTGATGAAGCTTGAAACGGTTAGGCCGTGGTATGCTGACTACGTCAACTATTTAGCGAGTGGTCATTTAGAGGACATGACGTATCAGGAGAAAAAAAAAGTTCTTTTCTGATCTTAAATATCTCGTATGGGAAGATCCTTATTTGTTCAGAGTCTGTAAAGACGGATTGCTTCGAAGGTGTGTTCCGGAGCATGATCAGTGGGATATCCTAGAACAATGCCATAGCGGTCCTACCGGAGGTCATTATGGAACACCGAAGACGGTTGCAAAGATCCTTCAAGCTGGATTCTACTGGCCGACTCTGTTTAAAGATGCAGAAGCCTTTTGTAAAGGTTGTGATAGGTGCCAGAGAACTCGGACGGCAGAGTAGTAGGATGGAAATGCCACTTAAGCCCATTCTTGAATGCGAAGTTTTCGACGTTTGGGGCATAGATTTTATGGGACCCTTTCCATCTTCGTGCGGTAATAAATATATCCTCGTCTGTGTCGACTATGTTTCCAAGTGGGTTGAAGCCATAGGGTGAAATTTTATCTTCGGAATCTCGATTAATTGAATCTCCTGCGTCTTTTTTTTTTATTACCACGGCCCGGCCTGTTCAGCCCCTAACCGGGCCTTTTTTGTTTCCGGGGGGGCCCGAGCCATCAGTGAGATACCACTCTGGAAGAGCTAGAATTCTAACCTTGTGTCAGGACCTACGGGCCAAGGGACGCTCAGTGATAAAGGAGGTAGGGGTGCAGAGACAGCCAGGAGGTTTGCCTAGAAGCAGCCACCCTTGGAATCTTTAGAATTCCCACTGCTTTGCTTTCAATTTGCCTCTGACCATCAAATGAAATGTGAATAAGGATTTACCCGGCGTGAGATATCACATTGTTCGAGGAACCCTAGATGCTGTCGGAGTAAAGCTACCCAAACTAATGATCATAAAGTCATGAAGAAATTCTTGCAAAAAATATCTTTACCAGATTCCGCTGTCCGAGAGCACTCATTAGTGATGAGGGTTCCCACTTTTGCAATGCGCCGCTTGATAAAATCCTTGAAAAATATGGTGTCAAACACAAAGTTGGTTCACCATATCATCCCCAAACCAGTGGCCAAGTCGAGGTAAGCAACCAGAGCTTGAAAAGAATTTTAGAGAAGACCGTGAACAATAATCGATCTAATTGGAGTCTTAAGTTGGTTGACGCGTTGTGGGCTTATCGTACTGCATTTAAAACCCCGATGGGCACGTCACCCTTCCAAATGGTCTATGGCAAAGCTTGTCATTTACCCGTCGAACTTGAACACGAGCTTTACGGGCAATTAAATTCTTAAATTTCGATAGCCAACTCGTGGGGAGAAACGGTTGTTACAATTGAACGAGCTCGACGAATTCAGACTCAGAGCGTACGAGAATGCTAAGCTTAGCAAGGAAAGAACAAAGATACTCCATGACGCTAAGATCAAGGACCGAGAATTCAAAGTTGGTGAGATGGCTTTACTCTATAATACTAGACTTCACCTGTTTCCGGGTAAACTCAAGTCTAGATGGTCTGGTCCCTTTGAGATTCTCGAGGTTAATCCAAGTGGAGTAATTACTTTGAACGGGTATGGTAATCAAGCTTTTAAAGTGAATGGTCATCGACTTAAGAAATATTTTGGGCAACCAAAGGAAAAGCCTGAGACTCTTTATTTCCAAAGAAGAGATGAGAGTACAGATGTCCTGATTTGTGAAGAGATTCCATCTTATTTCTTTGAGTCAGATGATGACATTCCTACCTCTACCTGTGAGGAACCTTCTCCTGAGACTCCTGAGCATGTTAGCACACCTACGCCTATCATCCGCAAGAACACGAAGAAGAGAGTCAGTGTAGTTTGGAGAGAAAAATTTAATGATCTTATAGCACACTTGACTTGTTGTTGTGGTGAAAATCATTTCCGCCCCAGTGCTCCTGATTCTGATACTGAGGTGGCGGTAGTCAAACAAAAGTGGCCCGATCCGGGTTGATCTTTTGAAATCTGTGTCAAGCTATTGACATTAAAAGAGAGCTCCTAGGAGGCAACCTAGTTATTTGTTTTTTTTCTTAGGTTGTTTTATTGTTTTAGAAGTAGTACTTTAGTTGATTATGTGTTGATGGTTATTCCTCCTACATTCATTGTAAGTGTTTTGTATGTTTGCTCATATACCCCGTGTACCCCGAGATTATATGGTATGTCGAGTGTGGCAGATACTTTTGAGCAGGTTCGCAAGCTTTTATGTCCAGTGTTGTCTATTCGAGTTGTCGCGGTACATTCATGCTCCGGCCTGACCTCTGCCAACTTTCATCCGACAACCACTGTTGAAACCAGCTAAGTTTTCTTTTTCTTTTATTCTGCACATTCTGAGGACATAATGTGATTTAAGTGTGGGGGGGTAAATTGGGTATGTTTTTATGCTATATCCTTTGAAATATGAGTGAATGTTAAATTTTCACTAAATTTAATTTTTTGTGAATCTCGAGCATATGATTGAAACTAAATGCTTGCTAGTTGTAGTTTTCTAACGATGATAGTATGTGACTTAGTGAGATAATTATAGCATGTCTTTACTTTCATGGATCTAGTATTCATTTTTCACGTTCACGAGAGCCTTTGATATTGAAGCAAGATTTTTGAACTATATCCTTTCATTGTTTTAGTGATTTATCTTAGGAAGGTCAGTATAATAACACCTTAGTTAGCCCGTGTGCTGTGAATATCATAAATTTTGAATGTGATAAGTGAGATGTAACTTATGTCTTGAAAAAAGAATGAATAAGTAGTGAATTATTAATAAATACGTTTGTCGAAAGCTGGTCGATGATTTGAGTGCGATAGGGTATACCACGTATGTCCTATACCACTATGATGACCAGAAGCTCACGACAGTTAGAAGAAGCTACCTTATGATTTGAGTAGGTAGGGGATTATCTTGAAATGTCCTACTCTACTATGATGGGTAAAAGCTCACTCTGATATGCGTCAAATTTGGAAATTTTGAAAATGATGAGTAAATATAAAGTGAAGTCTTTGTTATCATGGATCTTATACCCAGTAGAACCGCATGATATGCTGTAGGGATTATCCTACTGAGTGCGTGGGAAGTCTTTGAGTGGAGCTATTACTGCCTATATCTAGGATAGTCATTGGATTTTTGAGAGGATATTTCTTTGAAAGGCTTGTTAAATTTGAAAAGGGCTTGTCACACATACACTGAATCTATCTCTGTGATGGTATTGTTTGCTATAGTTGTTGTATCTTTTGTTACGTGAGTTAGAGATCTATGTGGATGGCATGAAAGTTGAGCTATAGTTTTGAATGTTTTGTCCGAGGACGTACAAAAAGCTAAGTGTGGGGGTGTTGTTAAGGCCATATTTATATGATTATAAAGGGTTATATTTCATTATTATTTCCCCACATTTGCATATTTACATGAGAATTAAGGTTTTAAGTGTAATTATTTAGTAAGGATGATTTTAATATGGTTATTTGCAAAATTGATTATTTTATGTGTTAAATTAATGGAATTATTATTATTTGAGTTTTATTACATTTTGCAATGTTTATTTATCCTTTAGGAGGTTGAATTTTGAGTGCTAAAGAGGATAAATGAAGCTCAAGTCGAATTATTCAAGATAGAGTTGGAATTGGAGAAAATGGATAAAGATGAAGAGATCCGATCCTAAGCATTGCAAACGAGCGTCTGCATCCCGTCCATTCCAGACGGGCGTCCACTGATCTTGGACGAGCGTCCAGAAGTGAACTGGCGTCCATGCAGCGTCCAGAATCGTATTTTACATTCAGAGTCTTCAGACAGAAGCCAAACGCACGTTCATGCTCCGTCCAGGCATTCTGGACGGGCGTCTGGTTGTTCAAACGAGCGTCCAGTGCCGACTTAAACCCTAACCGACTTAGCACTCTATAAATACAGCAGCAGCCCCAACCCTAATTTGATACTTTTTCATAGCCGCAATTTTCACAAAAAAAGCTGCGCCCCAAAACCACTTTTACACAGAGATGCAAATCTCCAATCCAACAATCTTCTCCAATATGATTGTTGGCTAGAAACCTTGCAATGAGTCGACGGAGGAAGCTTATCAACAACAAAACCAACTAGAGGAGTTAGATACTTGATGTGTAGTGAGTTTATTTCATAGTTTTTCATTACTTTGGATCTGTTTTGTATTGTTTAAGTTTTGTTGAATTAAGATTTGATGAAACGATCTATGTTTAATTGATGCTTGAATCAATATATGAAAGTATGTTATTTAAGTTTGATTTCATTCAAAGTAATGCATCTAATCATGTTGTAAGAGATTAAGCATGTTTAGTTGAGTAAAAAGCTTGGAAACAATCTCGTGATTTCGTTTTGATTGCATGTTTAGTTTGTTTGAAAAGATAAACGAAACCTTAGAAATTTGATTGAAGATATTTGATCGAATTCGTGAAAATCACTACTAAAAACTATGTCTTTAGATCACCATCTAGTTGGGGGTTGTTTGTTGATGGGTGGATTCGTTTCCTCGCTGTGTTTTCCTTTAATTGTTTGAATCAAATCGTTGTTTGAATCAAATCGTTTAGATTAAGTTTAGTTTAAGTTCTAGTTTTATAAACTCTAATTTCCTGCTGTTTTCCTGCACTTTTCTGCTTCAATTCATAGTCAGACGCTCGTCCGCAATAGCAGACGCCCGTCCGTTAGATTAAGCTTTCAGACGCTCGTTCACTTTAGTGAACGCTCGTCCGTCTTTCTATTTTCGTATTTTCTGCTTGTTTTTATTCCTGTTTTAGTTTTAACTCTTAGGTTTAGGTTTTAGTTAGTTTCAGCCTTAGTTTAGATAGATAATTGTGACATAATCGATATAGGTTTATACTTGAATTCGATAAACATTCCATTCCCTTAGGACGACCCGTTAACATCCTTTACTACAGATCCTTATACTTGGGGTGCTTCGGTTTATAAATTTTAAAACTAGTTTTTACCGAACACTCATCAGTTAATTCTTTCATTAAAAACTTTGGATCTGATTTATATTTTTCCAATTTGTCTTCAAGTTGCTTCTTTTATTTGAGTAATCTCAGCTTTTCTTCTTCAACTTCCCCCTTTTTGGCATCATACAATTGATCTACCAAAGCATGAGTTGCCTTTTGATCGGCTGAGATACGTTGCTGAGAAGCAAGTACTTCTTTGAGCTGAGTCTCTAACCCGTAGATATGCTGATTCATATGAAAGTGAGCCTGAGCATGTGTTTCCCTATCTACTGCGGTTGAGTCTTCATGTTTCTGTTTGAGTAACAGAATTTCTGAGGTAGAGCTTGAGCTTGACTTATGGATCATCTCTAATCTTGAATGAACTGAGACATATGTTTTCATTCTATAATCTAAATATCCAGGGATGTTTGAAAGAAGGCCATTAAATGCATCCTTTTGGCTGAGCACAATCTTTAAGTTCTCATGAACTTTTCCCAATTCCTCCTTCGTCAATCTTTCATTTGGAATTGGCTGGCCAACCAAATTTTAACGTCCGACACCATTCCCTTATCGTTTCCGATTCGGAGAATGTCATCTACGTACAACACTAGAAACACAACCTTATCCTTAATGACTTTCTTGTATACACAAGGTTCATCAGGATTTTGTTCGAAATCATATGACTTAATGGTATCATCAAATCTATGATTCCAAGACCGAGATGCTTGCTTCAACCCATAGATGGATCTCAGCAACTTGCACACTTTGTGCTCTTGGCCTTCCTCGATGTATCCTTCTGGTTGTTGCATGTAGATTTCTTTGTCGAGAAAGCCGTTAAGAAACGCTGTCTTGACATCTATTTGCTAGATTTCATAATCTAGGCATGCAGCAATAGAAAGGAGGATCCGGATGGATTTAAGCATGGCCACAGGGGAGAAGGTCTCTTCGTAGTCAATACCCTCTCGCTGTGTGTTGCCCTTGGCTACAAGCCGTTCTTTAAAGGTTTGCACCTTACCATCTACTCCTCGCTTCCTCTTGTAGAGCCACTTGCTCCCTATGGGTTTTACGCCTTCGGGGCAATCTACAAGTTTCCAGACAGAGTTGGAGTGCATAGACTCCATCTCTTGATTCATCGCGTCAACCCATTGATCCTTGTCACGATCATCCATGGCCTTGCGAAAAGACACAGGATCATCTTCCACACCTTCAGAGATGGCTACGTTTGCCTCTGATTGTCCATACCGATTTGGTGGCCGAACCACTCTCTCAGTACGTCTGGGTGGATTAGGATTAGGGGTGACTGTTTCATTTATAGTGCTGTCTCCTGTGACACTAGGTGGCACTTGTGGTCTGACCTCGTCAGAAAGTAACCCCTCAAGTACGACTTTACTTCGAGTCTTGAAGTCTGTCATATACTGATCCTCCAAAAACATGGCGTTAGTAGAAACTATTACCTTGTTATCTTCCGGATCGTAAAACAAACCTCCACATGTTCCCTTGGGGTAACCAACAAACATACATACTTTTGTACGCTTTGGTAGTTTCGTAGTCTTGTCCACTAGTAAATGTGCAGGACAACCCCAAATTCAAAAGTGACATATGCTTTCACCACGTCCCTTTCAAAGTTTCAAGGGTGTCTTACTGACAGACTTAGACGGAACCACATTCAAAATGTGTACCGCTGCTTCTAGAGCATATACCCAAAAAGATATCGGTAGCGAGGCGTAGCTCATCATTGATCTGACCATGTCAATCAATGTTCTATTTCTCCTTTCAGCAACTCCATTTTGCTGAGGTGTCCTAGGCATAGAACGTTGGGAACAGATCCCATGTTCAAGTAGGTAGTCAGTGAACTCAGTATCTAAGTACTCTCCTCCATGATCAGAGCAAAGACATTTCAAAGACTTGCCTAACTGCCTTTCGGCTTCTGCCTGAAATTTCTTAAACTTGCCAAAAGTCTCGGATTTTCGACGCAGCGGATAAACATATCCGAACCTCGAGTAGTCGTCTCGATGAAACTCACAAAATAATCGAATCCACATCTAGCTTGCACATTCATCGGACCACAAAGGTCTGAATGTACAAATTCTAGAGGTTCTTTGGCCCTATTCCCTTTTGACGAGAAGGGACGCTTAATCATTTTTCCTTCCAGGCAAGATTCGCAAACCGGCAACGAGTCAGCATATAACTCTTTTAAGGTATCACCTTAGCCAGTCGTTTGAGTCTTTCCAAGGAAATGTGACCTAGCGTAAGGTGCCAAAGATGTGTACTATCTTCTTTATGAGAAATTTTCTGCCTTTTAGCAGATTGTTGATGCGCTACTTTAAACATTTCAGTATTTAACAGGGGAGCTTGCGTAGGTTTAATGAAATACAATCCGTTCTCTAATACAGTAGTACACAAAGTAAAACCATTCTTTGAAATAGTAAACTCATCATTCATAAAAGTAACAGACTACAACTGGTCTTTCAAAGCAGAATACGAAATTAAATTTCTCCGAAAATTCGGAATGAAATAAACATTGTCTAAATGTAAAACTTTATTTCCAAAATGTAAAACCGCAGCTCCCACTGCTTTTGCGGAAACTAATGCCCCGGTGCCAACTCTCATAACTTGAGCTCCTTCCTCTAGCTCCTCAAACGAACTAAGGATCTGCAAAGAAGAACATACATGGTTAGTAGCTCCAGTATCCAGTATCCAAATTGATACATCTTTAGCTACATTAAAAGATTCCAAGACAAGTAATTCAGGATTACCTTTCTTATCTTTCCCATTGCTAGCCTTAACCTTCCCATCCTTTACATCTTTGAGATATACGGGGCAGTGACGACGCCAGTGCCCTATCTCATTGTAGTAAAAACACTTGCCCTTGGGTTTTGGATGGTGCATTCGGCTTAGCCTTCTTCTTCATAGGTTTAGGCGCTGGCGCAATTTGTTTCTTATTCTTTGGGTTACCCTGCTGGTTAGACTTAGACGCCTTGGCTACGACCATATTGGCCTCAGCCTTCTTTTCCTACTCTTGGGTTTTATCTTTCGTAGAAAGACCCTCGAAGACTTGAAGTTCATTGATCAACTCCGTCATGGAAAGACGAGTCTTAGTCATGACGTAGTTAGTCCTGAACGTTAGGAAATCAGGTGTCAGAGATTCAAGAATCACGAACACTTGGGTAGCATCGTCTATAGTTGCACCATGAGTTTCTGCTTCAGTAAAGTAACTAATGATGTTCATCACATGACCAGTAACCGACTGACCCCGCCTCATCTTGGCATTGACAGCCTTCCTCACGGTCTCGTGTCTTGCTTGATCAGATGATTTGCCAAACATGGTGGTCAAATGCTGCATAATTGCTTGTGCAGTATTAAAACCCTCAATTTTGGTCCGAATGACCTCCGATACTGAGGCTAAGAAGATGCCTCTTGCCTTATTATTCGCCTCTGTCCATTTTTGATGTTGATCGCAAATGCGTTTAGGCAGATTATGAGGGGGAATAACATGGCACTCCTCAGTCAAAACAAATTGCGCATTCTCAAATATGAGCACCACGTTTACGTTACTTTTCCACTTAGTAAACTTGTCGCCATTTAGCTTATCGTTCAGTAAATTTTGAATTTGCGAAGACATGTTGCTGTAAATAAAATGATAGAAATTTAATTAAATACACACTATGATAAATTTTATTTTGGGAATAATAAACTTTATTTAAAGTCTATCCTACCATTCCAAGGATTTAATCTCACACCTCAGTGCCGCCGCAGGGTCAGTCAAAGAGGTGACGATTAAACTGAGACAATCTCTCTCAATGATTAAGCTTCGAGAATCGAACATTTCACGGGAATCAGACATCCCGGGCCTTACTCATTGATTAACTTCCTTTTTTCTAGCCTAAATATTTCAAAAATATCCATAAAGAGTGTGACCTACTATATCAGATCTCAAAATACGCCCCAAGGGTGCCGCCGCAGGGTCGGTCAGTGACTCAACGAGTACCCGAAATCCTATCCTTTCATAAACCAAGCCTTGAATTTTGATAGGGGTGAACACTACCCGCAGGGGGGCGGAATCAAAGCGGCTCGAGGCATCACCCTTCTCTCATGTGCTTGCATTTATAGTAGAGGCCGTGGGGTTGGTTGTCGCCTTCCCCGCTCCCACTCAATAATTTGAAAAAGTGGTGGGTTTACTAATTACGGTTTCGGCCTTGACAATAAGAAACAATAAATCAAAGTACTCCGAACAGGGTCAGTTAAGTAGGCAAGCTTACGCCGTCTTATTCGTTGGAACATATGTGACAGTTCAGGCTAATTCGGCAAGAGAAGCCCCGTTTAGCCCGAAGGCTTATCGGTTATGCTAAGTCTTGTCGAATTCCTGTATCGTACATCACACGTGGATAGGAGTCGATTGAGCTGAAGCTTGGGTGAACTCGCCCAACCATGGTTAGACCATTTCCGAACCCATGTACTAAGATTTTCCGATTTCTAAATTGTCACCCAAAGCGTAATCTCGTTTCTGTTTAAGGTGGGTTCACTGAGAAGCCATCACCGAAAAACTCAACGATTTATCTAAGTGGGATTCACCGAGAATCCATCACTAAAATCGTAACGAATGGCAAAACCCGGGTCCTCGGTTTTTATAATTAGTCACTTAATTTTAATTAACTACCACATATTAATTAAAACAAGTATGTTAACTAATTAATCGAGTTATACACGCCTAATTTAATTTGAAATTAAATATCTACGTGTATGCATTGGAGTGAAATCATGAAGATGCATGTCATGGCAATTTCCGGTTATATCATACAATTTTCGATCATACACGAAAAAAATAACGGAAAAATAAACACCGAGATGGACCGTTGGTATCCCCGACTAACCTATTTTCTAAGGAAAAGTAAAAACTTAATATAATCTTCGAGTCTTGAACTTTGAATCTTGAGCTCGAACCGCCGGATCACGAACCACGAACACCCGAGAGGAGAAAGACTTTTAATTAAAATAAATCCAATTTATTTAATAAATAAAACCCTTTATTAAAATTGTTTTTTTTTGTTTGTTTATGTCGGTTTTTTTTTAATATGCTGCCTTGTGGCGGAATTAATGTAAAAAACATTTAAAAATATTGAATTGAATGCAGCGGCCTTTTTAAACCCTAGCCGATTAGGGTTAAAGGAAAAACCAGACAATTTGCGGCGGCAGTAAGCGCCGCTACAGGTGCTGTTGCCGCCCTTTAAAAAAAAAACAGTGGCAGTAGTGACAGAAAAAACGTTGCAGCAGGTGTTGTAGCCGCAGATTTTTAATTAAAATTAGGGTTTTAACCGTCTCTCCTCGTTCATACCTTGGGTTTCGCCTTGATCTTCATAAATTCTTCAAGATCTTCATCTTTTCGAGCCCGGAATATATAAAATACAACAAAAGTGCTACTTTTACATAAAATTCGATTGCAAGAAAGTAAATACAAATCCTATGCTCTATTGATACTAATCAAAAGAGCTACAAAATAGATCTACGGGTAAACAATACCAACCCCAATCAATCTCTTCAACCAAGACATTCACAAGGCATTCAACCTGATAAATTTCGATGCATATAAAAAAAGCAAATGAAAAAAAAACAATATAAACATGCTTTTTCCACTCCTAAATCTAAAATTTAAATACTTTGATTGATAGATCAAAGACTCTGCTACCACTTGTAGGATGTAATATCACCGGATGGATCAAGATGCACCCGATTACGCAGCGGAAAGTATAAGATCTAGATCTAGTCAACCAAAATACATAAAATAATAGATCTAAATCTACGAGGGGGTGTAGATTACCAACATTTTTATGGTGCAATTACTCCAAGAACAAATGTCAATCCAAGATCCAAGCTAGATGAGATGCCACAGTCTTCCAATGTGTGTCTCCTAGCAACACCAGGTGGATGGTGTTTCTAGCCGCCGGACCTCCTCGATAAGCTACCTTAGAAAACCCGAAGTTTTCTAAAACTCAAACCCCAAGTATTTTGCCGAAAATTCAAGGCTAGAATACTCACCAATATTTCGAAAATAATGTGTGTCATAAGGCTTGGGAGAACTCTCTTTATATAGGAAAGTAATACTTGTCCTCCAAGGATTTAATAATTAAGAGATAATTATTAAATTAATCCTTATTTCAAATAAAAGATAAATAAATTAATTATCTCAAACAAATTAGGATAAATAATATTATTATCTAATATTTCACGAATTATCAATTAACAAATAAAAGATAAATCACATGTTAAATAATTATCCAAGAAAACTAATTCCTTAATAATTAAATAACAACTAATTTCGGCCAAAACCCTAGGTTGTAAAGGGCCACACGAAATTTTGACACATTGGGCCGAGTCCACGAAAAAAATTCTTTTCCATGTATTTAATTATCTAGTCCAACTAAACAATTAATCCACATATCAATTAAATAGTCCAATCCAACTATTTAATACTAATTGAGGTGAAATGACGAGAAAACATATGCTATGTTAGGAGCCACGTCGGGGACCATGGACCTATATTCAGTAGCTACAATAAATTAAAAAAAATTATTCATCAGACCGAACAATTATATTCAATCTATTAATTCCAGGATTACACCACCATAAACCCAAAACTGAACTCTGCCGAATATAGATATAAACTTACACTGAACTATGAGTCATAAGGTGTCCACTGATATAATCATTACATACGGATAAATCCTTCATAGACTGTTCATTTCGGTTCGGGATATTTCCGTAAACCCTTCTCGAAACATATTATCCTTATTTACCATTAACCCCTTAGTGATCAATTAGTTCATAACTAATATAATATGAACTGGGCCCATCGATCAGTTTCTAGGGTTAACAAATAAGGGAACTGTCTGTCTACTTCCCGAGGGAAGGAATGGATTCCATATCTGTGATAGCACAGACTACTCACTCATCCTAGAATAGAGCCAACGAGAAGTGTTGGACCACATACCAAGAAGTGATCCTTACTAACACATCAAACCCTACCCTAGTCTAAGCAGTTATCTGTGATCACCTCAGGATTAAGATTAATCCATATATGATCATCTTGTGATTCGATAAAACTTCTTGATTACGGAAATATATCGAGAACTCAAATCAAATCGGTCCAGTCCTATATGATTATCATCATATATAAATGCCCCATTAGGTACCCTATTACCGACAGTCCGGATAAGACTGTCACACCTAAAGTTATCTGGGCGCATTATTAGCAAATTAATCTTGAGACCCGTACTCAGATTAACAAACGCTACGGACTAAGTTAATTTTAAGTATATTTCACAAACTCAATCCTCGTGCGTATAGCCATACACTGAGTTAAGTGATTACATAATCAATATACTTACGGTTTTCTGCAGTGTATTAATATTGGCAATAAATGTGAATAAATATGATGAAATAAATTCTGTCATTTATTTAAATAAAACAATTACAAATTGTCTTTCGGGCATAAAACCTAACAACAAGATCCCGAAGGCCATCACTAGTGCTGTTGTAAAGATATGTCGTTAAATCTATTGGGGTGAGGATAATGGTAAGAGGAAACATCATTTAGTGGCGTGGGAGCAACTTTGCCAACCGAAAACTACGGGTGGCCTTGGTTTCAAGAATATCAAAGTCATGAACGTCGCCTTATTAGGAAAGCTCACCTGGCAACTCCTAATGGATGATTCCTCCCTTCGGATTTCAATACTTATAAACAAATACGGGAGCCCTTTTGAGAAACCGAAAATTGACGCCTTCACGGCTTGGAAAGGGATATGTGTAGCTAGCAAGATCCTTCAAGAGGGCTTTCTAGTGGTTAATGACAAGGTGGTTTGGCACCCCCTCCACAAAAGGCAAGTACACTGATGAGGTGGTTTTGACTTGGAGTCCATTTATGCTGTCATTTATCCCATATTGTTTCCATAGAAACAATGTGGGATAACTGACAGCATAAATGAACTCCAAGCCAAACGTCTCATCTTCGATCACATCACATACAGTCCAAGTGTCTCTACACTTCGATAGACGAGATCTATCCCTATCTTCATAAGATAGAAGACATCGAATACGTGCTATTCTAACTGTACTATTAATGTCCCATTTAATAGCTTATACGACTAGAGACATTTAATTATCAAACCAGTTAAAGTGAATCGAGATCTCAAGAACCATAATCATCATCATGGTTTCTCTATCACAGTATAATAGTAGGGACGTTATCATATATGCAATATCATAATTGGTTCATTAAACGAACAAATATAATAACAGAAAAGTCATTTATTATATGTATAAACAAAAAGAAGTAGTAGAAACGACCCGGTCCGGTCGGATCCAGTCCAACCCGATTGGGTTTAGGGCACTACATCAACAGCGCATATAAAAGCCTTTTAAATAATAATTTTTAAATTTAGGTGAGTTAAGTTAAATGCAAGTGTTTAGGTGAGTTTTTGCCACAGAGTTGAAAATAAATCTGTTGAAAAGTAAAAGAAGAAAGCAAATGGCTCAGAGTTTATAGTGGTTCGGTGTTGTGTAATCCCTTAGTCTAAATCTCCTGTTATGTTGGAGGAATTCACTAATGTTCTTTACACCGTTACAAAAGTGAGATTGTCCTTGACTGAAACTCTCAGCTTCATAATCTGAATTATTGTTCCTTGACAACTTGTCTCTGCTTCTTCACTAAAATAGCTTTCATGTTCCTTGGAAGTTTGCCTTCTTCAACAGCTCCACCACAAACACAGATCCTTCTCAGATTTACTAATTTAGTTGCTTCAGTCATTCACACCTTCAAGACGCTTCACTGAACTTCTGTCCTTCACAACTTTTTAGTTTTTTCGCAGATTCAAATGTTGTGTAAACAAAGTGTTGTGTTTGAATCGCAAGATTATTGAGCTTTATGTGGATCTATCTTGTAAAATCATTGCTCTAATTCAAGTACTGCTTCTGGATTGAGTCTTTGAAGCATTGAAAGTTACAACACTTGAATTTTTTGGATTTAACTTTGAATGCCTTAGGAAATTTTGAATTTATTGAAGAGTTGAGAATTTAGCAAAGTAACAACAAGGTAGAAAATAACACTTCAATGATTTTGTTGTTCTTGAAGTCTTAAATATACAGTGGTGAATCCTCAATGATCCTCTTCAAAATTTGCCCATTTGAATAATTAGGCGTTTTGGATAGTTTTGATTATTCTCTGAAATTCCCTACATAATATTGATTCTGTGTAGCTTACATTGTCCTTCTGACACGGACAGACTGTCAGCTAATGGAATTTCCTGAAATTATGGTTCCTGATTTTGTCCTCCACAATTTAAGCTTGACCATGTATTTGATCTTGATCATACACCCCCAAATTTCATCTTTATCTTGAATAATATTTTGAATTGAAAGACAAAGATATTTGCTAAGTCATTGTACTTTTCAACACTGAATCTCCTCCATCTCGTCTAAATGTCTTTACGGCTGAATTATTTCAAGTTTGATTTTATTCAACTGACTATTCGTTTGAATTGAATTCTCAGCTGGACTTGTTCATCACGACTGAAATGTTGCTCTTGAATCTTGATTCAACTTTCACTTTCGATTTTTATGGTTTGAATTTAACCATCTTCAGATTCCCTAAATTTCTCTGATCTTTTATTGCGAGATTGGAGTACATCATATTTAATTATACTTGAAGTTTCATCTCTTTTCTTGAATTTAAGCATTCATCACAAAGTTACTAAGTTTACTTCAAGTCATCACAAACTTACTTGAAGATAATATTTCGAACATTGATTTAAATCTTCATTATTGAGTGTGAACCCTCAGTTCTTCAATCCTCAGCTCTGGTCTTCGGAAATCTACTGAATTTTTCAACTATGAAGGTTCTGACTGTCAGAGTCTACTGAAACCTATTAGATGACTATTATAGTATTTGTCTGATTAACTTATACAATATTAGACTCTACTGAAAACCTACACATGATCATCTAGGCATCTCTTTGCATGCATCTATAACATCTGACATGGCTATCATCAAAACTACAAAAAAAATCCTGACAGACTTATTCACCATGAAAGAAAATGATAAATCCGGGTAAAGATCTTACTAAAACTAACACAAAAAAGAAGAAGATGAAATTAAAGAGCAAATAGCTAAATAAAACATTAACCAAGTGAAAATCCACTTCATCAACTCCATCTTCTCCAAAGCATAGTTTGTCAAACTACACCCAAGTAGAAAAAGAGAAATCTTGAAATGAATCTTCACAATATTCAACTAGTTTGTCAAATTACACTTTTATTACATTATTTGTGTTAGAGTGACCTACTGAGGTCCTCTAATGGGGGGTGTGGCTGTGAGGGTTTTGGGGAAGAAGGGTTTCTGTTTTATGCAGAAAATTCGAGTTTATATAGTGAAAAATGTGAAACGAGCCGAGCTACCCAAAGTTCGGCTTGAATAGGCGATTCAGCTAAAACTGACTTCAGCACATTGACCATAACTTTGCGCGTATCCGATTCGAGTGATTCAAGATGTGTTCGAAAGCTTGTTTTAAATATCTACAACTCCTGTGAAGAAAGTAATCCGAATTCTGCCTCTAAGATGGGTCAAAAGTTGCTTGAAGTCAGCAGATATAATAATTGCCCGAAACAATTGACCTGTAAGAATTCTGCGGCTTCGGGTACACGCTTCGCACAATACAAATGCGTTTGTCGACATTAAAATCATTTCTCCCGATGCTTGGTTAATCTAAAATCCTGCAACGACTAGCCAAAACAAAAGCGTAAACCCGCTAGCAAAATATTGATATTAATGATAAAAAATATTATAAAAACTACTTTATTTTGCTAGCGGGTTTACGCTTTTGTTTTGGCATAAAAAATATTATAAAAACTACTTTATTTTTTTTTTTACTTCTTATAATAATTATTATTATGCAAATTGATTTCCAAAAGATGTAAAATTACTATTAAAAGAATGAGAAAATAGAATTAAAATATAGTGAAATAAATCAAGTTGAGTTACATTAACTACCAATATATAAATTATTGGGGTAATGGTTATAAAGCACAATAGTGGAGAAGAAATTGTCAAAAAGACATATGGATAGAAAAATGGTGAAAAAGCACAAAAGACACCTGAAAGGACGAAGTTACCATTGTCACATTTAACGACCTCAATTTCACTATCAAACAAATACATTAAAAATAATCAACTAAAACATTTTAATATCAAACAAATTCATTACAAAACAAATACACTAAAACAAAAGCAAAACCAAAAAACGTAAGAAGTGTATAATCGTCTAAAGGAATGACATTTTGACTTTTTTACCATTATATTCAATCCACTAAAGTAAATGCTAATTAATACATAAATTTGTCTTCTATATATGTTGTTAATTTAGAACTTGAACTGTGTGCCGTCCCAAAGCGCCTAAAACCATTAGCCCGACGTTAAACTTAGGGGTGAACATGGTCCGGTTTGGCTGGTTTTTTTCTGTCTATAAAACCAAACCACTTTATACGGTTTCTAAAATTTCAACCCAAACTGAAACAGTTTTTAGGTTAAAACTATTTGTTCGGTCCGGTTTGTTTTGACTTGGTTCTGGTTTTCACGATTTTCATGAACAAATAAAATTATCGATTGAAAATCACTACTTATTCAAAAAAAAACATATGGTGATATATGTGTTAAATCAATACTATTATTTGATTGTGTAACGCTCTCAGACCCCGGGCCTCATAGCGCCAAATGAGTCATAAATGGTCCGGTCAACTACTTCGAACGTCATCCTCGCTTGGTCTAAAAGGGCTAACCCGAATTGACAACACCTTTATGTCTCAAATTTATATGGGGATGAGCAGAACTTTACTTTACTGATGTGAGACTTTACATTCTCCCCCCTTAAAAGGGACTGACGTCCTCGCCAGGACGGCCAAGACTTGTCCCAGTAGATTTGTCCCAGTTCGTCCCTTCCATAGGATTCTAGAGGTGGCCCACACCGCCTCTCACGGTGTGGCACTTAGTTCCATATAATAGGCGGCTCTGAATACCATTCAGGTCTGGGAGTGTTACATGAGTCATAAATGGTCCGGTCAACTGCTTAGACCGCCGTCCTCGCTTGGTCAAAAAGGGCTAACCCGAATTGACAAGAGCTTTATGTCTCACACTTATATGAAGATGAACAAGACTTTACTTTACCAATGTGAGACTTTACAGATTGAAACCGAAGAGATGATATAACAAAATATCTATATTGAACTATCATCCATCATCCAAATTAACAAATGCGTTACCTACCACCAAACTTCGTAACTAGACTTAATCAAGATAATAACTAATCGTATTTTCCCCATTTCAAGTCACCAATGAAGATTTAACCGACACATTATTAATATTGAACTAACATATTCCTAAAAAAACTACCACCTACAACATTGAATAATTAACTTAGATAAATAACAACGTGCTTAAGACACAATATTATTTGAGTGAGATCAAATGAGAAATATGAACGTATTATTTTTCGTAAGTGAGTGAAATAGATGAAATGTAACTAATTTTTTCACATATTATAAAACAATGATGAGTCATTTCAAATATTGGTGTTGAGAAAACAAAGAGAACATTGGGTTAGAGATTACGAGTCATTAATAGATTTGTGTTATGTTGTTCTCTTATGATATCAATTTATTGAAGTAAAAGCGTGTGCAACTTGCAACAAGTTTAATGTTTAAGACATAAAATTAATGATGGATAATTAATCTATTGCAAATAGGAATTTAAATGAAATGAGTTAGAGTGAATTAACCAGACTCATAATTTAATTTTTTCATATAAGGTATCCGGTTTGGTCCAATTTCAAACGGTTTTCAATTTTTTAAATTGAAACCAAATTGAATTAAACGAATTGATTTCTAGTTATATGAAAATCAATCAAATAATTATAGTTTATATTTTTTCGATTTGATTCAATTTAGTCCGATCGGTTGATTTGAATTCTAAATTTTTTGTTCACCACTAGTTAACCTGGTCTGACAAACAACTGCAAATAGCCGGTTCTTGGTCATTTTATTTGGTGACACGACGGGTTAGTAACCCGGCACGGCAGGGTCATTGAATCGGTCCTCCTTTACTTTAACCGGAGCAACCGCCGCACCCCTCCTTCTTTACACTTAATACCTCCACTGTTGGTCCTCCTTCCGGTTGACTGCCGCTTCCTTCGTATGACAGTGTGGCTACATATTTTTTATCACTTCGTGTAGCGCCTACTCTGGGATGGAAATAGTGCTATCCCTTGACGAAATTCCATTACAGAATCCGCAAGAGGAAGATTTTTCAGCAGCAGATTTGGACTGGACCAGGTTGGGAACTGAAGAGCGCTATGATGAAGTTGCCTTGATTCCTTATGATAAAGTTGATACGTTTATTGTCGGAGAATGTCTGAATGCTGAGTTTCCTACTCGTTTTCACATCGAGAGGGCACGAAAACGTTCAAGGGGGATTTTGAAGGAGTACAAAGATGACGAATATCTAGAGTACCGCATGTATGTTAATTTTTATTTCCGGCAAATTCTTTTTAGTATGGCTTTGATTATTGCAGTATCTTTTCCCGATAACTCTTGTTTGTTTTTTTGATTTTGTTTGACCGTTAACATAGTTGAATTTCATTGTCATTTTTGGCTCTTTTGCATTGTTGAAGATACTGAATTGTGACCAGCAATTAACCTTGACTGTGTTTATTTTGTTTCTTGTTGGGAGTTTGGCGGAGGGGCTGTGTATAGATTTTGCCTATGTATTGACCCTATATTTGAATATGAAACACAACTTCTAGTTTCAATCATTCGATTAATTGCTCACTTGCTCTATGCTTTCAGTCTTAATTAAGGAATAGAGAATCACTAGTAATATTTTTTCATGAAATGCAAATGTTTTTGGTTTGTATATCTGCATCGGGTTCGCCATCCGTGGACAAGTTGCTTTTGCAGACATGAGAAATATTGTTAGATAGTAAGCTCAGAAGGCGCATTAAAAAGGGGCAGTTCTAATGTTGATGTTTATTGTTCGATGCATAGGTATTGGTGTTCCTTTGGTCCTGAGAATTACGGGGAAGGCGGAAGCATATTACCAAGCCGTAGATATAGACTCAACACTCGGAACCGTGCAGCTCGACCCCAGTCCATGAGGGGCTGTACGTGTCATTTTGTAGTTAAGCGGTTATATGCTCGTCCATCTCTTGCACTTATCATTTATAATAATAGGCTTCACGTTAACAAGGATGGCTTTGTTTGTCATGGACCGCTTGACCGTGATGCAATCGGTCCTGGTGCCAAGAACATTCCTTACATATGCAATGAGATTCAGCAGCAGACTATGTCTATGATATATCTCGGCATTCCCGAGGAAAATGTTCTGGAGAAGCATATTGAGGGAATTCAACGTTACTGTGGATCCGATACAAAAGCTAACAGTCTCGCCTCTCAGTATGTGCAAAAACTTGGGATGATTATAAAACGGTCTACTCATGAGTTGGATTTAGACGATCAGGCCAGTGTCCGCATGTGGGTGGAAAGAAATAAAAAGTCTGTTTTCTTCTTCCAGGATACCTCAGAAACAGATTCATTTATCTTGGGAATCCAAACAGAGTGGCAGCTACAGCAAATGATTCGCTTTGGCCATCGCAGTATTATGGCAGTAGATTCAACTTTTGGAATAAAGAAACTGAAGGTAAAATCCGTGTGCCCTCTTTAAGTAAGTGCCGAAATTTTAGGAATAAAGTTGTCCTTGAAAGAAAAAAAGATTGAGGCAAGCTCGTTTCACCATTTATTTTGATGACAGTATCCTCTTTGCACACTTCTTGTATTTGATTCAAGGCAACATGCGCTTCCTGTTGCTTGGATTATTACACGCAGTGTTGCAAATCCAGACGTGGTAAAGTGGATGAAGTCACTGATTGATCGGGTGCGTGCAGTTGATCTGGGTTGGAAGGTCAGCGGCTTCCTTATCGATGATGCTGCTGCAGAAACTGATGCCATAAGGTATGATGTTTCACATTCTGTTCCTTTTTTCCCTTTTTATAAGGACACTGTTAATGGCACCACGGTCAATATACTGGGGCACCACACCTCGTGCAAATTTCGACTTTGTAGAGGTCGGAATCTTTTTTCAATGCCATTAACAATGCCCTTTTTTTATCCTTATACTTCATGCTGAATGCTCTCTCATGTGAACTTGTAATTTTTTTGAATTTTTTTTTTCGGTTTTCAGGGAGACTTTTTCTTGTCCTGTCCTGTTTTCACTTTGGCGTGTTCGGAGATCATGGCTTAAGAACATTGTAAAGAAGTGTGCGAATATTGAAGTTCAACGAGAGATATTTAAGCGTTTGGGGGAAATTGTGTACAGCATTTGGGGCAGAACGAATTTCCATGTTTGTCTGGACAAACTTATTCAAGACTTTGTTGATCAAACCGACTTTCTGCAGTATTTCAAAGCTAGATGGCTGCCAAAGATTGGTGAGATATCTCTGTATCTGTATATGATCGCTGTTTTATACTTTTTTCTTATTGTTTTCATCTTTTCGATGCAGAGATGTGGCTGAGTACTATTAAGACACTGCCCCTTGCCAGTCAGGAATCATCTGGTGCTATTGAGGCATATCATGTGAAACTGAAATATAAGTTACACGATGATTCACCCCTCGGTGAACTCCAAAGAGTTGATTGGTTAGTGCACAAACTGACTACTGAATTGCATTCAACCTATTGGCTTGATCGTTATGCAGACGAGAGTGATTCATTCCAAAACGTTAAAGAGGAATACATTGCTTCTACATCATGGCATCGGGCACTACAAATTCCCGATGATGCTGTAGCCTTGGACGACGAAGATGACAAATACCCTCCTCATTCTGCTAAGGTTTTAAGAAGCAATAATGGTAGGTCTTTATTACCACGAGTAGTCTGGAACCCGGGATCCGAATTTTCTCATTGTGATTGTGAGTGGTCCATGAAAGGAAACCTTTGCAAGCATGTGATTAAGGTGAACATGACATGTGAAAAACTGAAGAAGGACGACAAACTTTCCATGTCGTATCGGTCGTTTAGAGAGATTTTGGGTGGTCTTCTTAGAAAACCGATGGATGATTCACTTGCGTTAGATGTTTCGACAGCCTGGACAGTTCAGATGCTTGAGCAAATCGAGAAGCTTGTTGAGATCAGTAGTAGTAGTGGTCAGATAAGTGAAGTTGTAAATAACATGCCATTGAAATGGGTTGCTAAGAAGAGGAGGACATCTTATGGCAGGCCAATGAGTGCTCTTTCTCTGCCCTCAAGCTGGAAGAAGAGTAATATTACAACAACGAACCGTAAAAAGAATCGCAAAAGGAAAAGATTGTCACGTTTGTAGTTGTTTTTTTTTTTTTTTTTTGGGTTCTTTTTTCCAAGAAGATACAGTTAACATGTTTTGTGATCATGCTGGTGGAATTGATGAACAGAAGAAGAATTAATTGATCCTAGTGATTTTTTGTGTTTTATTGTGTTTTTTGTTTGAAGGAGATTGCTGATTTATATTTGATTTTGTTGGCTGGGCATTAGAACTACCGCCGCCATGCTCTTTTTTCGTTTCCACTTTGGAGCCGTTAAGGCACCATATCAAAAAGCTACTTGGACACTCGAATTGAAGAGCACCACACTTTCATATGTTATTCTACTTTAGGCATCACATTGGTTTTTGCATCTACTCATTGCACTACATTTTAATTATAAAATTGTCATTTATCTTTAAAGCACCACGGTTGGAAATGTAATTCCATTCTTTATCAATATAACTACAATACAACCCATTAACTATTGATTTTATAAATTGACCATCTACCTTAGGCACCACACTTTTCCCCCTCCAAAACCATTATCAAGATCGACCTCCCCTCCCCTCCATTGCATGAACTTTTCTTCTTCACCAAAATTGTTCATCCCTCATCTTCTTCATCACATAACTCATCCTCCATCTCCTTGTCAAGCCTATGGTGTCTCTCTTTTACTCACATCACCGTTTTTATTATCTTATTCTTCTTTTGTTTTTAACAAATTTCATTTTTAGAAAGTTGTGATTATCATCATATTTTCTAACAAGCTTTAAAAATGCTTCATTAAATCACTTCCTCATCATCACTAGTTAAAAAATTACGGACTTTTTTTGTTGTTGAGTTTTACTAGTATGGAGCCTTCAAATGAAGATAAAATTACTTCACATTAAGTTGGGATTTCAAATAACAAGAATACTTCAAATGAAGAAGGGTTTCGATTGAAGACATATAGAGTCAGGATGACATCATTGAAAAGAATGAGGTAAACCCTACAGTGTAACAATCAGATATTGACATCCACCAACTCTATAGTTGGACCTTTTTAAGATTGTTTTGTAATACATTTTACAGTGTAAAACAGTCGGACCTTGATATCCAACTCTATAGTCGGACCTAATTAAACACCCAACAACTCCATAGTTGGATATTTTTTAGATTGTTCTGTAATACATCCTACAGTGTGACAGTCGGACCTTGACAGATCCAAAAACTCTATAATTGGATCTTAACATCCAGTATAGTTGGACATTGGTATCTTCGGAAATATCACTAACGGGTCAGACTGATTTTAGCGGTGGATATCTAGCGGAAATGTAGGGTTTTTCTATTGAAATGCGGTGGTTCGTATGAACGATATGGAGAAAATATGAAGACATGAAAGCCGTAAATAGGCAAGCTCGCTGTCGAAAATTTGGCAGAGGTTATCTAATTTTTTTAATTATGAGATGTCCCTTTCGGGGTACAGTGTCTCTATTTATTGAGACTAAGAGTCGGCAGAAACAGATAATGGTATTTAAGGCATAATTAAATTTAATTAACTACGTGCCTGAGGTGTCAGCCTTTGATTGGGTAAGCTTGCTCAAACCGCTGCGGGGTATTCGCATGTAACCGTCATGCATGAACTCTCTTTGCATAATTATACGGGCTTGGTCCTAGCCGACGGACTGCAAGCTGGAGGGCGAGTAGATCGGCCATGTGCTTCGTGCCGACCGGTAAAAGGCATGCTGAAGGATTTGCCGATCGACGCTCGTTTCCTAGCAATTGATAAATATAGTTATAGCATGAGGTGAGCTGGAATAATGCCCGGCCCAGTCCGGCTTATGAAGGTGCGAACTGATTGGGCCGAGGACCCTATTCGTTATTGGGCCTACATACAGGCCCTATGTGAATCCACAGGCTCTTTTCTGAGCTTGTCGTATGAATTGCCCCATACTCCTTGACATGTTCATTGTACTGATGAAAGTCATGGAGTAAAGTTGTTGGCAGCTTGATCTACCGTATGCCGGGACGACTGCTATAGAGCGACCTGCTTAAAAGCGTAGGGCTCGAGCGATATCAATGATTGTTTTGAAGAAACCTGCATGATAGTGTAAGGCTCGTTTGCGTAGTCTCAATACCGTGCTGAGATAGCGACCGGGTTTAGATGTGTTATGCTCGGAAGCGTATAGCTGCAAGGTGCCATGCACTTGATTAAACAGATAGGAGAGAAAAGATAATTTTGTGTATTAATTCATTGTCATAACTGCAACATTACATCATTAGGATATTAATACTACTACTCTTACCAGCATATTCAACAAACTGATATTCCTTCTACACATGGTATAACAACCATATTACAATTGGCATATAACAAGTGTCCTAGTCATCACTATTATCCCTAACACCCCCTCTCAAGCTGGATGGTGGGATGACCACATTCAGTTTGCCCTTGAACATCTGAAACTGGGATGATGGTAATGCCTTTGTTAAGCAATCTGCAATCTGATCTGCTGTAGGAATATATTGAACTGATATGAGCCCCCTTTCAACCAAGTCTCTCACATAATGAACATCAACTTCAATGTGTTTTGTTCTAGCATGAAACACAGGATTGTGTGCTGGAAAGGTTGCACTTATATTGTCACACCAGGCCACAGGAACCTTGGGAATTTTGAGGTGCAGTTCCTTCCTAAGATGTTGCAACCACTGTAACTCAGATGCCGAGTTCGCCAGTGACCTGTATTCAGATTCAACATTGGATCTAGACACAACATTTTGTTTCTTGGAGCTCCAGGACACAAGGGAATCTCCTATATACACACAATAACCACCAGTTGACTTCCTATCTGAATGATCACAAGCCCAACCAGCATCAGAAAAGCTGCTGATTTGTAGAGTAAGACTAGGTTTAAAGTGTAATCCTTTATCTATTGTCCCTTTGACAAATCTCAAAAGCCTCTTAAGAGCATACCAATGAACATCAGTAGGTGACTGCATAAACTGACTAAGGCAATTTACTGAATATGTAATATCAGGCCCAGACAAGGTGAGGTACTGTAACCAACCTATAGCACTTCTGTATAGACTATCCTTAGGTTTCAGGAGCTCTCTTCCAACGAAAGTCGAGATGTCGGTAAGTATTGTAGTTTCCTTTTTATTCGGCTTTCAAATTATTGCTATTAATTTTTTAGCTTCACCACCTGCAGTGAGGGTTTTAGCTGGTCTTCAAATTCCTACCCCTATGGTGGAGGTAGAGCGGCGAGCTGGGAGGGGTGTTGCTACAGGTAGAGTTCATAGTGGCTGTGACTCCATTGCTCGGACCGTGGGGTCTTTCTTTGATGCCAACATAGCTCGTCTATTATCTGAGCCGGAGGATGACGCCTTGCCGAGGCCTCATTATTCTAAGATAGGCATGGATGTTCCCATCGTCGAGGTTTCTTCTTCGGAAGCTCCTTCGGTGCAAGATGAGGAGGCGGAAGAAGAGCCAGAGACGCCTCTTCTCTGAAGACCCCCTTGTCATAGATTTGATCAAGCTTATGTTGATGAGAGGCCTGAGAAGAAAACCAAGAATGAGGATGGTTTGGGCACATCGACTAGTTCTTTTGACCAAAAGGGCAAGGATGAGGTGCCTTCCCAAGCTATAGCCTAGGATGCCCCCAAACCCGCAACAGAGGAAAGGCAGCGAGAGGATGGAACTGAGGCCGGCCCCAGCTCATCACCCCCTTCCGCAATGCAATGAGACTTCCCTACCCAAACGCAATAGGAGATCTCCCAAATGTCCGACCTGGAGTTGCTCGAGGTGGGATTTGTGGCCATGAGATAAGTAAGTCTCATCCTTTTATAATTTCTGTGACTATTTTTGCCGAAGATTCCTTATTTTGAATTACTTGCGCATGGGTCCTTTGTTGGTGAGGAATTTTTTTCCAAACTTGTTTGATCTTCCACCGAACTTGAAAAGAGGAATTCTAATCTGAAGTCTAAAGATGAGAGGATTGGGGACCTCCATCAGAAATTACAAGCTCAAGCTCAAGAGCTGAAGGAGTTGAAGTCGAGTTACGTCAAGCAAATCCAATCGCTTATGGATGAGCATTCTGAGAGGGAGGCCGAGCTAGGCCGAGTTGTCACCAAGATTAATCGATCAGAGTAGTCTGGTCTGGAGGCAATGGTTCAAGCCTTCCCTGCTCGGCTTAAAGAGGCATTTTCCCAGGATGTCTGGGATTATAAGGCCTCTCCAGACTTTATTGAGTATTTCCCTCTGTTGCTTGCTCCTGCAATCAGTGGCAGTTATGCTATGGGTGTTGATGACTGATAAAACTCCAAAAGGTACCGATATTTATATCTACATTCACTCCGAATTATGCTCAAGAGAGGATAGATAGGCTCATTATTACTTGGAATATATGTTAAAAGCTATGTGGGTGTTTCCGGGATCATAATTATGTATCTACGTTATTTTCCCGATGTTTTGGTACTGTTTTGTCTCGTTTTCTGTATTTTATAGGATGTACCAAAACTGGAGTATTGGAGAACGGATCTGGACCAAAAGGAATGCATTGGGCTGAGTGATTGAAGTCCAAGAAGAAGCCTGCTGAAGAAAAAGAAGAATAGAAGGCCCGGTAACCCGAAGGCTAGGCCCGGTAAACCGGCATCTTGTGGAACACGAAATTCATTCTGCCGCATTGTCTAAGTCGGTTAGGGTTTTAGAGAGTCTTAAGTCGGTCATTGTATCTATATAAGGCCGCATTAACAGAGTTCTTCATATGATTCATACATCTAGAATATCTTTGAATATATTACAATTATTATTATGCAATAAAGTTTTCTTGAGCTTTGGAGAGTTGTTTTTGGTTTCCTCCCTTCTTCCACCATCTCTAGCTTGAGTAGATCGAGCTAGATCTCCATTGTTGAAGGTATGAAGCTTTGAATGTTCCTTTATCATCTTCAATATGGTAGATCTGTTCGTATTTATGTGTTTTACTTAATCTGCATGTTTAACAACCCCATAATTTACTTATTTTAATCATATTGAACCATGTAGATCCAGAAATTAGGTAAAGCCGCCCCTGGTAAACCGGCGGTCTATACCAGTTTACTGAGTCATATTTTAGAAAACCTAAACTGGGATTCACTACAGCTACATTGATCGGCAGAAATAATTAAAAAGAGTAATAGGTCTGGCCAATCTAGTATTCGTAATTCGTAAATTAACATGAAGGACCGCAAGTTAAGTGTTAATTAGGACATAGTGTTGATGGACCCTATGAATGTGCTGGTCAGTGTCGACAGCTGTCTAGGCGGTTAGTGGTATGAGGTAACTCTCAACATCGGCAGTTCTAGTTCTTTATGCGTATGGGCTATTACGGACCAATTAAGGATGGTAGGTTGCTTATAGATTGTCTACTGCCATTGTCGGAGTAGATAGGAGTAGGAATTGCACCCGTAGCTGATAAATATGATAATAATCATTAAAAGCTCGTGATTAATATAAGGAAATTATGTGGGGAAGTAAACATTACGATTAACTAAACCAAGTTAGTAGATCGGTAAGGAGAGGGAGAGAATACTAATGTTTGTTTTCTTTTGTTATTGTTGGCCAATGACCGCATATATGTTGCTTCTTAATTAGGTTAGAATCGTTTAAACGTATAAGTTGCATTGTCTAGGTAGGATCAACCTTGACTCGCATTTACTATACTGTGATGTACCTAATATTCTTGCTAGTAATATCAACATTAGTGACTTACATGCGATCAAGATTTTTGGCGCCTTTGCCGGGGACAATGGCCAATTTATAAATATAAACATTTTAATTCTAATTAAGAAGTCATTTTTTTATTTTATTTTATTTTATTTTGAGTCTTGAGTCGTTCAGTATCAATCCTGCACATGTTAAACTGCCAGAATTAGAAAATTCAGGGCCGGTATCCCGAACGTAACCTCCGAGTTACCGAGGCCTGGAAAATCGATTTCTGAACAGTTCCTGTTATTTTGTGTTATTCTGTGTTATTCCCTGTTGATTTTAGTTAGTAGGTCCGCAACAGTTGGGATCAAACCCAGCTGAAGTGGAAGTTGCTAACTTTTTCTTTGTTTTATTTTCTACTTTTTGCAGATTGATCAGAACACTTCAGAAATTTGATCGATTCAGAGTTGAAAAAGCACAAACATGTCAAATAATATGCCTAGAACAATCTTGAACGTCACACCAATTTCCATGTATCCTGGAACTGAAGCACGAGAGCATTATTAAGCAATAAAGCGACGGTTGGAAAAAGAGGAGAAAGCGATCAAGAAAGAGCTTGAAGATGACCTTAAGGAGTATAGCACATATCGTCCAGGTGAGTTTCCTTGCGAATTAATTGATATATCATCTTCAGATTATGATTCCGATGATCCTGAAGAGGATCCCGACATGATGTTTTCTGAGCCTGAGGATTACCCAGACTCAGACACAATGGTGAAGTTTGGAGACCCTGGAACGTTCAGACTCTCAATTTCTGTTAATGGAATATCAGTAGGATTAGGTCTCTGCGACTCTGGCTCGAGTTGCAATATTCTACCTTTTTCCCTCTGTCAAAAGATAAAACTTCCGGTCGTGATGAATCAAACCAGGACCATGAATTTCGTAGACAGAACCAGAGATATGCATAATGGTTTGCTTAAGAAATGCACAATTAAGGCAGGAGGATTCACATATCCTATCGACTTTACGGTCATAGACGTACCTGAAGATCCTAGTGCCCCAGTTCTTTTAGGACGACCTTTCTTAGCAACGAGCATGGCGGTTATGGATTTTGATAAGGGGGAGATTACTTTATGATTGAATAATGATGTTGTATCTTTTAGGATCTTAGAACCCCTTGAAAACCGACCGGAGAGTTGTAAGATGACGTATGCTTCAGGGAAGGTAGAGATCTTGGAGATTGAGGGGCATAAGAATAGAGAGGTTATCATAGAAACCGTTGAGCAAGAGTTTATGAGATTAATGCTGAGAGAGAAAGAAGATAAGGACCACGATAGGATGCTCACGGAAGCCAGTCCTTCCGTGTTGCATAGTCAATGAGTCGAGCTAAAAGTGGAAAGCGTGGAGTCCTTGGGTTTAAAGGCTACTTCTCGACGCAGAGGCAGACCTAGCACACAAGCTAAGAGAGAGAGGCGTGCTTGGAAGAGAGCTCCAAAAGGTTCCTTAAAAGTGCAAACCTCTGGAGCGAAAGTTTGGCAAGTGAAGGCTCCAACTCTTGATTGATCGGAGATCTGAAGAAAGCCGAGCTGGCGACTATAAACTCAGAACTATCTCTTCAAACACTTAGGTAGTTTAGGATTGAATAAAAGTAGCCAGATAAAGGGACGAGCTTTTTTTCATCCTACCACAAACTTAGGCTTGAAACCGAATGGTTGTGGAAAGGTTTTTTTACCTTGTTGTGGATTCTAGTGAATTAGGTTAGGTTTTGAGTCGGAAATAACAATTGGAGAATAAAAGGGTAGTCAATTTGAGGTCAGAACTGAGCAAGGAGGTTGAGTACAGTGTGCAGAGAAGGCGGATAGAAAAATATGGGGAAAAATACCCCCGGTTTCTCGAGGGTAACCTCCGGGTTACTGAGGCTTGATTTTCAAATTTCTGAAGGTCAGAGTGTAAAGCTGTATTTTTAGAGGCACGTGGAGGACACACGTTGCACCAGGTACAGTCAGTCAGAAGAAACCGCCCTATCTTCCCCCTCATTTAAAATTTTTCATCTTTTCCCACACTCCACCATAACTCCACCTCAATCCCATCAATCACCTCCTCAAATCCCTCACCCTAATATTTCTCTACCCATTATCCCACTAAACCATCCACATTCATTCCATTCTCCATATTTAAACCACTCATCCATCACTAATACTATCATTCTTATCATTTTCATCTCTTTCATTCATCAAAATTCTTCCATTTCTTCTTCCCTTCTAAAAACCGGATCACCATCACCACCATATCACCACCAAATAGCCACCATAACCAAACCAATTTCCTTCCTTTTTCCAAACCCTAAACACCATTTCCTACTCCTGTTGTTGAATTGTATTGCTGCTGCTACAGTGAAGTGCTGCCATTATTCTTCTTCAATCGTCAGAAGCACAGTCCAGAAAGAAATCCAAAAAAGACAGGCCAGTAAACCGCACCTTACCTCCGGTTTACCGAGGGGTCTTTTCCAGAAATAGCTTTTGTATCAGGTTCTATACTCATTCAGGATGGGTCCTAAACGTCAAAGATCAGTTGTTCGTCCAAGTGGTTATCAGACAGTGTATGGAGACGCCAATCCGTTAATTGACGGGGTTGCACGGTTCCATTCTCTAACTATTTACGAGTAGTTCCGAGGTCATTGGAACGCGAGACCAGTGGCTCAAGAACGAGGGGTAGATTTGGATGATTGCAGTTCAATATTGCCGGGTGCTCTAAAAGCACAAGATTTATTGGACATGGCTGAGGCACCGGCAAGGTTCAACGTCACGGTAATAAGGGAATTCTATGCTTATGTCTCGCATAACCCCGGAGCCACATTTGCTATGGTTTGCGGTGTCAAGGTTGATTTTTTGATTGAGCGTATCAATGCTCATTTTGGGGTTAGAAATCCAACGGTGGGCCCGGATGAGTATACGTCCTCGAGCAATATTGCCGATTTCGAGAGGATGGATATGATTGTTGATTTCTTAGGGGTGCAATGGAAGCGCAATCCTAATGGAGCCCCCACCATCTTCCTTGAGAACGATTTATCTTGGGACCGGAAGATGGTCAATCGATTTGTCTGTGCTCGCCTTCTTCCGACGAAGCACACTGTCTCTGTCACCACTTCGAGGGCAGAGTTAATGTTCTATTTAGAGACGGGTGCCCCGATCAACAATGTTCTATTGATGCATAGCCGTATTCATGAGCTTGCCGCCACTTCTGAGCAAGAGCTGCTACCTTACGGGCCGATGATTGATATGTTTGCTCTAGAGGCCGAGGTGAAGATGCTTGTGAGTGATGATTGGGAAGATCCTGAGCCTCAGCTCAATTCGCAGTCTGTTTCAAGAGTTCAGAGACGGGTTAGAGCAGAGAGGGAGCGTACTCCGGTGCATGGTGCACCGAGAACTCAGAGAGCCTTGCTTGAGGAGCACTCGCGAGAAATTGTGAGTCAGCATCACAAGATGGATCGGATTATTGACTTTCTAGGAGTTCCGCCTGCTACCCTACCACCTAGGACTGCCCCACATCGTAGAGCGTCATCTTCAGCCGCCACCGCCGCCTCAAGTTCTGCACCGCATCCCGGTTTTGAGCCTAGAGACGACTGGGAGGGTGATTCCGATGAGGACTAGCTATTAGTTCTTTTTATTGTTGTTTACCATTCTTCTTGTTTTTATTTTATTTTCCTTTCCTACTTAGTTGATGAAGCAGAATAAATATTTTATATAATGATTTTGTCGGCTTAAATTGTTTTGGAGTTATTTATTTTCTCTTTTACTTCCACACTTTTGTTATACAGTTTTTTGTCACCAATATTCTTCTTTGTTTTTCTTGAGATACATAGCACAGGTTCTTCACGGACTACTTACATGAGCCCGATGAATTATATGATGATCCGATTCTTCTTTGGTTCCGCCCTTAACCGAAGCTAAGTTCCTTTTTGTTTTTCATTTCTCATCTTACACAATGGGGACAATGTTTCGATTAAGTGGTGGGTAGAGGAACGTCACTTAGCTTTTTAGCATTATATTCAATGAATTGCATGATTGTCTTGATTCTCTTTGATGCACGATTCACCACTTAGTCTTTGATTCCTTTCGACAGAATTTCGAAAAATTAGAATATCTTTGATCTTTTCGAGTTAATTGACGTCATCTTTGTTTTACTTTGAACAAGTAAGAGAAAGTGTCCACTTTTGAAGTAGTGGCAAATTGAGCGCATATTCTGTTATGAGCCACCATTTTAAGCACGTATAACTCACTTCCCTTAGTATGTAGTCGATAGCATATTGCTTTGACTAGAGTTGACCCTGGCTTTATCACGAATCATGTTTCACTTACGCTTAGAAAGGCAAAGGAATTTCGGATTCGGTAGTTTATCATGAGTGGGGCAATGAGGATAGTTAAATCAATGAGAGTTTACCCACCAAGAAAGAGAAGTGCATTGAAATATATACATCTATATTCTCTTTGGTAATATCTTAGTCGATGGAGCGTAAGACGCACGACTTTTGCATAGACCGATAAACGTGAGACTAAGAGTGATATCTGCTCGGTTCTCGATCCGCCTTGCCTGCTCAAATAATTATTAAATACATGTTCGAGACTGGTTAGTTCAACTACGGGTTGACGTAATGTGAAATTGCTTGCATTTCTAAGCGGTTGTGAGAGTTATTGCACACACACATTGGCTCATGACAAGAATAGTGTTTAATATGTTAGTGATGGGTATGAGTGGCATGATCTTGATCTTGACTTTGTAAAGCATATTTGTTTTTAATTAATTTGTATATTGATCAGGGGTGTTATTTTATTTTTGCCTTTTTGCTCGGGATGATCAAAAGCTAAGTGGGGGTAGTTGATAACACTCTAAATGGTACCGATATTTATACCTATATTCACCCGGAATTTAGCTCAAGGGAGGATAGATAGGCTCATTATTACTTGGAATATATATTAAAAGCTATGTGAGTGTTTCCAGGATCATAATTCTGTATCTATGTTATTTTCCCGATGTTTTTGTACTGTTTTGTCTCGTTTTGTGTATTTTATAGGATGTACTGAAAATGGAGCATGGGAGAACGGATCTGGACCAAAAGGAATACATTGGGCTGAATGACTGAAGTTCAAGAAGAAGCCTGCTGAAGAAAAAGAAGAATAGAAGGCCCGGTAACCCGAAGGCTAGGCCCGGTAAACCGGCATCATGTGGAACACGAAATTCATTCTGCCGCATAGTCTAAGTCGGTTAGGGTTTTAGAGAGTCTTAAGTCGGTCATTGTATCTATATAAGGCCGCATTAACAGAGTTCTTCATATGATTCATACATCTTGAATATCTTTGAATATATTACAATTATTATTATGCAATAAAGTTTTCTTGAGCTTTGGAGAGTTGTTTTTGGTTTCCTCCCATCTTCCACCGTCTCTAGCTTGAGTAGATCGAGCTAGATCTCCATTGTTGAAGGTATGAAGCTTTGAACGTTCCTTTATCATCTTCAATATGGTAGATCTATGTTTTACTTAATCTGCATGTTTAACAACCCCATAATTTACTTATTTTAATCGTATTGAACCATGTAGATCCATAAATTAGGTAAAGCCGCCCCCGGTAAACCGGCGGTCTATACCGGTTTACCGAGGCATATTTTAGAAAACCTAAACTGGGATTCAGTACAGCTACATTGATCGGCAGAAATAATTAAAAAGAGTAATAGGTCTGGCCAATCTAGTATTCGTAATTCGTAAATTAACATGAAGGACTGCAAGTTAAGTGTTAATTAGGACATAGTCTTGATGGACCCTAGGAACGTGCTGGTCAGTGTCGACAACTGTCTAGGCGGGTTAGTGGTATGAGGTAACTCTCAATATTGGCAGTTCTAGTTCTTTATGCGTATGGGCTATTACGGACCAATTAAGGAAGGTAGCTTGCTTATAGATTGTCCACTGCCATTGTCAGAGTACATAGGAGTAGGAATTGCACCCGTAGCTGATAAATATGATAATAATCATTAAAAGCTCGTGATTAATTTATGTGGGGAAGTAAACATAACGATTAACTAAACCAAGTTAGTAGATCGGTAAGGAGAGGGAGAGAATACCAATTTTTGTTTTCTTTTATGTTATTGTTGGTCAATGACCGCATATATGTTGTTTCTTAAGTATGTTAGAATCGTTTATACGTATAAGTTGCATTGTCTCTGTGGGATCGACCTTGAATCACATTTACTATACTGCAATGTACCTAGTATTCTTTCTAGTAATATCGACGTTGGTAACTTACACGCGATCAATGACCGTAAAGCTGTTAGTAATACCATCCGCAATAGAAGTGATTTGAGGATCTAGATCTATAATTTACACGTAATAAAATAACTTGATCTACTCTACAAGGGGGTTTTAAAACATACTTCTTGGATCTCAAAATCCAAGTAGAAGAACTGCAATAGGAAGAACAAAAGATGGTGTGAAGAGCACCACGATCTTCCGCACGCGTGATCCGAGCAACTCCCGGTGGAAGGAAATCATCGTCTCGAATCCTCCCGATATGCTACCCGGAAAACCTCCAAGATTTTCCACCTCTCTCCCCTTGGCCGAAAATTTTGTCTTCTCTCTCTAAGAGATGAAGTCGAAAATTGTGTGTGTTTAGGCTTGGGAGAACTGTCTTTATATAGGAGAGTAATCGTTGTCCTCCAAAGATTTTATTTTGCAAATAAATAAATCCAATAAATAAAAGATAATCCCATAATATTCTAGAACAAATCTAGAATAATCTTTATCTTTATTTCTTACCATAAGTATTTATCCAATAAATATTTTGTGCACATGTCTTATTAATCCACAAGAAAACTAATTTCTTGTTGACTAAAACACATCCTTGGCCGAAAATTTACTTATTGACCTAGTCAATATTATTTTCGGCCATAACACTAATTTTTCCAAGATTATGAAAAATGTCTTTTTCACATATTTAATTATTTAGCCCAACTAATTTAATAGTACACTAAACAATTAATTCACATATAGTTTTAATTGAATTCTAACAAGAACTAAATTAATATTATTAGGATTTGATGTCCGAGAATAGCTATGCTATATTGGAGGCACGTCGGGGACCATGGACTAATAATCAGCGGCTCCGATAAATCAAATAAATAATTATCTTACGAACAGAATAATTATATTCGATAAATCAATCACAGGAATCTGCCACCATAATCCGGTGACTGCACTCATCCGATTATGAGATTATATTTATCTCCTCACGAAAATGATAATAAACGTCCATCGATATAATCATTACATATGGATTAATCCTCCATAGACTGTTCATTCTAAATCGGGAAGTTACCGTAACCCTTTTTAGAACCTCTTATCCTTATTTAGCATTAACACCCTAGTGATCAATTAATTCATACAACTCACTGGTAGCTAATCAGTGTAATATGAACTCCATGGAACGATCAGTTTCTAGGATTAACAAATAAGGGAACGGTCTATCTACTTCCAGGAATGGATGGAATGGATTCCGTATCTGTGATAACACAGAGACTACTCACTCAATCCGTAACAATGCCTAGATGGGGTAATTCAGATCATAGACTCAGTGTAATCCTTAACCGTCAAGTCAAACCTCATACTGATTCAAGTAGTTGACTGTGATCACCTCAGGATTAAGATATATCCATAAATATGATCATCGATTGATTCGATAAGATTTCTCAATTACGGAATTATATCATGAACTCTAATCAAATCGGTCCAGCCCTATATGATATATCTATCATATATAAATGCCCCACTAGGTTCTCTTAACTGAAAGTCCGGATAAGACAATCACACCTATTGTGTTCTGGGTGCATTAATAGCATGTTAAAGGAGAGACCCGATACTCTCGATTAACTTCACTACGGCTAATTGTATTTTAAGTACATCTTCACTAACTCAATCCTCCCGTGTATATCCCATAAACTGTGTTAAGTGATTACATAAACGATATACTTTAGGGTTTTCTGTAGTGTAAATACTGTTGTCACATCGGTGAATATGAGAATAATAAATATGAATAATAATATCATTTCATTTATTAAATAAAACAATTACAAAATTGTCTTTTGGGCATAACACCTAAACAAGCATGTGATTAATTATTTTAGAGCACACCCTATTATTTAAAATACAACAAACTACATCTCCCACTTGCTCTAAAGCAATGGAGACCCATCCCGTATTCTAGTACCCATTAAGCATATCATAACCATTGCAGATGACAAAGTACACTCCGAGTGTGCCGTCGTAGGATAGGTCAGTGACTCGGGGAGTACCTACATCTAAATATCATGGGTCTTAATGATTAGTCAGGTTGTCGGCTCGAGACGATCCGTAGAATCGAAACGTTACCGGTCCATCTAATCATGTGGTACCTTCCCAATATGCTTTTGACCTCTAGTGATTTCGAAAATCCTTATAAGCTACCCCTTCATCGTTTGCACAATGATGTGGTATCGGCTTCCAAATCTAGAATCACTCCCAGATATGAAAAGGAAATCCTTAAGCTATATCGCCTCTCTAGCTACTACAAAAGCTGCTAACCACCCAACTATTTAAAGTCGAGTTGGCGTTGCTGGATTCCTCCAGGAAATAGCTTCAACACAAGAGTAAATACTGATCCTGAGATCGAATTAACAATCATCCTCATTCTGACTTAAAATCAAAATCAGTGTATCACACATATCCAAGTTCACACATGAATATGTCCGCATATTATTCCTCGTTCTCTCAAAATACTAAAGGACATACTAAACTTGCTTTGTTAACCGCCGAATCTAAGATTCAATCAAAGTTGACGTTCATTAACCTGACCATCTCTTACTAGAAAGAGAATCTATCCTATTTCTCTTGATCCGAAGATTTAAAGAGTCATTCCTGAGGCATAGGGTAGAACTTCCTCGTTGAATGTTGCATACACAGATGCGTCATCTTAACCAATAAGATGGATGGGAAACCGGTGACTGATTCTAATGAATTCGACCGAGTCAAAGACTTTAGGATGTTGTCCAAATCTCTGTTGCAAAGAATTGCGGCATTGTCAGATTCTGACTTCAGATAACACACCCATGTTGATTCCAACTGGTGCAGTGTTATCCTTCACAAACACTATTATATGTATATATTCACTACTGTACTAAAATTGATATCCAGTCTACAAAAGACTTATCAATATTCTGGTCAAATCCACATATTGTAGAAATATATGACTTCCAGTGACCGAGAGGTTTTCTTTTTATATACAAAGGACATAAGCCTTGACAGTCATCCTGTCATAAGTTTATAAGGCAATACCCTTCTGTTTCGAATTAATCCAGACTCCATTTGTTTGGCAAGAAAATCTCAGGGAATCACCCCTATATTCTGATTTTGAACGAAATCATGCAATACTAAGTGGTAAGAGAGTCCAAGGTCTGATTTCACTCTCTACTTCTTAGGGAATTATCCCTACCCCACTCAAGCTTTTATCTTAAAGATAAATTTTCCTATTAATTCTACTCTTTTCCGTGTAGATCCAATTACTCCCACTGGGCCTGAGATGCTCAAGTAGTTCTACAAGAGTATGAACAGAACTGGATTACCGAACTCCATTCACAGGGTTATGGCTATTAAACCAACCTCTATTATCAGAATCCTATACTGCTCACAAAAGAGCCATGGGTCATCAAACGATCCTCAGACTACAAAGTCCGCAGAACCCGTAATGGGTAATGGATAAACCATACTCCCAATACTTACTGGGCGGATCGAAATTCTGATCTAGTTTAGTGGTGTTTTATTGTTATCACCAACAACCGATGTTGGATGTGGTCTGATTTTAATCAGTTAGTAACTACCTTGAGTAAACGTACTTCAAGGTTCAAGGTTTTGCTGTTCATGGACTCTATCAGAAAGGATGCAACAGTATAACTGTCCCTTCCCGATTTTCAAGAATCCTATATCTAACCTTTATACACAATAGGTTAAAAGATATATCACGAATGGTCATTGACCGAACGTATGCACGAAATTCCCAACCTTACCTACAAGCACCGTGTGCTAAATGCTTATATTTACGGAAGTGGGGTGAACCGAATCCACACCTTATCCGTAAATTCCAAAGCATATTCTAGGTAGACTTCTCGGTCTTACATTTCAATGTAGACTGTTATTTCGCTTCTAATATCTATATTGAGTTAAGCAGTGTATTGTAGGACATCTAAAACTATATAAGGCAATTTAACGGTTTCTCACTTAGTGAGAACTTGTCACAATGAGGCAGGCTGAGCATCAGTCTCGAGGACTTTGAATGGCCTATTCCGAGTATAAAATACTCTATCTATGTTGAAAACAGAGAAACCTCAAAATATTTTGGATAAACTTTCCGGAGTGTTTGAATAGTTATCAGACAAGAAGTCACTACTTGGAAGCTCCTACTAGCTTGTATCTTTCATCAGACCCCGAATGTCGTCATTAACAAGCTATGATACTTCTTTATAACCATTATCCTTTCCCGATTGAAAGGAAACTTAGTCATTGAACCTTTGAGATAATATAACTAGACTGGGAGAAAGGAATCACCCTGAGCCAGTCTTCAGGTCTTGTCTTTTAGGGACTATGCACTAACTACGGAATATGAAGAAGCGTTTATCTAAATATAGAAACCAATTGCTTTTAATAGTTCTTAAGATGAGTTTTATATACATATTTCAGCAATTGTAAGTGGTTTTGACTTTATCAAACAAAAGTCCGAGTCTTGGATTCGTACTACAAATGGTATATTCACTTTCTGTACGAAAAACAAATTATCGAATAGATGGTAAATCCTTTCATTCCAACGAATCTTAAATAGAAAATAATTTTTCTGCTATATCCAAGGATTGAATCCGAGATTAATTTCCTTATATCACTCCCACTATTCTAGCTAAAATTAACTGCCCGTTGTTTACTCTTTTAATCGTTAAATGCACCGCTACATTGTTCTTCCAAAGAACTTAACTCGAGAAAATCGCCAAGAATTCATAGGTTGGTGATCCAAAATCACTGTCCTTATCCTATGATTTTCAGTTAATTAATTTTCGGTTCAGCCTTAAAGTTTTCTCAGTTTAGATGACTAACACTTTTATACATATTCTCCCATTCTTTCCATGAATGGAAACAGTCTTGAACCAACGGTACGTTTGAGTAGACACTACTCTTGAACCGTGGGATGTCTGTTTCGAGTGTTACTCGTCGGGACTTCTCGGATTTTCTAATATACCGGAAAAAACAACAAATCATAACATTAAAGCTCCCACTAGTTTATCGGTTTCAAATACCGTCTAACGAGCAATGCTTTATTTTTTTATGATTTTCCAATTTTTTCGATTAGAAAATCTTTCGTACATAGTTCCAATGTTTCTAGAAAAACAACAAATCATAGAACTCCCACTAGTTCATCGATTCCAAATATCGTCCAACTAGCGATATTTCATGACTTTCTGGTTTTTCAATTAGAACGGTTACGTGTGTAGTCAGTTACACTTTTCTAATGTTCTAGAAAAACAACAAATCATAAAGCTCCCACTAGTTCATCGATTCCAAATATCGTCCAACTAGTAACATATCATGATTTTTTGATTTTTCAATTAGAAAATTACTCGTGTAATCACTACACACTCAAAATTCACTAGAAGAATTTCAAAACCCGAAATCACCTTTGATCAAACTAAGTTTGTCTTCCGTTTGACACGAATGACACTAGTGACATACCTATATGTCACTCTGGTTTTTAAAAGGCTTAAGAGAAAATATCTCTTTCGACAAATAATTGCATTATCGATTAACTAGTTCAACGTCCTAGTTACTTTCCACTTTTTAACGAAGTCAATACTAGTCAATTAGTAATTTTTAAGCAATTTAGTAAGGGATATAATGCTGTAAATAAAATGACATATATTAATTCAAGTTTAACACTACTATATAAGTTTATTTTAAGAATTGTAAACTAAAATTAAGTCTACTCTACCATTCCAAGGTTTTAACCTCGCATCTCAGTGCCGCAGTAGGGTAGGTCAAAGAGATGATGGTTAAATCGAGACAATCTCATCAATGAATAACTTGTGAGAATCGAACATCCCACGAGAATCAAACATCCCTTTATTCATTGACTACCTTCCTTTTTTAGCCTATATATTATCAAGAATATCCTTGATGAGTGTGACCTACTATATCGGATCTCTTAGGTACGCCCCGAGTGTGCTGTCGTAGGATAGGTCAGTGACCCGACGAGTACCCGGAAATCCTATCCTTTCGGAGACCAAGCCATGAATGTTGATAGGGGTGAACACCATCCGTAAGGGGACGAAATCAAAGCGCCGCAAGGCGTCACCCTTCTCTCACTTACTTGTATCTATAGTAGAGGCCGTGGGGTTGGCTGTCGCCTTCCCCGCTCCCACTCAATATTTTGGAAGTGGTGGTGGGTTAACTAACCATGTCTTTTTGATGTTAACATAAAAGCACATCAAATCAAGGATTCTGAATGGTGTCGGTAACGTAGGCAAGCCTACCCGTCCTATTCGTTGGAACATATGTGACAGTCGGACGAAGTCGGGTCAAGAGAGCCCCATTGAGATAAGAAGGAATCACCCCTCCTCTCGCCGGTGTAGCTTAGTCTTGCCGGACCCCGTGCATACATCACACTAGGAGGGTTAAGTCGGTCGAGCACAGCTCAGTTGACCACCCAACCTATAGGCGAACCGGTTTTATCCAAGATTTATTGTTCTTTTACCATCATTCAATCTCGTAGACACTACAAATCGAAAACGTGATCTCGTTTGGGCTTTTACGGCGGTTCACCGAGAACACACACCGAAAGGCTTAAAGATTTCATAACCCATCCTCGGATCTTTAATTAGTTACTAAATTAATTAATTACCATGTATTAATTAAATTTCAACTAATTACGCGAGTTTGTATACATGCCTATTTTAATTACCAAAATTAAAATTCTACATGTATGCATGGAGTGGATTTATGATATGATGCATGTCATGGCAATTCCGATTTTATATCTATTTTATGATCAAACACATAAAAAATAAATTGCAGAAAATTTAAACACTGAGATGGATCGTTGGTACCCCCGTATCTAATCTATCCTAGGAAAAAAGTAAATTACAATCTTGTTGTCTTCATGTCTTCGATCTTCGAACCTAGAACCACGAACCGCGAACCCGAAAGGAGAAGGGGCCTTTATTTTATAAAATAAAATAAATAATTTTTTTTTTGATTTTTTTTAATAAAAATCCTGCTGTTTTATTATTCCAGATATTTTTATTTTATTTTATTAAACAGCCACTGATTATTTAAAAAAAATTAGGGTTTGATTAAAAAAAATCAAACCCTAGCCGTGTGAAAGAAGAAAAAAAATTACAACAAAATTTTTCAGCCCTGACTCCTATTCATACCTTGAGTTCCGTCTTCATCTCGTGTTCATCATCGTTCTTCGTCGTTCTTCCGGGATTACAAAAAAAATAAAAAATTTCCGAAAAAGAAGAAATAAAAAACAATAACTTTTACATCAATCCTATGCTCAAACGATCTAAATCGAGAGAGCTTACAATAGATCTAACGAGTAAACAGTACCAACCCCAATCCATCTCTTCAAACCACAACAATCGCAACATAAAAAAAAATATATATATATATATATATATTTCGGCCCCAAGAAAAAAAAATTAGGACAAAAATCTACATGTTTACCACTCCTAGATCTAATATTTTATACGTATAAATATAGATCACCAGGCTCCCATACCACTGTTAGTAATACCATCCGCAACGGAAGCGATTTGAGGATCTAGATATATAATTTACACGTAATAAAATAACTAGATCTACTCTACAAGGGGGTTGTAGAACATACCTCTTGGATCTCAAAATCCAAGTAGAAAAACTGCAATAGGAAAAACAAAAGATGGTGTGAAGAGCACCACGATCTTCCGCACGTGTGATCCGAGCAACTCCCGGTGGAAGGAAATCCTCGTCTCGAATCCTCCCGATATGCTACCCGGAAAACCTCCAAGATTTTCCTCCTCTCTCCCCTTGGCAGAAAATTTTGTCTTCACTCTCTAAGAGATGAAGTCGAAAATTGTGTGTGTTTAGGCTTGGGAGAACTCTCTTTATATATGAGAGTAATCGTTGTCCTCCAAGGATTTTATTTTGCAAATAAATAAATCCAATAAATAAATGATAATCCCATAATATTCTAGAACAAATCTAGAATAATCTTTATCTTTATTTCTTACCATAAATATTTATCTAATAAATATTTTGTGCACATGTCTTATTAATCCACAAGAAAACTAATTTCTTGTTGACTAAAACACATCCTCGGCCGAAAATTTACTTATTGACCGAGTCAATATTATTTTCTGCCATAACACTAATTTTGCCAAGATTATGAAAAATGTCTTTTTCACATATTTAATTATTTAGCCCAACTAATTTAATAGTCCACTAAACAATTAATTCACATATCGTTTTAATTGAATTCTAACAAGAACTAAATTAATATTATTAGGATTCGACGTCCGAGAATAGCTATGCTATATTGGAGGCACGTCGGGGACCATGGACTAATAATCAGCGGCTCCGATAAATCAAATAAAAAATTATCTCACGAACAGAATAATTATATTCGATAAATCAATCACAGGAATATGCCACCATAATCCCGTGATTGCACTCCTCCGATTATGAGATTATATTTATCTCCTCACGAGAATGATAATAAGCGTCCATTGATATAATCATTACATATGTATTAATCCTCCATAGACTGTTCATTCTAAATCGGGAAGTTACCATTAACCCTTTTTAGAACCTCTTATCCTTATTTACCATTAACCCCCTAGTGATCAATTAATTCATACAACTCACTGGTAGCTAATCAGTGTAATATGAACTCCATGGATCGATCGCTAGGATTAACAAATAAGGGAACTGTCTATCTACTTCCATAAATGGAAGGAATGGATTCCGTATATGTGATAACACGTACTACTCACTCAATCCAAGTACAATGCCAAGATGGGGTAATTCGGATCACGGACTCGGTGTAATCCTTAATCGTCAAGTCAAACCTCATACCGATTCAAGCGGTTGATCGTGATCACCTCGGATTAAGATATATCCATAAATATGATCATCGATTGATTCGATAGGATTTCTCAATTACAGAATTATATCGTGAACTCTAATCAAATCGGTCCAGCCCTATATGATATATCTATCATATATAAATGCCCCACTAGGTTCTCTTAACCGAAAGTCCGGATAAGACAATCACACCTATTGTGTTCTGGGCGCATTAATAGCACGTTAAAGGAGAGACCCGATACTCTCGATCAACTTAACTACGGGCTGATTGTATTTTAAGTACATCTTCACTAACTCAATCCTCCCGTGTATATCCCATACACTGAGTTTAGTGATTACATAAACGATATACTTTAGGGTTTTCTGTAGTGTAAATACTGTTGTCACATCGGTGAATATGAGAATAATAAATATGAATAATAATATCATTTCATTTATTAAATAAAACAATTACAAAATTGTTTTTCGGGCATAAAACCTAACAAAAGCCCAGTTCCCAAACCTTTCCATTAGTAGCCTGGCCCATTACAAGCTTTACCAACCAGGGGCAGACACGTCTTACTCTACTCGGATAAGAGAATTTCAGGAAGGGGTAGATCTCGTGGCTAAGTGTCATCCCGACATGCTGCTTCGGCGAGCATCTGCAAAGGCTGAGCCCTTTACATCTATTCGTTCTCCCTCTGTTTGGCACTGACTTGCCGCATGTTATGGGCTAGCTGGGCCAGTTCAACACTGGCTTCCCGTAAATTTTTGGGCGAGCTGGGCCGGTTTGGCACTTACTTCTCGCATATTTTTGGGTGAGATGGGCCAGTTTTGCACTGGCTTCCTGCATGTTTATGGGTGAGCTAGGCTAGTTTGGCACTGACTTCTCGCATGTTTATGGGAGAGCTGGGCCAATTCGACACTGGCTTTCCTCATGATTTGCTGAGTCCGACGTGCCGGAGCTCAGGTGTAAAATATTGTGTCGAAGTATTGCAATCATTGCGTAAAAATACTTTTGTATTATCATAGTTGCATCGATACAATCTTATTTAAAGAAATAGAGCTAAAGTAAATCGACATAACAAAGAAAGATGGTGTTCTTAGACCCTGATTTAGGAATAGAACTTTCACAGATTGTTAGCATGCGAGCTCTTAGGGATGGTCTTTCCATTAGAGTCGGCCAACTGATATGAGCCTTTTTCATACACCTTGACTACTATGTAGGGGCCCTCCTAGTTCAGGTCGGGCTCCCTTTGAGGGCCCTATCTACTGACCTCGTTTTTTCTTAGCACCGGGTCTCTTTCTCTAAAGTACGAGTGTTTTACCTTAGATTTGTAATACTGGGAGATTTTGTGCTTATATCTGGCCATCCTGATGAAGTCCACATCTCGGATTTCCTCTAAATCATCCTTCGAATGCCTGAGCTCGGTTTCTCGATTTGCCTCTGTGTACGCACGGATCTATGCGAGGTTAGCCCGATTTCAGCGGGTATAACTGATTCGCTTCCATATGTTAGGGAGAAAGGTGAATATCCTATGGCCGAGTTTGGCGTGGTCCTATACGCCCGCAAGATGTTAGGTAGGTGTTCCACCCAATTTTCCCCATCTTCTTCGAGTCTCTTTTTCAAACCACTTTTGATTTTTCTGTTGCTCAGTTGAACTTGCCTGTTTTCTTGCGGGTGGCCAACTGACGTGAAGTGTTGGGAGATTCCTAGCTCAGAGCACCATAACTGAACCCCTCTATCTTCAAATTATGTAACATAGTCCGAGATTAACGTCTTCGGTATGCTATATCGGCACACTATGTTCTTCCAGAGGAACTTTTGAATGGCCTTAGCCTTGATTGTGGTTAGAGCTTCGCCTTCTTCCCACTTGGTGAAATAATCTACGGCAACAACTAGGAACCTGAGGTCTCCTAGAGCTCGATGGAGTTGTCCAATCAGATCGACCCCCCACTGGTCTAAGGGCCAAGGTGCAACTATTGGGACCATTAATTAGGAAGCTTGGTGCGTTATGATATAATGTACATGGCATAATGTACATTTACAAATGAGGTCTGCAGTGTCTCACTACATAGTAGGCCGGTAATAGCCGAATAGACGACATTTTCGAGCCAGCGTCAGAGCTCCAGCATGTTTTCCACATATCCCCAAGTGAGTTGATGACGGTCAAATTATACCCGTAAAAGTCATCAACGTTGACCTTAAATCGAGATTAATAATGTATATTTCATATTAAATCACTCGTTTATATTTATTATTTAATGTTAAGTGATTATTAATATGATATTTGGTATTTAGATGTTTTTATTATTAAAGACCGATTTATTGTGTGATAATTGCTTATTTTGCAGATCACAACAAATCGGGAGGATTAATGTTAATTAATCAATGATCTCAAGATGATAAAGGAAGAAAATCGGAGCATTAAACGAAAGAAGTAATCAGATCAGCACGAAGCGTGGAGTGGGGAGCAAGGCAGACGAAGAAAACGTGGAGAACTTGGAAAATCCAGGTTCGGTCTACCGAGCCTCATGCTTCGGTCGACCGAGTGCATCCCTTCGGTTGACCGAGCCTCTGGTCAGGGGCGGTTTCCGACTTTAATCGTGTTTATCCTCTGATCCTTCCTAAGTCGGCCGGAACTTCTATTTTAAGAAAAAGCTATGAGCAATTGTAAAACACACCTTTCATACTTTAGAATATAATTCTACTTTGATATTTTAATACAATGTAGCATAAGTAGATTGAAGGTTTCCTGCAATTTAAAGGTCATGCGAGTTATGTAAGCCTTTATTTTCTCGTTTCTTTTCTTTTAAGTAATTAATCCCTCCCAATTATGCTTTATCGTTTGAGTTAGTTAATTCATAGCTAGATGATGTAGATCTAGGCTATGACGTTAGGGATGTGGCGAAGCCTTGTCTATGAGGATCCCATAACCTACGTCATATGTTTAACGTCTATTCATGAATCTCGCTTGGTTTAATTAATGTGTATCTAAGTAGTTTATATGATTTCTTTACGAGTTACTTGTTTAATCTGTTCTGTATGATGAAACGCTGAGAAATATATTCTAGGATGTAATCTGGGGATGAAATCGTTCGGGTGACCGAATGGAATCATTCGGTCGACCGAGTGTCTAGGCTCGGTCGACCGAGCCCCTATTTGTCTGTTAGTTAGTCCGCCACGTCTTTATGGTAGGTTTAGCTTAATAGAATTTATCATCTCAGTAGGTATGGCTATGGCTACGTTGCTCGTCTGTTTTAATTAGCGTATGATTAGGAAATACCAATATAGGACTCCTAGGTCGGCTCACGAATGATCTTCCGGGACTTTCAGCGAGACCTAGATCTGTTCTGTATTAGGGAATTGTGCACACCTAGTTGTACGTAAATCGTAGATTAACAGGAGACCTAAAAAGTGAATGTTAATGGGACAGAGACTGATGCGATCGTTTAGGAAGTACGCCTAACCATAGGAATGTTGCCTAGACGAGGTGTACGATTAATCGGCATCCTTAGAGTCGTAAGCGTGTGAGTTATATGAGATGGAGGCACCAAAAGGCGAAGTCACGTAACAATATCACAGTGATCTAGCCACCTAACCGGTGCTAAGTCAAGTTAAAGAGGATGACTCCCGTAGCCAATCTAAGATAGATACAAATGGATTGACGCTAATAAGTTCGCTTTATTATATAAATTATCTAGGTCCAAACGATAAAGACTATAATTGGGGAGGTTAATTACGTTGTGTCGAGTCGTGTCTTTACTTTTCTGTCTTATGTTGGTCGTAGACCGCCTCTATGTCCTTGACATGTTTAATTAATTGTTTGTATATAAGATGATCCACAATTGGTTCCCTGTGGGATCGACCTTGATTCACTATAGCTATACTACGATGGGCCTAGTCCTCTTGCTAGTATTGGTTTATGGTGGTCAAGTATATTATAACCTGATTGACCCCGTCATCATGATTCTCGTGGAGCAGGTAATTTCCTTCCTCCTCTGAGGCGCACCTAAGCCTTGGTGCTATAAAGGATTTTCTATAGATTATGTCATTGAAGAGAGAGTACCTCGTTCCTTTGAACTTTATTTTTCTGGCCTGAGTTTTGTCTATGGGAAGAATCCCATTTTCGGGATACAATAGGATCCATCCATGTGTCTTTCTAAGAGATGTGTTAAACTTCCTTGGTGTCGTAACTCAGTTCTTTGAGCAGCTCAACCAAAACTTTTTTATCTGAAACAAAGTTAGACGGTAATTTAGAGAGAGCATCTGCTCGTCAATTTTGAGATCGGGGTACTTGTTCAATTCGAACACTTTGGAAGGCCTGTAGCCGAGCTCGAGCTGTGGACAAATACTTCTTCATTGGTTCTTCCTTTGCCTCGTATTCTCCATTGACGTGGTTGACAACTAGTTGGTAGTCATTATACACTTGTAGATTTTTAGCGCCGAGTTTAGCCGCCAAGTTCATCCTAGTGATTAGCGCTTCATACACAGCTTCATTGTTAGTGGCCTAACAACAAAACCGGAGAGTGTATAAATTCCTCTCCTATAGGGCTGGCGAGTAGGAGTCCTGATCCACCTCCTTCTTTTCTTGAGGCCCTATCGACATACAAAGTCCATTGCTCGGCTTTGTCGGTCGGTTGATCTTGGTCATGGTTATGGCTGTTCTTCCGGCTAAGAAGTCGTCTAAGTCTTGGGTTTTAACCGTGGTTCGAGGGCGGAAGTCCAGGTCGTACTCTGCTAATTCTACCACCCACTTTGCTAGCCTACCCGATGTTTCTGGTGGGGCCAGTATTTGCTGGAGCGGCTGATCAGTGATCACAACTATTGGATGAGCTTGAAAATAGGGGGCCTTAGCTTTCTAGAGGCGCGGACTAAGGTGAGAGATAGCTTTTCAGCATTTGAGTATCTGACCTCTGGGCCATAAAGTGCTTTGCTCACATAGAAGATCAGTCTCTGTGTGTTATCTTGTTCTCTGACGATAACTGCGCTTATGGCCTCATCACATACTGACAAACAGGCCAACAAGCTATCTTCTTCCTAAGAGGAAGTCAGAGTAGGCAGCTCGGCCAAGTAGGTTTTTAGGTCTTCAAAGGTTTTTTGGCACTCATCGCCCCATTTGAACGGATTGGAATACCTTAGGATTTTGAAAAACGGAAGAGCTCGTTGTGCCGAGCTGGACAAAAATCTATTGAGGGCGGCCATTATCCCCGTCAGTCTCTGAACTTCCTTGATCCTTTTTTGTGGAGGCACAGTCCTTAATGCTTTAATTTTATCTAGGTTGGCTCTAATCCCTTCCTTGGATATCATGTATCCTAACAATTTACCGGATCAGACCACGAACGTGCACTTCTTGGGGTTAAGTTCCATTTGAGTCCTCTTGAGTACCTGAAAGACTTCTCTTACGTCGACAAAGAACAGATCCAGAGTCGTCCATGTATATTTCCATGCATATGCTGATTTGGTCTTTAAATATTATGTTGAGTGCCCATTGGTAGGTTGCACCATCATTCTTCAGGCCAAAAGGCATAATTATGAAGCAAAATGTGCCGAACTCGGTGATAAACGATGTTTTTTCTGCATCCAAAGGATCCATAGCAATTTGGTGGTACCCCTTATTGGCATCTAAAAAAGCAAACACCTCGAAGACTACTGTTGAATCCACATGGCAATCTATCTTGGGCAACGGATAACAGTCCTTAGGGCAGGCTTTGTTGAGGTTGGTGAAGTCCACGCTCATTCTCCAACTGCCATCCAGTTTCTTAATAAGAACTGGGTTGGCTAACCGTTCGGGGTATTCGACCTCTCTGGTGATATTGGCCTGGAGTAGCTTAGTTACCTATTTCTCAATTTCTTCAATTCGCTCTTTGGCGAAGTGTCTTTTCTTTTGCCGAACTGGCTTCTGGCTCGGATCGACGTTCAATTTATGTAAAGCCAACGTAGGGGATATGCCAGGCATATATTCTGTTTTCCAAGTGAACACATCCCTGAATTCCTTTAGTAGGTCCACGGGTTGTCTCTTGTGTTGATCAGGAATCCAAGAACCAATATTTACGGCTAGATTTGCTTGATTTTCCAACAAGCAAACTTCCTCCACTTTATCATCTGAGGACCATGGTTCTTCATTTTCTGGGAGTAATTCCTCGATGAGTACTCGCATTGCCGTCATTCTCTCAATTATGGTGGACGCAGAGCAATTCTTGGTTGTGTCTACATCACCTCTAATCTTCACAGTCCCTTCAACGGTAGGGAACTTGAAACTATCATATGCCGGCGAAATTATTGCCCGCGGGTCAGTCAGGGCTGATTGGCCTATAACAATATTATAGGCGGATGGGACCTTGACCACTATGTAATCTACCATGAGAGTTCTACCCTTTGATGTATCGCAGAATGTGGTGGCCAGATTAATTCTACCCATTGGATGAACCGGAGGCCCGGTGAAACCGAATAACGCTGCTGAAACATGTGTGAGCTTGGAATCCTTCAACTTCATTGATTGGAACGCGGAAAAATACAGCACGTTTACTGCGCTCCCTGTGTCAACGCGGATCTTATTTGCCAAGTTCTTGTTTGCCAAGTCCATTCTATTCCTATTTGCCAAGTTCTTGTTTTTATTGGGATGAGATCACATGTCTAAGTTGTGTGTCTAATTTCGGCGTCTAAGTAAAAACGACGTTGTTTCATGTGTGTTTCATTTTTTGGTTTTGGTTTTTTGTTTTTATTTTATTTTCTTCAAAAAATAAAATACACATAAAACGATGTTGTTTTTATTTAGACACCAAAATTAGACACATAACTTAGACAGGTGATCTCATCCTTTTTATTAGTATGCAACTTGTATGAGTGATAATCGAATTATATTTTAAATTTATCTTCTTAAAATTATTGAAAGTTGATGCTGATATTTCATTCCTCCTCAATAGAATGTTTTTTAAATATCCATTCCTTGATTACCATTATTCATTTAACGTGTGATGATACATGACCATACACCGTTTTTAATTGTTTCCAAAATTGGTCGCGAGGTGAGCAGTCCATCTATTGTTTCCAAAAATCGTTGTTTCCGAAAGTCGTCACGAGGTGCAATCCATATATTGTTTCCAAAAGTCGTCACGAGGTGAGCAGTCCATCGTTTATGAGCCATATTGGGCGGGATTCTCCACTTTTTCATTTTTTTTTAATCTCATATGGTTTTAATTTCATATAATTTCGATAGGTTTGACGTTTGATGATATACACGACGGATCTGGATCATTGATATAATACGTGACGATAAAAATGACACACAAGTTTAAGTAAAAGAGACCGATTGATTGATTCATTCTTTAGTACCTCGAAGAGCTAAAACTATGCATTTTTTATTGACTATTGGAAAACCATTGGAAACTGAAGTGGGTGAATGTCATTGTATTTTTTTTTATCATACTCTTTATTCGCACCACATTAAATTTATCAAGTGCTCTCATTAACACTCCACCTTTTATTATTTTGATTTCCTCTCACATACTTCGAAAATTAATAAAAATCCTTTATCTTCCTCATAATCTTTATATTCAAGCGCCGGTAATACCAAGACTCTTTTTGGATACATTTATGATGCACTCCAAGATGATCAGCCACACGTTCACAAGCCCAATGATCATATTATTGTTCGAGATGGACCTATCACACGTTTTCAAGAGAATAAGGCTCGAGAAGCTTATGCAAAGCTGGTCCAAGATGTTGGAAAGGAGAATGTGGCTTTGAGGATTGATGATCTAACAACTTTAAGCATATTCGTTGCTGATTGGGCTTGATGAGCTGAAGCCCAAGTGTGGGACGCATATTCTTATTAAATTCAGATTGTTTTATGGACTTTTAATTATGTTATTTAGTTGGGCTTTATTTTAATTAAGTTAGAATCATAATAAGGCCTTATAGGCCCATGTTGGCGCCAATAGCACCTAGGGCGTGTCTTTTTGCTGCTATTTATTCCTTTGTTTGCTGAATTGAATGCTCAGATTATTTTGGAGATTAAACCTTAGTTTATAATCGAGAAGATTTTCAGAGATTGGAGTTTCTTTCAATTATTCTGAGATAGAATAGTTGGGTGGTTTTCCTGAGATAGGATTGCCACGAGACAATAATCAGAGATTGATTATTGTTGTTACTTTCGTTTTATTTCAAAATAGTCCACGCTTTATACATTCGGAAGCTTTAATCAACGATCCTACAATCAGATTGCTATCAAGTGGTATCAGAGAGCAAGGCCGATTAAAGCGACGACAAGGAGCTGCGTTTTTCATCATTTAACGAGGAGTCTTGGTAACCAAGAAAAACCTAGCAGCCGCCGTTGAGCACACCGAAACCCTAGCCGCGTTCTTGCATCCTTTAAGCAGCATTTAACGGGCGAGGTAATTCGAGCCCCACATAATCCTTAGCCCGTCTTTGTTACCACCGTACTTCAGACCTGTTCGTTTATTTTTATTATTCTGCGTTATTAGTTCCTGTTGTTGTATTCCATTAGTTGAATTGCGCCAATTTAAAAAAAACGAGAACAAGGACGGAGCACCACATGTACACGGAATTAATCGAATACAGGTACCTTCCTCGTCTTTGATCGACACCCCAAAAACTGAATCAAAGACATCAAGAATTATCATGAGTTTAAGGAAACCGGATTCGTGATTTTCGATCGAAAGAGAGTGCTCCGATCAATCTTGACGATGCACTGCTTGAAAGTTTGATTTTCCACACACACACACACGCTCTTAGTTCCACACACACACACACGCTCTTAGTTCTTGGCGGGAAAAATAGGCAAGAAATTTTTTTGTGTTTTCGTGACTAGTACGGTGTCAGGAGTCCTGGAACAAAATTTGATTTTACCAGGAAAATTTTTGCTTCATTTTCCATGAAATTTGGCGGGAAAATAATTTTTCTCTTTGTGTTCGAGTTCTTATTCCTCCGAGGGTTGTGTGAGTTAAACACGAGTGAACGTGAGTTAAGTCACCATAAGCCTCACGCTATGGCTGATGATAAATTTCTCCGGAAAGCTTTCGACGACAAACTTGCTCAGGCACTCGAAACCACACGGCAAGATATTGCTGATGAACTTGAACGAGAACTGGCTCAAGCACATGCTCAAATGTCTGACAAGCTTGACACGATTCGTGACGACTCTCAACGTCGCCATGCTGAATATGAACGTAAACATCAGGACGTTCTGAATGCCATCCATGCACTTACACTCGAAATACGTCAACGGCCAACCGAGGTAAATCCCCCCACCTAACCGTGTTGTTGATGCAGGTCGAGCTCTTATTCCCAACGATACTGGGGCTGTCCAAATTCCCCCACATGACGATTCACGTAATGTGAAATACAAAATTCCACCGTTTGATGGTAAGGTTGATCCGGACAGGTATTTAGCTTGGGAGATGAAAGTTACTCAAGTTTTCTCTTGCACAAATTTTAGTGATGCTAAACAGGTACAACTTGCGACGATGGAGTTTACCGATACGGCCATGCATTGGTGGGACCAACTCCAGGCCCAACGTCGAAGAAGACGTGATGGTGAGATCACCTCATGGGCGGTGCTCAAAGAGATCATGAAGCAACAATGGGTACCTACTCATTACTATCAGGATCAGCTCCGCAGGTTACAAACGTTACGTCAAGGAAATCGCACCATAGAGGAGTTTGATGAAGATTTACGCCTCACTATGCTTAAAGCCAATGTAGAAGAGGACGATGAAGTGACAATGCAGCGTTTCCAATGTGGCCTTCAACCCGATATTGCTTGCCATGTCGAATTACAGAATTATCGCACCAAAGCCGATCTTCTACAAGGTGCAATCATGGTGCAAAAGCGCTTGGCTGAACGGGTAGCATATAAAGCTTCTTATGGTACCACTCGCTCTACTTATTCTCCTTTTGGATGAGGTACTACATCTTCATCTTCTAATGTTTCCAATCAGCCTAATACACGTCCTAAAGATGATTTTAAACCACATAAATTGAATTATCCCTATTCTGATGCTAAAACGAAAGACATGCGTGAAAATGGTGCTCCTACTGTTGAACGTGCACGTGATATGGATTGTTTTAGGTGTCGTGGTAGAGGTCATTATGCTCGTGATTGTCCTAATAAGTGTGTTTTAAGGGCTGTTGGCATTTAGTTAGAACCTCATGAATTTGAATCTGACTCCGATAAGGATGATAATAGCGCACATAGTGATAGCGATGATGATAATTTGCTGCATGTTAGTGCTACTTCTTCATATGGTTCGGGTATATGTGGTGTTTTACAACGTGTATTAGCTGCACAAACTAAAATTGATAACAATATGCAGCGTGATAACATTTTTCAATCCACGTGTGCTATTGGGGGTAGATTTGTAACTTGATTATTGATTCGGGTAGTTGCACTAATGTGGTTAGTATGTTACTTGTCTAAACTTTGCGTATTCCCACGTTACCACACCCCAAACCCTATCAACTACAATGGTTGAGTGATGAGGGGGAAACACGCGTCAACTCACAAGCACTCATTAATTTTCATATTGGTAAATTTCATGATGAGGTCCTTTGCGATGTTCTTCCTATGCACGTCACACACCTACTTTTAGGTCGTCCGTGGCAATTTGATAGATGTGTTTCTTATGATGGCTACTTAAACCGTTATTCACTGCCTTATAAAGGTAAGACCATTTTTTTGCACCCAATGACCCCTAAGGAAGCGCATGATGAACAACCTAAGATGACGGCTTTCCGGTTGCGTCACCAAGCAACACAAAATGCTAATAAAGCCGTGGGTAAGGATGGGGTTGTAGCTCGGGTAGATAAGGCTGAATCTGATCCTAAAGTCATTACACAAGGTAAAAATGCCGCCTCACACACTAGTAGGGTCAATCGGAATTTAATGATAAAGGCCGTAGGGGCTGGAAATCCAATTTATATTCTTGTCCTTAAAAATTCTGACTCCCCTACCCCTTGTTTACTTTCTATATCCGATTTAACCAATTCTCTCCCTAGTGCGATTTATTTTGTTTTGCAGGGATTCAAGGATGTCTTCCTGGAGGAGGAACCCAAGGGGCTGCCACCAATAAGAGGAGTGGAGCATCAAATCGACTTTGTACCCGATTCCGTGCTACCAAACCGGCCAGCCTATAGAGCCAACCCCACGGAGATCATGGAGATACAAAAGAAAGTTGAGGAGCTGTTGGAGAAGGGAAAGATTCGCGAGTCCATGAGCCGTTGTGCAGTTCCAGTCATTGTGGTCCCCAAAAAGACGGGAGAATGGCGTATGTGCACAGATTGTCACGCCATCAACCAAATAACGGTAAAGTATCGATATCCTATCCCTAGACTAGATGATATGCTTGATAATTTACATGGTAGTCATTTCTTTACTAAAATTCATTTGATGAGTGGCTACTATCAAGTACGTATTCGGGAGGGTGATGAGTGGAAAACAACATTTAAAACCACTTTTGGCTTGTATGAGTGGCTTGTAATGCCATTTGGTTTAACTAGTGCACCTTCCACGTTTATGAGACTTATGAATGAGGTCCTTAGGGAATTTATAAATCGGTTTTTAGTTGTGTACTTTGATGATATACTTATTTATAGCACTGCATTTGATGATCATGTTGAACATTTGAAGGCTGTTTTGCATACACTTAGAGAACACGAATTATATGCTAATCTCAAAAAGTGTAATTTTTGTTTGGAGAGTGTTGTCTTTCTTGGCTTTGTTGTTAGCGCTAAAGGTGTGGAAGTGGACCAAGAAAAGATCAAGGCGATAAAGGAGTGGCCTGAACCTTCCACGGCTGCACACGTACGTAGTTTCCATGGCCTTGCAAGCTTCTATAGACATTTTGTGAAGGGATTCAGCTCCATTGCAGCTCCCCTCAATGAGCTCGTCAAACGGAATGCACCATTTGTGTGGGAACAACGTCACAGGGAAGCTTTTGAAACATTTAAGTGTATGCTTATTTCTGCACCTATACTTGCTCTACCTGATTTTAATAAGATGTTCCAACTTGAATGTGATGCATCGGGTGTGGGGATTGGTGGTGTTTTAATTCAAGAAAGTAGGCATGTTGCGTACTTTAGTGAGAAACTAAAAGGGGCTGCACTTAATTATTCTACGTATGATAAAGAGTTGTATGCGTTGGTTCGTTGTTTACAAACATGGCAGCACTATTTACGGCCTAGAGAGTTCACCATCCACACTAATCATGAGTCTATCAAGTACTTAAAAGGGCAAGAGAAACTGAATAAGCGTCATATAAGATGGGTTGAGTTTATAGAGTCATTTCCTTATGTGATTAAGCATAAGAATGGTAAGGATAACAAAGTTGCTGATGCCTTATCTAGGCGTTATTCTTTTATCACTTCTATGCAAACCAAGTTGTTAGGATTTGAATCTATTAAGCATATGTATGAACATGACATTGATTTTGGGAAAATATTTGCTGCGTGTCCTTCTCGTGATCAACCTGAATATTCTATTTTCGATGGATTCCTTTACAAGAATGATAAGTTATGTGTACCTCGTTGGTCTATGCGTGAGTTGTTTGTTAAGGAAACTCATGGGGGAGGTTTGATGGGACATTTTGGGGTAGATGAGACCTTAGACATGCTTAAGGAACATTTTTATTGGCCTAAGATGAAGTCTGGTGTGGTTAAATATTGTTCTTTGTGTTTAGTTTGCAAGCATGCTAAGGCTAGGTCACAACCACATGGGTTATACACACCACTTCCTATTCCCACCTCACATTGGACTGATCTTTCCATGGACGTTGTCTTAGGTTTGCCACGAACTAGGAATGGTCATGATTCGATTTTTGTGGTTGTTGATAGAATGTCTAAGATGGCACATTTCATTGCATGTAATAAGACTAATGATGCTTCTGCTATTGCTGACTTGTTCTTTAAGTAAATAGTATGTTTGCATGGTGTGCCTAGATCCATAGTTAGTGACCGAGATACCAAATTTATTAGCCACTTTTGGAGAGTGTTATGGAAGAAACTAGGTACATCCTTGTTATATTCCACTTCTTTTCACCCACAAACTGATGGTCAAACAGAGGTTACCAACCGTACTTTGGGTCAGTTACTTCGAACGGTGGTGGGTAAGAACCTTAGAACATGGGAAACGTGTCTTCCATTTGTTGAATTTGCTTATAATCGTGCTCCTCACTCAGCTACTAAGGCTGCGCCGTTTGAAGTTGTTTATGGTTTTTTACCCTGTGCTCCTTTCGAGTTTGTTCCTCTTCCTTCAGGTACACACGTGAGCTTGGATGCGGAAGACAAAGCTGAACTTGTTCGTGAATTACATACTAAAGCTCGTTTGGAGGTTGAAAAAGCTACAGAGCGGTATCTCAAGCAGGCTAATAAAGGGCGCAAAGAAATGATCTTCAAACCGGGAGATTGGGTATGGTTGTACCTGCGCAAGGAGCGTTTTCCACATCAGTGCAAGAGCAAGCTGAATTACCGAGGTGATGGACCATTCCAAGTACTCCGAAAGGTGAATGACAATGCCTATGTCTTTGCCACCGGACTGGTCCATGTCTTCAACTATTAACGTTAAGGACTTGTCTCTGTTTGATGATCCTCATTATGATCTGAGGTCAGATCCTTCCAAACTGGGAGGGAATGATGCACTCCAAGATGATCAGCCACGCGTTCACAAGCCCAAGGATCCTATTATTTTTCGAGATGGACCTATCACACGTTTTCAAGAGAAGAAAGCTCGAGAAGCTTATGCAAAGCTGGTCCAAGATGTTGGAAAGGAGAATGAGGCTTTGAGGATTGATGATCCAACTACTTTAAGCCTATTCGTTGCTGATTGGGCTTGATGAGCTGAAGCGCAAGTATGGGACGCCTATTCTTATTAAATTTAGATTGGTTTATGGACTTTAATAATGTTATTTAGTTGGGATTTATTTTAATTAAGTTAGAATCATAATAAGGCCTTATAGGCCTATATAGGCACCAATAGCACCTAGGGCGTGTCTTTTTGCTGCTATTTATTCCTTTGTTTGCTGAATTGAATACTCAGATTATTTTGGAGATTAAACCATAGTTTATAATCGAGAAGCTTTTCAGAGATTGGAGTTTCTTTCAATTATTATGAGATAGAATAGTTGGGTGGTTTTCCTGAGATAGGATTGCCACGAGACAATAATCAGAGATTGGTTATTGTTGTTACTCTCGTTTTATTTCAAAATAGTCCATGCTTTATACATTCAGGAAGCTTTAATCAACGATCCTACAATCAGATTGCTATCAATTTAACATCATGTTACCCATTTTACCCTTAATACATAACAAAAATTCAGATTCTAACTGTCGGCGTGCAAACATTTTTGCCAGCAGAACTGCTCACCATCTCTTCCCTTCCTCCATGCCCCATCTATCCTTCTTCTCTGAGTTTCTTCCACCCATGGACCACCGGTGCGTCATGACGGAGGCCTCTGCTCAGCCGCTCATTAGAGAATCTACACTCATTGTAGATGATCAAGTGCTCTCATTGACACTTCATCAAACACTTTTTGTAGAAGTTAGTTAATAGTTAGTTGTTAGGCCGTTAGGGTAGTTAATAGCGGTTATCTAGCTGATTACACTCCTATATAAACTTGTTGGACTTATTTCTCAGTTTTGATGATGAGTGCCATACTAGCTGTTATAGTGCAAAGGCAAAAAGATGTCTAGATAATATGTATAGGTTTATTAGAGTTTGATTCATAAATAGGTTTGATCAAACAAGCACTGTAAAAGGCTGCTGACTGTTTATCAGCAGACTGATCTAGGTCAGTAGGGTAGATAGGTCAGTAGACTGGTCTGGAACCTGCTGAAGACTGAAGGCTGAGGGTTCAAACTCAGTGAATGAAGGCTAAGGGATCAAACTTAGTATTTAATGTCAAGGATATGGAATCAGAATTTAGGCAAGTCTGTGATGACCTAAACTGATTACATATACCTTGTGTAGAAGTCTAAGTTCCACAAGTTGGATGATGTTTGGAACTTGGTTATACTTTAAATGATGTAATCTAACTTCACATACAAAAGTTGGATAAAAAGATTCAAATTTGCATTATATTTTACGGACAAAAATATGATGTTCGGCAGACTGATTGGTTTTACAGCAGACTGATAGACCTGCTGATATATACCTCGATTAATTCAAGATTATTAGGAAGTTACATGGATAAGAACAGCCAACTACCTCTGACTTATCAAGCAAATCAAAGGCTGAGATTAAAAAGACGTTGGGATGATCCATATTTTTATCCATTGGATACAAGTCAAAGGGGTGGACAGACTGCACTGTCAAAAAGTAATCCTGACAGTGTCAGTCCTATGAATAGTGACAGAATGCAGTGCAGATGGGACAAATACAAGGAACGGTCACATTTGTATTTCAAATTCAAGTCACATGCATTCCTACCTATAAATAGAGGACTTTCAACTCAAGAAGAAGATGATGAATTTTGGGATAAACTTTAAGTGATAACACTGAGCTGAAAAACACCCCGCCGAACTTACCGAGCTTAAGGTCTCGATCTAGTTATTCTCTTCAAGTGTATTCGTGTTCAAGCCGCATCAAGCATACACACTTGAAGACCGCAAGCCGCCGATTATATCATCCTAATCAAACCGCTACGCAACCGAATCATTTACTTGATTCATTCTTTATTTTATAAAGAACTCCGTCGAAGACAATGAAGCATCTCGTTAGGTGTGAAAGATCGTTGGTTTGTGGTGAAGGTTTGGTGAAGAGGCAATTCTACCCTTCAAGGACCGAGTGGAAGACTCGGGAGCAAAGAATCCTACTGTTCTTAGTTTTCGGTTGTGAAGCCATAGTTATTGGTGAAGGACAAGCAACCTAGGATTCTTTGTAACGTATAACTCAAGGATTACTAGTGAATTTCCTCCAACATCACGGGAGAAGAGTGGACGTACAGGATTACATCACCCGGAACCACTATAAAAATCTCTCTACTTACTTACCGCATTTATTTTCTCGCACTTAGTCATTATTCTTATCAACCCGCCTTGAACCTAGCAACGAAATCACACACATACACTACGAGTATCTAATACTTAGTAACATATTTAACAACAAGTAACAAGGCTTAATTTTGATATTATTCCGCCGCACAAATTCAGCAAGAATCAACCGTCGGTAGACTACGTTTATCGACGCGAGGCTACGAGGTCTCGACGGACTCGAAGTATCGGCGTGCCAGCCGAAATTGCGAAATTTGTTAACTCCAAAGTTTTAAGTGTTAAGTTTATTCACCCCCCCCTCTAAACTTAACTAAAGCCTTTTCAAGGGACCAACAATTGGTATCGGAGCAAAGGTTTTCCGTTCAAGGAATCCTACTTGTTGTGCTTGTGAAAATTCTTTAAAACTTTCTTTCAAGTTACTGATTTTCAAGACTTGCATCATGGATAACACACAGTATGCTAGAACCATGTTGATGTGCTCTCTTGATAGATTTGATGAGTATAAACGTCGAATGCAGGCATATCTTGCTGCTACTCATGATGAGATGATGGATGTACTAACTGAAGGACCACTGGAGATTACAAAGGCAGTAACAGTGGGTGACAGAACTGAGTACATTCCTAAACCAAAGAGAGAATGGAATGCAGAAGACAGGAAAAGAGCAAACCTCAACAACATTGCTATTGATATCATCTACAGAACCTTGGATAGCAATATGTACATGAAAGTCAAAGATTGCAAGACTGCAAAGGAACTTTGGGATAAGATTCACTTAATCTGTGAAGGCACTGATGCAATAAAGAAGAACAAAATCAGTGTGGCCAGAAAAAGGTTTCAAAAGTTCAAAATGCTACCTAATGAAACCATTGAGCAAATGGAGTCCAGATTCAATGCAATCTTAGATGAACTTACTCTGAGTGTAAGTTATTCAAAAGAGGAAGTAAACACCAAAATCTTGGAAGCTTTACCTCGCAAGAGATGTTTGGAAAATGAAGGTGACGCAATTGAAGAAATGAGAAAGCCGCATGAGGAAGACACCTTCAAACTCGTTTCTCGATCTTAAGGCCTATGAATTTAGCAAGAAATTAGTGCCTGAAACTGAAAAGGAAGAGCCAAAGACCACTGCATTGGCTGCTTCACATCATGAAGAAACATCAGGAGGACAGGATGATATGCTAGATGAAATGCAAGAGCAAATTGCCCTACTGAGCAAGAAGATCAGAATGATGAAGACTGGAAAGGCCCCTACAAGAAATTTCACAAAGAGGCCTACTGAGAGAAGGAAAGAAGAACCAAAGAAAGATAATGACTATCTATGCTTTCATTGCAAGAAACCGGACACTTCGACACGATTGTCCCGAATTGAAACAAGGCAAGGAACCCGATTATCTTTGCTTCAACCGTAAGAAGCTCCGGACATTTTAGACACGATTGTCCGGACCTACGAAGACCAAAAGTCAACAAAGGAGACATGGCAAGAAGGCTATGGTTGTCGAAGATGAATCGGGATATGAAGTGGGATCGAAAAAGGAAATGAGTCGATGACACGACGACGGTTGCTTTGATATGGAGGATTATGCTTTGATGGCCAACATGGATGAAACGAGGAGGTATACAACACCGTATCTATAAACACTCCCGCCGGAAGTGATTGTGAATCAACCCGTGGTTCAAATCCTAGAAATTCGACAACAATGAGACTTTGGATGCCATCCTTAATCAATCGAGGATAATACAATCTGGTTATGAGATTGTGAAGGTCGAAAAAGAGGCTCTTGAGTTAGAAGTTGGAAGATTGAAAGCCGAATTAAGGATTTTCAAAGGTAAGGAAAAAGATGTTGGACGAGAATCGATAAGTCTGCGCACATCCAAGAGCCTGCGAATCCGCTCGAACCATCTTGTTCCAATACGCATACAAATCGGGAAAGCCTTATGGAGATAGAACTGGGCTTGGATTTGGAAATCGGCAATCTAACAAGAGTGGATCCGAAGGTTACTCGAACCTAGTACCGAAATTGGTCCTAAGTTTGTGCCCGCACTAGATCCATCTCCCGATAAGGCCGCCTTTTGAAGCGGTAAAACCAAATGAGAATGCCTCAAAGAAGCAAAATCGAAGTCTCGAAGTCAACGGCTCCTAGTAAAAAGAATAAATCCAAAAATAGATCGCTCGTACCTTCTAAGCTCGCCGATAGCGGACACTGCTACCAAGTCTCGGACCACGTAAGGGAAAGAAACGAAGTATTCCAAGAATAAGAATCCTAAATCCAAAAATGTTGATCATTCAAGGGATACTTATCTCGGGGGAAAGGTAGACTGTTCCCCGCCGATAATGATTGGAATATTCCCGCATCTAATATTAGAAACAATCGGATAACCATACCGCTAGGGTAAAACCTAGACAATGGAATCGCAGAGGACTTACATAAGACCTCGGCAAACTCCATATTACGAGTGGTCGCTCCTAACAGACAAAAGACATCTATGGCTATGCAAATGTTTCTAACAACAAGAATCATTTCAAACAACATTATGTACCAAAAGGCCGTAAAACATATGTGGTTCCTACACAACCTACGTTAGAACTTATGGATGTGTGGAATACATGTATGAACCAAAGTATGAACCAAAGTATGACACATTTAGGAGAAGACCTTATGGAAACATACCAAGGGTCATGCTTGCCATCGACTACTATGGACCCAAACAGTTTGGGTACCTAAAAAGCATTAACTTTGTTTTGTAGGGTGTCCGGTACTTTGACAAGTGGATGTTCCGGACACATGACAAAGAATAAGCACTTGTCTATCAAACTTTGTGGCAAAAGATGGTCCAAGGGTAAATTTTGGCAACAAAAATACACCCGGCTATACAAGAGGATATGGCACACTTATCGAAATGGACTTACAATCAAGAATGTTGCATATGTGGAAGGATTTGGATTACAACTTGCCGAGCACGGACAATTCGTGATATGGGATACAAGGTCACTTTTGACAAAAACAATTGTATTGTCATTAGTGAAAGAGGTGATCAAGTTGTACTTGTTTGGTAGAAGGCAACAGAACATGTATGTTGTGGATTGGTCTCTTGCAGTTCCGAAACTCGCTGATTGTGCATACCAAATCGAACTCAATTGGTTATGGCACAAGAAGTTAAATCATCTAAATTTTGATGATATTAATCGGTTAGTGAAGAAGAAGTTAGTGGTTGGTTTACCCGAGATCACATTCAAGAAGGATGCTATCCGTGATGCATGTCGGCAAGGTAAACGATAAAGTCAAGTTTTAAGTCAAAGACTAAACAATCAACTAACGAGTGTTGGAGCTTATGCACATGGATCTTTTTGGACCAATAACTCCAACAAGTGTGACAGGGAAGAAATACACCTTAGTGGTTGTGGATGATTTTTCTAGATACACTTGGGTGATATTCATGAACAAGAAAAGTGAGACTCTCCAAAGCTTACCTAATCTTTTGAAAAGATTACAAAATGAGAAAAGTCTAACAGTCATAAAGATTAGATCAGATCAGGGTACTGAATTTCTCAACAAAGTTATAAGAGAATACTGTGAACAGAATGGTGTACTTCATCAACTTGCTGCTGCTGGTACACCTCAGCAAAATGGGGTTGCTGAAAGAAGAAACAGGACATTAAAGGAAGCAGGAAGAACAATGATCTGTGAAGCTTTGCTACCTGAAAGATATTGGGTCAAGCAAGAATACAAGATGCTATACACAAAATAGAACATCAGTAAACAAGAAGCTGCTGAAGACACCTTATGAGATCTGGAATGGAAGGATACCTAATATATCTTATTTTCACCCATTTGGAAGCAAATGTTTTATTCTAAATCATAAAGTTCATTTGAAAACTTTTCAACCAAAATCAGATGAAGGAATTTTCTTAGGATATTCTTCAGTCAGCAGAGCATTCAGGGTACTGAACAAAAGAACACTGAAACATGAAGAAACAATCAATGTTGTGTTTGATGAACCTAAGTTTACTTGGTATGGAAGATAAAGAGTGTGAACTCATTGAAAATCAACAAATCACCGATCCAGATTGTGTTGAAGTTTTGGAAAGATTCGATGACCTAAAAGTTTCGATACCGCCCCTGTCGAACACCCCGCCGACAATGTTACGATGCAACAAGCGAAGCAATTCAAGGATCTCGTCGACCCCCTTCAGAAGAAACTACAAGCGAGACCCTACCGAAGATGATCTTCCGAAAATCAAAATAACCATAATCCACAATGGTTAAGGAATCACCCCGTCGAACAAGTTATTGGCAATGTACAAGCAAGGTGTGAGGACTAGAAGACAACTGGAAGCTATGTTTACTTGTTTTCTATCTCAAATGGAACCTAAAGTTGTTGAAGAAGCAATTTCGCATCCGATTGGATAATTGCTATGCAGAAGAATTAAATGAATTTGAAAGAAATCAAGTTTGGACACTAGTTGAAAGGCCACTCATGCAAATATCATTGGTACTAAGTGGGTATACGTAAATAAACTTGATGAATCTGGTACCATTGTAAGAAATAAGGCCGGACTAGTTGCAAAAGGCTATTCTCAAGCGTAAGGAATAGATTTTGATGAAACTTATGCACCCGTTGCAAGATTGGAAGCTATCGATTATTCTTGGCACATGCGCATATAAGAACTTCAAAGTATATCAAATGGATGTCAAGAGTGCATTTTTGAATGGTATCCTAGAGGAGGAAGTGTATGTTCAAGCAACCTCCTGGATTTGAAGTTAAAGATCAAGAAGATAAAGTGTATAGACTCAACAAAGCACTTTATGGATTGAAACAGCACCAAGAGCATGGTATGAGACTCTATCTCAATTCTTGGTGGACAATGGTTTTACAAAAGGGACCATTGACAAGACTCTTTCGAATCGAGTGAAGGGGACAACACCTGCTTGGTACAAATTTATGTTGATGACATAATTTTTGGCTCGAAAATGATTTACTTTGTGAAAAGTTTGCAAATCTAATGAAAAGTAAATTCCAAATGAGTATGATGGGAGAAATGAACTACTTTTTGGGATTGCAAGTCAAACAAATAAAGGATGGAATCTTCATTCATCAAACCAAGTATACCAAAGAACTGTCAAGAAATTTGGTATGGAAAACAAGACTAAGAGCTCAACTCCTATGAGTACAAACATCGATTGGATGAAGATAAAGAAGGCAAAGATGTTGATCGACTTTATACGTAAGGATGATAGGCGATCTCGTCGTATCTCATCTCGCGGTAGGACTGATATATCCTTTGTCAGTAGGTGTTTGTGCAAGATTTCAATCCAAACCTAAAGAAAGTCATTTAGGTGCAAGTTAAGAGAATTCTCAAGTATCTTAAAGAGACTTTGGGAGTAGGGATATGGTATTCCAAGGAAGGAAGCTTCAAGGTAATATCCTACTCGGATTCTCGATTATGCTTGGATGCAAGATTGATAGAAAAAGCACCTCGGAACCCGTCGCTTAATGGGAAATAGACCGGTCTCCCGGTTTAGCAAGAAACGAGAATTCTATTTCAACTTCCACTTCGAAGCCGAATACATTGCTTCTTTGGAAGTCAGCGTGCACAAGTACTATGGTTAAGACAACAATTAAGGGATTATGGAATTGAAGAAAAGGAAATTCCAATCATGTGTGACAACACAAGTGCAATTGCAATCACGAAAATCTGTTTTGCATTCAAGAACCAAGCACATTGATGTGAGACATCATTTTATAAGAGATCATGTTGAAAAGAAAGATGTGGTGGTTCTATACATCCCTACGAAGATCAACTTGCCGATATTTTCACTAAGCCACTTGATAGTGAAAGATTTGCCAAATTAAGGACCGAACTTGGAATTATAAAGATTGACGATATTCAAGCAGTTGTACGGAATTCACCAAGGGGATTAGTCTTTGCTATGTTGGGTGAGCTCACTTAGCGATTAGTCATTGGTATCAACAATTCCATGTACTTATGTTTGAACAATTGAGCAAATGAGGTTGCCAAGGGGATTGGTCTTTGTCATGTTGGGTGAGCTCACTTGACGGATCGGTCATTGGTATTAAACTTCATCTTGTATTATCAATTGAACAAAACAAGGAGAAAACAAGGATCGAAGCAGAGTCACCTTGTCGCCAGGCCGCCGAAGCACATTATCGCCAGACCGCCGAGCCCACCCCGCCGAGGGATACCTTGCCGGGAGGGAACGTTACTCGGTCAAAATAATTAAAGTCAAAAAGCATATTGGCGGGATATTTATTTTATCCATTATTACCACGCCTAACCATCCAACGGTTACAAACGTTATGGTGGAGTAATGGGCCACGTGTCAAGACAAAGACCTAATCAAATTTAATCGTGGTTACCTCAATGTACGTGCTATGACAAGCTTCAACTACTCACAGCCTATAAAATCGATCGTTATACAAAGAGCTTCTCCACTTGCATTTTCTCGCTTTATCTCTCGCAAATTCTACTTCGTGTGAACACAGATTTGAGAGGAACTCTTCTTCATCTTTTTCTTATTTCAATGGCGGAAAGAGTTGAAGTTCAAATCGAATCTAGCCAAAGTGTTAGAGGCTATGTAGTTGATGCAAACCAAACAGAGTTGGCCATTAATATAGGTCGAAGAATAAGGAGGTTTGCGTGTGCTTGGAGAACAAGCTCAATATCGATTAGACACAATTTCATACACCAATGTTGTTGATTTCGGAAGAACATGGTGGTGGAAGAAGGAACCGAAGCATTCAATACAACCGTGAATGCCGAGGAGCTTGTTATCTCCCCGTCCGTCGAGGGAAGTGTTTGGATTTGAAGAAGTGGAAAATGGTCCAAAGTGAATCCCGAAGCAATGGGATTGGACAAGTTGGCGTTTGTAGATCAAATCAAGACAAATCAAACCACCAAATCTGTCTCGGCATCAATTGCGTACACATTGGGAATGAATACAATCCGAGCAAACTTATTGCCAAGAACATACTTGGATTGGTTGGCGTATGGATACTTTATCCGGGCCTAAGATAGAGTTAATGATCATCATCTGCAGGAGCATGAGATTTGATCAATGGTTACTTTATTCATTATATGAAGAAAGTTGCCAAGGAGGAGAAAATAGGGAAAAGGAAATCCAAGGCTTTACCCTTAGGTTTGATGATTCGACCTCGCCGAATCATCCGGAGGTTCCCGATCTTGAACCAGCTGCCATAAATCGGTCCGTATACAAAAAGGAGATTGATTATGCAATTCCCGGACTTGATGATGATGAAGAGGTTGCTTTGGAGAGCATGCCGGTGATAAAGATGATGGAGATGACGGTGATGCGGTGGTGAGCAAAGTTCAAAGAAACTAAGAAGATATCCATCAAACCCGCCGCATCAAAGAAAATTGTTGGAAAGAGAAAAAGTGCTGATGTTAGAAAGATTACTGAAATCTTGAAATCAAAGAGAACAAGAAAGGAAACAGCACAGACTGCTGAGTCTGCTGAGGGTCAAGTGGAGGTTACTGACCCTGCTGTAGCCGCAAGAAGAACTCGTTGTTGAAATTCGACAAAACAACGAAAGAAGATAGTAGAAAGAGAAAATCTACTGATGATGATGATGAAGATGAACCCCTATCCAAGAGAATGAAGGAGATTGCCAAAAAGAAGAAGTATGGCAAAGGTAAAGAATTGAGAATCTTGGAAAAACAAAAAGGCCAAGAAGAGGTGTCAGTAGAAGAAGAAGAGGTCGTTGAGGCCGAGCCCTTAACTGTTATTCCACCAGTTGTTATCAGTGATTCCTCAAATGAAGAAGTTATCAAGTCTACTGATGCTGAACAAGTTATTTTTGAGCAATCTGTAGAGGATGTACAGCAGTCTACTGACCCTGAGCCTGCTGTAGTATCCACTAAAGAACCACAGCAAACCACTGAACCTGAACCTGCTGTGGTGGTTGAAGAGGTGATTGGAGACTTGGTTGAAGACCCTGCAAATGTGGCAATAGTTCAGGGGGAAGAGCAGTCTGCTGCTAACCCTGCTGATGAGCATGTAAGTCAGGGGGAACCAAGTGTGATACAGATGGAAGTAGTAGGTACAAATGTACAATCACAAAGAACTCCGCCGACTTTCTAACATCCGTAGAAGATACCATGAATCGCTTGTTGGAACCTTTGGAGGTCAACAAGCTACCGGAGTCGCTCCCAGAGTTCTTTTATGCCATTTGAAAGGCATGTGAAAAAGAGCAAGAAAACTGAAGAGTTTGTGGATCCCAAACTTCAGCAAATTGCTGATTACTTCCAGTGGAAGTTTGGGTTCTACAAAAGACAAAAACCAGCTGCTCAACCAATGACAGATTTTGAAGAATGGGTTTTTGACAAGTTAGGAGTGGAAAACTTGCTGGATCTGATTGATACAACCTTGCTGCAATCAAAACTGATGGATCTGTTTGATGAGCAACAGAAGGAGGAGGGTATCAAGTTCAGAGATCCAAGAGATGGTGATGATGATTCTTCCTCATCATCTGACTCAAGGGGAGATTTCCCCTCAGGACCAGGAGAACCTAGTGGGACTGCTTTGATAAATGATCCACCTGCACAACAGTCCACTGGTACTGGTAAGTCTGCTGAGGGCCAGCAGACTGAAGAAATGGATGAGGATCTACAAGATCTCACCATGGATGATCTAGAAGCATTGATCAATGAGGGAATTACATTAAGTGATGGTAGGCTAGTTGATGAATCGGCTGCATTTCATGTTGTAAAGTCCGCCGGACAACCCGAAGATGAACAGATTGTTGATTTGGATCTAGAAAAAGTCGTTGACTTTAGTGAACCAAGTGCTAGTTCGAGGAATCCATTGAATATCAAGATGGATTTGACATTGAAGGCACTCTTACTAAAATCGCCATCATCCCGCACAAGATTGGTCATGCGAAGGTTTTCAAGTGGATAATACTAATATCTTTAATCCACAGGAAATTGAACAGAGGTACAGTTGCTTTGGGGTACAAACAAGACTCGGACAAAGGTTGGAACAGAGGTACAAAGCCGCCGAGTCTCAAACAAAGACTGGACACAAAGTTGGAACAAACTTTGGGTTTGGAGGAAACCCCCGTTGTTATTGAGGCCGCCGTAGTGGAGCCTTCTGGAGCCAAGACCACCGTAGGGAAGGATAATCGCCAGGCCGCCGGTGTTAATCAAGAAGAACAAATTACATTGGATTATTATGACTACAAGTGATGAAGAATTTCAAATTTTTGGACAGAAGAAGTTGCCGAGGAACTCCGCACAAGATCCAACATGGAAGACATTCTTGGTGCAATGGTTGAGGAAGGACCTCCCCCTGCTGGGAGAGATTTGAGTAGAGCTATGGTCATCAGTAGACAACAGGCACAATATAGGGTTGAGGAGCCTGCTGATGAATCTACTGACAGTAGAATGGCCATGGAGTGCCAATTGAAGTTGTCAATGAGTTAAGAACTGTAAGAAATGACATGCAACAGTTAAGAACTCAATTGGACAGTCAAGAACAGAGATTTGAAGAACTGATGAAGATGGTCAATGAAAACAGACAATCTGCTAATACAGCTGCTTCAAACTTTGCTTCCACTCAAAATGCTTTAAATGATATGATATATGATGTGAGATATATCAAGCAAGGGAACACACTGAAGGACAAGTTTTTGAAAGATCAATTTACATCCATTCATCAAAAACTTGACAAGCTTGCTGAAGCTGCTGAGCCTGCTGCTGCACAACAACCTGCTGTACCTGATCCCAAATTTACTGAGAGGATCAACAGACTGGAAGAGACTCTGCAATCTAGGATTACTTCACTTGATACTAGAACTGGTACTATGGCAGGTCAATTACACAGAGTGATAGTATCACAGGAAGCTATTCATGGCCTCATCTCACGTTTTGTTGATGATGTCACTAAGGGGGAAGAGGGCCAATCACCGCAAAGAAAGGAGGCGCTAGACTCTTTGCACGAAGAGATGGACTGATGATACAAATGCCTTTAGGCAACCCGCACTGCGTAGTGCAACTCACCGATGATCTCCTATCACAAGACAAGAAAGAGTTCCATAACGTAAGGAGACCCTATCGTGAAATGGGATTTCATGAAGGTCTTAACTCCTTCTTGAGTTTGAAGTTTTGGGAGGCAAGGATTAGAGCTTTAAGAGCAAATTCAAGAAGAAGAAGTAGCAAAGGTGAAAAGGTGCGCCAATTACAAAAGCAAAAGATTCACCGAATGAATTTAAGGAGTCGTATATGAGGTTTGGTTTCGTGGTAAATCGATCAATCTTGTCCTCGCCCGAAGCATGGAATTGGTGGAAACAAGTCAATCACTATATTGATTTTACACTAATTGAGAATGAATGGATGATTGAAATGATAGAAGAAATCAGAGCTTATCAAGAGCAAGCTGAGAAGGCTAGACAAGAAAGAGAGAAAAGACAATAGATCAGCTACTTATCATCATTTTATCTTTGCTGATGCTAGATTGTAATACTGTGAACAAATATTTATAATGAGAAATGACCGAATTTGTTCTTTTGTGTTTTTATCTTTTGCTTTGCCGATTAGGTGAGGGTAGTGGCATCATCACCAAAAAGGGGGAAATTGTTGGACTTATTTCTCAGTTTTGATGATGAGTGCCATACTAGCTGTTATAGTGCAAAGGCAAAAAGATGTCTAGATAATATGTATAGGTTTATTAGAGTTTGATTCATAAATAGGTTTGATCAAACAAGCACTGTAAAAGGCTGCTGACTGTTTATCAGCAGACTGATCTAGGTCAGTAGGGTAGATAGGTCAGTAGACTGGTCTGGAACCTGCTGAAGACTGAAGGCTGAGGGTTCAAACTCAGTGAATGAAGGCTAAGGGATCAAACTTAGTATTTAATGTCAAGGATATGGAATCGAATTTAGGCAAGTCCGTGATGACCTAAACCGATTACATATACCTTGTGTAAAGGTCTAAGTTCCACAAGTTGGATGATGTTTGGAACTTGGTTATACTTTAAATGATGTAATCTAACTTCACATACAAAAGTTGGATAAAAAGATTCACCGCATTATATTTTACGTACAAAAATATGATGTTCAAGCAGATCGATTGGTTTTACAACAGATCGATAGACCCGCCGATATATACCTCGATTAATTCAAGATTATTAGGAAGTTACATGGATAAGAACACCAACTACCTCTCGACTTATCAAGCAAATCAAAGGCCGAGATTAAAAAGACGTTGGGATGATCCATATTTTTATCCATTGGATACAAGTCAAAGGGGTGGACAGATCGACCGCACCGTCAAAAAGTAATCCCGACAAAGGTCGGCCCCATGAATAGTGACAGAATGCGTGCGTATGGGACAAATACAAGGAACGGTCACATTTGTATTTCAAATTCAAGTCACATGCATTCCTACCTATAAATAGAGGACTTTCAACTCAAGAAGAAGATGATGAATTTTGGGATAAACTTTAAGTGATAACACTGAGCTGAAAAACACCCTGCTGAACTTACTGAGCTTAAGGCTGCTGATCTAGTTATTCTCTTCAAGTGTATTCTGTGTTCAAGCTGCATCAAGCATACACACTTGAAGACTGCAAGCTGCTGATTATATCATCCTAATCAAACTGCTGCAACTGAATCATTTACTTGATTCATTCTTTATTTTATAAAGAACTCCGCCGAAGACAAGAAGCATCTCGTTAGGTGTGAAAGATCGTTGGTTTGTGGTGAAGTCGGTGAAGAGGCAATTCTACCCTTCAAGGACCAAGTGGAAGACTCAGAGCAAAGAATCCTACCGTTCTTAGTTTTCGCCAGTGAAGCCATAGTTATTGGTGAAGGACAAGCAACCTAGGATTCTTTGTAACGTATAACTCAAGGATTACTAGTGAATTTCCTCCAACATCATAGAGAAGAGTGGACGTACAGGATTACATCACCCGGAACCACTATAAAAATCTCTCTACTTACTTACCGCATTTATTTTCTCGCACTTAGTCATTATTCTTATCAACCCGCCGAACCTAGCAACCGAAATCACACACATACACTACCGAGTATCTAATACTTAGTAACATATTTAACAACAAGTAACAAGGCTTAATTTTGATATTATTCCGCCGCACAAATTCAAGAACCGAACCGTCGCAGACTACGTTTATCAAGAAGTTACGAGGTCTCAAAGCAGACATCGAAGTATCGCGAGTAGCGCCGAAATTGCGTAATTTGTTAACTCCAAAGTTTTAAGTGTTAAGTTTATTCACCCCCCCCTCTAAACTTAACTAAAGCCTTTTCAAGGGACCAACAAAACTCTATAAAAATATAGGAGGAAAAAGCTATCAGATTAACACAGAAGATAATCGAAGTATTGCTGTAATTTTCTTCATGTTCATAATATGTCACTGTTTTATGGCTTTTGTCACTGTTCAATAAAATTTTACTATTCTATGATTTTCTTCTTCATCTTAATTCTTCAGTTCTGTTAGTTCATTAAATTCTACATGGTATCAGAGAATTTTCTTTGCTTCCAAGAGTGATTCTGCGCTTATTTCATTGGTTTTAGACTGGTTTTCTTAGAGATCTTGAAGGAATCTTTGCACTTTTGCTCGTATTCCAGTATCTTTTTCTGCTTCGGTATAGAACCAAAAGTCCAGAATCTAGGTGTCTTGCCAGGAAATCCACTTTATTTGCATCCTAATGAATATCCTACGTTAGTTTTGGTTCAGGCTCTGTTAAACACTAAGAATTACCACCCTTGAGCCATTCTATGAAAATGGCATTGATCACTAAAAACAAGATTGGATTCATAGATGGTACTATCACTCCACCGGCTGTCACGTCTCCATATTTTCATGTTTGGTTATAGTGTAACACGTTTGTAAACACCTGGATCTTAAATTCTGCAATGACTGCTATTGCACAAAGTGTTATGTATAGGGAAACAACTAGGCAAATTTGGTTGGATTTACAATCAAGGTTTTCAAGGATAGATGCATTTCATTTGGGAGATATATTGGAGCAGGTTCATGCCCTTAAGCAAGGGGATTTAGACATCACTAGTTACTTTACTAAACTCAAGACTCTATGGGATGAATTAGCCATTATGAAGTTAGAACCTACTTGTTCTTGTGCCCCTAGGTGCCAGTGTGATGTGACTAAGACCTTCAATGGGTATGCAGTGATTGAGATGGTTGTAAAGTTATTAAGGGGTTTAAATTCTGAGTATTCCCAAGTGTTGACACAAGCATAACTTATGGTGCATGTGCCTGATCTTGACACTGTCTTCGCAATGGCTTTGAAATGAGAAGACCAGAGACAGTTTGATAGTAGGTTTCTAGAAGCTACAGCTCTATATAACAAGGCATTCAATCCTAATCCTCCAAATGCTGGTTCTACAAAGTCACAAAGTACTGGTTATCAATAGAATATGAATAAGTCATCAACTAGTACATCTAATTCAAGAAGAACTTTGGAAATAATCCAGCTGGGAAGAAAGTGTAGTGTACATTTTGTGCTATTACAGGGCATACAATTGACAAATTCTACAAAAAGAATGGTTATCCACCTGGATGGAAGCCTAAGAGTTGAGCCAATATGGTAGAATCAGTTCCAGAGGATCAAGGTGTGAGTTTTGGAATTCTATGCCTCATGTTTCAGAATCAGACGGTTATACCTTGTATAAGGTTCAGTTCCAGCAGTTGATGAGGTTGCTAGATAGTCAAAAGGTAGATTCTTATGACCATGTGGCAAATCAAGCCACTGCTCCGACAACAAACTTTGTTCCTACTGCTGATACTCAGGTTTTCCTAAACCTAGTAGTTTTACCACTTGGATTTTAGATTCTGGTGCTACTGATCATATAGTCAATAATATCAATAATCTACAATCTAGAAGATCAATTTCTAACATGTTTTTAGGTTGTCCTAAGGATACTAGTGTGCGAGTTACACATGTAGGCATTGTTTGCATAAATATAAGTTAGTGTTCACAGATGTCTTGTGCAAACCAGTTTTCAATGTCAATCTGATTTCCTTAGCTAAACTGACTACTAATACTAATGTGTCTATCATACGTTCTTGTCTGGTTCGACACAAGAAGCTTGGGATTCATATTGGATCAGATAAAAAGAATTTCGTTAATCACGCTGCTTTAGAAGATATTAAGTCTAGTATTACAAATGACTAAGTCGATCTGGCACTACAGACTTGGTCATTCGTCCAATAAAAGGCTTTCTGGTTTGAATTGTATTGATTCCTCATGTTTACATAGTCAAACAGTTTGTCATGTTTGTCAGTTAACTAAACAAAAAAAAAGAATTCATTTTCTTTGAGTACATCTTCTATACAAAATGCTTTTGATCTTGTCCATTTTGACATATGGCGGCCATACAAACAAAAAACTGTACATGGTCACTCTTATTTTCTCACTATAATTGCTAATTACACTATATTTACTTGGATTTATTTGTTAAAATCTAAATTTGAGGTTAGATTGCTTATACAATCCTTTATTCAGTATGTCTTTGTTCATTTGATAAGTATGTTAAGATTGTCAGATCAGACAATGGTGTTAAGTTTGACAAGCCTGAATATTATGCTGAAAAAGGAATAATACATCAAACATCTTGTGTGGATACTCCGCAACAACATGGAATAGTGGATAGAAAACACCAACATATCATGAATGTTACTAGGGCCCTAAGATTCAAATTCATCATGCCTTTGACATATTGGGGCTATTGTGTGATGCATGTGGTGTTCTTGATTAATCTCATTCCTTCACCAGTGATTTGAAATAACACACCTTATTATCTGTTGTATGGTAAATAGTTTGATTATGATAAACTTAGAGTGTTTTGTTCTCTTGTATATGCTTGTACACTAAAAAATATTAGAACAAAATTTGAACATAGAGCAAGAAAATGTGTTTATCTTGGCAAGCCTAAGTTCACCAAAGAGTATATTCTGTTAGACACACAAATTAGGGACATCTTGTATCTAGGGATGTGATATTTTATGAAACATTGTTTGTTTTACATATTAGACATGCACTTGTCCGAAGCGAATCATGTCAGTGAACTGGAACCAAAGTTGTCTTCTCCAAAGGATTAATCTGCACTAGGTCAGATAATACAAACAATTCTTCCACAAAGGCCATTAGTACCACGAGATGCAAATAAGTAACAAAATAATTATGTAATGTGAAAGTAAATAGCACAACTAAAAAGAAGAAGTGCAATAAACAATTTAAGCCAATACATAAAAACTTTTGTACTAAAACACAACAAAAAGGCTTAATTGATGACTCCAAACAAAAAAAAAGACTCAAGACTCAAAATATCAACCGAATAATCATGCGAAGCAAAAAAAACTCTCGCACATCCTTTGCTCAACAGCCTTAGGAACATGGCGATGAAAAAAAAACCTTCCCACTTTTATACGATCATCGAAATGAAAAAAAAATTAACATAAAAGATTAACTATAAATTAATGGCTATGCCTAACAATTAAATAAATAGTCCACGGCAACGGCACCAAAAACTTGATCGCGTGTAAGTCGCTTAATACTAGCAAGATGACTAGGTCAATCGTAGTATAGCAAGGGCGAGTCAAAGTCTATCCCACATAGACTATTATTTAATAATGTTAAACACAACCACAACTTATAGGTCAACGGGGTAGGGAGGTCGTTGACCAACATAAATAAACAGAACATAAAAGAGATGCGAATAAACCAATCTTCAATCATATATTGAAAAGGCATTAACCAAACTATTCATAATTAATCTTCCCTTAGTCTTTATCTGATTCGTATTTGGTCATCAACTATAACCACATTTTAATCCGGCTAGATGTTCATATGTGTGTGACCCGATAGGCTTGTGAATATGTTGGCCGTAGACACAAAGTGCAAATTACGAAATTTCCCTTCATGCCTAACGATCACGGGATAGCGTCGACCAACGCACCATGACCCCCAATCATCGGAAGAGTCAAATGCAATGACTACTACCTTTCATGTGAAACAGTTACCGTGTAACTTACAATCCTATCGCTGTAATAATATCCATACGGTCGTTAGTCGAGTGTCAAAACATCAACGACCGTATCTTATAATCTGGATATCATGCTCTCTCGAAGTAACTCATTTACTCAACTTTTCAAAGATTCAAGAGAGCTAGACATTCCTTATAAAAAGGCCATTTCGGATATTCGATCCCAATCACAGGATACACGATTCCCAGACGACCAAACATTTATACTCCGCATGCTTCAATATCACACCCAATCACTACCGCATGATCGCCCCATGGCTAGGGGAAACCTCAATAGTGTCAAAGCATGAAAATCCACACCGTGATGCCATGAAGACTCCAGTCTTAAGGATAATTACACAACCGCCACATAGTGTGACACTTATCTGTGTCAGTGGGTCAGTCTAACGTACGCATTCTCTAATACACGTCCACGTACAGTCCAACTGTCACTACACTTCGATAGACGAGATCTATCCCTACCCTTAAAGACAGAAGACATTTAATATGTGCTAGTCTGTTTATACTATCAATGCCCTGTTTGATAGTACATCAGCCTAGAGACATTTAGGTATCAAACTTATTAAAGTGATTAGAGATCTCATCAACCATAATCGCCTATCATGGTTTCTCTATCACATTTTAATACTAAGGACGTTATCATAAAACAATTCATAATTGGTTCTTTTAAAAGAACATATATATGACAACAGAAAATCCATTTAATATATGTATAAACATAAAGAAATAGTAGAAATGATCCGACCCGGTCGGATCCGGTCCAACCCGATTGGGTTTAGGACACTATTTCAATAGTAAGGACATCAGACAATCTATATGCAACTAACCTCCTTCGTTGGTTGTATGAGTTCATATGCAATAAGTTTTAGAGATGCCGGGTCGAGACTGAAAACCTCCCTAAGCAGCTATCGACTATGACTAGCATGTTCCCGGGATCCATCAAGACTATGTCCTCATTAACACTTCACTAACAGTCCTTCATGTTAATTTATGATATGCGAATATTAGATTGTCTAGACCTAATTAATCGTCTTAATTAATCCTACCGATCAACGTAGTTGACGTGAACCCATAAATTAGGATTTACTACGTAATCAGATCTAGCGATATAGACCATCGCAGATCTGAAGAACGCAACCCATAAGTCTACGTATAATATAAACGAATCGAATAATAAAGATTAAGGTTCATTTAATTAATGCATAGTTAATTAGGTGCAAGCATAATCTAGATCTATCACGAGAACAATCATGAATCTAAGATGCAAAATAAAATATTGGAATAGATCTTACCTATAACAAAGAACAGATCTATCCTCAATCCTATCTCTCTCCGGCGATTCGAATCGATCCATGATGATCATAAACCAAGCACAATTCAATAATGAAAGACTCATTACTTATTTACATGAAGAAAAGAAGAAAACAAAAGAAGACTTCATTCCCAAAAAACTACATTTTATCTAGTTGACGAATAACTAATAGAATGGATAAAGAATACAATTTCGCAGCTCTGACTGGCCTTATACAGGTGTATAAACCTACTTAGGGTAAACCTAATGCGTGGAGGACAAGAAAACGCGTTTCTGGAAGATTTTGGGGCTCGATTAATCGGGGGCTACTCTCGATTATTAGAGGTTATTTTTGTATTTTTCCTTCTACCGACTTAACTTGGAAGGTTCTGCAATACCTTAGGCTCAATCCTTTCACCAGCTTTTGTATTTGGACCTTAACTTCACCTACATAACTCCGATTTAAGTGATTCAAAGTGCAATGGAATCCTAGTTATAAGCCCTACTACTTTCATGTAAAATTCCAAGCCCAATTCGTCTTTTAAATCTTCGGAAACTGCGTTGTAAATCACCAATCAGATTCTCGGGTCCAATCTTCGTTCGAACCACTTCAACGTTCAACTCATTTAGTTCTTTATCGATTGACTCTCATCAGCTATATAGAAAAGGTGGAAGAACTGCACAAGGTTCAGGAATGAACCTTCTAGATCCATGTACTGCTCCCGCTGCGCCTCTAAGGCACTACTATGTTTTGGCCTGAGTTGTAGAACTTACAGTGACCCATAGCTAAGAACATTTCCAGCTCACTGTATCACTTAATCAAAGTGATTGCAAACCCAGACAATAGCTCCCACTCGCCTTCATAAGACTCAAGATTTACGTCTGTATATCTATGTTTATTTTATTCCAAGTTTCAATAAACTAGGAAACCGTCCTTAACTTGTTTAAGGATAATCTCGACATTCACCAGATTTACTTTCATACTTGCTCATGACTATTCATGGACTATGAACATCTGGCATTACTTTTATGATGGTTCCTATCGCAGTAGCAATGGAAACCTTCCATAAACATCATCTTTCACCTTATCTTTAGGACTAACATCCTAACATGGATAGATCTTGAGAACACCGGCTAGCGGTATCCCCTTCGAGATCTATGCTAAACTCTTTTAGCATCACATCTATATAGGTAAACTATAATCTAACAACAGTTAAATCTATCGCTATAGATTCTTATTTCTAAAATAAGAACTGCTAATCCAAGTGCTTTCATAAAGACCGTGAACTACCAATCATTAATTGACTGTGACATGGGGTGATAATTCTCGAGAGAGATATCCAATACCTTACTCAAAAATCATAACACACTCCCACTATCCATCTTGCACATTGGGCATATCCTTCTTTTGACTAAATCAAACTCCTTTGATTATCAAACAAAGAAATCGTTGAGAGAAACTTGTTTGAGTCCATAAATGGATCTCGTGGGCTTACATATCATGTTATCGTCTATCAACAATGAGCTTTCTGCCCAACGTGATCAACACTATCATATAGCTATGATACGAAGTTATAACAAGCATAGTCTGAATAGAACCGGGCTCAGCCTTACAGGGACATTCCCTCTAGGTAAGACAGACTAGGTTCATAACCTGGTTGTCACTGATGGAACCTGATTCAGATATTTTGGCTCCTGGCCATATTTCTCAACCTTGCCTTTCAATCATTCTTTCATAACTCATGAGATATTCATTCTTCAAGATGAACATGTCAGCAGCCTTCTCAGGGTTGAGGCTATCCTCAGACTTATAGAACTTTTGTGTGCACTGAGCAGTGTTCTACACCTCATCGTTATGCGGCGTCCGCTCACGTTCTTTTGGTTGAATATCTCCTTGTGGTTCTCAAACTAACTTTGAGATCTAAACTTACTCCCACTGTTTCTTTTGGAAGAAACACTTCCTCTAGAAGACGGCATGTTTGGAGACAAACACCTTTTGCTCCGCGGATGAGTAAATAATATCTAGCGTACTTGCTAGGATATTCCACAAAGTTGCATATGTCGTACCAAGCTCCAAGCCTTTCTGACTTTGCCTATGACAACTTCAAATCATCGGTGAAGATAGATTTGACATTATCCTCTTCTATATCTAATATGGAATTTTATTCAACCATTATTCTTCGGAACTCGGTTAAGTATAAGGGCTCTATCCCGAAATGGGTAAGGGATACTTCGCATGGCTTGCGTCACACATTTATCATATAAAGTGTTGTTTCCATTTTGGGAACACAATCTAATTGCGTATCCCAAAGATGGTATCCTTCAAGGGAAGAATCTTATTCCTTTTCAGAATACTTCTGAAACACCCTTCAGGTATTAATTACTTCAATCCAATTGAAGATTAATTCCTAAGTAGCTCATCAATCTCATATTCGTACTAGCTCGAACTTTTCAGGCTTTCCGAATTATGCACTTCACTGAGTACACTTGACTATTTCTAAAAATAGTCGTAGAGACTAATAAACAATTATTTGTGGCATTAATTGTCACAAGCCATCAAACATCGGTATGTTTAGGCTTTGGACAACTTTCTTGATTTTATAACCTTTTCATAAAAGGGTATTTTAGTCATCTTTAGATAAGAAACGTATTACCCACATGATTCATAATAATATGGTTCCACATCATCAGAGTGACGTTTAGTTACACGCTTTCCTTCTAGAGAGACTATGTCTAGAACAACCACTAATATTAAGGATAACAGCCATACAAATATTTAGTTGAGATCTCATCACATATATCAACTATATAGTGACATCAATCTAGTATGTTAGATTCAGTGACCTTCCAACTTTATCGGAATAACATTTATTCTTTACAATTGAATACAAAAATCCTGACCAATAACTGAAAGTATGTTCTCCATAAGAACCAGAACATAATAACATTTATTTACTTCCCTTATCAGTTTACTAGATCCAGAATATGGTAAGTGTCACAACGTTTGCTTCACCTTCCACATCTGGATTTAACCTTTCTAATTTAATCACACTCGTAAGATATCATATATCTAAGAGTTGACTTGTACTTAGATAGATTTATCTCAACATACTTGCTTAGAATAGAGACTTCAATAAGCTCTCTATTTAAGCACATGCCCTAACTTTTCTTTCAATCCTCTAAGCACTTGAAAAATGTTTCTTATTGTAGTCTTCATAAGACTTAAGAAAGATCACAAGTGCCATGTCCTTAATTTCCTTTCATAAAGAAAATCTAAAGTTTATTAAATAGTTTATTTAACCTTTTGAATCTTATTCAAAACATTGACTATTTAATTAACCTTTAAGAAATGTTAGAATTAAGTCGATACTTAAATCTTATAATTTTGAAAACAACATTTCCAAAATTTGATGTGGTCATTCTTATCCAACGTTTGAATTAATTGTCATCGTATGACAGAATGATCATCTTGGATCGTATCCAATATATGACTAATTCGTTGAAACTTATTTCAAATGATTTAATCATATCATGAGTTTCCGCTTTCATTAATAATTAAAGCCTTGAAGTACTCCATCAAATATGTAGCCTCTTTGTCTCTAACTACTATAACGGGATCTCTCATGTCATTGCTCATATTAAAATGATTAAAATTACTTAACCATACTTGAGAATGTTTCTCAAAAGGTAACTGTCATAATTTGGTTTTACTAATCGAGAATAAAACATAAATATAAAGTTTGCTAAAACTACAACATAAAAATGAAAATAAAAGAGTGTTGTTGTTTATACACGCAAAATCAAAAATGGTCTTTTGGCTTATGATTTTGCTCCCACTAGTCAACTACTCCCAACTGACTTTCAAGAATTATTAATTTCTTTAGTGGACAAGATCCCACTAAACTACCGCGACCCCCGCTTTGGCTGGTGGGCCGAAAATAGTCTAATAGGTAGACAACATCCTTTTGTCAATCGTATACGACTCTTGTTGTTTGACTAGTCAACTCTTTGACAAATTTTCATCTTATGAAATAGTCAAACCCTCAGCCAAACGACCCCGCTTTGGCTGGTGGCCGAGAGAATTCTTAGTCAAGTCATAACCCCAATATTCATGAGATCTCATACGATCATATCTCGATAATGACGATATACCTGAGGTAGGTCAACCCCCTGCTTTGGCTGATGAGTTGATCGGAACATGGGCTCTTCACCGTCATTATAATATGGGGAGGCAATTTCAACTTGATTCTTTTGAGGTGGAAGTATTTATGTAAATTAATTCACTTAATTAATTTTAATTATGGTCTCATAAAAAATGTCTATCTCTATAAACATACATCCTACACATTTATCTAGATCGTGCTTAGTCATGCATCTATCGTATCATATAAAATAAATACAAGCACAAAATAAATAAATGCGTAAAGTAACCGGTATGATCATGGACTTCTCCTAGGTGCGGTTTTGAATACAAACTGACGAAACCGCGGGTCACAATCTAAGGGTAGTTGCAACCGCCAATAGGATCTCCATTCTCCAGTGGGAATTTTCGTCTTTCTTTGGTGTCCATCTTCTTCTCCATTCTTGTTACATTTAATTCTATCTAATAAAATAAATACACCCGCCGCACACGGGGGAAGCTAACGGGAATGAGATAAATGCAGAAAATAAACTAGGTCACGTTCTCCAATCGGGGTCCATATAATCATATTATATCTACTATATCTAATCCATACAATAACATCTTATGAAAAAGATAAAATTAAAATTTAACTACTTGCGTCTTAATTAATCAATTAACATTTAATCTATTAAATAATTTTATCCAATCAATTAACTAATTAACATTTAATATAATTAAATGATTTTAATCGAAATAAAATTAACGATTAATTTTAAATGATTTTAATTTTAATTTTAATTAATTAGAACTATTCTAAAAATAAATCAAAAATAAAATTAAGTCTCTTTTGTTTCTTTCCTTTTGATTCTTAATCAAAAGGGATGCATTTGGTTTCCTAAACCAAAAGACATCTTCCTAAACCAATATTGGTTTAGGCCTGGCCACTTTCCAAAATCAAAATTTTGGAAGTGGCCTAGGCCTAGGCCTTTACAAATCAAATATTTGAAAAGGGCCTAGGCCTATTCCAAATCAAATATTTGGAAAGACCAAATAATTTTGGTTTAGGCCTGGTCACTTTCCAAAATCAAAATTTTGGAAGTGACCTAGGCCTACGCCTATTCCAAATCAAATATTTGGAAAGGACCTAGGCCTATTCCAAACAAAGTTTGGAAATGCCATTATTATTTTAATGCCATGTGGCATCCCAATGACCCAAACTATTTGAACCATTGGTTAGCCACATGACACAACTAAACAAAGGAGGAATTACCAATCACAACTATGAACCATATTGAATCACAAAATACACAAAACAAAAATTTGGAGAACCGCCAGCATTGACCGGTCAACCGACTTCCGGCAGCAGGTTGCCCTGCTGCCGCCACCGGTGGTGGTGCCGCCGCCGGTCGCCCGAGCACCACCCAATCTCCTTTTTTTTCTTTTTCTTTTCATGTATCACTTTTGCGAATAAAAAATCTTTCATCTTTTAATTATGTGATTTAACGATAAAATTAACTACGCAAAATAACATGCTTATTGCTTAAGCTCGAAGCTTTCTCTGATACCACTGTTAGGAAATCTACGCGGGAACGCAGCGGAATTCAAAAATTTATTTCCTTTTAACCAGGATCGACTTCGTTTAAGCAATAAACGAATAAGTGGTAGATGGTGGTTACCTTGGTTGATCTAAAAGATCGACGCTTTGACCGTCTAAGGGGAGTAGTTCTGCATAGAGCCGCCCAAGTGTTCGGCCTCTACCGCTAGTCCACACGAACAACCCGCCGGAATCCCATCATGGATTGATATTGGAAAACTCCGGTTGCTAGACCGGCCTTTTTCCCCTCTCTCCAACTCTCTATAGGATACTCTCTATTTTACACAAGAACTATTAGTTCTGGGAATTGTGTTGTACAAAAGAGCTTGACACCCACTTCCTTTTTATAGGCAAAGTGGCGCCCCAAATATGAGTGGAGGAGAAGAAAACCTTTTCCCAATAAAATAAGGAAAATATAATTAATTGATTTATCTCATTAATATTCAATATCCCATATTTAATATATTTCCAAGATATATATTGACAATATCTTATATTGAATATATGTTTATCTTATTACCATAAATCAATTTACACATGTGTGCAAATATATAGTCATTAATATCCAATATTAATATATGGTAATCTTATTAATTAAATTGCACAATCCAAGTGTAACATAATACACTATTATTGGCGCCACTCTTTAGCCTTTAATTGGCTTACGGAATATTCTTTAATTAATATAATACTACGATTAATTAATTTTCCAAAATACATGTGTATCAATATACATATATATTTTCGACATATGTATCTAAATACATATATTTAATTAATCACCATAGTTAATATCTTGTATTATATTTATTCATAATAAATAAATACCACCATATTAATTTACCAATATAACCTTTATAGTCTCGAGATAAAATTTCCTTATTTGGTCATCAACTATAACCACATTTTAATCCGGCTAGATGTTCATATGTGTGTGACCCGATAGGCTTCCGAATATGTTGGCCGTAGACACAAAGTGCAAATTACGAAATTTCCCTTCATGCCTAACGATCACGGGATAGCGTCTAGCAACACACCGTGACCCCCAATCATCGGAAGAGTCAAATGCAATGACTACTACCTTTCATGTGAAACCGTTACCGTGTAACTTACAATCCTATCGCTGTAATAATATCCATACGGTCGTTAGTCGAGTGTCAAAACATCAACGACCGTATCATATAATCTGGATATCATGCTCTCTCGAAGTAACTCATTTACTCCCACTTTGCAAAGATTCACGAGAGCTAGACATTCCTTATAAGAAGGCCATTTCGGATATTCGATCCCAATCATAGGATACGCGATTCCCAGACGACCAAACATTTATACTCCGCATTCTTCAATATCACACCCAATCACTACCGCAAGATCGCCCCATGGCTAGGGGAAACCTCAATAGTGTCAAAGCATGACAATCCACACCGTGATGCCATGAAGACTCCAGTCTTAAGGATAATTACACAACCGCCACATAGTGTGACACTTATCCGTGTAAGTGGGTCAGTCTAACGTACACAATCTCTAATACACGTCCACGTACAGTCCAAGTGTCACTACACTTCGATAGACGAGATCTATCCCTGCCCTTAAAGACAGAAGACATCTAATACGTGCTAGTCTGTTTATACTATCAATGCCTTGTTTGATAGTACATCAGCCTAGAGACATTTAAGTATCAAACTTATTAAAGTGATTAGAGATCTCATCAACCATAATCGCCTATCATGGTTTCTCTATCACAGTTTAATACTAAGGACGTTAACATATAACAATTCATAATTGGTTTTTTAAAAAGAACATATATATGAGAACAGAAAAGCCATTTAATATATGTATAAACATAATGAAATAGTAGAAATGATCCGACCCGGTCAGATCCAGTCCAACCCGATTAGGTTTAGGACACTATTTCAACAGTACGGACATCAGACAATCTATATGCAACTAACCTCTTTCGTTGGTTGTATGAGTTCATATGCAATAAGTTTTAGAGATGCCGGGTCGAGACTGAAAACCTCCCTAAGCAGCTATCGACTATGACTAGCACGTTCCTAGGGATCCATCAAGACTATGTCCTAATTAACACTTCACTAACAGTCCTTCATGTTAATTTACGATATACGAATATTAGATTGTCTAGACCTAATTAATCGTCTTAATTAATCCTGCCGATCAACGTAGCGGACGCGAACCTGAAAATTAGGATTTACTATGTATTCAGATCTAGCGATATAGACCATCGCAGATCTGAAGAACGCAACCCATAAATCTACGTATAATATAAACGAATCGAATAATAAAGATTAAGGTTCGTTTCATTAATGCATAGTTAATTAGATGCAAGCATAATCTAGATCTATCACGAGAACAATCATGAATCTAAGATGCAAAATAAAATATTGGAATAGATCTTACCTATAACGAAGAACATATCTATCCTCAATCCTATCTCTCTCCGGCGATTCGAATCGATCCATGATGATCATAAACCAAGCACAATTCAATAATGAAAGACTCATTACTTATTTACATGAAGAAAAGAAGAAAACACAAGAAGACTTTATTCCCAAAAAAACTACATTTTATCTAGTTGACGAATAACTAATAGAATGGATAAAGAATACAATTTCGCAGCTCTGACTGGCCTTATACAGGTGTATAAACCTACTTAGGGTAAACCTAATGCGTGGAGGACAAGAAAACGCGTTTCTGGAAGATTTTGGGGCTCGATTAATCGGGGGCTACTCTCGATTAATAGAGGTTATTTTTGTATTTTTCCTTTTACCGACTTAACTTGGAAGGTTCTGCAATACCTTAGGGTCAATCCTTTCATCAGCTGCGGTATTGGGACCTTAACTTGACCTACATAACTCCGATTTAAGTGATTCAATGTGCAATGGAATCCTGGTTTCAAGCCCTACTACTTTCATGTAAAAGTCCAATCCCAATTCGTCTTTTAAAGCTTCGGAAACTGCGTTGCAAAATCACCAATCAGATTCTCGGGTCCAATTTCGCTCGAAAACTTCAACCTTCAACTCCATTTAGTTCTTTATCGATTGACTCTCATATTAAGCCCAAATGATGCTCCAAACACTCGTTCATTTATCAATAAATCCATAACTCACATAGAAGCTTCTATTTCTAGTTAATAACATATAAAATACATGTTTAATACGCATAATACCAATTTAGTCACCCCGGACGTGGCTTAATCACATTTAGCTAATTAACCCATGATTTCATACATATTATCACCATTGAGAACACAAATCTGGAGTAAGTTGATGGTAAAATATGATACCAAGTTGACCGTCATCAACTACCCACACTTAGCTTTTGATAGTTCCGAGCAAAAACCAAATCAAACAATCCGCATAAACAATTACAAACTAATTAAGTACAGAATCATTCAAGATTTCTAAATAAGATGAGGGTCAACATATATCCATCAGTAATCCATTAAGCACTAGTAGAACCGACGTGTGTGTAAATAACTCTCAAACAACATGACGCAGACAGAATCACATTATATCAATAAAGATTTTAGGTAAAACATGCATCATGCACACATCCATAAGTTTCCCATTAACCATCACCTACCAATGCATCAATGTGTCGTGTGATAATCTTTTTGTGATAATGGATTCAAGAAAAGAATGAAGTTATAGAGACCTCACAACCTTGACTTATCAAAGTGCACACTCGCTCCTCTTGCCTTCAGACTCAGGCAAACAATATGAAACCTTACTTGGACCGGGCGGACTTGGGGACCGAGTATTACTCTTAGGTCCTCGTTTGTTTATTTTTTATGCGAGGGTCGTGGCCTTTTTGCTACGAGTTCGCTTCCCTCACTACCTTTATTATATATATATATATATATATATATATATATATATATATATATATATATATATATATATATATATATATATATATATTTTCTCCTTTTTTTTTCTTCTTTTTTTTTTCTTTTGGCCGTATTTCTCACTATTTTTTTCGCTCTCACTCGCAAGTCCGTTTTGACTCGGTTTACCTTATTTGGCATTCAGGTTGCTACCATCCTCCTACAACAATTGGTCAAAGTATATCCACCAACAAATATCGATTCCCGGTCTAAGATAACTCTTCATCTTATCCAAATACTTCTCACTCAGATTGCGTGCTCAAAAATTGAATGCAATGGTAAAATAATAATTAATAAGTCACTACTTCATGCAACATAACACATGCTCGTTCTTTCATACTAAATTGAATAATGCGTCATCTATACTACACACTGAAGAAGTGAGTTACACGTGCTTAAAAAGGTCGATTCCACTACAAGATAGATGATTAATAAACCACTACTTCAAATAGTTGACAAACCCCTTATTCATCATTAATGAATTAAGTATGTAATTAAGCAGTTTCAATGTTTTAAAAATTCTATCTCATTCAATTCAAAAAATTGAAATTCAAAAAAGTAAGCATATTAATGTGTCTCAATTTTTCAAAGTAAGTGTTGCCTACCCCCCCCCCCCCCCACCCCCAACTTTAAAGCTCAACATTGTCCCCAATGTGGAAAGTGAAGCAAAAAAAAGTCGGAAGAAGAAGACTTAGCTTTGGAAAATTGAAGAACTAGGCTATTCGTCTGAAGCGAATCATGTCAGTGAACTGGAACCAAAGTTATCTTGTCCAAAGGATTAATCTGCACTAGGTCAGCTAATACAAACAATTCTTCCACAAAGGGCATTAGTGTCACGAGACGCGAATAAGTAACAAAATAATTATGTAATGTGGCAGTAAATAGCACAACTAAAAAGAAGAAGTGCAATAAACAATTTAAGTCAATACAAAAAAACTTTATTACTAAAACACAATAAAAAGACAAAATAGTTGACTCCAAATAAAAATAAAAAGGCTCAAGAATAAAAATAATAACCGAATAATCATGCGAAGTAAAAAAAAAATTCCCACACATCCTTTGCCCAAAAAATTAAATAAATAGTCTCCGGCAACGGCACCAAAAACTTGATCGCATGTAAGTCGCTTAATACTAGCAAGAGGACTAGGTCAATCGTTGTATAGCAAGGGCGAGTCAAGGTCGATCCCACATAGACTATTGCTTAATAATGTTAAACACAGCCACAACTTATAGGTCAACCGGATAGGGTGGTCGTTGACCAACAAAAATAAAATAAAAGCGATGTGAATAAACCAATCGTCAATCATATATTGATATGGCATTAACCAAACTATTCACAATTAATCTCCCATTAATCCTTATCTGATTCGTATTTGTAATTAAGCTACAGGTTCAATCTCCTAACACTATCTACTTCCACTGTAAGGATAGCAGACAATCTATATGCAACTAACCTTCTTCGTTGGTTGTATTAGTTCATATGCAATAAGTTTTAGAGATGCCGGCTCGAGACTTAAAACCTCCATAAGTAGCTATCGACTATGACTAGCATGTTCCTAGGGATCCATCAAGATTATGTCCTCATTAACACTTCACTAACAGTCTTTCATGTTAATTTACGATATACGAATATTAGATTGGCCAGACCTAATTAATCGTTTTTATTAATCATGTCGATCAACGTAGCTGACGCCGAACCACAAAATTAGGATTTACTAGGTATTCAGATCTAGCGATATAGACCGTCGTAGGTTTGATGAACGCAACCCATAATTCTCTGTATAATATGAACGAATCGAATAATAAATATTACGGTTCGTTTAATTACTACATAGTTAATAAGATGCAAACATAATCTAGATCTATCATGAGAACAATCATGAATCTAAGATGCGAAATAAAATATTGGAATAGATCATACCCATAATGAAGAACAGATCTATCCACAATCCTATCTCTCTCCGGCGATTCGAATCGATCCATGATGATCGTAAACCAAGCACAATTCAATAATGAAAGACTCATGACTTATTTGCAAGAGGAAAAGAATAAAATAAAAGAAGACTTTATTCCCAAAAGACTACATTGTATCTAGTTGACGAATAACTAATAGAATGGATGAAGAAAACAATTCCGCAGCTCTGAATGGCCTTATATAGGTGTATAACCCGGCTTATGGGTAAACCCAATGCGTGGAGGACAAGAAAATGCGTTTCTGGAGGATTATGGGGCTCGATTAATCGGGGGCTACTCTCGATTAATCGAGGGTATTTTTGTCCTTTTCCTTTTGCCGACTTAACTTGGAATGTTCATGAATACCCTAGCATCAATCCTTTCATTAGCTTCGGTATTTGGACCATAACTTGACCTACGTAACTCCGATTTAAGTGATTCAAAGTGAGATGGAATCCTCGATTCAAGACCTACAACTATTTTGCAGAAGTCCAAGCCCAATTCGTAATTTTAGGCTTCGGAAACTGCATTGAAAGATCACCAATCAGATTCTCGGGTCCAATCTTCGCTCGAAACACTTCAACATTCAGATCCGTTCAGTTCTTTATCGATTGATTCTCATATTCAGCCCAAATGATGCTCCAAACACTCGTTCATCTGTCAATAAAACCATAACACACATAGTAGCTTCTATTTTTAGTAAATAACACATAAAATACACGGTGTATGCATAATACCAATTTAGTCACCCCGGACGTGGCTTAATCACATTTAGCTAATTGACCCATGATTTCATACATATTATCACCATTGAGAACCCAAATCAGGGGTAAGTTGATGGTAAAATAGGATACCAAGTTGACCGTCATCACCATGCAAACAGAGTTGGATGCTTTGCAATCAACCAAAACATGGGAGATTGTTACTTTACCACCTGGAAAGTCTACTATTGGCTGTAAATTGGTGTATAAAGTTAAATATCATGCAGATGGTTCTATAGAAATATATAAGGCTAGGTTAGTAGCCAAGGGCTACACACAGACCTATGTAATTGATTACTAGGCGACCTGTTCTAATGTGGCTAAGGTTACAACTATAAGAACATTTCTAGCACTGCAGCTTCTCAAAACTTGCACATCCATCAAATGGATGTCAATAATGCCTTCCTTCATGGTGAGTTAGATGAGAAAGTCTACATGGATCTGCCCCTTGGATTTCAAACAGATAAACGTAATCAGTTTTGCAGGCTTACCAAGTCTTGTATGGTTTAAAGCAAGCTAGTAGATATTGGAACTACAAATTGACTGAAGCACTAACAACAATAGGTTTTACTCAATCAACACATTACCAAAGTCTGTTCACCAAGGGTGCAGGTAAATATTTCATAGCACTCCTTGTTTATGTGGAAGACATAATAGCAGCTAGCTCATCCATGTTACCTATTGGTGAAGTCAATCAAGTATTACACAACAAATTTTAGATCAAGGACATTGGAAATCTCAAATATTTTCTAGGAGTTGAAGTTGCCAGGTCTGATAAGGGTATCTACATCAATAAAAGAAAATATACACTGAATTGATTTGAAATATATGGTTTTCTGGAAGCAAAATCTATCAGCACACCAATGCATTCAAAACAGAAATTAACCATTGGTGATACTGAGCTCTTTATAGACAATACTCTCTATAGAATAATTGTCGGCAAGTTGATCTACTTATCGTTTACTAGGCATGACATAGAATATGTTGTAAAGCAACTGAGTCAGTGATTGTCTCATCAAACAGTAAAGCACATGCAAGAAGCACATAGGTTTTGAGATACGTGAAAAGCAATCCTGGCCAAGCATACTTTTTAAGCTAAAAATGCCTTGATACTCAAAGTCTACACAGACTCGGATTGGGTAGGATGTGAGGATTCTAGAAAGTCCATCTCAGGCTACATCATGTTTCTTGGCATAACACCAATCTCATAGAAGTCTAAAAAGCAAAATACGATAGCTAAGAGTTCTTCTGAGGCTGAATATAAGGCCATGGCCAATGCTACATGCGAATTAAAGGGCTAGTTTACATCATGAAAGACTTACACATACCTATATCACTACCTATTCTACTTTTCTGTGATAATGCTAGTGCCATACATATAGCCGAAAATCCAATCTTCTATGAGGACCAAGCACATTGAGCTTGATTGTCATATCACAAAGGCCAAGGTTCAATCAGGCTTCTTGAAGTTAATGCCTGTTAGAACTACAAACGACCTAGCTGATATTCTGACAAAACCACTACATGCTCCTATATTTACCTATTTGCTGTCAAAACTAGGCATTTATTTTATGTTTATAGCATCCAAAAACTGACTTACACATCATTTACACTCATTGGAGATGATCAAGTGCAAGCTTTAAATGACTTTTCAGCTTGGGGGGGGGGGGGGGGGGGTATTGAAGAATCTACACTCACTGGAGATGATCAAGTGCTCGTATTGACACTTCATCAAACACTTTTTGTAGAAATTAGTTAATAGTTAGTTGTTAGGTAGTTAGGGTAATTAATAGCGGTTACTAGCTGATTACACTCCTATATAAACTCTATAAAGATATAGGAGGAAAGCTATCAGATTATTAGAGAAGATAAACGAAATGCTGTTGTAATTTTCTTCTAGTTCATACTCCGTCACTGTTTCATGGATTTTGTCACAGTTCAATGAAATTTTACAATTCTGTGTTTTTCCTTCATCTTAATTCTTCAATTCTGTTAGTTCATTAAAGTCTACACCCTCTCCCCTTTTCTTCATTAATGAATAAGACGGTGATGATTATTGTATTCCAACAGCAAATAGAAGAACACAAAATATTTGTTCCATTTCCTCTTTCTTACTTCTCCGATCAATCCTTTTCATTCCCATTTTCCCTTTTTACTTTGCAGATTAAATTCTTACGGTTGATTGTGCATTTTTGCTTCAATACCTTTCAATTTTCTGATGGTCTTGGTGGAGATTCAAGGTGGGTGGAGGGAGAAATGTGGGATATTTAAGTTTCGGCGAATAGGAGCGGGGAGCTGGGTGGGTGGGTGGAGCAATTTCATGGGATGAAGATGGGGATATTAAGGAGATAAGGTGAGGATATTATTGTCATATACTTCACGTGCATAATAACAAATCGAATCGGGCTCGTTGTTGCTACCGTGTGAATAGCGTAGCAGGCTGTGAGACCTGGAATCGATTTGTCGAATCCGAAGAAATCATCGAAGAAAGACTATATTTTGTTTGAGTTTTCTTATTTTATTGTTGCTATGAATTTAGGTTCCCATTTGGGTTCTGATGTTACTTCTTTTATAATTGATGAACTTATGATTTAAGGGACTGATCTGTAATATAAAAATTTTGGTGTGGAAACAGTATAAAGTGTTGTATAAATGTAAAAAAATATGGTGTAAATATAGAATGAAAATTATTTGAAATTCAATGTGGAGTAAAGCTAGATCTTATTTTTAGGTGTGGCGTAAAATATGATGTAGTGCAGGGGTAGATCAGTTGTGGTTCGAATAAATGCCTCATTTTTTTATTGACCATGACCATTAGAAACTGAAGGGGTGAATGTCATTGTATTTTTTAATTGACCATTGGAAACAGTAAAAATGGAAGTGGTGAATGTGATTGTATTTTTTTTTACCATTGAAAACTCAAGTGGGTGAATGTTTAACTGAAAGAGACCGATTGATTGATTCATTCTTTAGTACTTTGAAGAAACTTAGTAAACTAGTTTAAGATAAAACTATGCATTTTTTTCCATTAAAAAAACTTTGCATTTTTTATTAACCATTGGAATTGATCATTGGAAACTGAAGTGGATGACTGCCATTGTCTTTTTATTGACCATTGGAAACTGAATTGGGTGAATGTCATGGTAAAGAAGGAGAGAAAAACGAAGACAACAGGTATTGCACGAGTGGATACAATCTTGGGTGGTGTTAATGCCAGAGGTGGCCAAAAATACCCTTTCCACCTTTTACTTTCTTCGAGACCATATTACGGCTGCTGCTAAGAGCTAACAGTGGTCCCCACGTCCTTCCCATTCATTCAATTTTCTTATTTCTCCTTTTTTTTTATTCTTATAAAGTTAGCGTTAAAACAAAATTAACCCACTCAAAAAAAAACAAAAATTAACTTCAACTAAAAAAAGATTTCTTCTTCGGTAACGGTTATATCCAAGACAGGGAATCCAGATGCAATAAAGATAAAAACAGAAGCAATCCAACGTAAATAATAACAAAAAATAACAGAAACAAGAAGAACACGGGATTTAATGTGGTTTCCAGCGTCATGTCGACTATTCCACAGATAGAAAAGATATATTTTATTATGCACTGGATTTCAGACGGATTACACTAATGAATTGATTACAATAGTTGGTATTTATAAGCACCATTCCTTAAACCCAAACCGCAAAAGGATCTTTGTCAGAATCATCACAAATGCCCCAGATGTGACTCAGCATCAGCTAATATCACCAGGTGAACTCAGCAGCAGCTGACCTTCCAGAATTGTAACCATGCAGCTCAGATGTAGAACTCAGCTGTATCCAAAACCTCAGCAGGCTGCTTACCCCAGAAGAAATTCACCTGACCTTCCCAGCTGACTTTCACAGATTTGAATACATTTCACTTAATTGACCATCATTTAGCTGACCTAACCGCTTAGTTCCATCTGATGTAGAGTTTAAGTCACTTTGCTGACAAATCTCCACCTTGACTTGAACTCTTATTCACAGTCAACCATAGTGCATATCCAGATGTACTTGTACTAGATGCATTCGTCAATGCCAGATATACTATACCAGATTACTCCATTGAATCCACTTAGGTAACATGCCCTCAGCTGATCTTCCATATTTCCATATTATAAACTTTGAATATTCAGCAAGTCTAGACACCACTGAAACTTGCTCTGCTAAACTAGTTTAGTGAACATATCAGCACGATTCTCCTTGGTGCTGATCTTCTTCACTACAACCCTCTTCTCATTTCTCAGAAAATGATATCTCACATCAATATACTTGGTTCTCTCATGATGAACCTGGTCATTGGCCAAACATATTGCACTCAAACTGTCATAATATATCTCTGCCTGATCTTGATGTAGCCCTAAATCACTGACTAGCCCCTTCGACCAGATACCCTCTTTGGCTGCATCAAGAGACATATATTCTACCTCAGTAATTGATAAAGCCACTGTAGCCTGAAGAGTAGCTTTCCAGCTGACAACTGAATTCCCCAATATGAAAATATAACCAGTCATTGATTTTCTTCTGTCCATGTCACCTACATAATCAGCGTCACATTATCCAGTGATCAGACGTTGAGTATCATTCCCATAGCTGAGATCAACATTAGTTGTATAAGGTACCTGAATATTCTTTTCACAGCTTTCCAGCGTTCCTTTCCAGGTTGACCCATAAACCTGCTGACAACGCTGACTGCCTGAGCCATATTAGGCCTAGTGCACACCATGACATACATCAGATTGCTAAATGCACTAGCATAGGAAACTTTTGACATATACTCTTTCTCCTCTATTGATTGTGAAGCATAAACAGTCAATTGAACATTAGATGCCATAGGAGTATCAATTGGCATTGCAGCAGACATGCCAAATCTTCTGTATGTAGCACTGCTGTGACAAGAACAACTTTTTCTGATTCATATCTCTCCAAATCTCCATCCCTAAATCTTCTTGGCTGCACCCAAATCCTTTATTTCAAACTCAGTGTTAGTAATATCATCCGCAGCGGAAGCGATTTAAGGATCTAGATCTATAAACTACACGTAATAAAATAACTAGATCTATGTCTACAAGGGGGATGTAGATCATACCTCTTGAATCTCAAAATTCAAGTTGAAGAACCGCAAAGGATGAATGTGAAGATGTGAAGAGCACCACAGTCTTCCGATCGTGTGATCCAAGCAAATCCCGGGGGAAGGAATTCTCGACTCGAACCCCTCCGATATGCTACCCGGAAAAATCTCCAAGATTTCTCCCTTATACCCCTTGGCCGAATTTTATCACTTCTTCTCTCTAAGAGGAGAAGTCGAAAATATCATGTGTGTTAAGGCTTGGGAGAACTCTCTTTATATAGGAGAGTAATCCTTGTCCTCCAAGGATTAAATAATTAAGAGATAATTATTACATTAATCCTTTTTCCAAATAAAAGATAAATAAAATAATTATCCCAAACAAATTAGGATAAAACATATTATTATCTAATATTCCATGATTTATCATTTAACAAATAAAAGATAAATCACACATTAAATAATTATCCAAGAAAACTAATTCCTTAATAATTAAATAATATAACATGCGCACCTTTTCCTTCAAATTCAAAGTCCACGCATATTTGACCAATTTGGGTCAAAATTGGTCAACACACCAATTCGGGCCGAGTCCACGAAAAATGTCTTTTCGTGTATTTAATTATTTAGCCCAACTAATTTAATAGTCCACTAAACAATTAATTCACATATCGTTTTAATAAAGCCAACAAGAACTAAATTAATATTATTAGGATTCGACGTCCGAGAATAGCTATGCTATATTAGGAGGCACGTCGGGGACCATGGACTAATAATCGGCGGCTCCGATAAATCAAATAAATAATTATAGAATAATTATATTCGATAAATCAATCACGGGAATATGCCACCATAATCCCGTGATTTGCACTCCTCCGATTATAAGATTATATTTATCTCCTCACGAGAATAATAATAAGCGTCCATTGATATAATCATTACATATGGATTAATCCTCCATAGATCGTTCGTTCTAAATCGGGAAGTTACCGTTAACCCTTTTTAGAACCTCTTATCCATATTTACCATTAACCCCCTAGTGATCAATTAATTCATACAACTCACCGGTAGCTAATCGGTGTAATATGAACTCGCGCGATCGATCGGTTTAGGATTAACAAATAAGGGAAGCTGTCTATCTACTTCCATAAATGGAAGGAATGGATTCCGTATCCGTGATAACACGGACTACTCACTCAATCCAAGTACAATGCCAAGATGGGGTAATTCGGACCACGGACTCGGTGTAATCCTTAACCGTCAAGTCAAACTTCATACGATTCAAGCGGTTGGCGTGATCACCTCGGGATTAAGATATATCCATAAATATGATCATCCATTGATTCGATAAGACTTCTCGATTGCGGAATTATATCGTGAACTCTAATCAAATCGGTCCACCCTATATGATATATCTATCATATATAAATGCCCCATTAGGTTCTCTTAACCGAAAGTCCGGATAAAACAATCACACCTATTGTGTTACGGGGCGCATTAATAGCACGTTAAAGGAGAGACCCGATACTCTCGATTAACTTCACTACGGGCTAATTGTATTTTAAGTACATCTTCACTAACTCAATCCTCCCGTGTATATACCATACACTGAGTTAAGTGATTACATAAACGATATACTTAGGGTTTTCTGTAGTGTAATTACTATTGTCACATCGGTGAATATGAGAATAATAAATATGAATGACAATGTCATTTCATTTATTAAATAAAACAATTACAAAATTGTCTTTCGGGCATCACACCTAACAATCTCCCACTTGCACGAAAGCATGTGATTAATTGTTTTAGAGCACACCCTATTATTTAAAATACAACAAACTACATCTCCCACTTGCTCTAAAGCAATGGAGACTTATCCCGTATTCTAGTACCCACTAAGCATGTCATAACCATTTCATATTCCAAAGTACACTCCGAGTATGCCGTCGTAGGATAGGTCGGTGACTCGGGGAGCACCTACATCTAAATGTCATGGGTCTTAATGATTAGTCGGGTTGTCGGCTCGAGACGATCCGTAGAATCGAAACGTTACCGGTCCATCAAATCATGTGGTACGAGTAAACACCGAGCCCGAGATCGACTTAACGATCATCCTAAATCGACTTAAAGTCAAAATCAGTGTATCACACATATCCAAGTTCACACATGAATATGTCCGCATATTGTTCCTCGTTCTCTTCAAGATACTAAAGGACATACTAAACTTGCTTTGTTAACCGCCGAATCTAAGATTCGATCAAAATTGACGTTCAATAACCTGACCATCTCTTACTAGAAAGAGAATCTATCCCATTTCTCTTGATCCGAAGATTTAGAGAGTCATTCCTGAGGCATAGGGTAGAACTTCCTCGTTGAATGTTGCATACACGGATGCATCATCTTAACCAATAAGATGGATGGGAAACCAAAGGATCGATTCTAATGAATTCGACCGGGTCAAACTCTTAAGAATGTTGTCCAAATCTCTGTTGCGAGAGAATTGTGGTATTGTCGTATTCGACTTCGGATAACACACCCATGTTGATTCCAACTGGTGCGGTGTTATCCTTCACAAACACTAATATATATATTCACTACCGTACTAAAATTGATATCCGATCTACAAAATACTTATCAATATTCGGTCAAATCCATATATTGTAGAAATATATGACTTCCAATGACCGAGAGGTTTGCTTTTTATCCACAAAGGACATAAGCCTTGACGGTCATCTGTCGTCATAAGTTCATAAGTCAATACCCTTCGTTTCGAATGAATCCGGACTCCGTTTGTTTGGCAAGAAAGTCTCGGGGAATCACCCCTATTTTCTCGCTTTTGAACGAAATCATGCAATACCGAACTCATTCTACTCTTTTCCGTGTAGATCCAATTACTCCCACCGGGCACGAGACGCTCGGGTGGTTCTACAAGAGTATGAACGGGGTTGGAGTACCGAACTCCATTCACGGGGTTATGGCTATTAAACCAACCTCTATTATCAGAATCCTATACTGCTCACAAAAGAGCCATAGGTCATCAATCGATCCTCAGACTACAAAGTCCGCCGAATCCGTAATGGGTAATGGGTAAACCATACTCCCACTACATTCTGGGTGGATCGAAATTCTGATCTAGTTTAGTAGTATTTAGTGTTATCACCAACAACCGATGTTGTATGTGGTTTGATTTTAATCAGTTAGTAACTACCTTGAGTAAACGTACTTCAAGGTTTAAGGTTTTACTGTTCATAGACTCTATCAGAAAGGACGCAACAGTATAACTGTCCCTTCCCGGTTTCAAGAATCTTATAACAAACCTTTTTCTCAATGCTACAAGATATAGAACGATTGGTCACTGACCGAACATGTACGCGAAATTCCCAGTCAAACCATCAAGCACCGTGTGCTAAATGCTTATATTTACGGAAGTGGGGTGAACCGAATCCACACCTTATCCGTAAATTCCAAAGCATATTCTAGGTGGACTTCTCGGTTTTACATATCAATGTAAACCGTTATTTCGCTTCCAATATCTTTATTGAGTTAAGCAGTGTATTGAAGCACATCTAAAACTATATAAGGCAATTTTAACGGTTTCTCAATTAGTGAGAACATGTCACGTAGGCGGTGAGCATCGGTCTCGAGGACTATGAATGGCCTATTCCGAGTATAGAATACTCTATCTCGTTGAAAACGAGAGAAACCTCAAAATATTTTGGATAAACTTACCGGAGTGTTTGAATAGTTATCGGACAAGAAGTCACTACTCGGAAGCTCCTACTAGCTCGTATCTTTCATCGGACCCCGAAGGTCGTCATGAACAAGCTATGTTACTTCTTTATATCCATTATCCTTTCCCGATTGAAAGGAAACTTAGTCATTGAACCTTTGAGACAATATAACCGGACCGGGGAGAAAGGAATCACCCCGAGCCGGTCTTCGGTCTTGTCTTTTAGGGACTATGCACTAACTATGGAATATGAAGAAGCGTTTATCTAAATATAGAAACCAATTGCTTTTAATAGTTCTTAAGATGTGTTTTATATACATATTTCGGCGGTTGTAAGTGGTTTTGACTTTATCAAACAAAAGTCCGAGTCTTGGATTCGTACTACAAATGGTATATTCACTTTCTATACGACAAACAAATTATCGAATAGAAGGTAAATCCATTCGTTCCAACGAGTCTTAAACGAGAAAATAAATTTTCCGCGATATCCAAGGATTGAACCCGAGATTCATTTCCTTATATCACTCCCACTTTGTTCTAGCTAAAATTAACTGCCCGTTGTTTACTCTTTTAATCGTTAAATGCACTGCTACCTTGTTCTTCCAAAGAACTTGGCTCGAGAAAATCACCAAGGATTCATAGGTTGGTGATCCAAAATCACTGTCCTTATCCTATGATTTTCAGTTAAATAATTTTCTGTTCAGCCTTAAAATTTTCTCAGTTTAGGTGACTAACACTTTTAGACATATTCTCCCATTCTTGACTTTCAATGAATGGAAACAGTCTTGAACCAGCGGTTCGTTTGAGTAGACACTACTCTTGAACCGTGGGATGTCTATTTCGAGTGTTACTCGTCGAGACTTCTCGGATTTTCTAATATACCAGAAAAAACAACAAATCATAGCATTAAAGCTCCCACTAGTTTATCGGTTCCAAATACCGTCTAACCAAACAATGCTTTATTTTATGATTTTCCAATTTTTCAATTTGAAAATCTCTCGTGTAAACACTTACACGCTTCTAATGTTTCCAAATCATAAAACTCCCACTAGTTCATCGATTCCCAATATCGTCTAACTAGCAACATTTCATGACTTTCCGGTTTTTCAATTAGAACGGTTACGTGTGTAGTCAGTTACACTTTTCTAATGTTCTAGAAAAACAACAAATCATAAAGCTCCCACTAGTTCATCGATTCCAAATATCGTCCAACTAGTAACACTTCATGATTTTCCGATTTTTCAATTAGAAAATTACTTGTGTAATTACTACACACTCAAAATTCGCTAGAAGAATTTCAAAGTCCGAAATCACCTTTGATCAAACTAAGTTTGTCTTCCGTTTGACACGAATGACACTGGTGACATACCTATATGTCACTCTGGTTTTTAAAAGGCTTAAGAGAAAATATCTCTTTCGAAAAAATAATTGCATTATCGATTAACTAGTTCAACGTCCTAGTTACTTTCCACTTTTTAAAGAAGTCAATACTAGTCAATGATAAATTTTTAAGCAATTTAGTAAGGGATATAATGCTGTAAATAAAATGACATATATTAATTCAAGTTTAACACTACTATATTATTTTATTTTAGGAATTGTAAACTAAAATTAAGTCTACTCTACCATTCCAAGGTTTTAACCTCGCATCTCAGTGCCGCCTTAGGGTAGGTCAAAGAGATGACGGTTAAATCGAGACAATCTCATCAATGAATAACTTGTGAGAATCGTACATCCCACGAGAATCGAACATCCCTTTATTCATTGACTACCTTCCTTTTTTAGCCTAGATATTATCAAAAAATACCCATGATGAGTGTGACCTACTATATCGGATCTCTTAGGTACGCCCCGAGTATGCCGTCTTAGGATAGGTCAGTGACCCGACGAGTACCCGGAAATCCTATCCTTTCGGAGACCAAGCCATGAATGTTGATAGGGGCGAACACCATCCTTAGGGGGACGAAATCAAAGCGCCTCGAGGCGTCACCCTTCTCTCACTTACTTGTATCTATAGTAGAGGCCGTGGGGTTGGTGTCGCCTCCCCGCTCCCACTCAATATTTTGGAAGTGGTTGTGGGTTAACTAACCACGTCTTTTTGATGTTATCATAAAAGCTCATCAAATCAAGGATTCCGAATGGTGTCGGTGACGTAGGCAAGCCTACCCGTCCTATTCGTTGGAACATATGTGACGGTCGGACGAAATCGGGTCAAGACGACCTCATTGAGATAAGAAGGAATCACCCCTCCGTTCTCCGGTGTAGCTTAGTCTTGCCGGACCCCCGTGCATACATCACACTAGGAGGGTTAAGTCGGTCGAGCCTAGCTCAGTTGACCACCCAACCTATAAGCGAACCGTTTTTATCCAAGATTTTTTGTTCTTTTACCATCATTCAATCTCGTAGACACTACGAATTGAAAACGTGATCTCGTTTGGGCTTTAAGGCGGTTCACCGAGAACACACACCGAAAGGCTTAACGATTTCATAACCCGTCCTCGGATCTTTAATTAGTTACTAAATTTATTAATTACCACGTATTAATTAAATTTCAACTAATTACACGAGTTTGTATACATGCCTATTTTAATTACCAAAATTAAAATTCTACATGTATGCATGGAGTGGATTTATGATATGATGCATGTCATGGCAATTCCGATTTTATATCTATTTTATGATCAAACACATAAAAAAATAAATTGCGGAAAATTTAAACACCGAGATGGATCGTTGGTACCCCCGACTAACCTATTTTCTAAGGAAAAGTAAAATTTAATCTAAGTCTTCAAATCTCGATCTTCGAACTAGATCTTGAAACATCCGGATCTCGAACCTTCGATCTTGACACGAACCACGAACGACGAGAGAGGAGGCCGTAATATACCAATATATTAAAAAATATATATATCTATATTAAATTGTTTTTTATTTTTTTTTTATTTTTTTATTTTATAATTAATTAAAGCCCTCGGCTTTAGTTCCAAATAAAAAAAACTTTTTTTTTCTCTTCACGGCAGAATTATCAAGAATTTTTTTTTTTTTTTTTTTTGTTACAGGTTAGGCCTTGCGGCCAAAACAAAATTAGGTTACCTACTACAAAAAAAAATTGCTGCCGCATAAAAATAAATTGCCGCCGATTAAATAAAAAAATATTAAACAAATCGGCCTCCTCCCGTTTTACCTTCTTGATGATCTTCAATACCATGATCTTCAACACATCATCTTCGTCGTCTTGTACCCGGATCAAAATTAAAATTACAAAGAATCCATCTTTACAATTTTCGAATTGCATAAAATTAAATTACAAGTCCTATGCTCAAGTGATACTAATCAAAAGAGCTACAAAATAGATCTACGGGTAAACAATACCAACCCCAATCCATCTCTTCAACCAAGACATTCATAACATAAAAAAATAAAAATATGCGTCGGCCCCAAAAAAAAATTTGGGACACAAAACCTACATGTTTTCCACTCCTAGATCTAATATTTTATACGTATAAATATAGATCACCATGGCGTCTGATACCACTGTTAGTAATATCATCCGCAGCGGAAGCGATTTAAGGATCTAGATCTATAAACTACACGTAATAAAATAACTAGATCTATGTCTACAAGGGGGATGTAGATCATACCTCTTGAATCTCAAAATTCAAGTTGAAGAACCGCAAAGGATGAATGTGAAGATGTGAAGAGCACCACAGTCTTCCGATCGTGTGATCCAAGCAATTCCCGGTGGAAGGAATTCTCGACTCGAACCCCTCCGATATGCTACCCGGAAAAATCTCCAAGATTTCTCCCTTATACCCCTTGGCCGAATTTTATCACTTCTTCTCTCTAAGAGGAGAAGTCGAAAATATCATGTGTGTTAAGGCTTGGGAGAACTCTCTTTATATAGGAGAGTAATCCTTGTCCTCCAAGGATTAAATAATTAAGAGATAATTATTACATTAATCCTTTTTCCAAATAAAAGATAAATAAAATAATTATCCCAAACAAATTAGGATAAAACATATTATTATCTAATATTCCATGATTTATCATTTAACAAATAAAAGATAAATCACACATTAAATAATTATCCAAGAAAACTAATTCCTTAATAATTAAATAATATAACATGCGCACCTTTTCCTTCAAATTCAAAGTCCACGCATATTTGACCAATTTGGGTCAAAATTGGTCAACACACCAATTCGGGCCGAGTCCACGAAAAATATCTTTTCCGTGTATTTAATTATTTAGCCCAACTAATTTAATAGTCCACTAAACAATTAATTCACATATCGTTTTAATAAAGTCCAACAAGAACTAAATTAATATTATTAGGATTCGACGTCCGAGAATAGCTATGCTATATTAGGAGGCACGTCGGGGACCATGGACTAATAATCAGCGGCTCCGATAAATCAAATAAATAATTATAGAATAATTATATTCGATAAATCAATCACAGGAATATGCCACCATAATCCCGTGACCGCACTCCTCCGATTATAAGATTATATTTATCTCCTCACGAGAATAATAATAAGCGTCCATTGATATAATCATTACATATGGATTAATCCTCCATAGACTGTTCGTTCTAAATCGGGAAGTTACCGTTAACCCTTTTTAGAACCTCTTATCCTTATTTACCATTAACCCCCTAGTGATCAATTAATTCATACAACTCACTGGTAGCTAATCAGTGTAATATGAACTCGCGCGATCGATCAGTTTCTAGGATTAACAAATAAGGGCTGTCTATCTACTTCCATAAATGGAAGGAATGGATTCCGTATCTGTGATAACACAGACTACTCACTCAATCCAGTACAATGCCAAGATGGGGTAATTCAGACCACAGACTCAGTGTAATCCTTAACCGTCAAGTCAAACTTCATACTGATTCAAGCGGTTGATTTGTGATCACCTCGGGATTAAGATATATCCATAAATATGATCATCCATTGATTCGATAAGACTTCTCGATTACGGAATTATATCGTGAACTCTAATCAAATCGGTCCAGCCCTATATGATATATCTATCATATATAAATGCCCCATTAGGTTCTCTTAACCGAAAGTCCGGATAAGACAATCACACCTATTGTGTTCTGGGCGCATTAATAGCACGTTAAAGGAGAGACCCGATACTCTCGATTAACTTCACTACGGGCTAATTGTATTTTAAGTACATCTTCACTAACTCAATCCTCCCGTGTATATACCAAACACTGAGTTAAGTGATTACATAAACGATATACTTAGGGTTTTCTGTAGTGTAATTACTATTGTCACATCGGTGAATATGAGAATAATAAATATGAATGACAATGTCATTTCATTTATTAAATAAAACAATTACAAAATTGTCTTTCGGGCATCACACCTAACACTCAGCACTAAGAAGTTTCTTCATATTCTGAACATCAGACTTCTTCTTTGCAGTTATCAATATGTCATCCACATACAGGACTAGATAGATATGTGATCCATCTCTCAGCTGGCTGTGATACACACAATAGTCGTATAGACTTCTATTATAGCCCAGCTGAATTATTTAACTGTCAAACCTGTCATACCACTATCTAGGAGTCTGCTTCAGTCCATACACGGACTTATTCAACTTGCACACAAAACCTTCCTTTCTAAGAACTTGGAAACCCTCTGGCCGTGTCATGTATATCTCTTTATCTACCTCACCATGTAGAAAAGTTGTCTTCACATCTAACTGCTCAAATTCATGATCCTGCTGTGCCACCATTGCTAGTAACACTCTGATTGAAGTATGTCTGACTACTGGTGAGAATATATCATAAAAATCAACCTCTTCTTTTCTGACTAAACTCTCTTGCACATGCCTTATAGTTGACCCCTTTTGCCTCAAATATTCCTTCCTTCTTCTTGAAGATCCACTTGTAAGTAACAACACTCCTATCAGCTAGATGTTTAACTAGATCCCAAGTCTGATTTTTTGATAATGACTCAATTTCATCTCCCATGGATGCATGCCATGGAGATGCTTCTGAACATGTCATTGCTTCCTTGTAAGTAGAAGGTTCCAAACCATCCACTTTTTCTACAACTTGAAGTGCATATCCAACCATATCATCAATACCATACCTCTGGGAGGTACCCCAACATTTAATCTTCTAGCTTTGCTGACAGCTATACTCTGCTGACCAATGTTCCATGTTTGATGCTAAGTTGACCCATGTTCATCTGAATGGCATGGAGCCAACTCTAGTTCAGCACCCAAATTAGATGAGTGCTGACTTGGATCAGTTGAGTGTTGCATCTCAGCTGACTCCACCTGAAGCTCCATCATACTGTTTGCTCTCTCAAATTCAGCCGACCTCTCCACTAATGAGCTAATCATAGATTTTTCATCAAAGATCACATCTCTGGTGAGTATGACCCTTTTCTCTGCTGATGACAAAATTATATAATCATTCACTCCATCACCATACCCTACAAACACTCTCTTCTTGGCCTTTGCCTCCAGTTTCTCTTCACTGACATGATGGTAAACCTGCTAGAAGTAATAGTACCGATCGAGACACTCGATCTTAGCACAGTGGAAGCTTATACGATTTACGATATGAGACATAACTAATAAACCCTTCGAGAAGGTTGAAGATTTACCTAAACCGGAGAGAGATGAGAAATTTGACAAAAGGAAAAAGACACAATCTTCCGGATTGTTTCTCCTAGCGACGACTAGTGGACGTCAATCCTCGCCGTAGAACCTCCCCGAATATGCACTTTTTCTTCTCTAAATGACTAAGGCAAGAAACTAATTTTTCTTCCTTTTAATTTATTTGTGGTGCAATTATGTGATGTTAATTGTGGTGGGAGGAACTCTCTTTATATAGGAAATAACTAGTCAAGAGAGTTATCCTTTTCACACCACAAAAACCTATTCCCATAAGTAAAAGATATTTTTGCTACAAAATAAAGATAATTCCCAAAAAAAATCAATCTCTTAATTTTCCATTAATTATCCAACAAATAGACTAATTAATCACACATTTGAGATAATCGAGGAAAATATCTTCTCCTAATTAATCCTCAAATGTGGCGCCATTTTCTTTAGTCATTTTAGTAGAAAATGTCTTTTCTATTTTACATATTATTTACCAAATAAATAATATGGCATATTCATTAAATAGACCAACTATTTAATTTAATCTCCAGGTTCCATAAAACGAGAAAACACTCGCGTGTTAGGAGCCAACACGGGGACCATGGACCTATAACCAGTAGCTATAATAAATTGAATAAAATATTCATCGAACAAAATATTTCTACTCAACTCATTAATTCCGGAATTACGCCACCATAAATCCGAAACTGAACTCTATCGATTATAGATATAACTTATTCTCAAAACGTCGAGTCGAGTCGATAAGTGTCCATTGATATAATCATTTCATATAAACTAACCCTCCATAGACTATCCGTACTGAAGTAGGATTATATCCGTAAACCTTCTTCACTACATCTTATCCTTATTTACCATTAACCCACTTATGATCAATTAGTTCATAACCAATACAAACTCCCAGGATCAATCAGTTTCTAGGATTAACAAATAAGGGAATTGTCTTTCTACTTACCGCAGGAAGGAATGGATTCCATATCTGTGAGACACACACTTCTCACTCATTCCAGAATAGTGCCAATGTGAAAGTTATTCGGACCGCGATCCTTAACGAACACATCAAACCCTATCCTGAAACAAGTAGGATTCTGTAATCACTTCAGGATTGAGGTTAATCCATATATGATCATCTTGTGATTTAATAAGATTTCTCAATCACGGAATTATATGAGAACTCAGATTAAATCGATCCAGTCCTATATGACTCTCATCATATATAAATGCCCCACTTAGACAACCAATGTAGACGGTCCGGATAAGACGGTCACACCATAAAGTGTTCTGGGTGCATTAATGGTGGTTTAATCAATAGACCACATACTTTGATTAACTTCACCATGGACTAACAGTTCAAGTGTATCATCATAAACTTAATCCTCGCGTGTGACACTGATAGCAAAATACTTAACCGCTAACTTTCACCGACAGAGTATCGGGTAAACGGGAGTATAGTGGTCACAAGGTCGAATCCGCAGGGTGTAATACCAAAGCTGACGTAGAACTTAGTTCAGGCCAAAATATGGTGGAAAGATATTATACTAATACAGAAATAAAGATTATACTTACGAGTTTACTTCTAGGTATTAAAAGGTATAGCCGAACTATGATCCCACGAGCTACTTTTACCCCTTAGGAAGGACTTGACAGGGAGTGTGTCTCTACTGACCTACCCATCCAATGTAGTTTAACGAAATCCATGGGTGCCAACTCCTAATTCTAGTGATTAGACTGAACAACTTGATCTAACCACCCTATGTGAAGCTAACCGGCTCTCCCTTTAGAAAACCGATTATCCTAACATGATTAAGATTTAGAGCTGCTTGAACAATGATGACAAACCTCTGTATTGGAAAAGGACCTAACAACTAGGCCGAATCTACGCAATGATCCTAAAACCCCTTATCCCACATCTCACCGCAAAATACATCTATAAGTTCGATGTGTGTGACAGTGAACTAGGTGATCAATCTAATTCAAAGATGTTAAAATAAGTTTTAGGACGTGGAATAATCGTTTAAACATTCAATTACGCACTACACAAATCCCTATCTCATCCCCCTTAGGGTTTTCGCTCGCTTTCACATAATTCGACTACACATGCAATTAGCTACTCATGATTACGCTATTAAACGAAATAAGAAAATAAAACATGCTAGAAATAATAAAAGGGAAATAATTTATTACCATAAAATAGCAGAAAATCTGATCCACAATGTATGACGAAATAATTGCACCGAAAAGTCGAATATTTTGTTCTTGAAAAGTAAATCTAAGCTAGAACAAGTGTGTAGAATCGAAGGGAGTAATCTATGGAATCAAGGGATTGAAAGGTGATCAAACTACACTAAAATCACACCTAAATCACCTAGGAGAAGTCTAAAGACGGCCAAAGATATGTAGGGGCTGAATGAGCTGCATATTATAGTGTAGGTCGAAAATCTGCTTCTGTCGGTCACGAACGAGCGTTTGGATCTTGCCAAACGCTAGTTTGCCTGGGAATCTTGATGATATTAGGGTTTCATCTTCTGTGAACTAGAATTTTCCGTGCCTTGAACGCCAGTTCACGGATCATGCTTTGACGGACAAACGCCCGTCTTTGTATCCTGGACGCCAGTTTGGACTGATGAGCTTTTTGATTAGGGCTGAACCCATCCAAACGCCAGTTTGGGGGTAATCTGAACGCTAGTTTACCTCAAAACTCAACTTTCAGTATCAATTCTAATTCAGTCAAACGCAAGTTTGAGCTGGCCAAACGCTAGTTTGAGGGAGGCTTGAGTCAAACTCCAGTTTGCCTTGATTTCACTCCAAACTCGACTTTTCCTCACTTTCATGCTACTTTCGTGCCATGAACCCGTTTCTCATCCTAAAAACATCGCCTTCGGGGTCCTTGAGTCACCTAAGTCCTGCAATAACATATACGAACAAACACCACGCGTAATTCCGCAAGACAAAAGTGCTCGGAAAAGAGATAAATATCGTTAAAAAGGCGGAGTTTATTATCGATATGACAGTTTAACTCCCCGTGCGTATAATGACGGACTTTTTCTAGGCTATCAATCCTTACCGGCAGTGTACCGGGTCAAATTGTAGTGCTAGTCTGGTGAGTCAGGTCGTATCCTCAGGGAAATGAAGGCATAATTCAAAGTGTGGTTAAACACCAAGAAGCTATTATTGACTCGATCTAAGTCGCAATTTTTACCATTTTCCTCGGGTTAGATAGTTAGATTAGTTAGATTGTTAGTAAAGCAGTAAATAAATATATAAATATAAAAATAGATAATATATATATTTTTGGATCTAGCCAAGAATACTTTACTGAATCAATATCTTTTTGTATTGAAATTGAATAAGACAGATCTTTTCCTTGATGCAAGGAGGTCAATTATGTACGAACCGGTGTACTCCTAAACTAGACAACTCCTCCTTACACGAGCGTATGAAATTGTCATATATCTAGTCCTCTGTCCAATGTCATCTTAAGCATGGGTCACTCCCGTTTTGTCATACGGCCAGTTTTAAGATATCAATTAAACAGGTGATTTAACGTAATAATATCGTGAGCATAATTTTAATAAGATGTATCTCTCCCAAGACAAATCGCCCCGGGTAGGAAATCGGATTCCGTTGTCACATTTTCACTCGGCCAATTTTACCCTCCGGTCTTTCTATTACGATCTCGTATTCTAATCGCGAGTTGTCAATTCATTAGATTACGTTTCTAGTAAAAATCGAGTGGCTAATTCAATTTTTACTTTCATTAAGTGCAAATAGAAAGAGATTCATTATAATTGGTTTTAATCATTATTACCGAGTCGATCATTCATTTTACCAAAAAGATTAACTAATTCGATTCATATCTTGGCTAGATATATTTTTAGCTTAACATAATTAACATATATAATATATAAATAGAAATAGAAATAGTAAACATAATAATATTAGAATATATTACCGATTACAACTGCTGAATCGGGGTCGTTTCCACCGGATGTAGTATAACAAAGCTTCGATTTTAACAATCTTCGATAATTATTCCGCCATTACAACGGTACTATAACTACTTTATTTATATATATAAAAACATATATATACATACATAGACATATGTATATATAAGGGCCCAAAGTAAAAAGAAAATAAGATAGATGAAATATATATATATGGATGTATATATATATTTTGGGACGTGCGTGTGTGTGTGTGTGTGTGTGTATATATATATATATATATACAAGTGTATGCAAAAGAAGGAAAGAAAAAAGAAAGGAACGAAGGAGGAAAAGAGGGGCATTCATTTAGTCTAATGAAGCATGTATATATAGGCTACAAAAGGGGGGGGGGCCGGACCGGGCCGGGTAAGGGCCGGACCGGGCCGGGCTAATGATTGCATTCATCCCCCTTAATTATCCAATTTCCGGATAAAAAATTATATTTTGGAATAAAACTTCTAAAATTCATATCTTGAGTTCTAGATCTCCAAATGACATGATTTAAGAGGCATTGGAAAGCTCGTTGAATGATCTACAACTTTCATGAAGGATTCTTCTTCAGAAAATGTCTTTTTGATGGGCCATTCGTTCGTCGAAGATATTTTTCGATTTCCACTAAATCGAATCGATTGACCACTTGACCACTTGACTTAGTGACACTCTCGTATAACCTTCATAAGATATGATCATGACATCAAAAATAAATGTCGTTACTCGGGGTCTTGGTTTATCATAAATCTGCAATAAAAATACCACAAATACCCGTGTAAATCTGACACGACACTCCGGTTACTAAACTTATAAAAACTTATAAAAATACGATAATTTATATAATAACCACTCTTTATATATTTGGATAAAATTAAGTAATTATTGACTTAAATTGGTACAATAATGCTCAAAGTGGTATCAATATTGGGGTAAAATGTCGTAATAATGATCATTAATTTGTCTCTCATCACAACTCCCCACTTAGCTTTTGGTCGTCCTCGAGCAAAACAAGCGATAAAACAAAATGAATGAGAGATAAATTCATGAAGATATAAGATATAAGGGACAACCGATCTTTGCAACAATTAGAATTACAACCAGGCGTTAACCTCAATATAAATGTATAACGAGTGTGTGTGACAAACCTTTTCAATTTCCACTATCCTCTCTTGAATAATTCAAGCAAACGCACAAATATCCATTCGAGACGATCTAATAACTTTCCTAGGTATAAGCGGTAACATTTCCACACAAAGTCCTTCCGTGTACTTATTAGGATAATCCCTAAAGCATATCATTCAGTTTATACTGGGGATAGTCAGAAGATAACTAAGTTTTCAACCATATTTCCATATTGTCATTTTATTTTATTTTTTTTTAATTTTTTTTTAAACATTTGTAGCATATGCCTTCATTCCCAGCAATAGGACGTTTCGTGATAACACCCTAGCTGGACTACTATCATCAGGCAGTCGGGAGCTTTTAAACCTCATAGTGATATAGGACGTTTCGTGATAATGCCCTACCGCACTCAAATCATTGGTAGCTATAACCGACATATAGGTAGTTCATCTTTATATATATATATATATATATATATATATATATATATATATATATATATATATATATATATTATATATTCTTCCTTTCATTCCACTTAACTTATATCATTTCTATCACATTCAAACCTTCGTATATTCACAAGTATACGTTCAAAAGTTAGGTACTAAGTTACGCAATTATCTATAGAATAACCACTAGGATACTGAATGGATACAGTTTAAAATTTTCCGCTTCAATATCAAAGGCTTTACGTGAAGTAATTCATGTTACACAAATATATTTGGAATTACAATGCACTTACGGTTCACGTTGGTTATACACATCCAAATTGATCATTATATCTTCAAATCCATGAAATATATACCTTATACGATTTATTTTAATCAACTAAATAATGCTCGAAAAAAATCGAAAACTAAGGGATTTATTGATACAAAATAAACATTAATTCCATTGCTAGACCAACGACTCCACTCCCCACTTACGAACTTACATTGTCCTCAATGTAAAGTGAGTGTAAATAAGTTGTTGGGAAAGCAATGGTGCACTAAAACAAGTCAAAACAAATACTCGGATGATAAAAAAGGGTGGGTGGGTGGGTCAAAGTTATGACCGTTGTGTGTGCAAATGAAATAAAAGTGTGTGGAGTGTGACAGTGTAATGCAAAAGGGTAGATAAACACACCACATAAACTTTTATTGATTTAAAACACACAATATTCCACAGTAGTTGAACTAATACATGTCACACATTATTTGAAATTTAAAACAGACTAGATCATGATATGAAATATGTGAGAAAGTATTAACTCTGAGTCTTTTATACCCAGATCCTCAAGGGTTATTTCAAATCGTTCTAAAAACCTAAGTCCAATAAATGACGCATTTGAATTTTTCTCTTTTTTCTCCATCGGGATTTTCGGATAACCACCTAATCATTCCCTTTTTTAATGACATTCAAACATTCATCCTGAGACTTGGTGAAACAAAATGAAAATCAATCCGAAGTATTCGCAAAGTATCATCCAAAGTATGAGTAATTATTATATTTAACATTTTTGCGGGCTGCCTCCCGGTAGCGCTTTTGGTTAACGTCGTTTGCTCGACAAACTTAAGCAACTAATATAATATACTAAACTAAATGGGATACTTCTAACAATTACTCACCAAAGCATGTAACAATTAAGCACACGAATCAACTAGAAATAAATGCTTAATGAGTAAATAGGAAGGATAGTACCCGTGATTTCACTATATTTATAGTCTATAGCTAGACTTTTCCTTGCTTCAGTTTTTAATGCACAGGTGGTGGGTCATCCTCACGCACCACATCCTCCTTCAATACCGGTCTCCAACAGAGATTAGACAATTTCCACCAATCCAAATGATTCTTGACCTTTTCCTTTGATTTTCAAGCTTTGGGTTTGCAAGCTTTCACATTATTGCTGAAGTCATCTTCTTCAATTACCTGCGTGTTAGTACGATCCAAAACAAGGGAACACAAAGTGTTCACACAAGAACAAGATTCTAGTGTAGTGCATGGATATTTCAATGGAATGTAAATGTTGAAGATAACGCGCTCATCATTCACTCCCAAACTAAGCTCTCCCTTACGAACATCGATCAAAGGGGTATTAATAGTTAAGTGCCGAAAAGTGTCAAGAAAACATGCATACCTCTTATCCAACTTCATCTTTTTGATTTCCTTTTTCGGGGAATGGGGGAGTAATTCAAGACCAATTAAAGTAGGGTTAGAATGTATACCTCCCTTACCCTTATAATTAGATGAAGATAGTAAAGCTTCCTTGAATGATTGTGCCTTTTGAGGACACTGTGTGTCATCATTCTGTACCTTTTTCTTCAAAATATGCACTGGATATGGTGCTGCCCTATCAGATTGAATCGAGGTGAATTTGGGTTGAGCCGGATAAGGTTCGGTTTGAATTGGCCTTTCCAAACTTGATTCATTCTCAACATGATCATTGGTCAAGGTCCTACTCATTCTTGGATTTTTCAATATTCTAGAACCTTGACCCATTCCTCATCCTTACTTCCGGTTCAATATATATGTTCTCCGTCTTAGGAAATCTTCAATAATGTCCTCTTCCTCTTTAGATTCCATGTTTTTCTCATATTTACCATCTAAATCATTCTCTACTTCATTAATTCGATGTTTTCTAATCCATTACTTCCATAGATCCTTCCACTTCTAGTAATAACAAAGCAGCTACCTCTTTCGGGTTTCTTTCGCATTACTTGGCGGCTCTCCGGAGGTTTACTGTTTTTACGTTCCTCTTCTCTACTCAAATGATATTCCAAATTCCTTATTGAAGCTTCTATAGTTCTTATTCTGGTATCATGTCCACTCATAGATGTTTTCAACATATTCATATCCTTAGTGACTGTACCTACAGAAGTTATCATAGTTTCCATATTTTGAGCTTGAGTTGACATCATACCCATCAGATTTTCGATTAATTTCTCCCATTTATCAACTCCTTCAGGTTGAGTTGAACTTTGGGTGACTGGTATGCTTTGAGTGGTATGTTGTGGATATGGTCTAGGTAATGATTGTAGGTTCTGATTCGAGGTATCTCCTTGATAAACTTGATTATTATATGGATTCTCATACTGGATTGGATACGGTGGTTGTCCTTGCTTACTAGGGGTTTCAGACCAACAAAAAGTAGGGTGAGCTCTTCTAATAGCATTAAATGAGTTTGAATATGCATTGTTCAAATTCCTATACTGCTGTAAAAAACACACATTTTCCCTTGAATATCCTTCTGGTTCTTCCATCCCTAATGACACATTATCATGACTTGAGTATTCATTTGGTAAGATATTTTCTGAGTTTACATTTTTACTGGCTAATAAGCCGTCAAATTTCCTACTCAAATTCTCCAAGTGTGCTAGAACTTCCGTATTCGATGTATATTCTCCTGCAAATGCTACTTTTCTTGTGCTAGAACCGGTTTCCCACATTCTGTTATTTTTGGAAATCTGTTCTATAGCATCGTAAACTATTTGAGCTTCACTCATCATTAACGAACCACCACATGCAAGATCTACATCTGCACGTGAGTCTCTCCTTAATTTACGACAGAAAAGTTAGATTTGCATATCTAAGGAATAACCATGATCGGGACAAGCTCTTAATAGCTTTTTAAATCTTTCCCATGCATTCCCAAACGTTTCTTCAGATCCTTGTCTAAAATTGGCAATCTCGACAAATAATTCCAATTTTCTACCAGGAGTAAAATACTGCTTTAAGAACTCGGTTTGAATATCCTCCCAACTAGTCAATGAATGATGGGGAAGTGACAGAAACCAATCTCGTGCTCTTCCTTTTAAAGAAAAAGGAAACATAGACATCCTCGTTAATTCATAATGAGCACCTTGACTTTTGGCTGTATTACACAATTCTTCGAAAAGATAGAGATGATGATGTGGATCATCATCATCTTCTCCTAGAAATTGGGCTCTTGTGTCAATTAAACCAAAAATATGAGATTTTATTTCGAAATTAATTGCTCCTTTATTGGGTAAACGAATTGGATTATTAATCTGGTACCTTTTTACGGTCTGATCACATATAGGTCTCGGGTTGGGCTGATTTTGATTATTACGATTATGCTTATTCCGATTCTGATTATTTCTATTATTCTGATTCTGGTTATTAGGTTGAGGTAAATTCTGATTAAGGTTTTGGCCATGCTCTTGAGCATGAGCAATCCCTTTTTCAGGTGTTTTGCCAACGGTTTCGACCATTTTCGTAACTCGATTTGACAATTCTTATCGAATAGAAAATAACACGAAATCGATAAAAAAAACCACTTTTTTTTTTCTCTCGGTAATTACCGAATCCACTCGGTATTTACCGAGTGTATTGTTTTTTTTTATTATTATTTTTTTAATTGGTATCTTACCAATAGGTAGGTACCAACAAAAATAAACGAACCGCGTTTACTTTCAACTATCGAAAATAGAAAATAACTCGAAATTGGTAGAAGAAGAAAATTGGTAACTAAAAGAAGGTAGATACCAACGGAAAATAAAAATAGAAATGTGATAAGAAGAGTGTTGACTTATCCTCGAGAATTTTGAGCTAATACAAGTAGTAGCCATAGACACAATGAATTAGCGTCGTTTCCCCGGCAACGGCGCCAGAAAGCTGACGGACGTTTTCTAGGCTATCAATCCTTACCGGCAGTGTACCGGGTCAAATTGTAGTGTTAGTCTGGTGAGTCAGGTCGTATCCTCAGGGAAATGAAGGCATAATTCAAAGTGTGGTTAAACACCAAGAAGCTATTATTGACTCGATCTAAGTCGCAGTTTTTACCATTTTCCTCGGGTTAGATAGTTAGATTAGTTAGATTGTTAGTAAAGCAGTAAATAAATATATAAATATAAAAATAGATAATATATGTATTTTTGGATCTAGCCAAGAATACTTTACTGAATCAATATCTTTTTGTATTGAAATTGAATGAGACAGATCTTTTCCTTGATGCAAGGAGGTCAATTATGTATGAACCGGTGTACTCCTAAACTAGACAACTCCTCCTTACACGAGCGTATGAAATTGTCATATGTCTAGTCCTCTGTCCAATGTCATCTTAAGCATGGGTCACTCCCGTTTTGTCATACGGCCGGTTTTCAGATATCAATTAAACATGTGATTTAACGTAATAATATCGTGAGCACAATTTTAATAAGATTTATCTCTCCCAAGACAAATCTGCCCCCGGGTAGGAAATCGGATTCCGTTGTCACATTTTCACTCGACCAATTTTACCCTCCGGTCTTTCTATTACGATCTCGTATTCTAATCGCGAGTTGTCAATTCATTAGATTACGTTTCTAGTAAAAATCGAGTGGTTAATTCAATTTTTACTTTCATTAAGTGCAAATAGAAAGAGATTCATTATAATTGGTTTTAATCATTATTACCAGAGTCGATCATTCATTTTACCAAAAAGATTAACTAATTCAGATTCATATCTTGGCTAGATATATTTTTAGCTTAACATAATTAACATATATAATATATAAATAGAAATAGAAATAGTAAACATAATAATATTAGAATATATTACCGATTACAACTGCTGAATCGGGGTCGTTTCCACCGGATGTAGTATAACAAAGCTTCGGTTTTAACAATCTTCGATAATTATTCCGCCACTACAACGGTACTATAACTACTTTATTTATATATATAAAAACATATATATACATACATAGACATATGTATATATAAGGGCCCAAAGTAAAAAGAAAATAAGATAGATGAAATATATATATATGGATGTATATATATATATATTTTGGGACGTGTGTGTGTGTATATATATATATATATATATATATATATATATATATATATACAAGTGTATGCAAAAGAAGGAAAGAAAAAAAAGAAAGGAACGAAGGAGGAAAAGAGGGGCATTTATTTAGTCTAATGAAGCATGTATATATAGGCTACAAAAGGGGGGGCCGGACACGGCCGGGCTAATGATTGCATTCATCCCCCTTAATTATCCAATTTCCGGATAAAAATTTATATTTTGGAATAAAACTTCTAAAATTCATATCTTGAGTTCTAGATCTCCAAATGACATGATTTAAGAGGCATTGGAAAGCTCGTTGAATGATCTACAACTTTCATGAAGGACTCTTCTTCAGAAAATGTCTTTTTGATGGGCCATTCGTTCGTCGAAGATATTTTTCGATTTCCACTAAATCGAATCGATTGACCACTTGACCACTTGACTTAGTGACACTCTCGTATAACCTTCATAAGATATGATCATGACTTCAAAAATAAATGTCGTTACTCGGGGTCTTGGTTTACCATAAATCTGCAATAAAAATACCACAAATACCCGTGTAAATCTGACACGACACTCCGGTTACTAAACCGGTACAAAACTTATAAAAACTTATAAAAATACGATAATTTATATAATAACCACTATTTATATATTTGGATAAAATTAAGTAATTATTGACTTAAATTGGTACAATAATGCTCAAAGTGGTATCAATATTGGGGTAAAATGTCGTAATAATGATCATTAATTTGTCTCTCATCATATAACTCTCGATATTACTCTCGAAACGGTCTATATCTACCAAAAACATGCCAATAAAGTGAAAAACGGGAGTTAAACTGCGCACCAAAGTATAGTAAAGTTGACTCCCATCAACCACCCCACACTTAGCATTTGCTCGTCCTCGAGTAAATTAGGCGCTCTAAAACAGACCAATGGATCAACTTTACGAAACATGCATAGCACTCATGACATCAAGGCAAAAGTAAAGTAGACATTGAATGTACGCCACTTGACTCTATCTTATCACGAAAATGATGTGTGTGTGATAAAACCGAAAGCTACACTCAAAATGATTACCTGTCTTCGAATACCGGCCAAATGACTACACAAAACTCATACTGGGCTAGAATCTCCACTAATCAAGGCAACCGAGGCTAAATACGGTCAAGTAGGACTTGAAGGGTTATAACATTAAGCTCGGGACGGGGCTAATCGAAAGGAAAATTTGGGACTGGAGAAAGAGAAAAACACGTGTGAACCTAATCATTTCATGTATTCTTTCTTCGAAAACATACCAAACGACACCAAAACTCCTTCGATTTTTCTACATGCATTGATAAACATTCCGACCTCAACATCATATTTTTATTCACTTGAAACACTCCTTCTTTGACTTCAAACTTCATTCAACTTTATTCAACTTTCAATATTTCATTTTTCTTCATTTTCTTTTCATTCTTTTCAATTTCAATTTATTCTCTTCTTTTTTTTTTCAATTTTCTTTTCCAAACCACAAGCCTCACAATAGATTCCTCGAGCTCCTCCCCTTCGTTATACTAGCTCGTACTAACCAATTCCTCTCAAAAAACGCACCATCTCCCACCCCACACTTGATTTAGCAAGTGTGTCTAAAGCAACAACTAAGTCCACTCGTAGGGTGATCAAAAGGAATGTGACCAATAATATAGCTCAGGGTTAGGATAATACAGGCTAAGCAACCAAAACGGCTCATTTCGGACGGTGGTCAGACAGTCCTATCAAGGCTTAGAGGGGTTACGAGGGTAAAATGTTGGGATTTTGGCTTATTTGGCTCTAGCGGGTCAAAGAAGCGCCATGACTCTCATCCCGTATCCGGCCTAGGTAAACCTTTCTATTTCGCCTCGAAACTAGTGATATAAGTGTGTATAGCAACCAAACTAAGTATAACCAAGGTCTACGTTCATTAAAAAGGTTTCGTATCGTGACAAAATAAAATTTCCCTACACACATTACTCGACCACTAAGACATCTACCAAATCCATCTTGATAAACATGCATATAACGCGGTGTCAAACCGTGAAAAGATTGAAAATTTTAAGCCACGAATTGACTCGAAAACGGACATTAACTAAGCATATCATAAGTACCGGCATATTTATCATTCGAAACAATAAAGCTAAGTCGTATCCACCCCCCATGTCGAATGAAACACTGTCCTCAGTGTGTGAATGAGATAAAAAGAAGACTTAGCTTGAAAACCCGACAGAAAGGCGCTATCGAATCCCGTAACAGCCTCGTGTAAGCACGGCCCGAATCCCTCTACCACAATAGATAGAAACAATGCAAAGCATACACGGGACTTGGTCCTCGTGCCAAAATATTGAATAGGTATATGGGGATAGAATAACTATAAGGCCCAGTTACGTCAGAAAACTCGATAAGCAATGTATAACGCACAACAATGGATTGCTATAGATGGAAAAATAACCCCTACGGGTAAAGTACAGAACATCTAAGCATGCTAGAAAGGCCACTGTTGGACTTATTTCTTAGTTTTGATGATGAGTGCCATACTAGCTGTTATAGTGCAAAGGCAAAAAGATGTCTAGATAAAATGTATAGGTTTATTAGAGTTTGATTCATAAATAGGTTTGATCAAACAAGCATCGTAAATGGCCGCCGATTGTTTATCGCCAGACCGATCTAGGTCGAGGGTAGATAGGTCGGTAGACGGTCTAGAACCCGCCGAAGACCGAAGACCGAAGGCCGAGGGTTCAAACTCGCTTAATGAAGGCTAAGGGATCAAACTTAGTATTTAATGTCAAGGATATGGAATCGAATTTAGGCAAGTCTCGTGATGACCTAAACCGATTACATATACCTTGTGTAGAAGGTCTAAGTTCCACAAGTTAGATGATGCTTGGAACTTGGTTATACTTTAAATGATGTAATCTAACTTCACAAACAAAAGTTGGATAAAAAGATTCAAATTTGCATTATATTTTACGTACAAAAATATGATGTTCAAAGCAGATCGATTGGTTTTACAAACAGACGATGAACCCGCGATATTTACCTCGATCAATTCAAGATTATTGAGAAGTTACATGGATAAGAACAGACCAACTACCTCGACTTATCAAGCAAATCAAAGGCCGAGATTAAAAAGACGTTGGGATGATCCATATTTTTATCCATTGGATACAAGTCAAAGGGGTGGACGGACCGCACCGTCAAAAGTAATCCCGACGAGTGTCGATCCTATGAATAGTGACGAGAATGCGTGCGATGGGACAAATACAAGGAACGGTCACATTTGAATTTCAAATTCAAGTCACATGCATTCCTACCTATAAATAGAGGACTTTCAACTCAAGAAAAAGATGATGAATTTTGGGGATAAACTTTAAGTGATAACACCGAGCCGAAAAACACCTGTTTGAACTTACCGAGCTTAAAGCCGCTTGATCTAGCTATTTTCTTCAAGTGCATTCGTGTTCAAGCCGCATCAAGCATACACACTTGAAGACGCAAGCCGTCGATTATATCATCCTAATCAAGCCGCTTTGCAACCGAATCATTTATTTGATTCATTCTTTATTTTATAAAGAATCTGTCGAAGACAAGAAGCATCCGTTGTGGTGTGAAAGACTCGTTGGTTTGTGGTGGAGCCGGTGAAGAGGCAATTCTACCCTTCAAGGACCAAGTGGAAGACTCGGGAGCAACAATCCTACCTGTTCTTAGTTTTCGGTTGTGAAGCCATAGTCATTGGTGAAGGACAAGCAACCTAGGATTCTTTGTAACGAGATAACTCAAAGATTACTAGTGAATTTCCTCCAACATCACAAGAGAAGAGTGGACGTACAGGATTACATCACCCGGAACCACTATAAAAATCTCTCTACTTACTTACGCATTTATTTTCTCGCACTTAGTCATTATTCATATCAACTGCTTGAATCTAGCAACCGAAATCACACACATACACTACGAGTATCTAATACTTAGTAACATATTTAACAACAAGTAACAAGGCTTAATTTTGATATTATTCCGCGCACAAATTCAAAGAAATCGAACCGTCGGTAGACTACGTTTATCGCCAGGCTATCGAGGTCTCGCGGACTATCGAAGTATCGACAGGCTTCGAAGTTGCGAATTTGTTAACTCCAAAGTTTTAATTGTTAAGTTTATTCACCCCCCCCTCTAAACTTAACTAAAGCCTTTTCAAGGGACCAACAATTGGTATCGGAGCGATTTCGTTCGAAGGAATCCTACTTGTTGTGCTTGTGAAAATTCTTTAAAACTTTCTTTCAAGTTACTGATTTTCAAGACTTGCATCATGGATAACACACAGTATGCTAGAACCATGTTGATGTGTTCTCTTGATAGATTTGATGAGTATAAACGTCGAATGCAGGCATATCTTGCTGCTACTCATGATGAGATGATGGATGTACTAACTGAAGGACCACTGGAGATTACAAAGGCAGTAACAGTGGGTGACAGAACTGAGTACATTCCTAAACCAAAGAGAGAATGGAATGCAGAAGACAGGAAAAGAGCAAACCTCAACAACATTGCTATTGATATCATCTACGTAACCTTGGATAGCAATATGTACATGAAAGTCAAAGATTGCAAGACCGCAAAGGAACTTTGGGATAAGATTCACTTAATGCCGTGAAGGCACCGATGCAATAAAGAAGAACAAAATCGGTGTGGCGAGAAAAAGGTTTCAAAAGTTCAAAATGCTACCTAATGAAACCATTGAGCAAATGGAGTCCGGATTCAATGCAATCTTAGATGAACTTACTCTGCCGAGTGTAAGTTATTCAAAAGAGGAAGTAAACACCAAAATCTTGGAAGCTTTACCCGCAAGAGATGTTTGGAAAATGAAGGTGACCGCAATTGAAGAAATGAGAAAGCTGCATGAGGAAGACACCTTCAAACTGTTTTCCGATCTTAAGGCCTATGAATTTAGCAAGAAGTTAGTGCTCGAAATCGAAAAGGAAGAGCCAAAGACCACTTGCATTGGTCGCTTCACATCATGAAGAAACATCGGGAGGACGGGATGATATGCTAGATGAAATGCAAGAGCAAATTGCCCTACGAGCAAGAAGATCGAATGATGAAGACCGGAAAGGCCCCTACAAGAAATTTCACAAAGAGGCCTACTGAGAGAAGGAAAGAAGAACCAAAGAAAGATAATGACTATCTATGCTTTCATTGCAAGAAACCAGGACACTTCAGACTTGATTGTCCTGAATTGAAACAAGGCAAGGAACCTGATTATCTTTGCTTCAACTGTAAGAAGCCTGGACATTTTAGACCTGATTGTCCAGACCTACTGAAGACCAAAAGTCAACAAAGGAGACATGGCAAGAAGGCTATGGTTGCTTGAAGATGAATCGGGATATGAAGTGGGATCGAAAAGGAAATGAGTCGGATGACACAAGACCGGTTGGTTCGATATGGAGGATTATGCTTTGATGGCCAACATGGATGAAACCGAGGAGGTATACAACACCGTATCTATAAACACTCCCGCCGGAAGTGATTGTGAATCAACTTTGTGGTTCAAATCCTAGAAATTCGACAACAATGAGACTTTGGATGCCATCCTTAATCAATCGAGGATAATACAATCGGTTATGAGATTGTGAAGGTGAAAAAGAGGCTCTTGAGTTAGAAGTTGGAAGATTGAAAGCCGAATTAAGGGTTTTCAAAGGTAAGGAAAAAGATGGTGGACGGAATCGACGATAAGATCTGCACATCCAAAGCGGCCTCGAATCTATTTGAACCATCTTGTTCCAATACGCATACAAATCGGGAAAGCCTTATGGAGATAGAACGGGCTTGGATTTGGAACTCGGCAATCTAACAAGAGTGGACCCGAGAAGGTTCTTGAACCTAGTACCGAAATTGGTCCTAAGTTTGTGCCCGCACTAGATCCATCTCCCGAAGAAATTGCCGAAGCGGTAAAACCAAATGAGAATGCCTCAAAGAAGCAAAATCGAAGTCTCGAAGTCAACGACTCCTAGTAAAAAGAATAAATCCAAAAATAGAATTCGCTTGTAACTTCTAAGCCTGCGATAGCGACCTGCTACCAAGTCCGTTGGACCACGAAGGGAAAGAAACGAGAAATATTCCAAGAATAAGAATCCCAAATCCAAAAATGTTAATCATTCAAGGGATACTTATCTCGGGGGAAAGGTAGATCGTTCCCCGCCGATAATGATTGGAATATTCCCGCATCTAATGCTAGAAACGATCGAAGATAACCATACCGCTAGGGTAAAACCTAGACAATGGAATCGACGAGAGGACTTACATAAGACCTCGGCGGACTCCATACTACGGGCGCTCCTAACAGACAAAGACACATATGGCTATGCAAATGTTTCTAACAACAAGAATCATTTCAAACGGCATTATGTACCAAAAGGCCGGAAAACATATGTGGTTCCTACACAACCTACTTTGTTAGAACTTATGGATGTGTGGAGTACATGTATGAACCAAAGTATGAACCAAAGTATGACACATTTAGGAGAAGACCTTATGGAAACATACCAAGGGTCATGCTTGCCATCGACCACTATGGACCCAAACGAGGTTTGGGTACCTAAAATGCATTAACTTTGTTTTGTAGGGTGTCCGGTACTTTGACGGTGGATGTTCCGGACACATGACAAAGAATAAGCACTGTCTTACAAATTTTGTGGCAAAAGATGGTCCAAGGGTGAATTTTGGCAACAAAAATACACCTGGTTATACAAGAGGATATGGCACACTTATCAGAAATGGACTTACAATCAAGAATGTTGCATATGTGGAAGGACCGGATTACAACTTGCCGAGCACCGGACAATTTCGTGATATGGGATACAAGGTCACTTTTGACAAAAACAAGCGTATTGTCATTAGTGAAAGAGGTGATCAAGTTGTACTTGCTTTGGTAGAAGGCAACGAAACATGTATGTTGTGGATTGGTCTACTGCAGAGTTCCGAAACACTGCTGATTGTGCATACCAAATCGAACTCAATTGGTTATGGCACAAGAAGTTAAATCATCTAAATTTTGATGATATTAATCGGCTAGTGAAGAAGAAGTTAGTGGTTGGTTTACACGAGATTACATTCAAGAAGGATGCTATCCGTGATGCATGTCGACAAGGTAAACAGATAAAGTCAAGTTTCAAGTCAAAGACTAAACAATCAACTAACGAGTGTTGGAGCTTATGCACATGGATCTTTTTGGACCAATAACTCCAACAAGTGTGACGAGGGAAGAAATACACCTTAGTGGTTGTGGATGATTTTTCTAGATACACTTGGGTGATATTCATGAACAAGAAAAGTGAGACACTCCAAAGCTTACCTAATCTCTTGAAGAGATTACAAAATGAGAAAAGTTTAACGATCATAAAGATTAGATCGATCGTGTACCGAATTTCTCAACAAAGTTATAAGAGAATACGTGAACGAGAATGGTGTACTTCATCAACTTGTCTTCTTGGTACACCTCAAAGCAAAATGGGGTTGCTTTGAAAGAAGAAACAGGACATTAAAGGAAGCGGGAAGAACAATGATCCGTGAAGCTTTGCTACACGAAAGATATTGGGTGAAGCGAAAATACGGCATGCTATACACAAAATAGAACATCGGTAAACAAGAAGCCGCTGAGAAGACACCTTATGAGATCCGGAATGGAAGGATACCTAATATATCCTATTTCCACCCATTTGGAAGCAAATGTTTTATTCTAAACCATAAAGTTCACTTGAAAACATTCCAACCAAAATCAGATGAAGGAATTTTCTTAGGATACTCTTCGATCGACGAGCATTCAGTGAGTACTTGAACAAAAGAACACCGAAACATGAAGAAACAATCAATGTTGTGTTTGATGAACCTAAGTTTACTTGGTATGGAAGATAAAGAGTGTGAACATGCTTGAAAATCAACAAATCACCGATCCAGATTGTGTTGAAGTTTTGGAAAGATTCAATGACCTAAAAGTTTCGATACGCCCTGCTTGAACACCCCGCCGACAATGTTACCGATGCAACAAGCTGAAGCAATTCAAGGATCCGCGACCCCCCAATAGAAGAAACTACGAGGACCCTACCGAAGATGATATTCCCGAAAATCAAAATAACCAAAATCCACAATGGTTAAGGAATCACCCCGTCGAACAAGTTATTGGCAATGTACGGCAAGGTGTGAGGACTAGAAGACAACTGGAAGCTATGTTTACTTGTTTTCTATCTCAAATGGAACCTAAAGTTGTTGAAGAAGCAATTTCGGATCCAGATTGGATAATTGCTATGCAAGAAGAATTAAATGAATTTGAAAGAAATCAAGTTTGGACACTAGTTGAAAGGCCACTCATGCAAATATCATTGGTACTAAGTGGGTATATAGAAATAAACTTGATGAATCCGGTACCATTGTAAGAAATAAGGCCGTACTAGTTGCAAAAGGCTATTCTCAAGCGAAGGAATAGATTTTGATGAAACTTATGCACCCGTTGCAAGATTGGAAGCTATCGATTATTCTTGGCACATGCTTGCATATAAGAACTTCAAAGTATATCAAATGGATGTCAAGAGTGCATTTTTGAATGGTATCCTAGAGGAGGAAGTGTATGTTCAAGCAACCTCCTGGATTTGAAGTTAAAGATCAAGAAGATAAAGTGTATAGACTCAACAAAGCACTTTATGGATTGAAACAGCACCAAGAGCATGGTATGAGACTCTATCTCAATTCTTGGTGGACAATGGTTTTACAAAAGGGACCATTGACAAGACTCTTTTGAAATCGGTGAAGGGGACAACACCTGGGTACAAATTTATGTTGATGACATAATTTTTGGCTCTGAAAATGATTTACTTTGTGAAAAGTTTGCAAATCTAATGAAAAGTAAATTCCAAATGAGTATGATGGGAGAAATGAACTACTTTTTGGGATTACAAGTCAAACAAATAAAGGATGGAATCTTCATTCATCAAACCAAGTATACCAAAGAACTGCTGAAGAAATTTGGTATGGAAAACAGCACTAAGAGCTCAACTCCTATGAGTACAAACATCAGATTGGATGAAGATAAAGAAGGCAAAGATGTTGATCAGACTTTATACAAAAGGATGATAGGAAGTCTGCGTATCTCACTCGCCCACCGACCCGATATATCCTTTGCTTGTAGGTGTTTGTGCAAGATTTCAATCCAAACCTAAAGAAAGTCATTTAGGTGCAGTTAAGAGAATTCTCAAGTATCTTAAAGAAACTTTGGGAGTAGGGATATGGTATTCCAAGGAAGGAAGCTTCAAGGTAATATCCTACTCGTATTCGATTATGCTTGGATGCAAGATTGATAGAAAAAGCACCTCGAACCCGTCGCTTAATGGGAAATAGATCGGTTTCTGGTTTAGCAAGAAACAAAATTCTATTTCAACTTCCACCGCTTTGAAGCCGAATACATTCTTTCGTGGAAGTCGCTCGTGCACAAGTACTATGGTTAAGACAACAATTAAGGGATTATGGAATTGAAGAAAAGGAAATTCCAATCATGTGTGACAACACAAGTGCAATTGCAATCACGAAAAATCTGTTTTGCATTCAAGAACCAAGCACATTGATGTGAGACATCACTTTATAAGAGATCATGTTGAAAAGAAAGATGTGGTGGTTCTATACATCCCTACGAAGATCAACTTGCCGATATTTTCACTAAGCCACTTGATAGTGAAAGATTTGCCAAATTAAGGACCGAACTTGGAATTATAAAGATTGACTGATATTCGAAGGTGTAATCGGAATTCACCAAGGGGATTAGTCTTTGCTATGTTGGGTGAGCTCACTTAGCAGATTAGTCATTGGTATCAACAATTCCATGTACTTATGTTTGAACAATTGAGCAAATGAGGTTGCCAAGGGGATTGGTCTTTGTCATGTTGGGTGAGCTCACTTGACGGATCGAGTCATTGGTATTAAACTTCATCTTGTATTATCAATTGAACAAAACAAGGAGAAAACAAGGATCGGCGAGTCACCTTGTCGGCGAGTCTGCCGAAGCACATTATCGCCAGACCGCCGAGCCCACCTGCCGAGGGATACCTTGCTTTGGAGGGAACGTTACTCGATCAAATTAATTAAAGTCAAAAAGCATATTGGCGGGATATTTATTTTATCCATTATTACCACAGTTAAACCATCCTACGGTTACAAACGTTATGGTGGAGTAATGGGCCACGTGTCAAGACGAAATTTATTCGGATTAATCGTGGTTACCTCAATGTACGTGCTATGACAGTTTCAACTACCCACTTTGTCTATATAATCGACGTTACATAGCAGATTCACCACTTGCATCTTCTCGCTTTATCTCTCGCAAATTCTACTTCGTGTGAACACGGATTTGAGAGGAACTCTTCTTCATCTTTTTCTTATTTCAATGGCGGAAAGAGTTGAAGTTCAAATCGAATCTAGCCAAAGTGTAAGAGGCTATGTAGTTGATGCAAACCAAACGAGTTGGCCATTAATATAGGTCGAAGAATAAGGAGGTTTGCGGGCTTGGAGAACAAGCTCAATATCGAGATTAGACACAATTTCATACACCAATGTTGTTGATTTCGGAAGAACATGGTGGTGGAAGAAGGAACCGAAGCATTCAATACAACCGTGAATGCGAGGACCTTGTTATCTCCCCCGGTCTGTCGAGGGAAGTGTTTGGATTTGAAGAAGTGGAAAATGGTCCGGTGAATCCCGAAGCAATGGGATTGGACAAGTTGGCGTTTGTAGATCAAATCAAGACAAATCAAACCACCAAATCGTTCGGCATCAATTGCGGACACATTGGGAATGAATATAGTCCGCCGAGCAAGCTCATTGCAAAGAACATACTTGGGCTAATCGGCGGTATGGATACTCTATCGGGACCCAAGATAGAGCCGATGATTATCATCTGGGAGCATGAAGTTTGATTTGGATACTTTATTCACTATATGAAGAAAGTTGCAAAGGAGGACAAACTAGGGAAAAGGAAATCAAAGGCCTTACCCTTAGGTTTGATGATTCAAACCCTGCTGAATCACTTGGAGGTTCCTGACATTGAACCAGTTGATATAAATCAGTCCAGATACAAAAAGGAGATTGATTATGCAATCCCTGGACTTGATGATGATGAAGAAATTGCTGAAGAAGATGCTGTGATGATAATGATGATGGAGATGATGGTGATACTGGTGGTGAGCAGGTTCAGCAAACTAAGAAGATTTCCATCAAACCTGCTGCACCAAAGAAAACTGCTGGAAAGAGGAAGAAGAGTGCTGATGTTAGAAAGACTACAGAAGTCCTGAAATCAAAAAGAACAAGAAAGGAAACAAACACGAGGCGCCGAGTCCGCCGAGGGTCAAGTGGAGGTTACCGACCTGCGCCGTAGCCGCAAGAAGAACTGTTGTTGAAATTCTTAGAGAACAACAGAAGGAAGCAAGTAGAAAAAGAAAATTGACTAGAAAAGATGATGATGATGAACCCCTATCCAAGAGGATGAAGGAAGTTGCCAAAAAGAAGAAATATGGCAAGGGGAAAGAGTTGAAAGATTTGGAGGCACGGAGAGGGCCCAAGAAGAAGCATCAGTAGAGGAGGAAGAAGAGGCTGTTGAAGCTGAGCCTCTAACTATCATTCCACCAGTTGTTATCAGTGATTCCTCCAATGAAGAAGTTATCAAGTCCACTGATGCTGAACAGGTTGTTTTTGAGCAATCCGTAGAAGATGTACGACGCCTCGACCCCGAGCTCGCCGTAGCATCCACCGAAGAACCACGGCAAACCACCGAACTCGAACCCGCCGTGGTGGTTGAAGAGGTGATTGGAGACTTGGTTGAAGACCCCGCAAATTTGGCAATAGTTCGGGGGAAGAGCGATCTGCTAACTAACCCGCGATGAGCATGTAAGTCGGGGGAACCAAGTGTGATACGGATGGAAGTAGTAGGTACAAATGCACCATCACGGCAACCCGCCGACTTTCAAACATCCGTAGAAGATACCTTGAATCGCTTGTTGGAACCTTTGGAGGTCAACAAGCTACCGGAGTCGCTCCCGTAAGATCTTTTATGCCATTTGAGAGGCATGTGAAAAGGAGCAAGAAAACGAAGAGTTTGTGGATCCCAAACTTCAACAAATTGCTTTGATTACTTCCAAAGTGGAAGTTTGGGTTCTACAAAAGACAAAAACCAATTTGCTCAACCAATGACGATTTTGAAGAATGGGTTTTTGACAAGTTAGGAGTGGAAAACTTGCTTTGGATCCGATTGATACAACCTTCTTGCCGCAATCAAAATCGATGGATCCGTTTGATGAGCAACGAAGGAGGAGGGTATCAAATTTAGAGATCCAAGAGATGGTTCGATGATTCCTCTTCATCATCGATAGTAGAGGAGATTTTCCCTCGGGACCGGGGAGAACCTAGTGGGACCGCTTTGATAAATGATCCACTCCGCACAACAGATCCACCGAGTGCTTGGAAAGTCCGCGAGGGCCGCGGACCGGAGAAATGGATGAGGTTCTACAAGATCTCACCATGGATGATCTAGAAGCCTTGATAAATGAAGGAATAAATTTGAGTACTGGTAGGCTGGCTGATGAACCATGTACATTTCATGTTGTAGAGCCTACTGCACAACCTGAAGATGTACAGAATGCTGATTTGGATGTGGAAAAGACCACTGACTTCAGTGAACCAAGTGCTAGTTCTGAGGAATCCATTGAATATCAAAGAGGATTTGACTTTGAAGAAATTCTCACCAAAACTGCCATCATCCTGCACAAGATTGGTCATGCTGAAGGTTTCCAAGTGGATAATACCAATATATTCAATCCACAGGAAGTTGAACAGGAGGTACAGGCTGCTGAGTCTCAAACAGCACCTGGACAAAGGTTGGAACAGGAGGTACAGGCTGCTGAGTCTCAAACAGCACCTGGACACAGGTTGGAACAAACTTTGGGTTTGGAGGAAACCCCTGTTGTTATTGAGGCTGCTGTAGTGGAGCCTGCTGGAGCCAATGCCACTGTAGGAAAAGATAGTCGCGACAGCTCGTTAATGAGGATGAGCAAGTTGTTGGACTATAATTACAGTGATGAAGATTCTCAAATTTTTGGAGAAGAAGAAGTTGTTGAAGAACCTGCACAAGATCCTATCCTTGAAGATGTTCTTGGTGCAATGGTTGAGGAAGGACCTCCCCCCGCCGGGGAGAGATTTGAGTAGGGCCATGGTCATCGGCGGACAACGAGGCACAATATAGAGTTGAGGAGCTCTGTCGATGGATCTACCGATAGTAGAATGGCCGGTGGAGTGCCAATTGAAGTTGTCAATGAGTTAAGAACTGTAAGAAATGACATGCAACGAGTTAAGAACTCAATTGGACGAGCAAGAACAGAGATTTGAAGAACGATGAAGATGGTCAATGAAAACGGACAATGCGCTAATACAAATGCTTCAAACTTTGCTTCCACTCAAAATGCTTTGAATGATATGATATATGATGTAAGATATATCAAGCAAGGGAACACACTTTGAAGGACAAGTTTTTGAAAGATCAATTTACATCCATTCATCAAAAACTTGACAAGCTTGCTTGAAGCTGGCCGAGCCTCGCTCGCCGCACAACAACTTTCTTGTACCCGATCCCAAATTTACCGAAAGGATCAACGAGACTGGAAGAGACCCCGCAATCAAGGATTACTTCACTTGATACTAGAACCGGAACTATGGCGGGTCAATTACACGAGTGATAGTATCACGAGAAGCTATTCATGGCCTCATCTCACGTTTTGTTGATGATGTCACTAAGGGGGAAGAGGGCCAATCACCGTGCAGACAAAGGAGGCCGCTAGACTCTTTGCACAAAAGAGATGGACTGATGATACAAATGCCTTTAGGCAACTTTGCACTGCGTAGTGCAACTTACCGATGATCTCCTATCACGGTACAAGAAAGAGTTTTACAACGAAGGAGACCCTATCGTGACATGGGATTTCATGAAGGTCTCAACTCCTTCTTGAGTTTGAAGTTTTGGGAGGCAAGGATTAGAGCTTTAAGAGCATCTACCGAGAGACGAAGGAGTAGCGAGAGGTGAAAAGGTGCGCCAATTACAAAAGCAAAAGATTCACCGAATGAATTTAAGGAGTCGTATATGAAGTTTGGCTTCGGGGTGAATCGAGATCAATCTTGTCCTGCTGAAGCATGGAATTGGTGGAAACAAGTCAATTCTTATATTGACTTTACACTTATTGAGAATGAATGGATGGTTGAAATGATAGAAGAGATCAGAGCCTATCAAGAGCAAGCTGAGAAGGCTAGACAAGAAAGAGAAAAGAGACAATAGATCAGCTACCTTTCATTGTTTATCTTTGCTGTATCTAGTTGTAATAACGTGAACAAATGTTTATAATGAGAATTGACTAAATTTGTTCTGTTTGTGTTTTTATCTTTTGCTTTCTTGATTAGGTGAGGGTAGTGGCATCATCACCAAAAAGGGGGAAATTGTTGGACTTATTTCTTAGTTTTGATGATGAGTGCCATACTAGTCGTTATAGTGCAAAGGCAAAAAGATGTCTAGATAAAATGTATAGGTTTATTAGAGTTTGATTCATAAATAGGTTTGATCAAACAAGCATCGTAAATGGCTGCCGATTGTTTATCGACAGACCGATCTAGGTCGATAGGGTAGATAGGTCGGTAGGCGGTCTAGAACCCGCCGAAGACCGAAGACGAAGGTGAGGGTTCAAACTCGATTAATGAAGGCTAAGGGATCAAACTTAGTATTTAATGTCAAGGATATGGAATCGAATTTAGGCAAGTCTCGTGATGACCTAAACGATTACATATACCTTGTGTAGAAAGGTCTAAGTTCCACAAGTTAGATGATGCTTGGAACTTGGTTATACTTTAAATGATGTAATCTAACTTCACAAACAAAAGTTGGATAAAAAGATTCAATTTGCATTATATTTTACGGACAAAAATATGATGTTCGGCGGAGATCGATTGGTTTTACGACGGACCGATGAACCTGCGATATTTACCTCGATCAATTCAAGATTATTGAGAAGTTACATGGATAAGAACGACCAACTACCTCGACTTATCAAGCAAATCAAAGGCTGAGATTAAAAAGACGTTGGGATGATCCATATTTTTATCCATTGGATACAAGTCAAAGGGGTGGACAGACTGCACTGTCAAAAAGTAATCCTGACAGTGTCAGTCCTATGAATAGTGACGGGAATGCGGTGCGGATGGGACAAATACAAGGAACGGTCACATTTGAATTTCAAATTCAAGTCACATGCATTCCTACCTATAAATAGAGGACTTTCAACTCAAGAAAAAGATGATGAATTTTGGGGATAAACTTTAAGTGATAACACTGAGCTGAAAAACACCCTGCTGAACTTACTGAGCTTAAAGCTGCTGATCTAGCTATTTTCTTCAAGTGCATTCTGTGTTCAAGCTGCATCAAGCATACACACTTGAAGACTGCAAGCTGCTGATTATATCATCCTAATCAAGCTGCTGCAACTGAATCATTTATTTGATTCATTCTTTATTTTATAAAGAATCTGCGAAGACAATGAAGCATCCGTTAGGTGTGAAAGACTCGTTGGTTTGTGGTGGAGCCTGGTGAAGAGGCAATTCTACCCTTCAAGGACCGGTGGAAGACTCGGGAGCAAGAATCCTACTGTTCTTAGTTTTCGGTTGTGAAGCCATAGTCATTGGTGAAGGACAAGCAACCTAGGATTCTTTGTAACGATAACTCAAAGATTACTAGTGAATTTCCTCCAACATCACGGGAGAAGAGTGGACGTACGGGATTACATCACCTGGAACCACTATAAAAATCTCTCTACTTACTTACCGCATTTATTTTCTTCGCACTTAGTCATTATTCATATCAACCTTCTGAATCTAGCAACTGAAATCACACACATACACTACTGAGTATCTAATACTTAGTAACATATTTAACAACAAGTAACAAGGCTTAATTTTGATATTATTCCGCTGCACAAATTCAGCAAAGCGAACCGTCGGTAGACTACGTTTATCGAGGCTACGAGGTCTCGACGGACTGCGAAGTATCGGCCGCTCGAAGTTGCGAAATTTGTTAACTCCAAAGTTTTAATTGTTAAGTTTATTCACCCCCCCCCCCCTCTAAACTTAACTAAAGCCTTTTCAAGGGACCAACAGCCACAGAGGCACATAATAGAAAAACAACATCCCTAGTGCGTACAAATAAAAGCCAAGACACGAAGGAAAGTAGTAGCATGCCTTATGGCTTACAAAACCCATCAAAATGAATTAGTAGCGTCTCAAAACCGACAGTAGCATCAAAAGTAGGATAAACGTATCAAATAGGCTAGACAGCTTCTAATCAACCCTAACACCGGGCACAGACTACAAAAGGAACAACATATATAACAAATAAAAGCATGTATGTCCGGGTGCATGATTATCAGCAGCAGTGGGAATAGCACATACTCAAAAAACCCTAGATCATCTTTTATTCTAACAGTCTTATTATGGCGGGGTTGCCTCCCCTCAAGCGCCTTTGTTTTACGTCGTTGGCTCGACCGGGTGACTCTAAACGGACTCAAACCACAAACGACTCAAAGCAACAATTCAAGCATTTCAATTCAGACAAGTAGTATCAAAAATCATCAACCAAAATCCAAGCTCAAGAAGACCAATAGCTTACGAAAAGAGAACAATGCGAGAACCATAGAAATCAAATTTTCTAGAAACTTACCTCTCGCGGCTCTCGATGCTACCTCCTCCCAACCGGAGAATCTTCTTTTGTTTGCCTTCTGATCCATCTTCTTTTTAAAATCCGCATCAGGCGGATGTGGTCTCTTTCTCACACCTCTTTGAGCCATATGCACCGGTGGTGGTAAAAACTCGATCTCATAGAACTTATCATCACAAGGTGGACGAGTGAAGTAATCCGGGACGGACGTATCAGGGACCACTAGGCCATCCGGTGACTTTTCCTCACTTTCATGCTACTTTCATGCCACAAACCCGTTTCTCATCCCAAAAACATCGCCTTCCGGGTCCTCGAGTCACCGAAGTCCTGCAATAACATATACGAACAAACACCACGCGTAATTCCGCAAGACAAAAGTGCTCGGAAAAGAGATAAATATCGTTAAAAAGGCGGAGTTTACTATCAATATGACAATTTAACTCCCCGTGTGTATGACTCTCGATATTACTCTCGAAACGGTCTATATCTATCCAAAACATGCCAATAAAGTGATAAACGGGGGTAAAACTGCGCACTAAAGTACAGTAAAGTTGACTCCCCTCAGACACACACTAAGTTATATGGCTATATAAGATACGACTTAGGGTTTTCAGCAGTGTATTACTTACAAGCACGAAGCAAGTAATAAGATGAGAATAAATCTGTCATTTATTAATTCTAAAAACAATTACATAAATTGTCTTTCGGGTGCTACATCCAACAAAACCGTGCTGCCAAAAACCTTTAGCACTGAGTAGTCAGCAGACTTGCCTGACCACATCTCAAATGGTGTTTTGAGATTGATCCCTGTGTGAGAACTCCTTAATTAAGTAGCATACTTTATTTACGGCCTCTGTCCAAATTCCTTTGATAAACCAGCATTAGAGAGCACACATCTTGCCCTCTCCAGAAGGGTTTGATTCATCCTCTCAGCTACACCATTCTGCTGAGGTGTATTCATGACTGTTTGATGTCTGGTAATAACCTCATCCATACAGAATGTATCAAACTCAGACCAGCAGAATTTCAAACCGTTATCTGTTCGAATCCTCTTGATTTTATTGCTTGTTTGATTTTCCACTAGAGTCTTCCACTGCTTGAGCCTATTGAATGCCTCACTTTTGTATTTCATCATCACCACCCAAGTCATCCTTGAATAGTCATCTATTAATGACACAAAATATCTGTGACCACCTAATGATTCCACCTGAAAAGGACCCTAGCAATCAGAATTGATATAATCAAGTGATCCATTTGTACTATGTTTCCCTGCTTAAACTTGATCCTATGTAGATTCCCATACACACAGTGCTCACTAAAGTCTAGAGCCTTGACTTATATCCTCCGAGAAAACCTATTGAAGAAAGGACATGCATTCCTCTTTCACCCATGTGCCCAAGTGTCATATGCCACAACTGAGTCTGCTGTGACTGATGAACTGCTGAGGATGCCACATCAGTAGAGCCTTGTAATATGTACAAGGTTCCTCTCTTGATACCTTTGAGGACCATAGCTGAATCTTTGTAGACATTCATCCGTCAACCTTCCCGTTGAAATTGATGATATGTGATTTTAATATGATCACTAAATCCTACAGCAAGCGCACGGCTTATCAAGTAGTACTTTGAATGTCGACCCCACAAGGACTTGTAATCAATCACCAAACAATTCCTAATTTTTATTAGCTCTCAAATTCTTGGAGGTTTTTATCTAAAAGTCCAAATATATAAGGAAAATAAAGAAAATATAATTGTGAGCTAAGAACTTCAAGATTTAGATAATAACTTAATTTAAAAGCATTTCTAGGATTTCGGAGTCACCACGGAAATGCTATATGACTTACCAACAATATTTCCTCAAGATATGAATTTTACACTTATAAAAGGCACTTATCAAATTTTATCACAAAAATATTATTTTGAATTATTTTCGTGATCATACCTAAATTTACACTACACCCGGTTTCCCACGATAAATAATAAATTTAGATCCTTTAATGAACCGTAGTTTCATGCCATCAAGGGTTTTACCAAATTTTCATTCCAATAAAACCCTAGATTCAATTCTTGTTTCCATAAGTATCAATTAAGTAGTACTTTTTTGGTCACTAATTAATCGAATAATTCATCTACGTAGAATTGCGATTATTCACCCTCTCAAGCTATTAATTACGACAATCAAAAAAGAATAGCACACAAGAATAAATTTATAAGCATCAAATACCTAAAACAAGGGACATGATGAGTTTTTACATTATATATTCATATCCGGGTTTCTCCTAATCCTAGAAAATGATATCTACTCACGTTCCATTTCAAAATTCCAAGATTTAATCACAAAACTCAACTTTGACAAGTGATGACGCTCAAAATGATACACATTACAGGATCAACATTTCACCCAGTCTAAGCTAAAAGTAAAAGTTTTCGACCATTTATATGAGCCATTTGAGTCGAATGTCATAAGTTGGGTTCATGAGTTGCGTAATTTTCATTCAACATTTATTTTCCCCAATTCGATATTATTTCATGCATTATTGGACTATTTTCAGGTTACAAAGATTGGGCCAAGTGTTAGAGATCGATTATGGGCAAAAAGACAAAAATTCCCTAGAAGCCGCGTGAAGCACCACCGCAGCCGTAGGATCTAGCACCTTTGAAAGCCGCATTTTTTTGGACGAGGGGAAGGTCTAGGTGTCATTAAGTCAGTTTATAGTACTATAAACAAGTGGCACCATCCACGAATTTCAATGTACAATTTTCCACAAAACAAATACATTAAATAAAAGTTATTTTGTTATTTTTCTCTATGAGTTCTAGCCACGGGTCCGACGGAATTGCCACCTAGGGAGAGATCTGAGGAGGATCTACACTCATCTTTGAGGGTATTATTTTCTGGCTTTCTAGATGTAGATTTGTCGTTATTTTCCTTGTGATTAGTATGGTTTAATTGTTTATATTAGTTCTTCTATGCAGTAGTTAGTTTATTTTACCCCGTGAATGTTTAGATCTGATCATTGGTGAAGAAATCATGAATGAAAGGTTGCATTCTTTGGAGCCTGTGACGGTCTTTATTGCGGCTTCGAATACCTAGTAAACTCTAATTCATGATAATCGGCACCAGCTACGTATGATCGGCAGATTTAATTTACATGTTGTTACCCTGATCAACTATATGCATGTCTTCGTAAATTAACATGAAGGACTTGCAAGGTGATGTGTTAGTTTGGATGATGTCTTGATCGATCCTTAATAATGTGCTAGTCAATCCACGATAGCTGCTTAGGAAGGTCCTCGGTCTTGAACCGGTTAGTCCTAGTTCTTATTGCTTGTGAATTAATACAACCAACGAAGGAGGTTAATTGCATATAGGCACCTATTGTCTTTTCAATGGAAGTAGCGTAACATTAGGGATTAGCACCCGTAGCTGTTAAAGATCTAAAATTTACCAACGGGGATGATTGATGCATGATGTGGGGGGATAACTAATCACCCATAGTTAGAACTAATCTTAATAAAATGCATAAGGATATACTTGTATTTCATCTTGTGTGTTTATTGGCACCACCACTTTTACTTCTATGTTCTATAGTTGGTAGTAGACCGTAGCTGTGACACTCGATCAAGATTAATCTGGGTTTTTACGAGTCTATGGGATTCAACCTTGACTTACCAGTACTCTGCTATAATAGACATAGTCCTATTGCTAGTAGAAGCCCGTAGGACATTGCGTGCGTGATCAAGATTTTTTGTGCCGTTCTCGGGGACTCGTGTCAAAAAAAATTTTGATTTTGTTTTAGAGTCTGTTAATTATCTGAGTCGTATAGTGTCCATTCAGATTGATTCTAGGAAATTTTGGTAGGGAAGCCACGAGATTCACTCTTGCAGCCGCGCGAACCGGAGTGTTGGTCCCTTGAAAAGGCTTTGGTTAAGTTTAGAGGGGGGGTGAATAACCTTAACCCTTAAAACTTTTGGAGTTAACAAACTCAGCAAGTTCAGTAGCCTGGTGGCTGCTCTGTAGTCTGCTGACCACTCAGTAGTCTACTGAGAGGTGATTTTACAGAATTTGTTGCAGCGGAATATATTCAAGTTAAGCCTTATTACTTGTTGTTAAAAATGATACCAAGTATTAGATACTCAGTAGTGTATGTGTGTGATTCAGTTGCTAGTTCAGTAGGTTGATGTGCTAAATATACTAAATGCAAAATGTAAATGCAGAAAGTAAGTAGGCAAGTTTTATAGTGGTTCCAAGTGGTGTAATCCTGTCAGTCCACTCTTCTCCTGTGATGTTGGAGGTAATTCACTAGAGATCCCTGAGGTAGCAGTTACAAAAATCCCTAAGTTGTTTATCCTTCACCAATAACTATGGCTTCACAAACTAAACACTTGGAACAGGTAGGATTGCTGCTCCAAAGTCTTCCACTGGTCCTTGAAGGGTAGGATTGCCTCTTCACTAGCTCCACCACAAACAACAGTCCTTGACACCCTAGGATGCTTCACTCTCTTCAGCAGGTTTCTTGTAAAAGAATGTTTGAATCAAGTAAGTGATTCAGCTTTCAGCAGCTTGATCAGGATGATATGATCATCAGCTTGGATTCTTCAAGTGTGTAAATTTGATGTATCTTGATGACAGATTACACTTGAAGAAGTTTACTGGATCAGTAGCTTTAAGTTCAGTAGGGTCAGCAGGGTGACTTCTTGATAAGAATCTGAAGCTCAAGATTATCTGTTGTTTTCCTCTCAAAAATCATCACTTGTTTCTATATCAGGGGTCATCTATTTATAGGTGAGAATCCATGTGACTTATGTTTGAAATTCAAAACATAGCCATTTTAGATTTGTCCTATCTTGACTTGCTTTCTGTCCCTGTACATAGTACTGACACTGTCAGTTTACTTTTAGACAGTTTTCAGACTGTTCACCCTTTGACTTGTATCCATTGGATAAACCTCTGATTCTTTCCAACGTCCCTTTAATCTTAGCCATTGATTTGTTGACAAAATCAAGAGTTGTTATCTATCCTTTTCCTTATAAACTTCCAATGTAACCTTTGATTAAATCGAAATATATGTTCAGCCGGTTCCTGTGTATGTAAGTCTGCTGAAATACATATCAATCAGCTGATCCAAAGTTTTTGTGTTTATAGAACACTGCAGCTGACTTCTCTTATATCTAAATTTTTATTATGAAGTTAGATTACACCATTTTGAATATAACTAAGTTCCAATCACCACTTAACTTCTGGAACTTAGGCGTTGTACACAAGGTATATGTTATCAGTTTAGGTCATCACAGACTTCCCTAAATTCTGATTCCATATCCTTGACTTTAAATACTAAGTTTGATCCCTTAGCCTTCAATAACTGAGTTTGAGCCCTCAGCATTCAGTCTTCAGCAGGTTCCTAAACTAGTCTACTGACTCAGGTACCCTACTGATCAAGACAGGTCTGCTGATGAAAGTCAGCTGACCTTTTACAGTGCTTGTTTGATCAAACCTATACAAAGATCAAACTCTAATAAGCCTATACATTTGATCTAGACAACTTTTTTCCTTCTCTATATAACAGCTAGTCTGGCACTCATCACTAAAACTTAAAAAATAAGTCCAACAATTTCCCCCTTTTTGGTGATGATGCCAATACCCTCCTTATAGCAAAGCAAAAAGAGTAAAAACAAAAAGAGAACAAATTCAGTCATTTCTCATTATAATCAGTTGTTCAAAAGATATTACAGTCTAGATTCAGCAAAAATAAAAAGCATGTGTAAGTATGCTGAGCTAGTGCCTCATTTCTCTTTCTTGTCTCTTTTTCTCTTGCTGCTCATGATATTCCCTTATATCCCTAACCATATCTCTCATCCATTGATTTTCAATAAGGGAAAAATCAATATGGGGATTCACTTCCTTCCACCATTTCCATGCCTCAGGTAGAGTAAGGTTGAATTTGTGTACTCTAAAACCTAAACGCATGTATAACTGTTTGAACTCATCCAGTGAATCTCTGGCTGATGTAGTTGGTAGACTCCTTCCACCTCTACCACCTCTTCTACCTCTGTGTCAAGATCTTAGGGCTTTAACTCTTGCTTCCCAAAACATAAGTCCCAAAAAGGAATTTAGTCCCTCATGGAAGCCCTTGTCATGGTAAGGTCTTCTCTTGTTATAGTAAAGCTTCTTGTATTCCTTGAAAAGATCATCAATCAGTGGAAGTTTGCCAGGTGCTGGTTCTCTGAAAGCATTGGTGTCAGCCTCTCATTTCTTTTGTGTAAAATTCCCGGCAGCCTCTTTTGCAACAGCTGTCTGGCTCTCTTCCCCCTAATTGACATCATCAACAAAACGGGACATCAAGCCATGAACACTTTCCTGTGTGATCACCAAGTTGTTCAGTTGACCCTCCATGAGTTCAGTTCTAGTGTCAACTGCAATGATCCTTTCTTGCATTGTCTGCTCCAGTAGATTGATCCTCTCAGTAAACTTAGGATCCAATCCAGCAGGGTGAAGTGTTCCAGTAGGTTCAGCCACAGCAGGCTTGGGTGCCTCAGCAAGTTTGTCAAGTTTCTGGTGAATGGATGTAAACTGTTCTTTCAAGAACTTATCCTTTAGTGTATTGCCCTGTTTTATTCCATTTACATCTTGGGCAAGGTTAGCAAGAGCATATTGAGTGGAAGTAATGTTGGAAGCAACAGTTTCAGTAGTTCTTCCTCTATTCTCCACCAAGTTCATTAAATCTTCAAATCTTTGCTCTTGCCTGTCCAGTTGAGTTCTTAATCTTGTAATGTCATTTCTGACTGCCCTCAACTCATCCAACACCTGTGCTGGTACCCCACCAGCAATTCCTCCAGCCATATGTCCAGCAGATTCATCAGTAGGCTCTTCCACATTGTATTGTGCCCTCTGTCTGCTGATAACCATGGCCCAACTCCTATCCCTTCCAGTAGGGTTAGGACCTTGGAACTCCTACAGGATTGGATCTGGGGTAGGTTCCTCAAAGATTTGTTGAAATAGTGTCCTAAACCCAATCGGGTAGGACCGGATCCGACCGGGTCGGATCATTTATACTATTTCTTTATGTTTGTACATATATTAAATGGCTTTTATGTTGTCATATATCTGTTCTTCTATAGAACCAATTATGAATTGTTATATGATAACGTCCTTAGTATTAAACTGTGATAGAGAAACCATGATAGGCGATTATGGTTGATGAGATCTCTAATCACTTTAATAAGTTTGATACTTAAATGTCTCTAGGCCGATGTACTATTAAACGGGGCATTGATAGTATGAACAAGCTAGCACGTATTAGATGTCTTCGTCTTTAAAGGCGGGGATAGATCTCGTCTATCGAAGTGTAGAGACACTTGGACCGTACGTGGACGTGTATTAGAGAATGCGTACGTTAGATCGACCCACTTACACGGATAAGTGTCACACTATGTGGCGGTTGTGTAATTATCCTTAGGACCGGAGTCTTCATGGCATCACGGTGTGGATTGTCATGCTTTGACACTATTGAGGTTTCCCTACAGCCACGGGGCGATCATGCGGTAGTGATTGGGTATGATACTGAAGCATGCGGAGTATACATGATTGGTCGTCCGGGAATCGCGTATCCTATGATTGGGATCGAATATCCGAAATGGCCTTCTTATAAGGAATGTCTTACTCTCGTGAATCTTTGCAAAGTGGGAGTAAATGAGTTACTTCGAGAGAGCATGATATCCAGATTATAAGATACGGTTGTTGATGTTTTGACACTCGACCGACGACCGTATGGATATTATTACGGCGATAGGATTGTAAGTTACACGGTAACTGTTTCACATGAAAGGTAGTAGTCATTGCATTTGACTCTTCCGATGATTGGGGGTCACGGTGTGTTGCTAGACGCTATCCCGTGATCGTTAGGCATGAAGGGCATTTTCGTAATTTGCACTTTATGTCTACGGCCAACATATTCGGAAGCCTCTCGGGTCACACACATATGAACATCTAGTCGGATTAAAATGTGGTTATAGATGATAACCAAATAAGGAAAGTTTATCTCAAGACTATAAAGGTTATAGTGGTAAATTAATATGGTGGTATTTATTTATTATGAATAAATTAAATACAAGATATTAATAATATTATATTAATTAAAGAATATTCCGGAAGCCAATTTGTTGGTCAAAGGGGCGCCACATTTAATGTGTATAAGATACACTTGAATTGTGCAATTTAATTAATGATATTACCTATTATTAATATTGGATATTAATAAAATAAAATAATATAGATATACTATGAATACATGCGTGTGTGAGTGCATTAAATGCAAATTGGTGATTTGCATCATGCGCACCAATGTGTGTACATATGATATTATTAGATTTTTATACGTGTAATATATATGTGATATATACACATGTGTAAATTGATTTATGGTAATATAATAAAAGATAAATATTGTCAATATAAGATATTGACAATATCTTGGAAATATTCAATATGAGATATTGATAGTATCCTAGATTTATTTGATATAAGATATTATAATAAATGAGATAAATCAATCAATTATATTTTCCTTATTTTATTGGAAAAAGGTTTTCTTCTCCTCCACACTCCATTGGGGCGCCACTTCTACTATAAATAAGAGGTGGGTGTCAAGCTCTTTTGTACATCACAATTGCAAGAGCTCATAGTTCTTGTGTAAAATAGAGAGCATCTTTTGGAGAGTTGGAGAGAGGGGAAAAGGGCCGGTCTAGCAACCGGAGTTTTCCAATAGCAATCCATGATGGGATTCCGGCGGGCTGTTCGTGTGGACTGGCGGTAGAGGCCGAACACTTGGGCGGCTCTATGCATAACTACTCTCCTTAGACGGTCAAAGCGTCGATCTTTTAGATCAACCAAGGTAACCACCGTCTACTAACTCGTTTGTTTATTGCTTAAACGAAGTCGATCCTGGTTAAAAGGAAATAAAATTTTAAATTCCGCTGCGTTCCCGCGTAGATTTCCTAACAAGATTGGTACAAATGCCTATTGTGGTTCAGCAGCAATAGGTTCTTTCTCAGGCATTTGAAACTTCTCATCACTGAAGTCATAGTCCAGCAGCTGTTCATCCTCATCAATAATAGTAGTCTGCAGACCATTCTTTCCTTCAGTGACCTTTCCTCCAGTAGGCTCTACTACAGCAGCCTGTTCTTCAACAATAGCAGGGGTTTCCTCCAAACCCATTGTCAGTTCCAACCTTTGTCCAGGTGCTGTTTGGTCCTCAGCAGCTGTACCACCAGTTCCGACCTTTGTTCAGGTGCTGCTTGAGCCTCAGCAGCCTTGAACCTCCTCAAAACGTAATAGAGATTCTTCAAAACCCATCACCATGTCCAACCTCTATCCAATCACTGTTTGTTCCTCAGTGATTCGGACTCTCTCTTCCACACAAATGAAAGGAAAAGTAGCCATGTTTTCCTCTAGGAATCCTCCAGCATCAGCAATCTTTTGTAGATCTTCAGCAGATTTAGATATAGTGCCCTGAGTATCAATCCACTCTTGATATTGAACTGAATCTTCGAACTGATATCAGGCTCACTATGTTCAATAACATTCTCTTCATCCAAATCTTCAGTCTGCTGATCCTCAGGATTCATATCAGCCTCCACAACCTTGAATGCACCAGATATGCCAACCATCATGTTACCTCCAAGGTTTATACCATCGTTGATTAGAGCCTCCAAATCATCTATGGTGAGATCTTCCAGATCCTCATCCATTTGACTAGTCTGCTGGCCCTCAGCAGACTTGCCAGCATCAATGAACTGTTCTACACTTGGTTCATTTATCATAGCAGTTCCACTAGCTTCTCCTTGATGTGGAGGATGATCATCATCATAATCAGATGATGATGAATCATCACTATTTGGTCCATCCCTAGGAGTCTTGAACATAATACCTCCTTCTTTCTTTTGTTCATCAATGAGTTCCATCAATCTCATTTCTAATAGAGAGGTATCAACCAAGTCTAGCAAATTATCCACTCCTAAATTTTCAAAGGCACTCTCCTCAAAGTCTGTCATTGGCTCAGTAGCTGATTTTTGTCTCTTGTAAAATCCAAACTTCCATTGAAAGTAATCAGCAACCAGCAGGAGTTTAGGATCAACATATCCTTCTTTTCTTTTCTTTTCCTTCCTTTCAAATGGCATAGATGGCTTTCTGGGAGCTGTCTGTTCACTTTGTTGGCCTCCAAAGGTCTCAACAAGCATATTCAGAGTTTCCTCAACATATGCTTCTAGGTCAGTAGGTTCTTCTGGTTGAATATTTGTACCTACCACCTCCATCTATTCCACATGTGGTTCCCCCTGACTTACATGCTCATCAGCAGGGTTAGCAACAGGTTGCTCTTCCCCATGAACTATTGCAGAATTGCAGGGTCTTGTAATGTTGTATCAATATCCACAGTAGATGCGGATTCAGTGGTCTGCTGTGGGTCTTCAGGAAGTTGCTCAACAACAACTTTTGCAACTTCAGTAGGCTCAGCAGGTTGCTCAACAACAACCTCTCCAGTTCTAGTAAGCTTAACAATTTTTAAAGGCTCAGCTTCAATAGCCTCTTCTTCTTCCCTTTGAGCCTCTAGAATCCTCAACTGTTTCCCTTTTCCATGTTTCTTTTTCTGTTCAATTTCCTTCATTCTCTTGGAAAGTTGCTCAGATTCAACTTCAGTAGCTTTCCTCTTTCTACTGTCTTCCTTTTGTAGTTCTCTCAAAATTTCAGCAGGGTCAGTAACTTCAATTTCAACTGGACCCTCAGTAGACTCAGCAGTCTCTGCTGTCTGCTTCCTTGTTTTACTAGGCTTTAGCATCTCTGTGATTTTTCTGGTGTCAGCAGCCTTCATTTTCTCAGCAACTTTCTTGGGTGCAGCAGATTCATTAACTTGCTTAACCTGCTCACCACCAGCATTACCATCTCCATCATTATCACTCTCAGTTGCTTCAGTATCCACATCTTCATCATCATCCAAACCAGGGATGGGATAACTGATCTCCTTCTTATATCTGGACTTGTTTATTTTCTCAGGTGCAACATCAGCAATCCTCAAATGATTCAGCAGGGCCTGAACCATAAAAAACCCAAAGGTAAAGTCTTGGATTTCCTTGTCCCTTCTCTTTCCTCAGTTATCACTTTCTTCATATATTGGACTAAGAATCCATCCCAATCAAACTTCATGCTTTTGCCGATGATGATTAACAATTCAATCTTGGGTCCTGATAAAGTATCAAGGCTTCCACTGAGTCCCAAGATATTCTTTGCTATTATCTTACTCAACAGGTTGTACTCCATTCCTATATACTTCACATTGATGCCCAGAGATGATTTAATAGCATCATTGGTCTTTATTCTATCAAAAAAAATCCAATTTTGACAGTCCCATTTCTTCAGGATTAGTTGGAGCATCGTTTACAGGTGCAAAACCAAAAGCTTCCCTCAGTAGGTTTGAGGAAACTTCAATCTCCTGTCCATTCATTGTTGTAGTAAATGCCTCTCTACCTTCTCTTATCACAATGTTTCTCTAGAAATTAACAACATTCGTGTAAGATATTCTTTCCAGTCTTAGATTGAGGACATCTTCCAATCCTTCGTATCTTCTGATTCTTTTACCAATATTGATAGCCAAATCAGTTTTGTTAGCATCTACAACAAAACCTCTGACACTTTGGCTTGTTCCAATGTGAATATCATCCTTGTCTGCCATTATTGATGAATAAGATGAGAAGATAGCTTTCAAATCTGTGTTCACATGGTATATTTGTAGAGAAAATCAATCTGAAAGTTGTAAGTATCCTCTGTGTATATGCCTGTGTATATATCAGAGAGTAGTGGTTAGAAACTGTCAGATAATGCACTGTACACGTACTGTAGCATTAACCATGATTAAATTTGAGTTAATGAGATCTTACCACGTGTCCCATAACTGATCCATAAAGAATGGTAACCGTTCGATCGTGTAACTGCGGTTATAAAGATAGGATAAATATCCTGATATTTTGCTTTTTGACTTTTGTTAAAGTTTGACTGTGTAACGTATGTCTCAGCAGGATTTACCATCAGTAGACTTGGCTCAGCAGCCTGCTGACATAATGTCTCAGCAGCCTGCTGACAAGGTTACTCTGCTGATCTTCAATTCTTCTTGCTTTGTCCAATTGATAATACATAATGAAGTTTAATACCAATGACTGATCTGTCAAGTGAGCTCACCCAACAGGACAAAGATCAATCCCCTTGGCAACTTCATTTGCTCAATTGTCCAAACATAAATAAGTACATGGAATTGTTGATACCAATGACTAATCTGCTAAGTGAGCTCACCCAACATAGCAAAGACTAATCCCCTTGGTGAATTCCGGTACATTGCTGATCGTAGGTGTATCAGTCAACTTTTATAATTCCAAGTTCAAGTCCTTAACTTAGCAAATCTTTCACTATCCAATGGTTTTGTGAAAATATCGCAAGTTGATCTTCAGTAGGGATGTAAAGAACCACCACATCTTTCTTTTCAACATGATCTCTTATAAAATGATGTCTCACATCAATATGCTTGGTTCTTGACTGCAAGACAGGATTTTCCGTGATTGCAATTGCACTTGTGTTGTCACACATTATAGCACAAACACCTATAGAGTCTGTACACCTATAGCCGGGCCAGAGTAAGAAACCTTTAACTCATTTATCCTTTCCAAAACATCAACACATTCTGGATCAGTGATTTGCTGATTTTCAGTAGGTTCTGAAGATTCATCTTTCATTCCAGTAAAATTAGGTTCATCAAATACAACATGTATTGTTTCTTCATGCTTTAGTGTCCTTTTATGCAGTGGCTTGAATGCCTTGCTGGCAGAAGAGTATACCAAGAAAATTCCTTCATCTGATTTTGGTTGGAATGTCTTCAATTGCTCCTTATGATTTAATATAAAACATTTAGGTGTTTTTGGAACCAAACTAAACCCTAATTGGGAAGGGGAACCCCAATAGGGGATTTGTGTACCTTAATATCGTGCACATTTGTGGAAAAAATGGGAGAAAATCGTGAACCAAAATCGTGAAAATTGCACTTCAGTGGTATTTCCACAAATACACCTCAGAAATGGTGGCAGCCTGAAAAAAATCCCCTCCAAGAATGACCCCAGTGGACCCAGGGGTCGAGAGTAGGGTATTACAATATTGATGGGCCAAAGCCCACATTGGTCTTTCAGTTGTTGCGATTGTTTCCTACATCGGCAATTGCAATTGCCTTAGCTAACTTATTAAATTATAAAATAATTTTAGGCCTTTTAATTTATGATGTACCAAAATTAAGATAAACTCTCAATTGCCTGAACTCTATTTGCTATTGTCTTTCGGTTTCAGAAGAGTTGTATATTTTGCATTCCTACTCTATAGTAATATTTTCACTTTCACCTGTACGTGGACTAGTCGGCACATTGTCAGAAACCACGTAAATTTGGCGTTTATCTATTTTTCCTTCCGTTGGTTATTTTGCATTACAGCCGTTAATGGCTATCGGTCGGTTTGTTATTCCTAACAAATGAGATTTTGAAAAATTAACGACTATGAGGGTAACTATGTATTATTTTGAGAAGTTCGACAGAAACGTCAACTTCGGGATGTGGTTGTTAAAGATGTAGGCCATGCTGATTCAGAAGGGCTTCGATATTGCTCTGCTTAGGAAGGAGAAAAAGCCCGAGAAGATGTCAGATAAGGATTTTGCTGGTCTCGACAAGAAGGTCATGTCATGTATCATCTTAAATATTTCTGATGAAGTGTTAAAGAGAGGTAGCTACTGTGGTTACTGCTAAAGATTTGTGGGATAAATTAATGTCTTTATATTTGATGAAAATTGTGGATAATAGGCTTTATTTAAAACAATGTTTGTATATGCTTCGTATGCCTGAAGGGTCGTCGATATTATCCCATTTAGATAAATTTGATTCCCTGCTTATGGATTTGAGAAATATAAATATGAAAATTGATTATGAGGATCAAGCTATGTTGTTATTGTGTTCACTTCCCAGACGTTTAAACATTTCAAAGAAACAATGTTTTATAGTAAGGATACTATTTCTTACAAAGAAATCAAGTCGATTCTATAATCGAAAGATCAGACGGATTAAGATATAACTGGGAGAGTAGTAGTGACGCATGTAGTTTTGAAGTTCGGGAAGATTGGATAAGAGGGATGTAGACACTCAAAAATCCAAATCGAGATCCAAGTCAAGACATATGAATTTGGTCTGCAATTATTGTAAAAAGAAAGGGCACATCAAATCGGAATGCTTTAAGCTCCAAAACAAAGAAAAGAAACAAAATAGACAACACGGTAACAAAGATTCAGGTCAAGCTAGTGTTGTTGAAGATGACAGTGATGAAGTTATTTTGTATGCTAATGATAAATTAAAGTCTATGATGAATAGATCTTGGATTCTGGTTGTACGTATCATATGTGTCCTAATAGGGGCTGGTATTCCCTGTATGATTCTGTTCAAGGTGGATTTGTTTTGTTGGGCAACGGCCCAGTCTGCAAGGTTTCTGGTATTGGTACGGTATGAATAAAGACTCGTGATGGTGTTATCATAACATTTACGCAAGTCAGACATGTTCCAGATTTCATGAAAAATCTCATATGTTTGGGCGCACTTGAGACTCTTAGATATAGGTACTGTTGGAAGTAGCGCCTAGAAGACAATATATGTAATTGTTTTTAGAATTAATAAATGACAGATTTATTCTCATCTTATTACTTGCTTCGTGCTTGTAAGTAATACACTACTGAAAACCCTAAGTCGTATCATATGTAGCCATATAACTTAGTGTGTGTCACACATGAGGATTAAGTTTATGATGATCACTTGAAATGTTAGTCCGTGGTGAAGTTAATCAAAGTATGGGGTCTGTTGATTAAACCACCATTAATGCGCCCAGAACACTTTATGGTGTGACCGTCTTATCCGGACCGTCAACATTGGTTGTCTAAGTGGGGCATTTATATATGATGAGAGTCATATAGGACTGGACCGATTGAATCTGAGTTTCTCATATAATTCCGTGATTGAGAAATCTTTTTAAATCACAAGATGATCATATATAGATTAACCTTAATCCTGAAGTGATTACAGACTCCTACTTGGTTTGATGTGTTCGTTAAGGATCGCTAAGAGGCGCGGTCCGAATCACTTTCACATTGGCACTATTCTAGAATGAGTGAGAAGTGTCTGTCTCATGGATATGGAATCCATTCCTTCCTGCGGGAAAAGTAGAAAGACAATCCCCTTTTTTGTTAATCCTAGAAACTGATCAATCCCGGGAGTTCTTATTGGTTATGAACTAATTGATCACAAGTGGGTTTTTGGTAAATAAGGATAAGATGTAGTGAAGAAGGTCTATGGAGGGTTAGTTTATATGAAATGATTATATCAATGGACACTTATCGACTCGACTTGACATTTTGAGAATAAGTTATATCTATAATCGATAGAGTTCAGTTTCAGATTTATGGTGGCGTAATTCCGGAATTAATGAGTTGAGTAGAAATATTCTGTTCTGTTGGTCCCTTGGAAAGGCTAACACAAGTTTAGAGGGGGGGGTGAATAAACTTGTCCCTAAAAAGTAGATTTAAAACAAATTATGATTCAGTTAAAAACTTGTGTGGAGTTAAGCTGACAAAGCTGAGATTAAGTCAAACTGACTTAAGCGGAAACTGAGTCAACCGGCAGCGGATATGATTTTAGCCTTTTTCTTGATCTTGTTATTCTATTATGAAAACTGAGTGTTGTGAACTGAATTCTGGTGAATGTCAGTTGTGATAGTGAGGAGTATAACAATCAAGTATCACAATGCTGTAAGTAAATGCAGAATAAATAAATAAATGCGTAAAGTAAGTAAGGCGGAAATTATAGAGATTCCAGGTGGTGTAATCCTGACAGTCCTCTCTTCCCCTGTGGTGCGGAGGAAAATTCCACTAGAACTTCTTGAGGTGAGCTATTACAAAAAGTCCTAAACAATAGTCCTTGGCTAATCCCTAGCTTCACTATCTAAACAGTTGTAGAACAGGTAGAATTGCTGCTCTTCAAATGCTTGAATCACTGGTCCTTAGAGGGTAGGATTGCCTCTTCACCAGCTACCACCACAAACACAGTCTACCCGACTGCTTGTCAGAACTGTCCTTGGCGAAACCTTCCCGGTTTGCTTCACAGTCTAAAACCTTTGATGTTGAATCAAAGTTGGGCTGAGAATCAATAAGTTGATTCTTGTTTGTTGTTCTTCAAAGCGTTGGATTCTTGATGAATTCTTTGTAGCTTGAACACTTGAAGAAATACTAGATGTGATCTTGTTATAGTTCAGAGATGATAGCAATTCAAACAGACTGATGCACAATATTGCTTGTTAATTCTTGTATATGCTCTGTTCTTTATATATTTGTTGTTAGTGCAAAGTCTTCTATTTATAGTGTGAAGTCCAACGTTAGTTGGCTTCAATTTGAATTGTATCAACGTCTATCTTGCAACGGCTATATTTTCTGACCGTTCTTCTGCGTCAGTACTTCATCCAATGAAATCACTTTCTTTATAACGTTCGACTGTACTTTCAGTTTGTTGGATGGCTGACTTACAAAACTGAGTTTCCTTATCATTTTTATACTGAGTTTTTCTTATGTCAGTTTCCTAACTGACTTGGAGCATTAACTGACATTTTACACTTCTTCAATTATCAGTACTCCAGTTTTCATCTGATTATTATTGACTTAATCAGAGTACACCATGATTCATTATTATCTAAGAACTCATTGTCCTTATGATTCTTAGGTCTTCATACAAGATCCATAAAGTCAGTTCAGGTTACCACAATCTTGCCTGAAGTCTAACTTTACAGTCTCGACTTGTAATCTTCATAACTGAGTTTGAACCCTCAGTTCTTCATTCTTCAATAACGAGAGTCTGTGTCCTCGGTTCTTCAATCTTCTAGATAAGCCAACCGAGTCGTAACTCTCGGCGAACTTACCTTCTTCAATTCCATGTAGGTGTATTCGAGTCGGTTTGCTTGTCTTGATGATTTCCAGTTTTCTAAATGATTTCCAGTTTTCAGTTTACGACACACTAACAATTACAGTGCTTGTCTGATGTAACCTATACAAATATCAGACTCTAGAAAAACTTATACATTCAGTTCTAGACATCTTTTAGCTTTTCACTATAACAGCTGGCTTCAGCACTTCATCAATGGGGTTAAGATAATATTTTAACAAATAAGATGAATTATCATCAAAACATAAATTATTATTTCCAACAATTTCCCCCTTTTTGATGATGCCAAAACTCTCCTTAAAAGAAAAGCTTAAAGATCAAAACAAAGTAAAACAAAGTAAAACTGGAAAACTGGTTTTCATTAGAATGAGCAAAAACTGGATAAGTACATTTTGTTCAAATAACTGTGATTAAAGACTAAGCTTCTTCTTAGCTTTTTGCATGAATGAGTCATATCTTTTTGCTTTGTCATACATGTGAAAATCTTCTACAATCTTGGAGTCTTCCTTTGAAAAGGTCTTGTTGTAGTCAACTTGACTAGTTTCTTTCCATCTTCTCCATTGAATTAGCTTGGGTAAGCTTGAGACTTTCAAGTAGTAATTTTCAAATTCTACTAGATCGGCTTTCATTTGTTCAGTCTTGTCTTTAATCTTCAGTTTATCATCAATCCTTTGATACTTTTTATGTTGTGCAATTTTCTGCTTTGAGTAAATATCAGACAAAAAGTAATTCAAGGATTCTTCAAAAGTTTTGTCCTTGTACTTGGCATTAATAGGATTGTGATCTTTGATAAAATGTGTCCACAGATCCTTTGTAAGAGTAACTCTTCTGTCTCCAGGTTGATTGTATTTTTCAATGAGTTGAGCGTCAGTTAACTCTTTCTTCAAAAATTTAGGATCTGATCTGTATCTTTGTAATTCTTCTTCAAGTCGCTTCATTTCTCTAAGTAATTTCAGCTTTTCTTCTTCAGCTTCCCCCTTTTTGGCATCATATAACTGATCTACCAAGGCATGGGTTGCTTTTTGATCTTCTGAAATCTGTCGCTGAGAAGCAAGTACTTCCTTAAGCTGAGTTTCTAACCCGTAGATATGCTGATTCATATGCCAATGAGCCTGAGCATGAGTTTCTCTATCTACTGCGGTTGAATTTTCGAGTTGTTGTTTGAGTAACACAATCTCTGAAGCAGAACTTGAACTTGAATTGTGAATCATCTCTAGTCTTGCATGAACTGAAACATCAGTTCTTGTTCTATAATCAAGATATCCAGAGATGTTCGATAAAAGGCCATTTTGTGTATCTGTTCCCGGATTTATCTAATGCAAATAAACAAAATATTTATAAATCCGATATACCTCAAGTGCAAGGATCATAGTAAAGAGGCTGATACCGGGTCGATCTTACGGGGAACTGGCGATTGTTAATCCTAGTTTTTGTCTAACTAACTATGTCACGAAAACTAACCTAAACAGCAAATAAAACTAAACGAGACTGAAAGTAAAGATAACACGAATGTAAAACTGGACAGAAGAATGAATCTAAAGCCAGGGAAGATACGGGTTGCGAACAATTTAAACTACAACTAAACCTAAGATGCAATAAGAAGATTTGACTAAACTAAACAACTCAAGTTTTAAGGGATTAAATTCAAATTATAACGAACAAACGAGCGATTGATCCACCTATCCTAACAAGTATCAACTCCTATCCGATTATATTGTGTTTTCTAACCAAGCTGTGATTCCACCTTGTCTAAAACATGAACCCTAATTTCTTAGATAGCTCACCTATTAATCTATATCTTTCGATTTAAAGATTAACGACTTTACTAATTAAAGGTGCAAACTTTAACGTTTGTAACCTAGAAATCTAACCTATTAACTCTCGTTATATAGATTAAACATCTATTCCTTATCACGATGATCTAATGTTTATATGACTTTCATCAACATAAAACAATCAAACATGCACATCTTTCGATATAATTGCAATGAACAATATAAAACATGATAAGGGAAACAACTTTAGATAAAAACTCACAATATAATCGAAGAAACGGAATCAAAACGTGTTGGATAGGCTTCACAATGCTCGTTTGATGAAGGCTTAGCCTCTAAAAATCCTCTTGCAACTTGAAATTGTAGAAGAAAAGTACATAAAAACTACTAATTTTAATCTAGAATTTGAATCATAAAAACTGGAATAAAAAGTGTAAAAACGCAGCCTAAAGCCGCCCCTAGGTTTAGGGTTTTGAGTAATGAGTAAATGGTATCATTCATGTGGAAAAACAGAAAGTATTTATAGGAAACAAAGTCGGCGTATGGACGCCCGTCTGGAATTGTTAACGCCCGTCCAGATGGGCTTGAAACTCTCTGTATTGAAATTCGACATCTGGACGCTCGTTTGAATGCCTTGGACGCTTGTTCACTAAACTTGGAAAAAACTCTGTATTGATTTCATCAGGCCGGACACCCGTTTGATCTTCAGACGCCCGTCCACTATGGACGGGACTTGGACGCTCGTCCAAGATTGACTTAATCTTGATTTTTCCATACTTATCTCTTTTTCTTCAATCCAAATCATCATTATCTCTTCTATCATCAATGTAATTCGACTCTTATCTCTTTTTGATCATCATTTGAGCATCAAACATGTACCTATAACACATTAAAACATCGCAAAACGTAATATCATCCAAATAATCATAAAATCAAAATTAAAACACCAAAATTAACCTATTTTGCGAATAACTCATTAAAAACCTCATTTACTCAATAATTCCATTAAACACTCGTTTCTTATGCAAATTATACAAATATGAGGGAAATTATCATAAAATATATCAATATAAATCGTATAAATTCACCCTTAACAACTCCCCCACACTTAGCTTTTGCTCGTCCCGAGCAAAACAAAACGAAAATTAGGGCTCGAAACGAAAACAGACATCTCAGACAATATTAGCATAGATCCAATAAATCAGAAGTTCACCACTGTGTGTGCATAGCCATAGAAAACTTCCACTAAATCCAAACTTGAGAAACTCAAAGCAAAACTAGCTAATACCCCCTCGTAGACTAGCAATAAATGACACTCATAAGATGTACCCTACAAACGTAAAATATCCCGAAAAGAATGATCGAATATATCTAGGGCCTTTCTAAAATACCTAGAGGATAATCCCTAGAGCATATCTATCAGTTTCTACTGGGGATAAGATAGACGATAAGTTAGTCTTATATCCATTTCATAACAATTCATTAGTTGATTTAACTAGTTCACTTTTTAAACGCACATTAGAACAAGCTCTTGCCCTCATAGCGAGAATAGGATATTCGAGATATACCCTACCTTACTCCAATCATAAGGTAGCTTTTTCTCGATCGTCGTGAGCTTTTAGTCATCATAGTGGTATAGGACATACGTGGTATACCCTATCGCACTCAAATCATTGACTAGCTTTCGACACACCCAATTACTTCATTATAAACTCAACTTTTTCATTTGACAATAAGTTACGTGTTACTTATCACATTCAAACCTTAGATATTCACAGTATAACATACTTCGGATCTAAGTACAAACTATCATAAATCTCAAGATATATACGTAGCACTAAGCATATGACTTATAAGAAAATCAGAAATCACTCGTCAAAAGGGGTATAACTTTATAAATTAGCTCATCGTTCACTATGGCTCGTGAAAAATAGATCTCAGGTGAAACAACTAACTTATCAAACATATGATATATAGCTTGGATAACAATAAAAATAACGAACATTGAATTGAATTGCCTACTCGGGGCAAAACAAAAAACAAAAATGTCGAAAAATTTTGAAAATTTTAGCTCATTTTGCATAGACTCGTAACGAATTAAGCAAATGTATAGATACATATCAAATCATTCCCCTCCCCCACACTTAAATATCAACATGTCCTCATGTTGTGCAGAATTAAAGAAAAGATAAAGCACTTAGTTGATTGTAGTTCGAAGGCGCAAGTCTGGAAGTGGTAGCAAGTAATATCCAGAAATGCCTGAAGAAAGCAGTAAACTGTGGACCATCCACCGGAAAACTGGCTTCAGCTAAACGCTCACAATCGCTATCAAAAATATCCTGCACACTTGAACAAACATGGAAACATCTCGGGGACATAGGGGGATATAATCACGGCAAAATAAAGATAAAGAGAAGGATAATGTGAAATCGAATCAACTGACAAGGCAGAGTCAACAATTACCCTAATTAGACTTAAATGAAATAAATAAATCAAATAAAAGAACAAAAACGAAAGTAACCAAAACAGAAACGGATATCTAGGATTCCTCCTAGTGGCGCTTTTGGTTAATGTCGTTAGCTCGACACTCTTTTAGCTCAGCCTGGATCAGGCCATTTAACTTTTCTGCCAGCCACTACCTCGTGTAGGCTTTGATCAGTAGTGTGGCTGCAGAAACAGCATCTAACACATGGGGTTAATTCTTTAATTGCCCTCCACACACGTTTAAACCTCCCCATGGTTGATTTCTTCCTCTTCCGACGACGTTTCAACTGTTGCTCCTTCTCAAACTCTTCCATGTCCTAACTACCTGCTAGAACTTCTTCAGAAGGACCACTACCGTCATCCTCAGAAAACAAATCGGGCGAAAACTCGTCAAATTCATTGACTTTTGAAGTACCACACCCGAGGATATCGAGGAATCGAACAATCAAAGGCTTTTCCTTGGCTTGACCAATGTAATGCTTGCACCTTTGACCATTCACTCGGAACGGCTGGTCACCATAACCTCGTAATTCTAAAACACCTCCAGGAATGATTTGGAGAATTTCAAAGGGACCGGACCATCGCGTCCTCAGCTTACCAGGGAACAGATGCAACCTGGAATTGTACAATAAAACTTGTTCCCCTACTTGGAATTCTCGCTTCTTGATTTTGGCATCGTGAAGGAGTTTTGTCTTTTCCTTACTTATCCTGGCGCTTTCGTAGGCCTGAAGTCTAAATTCGTCTAACTCATGCAACTGTTGCAATCGATGTTTTCCACAAGATTGGGTATCGAAGTTTAAAAACTTCGTGGCCCAATAGGCTCTATGCTCTAACTCGACTGGCACGTGGCATGGTTTACCATAAACCATTTGATATGGAGATGTACCCATAGGAGTCTTATAGGCGGTCCTGTATGCCCATAGTACATAATCCAATTTCAAACTCCAGTCTTTTCTATGACTGTTGACCGTTTTTTCCAGGATTTTCTTAATGCTTTGGTTGCTCCGTTCAACCTGACCACTCGTCATAGGATGATATGGTGTGCCAGTCATATGACGAACACCATACTTTTCAAGCACTTTTTCTAAGGGTCGGTTGCAAAAGTGCGTTCCTTCATCACTGATCAAGGCTCGAGGACATCCAAATCTCACGAAAATATTTTTCTTTAAGAACTTCATGACCGTCTTATGATCATTGTGAGTCGTGGCCTGAGCCTCCACCCATTTGGACACGTAATCTACGCAGACTAAGACGTATTTGTTACCACAAGATGATGGGAATGGTCCCATAAAATCGATGCCCCATACATCAAAGACTTCGCATTCTAAGATGGGTGTCAAAGGCATGTCGAAACGCCTTGTTAAAGTTCCGGCTCTTTGACACCTATCACAAGCTTTACAAAAAGCTTATGTATCTTTAAAGATTGTGGGCCAATAGAAACCGGATTGGAAGATCTTAGCAATGGTTTTCCAAGGACCAAAGTGACCTCCAGTGGGTCCACTGTGGCACTGCTCAATAATATCGCGCTGCTCAGATTCTAGAACACATCTTCTAAGCAGACCATCTTTACAGATCTTAAACAGATAAGGTTCATCCCAATCGAAAGATTTCAAATCAGAGAAGAACTTTTTCTTCTCCTGATAGGACAATTCTGGATCAAGATATCGGGAATGAAGGTAATTGACAATGGAAGAATACCATGGAACATCTGGAGCGTAGCCATCGATAAGCATAATGTTTTCTAGAGGAAAGTAAAGATCTATATCATCTGGATCATCCTTTTCCTCACTTAACATTCTCGAAACAAGATCCGCCACGACGTTTTCACTGCCCTTTTTGTCTTTAATTTGAACGTCAAACTCTTGTAGGGTCAGTATCCAACGCAGTAGGCGCGGTTTGGCCTCTTTCTTCATCATCAGATATCGCAAAGCAGCGTGATCAGTCCACACAATCACCTGAGCTCCTAACAAGTAACTACGAAACTTGACCATAGCAAAGACTACGGCCAATAATTCCTTTTCAGTAGTAGTATAGTTAACTTGAGAAGGATTCAATGTGTGACTGGCGTAATAGATTGGCTGGAATTTCCCTTTGATTCTTTGTCCTAAAACAGCACCAACTGCATAGTTTAATGCGTCGCACATAAGCTCGAAAGGTAGATTCCAGTCAGGCGATATAAGAATTGGAGCAGAGATTAAACGGTTTTTAAGCTCCTCAAACACCTGCTTGCAGTTTTCATCAAAATTGAACTCAACGTCTTCCTTAAGAAAAGTAGACAGGGGCTTGGCTATCTTGGAGAAGTCTTGAATGAATCTTCTGTAGAAACCGACATGTCCAAGAAAGCCTCTCACTTCACGCACATTCTTAGGATAACTCATCTTCTCGATAGCTTCTACTTTGGCCATGTCTACCTCAATACCTTTGGCGGAGATCTTGTGGCCAAGAACTATTCCCTCATCTACCATGAAATGGCACTTTTCCCAGTTTAGGACTAAGTTCTTTTCCACACATCTGGATAACACTTGATCTAGATTGTCAAGACAGTCGTCGAAGGACTGACCAAAGACCGAAAAATCGTCCATAAAGATTACCATACACTTTTCTACTAGCCCGTCAAAGATAGCCAGCATACATCTTTGAAATGTAACTGGGGCATTACAGAGACCAAATGGCATCCGCCAGTAAGCGAATGTACCATAGGGACAAGTGAAAGTGGTCTTTTCTTGGTCAACGGGATCTATAGGTATCTGAAAATATCCCGAATATCCATCCAGAAAACGAGAGAATGCGTGTCCCGCCGTACGCTCAAGCATCTGATCAATGAACGGAAGGGGAAAATGATCTTTCATGGTTACTTCATTGAGCTTTCTGTAATCAATGCAGACTCTGTAACCAGTAACAAGCCTCAATGCTATTTCTTCTCCCTTCTCATTCTTCTCAATCGTAATTCCACCTTTCTTGGGAACTACCTGAGTCGGGGATACCCATTCACTATCATCGATGGCATAAATGATTCCCATGTCCAGAAGTTTGATGATTTCTTTCTTAACTACTTCTTGCATATGAGGGTTGAGCCTCCTCTGGGGCTGTCTAACACATTTCGCACCCTCATTAGTCTTAATCTTATGCATACAGATGTCGGGAGATATCCCTCTGATATCTCCTACTTGCCACCCACAGGCTTTCTCGTTCTTTTTCAAGACGTTGATTAATTTCATTTCCTCTAAACGAGACAACTTGGCTGATATAATCAAAGGAAGCTTGTCACCTTCTCTTAGGAACACATACTTCAGATGTTTAGGCAACGGCTTCAACACCAAATCTGCAGGGGGGTCTTCTAAACATGATTTAAGATCTCCACCTTTCAACTCAACATCACTGAGTTTACTTAGTGGTCCCACCGCCAAAGCTTCTCCTTTCAACAACTCATCCTCAAAATCAGCTTCTAACGATCTAGATTGACCGCACCATGATTATTAAAATTATCAACCACTCGCTCATATTCAGTTGCAACAGCCATGACTTGCTTTTCCATGAAATCATCGAAGTCATCAGACATATCCTCAATGGAAAAGCCGGTTGGAGGACCAGATGGTACTTGAATGGATCTAGAGACATTATAGCTTACTTCTTGATCACCAACTCGTATCGTCACTCGCCCACCATCGCAATGAGGGCTCTAGCTGTAGACAGAAAAGGTCTTCCAATTATCAGGGGGACATTTTCATCCTTTTCAATGTTTAGGACGTACCAGTCAACGGGAAAGGTAAATCTATCAATTTGAACTAGTATGTCTTTTAAGATTCCCGCTGCTTTCTTAGAAGATCTATCAGGGAATTGCAAATTCATGGTAGTGGGTTCTAGAAGATCAATTAAACCCAGCTGTTTGCACACAGACAATGGCATGAGGCTTATAGATGTACCCAGGTCACACAAAGAGTTAGGGAAGACCAGGCCTCCCATTAACACTGTAAGCACGAACTTTCCAGGGTCACCTCTCTTGGTTGGTAAGTCTTCATAATTCATCATTGAACAATCCTCACCAATCAGCCTCTCCATGTCTGACAACTTCCTTTTTGAAGAAACAACATCCTTAATGAATTTTGTATACTTAGGCATTTCAACCAAGACCTATGATAATGGAAGATTCACCTGAGTATTTTTCAAGAGATTCAGCACCTTTTTGTACTTCTTATCTTCACTCAAAGGGATGTTGCTCTTTCTTGGTGGAAATGGAAGTTTTTTCAGATCACTCTCAGAAAAGACTTTCTTCGAAGATGCACTGACAGCTTTGTCTTCCAGATCCTTCCACCGAACAGCTTTTTCAATCTTTTTATTAGTCAGGGGATCAGCCTCCTGACTTCCACTTGATTCTTCACTCCTCAGGGGATCAGCCACCTGAGGATTTGCAGCTTTTTCACCTCTCAGGGGATCAGCCACCTGAGTTTTCTCTTGCAACAAAGGGGGGTGTAGGTGCTCAGCTTCCCCTCCTGCCATATCTCTGGCAGGAGGGGCTAGTGGTTTCCCTGGTGGGAAGGACCACTAACTTGAGTACCGCTTCTTAAATTCATTGTACTGGCCTCCTCTCTACCGTATGGAATTGATGGTACGAGGTCAGTACATTGGCCATTGTTCAAGTCGGCTTAAGCAACGTGACCGCCCTTTGGATTTTTCTCAGTGAAACTGGGCAGTTGCCTTGGGGGGTCTTGAAGCTAACTGCTCAGCCAGTTGCCCAATTTGTCTCTCAAGGTTCTTATTTGTACTCATCAGGAGTTGGATACTTTTATTTTGCTCCTCCAATTTAGCTTCAAGATTGTTAGATTGGGAGGGGCCTTGAGAGTTTTGGAAATTTTGAGAATAGGGCTGGCTGGGCCGACTTTGGACAGCAGGATTAGAATTGGCGGGCCAATTCTGATTGAACCTGTGATTGGAAAAATTATTATTTTGTTTCTGAGGAAAACCAGGGTTTCGATTTTGATTCTGATTGAAATTAGAATTCAGATTGAAACTTGAAGATTGATTGAACCCTTGGTTTTGGGGATTATTCTAGCCAGAAAATTGATTAAACCTTTGATTGTTCTGGCCATAGAATGCATTTACTTCAGCATTCTGTCCGTTCATAGGACAGAATCTAGATGTGTGCCCCACCTCGTCACAATTCGACATGTGACGTGATTATACTTGTCCATAATCATGAACAACATTAACTTGATAAGGTGCGGGGGGGATTGAATTGACACGGCCAATCATGTGGCCGGTCGACGGCGGCTCTCACAATACAGAACCTGAGGGTTCTGTAGAAAGGAAGAAGTTTGATTCATCTGATTCGAAACTTGAGAAGTTGCCATCTGCTTCTGCAGCATGGCGATCAAACTTTGCATGTTTACCTCCTCAACCTTGGGAAGCGGAGGAGGTGCTTGAATTGCTTGATAAGAGGGGGCGTAGTTATATTTGGCAATGTCCTCGAACAGTGCCCATCCCTCATCAGGCGTTTTCTTCAAAAATGCCCCACCAGATGAACTATTGACCATGCCTTTTGTAAGCTCGGTCAATCCACTAAAAAAAGTGTTGACTTGCCTTTCCAGTGGCAAGCCATGGTGGGGACACTTTCTAAGCAGAGACTTGAATCTTTTCCAACACTCGAAAAAGGATTCATTCTCTTTCTGGTAGAAAGTGAATATCTCATTTAAACATTGGGCCGTTTTTTAAGGTGGGAAGTATTGACTCAAGAACTCTTTTTCGAGTTCAGCCCAAGTATTTATAGATTCGGCAGGGAGAGAGCTATACCACTCCTTAGCTTCTCCCTTCAATGAAAATGGAAAGAGTTTCAGTTTAATGGCGTCCTCACTTACTCCTTGGATGCGTGTGGTGCCACATATCTCCAAGAATGTATGCAAGTGAGTGTGTGGATTTTCGGACTGAAACCCGTGGAAAATTGATGCATGCTGCATCATCTGAATGAGGCCAGGCTTTAGCTCGAAGGTCTGAGCATTAATGGCCGGTAGGATGATAGCCGGGTTGACTGTGACTGCGCCAGGCATGGCGTAGTCTGCCAACGTACGTCTATCATTAGCAGCCATTATTACAAAATCTGTGATTTTCTCGGCTAACTGATCCTCAAGATCTTGCTCGACTCTGTCTGCCAGAACCACAGAACGGAAAATCTGCCTGTTTGGCCGGACTACGGTTCGCTCGGGGTCAGGGGTGTATAGTAACGGTCCCTTTTGACTCCGAGTTTGCATAAACCGGACCAACAACAAGTGAACGAAAACTAAAAACAAAGAAATTAAAAGCCTAAACTAAAAATTAAAGCCTAATAAAAGAAAAGAAGAAAAAGAAACAAAATTATTGAAGAAAAGAGGGACCAGACGGACGTCCAAAGGTTTGGACGGGCGTCCGGATGGAATTTAGACTGGACGGGCGTTTGGCGGTCCAAACGCTCGTCTGTAGGGCAGAAGACTTGGACGGGCGTCCGAAACCTATGGACGCTCGTCTAAGTGAGCAAAAACGGTTCAGGATTGAATGTTTTCCAGCAAACGGGCGTCCAAATGTCCAGACGCCCGTTTGGAAGCGGGAAAACAAGAACAGGGCAGAAAAGATAGCAGAAAAGAAGGGGAAAGAAGAAAGACAGAAACAGAAAGAGGAAACAGATAGAAAGGAAAAACTAATCACAAGGGAACTACAAAGGGAAGACCTTAAACCTTAATTAACTAATTAAAAATCTACCTAAAACAAGAACAAAAACGATTAAACACAAAAAAAACAAAAACTAGGCAACCGTCCGGTTCCCCGGCAACGGCGCCAAAAACTTGTTCACGGATTTATCTAATGCAAATAAACAAGTAATAGTATTTATAAATCCGATATACCTCAAGTGCAAGGATCGTAGTAAAGAGGCTGATACCGGGTCGATCTTACGGGGAATTGGCGATTGTTAATCCTAGTTTTTGTCTAACTAACTATGTCACGAAAACTAACCTAAACAGCAAATAAAACTAAACGAGACTGAAAGTAAAGATAACATGAATGTAAAATTGGATAGAAGAATGAATCTAAAGCCAGAGAAGATACGGGTTGCGAACAATTTAAACTACAACTAAACCTAAGATGCAATAAGAAGATTTGACTAAACTAAACAACTCAAGTTTTAAGGGATTAAATTCAAATTATAACGAACAAACGAGCGATTGATCCACCTATCCTAACAAGTATCAACTCTTATCCCGATTATATTGTGTTTTCTAACCAAGCTGTGATTCCACCTTGGCTAAAACATGAACCCTAATTTCGTAGATAGTTCACCTATTAATCTATATCTTTCGATTTAAAGATTAACGACTTTACTAATTAAAGGTGCAAACTTTAACGTTTGTAACCTAGAAATCTAACCTATTAACTCTCGTTATATAGATTAAACATCTATTCCTTATAACGATGATCTAATGTTTATATGACTTTCATCAACATAAAACAATCAAACATGCACATCTTTCGATATAATTGCAATGAACAATATAAAACATGATAAGGGAAACAACTTTAGATAAAAACTCACAATATAATCGAAGAAACGGAATCAAAACGTGTTGGATAGGCTTCACAATTCTCTTTTGATGAAGGCTTAGCCTCTAAACATCCTCTTGCAACTTGAAATTGTAGAAGAAAAGTACATAAAAACTACTAATTTTAATCTAGAATTTGAATCATAAAAACTGGAATAAAAAGTGTAAAAACGCAGCCTAAAGCCGCCCCTAGGTTTAGGGTTTTGAGTAATGAGTATATGGTATCATTCATGTGGAAAAACAGCAAGTATTTATAGGAAACAAAGTCGGTTTGGGAAAAGTCGGCGTATGGACGCCCGTCTGGAATTGTGAACGCCCGTCCAGATGGGCTTGAAACTCTCTGTATTGAAATTCGACATCTGGACGCTCGTTTGAATGCCTTGGACGCTCGTTCACTAAACTTGGAAAAAACTCTGTATTGATTTCATCAGGCCGGACGCCCGTTTGATCTTCAGACGCCCGTCCACTATGGACGGGACTTGGACGCTCGTCCAAGATTGACTTAATCTTGATTTTTCCATACTTATCTCTTTTTCTTCAATCCAAATCATCATTATCTCTTCTATCATCAATGTAATTCGACTCTTATCTCTTTTTGATCATCATTTGAGCATCAAACATGTACCTATAACACATTAAAACATCGCAAAACGTAATATCATCCAAATAATCATAAAATCAAAATTAAAACACCAAAATTAACCTATTTTGCGAATAACTCATTAAAAACCTCATTTACTCAATAATTCCATTAAACACTCGTTTCTTATGCAAATTATACAAATATGAGGGAAATTATCATTAAATATATCAATATAAATCGTATAAATTCACCCTTAACGGTATCTCTTTGACTGAGTACAATTTTTAAGTTTTCATGAACTCTGGCCAATTCATCCTTAGATAGAAAATCAGAGGGATCATAAGTAGCTTCTATTTGATCCTTGTTCTGAGTATTATCAGCAATAACCATCAGTTGTCTGGTTGTATCAGCTGCTTGTTGATTGTCAGTTGTCTGATTTCCAACTGGCAATCCTTCTTGCTGTGGTACAATTTGCGTCGCTAGAGGTTGAAGTTGAGTGACTGTTTGCAAAATTGTAGTATCATCAGCTTCTTTTCTTGACTTATCAAGGTCATCATCATCCTTTTTCTTTGAGCTATCTTTGGATGATGTGCCTGATTCTCTTCTTTTTGCTAGTTCGGTTAATCTGTTGAAACAGTTGTCAAGAAATTCTACAATAGGAAATAGAGAGTAAAGATCTCTAACTTCCAATTTTTCTAAGAGTAATTTCTCTTCAGTCTGTAAACTGACATCTCGAGAGCCGTCTGGTTGAAGTTTCATTTTCATCAGTTTAATGATTTTGTCAGCTTCAAAGACTGGTGTTGATTGCTGTTGAGACGAATGATCAGCAACGACATTCTCTTGAGTAACTTCAGTTGTCAAATGATGTTGTTGTTCCCCCTTAGTTGGTGCTTTCTCACTTGAGATTTCAGGGTACAAACATCTTGCAACTGATCTTCCTTCTGTGGAATCAGCTTTTCGCTTAGTCCCCTTGTGTTCAGCTTCCTGCTGAGACACAGTTGTCTATCTTGCTTCAGGTTGGGAAGTTGTTTCTTCGATTTCCTTCAATGTTGCAGTAGGTCTTGCTTCCTTCCCTTCCTTGATTCTTTCTAGGTAAAACTGAATGATTCCACTAAGAGTTTTCTTCAGTCGGAATCTGCCATCAGTTACTTGTCCTTCAGCTTGGGCTCTTTTCACACTTTCTAATTCAGCTAAGTGTTGCCTTTTGAACTGATTGACTATATAACCTGCCCAATTAAATTCTACATTATCCCATATTATGTTCATCAACAAGATATTTTCTTTTGAAAGTATATTAATCCCTTTGGATTTTCCAATGACGTGTTTGCTGAGCCATATGCTGAGATTTCCAAATTCCGGCTTGATTTTGTCGACATGAATACCAGGTACGATTGGTTCTGTAGTCAAGGTAATCATTGCGAGAAAGGCTTCTTTCTTCAATGGTAGGGTGGTTAACTCTGTTGAAGTTGCTGTTGTATTTGCAAAGCCAAAAAGTGATCTCAATACTCTTTCATTGAGTATGATGCGATCTCCACGAACAGTAGTTGTCAAAGAATCTCTGACTAATCGCATGTTTTGCCAGAATTGCAAAATGCCTTCCACATCTCGTCTTTCTTTGAAGCGAACTTCGAGAACGTTGTTCAATCCCGGTTGTTTTTTGATTTTAACTCGTACACAGCTGGCTAACAAGGTGTTTTGACACATACCTTCATACATTTCCAGTGTTAGTTCATCCAGCTCTGTAATCAATCGTTTGCCTTTTGAATCATCTGAAGTGGCCATATGTGAGTGTAAAAAAAAAATTTGATTTTTGAAAGTGAGGGTTGCAAAGAGTTTATTTTGCTTTCTGAAAAATAATTTTGAAATTGGTAGAGAATAGTGTGAACGGAGGTTGAATAAATAGGTAGGATATACTGGCGGTTGAGTGGTACAACTTTTCAAATTCCATGATTGTTTAGATAACCGATACGTGTACTGTTCTGACAATCGTGGGGTGTACACACGAAATTCTGACAAAAAGAACTGTGGTAATTTAATGCGATATAACCGCTGTTGATTCTATCTTATCAACCTTTGACTAAATTTGACTGGTATGAAAATTGATGCTGAGGTCAGTTCTAGAGATAATTCAGTTTTGTCAATTTCTTCAGCTTGTCAGTTTGAGATTGTTGATGTCAATGACTAATTTGTTAAGTGAGCGCACCCAACATAACAAAGATCAATCCCCTTGACGAATCTCTGGCTTAAGTGACTTTGATTATTCCCAATTCAGTTCTTAATTTGGCAAATCTTTCTTTGTCCAATGGTTTTGTAAAGATATCTGCCAACTGATCTTCAGTAGGTACATAAAGAACTATTATATCCTTCTTTTCTGCATGATCTCTTATGAAGTGGTGACGGACATCAATGTGCTTCGTCCTTGAGTGTAAAACTGGATTATCAGTAATTGCAATTGCACTTGTGTCATCACACATTATGGGAATTGTTCCTTCTTCTGTCCCATAGTCTCTTAATTGCTGTCTGATCCATAAAACTTGAGCACAACAACTTCCAGCTGCTTTATACTCAGCTTCAGCTGTTGAAGTTGAAATAGAGTTTTTCGTCTTGCTAAACCACGACACAAGTCTATTTCCCAATAACTGACATGTGCCTGATATGCTTTTTCTGTCCATTTTGCATCCAGCATAGTCTGAATCTGAATAAGAAATCAGCTTGAATTCTCCTTCTTTTGAATACCAAATTCCAACACCATCTGTGTCTTTCAGATATTTCAAAGTTCTTTTCACAACTGTAAGATGACTTTCCTTTGGTCTTGACTGAAATCTTGCGCATACACCGACAGTAAAAGATATATCTGGCCTACTTGCTGTAAGATAGAGTAAGCTTCCAATCATCCTTCTGTGGAGTGTTTGATCAACATCCTTTCCTTCTTTGTCTTCATCTAATATGATGTTGGTCCCCATTGGTGTAGAAATTCCGGTAGATTTCTCCATACCAAATTTTTTGATAAGTTCTCTTGTGTATTTGGTTTGGTGAATGAAAATTCCATCAGCTAATTGCTTAACTTGCAATCCTAGGAAGTAATTTAATTCTCCCATCATACTCATCTGAAATTTGCTTTTCATTAAACTTGCAAATTTCTCACATAGCTATTCATTTTCTGATCCAAAAATGATATTATCAACATAAATTTGAACATGTAGAGTATAATCTCCATTCTTCATCCTGAATAGAGTTTTGTCGATTGTTCCTTTGATAAATCCATTGTCCACTAGAAACTGATATAGAGTTTCGTACCAAGCTCTTGGTGCTTGTTTAAGTCCATAAAGAGCTTTCCTTAGTTTGAAAACTTTATCTGCTTGATCTTTGATTTCAAATCCAGGTGGTTGTTGAACATATACTTCTTCTTCAAGAATTCCATTTAGAAACGCAATTTTAACATCCATCTGATAAACTTTGAATCTCTTGTGAGCTGCATAAGCAAGAAATAGTCTGATTGCTTCTAGTCTTGCAACTGGTGCATAAGTTTCATCAAAGTCTATGCCTTCTGAATGAGAGTATCCTTTGGCTACAAGTCTGGCTTTGTTTCTGATGATGTTCCCATCTTCATCATGCTTATTTCTGAAAACCCATTTGGTTCCAATAATATTGACATGAATTGGTTTATCTACCAATTCCCAAACTTGATTTCTCTCGAATTCATTGAGTTCTTCTTGCATAGCCAATATCCAATCTGGATCTTTCAAAGCTTCTTCAATTTCTTTAGGTTCTGATTGAGATAGAAAGCATGCAATCATTGCATCTAGTTGATGTCTTGTTCGAACTCCAGCTTGAGTATCACCAATAACTTGTTCTTCAAGGTGATCTCTCATCCATTGATGTGTGTGAGTTTGTATCAACTGATTTGCATTTTGTTCAAATGATTCTTCAAACAATGGTTCTTGAACTTGTTCAACTGAATCTGAATGAAGTTGTTCAAGTTGTTGAGCAACTGGAAACTGAGGCTGATCTTGATCCGAACATTCTGAGATTTGTAGTCTTCCAACGTCAACTGAAACTGGTTCTGGCATGACTGGTAACTGAGACTGAGAAACTGGTTCTGGTCGGTCTTCAGTTGTTTCTCCAGGGAAGTTTGGTTCATCAAATACTACATGTATTGATTCCTCATGCTTGAGTGTCCTTTTATTTAGTACTCTAAAAGCTTTGCTGACACTTGAATATCCTAGGAAAATTCATTCATCAGCTTTGGGCTGAAAAACGTGAAGTTGATCTTTTCCATTATTGTGTATGAAACATTTGCTTCCAAAAGCATGAAAGTATGAGACATTTGGTTTTCTTCCATTCCAAATTTCATAAGGAGTCTTCTCATGTCTCTTGTTCATAAGAGCTCTATTCTGAGTGTAACAAGCTGTGTTAACTGCTTCAACCCAATATCTTTCAGGTAGTTTAGCTTCACAGATCATAGTCCTCCCAGCTTCTTTGAGTGTTCTGTTTCTTCTTTCAGCTACACCATTTTGTTGTGGTGTTCCTGTGGCTGCAAGTTGGTGTAAGACACCATTTTTTTCACAGTATTCAATAATTACACTGTTGAGGAATTCAGTTCCTTTATCAGATCTTATCTTCACAACTGAAACACCTTTCGATTCCGAAGTCTCTTGAGAAGTTCTTGTGAGCTTTTGCTTGGTTTCACTTTTCTTGGTTAGAAAGATTACCCAAGTATATCTTGAAAAATCATCTACTACCACCAATGTATATTTCTTTCCACTGATACTAATTGGTGTAATAGGTCCCAATAAATCCATATGTACCAATTCTAGATGTCTGGTTGTTGAATGCTGAGACTTGGTCTTGAAACTTGCTTTTGTTTGTTTTCCTTGTTGACACGCATCACATAAGCTATCCTTCTTATATGATATCTCTGGTAGTCCAATGACTAGCTGCTTCTTAACAAGTGTGTTGATGTCATCAAAATTGAGATGACTAAGTTTCTTGTGCCATAGCCAACTGATTTCTGATTTGGTATGCACGAGCAAACAAGTTTCAGCAACGGCAGTTGTCCAATCTACCACATACATATTTTCTTTTCTTCTTCCAGCTAGGACAACTTGATGAGCTGATTCGCTGATGACAACACAGAAATCTTTATCAAAAGTAACTTTGTATCCCATATCACAAAATTGACTTGTGCTGAGTAGATTGTAGTGTAGTCCTTCTACATAAGATACGTTTCTGATTGTAAGTCCATTTCTAATTAAGGTGCCAAAACCTCTGGTGTAACCCGGTTTATCTTTACTTCCAAAATTGACTTTTGGTCCATATTTTGCAATAAAATTACTAAGACAGTCTTTGCTCCTTGTCATGTGTCTAGAGCAACCACTGTCAAAGTACCATATATCCTGCAATGAAAGTTAGAAGTTTTTAGGTACCCAACTCAGTTTGGGTCCATGGGGGTCACTTGTCAGTACAACTCTGGGAATATATCCTTTTGGGATTCTTCGGATATTGTTGCACTTGTTTTCATATATGTAAGCCACACTCCCATAGTGTCTATGTTTGAACTGTGTCTTATTTATATGATTTCTCAGATCTTCTGACTGAAATTTGTTTCCATGTTGATTTCTGCTATTAAAGCTAGAGTGATAACCATCATTCCTTCTGTAGTGAGGTCTGGATTGACCTTTGTACTGGGACTTATGCTGTGAACTGAGATTAGTCCTTTGCTGAGTTTTGGACTGAAACTTGAGATAAGTTTTTGGTCTGGAATGATTGTTATTATCAGTTTTATTAACAGATCTAGTAAAATTCCAATCATCATCAGTGGGATATAATCTCCCTTTCCCCCTAAATGTGTGAATCTTTGAATGATTGCAATTCTTGGATTTACTTTGATTGTAATTTTTCTGGTTCCTGACTTCATTGGTTTTTGTGGATCTGGCAGTTGTTTTGCCGTTTCGGTTTCTACTGAATTCAGCTGATCTACCATTTGGTTTACCTTTGTTGGTAGATGCAGTTGTCTTCTTAGAAAACTGATTTATCCTGTGTGATACTGGATTTACTGGTTCAGCAATTTTCTCAGTTTGAGGAAGTTGCTCAGCTACAAACTTAATACTAGTTTTGGTACTAGGTCCGGCAGCTTTGTTAGTTCCATTCTTTGAAGATTGCTGTGTATCAAATCCTAAACCTGTTTTGTCTCCATATGGTTTTCCTGATTTGAATCCAGTAATTGAACTTGATTGAGAAAATGATTCGATTCTTTGCTTCGTCGCCGATGCGATGGTCGATGCTTGAATCTTTTCTTTATCAGTTTTAGTCAGTTTCAACATTTTTAGTTTTGATTTCAATATTTCAACTTCAAGAATTAGACTTTCTTTCTCAGCTTTGATTGATTCATAACCAGCTTGTATGGTTACTAGCTGATTCATCAACTCTTCAAGAGTTTCTTCTAATTCTAGATTTTTTGGATTGGAGTCAGCAGTCGAAGAACATGCATTCATCATGGAAATCTGAGCTGAAGAGTATTTAGAGTTTGATTCACATACCTCATTTGGATCTTCCATGTGTGCCATTAAAGCTGTGTCATCTGATAATCTTTCAGTACTAGCTTCATAATCTGATTCATCTCCAGCAAGGAGTGCTCTTCTACCAGCTCTTCTTGGTGGTGTCTTCTTGATCGATTCTGGACATTCACTTTATAATGTCCTGGTTTCTTGCGGTTGAAACAGAGGTATTCATCGTCTTTTCTTTTCTCGGGAGTCCTTTTGATGAACTTTTGAGTGACTGGGTGTCCACTTTTCATTCTTCGAATTCTGTTCATCATTAGAGCCATTTGTTCCTCCATTTCATCCAATTCATGAAGATTGTTAGATGAGCTTTCTTGAATATCATTTGATGCTGCTGCAAGTGCTGTGGTCTTTGGTTCTTCCAGAGCTTTGATTATTGCAGCTGTGGTTGTGAAATCTTCACTGAATTCATAAGCTTTCAGATCTGAAAAGATCTTGAATGAATCTTCTACATCGAGTCTCCTGGATTCTTCCATAGCAGTGACCTTCATCTTCCAGCACATTGGTAATGCCTTTAAGATTCTTGTGTTGATGACTTTCTTTGAGTATTCAATCTTGAGTAGATCTAGTTCATCCATGATAGCACTGAATCTTGTCTCCATTTGGTCAATGGTTTCTCCAGATTACATCTTGAAATTCTCAAATTTTTGTTTTGCAACAGAAATTTTATTTTCCTTGATCGAATCTGTTCCTTCATAAACTAACTGAAGTTTGTCCCACATTTCTTTGGCTGTTGTGCATTCTTTCACTTTCAAGTACATGTTGCTGTCAAGAGTCCTGAGGATAAAGTCCATGGCAACATTGTTGAGATTGTTTCGCTTGCGATCATCACTAGTCCATTCGGATTTGGGTTTTGCAACTCGAACTTGCTCTCCACCAACAGTTTGCATATTAGTAATCTAAATTGGTCCATCAGTGAGTACATCCATCATTTCATCATGAGTAGCTGCTAGAAATGCCAGCATACGACGTTTATATTCGTCAAATCTTTCCATGTTGCACATAAGCATTTGTCTTGCATACTGATTGTTATCCATTGTGAGTGAGTGAGGATTGACTGAAAAACTGAGCTTTCAAATAGGAACAACTAGAGGAGATAAAGAGCAAATGATATCTTGTAAAAGAAACACTGCTCCGATACCAATTGTTGGTCCCTTGGAAAGGCTAACACAAGTTTAGAGGGGGGGGTGAATAAACTTGTCCCTAAAGAGTAGATTTAAAACAAATTATGATTCAGTTAAAAACTTGTGTGGAGTTAAGCTGACAAAGCTGAGATTAAGTCAAACTGACTTAAGCTGAAACTGAGTCAACCGGCAGCGGATATGATTTTAGCCTTTTTCTTGATCTTGTTATTCTATTATGAAAACTGATTGTTGTGAACTGAATTCTGGTGAATGTCAGTTGTGATAGTGAGGAGTATAACAATCAAGTATCACAATGCTGTAAGTAAATGCTGAATAAATAAATAAATGCGTAAAGTAAGTAAGGCGGAAATTATAGAGGTTCCAGGTTGTGTAATCCTGTCAGTCCTCTCTTCCCCTGTGGTGCGGAGGAAAATTCCACTAGAACTTCTTGAGGTGAGCTTTTACAAAAAGTCCTAAACAATAGTCCTTGGCTAATCCCTAGCTTCACTATCTAAACAGTTGTAGAACAGGTAGAATTGTTGCTCTTCAAATGCTTGAATCACCGGTCCTTAGAGGGTAGGATTGCCTCTTCACCGCCTACCACCACAAACACAAATCTACCCGATCGCTTGTCACAACTGTCCTTGGCGAAACCTTCCCGGTTTGCTTCACGATCTAAAACCTTTGATGTTGAATCAAAGTTGGGCTGAGAATCAATAAGTTGATTCTTGTTTGTGGTTCTTCAAAGCGTTGGATTCTTGATGAATTCTTTGTAGCTTGAACACTTGAAGAAATACTTTTGGATGTGATCTTGTTATAGTTCAGAGATGATAGCAATTCAAACAGACTGATGCACAATATTGCTTGTTAATTCTTGTATATGCTCTGTTCTTTATATATTTGTTGTTAGTGCAAAGTCTTCTATTTATAGTGTGAAGTCCAACGTTCAACTGGCTTCAATTTGAATTGTATCAACGTCTATCTTGCAAAGGCTATATTTTCGACCGGGTCTTTGATGTATAACATTTATATGATAAAAATTACGAGGTTTTATATACGTTATCGACTCTTTTTATATAAAATATAAGAAATTATAACGATAATCTTATAAAATATTAATAGTTATGAATAAATCTAAATACTATAAAAATCTAGTAAAAGTAATAAAAAGTTATAAATTTTGTACCGGGATAATAACCGGAGTGTCGTGTCAGATTTACGGGGGTATTTTTGGTATTTTATTTGCAGATCTTAGGTAAACCAAGACCCCGAGTGACGACACTTTTTGAAGTAAAATCGTATCTTCTGAAGGAAGTAAGGAAGTGCCACGAGATTTAAAGTTCAAGTGGATCAATGGTTCGTAACACCATTATCGAATTATATTTTCGACGAACAAATGGCCCATCAAAAAGGCATTTTCTGAAGAAGAGTCCTTCATGGAAGTTATAGATCTTTTCAAGAGCTTTCCAACGCTTCTTGAATTATGTCATTTGGAGATCCGGAGCTCAAGTTATGATTTTATCAAGTTTCAGATCAAGATGTGATAATTAACTACCCGGATCAATCCGGATTTACCTCGGATCGATCCGAGGAAACATAATGATTATCCAGCATGTGGTCCTGCAGAGAATAATCCTGGGATAAGATTTTTTATTCCCGGATCGATCCGGCCCTTTCTCGGATCGATCCGGCTTGGAAAACTTTGCCTATAAATAGAGCAGCTTTGCAGGCATATGGGGGGACCAATATATTTTTTCTTAACCTCTTTGTAGTAGTAGTATGTATGTATATAGGCCTTATGCCATAAATAAAGTAGTATCGTTATAATGCTCGAGAAGTTATCAGAAGATCAGTGTTGTTGAAGTCGTTGTAATATCCGGAAGAATACAGCTTCTGATTCAACAGTTGTAATCGGGTAAAACTTCTTAAGTATTTATGTTTGTTATGTTTTTCGTTGTTATAATGTTTTTAGGCTAAATCTAATAACTAGCCAAAGTTATGTAATCGTTTTATTTCGATCTTTTCGGTAAAGGAATGTTGTCTAATTAAAATTTACTAAAATTGAGTTAATTGAATCTTTTTCTATTACGTAACGTATTGATAATATTCGGATTGACGTAATTAACCAAGATGAATCGCACCATATAACCTAACGATGAACGATCGAGAAAGTTAGGATATGAGATAAAAGATAGAAAAACCGGAGGGTAAAATTGGCCGTGCGAAAGCGTGACTACGGAATCCTATTTCCTACCCGGGGGTAGATTTGTCTTGGGAAAGATGGATCTTATTAAAATTGTGCTCGAGATCGTAATAATGTTAAAATCAACGAGTTTAATTGAAACTAAAACCGGAAAGTTAAATCGATCCGCTTGACAACCGGAGCCTTTTGAATAACATCGGCCATCGACTAATGGAATAACCTCTTTTATCCGGGGTAGATTTGTACTCGGTACTGTTCGGACTAAGCGAGATTAGCATGGGGCGGTTGTGGAGATTGAGCGATGACAATGACATATGACAATTTCATACGCTCGTGTGAGGAGGAATTGTTAACCTCGGGAGTGCACCGTTTCATTTACTCAATTGGACCTAAAATAAAAGGAAAGATCGAGCACATTCCGTCTCTAAAAAACGTATAAATCAATTATATAAACTTTGGCTAGTTCTATAAAATATATTGGTATCTATATATTTATATCTATATATATATTTTACAATCTATGTACATCTATATATATTTATATATCTATATATATTATATTAGAATAACTTTTAAATTACGCATTTATTTTATGTTGAGTAGAATAGTAGTGATATGTGTTATAAAATTGCGGTTTAGATCGAGTTAATAACGACTCTTTGGTGTTTAACCACACTTAGAAGAATTACCAAGTTCCACGAGGATTCGACACTCGACTCACCATACTAGCACTACGGTTTGACCCGATACACTTTGTCGGTTAAGGGGCGGTATTAGCACTAGAAAAGGCCACGTCAGCTTTCTGGCGCCGTTGCCGGGGAACGTCGCTAATTTCTTTTTTTTGTCTATGGTTACTACTTGTATTAGCTCAAAATTCTCGAGAATAAGTCAACACTTTTCTTATCCCATTTCTATCTTATTTTTCGTTGGTACTTACCTTATAGGTAAGTTACCAATTTTTACTACTATAAATTTCGTATTATTTTCTAATTTCGTTAGTTGATGACCAGAAGTGGTAAGGCCCCACTCACTCCTTATAAGCCTGACATAAACACTTACGAAAGGCAGTTAAGAGTAGAGAGTAAACGAGGTCATACTAGTCAGGGAAATCTTGACGAATCATCTTCAAACAAAAATACGAGAATGGCCGAAATCAGTGATGAAACACCTGAACAAGGGCTAGAACATGCTCTAGGGCATGGACAGAACCATGTTAACCCTAATAATCAAAATAATAATAATAGAAATAATCAGAATCGGAACCAGAACAATCGTAATAACCCACCAAACCCGAGACCTATCTGTGATCAAACTATAAGAAGAAACCAGACTAATAATCCCATTCTTTTACCCAATGAAGGAGCGAATAATTTCGAAATTAAATCTCATCTTTTTGGTTTAATTGACGCAAGAGCCCAATTCCTAGGAGAGGATGATGAAGATCCACATCATCATCTCTATCTTTTTGAAGAACTGTGCAATACAGCCAAAAGTCAAGGTGCTCATAAGGAATTAACGAGGATGACTATGTTTCCTTTTTCTTTAAAAGGACGAGCCCGAGATTGGTTTATGTCTCTTCCACATCATTCACTTACAAGTTGGGAGGAGATTCAAGCGAATTTACGAAACAATATTTCACTCTGGACGAAATTTGGAATTAAAAGTCGAGGTTGCTAACTTTAGACAAGGATGCGAAGAAACGCTCGGGAATGCACAGGAAAGATTTAAAAAAGCTTGTTAAGAGCTTGTCCCGATCATGGTTATTCCTTAGATATGCAAATTCAACTTTTACGTCGTAAATTAAGGAAAGACTCACGTGCTGATGTAGATCATGCATGTGGTGGTTCTTTAATGATGAGTGAAGCTCAAATAGTTTACGATGCTATAGAAAAGATTTCCAAAAATAACAGAATGTGGGAAACCGGTTCTAGCACCAGAAAAGTAGCTTTTGCAGGAGAATGTACATCTAATACGGAAGTTCTAGCACATTTAGAAAATTTGAGTAGGAAATTTGATGGCCTACAAAACAAAAACCAAAGTTCAGAAAATAGTACACCAACTGAATACTCAAATCAGGATAATATGCCATTAGGGATTGAAGAACCAACAGGATATTCAAGAGAGGAGGTGAGTTTTCTCCAGCAGCATAGGAATTTGAACAATGCATACTCAAACTCGTTTAATGCTATTAGAAGAGATCACCCTACTTATCGATGGTCTGAAAACCCTAGTAAGCAAGGACAACCGCCATATCCGAGTTCCATATAGGAATATGAATAATAATCAAGTTTATCAAGAAAACACATCTAATCGAAATTTACAATCATTACCTAGATCCTATCCTCAACATACCACTCAAAGTATACCGGTAACTCAAAGTTCAACTCAACTTGCGAAGGAGTTGAAAAATGGGAAAAATTAATGGAAAATATGATGGGTGTAGTATCTACTCAAGCTAAGAATATGGAAACAATGATGACTTCTATTGGTACGATCCTTAAAGATATGAATACAATGAAAACATCATGAGTGGACATGATACCGAAATGAGAACGATAGAAGCCTCATTAAGGAATATGGAAGATCATTTGAGTAGGGAAGGTGAACGTAACAACGGTAGACCTCTGGAGGATTACCAAGTAATGCTTGAAAGAAACCCAAGAGAGGTAAATGTTGTAGTTACGAGAAGTAGAAAACTACGTGGTAGTAATGGAGTAGAAAACTTCGGGAATAATGAAGTAGAAAATGATTTAGATGGAAAGAATGATGGAACTATAGATGAACTTGAATTCACTGATGAGGAAGAAGAAATTATAGAGAATTTCTTGAAAAGGAATAGAAGTTTGGAACCTGAGAATGAAGGTGAAAAATGGGTAAAAATCCCAAGGATTTTGAGAGATCCCATGGATAAAGATTTAAGGAATTTATTCAAGGAACATGTTAGAGTAGAGGATAATGAAAACAAGGATGAAAAACAAGAAGAACTGAAGGAATCTGAAGTAGAGATTGATTCAGGGAATGTTTTAAAAGAAAAAACTCAAGATCATGATACTTGGCGATCAAGTAATACTCAAAGGTTTAAGGAGAAAGGAAAAGAGAAAATGAATTTGGGATCAAAGGTTGTAGATTTAGAATCTTTACCTTACCCACCTAAAGATCAAATTAAAAAGATTAAAACTGATCAGAAGTATGCTCGTTTCCTTGATACTTTTCGTCATATTCATGTTAATATCCCTGTTATCGAAGCTCTAATTAGTATGCTGCTTATGGAAAATTTACGAAAGATATTCGTCAAACAAGAAAAAACTAGAGGAATATGAGAATATATGCCTAAATGAAGAATGTTACGCGGTTTTGCAACATAAGTTACCACCTAAGCGAAAGATCTGGAAGTTTTACCATTCCATGTGAAATTGGAGGATTTACGTTTAAGAAGGTCTTATGTGATCTTGGAGCTAGTATAAACCTCATGTCTTATGAGGATTATAAGAAGCTAGGCATAGGAAATCTTACGAAGGCGAAATGACTGCGGATGGCGGATAGATCGATTAAATACCCTAAAGGAATTATTGAGGACGTATTGGTTAAAGTAGACAAGTTCTATTTTCCGGTAGATTTTGTAGTTATGGAAATGGAAGAAGGATATTCGGCGCCACTTATCTTAGGTCGACCGTTTCTAGCTACAGGAAGAACTTTAATAGATGTTCAGAAAGGAGAGTTAATTCTGAGAGTCAATGAAGATGAAGTTACTTTCAATATTTTCAAAGCTATGAACCATCCATACAAATCACCAGAATCATGTTCTTTTATAGAAGATATTCATTCCGTCTATGATAATCAGTTGCCAACTTTTGAAGACAGATTAGAAGAATGCTTGACTCTATCTATCTATAGGGAAGATGAGGAAGACACCGAAATGAAAGAGATAATTCTTTCTCTAGATAAAGGAAGTTTTACTTTTAAACCATCATGGCATAAGTATTTGGAATTAGAACTAGAAGGACCAGTTCTTAAACCTTCACTGGAAGATCCACCTAAGAATCTGGAATTGAAACCGCTACCTTTAAATCTGAAGTATGCTTTTCTTGAAACTGATAATCTATTACCGGTTATTATTTCATCATCTTTAAGCGAGCAACAAGAAGATCAATTACTTAGAATGTTGAAAAAGCATAAGAAAGCTTTTGGATGGACGATTGCCGATATTCGAGGTATTAGCCACGAGATTTGCGTTCATAAGATAATTCGAAGGAAGATGCTAAACCTTGTATTCAACCGCAACGCCGCCTCAACCCAAATTTGCGGTTAATTGTTAAGAAAGAGGTCATTAAACTATTAGAAATGGGGATAATATTTCCCGTATCGGATAGTGAATGGGTTAGTCCAACTCAAGTGGTACCAAAGAAAGGAGGTTTCACGGTGAAAGAGAATGAAAGGAATGAATGGATTCCGACAAGAGAGATTACGGGTTATCGAATGTGCATTGATTTTAGAAAACTAAATGATCATACTAAGAAAGATCATCATCCACTTCCATTCATAGTTCGGATGTTGGAACGTTTAAGTGGACATAAGTATTCTTGTTTCTTAGATGGTTATTCGGGATATTTACGGATATTCATTGCGGCGGGAGATAGAGAAAAAACTACTTTCACTTGTCCTTATGGAACTTTTGCTTATAAAAGAATGCCGTTTGGTTTATGTAATGCACCGGCTACGTTTCAAAGATGTATGATGGCTATATTTGCTTGATATGGTTGAGAAATTCTTAGAAATTTTTATGGATGACTTTAGTGTTTATGGAGATTCATTTGATGTTTGTGTGTTACACTTAGAACGAGTGTTACAACGCTTGTGAAGATACCAATTTAGTACTAAGCGGGAAAAATGTCATCTAATGGTATCGAAGGAATTGTTTTAGGTCACGAGAATCTCGAAGAAGGTATTGAAGTTGATAAAGCTAAAGTCGAAGTAATTGAAAAATTACCTCCACCGATTAATTTAAGAACCCTAAGAGGATTTCTCGGACATGCGAGGTTTTTATAGAAGGTTCATTGCCGATTTCTCGAAAATAGCAAAGCCTCTAAGTCATTTACTTGAAAAGGAAGTACCTTTTAACTTTGATAGTAAATGTATGGAAGCCTTTCAGACCTTAAAAGCGAGGTTGACTACGCACCGGTGTTAGTAGCACCGGATTGGAGTTTGCCGTTTGAAATTATGTGTGATGCGAGTGATTTAGGTTGTAGGAGCTGTTTTAGGTCAAAGATATAACAAAATTCTCAAAGCTATCTACTATGCTTCTCACACATTAAACGCGGCTCGGCTAAATTATGCAACTACGAGAAAAAGAAGCTGTTGGTGTAATTTTTGCCTTAGATAAGTTTAGATCGTATATTGTCGGATCTAAGGTAATAATTTATACGGACCATTCGACGAAGTATTTACTCGGTAAGAAAGATGCTAAACCTCGACTTATTAGATGGATTCTCTTACTTCAAGAATTTGATATTGAAATTAAAGATAAAAAAGGAAGTGAAAATGTAGTAGCGGATCATCTAAGTAGAATGGAAAATGATGAAGAAATAGGACTTGAAATTAAAGATTCATTTCACGATGAACAACTATTTAAAATAGATACTCCTTCAACCATGCGGTTATTAAAGAATAGAATTCCTTCTAAGGAAATGTCACCCTGGTTTGGAGATATCATTAATTACTTAACTTTGTGATTATATTCCGTCTCATTGGACTTGGCAACGAGAAAAAGAAGTTCTTTTATGACTTGAAATTTTATTCTTGGAGGAACCGGACCTTTTCCGTAAATGTTCGGATGGGATAATCGAAAAATGTGTGCACGATAATGAAACTTTAAGTGTTTTATCATTTTGTCATGATCGTGAGGCGGGGAGGCCATCATGGAGGTTGGAAAACTACTTTTAAAGTTTACAATGTGGTTTTTATTGGCCTACACTATATAAAGATGCGTATAAGTATGTTAAATCTTGTGAGTCTTGTCAAAAATGGGGAAATGTATCTAAAAAACATGAAATGCCTATGCAACCTATTTTAGAATGTGAGTTATTTGATGTTTGGGGTATAGATTTCATGGGACCATTCCCTATATCTTTTGGAAAAAGATTTATTCTAGTAATGGTAGATTATGTTTCAAAATGGGTAGAAGCTGAAGCTCTTCCCACTAATGATACCAAAGTTGTCATACGATTCCTTAAAAAGAATATATTTACCCGTTATGGCATTCCGAGGGCTATCATTAGTGATAGAGGTCACACTTTTGTAATAGACCATTTACCAAGATAGTTGAAAAATATGGTGTAACACATAAGTTAGGAACGCCACTATCATCCGCAAACCGGTGGACGGGTAGAGGTGTCTAATAGAGAAATCAAAAGAATCATGGAAAAAACGAGTTGATTCAAATCGTAAAAGCGGGCGGTTAAATTAGACGATGCATTATGGGCGTACGAAACGGCTTTTAAGACACCAATTGGGTGTTCTCCTATAAACTAGTCTTTGGTAAGTCTTGTCATCTCCCGAGTTGAGTTAGAACACCGAGCCTTGGGCTATTAAATTTACGAATTTCGATCCTAAAATTTGTCGGTGATCATAGATTGCTTCAATTAACGAACTAGAAGAATTTCGTCTCGATTCTTATGAAAATGCTCGAATCTACAAGGAACGCACGAAATCTTTTCACGATAAGAGAATCTATAGTCGTGAGTTCCATGTAGGTGATCGAGTGCTCTTGTACAATTCACGTTTAAAGTTATTTCCGGGAAAGCTTAAATCAAGATGGACGAGTCCATTTAAAGTAACAAGGGTTTACAAATGCGGAGTTTGTTGAACTAAGCGATGGAAATACGACTTTTATAGCCAATGGCCACGAGTGAAGTTATTTGTGGAGGAGAAGGAATCACACTTTGAAGGGAGAAGTAATGCTGCGGCGATCCCCCGAAAAAATTGAAAAAGCGAGAAAAATCAAACAAATTGAGAAGCGAGAGGAGCTGAAATCGGCCGAATATCGGGTGCTATCTATCTTCTACTTTTACGTGTTTTATATGTTTGAACTAGTTTCGTCTTTTACCGGATAGACGTAAAAGAAGCTGGATGTCTTTTTTAGATAGAATAGGAGTTTTTATTTTGCTTTTGAAATTAGGCCTTGATAAAGATGTCGCGTTTGCTATAGAAGCTTTAGTTTTTGAGAAAAACAAGCAATTGTTGAGAGAGATCGATTGAAAGAAGTATGTAATGGAGAATCGAGAAGTTCGATAAAGAGAAGGGCAAAGTTTCGATGAGGTGCGAGAATGTCTGTGGAAAAAGTGAGCATGATGGGAAATGTAGGGAAAGCACAACCAAATCCCAGGATGAGTGTTTGAATGTTGTTAAGAAGGGAACGATTAGGTGGTTATCCGAAAATCCCGATGGAGATCAAAGAGAAAATTCGAACGCCTCATTTCTTAAGGTTAGGTTGATAGAACGTTACGTCAGAACTCTGGAAGATTTAGAAGTAATGGAATTAGGACCCTTATGAATTTTATAATATTTATAAAATTTTTATATAACTTTTGAAAATTTTATAAATAGGATCTTTATGAAATTACTTAAAAGTTTTATAAAGTTTTTATAAAAGGTTTTATTTAAATTTTGTAGAAGTTTTATTAAGGTTTTTATTAAGTTTAAAAAAAAATAAAAAAAAAAATCTTTGGTCGGATCGATCCGACCTAATCCCGGATCGATCCGGAACCTAAAAAAACCTAAAAAGGGAACGGGGTCCCTTCTTCTTCTTCTTCTTTCACTTTTCTTAAACAGCCGCCCCTCCCCTCTCCCCCAATTCGAATTTTTTCTTCAAATCATCACACAACATTACTATTAAACTACCCCAACTCTTAAACTTTTCTCATTTTCCTCTCCTCTCTTCAAATTTTCATTTAAATTGAAGAATTTTTCAAGGGAAAGCTTCAACTTTCATTCCGGCGAATTTTCATCTTTTCCGGCCAAATTTCAACCTTTTAAGCTTTGGAAGGTAACATTGTAGTCCCTTATTTTGTTAATTTCGTTTTTTTTAAGCAACTTTTTATTTTATTTTTGTAACTCATTTGTGTTGTTTTGTGTTGTTTTGTTGTTATTTTGTCACTATCATAGAATGGCCGAATCATCAAAAGCCACGAAAAAACGTAAACCTCATATCCCTACCCAAATCCCAGTTATAGAGACTAGGCCTTTAACGGAAGCAGAGTTGAATGTTAGTTTTGATAGAACCGCGTCTGCTGCAGCTAAGAAAGCGTTGAAAAATAAATTTGGAAAGTGTTTAGTTGCAATAGAGAGGGGCTTAGATTTCAAAGATTTGGGAAGGGAGGTAAAAGAAATTTTTGAAAGACGACAGTGGTTGGAGTTAGCTAGTTTAAGGTCGGGGGAAATTAACACAACCTTAGTAGCTGAATTTTATTCTCTGATAGCAACTCATAATGCTACAGAAGGTGGTGAGTTAACTTCTGTCAACCTAAGAACTAGGACAGTACCGTTTAATCCTCAGGTTATAAATACTATTTATGGTATCCCTGATATACCAGAGAGTGAGGATTATTATATTGTATGGAATTTAGATGAGCTGCACGGACTTTGATTATATTGTCTCACTAGCCCGAATGAGTTAGATCCCACGCCGTCGGCATGAAAACGGGTTTTCCTATGGAAATTGTATACGGGATATGAGAGCTATTAAACGTTTTATTAGCCATACTCTTTACCCTACTCGTCATTTTACATCTTTTGGTAAAGAGGATCGTGTATTGCTTGGGCTATGGTCAATGATGTACTGTGGATGTAGGCGGGGTAATGTATAGAAGGGCCAAGGAATTTGTCTCGATTGCCAAACCGAGCGGTCACATGCCTTTTCCTTGTTTTATTTCTTCCTTATGTCGCCGGATAGGTGTCCCCGAACTTCCAAATGATAATTTGATGGTGGTTGATGACACGCTTATAGGTCCTAGTTTACCACTTAGGCCGGCGGGAAGAATAGATTTTATGAACCACTAACCGCCAACGACCTCGGCCTACTCCACATGTTTCTCAATCCACTTTGCTTGTCCCTCCTTCATCCGGTCAAACTCAAAGTCAATTTCCAAATACCATCACATACGACATGTTTCAATCCATGGCCTATGATGTTCATCGTGCTAATGCCAATATGGCTGTTTTTGCGGAAAGGAATAGGTTATGGTCTGAAGATTTACGTCAAGGCATGCGAGGTATATATCAAATGAATATACTGCAAAACCCTACCTATGCCGAGATGGATATTCCGCATTGCCAATCCCAGCCATATACCTTGCCCGATTTTATTCCGCCGATCCCACCTCGCTCAGACTTCCAACAAATGCCACATTCTTTTGGATTCCAAACTAGTGGTGTAGGGGATTTTTCGACAGGTACTACGGCGGTGCGACGTACGGTTGGCCGGGATTTGGATCATTTGACCATACCACGACGGGATGGGGAAGCACTTTTTCGATGTCACGAGAGAGATGAGCTCGATGGGACTAGATAGCTCGGTTCGGATGTCAACATATTTTCAAGATCCATTCCAAGAATCGACTTATGATCCGGCCAGTTCTCAAGCCATGCCAAGTTCGAGCCACGTCGAGATGAGTGATGAAGAGGAGTGATTTTAAACATTTTATGATTATTGACATTGAAAACAATTTATTTTTCGTACAATTTCATTTTCGTACAATTTTAGGTTATTTTGGTAGGATTTTATTTTAATACGATCTTCGTAGAATTTTATTTTACTTTCGTTTGATTTTATGGTATTACGCACCGTGTAGTAAAATTTATCGTTATAACATAATAAAAATGAACCAAAGATAGGGAAAAAACATATCACCTAGAAAAATCTAGGCTTTTTACAAGCAAAAACAACTCTGTCCGTGAATAGTAATTTTCCGGATCGATCCGGCCTTTTCCCGGATCGATCCGGCGTGCGTATACCGACCTGACAGGATTGCTAGTTGAGAGGCCGGATCGATCCGGCCCTTTCTCGGATCGATCCGGGAAGTACAAAAACGCCAAAAAGTAGATTTTCTTCTACTTTTGCATGATTACTACCTTTCTATAAAAGGAAAAGAGCTGATGCCTTCATCCTTGCTCATTCCTTCTTTAATTCTATCTGTCTTTGTTTATTTTACGTATCGATAAAAATGTCGAACCACTCCTCTCCCTCGGTCAATAGTTACGAACCACATACACACGAAGGTGTGGTTCCCGAAAGCCATGCCTCGTGTTTTCATAATGACGTCCCGAGACGTCTAAATTTCGTCCATTCTCCTATTCTAATGGAGAAAGGTTTAAATACGAAAAAAAATTGATCAATGGGGACGAAATCTAATCCGAGGTTGCGGGTGGAAGAAGGCGATTAGGACTCCCGAGAGGTAGAATTAACATTTCAATTGTCGAGAGATTTTTATGCGTCTCTTGCGATATAACGACGGTAGCCTCGTCTCGTCTCATTCTTGTTAGGGGCGTCGTTATATCATTTTCTCCGATTATCATAAATCAAATCTTTCAAATCCCACCATCTACTTTTGATCAAAACCCACACTACGAGTTTCTTTGGGAACTCGGGAGTTCTTATAATGTTGTTAATCGTCTTTGCGAAGCCTTTCAATATGTGTTTCCACTTTGTTTGATCATAACTATGATTCTTCGACTTTAGCTTTACCCCCTCGTCGAGGGCGTGGAAACGCTTCATTAACTCTCGGATCTATCCAACTAGAGATTTTTTAGGGGTTACGGATGATGAGATGCTACTGTTGTATGCACTGACCGTGGGGGCATACATTGATTGGGGGATTTTGATGTTTAAAACTGCAATTAATTTTGCAGTAGAGAGACGTAATAGGGGAAGACCGCTACCGTTTGCACTGGGTTATCTCTCAGCTGTGTGTGCAAGCTGAATCACGTGCACGAGTTTACTGCGACGAGATCTTTCCATCTCGTGATTCTCAGTTGGGATTACTTCCGGTAGATACTCCCGGATGTTCATCTACGGTTTGATGAGTTGTTGAAAATCAGTTAGAAGTTGATGTTGTTAAGTTGGTAGTCGTTTAAGTTAGTCTTTTCATCGCTTTTTAATTAAGTTTTCTTTAAAGTTGTAATGGTATCCTTAATGTTTAATATATATGTCATTTTCTTTAATCAAAATAATATATGTTGAGAAAAATAATAAAAATCAAAATCGTATAAAATTTTAATTTTTTTCTTTCGAACCTACTTTTTATTACTCACTGAACATCGGGACGATGTCATTTCGTAAGTGGGGAGTAGAGGTAAGTTAGTAACTAAAAAATTAAAATTTTCTTATATAAATTTATACTTAAGTGCTTAATACTTAGCTAATTTTTCTTGAATCAAAATAACTAGATAATATATAATTAATATGAATAAAAATAATATAAGTTGGTAAGAATAGATTTTAATTAAGTAAAGTAAATTATATATATTTTAATTATATTATATATATCAATTTTAGATTTTAATAAGATTTTAAGTATATGTAACTATACATAAATATTATCAAGTAATGTTCATATGAAATTTAACGAATATACTTATATCTATAATAAAATGTTAGAATAATTTTCTTTTCAAAACGAAATATGAATATGGAATCGGATTAGGAATGATGAGATTTTTGGCACCACAAAAATATAAACTATAGCCAAATAGCCTACCTAAATAAATTTCTAATTTTTGTCCCTACCTCAGCCTTGATTAGAGTGATCAAGACCTCACTCGAAAATAGCCATTTTTTGATTATAACCGACCCTTAGCTTATTTTGGTCTACATTTCCTAAAAATTCCACGAGTTTGTACGTACTTATAAAAGGAGATGACGACACAAAAGCTAAGAATGGTGTATCTTTGAGATTGGAAAAAATTAGATAAGTATTAGTATATTCGATCTTACCTCATGACGCTTGCAAGATAGTCGATTTTGGTAATAAGTTCGGATATGTTAATATTCTATAAAAGAATTAAGAACGAAGCACCATATTTACACGAAGTAATCAAATACCGGTATCTTCCTTATCTTTGATCAACAACTAAATCGGTTGTAGCTACCAATGATTTGAGTACAGTAGGGTGTTATCTCGAAATGTCCTATATCACTATGAGGTTTAAAAGCTCCCGATAAAAAGTCGAATCATAAGATCTCAAGAATGATTACAAGTTTAAGGAAACCGGACTTGTAATTTTCGATCGAAAGAGTATTACTCCGATCAATCTTGATGAAGCAATGCTTGTAAGTTTGATTTTCTACACACACGCACGCTTTTAGTTCTTAATATCTTATAAAATAAAAAAATATATAAAAAAAAATCAGAATGTTATTAATCGAGGTATTTTTGATCAAAAATTACGAAGGTGTAAGTACGTACGACTTGCTTCTTTCTCTTTTGATTTTCTTTTCTATCCTTCTGATTAACCAACACCCTGAACCTAAAACGTATAAGCCATTTTGTCAACTATTTGACTTAGTCTTTGATTCCAATTATTTCATATAAGTTGAGATAGGAGAATGATTCTAGAATTTTAATTATATTTATTGAGTAAATTATGTGAAATTTCATTTGAATAATAGTTGATAAATAATTTATCTAAGTTATCTACACTTTTTATCTTGTTAATTTCTAAGAAAGATATAACTAATATATTTATAATATTGAAATGATATTTTACTAGTTTGAAATTTAATCTACCAAGTATATCATTTTTATTGTAATTTTTATATATTACCGCTTATTTTGCTCGAGGACGATCAAAGAGCTAAGTGGGGAGTAGTTGATGTATAACATTTATATGATAAAAATTACGAGGTTTTATATACGTTATCGACTCTTTTTATATAAAATATAAGAAATTATAACGATAATCTTATAAAATATTAATAGTTATGAATAAATCTAAATACTATAAAAATCTAGTAAAAGTAATAAAAAGTTATAAATTTTGTACCGGGATAATAACCGGAGTGTCGTGTCGATTTACGGGGGTATTTTTGGTATTTTATTTGCGAGATCTTAGGTAAACCAAGACCCCGAGTGACGACACTTTTTGAAGTAAAATCGTATCTTCGAAGGAAGTAAGGAAGTGCCACGAGATTTAAAGTTCAAGTGGATCAATGGTTCGTAACACCATTATCGAATTATATTTTCGACGAACAAATGGCCCATCAAAAAGGCATTTTCTGAATAAGATTCCTTCATGGAAGTTATAGATCGTTTCAAGAGCTTTCCAATGCTTCTTGAATTATGTCATTTGGAGATCCAGAGCTCAAGTTATGATTTTATCAAGTTTCAGATCAAGATGTGAAAATTAACTACCCGGATCAATCCGGATTTACCTCGGATCGATCCGAGGAAACATAATGATTATCCAGCATGTGGTCCTGCAGAGAATAATCCTGGGATAAGATTTTTATTCCCGGATCGATCCGGCCCTTTCTCGGATCGATCCGGCTTGGAAAACTTTGCCTATAAATAGAGCAACTTTGCAGGCATATGGGGGAGACCAATATATATTTTCTTAACCTCTTTGTAGTAGTAGTATGTATGTATATAGGCCTTATGCCATAAATAAAGTAGTATCGTTATAATGCTCGAGAAGTTATCAGAAGATCAGTGTTGTTGAAGTCGTTGTAATATCCGGAAGAATACAGCTTCTGATTCAACAGTTGTAATCGGGTAAAACTTCTTAAGTATTTATGTTTGTTATGTTTTTCGTTGTTATAATGTTTTTAGGCTAAATCTAATAACTAGCCAAAGTTATGTAATCGTTTTATTTCGATCTTTTCGGTAAAGGAATGTTGTCTAATTAAAATTTACTAAAATTGAGTTAATTGAATCTTTTTCTATTCTGTAACGTATTGATAATATTCGGATTGACGTAATTAACCAAGATGAATCGCACCATATAACCTAACGATGAACGATCGAGAGAAGTTAGGATATGAGATAAAAGATAGAAAAACCGGAGGATAAAATTGGCCGTGCGAAAGCGTGACTACGGAATCCTATTTCCTACCCGGGGGGGTAGATTTGTCTTGGGAAAGATGGATCTTATTAAAATTGTGCTCGAGATCGTAATAATGATAAAATCAACAGTTTAATTGAAACTAAAACCGGAAAGTTAAATCGATCCGCTTGACAACGGGAGCCTTTTGAATAACATCGGCCATCTGACTAATGGAATAACCTCTTTTATCCGGGGTAGATTTGTACTCGGTACCTGTTCAGACTAACTGAGATTAGCATGGGGCAGTTGTGGAGATTGAAATGATGACAATGACATATGACAATTTCATACGCTCGTGTGAGGAGGAATTGTTAACCTCAGGAGTGCACCGTTTCATTTACTCAATTGGACCTAAAATAAAAGGAAAGATCGAGCACATTCCGTCTACTGAAAAGAACGTATAAATCAATTATATAAACTTTGGCTAGTTCTATAAAATATATTGGTATCTATATATTTATATCTATATATATATTTTACAATTTATGTACATCTATATATATTTATATATCTATATATATTATATTAGAATAACTTTTAAATTACGCATTTAATTTATGTTAAGTAGAATAATAGTGATATGTGTTATAAAATTGCGGTTTAGATCGAGTTAATAACGACTCTTTGGTGTTTAACCACACTTAAAAGAATTACCAAGTTCCACGAGGATTCGACACTCGACTCACCATACTAGCACTACGGTTTGACCCGATACACGTCGGTTAAGGATGGTATTAGCACTAGAAAAGGCCACGTCGGTGCCAACCGAGTACGTAACTCTCGGCGAACTTGCCTTCTTCAATTCCATGTAGGTGTATTCGAGTCGGTTGCTTGTCTTGATGATTTCCGATTTTCTAAATGATTTCCGGTTTTCGGTTTACGACACACTAACAATTACAGTGCTTGTCTGATGTAACCTATACAAATATCAGACTCTAGAAAAACTTATACATTCAGTTCTAGACATCTTTTAGCTTTTCACTATAACAGCTGGCTTCAGCACTTCATCAATGGGGTTAAGATAATATTTTAACAAATAAGATGAATTATCATCAAAACATAAATTATTATTTCCAACATGTTCGATGAATATTTTATTTAATTTATTGTAGCTACTGATTATAGGTCCATGGTCCCCGGGTTGGCTCCTAACACGCGAGTGTTTTCTCGTTTTATGGAACCTCGAGAATAGTTGGTCTATTTAATGAATATGCAAATATTATTTATTTGGTAAATAATATGTAAAATAGAAAAGACATTTTCTATTAAAAAAATTTGACAAAGTTGGCGCCACACTTGTGATTAAATTAGGAAAAGAAATTTTTCTAGATTATGTCACATGTGTAAATAATTAATTATTTATTTGTTAAATAATTAATGGAAAAATTAAGAGATTGATTTTTTGGAAATTATCTCTTATTTTGTAGCGAAAATATTTTTTCCTTATGGGAAAAGGATAATTGTGATGAATTTCTTTTTTTCTTTGTAGAAAAGGATAACTCAATCTTACTAGTTATTTTCCTATATAAAGAGAGTTCCTACAAGCACAAATGACTTAATAATGTGCGCCATCTTCAAAATAAAAGAAGAGAAAATTATTTTCTTGCCTTAGTCATTAAGAGGAAAAAAATATAGGATTTTTCTTGGGCATATTCGATGAGGTTCTATTGCGAGGATCGGCGTCCACCAGTCGTCGCTTGGAGATACAATCCGGAAGATCACGGCTTCTCCCTTTGGTCGATTGTCTTTTTCTCTCCGTAAAGGTAAATCTTTAACCTTCTCGTAGGAATAATTAGTTATGTCTCATATCGTAAATCGCATAAGCTTCCGTTGTGCGAAGATCGAGTGTCTCGATCGGTGCTTTACTTCTAGCATGTTGTATCAGAGCGAGGTTAAATTTTACGATATCGAGAGCATAATTAATTTAGGAGTGGAATTGAATAAATATTGCATCTTTTATATATTTTTATATATATGTGAATGAATGATTTGGTTGACGAGATGGATTGGAGTTGGTACTTGTTTACCGTTAGATCTATTGTAAACCCATTTTTCCGGGTATAGGATGTTATGTAATTTAATTTTGCAACTTTGTTTTTCTGCAATTTTTTTAATTTCGGCCGGCACCTATATAATTGCTGGGACGCATTCTTCATAAAAGTTGGAAGCTGGTGCAGTGGTCAAGACACAGGTGTTATTGCACACAGACCCGAGTTTGAATCCTTTTGGCCGGAAACCTTTTATTTACATAAACCTGTACGAAAATCCTTTTTTTAATGAACCTGTACGAAATTTTTTTTATAAACCTGTTCGGAAATTATTTTTTTGTACAAAAAAAAATCAAATAAATAAACCAAGGGGGATTCGAACTCAAGAGGTGATGAAGGAAGAAGGAAACTCTTACAAACTCGACTGAAGCGGTTTTTGATAAAGAAACAAGAGCAGAAAATTAAATACCTGGAGTGGCTGAAGAAAATAGTAGATTAATTTCATTCTAGGTTTAGGGTTTATTTAATTTATAGATTAGATACGGGGGTACCAACGGTCCATCTATGTGGTTTACTTTTACGCATTTATTTTCATGTTTGATAATTTATGTGAGATAACCATGCCATGACATTCATCATATTCATAAATTCCACTCATAGCATATGCTTACATGTAGATAATTAATCATGATAATAATTAGGCATGTATGAGACGTAATTAATTTAGACTAATTTAGGTAATTAATTAAATTAATTAAAAGGTAACAGAATTTTATCGGGATATAAAATTCACATGATAAACTTAATATGGAATAATAAATCCTACGGGGTTTAGGTTATGTAGTGCCTACATAAATTTTCAATTTTGATAATCGAAAATTGGAAAATTCGGAAAAGTTGGACACCAACTGAGCAAAAGGTTCGAAAATTGGTTCGGGCGGTCAACGGGGCTTCGGCTCGACTTGACTTGTCCGTCCAAGTGCGACGTTAGCGTCGGGGGTCTGGCAAGGTCAAGCTATCCGGCGAGCTGAGGCTCAATGGGGTAACCTTAGCCAGATTCATCCAGCAGTCGCACATGAACCAACGAATAGGACGGGTCAGCTTAGCCAATCCCGACACCGTTCGGTGAACTCGGTTAAAGCTCAGCCAGAGTTTAATACAAATAAGTTGGTGATTGCTTTTTAAGATTTATGGTTTTCAAATTATTGAGATAAAATTCTACGATCCCAAATTTTTATCATGACAAAATTAGGACTTTAAAATTCTTTAGTGAATTTTAATTGTGTAGTATCTACACAAGGATTTTCTATCGAAAAATTGGAAAATCATAAATATAGTGTCGCTAGTTACACGGTATTTGGAACCAATAAACTAGTGGGAGCTTTAAATTTTGTGATTCATTGTTTTTCGAATTATTGAAAAATCATAAAGTCCTAATGTATTAGGGTTACAAAATTCATGGTGAATTTTAAATTGTGTAGTGTCTACACAAAGATTTTATAAATCCGTGAAATTGGAATGTCGTGAATAAGTGACACTAGTTAAACGGTATTTGGAACCGATGAACTAGTGGGAGGATTGATTTAAATATTAATGATTTATTGTTTTTCGGATTGTAAATATATTCTGAAAATCCTAAAGAGACTACTTATTTTTCAAAATACTGAGTGGGAGCGGGGAAGGTGACAACCGACCCATCGGCCTCTACTGTTGACACAAGCACCGTGAGAGAATGGTAACGCCTCGTGCCGCTTTGATTTCGGCCCCCTTCGGATGGCCTTCACCGCTATCGAAATTCAAGGCTTGGTTTCGGAAAGGATAGGATTTTCAATACTCGTCGGGTCACTGACCAACCCTTCGGCGGCACACTCGGGGTCTACTTAAAAATCTGAAACAGTAGGTCACACTCTAAAGGGTATTTTTTGGAAATATCTTGGCTGAAAAAGGAAGGTAGTCAACAATTAAATCGGGATGTCTGATTCTCAGTTAATTGTTGAGAGAGATTGTCTCAATTTAATCATCACCTCTTTGACCTACCCGTCTGCGGCACTGTCGGTGTGAGATTAAATCCTTGGAATAGTAGGATAAACTGCATGCATGACATCACGTTTAATATTCCTAAAATTATTATAAGTTGTGGTGTATAATTTGATTTATATTTCTGTCATAATTTATTTTTACAACTACATATCATCTCAAGGCATCTAAACTGCTAAACATGATAAATTGACTGATGATGACTTCATAAAAGTGGAAAAGTAACAAGAACATTGAACTCAATAATCGAGAATGCAAATTAATTCTTCGGAAGAGGATGATCCTCTTGAGCCTATAAACTTAAGTGACATTTGATAAGTATGTGACTGGTGTCACTCGTGCTGAGCGAGAGACAAAAACAAATTAGTTCAAAGATGACGAGAATGATTTGGTATCAATCTCACTAGAAATCCCACGGTTCACGAGTAGTGTCTACTCAAATAAACTGCTAGTTCACGGCCATTTCCTTTAAAGAAAGCCAAGAATGGAAAGGTAAATGTCTAAAAGTGTAAGTCATCTAAACTAAATAAGTTAAAGGCTAAACCGAAATATTAATAAAAGAAAGTATAGGATAAGGAAAGTGATTTCGGATCACTAACCTATGAATCCTTAGAGACCTTTTTTAACCGAGTAATTTGACTCGGGAGTTAAAGTTCTTTTGTAAGAACAAGGTAGCTGGGCATTCATGATGAAGAGTAGATAACGGACAGTCATTTCAGCTGAGATAGTGGGAGTGATATTAGGAAACGAATTTCCGATTTTAATCCTTGTATATCACAGAAGTTTAATTTCTGTTTTCAGATTCGTTGGAACAAATGGATTTACTTTCACATCGATAACTTAATTGCCTTAAGGAAAGTGAACGTGACATTTGTATATGATTCTGAGACTCGTACTTTTGTCTGATAAAGTCAAAACCACTAAGTAATGCTGAAAATGTATATGTAACACATCATAAACTGTTAAGACAAATGGCTTCCGTATTTAGATAAACGATTCTTCAGCATCTATTTATTAGCGCATATATCCTAGAGATAAGATCTGAAGACTGGCTAAGGGTGATTCCTAACTCCAGTCTAAGAACACTATCTCAAAGGAAAAATAACCAAGTTACCTTTCAATTAGGAAAAGGTAATAGAGCTGAAGAAGTATCATAGCTTGTTCATATTGACCTTCGGGGTCTTATGAAGATACAAGCTAGTGGGAGCTTTTGAGTAGTGGACAATTTGTCTGATAGCTACTCGAAACGCCGATTAGTTTATCTAAATATTTGGAGGAATCTCTGATATTACCAGAGAAACGAGTATTCCATGCTCGAGATATAGGCTATAGCACAGTTTTGGCACTGATGCTCAGCCTACCTCCGAGTGAAATGATTTCACAGAAAGGATAAACCATGGATTGCCTTATATTGTTATTGATATGATACAATGCACTGCTTAACTCAATTCGGATATTAGTAGCAAAATAACGGTTTACATTATTATGTAATACCAAGAAGTCTACCTAGAAGATGCCTATGAATTTATGGATAAAGAGAGAACTATGTTTACTCCACTTCCGTAAATAGAGGCGTTTAGCACTTGGTGCTTGATGGTAGGACTGGAGATTTTTCATACACGTTCAGATGGTGACTGTTCGTGACATATCTTAATGCAATGAGTAAAGGCTGGTTATAATATTCTTAAGATTGGATAGTGATGGTTACACTGTTACAACCTTTATAAAAGAATGCTTAGATAACGACCTTAGACCTTGAAGTACGGTTACTCAAGGAGTTACTATCTTCTTTAATCAGACCACTTCCAACATTGGTTGTTGGGGATTACACTGATAAATACTATTGAACCAGATCAGAATGTCAATCCACCCGAATGTAGTGGGAGTATGGTTTATCCATTGACCAGCTGTGATCATGCAGACTTTACAGTCTACTGGGTGTGATTGATTACCTATGGTCTTTTAGGGAAGATAGTATAGGATTCTGACAATAGGAAGTTGGTTTAAAGCCATAAACCCGTATATGGAGTTTTGGTACTCCAGTTCTGTTCATACTCTTGAAGAACCACCTGAGTGTCTCAGGCCCAGTTGGAGTAATTGGATCTACATGTAGAAGAGATAAATGAATGACAATGTTTAACTTTCAAAGCAAAGCCATGTGGTTTTAGGGGTAACTCCCTGAGAAGTAGACAGTTAAACAGGGGTGATGCCCTAAAACTTTCTAACCACTCTGAAGGATGTAGGATCTTAGATCTAAACGAGTTAGATCTACGCGCAGCGGATGGATCACGACTTATACATCATAATACATAATTAAAGGACTTAAACTACTACAAGGGGGTTAAGAAAATCATACCAATAGTAGGAAGATTTCGTCTCCCAACCGTGGTTAAACCACTTTCGAACCATGTTTGCCCGTGATTATCCAATCCTTAAACATCAAACTTTCACGTAGACACTATGGAACAAAAAAAGTAATCTCGTCTAAGTGAGGTGCATGGAATTCACCGAGAATCCAACACCTTAACCACGAGGTTTCGGGATTTTACTCCTTATGCTTTCGCAGAGTGGGATTCACCGAGAATCCATCACCCAACCTCGACGATTGAAAAAACACATGTTCCTCGGTTTTTACCCTAATTAGTTTCTAATTAATATCAAACAATTAATTAAAACTAATTGCGTCTTTTATACAAGCCTAACTAATTCCTCGAATTAATTTCTACATGTATGCATATGGAGTGGAATTCATGATATGATGCATGTCATGGCAATTTTCCGGTTCTACACATACAATCTAAACATGTATTCTAGTGCGGAAAATAAACACCGAGATGGACCGTTGGCACCCCCGTATCTAACCTATTAGAAAAAAAATAACCAAACCCTAACTAGGGTTTACTACTTTCTAACATAATCTGCAGCTGTTCAAAATCTTCGACGATCGGCAAACCAAACGAACTCGGATCGCGACGAAACTTTCCAGATCTATTCCTCACTCCTTGGGCTCCAATATGGACGGTTGGATCGGAGTTTTGACTTGTCAATTTTCTGCAGTGAGCCGTCCAACTTCCTGCTGGATCTGACTTTTACAGCAGCGCCTCAAAGACTTCCCGAGGCCGATAAGGAATCGAGATGAATTCCGATCGACCTGAAATTTTTATTCCACGTCAAAAACTCCGTATTTATCGATTTGACTGGTTGGATTTGCGTTTCAACGGTCTAAAATCTCCCAGAAATTCGAGGAAGTCACAGGTAGGGTTTCTGTGAATCCTGCGTTTTTCTGTTACAGCAGCTTCTTTGCAGCAACGAACGGATATCAAAGCGGACTCCGAACAACGCCAAATTTTGTGCAATTGTTCATCATCTTCCAATCTTGATTCTGACCGGAGGGATCGTCGTTTCAACGGCTCTACCAACGGGAAAAACGAAATAACTAAACAGATCTATTTTCTGGAAATTAAAATTGCAATAAAAATAAATTACATAATTTCTTAATACTCATATGAACGAATTTTCATCGTTTATATGAGTTTACAATAGATCTAACGGGTAAACAATGCCAAACCCCAATCCATCTATTCAACCATAGCAATTAATCATTATCAATGCATAAAACAATAAATAAAATTTAACTACATGCAATTCCACTCCTTTAAATCGTTTAATTATGATTATGACTATGTAAATCGTGGAACCTTGCTCCGATACCACATGAAGGATGTAGGATCTTAGATCTAAACGAGTTAGATCTACGCGCAGCGGATGGATCACGACTTATACATCATAATACACAATTAAAGGACTTAAACTACTACAAGGGGGTTAAGAAAATCATACCAATAGTAGGAAGAGAAGCTTTGATCTTAGGATGAGAAGCCTTGATCTTCCAATGTGTTCTCCAAACGGTGGTTGGTGGACACCCTTCTTGATATGAGAACCTCCTTGATATGCTTCCAAGAAAAACTCCAAGTTTTTCTCCAACCGGGGGGAGCTAAGGATCGAACTTCTTAGCCTTTTTTCTCTAGGAATTTCGTGGCTCTCGCATCACCTAGGGCTCGGGGAGAACTATCTTTTTATAGGCAAAATCCAAGAGAGAAAACCTATACCCAATCGGTTTAACAAAATAAAAGAGATAATTCTAATTATTATTATCCAATAAAAATAAGAGATAATTACAATATTATAATTATCCTTATAGTTAAGAGATAAATAATAAATAAATTATTTTCTTTTATTTATCCAATTAATTATTTAACAAATAAATAACTAATTACACAATATGACATTATCCAAGAAAACTAATTTCTTGGAAAATCCAAGACATATTGGCGCCACACAAAGCCCACCAGGCCCACAGAAAATGTCTTTTCTCTGTATTATATTATTTATCCCAACTAAATAATATTCATACATATCAATTAATTGACCCAACCAATTAATTATTTCTGAGGCCCAAATAAACAAGAATATTAGCCCAAATTATAGAAGCCACATTGGGGACAATGGACATATAACCAGTAGCTCCAATAATTAAATATATTATTCATCGAACAGAATATATATATTAAATTATTAATTCTGGGATTACGCCACCATAAACCCGAAACTGAACTCTACCAATTATAGATATATACTTACACTCAACCCATAGAGTAGATAAGTGTCCATTGATATAATCACTACATACGGATTAACCCTCCATAGATCCGTCCATTACGAGTGGGAAGTCTCCGTGAACCCGGCTCAGAATATCTTATCATTATTTACCATTAACCCCCTGATGATCAATTAGTGCACATATCTGACTAGTAGCTAATTAGTCAAATGTGAACTCCCGGGATCGATCACTTTCTTAGGGATAACAAATAAGGGGACTGTCTCTCTACTTCCCGCAGGAAGGAATGGATTCCATGTCTGTGAAAATCAGAACTACTCACTCATCAGGAGATAGTGCAAATGAGAAGTGGCTTGGAACACATATTTAAGTGGACCGTAACTAACACATCAAACACTACCCCGAGGCAAGCGGACACCCGTGATCACCTCGGGATTAAGGTTGATCCATATATGATCATCTAATGATTTAATAAGATTCCTCGATTACGGAATTATATCGAGAAATTCGGATTAAATCGGTCCGATCTATATGAATGCCATCATATATAAATGCCCCACGTAGGTACCCTCTACCGACAGTCCGGATAATACTATCACACCCTAAGGTGTTCGGCGCATTATTGGTGTTTTAATCAAGAGACCCTAAACTCGATTAAGTTCACCACGGACTAACAGCTTAAGCATATCTCCACTAACTCAATCCTCACGTGTAATCCATACACCGAGTTAAGTGGTTACATACGTATATACTTAGGGTTTGCAGCAGTGTATTACTTACAAGCACAAAGCAAGTAATAAGGTGAGATAAATTCTGTCACCAAAAACAATTGCATAAATTGTCTTTCGGGCACTACACCTAACACACTCAGCCTTGCTTAACTCCATGAAAAGCTGAAAGACTAACAGAGGTGATGCCCTGAAACTTTCTTGCCGTACAAAGGAGCTCGAATTCATTCAGAACAGAAGGGTTATAGCTTAAATCCAAATGGCAGATTAACTGCCAATGCTTATATCCATTGGTGGATTAAAGCAAACCTCTAGGTCATTAAAAGTCACATGTTTGAAATGTGTGGGCTTGAATATAATATTGATCAGTCTTTTGTAGACCAGAGAATCAATATTGGTAAAGTAGTAGACGTTAGTGTTAATAAAAGATAACACTGCAACAGTTGGAAACGACATGGGTATGTTAACTGAAGTCAAGAACTGACGAGCCAAAGCTTCTCTGAATCAGAGAACTGGACTATATTCTTAGAACTTGATTCGGTTGAATTCATGAGAACAAGTTGTTGGCAATATCCCATGCATCTTATTGGTTAAGATGATAATGCATTTTCGTATGCAATATTCAAAGAGAGGTTTCCTACCCAACCCCTCACGGAATAATTCTCTCAATCTTCGGATATAGAGAAAGTGGGATAAATTCTCTTTTGGTTAGAGAAAGTCAGATTATTAGAAGTCAATTAAAGTCGAATCTTGGATTCGAGCGTTAAAAGAAGTTTAGTGCATTCTCAAGTATCTTTAGAGAATGAGGAATCATATGCTTGTCCATTCGGGTGCGAACCTGAGTGTTGTTGACTACACTGATTCTGATTTTTTGTCGGATTAAGTATGATCGTGAATCGATCTCAGGCTCAGTGTTTGCTCATAGTGATGGAGCTATAGTCTGGAGCAATCCAGCACTGCCAGTTTGACTCGTTTAGTTGAATACATAGCAGCTTTCGGAGCAGCTAAAGAGGCAGTGAGGCATGAAAAGTTCATTGTTGGACCGGGAAGTGATTCCAGGTCTTGATGAGCCGATACCTTTTTTACCGTGAAAACAGTTGAGAGGTAGCTTATACAAATTATCTTCACAATCACAAGAGGTCAAATCATATTGAGAGAAAGTACCACCTGATCAGACAGACCGTGTATAGAGGCGACGTTTCGGTCCTAAAGATTGCCTCGAAACCGACAACCTGCTGATCAGTTTACCAAGTCTTGTGGCATCTAATGTCACTGATAAGTGCTTGGCAGGTATGGAAATGGGAGAGATGTCTCATCTGCTTTAGAGCAAGTGGGAGAATGTTTGATAAGGATTCGGATCTAGATTGAAGGCATCAATGAAGAACACAAGAACAAATGAGCAAGCTTGTTCTTCCTAAGGAATCAGCACCTTAGAAATCCCAAGTTCGAGAACATCACAACAAAGGAATGCTCAATCCTTTGATAGATTCTCCAAGTTAAACACTACCTAATCAGCAAGGTAAATGTAAAACTCACTCAAATTTTCAATCACTGAAAATTCATAATACATAAAATTTCACTCAAAGTTGTCTTCCAAGTTGTGTTTTCCCTTTTTGATATGGAACAACCATATATATAGGCTGAATTGCATAGCATTTGGTAAATAAAAGATAACAACATTATCTTAGGTAAATTGAAAGGTTTACAATTATCAAATAAAAGATAGGAAACTCTTCAGCTTTTGGAACATTAATTGTCATAACTCTTGAATGCACCAAATGCAATGTATCACTACAAGAAAAGTTGTCTTTTATAAGGGGAATTTAAGGAGGGGTTGAGATTTGGTCATTAAAAGTACATTTTAATGAGGGTAAAATAAATACTAATGAAAATGATTCAAATTTAATGAGGAACCTTTAATTCCCCTTATTGTTAATCACTTATCCCCTTATTATGATACACCTAAATTATTCCCTTATTAATACGTAGCAAAAAAAAAATCAATGAAAAAAGTGTTTTGAAAATATATAAATGAAAAAACATTAAACACTTATGTTTTGCCAAAAAAAACACCAATTTCAGAATTATAATTATAAAAAACACAAACTTTCCCTGTAAAAGAAAACCAATTTTTTTACAAGATAAAACACCAAAATTTTTAGGCGCCAAAAATCCCTCCCATATTATATAAAAATTTCATTTGTAGACATAAATAGATAGAAAGTAATCATATGTGCATAACTGTTGTGTCACAACGGTAATCTACACCGTTGATCGTAATGAGTATAAATTGATCATAATATAAACCCATCATAATCAACCTTGCAAATGACTTTTGTGTTACTCGTTATGACATAACGGTTGTTCCGTATAATGACTCATAGATGTATTTTCGTGGGGTGGCAAAAATCCCGTTTTTCCCGACCCGACCCGATTTCCGACCCGTTCCCGACCCGTATAATCCCGACCCGAATTGACCCCGACCCGAAAATTCGGGAATTTACCCGACCCGAATTAATACGGGAATGGGATCGGGTTCGAAACCCAGTCCCGTAAAAATCCCGATCCCGACCCGAATCCCGTATTTTTTATTTTTTTTATTAATATTTATATATTTTATATGTAAATACTAAATATCATAATATATAACAAGAAAATCGAAAACATGTCTTCTTTTCCATTCTAGGGTTCTTACTAAAAAAAAAAACTCGGCCGCCGCCGTCCACCTTCACCTCACCAAGGCCTCCTTCAATTTCTGCAGTCAAATAACCAACCTCCTTCGTTTCCTTGACAGCAGTTGACGACTTGACGGTGAGTACCAATGCGCAATTATTTGATTTGCTTACGAAATTTTAGGTTTAAATTTCGTTCGATTTACCCCCCGTTTTCTCTTCGGTGAGTACTTAGAATACTTTTTAATTTGTGGTCGAATTTCATCATGATCGACTTTCGATCGAAATTCATAGTTTACTTGCCACTTTCGATCGAAGTTTATTGCCCGCGAAGTGTTTTAAGTGTAAGAATTTCGACATTTATTTAGTTATGGAAATGTGATTTGGTTGGTTTTGACTTCGAGATCTCTGGGTTTAATGGAGTTGTGCATTATCTCGTTCGCTGGCTTGTGGATTGTGCATTTTGCTTTGTTTTTACGAGTTTAGTTGAATTGTTTGGGGTGTCCCGTCATATCTTCATTTCCTCTACTTGTGATGAATTACTTGAATTATTTCTATATATTTCTTTGAATTGCTTTGCCATATCTAAGTTTGAATTTAGTCCTGCTTGATATATGTGATTGTATGTTGTTATTTTTGCTAAACTTGAATGATGATTTCTATTCTCTGTATGTACTTGCAAAATGGAATGAAAGACTATACTTTTGTAATTGACAATTTGATTGGATAATCTAAAATAGCTTTTGAGAGCATTGTATAAAATTGAAAATACAAACATATGTTTAAGAGACGAGAAAAATTGAGAAATTCGACTCCCAATGTCAAAATCATGGAGTCATCCTTGATCGTTTTTTATTTTTTATTTTTATTTTAACAAATAAACCCTTAACCATTGTATCGGTTGATGGTTGTACGAGAAGGATGGTTATGGTGTGTTTAACTCACTTTTACATGCTTTGCTACCATATGGAAAAACAAAGTAAAAATGGTCGCATCGTGTCCAAATTTGGTAAAACAATTGTCCTTCAATTTTTATCATAGATGTCAGGCCCTTGATGATAGATTTCAGTTTTAGGGGGCCGCCTTCCATTTTTCTTGAGATGATATTAATATGTGATTGCTAACGCATTTGTATTAATCATTTGTCTTGCATCAATCATACGGTGTTTCAAAATCGCCTAATGCTCACCCCAAATTTGCACTTTTAGGTCCGCAAACCCGATCCCAAGTCAAAGTATGCATCCTCGTTTTTAATCGAGGGAAAATGTTAAACTGTTAGTTTACCAAAGTTTTGTTTCTGGACTGATTTCATAATCATGTTGTAGTTCTTGATTCTTTTGTCTTGTGGCCCTTCACAATATGTTAGGTGCTTTAAGGGTTATGTTGCCAATGGATATAGGTTCCGGATTGAAGCTAGTGACATCAAATCGAGGACACAAAATTCAGGGGTATGTGTACTTGGTGATATAGGTAACGAGACAAATTTTGTAGATTATTACGGTGTGTTGACAGAGATTCTTGAGCTCCAGTACCTTGATGAAAAACGATTGGTTTTATTTCGGTGTAAGTGGTTCGATGTGCATGATAAAGAGAAAGGAGCCAAAATAGATGAATATGGTTTCACTAGCATTAATTGCAATCGTCTTTTGAAAACAAATGAGCCATTTATTTTGGCCAGTCAAGCTTCTCAAGTGTTTTATGTGAATGACAACATTAATAAAGGCTGGAATGTTGTTGTTAAGATGCAACCTCGGGATCTCTATGAAATGGGACAACTAGTAGATGAAGAGAGCATTAATACAGATGATTTGGGTGAAGCATACCAACATTCAGAATCTTTCAACTATGATTGTAATAATTCAAATTCAGCTGATGCAGATGGTCAAAATATCTGGAGAAGGACAGATTCAGAGCCAACAATAGTTGACAAAACAATAACGAAAAGAAAGAGAAAGAGAAAAATATTTTGATGGTTTATCTGGACTCTTTTTGATGCGGCGTAAATTTATTTGTTTTGGTTAGACGGTATTTGATCCACCATCACTTTCTTATTTATTCATCATTTCTGCCATATATTTAAGTCATTGTTTCGTGTTATTGTCAGGTTTCTGGTTCTGGTTTATCCCTCGTTTCTGCCAATTTCAGCTTTTATTGTCAAGTAGTCTATGCAATACCTGTTTATCTTTGAATACTCATGTACATTCATCTTTTCTACGCACTGTCTTGGTTTCAATATTGAGATGACTGTCACCTTTGTTTGGTCAACATATGATAGTCACTATATTGCCGTACTTACCTGACTACTATTTCTGGCAGCTTGTCGAATAAAAGGCATTACACTTTCTTTGTTTCGGGAAGAAGAAGATTGCTTCAGGTAAGTGTAGTTAAGGGTACTACTGCAAACCCCAATAGTTATGGGATCTATGGAAAACCCCGTAATTACGGGATCTACAGAAAATTCCAATGCTTTTTATGCACGTTAACGCTTGCTACCAGTTTTCCTTGTTCAGAATATAGTAACTTTTAAGACTGCCTATATTCTAATACTTGTAGTAAGCCTTTATTAAAACTTTACGTTTTTTTGGTTACGACATCCACCGTGCGTTATCATCATAGTTTTGTATTTCTCTTGTTTGATGTATCTTCTTGTTTGTTTGAGGTTGTGTGGTAGCATTATACTTGCGATTGTAGCTTTTGTGTGTTTTATTGTTGTATTGTACATCTCTTAGTTTATAGATGTGATATATTGGCTCAACGCTACCCCATTTTGCGGTTTGAAGATTCACTATTATTTTGTCATCTAAATCAAATTATAATGTTGATATGTTTGTATGTATAGTTCCGGCTACTAGATAGCTAGCTTTAACTTTGAGACAACTTTTGCTTTTGGTTGTTAGGGGCCATGCATTGTTCCCATTTTTTTGTATCAAATTTTGTTGTGATGGAAGGATATTTTCATCTAAAAAATGGGAAGTTTTATTACAATGTGTTCTTAAGTATTTATTCCTATTTTAAATGCGAGGCTTTTGTATGGTTTTGGGGATTTTTGAAGACTTGTGTGGAAGGACTGGTAACTTATCATATCCTACAAGGATTGTAGTATGTAGGCATATTTTGGTTTGTATTTTGGAGTAACGAACAAAGATGTCTGTTACTCAAAGACGTGATATTAGGAAATTGTGTAATTATGTATCTACATGTAGTTTAGCTTTTGGAACAAAGTCTTTTTTTGTATATTTTGATAATATAATGATAATGTTCTTACATGTGGAGGTACGGTATATTTAGTCATTAAATGTATTTTAGTAATAATAACGAAACCAATTTGATAAGGGGTTATGCTTATTAATGAGAGTAATTCCCGTCAATATCATAACATAAAGTAAAGAGAAATTGAGGCAATAATAAGGGGCAAATAATATAATAATAAGGAAGTTTACTGTAATTATGAATAATTTTTAATGACGGTATAATTCAGTTATTGAATGTCATCCCTTTTTAATAACGTGATATATTTACTTGTTATTATTTACTTTTACCAGCGGAAGCTATTATAAGGGGCGATAAGGGTAGATTTCCTCTTATAAAAAACCTTCAATGACAGGAATCAGTCATTTAATGAGGATGATTACCCTTATAAAAGAGAACTTTTCTTGTAGTGATATATACATGTTCTTCAGCAGCCTTCTGTATTCAGTCTATATCCAGAGCTTCCGATGTCCAATAAATGCAAACCATATATGCATTTTATAGTCCTAAAAAGTATCTACAACTTTCATCAAGGACTTAATTTCATACGGATAAGCTATAAGGGTCAAAATTGTGAAATACAGAAGCTGCGTTTCAGTTTCCAGAATTACTGAAACTTCTAAGTTCAACGCATCTTGCTAATTCCATGCCTTGAATTTATTCTCAAAATGGCGCCAATAATGTCTTGAATATCAGCCTTTAATTACTAAATAAGACATAAAATATATAATAATAATACTCAAAATACTTTATCTTGATTCATATCAATGTTGTGGATAGAAAGAATAAGAGTGTGGTGCTCTAAAAACAAATGTTGCTTGTCTTTACGGGCAAGTGGGAGATTGTTAGATATAGAGTGCCGGAATGTAAATTGTTGCTTGTCCTTACGGGCAAGTGGGAGATTGTTGGAAGTAGCGCCCGAAAGAAAATTTATGTAATTGTTTTTAGAATTAATAAATGACATATTTATTCTCATCTTATTACTTGCTTCGTGCTTGTAAGTAATACACTACTGAAAACCCTAAGTTGTATCATATGTAGCCATATAACTTAGTGAGTGTCACACATGAGGATTAAGTTTATAGTGATACACTTGAAATGTTAGTCCGTGGTGAAGTTAATCAAAGTATGGGGTCTGTTGATTAAACCACCATTAATGCGCCCAGAACACTTTATGGTGTGACCGTCTTATCCGGACCGTCAACATTGGTTGTCTAAGTGGGGCATTTATATATGATGAGAGTCATATAGGACTGGACCGATTTAATATGAGTTTCTCATATAATTCCGTGATTCAGAAATCTTATTAAATCACAAGATGATCATATATAGATTAACCTTAATCCTGAAGTGATTACAGACTCCTACTTGTTTCAGGATAAGGTTTGATGTGTTCGTTAAGGATCGCTAAGAGGCGCTGTCCGAATCACTTTCACGTTGGCACTATTCTGGAATGAGTGAGAAGTGTGTGCCTCACAGATATGGAATCCATTCCTTCCTGCGGGAAGTAGAAAGACAATCCCCTATTTGTTAATCCTAGAAACTGATCGATCCAGGGAGTTCGTATTAGTTATGAACTAATTGATCACTAGTGGGTTAATGGTAAATAAGGATAAGATGTAGTGAAGAAGGTTTACGGAAATAATCCTACTTCAGTACGGATAGTCTATGGAGGGTTAGTTTATATGAAATGATTATATCAATTGACACTTATCGACTCGACTCGACGTTTTGAGAATAAGTTATATCTAGAGTTCAGTTTCGAATTTATGGTGGCGTAATTCCGGAATTAATGAGTTGAGTAGAAATATTCTGTTCGATTAATATTTTATTTAATTTATTGTAGCTACTGATTATAGGTCCATGGTCCCCAGGTTGGCTCCTAACACGCGAGTGTTTTCTCGTTTTATGGAACCTCGAGAATAGTTGGTCTATTTAATGAATATGCAAATTTTATTTATTTGGTAAATAATATATAAAATAGAAAATACATTTTCTATTAAAAAAAATTGACAAAGTTGGCGCCACACTTGTGATTAAATTAGGAAAATAAAATTTTCTAGATTATGTCACATGTGTAAATAATTAATTAATTATTTGTTAAATAATTAATGGAAAAATTAAGAGATTGATTTTTTGGGAATTATCTCTTATTTTGTAGCGAAAATATCTTTTCCTTATAGGAAAAGTATAATTGTGATGAATATCTTTTTTCCTTTGTGGAAAAGGATAATGTGAAAAGGATAACTCTCTCTTACTAGTTATTTTCCTATATAAAGAGAGTTCTCCAAGCACAAAGGACTTAATAATCTGCGCCATCTTCAAAATAAAAGAAGAGAAAATTATTTTCTTGCCTTAGTCGTTAAGAGGAGAAAAATCTTGGATTTTTCTTCGGCATATTCGAGGAGGTTCTATGGCGAGGATCGACGTCCACCAGTCGTCGCTTGGAGATACAATCCGGAAGATCACGACTTCTCCCTTTGGTCGATTATTTTTTCTCTCCGAAAAGGTAAATCTTTAACCTTATCGTAGGATTAATTAGTTATGTCTCATATCGTAAATCGCATAAGCCTCCGCTGTGCGAAGATTGAGTGTCTCGATCGGTGTTATTACTTCGAGCAGGTACACCACTGACGGTGGTGTTCTGAAACTATATAAATGTGCTCTTGTTGTTATGAATGTTTGCAGGTCTGGTGGTTTGTATGTTTTGCCGGGATCCACAGTCATTGACACTTCTGCAATCCCTATATCATCATGTTCAAAGTTTGGCTTTACGAAGTGTCGTTCGTTTGTAAAGTTCAAACCGTGCTTGGACTTATTCGACATTGTTTGATAAATTTGGAGCGTATAAAGAAAGAGCAGTATTACTATTTCTGTATGTAGGTCTTTGTCCCGAGGAGGAGATTTGTTATGTTGATGAGCCAAAGCCCACATTGGTCTTTAAATTGTTGCAATTGTTTCCCACATCGGCAATATTAATTGCCTTAGTCCTCTTATTATAGTGTAAAATAAGTTTAGGCCTTTTGTCATATGATGTACAAAAATTAAGATAAACTCTCAATTGCCTTAGCTATTGTGGCAATTGTCTTTAGGTTTCAGCAGAGTTGTTTGTTTTGTATTCCTCCTCTATAGTAATATTTTCTATTTCGCCAGTGGACTAGTCGGCATATTGTCGGAAACCATGTAAATTTGATGTTTCTATCTTTTTCCTTCCGTTGTTTATTTTGCGTTACTGTCGTTAAGGGCTACCACTCGGTTTTTCTTCCTAACAGTAGTTTTGTATGGATCTCTGGACTGAATAATAAATTTAGTATAAAAAATGGTAAACCCTACCATTAAGGGTCCCCTCACCCCCGATCCCACAAGAAAGTGAGGAGAGGTTAATCAGGTAACCTAGTAGCTCCAACATGGGCTGCCTTTGAAACCTCTACACTGAAGGGTGTTATCAATCGGAAATCAACCCCATTACGGGAATCGAACCGCTGACCTCCAGCTTAGGTTAGAGGCTGCACTACGCACCCATGACTTCACCACTAGGCCATATCCAGGGGATAATAATAAATTTATTATAGATATTGGATGACTAAGCAGCTTAAAAGATGTGCGAGGAGTTTTGATTTAGGCCCTCAGAACACAGCTCATGATCAGGTATTGGAGAATGTGTGAGGAGTTTTTATTTAGGCCCTTAGAACACAGCTCATGATCAGGTGATACAACAAATTGGAGTTTAAGACCAATACTGGTGTTTGGCTTTTCCGGAGTTAGATTTTTGTTTGTCTTGTGGTCGGGAGTTTATTAACTAAAGGCATTTGTTTCTGTAGCATTGGGGATTTGAGTTCTTTGTTGGGATTGCGTGTGTTTGATTGATATTAATTTTAATTATCAGCATCTTTCTGTTTTTTTTAAATAATAAATCTTACCATTCCTGTTTAAAAAAAACTGACAAAACAAGACATTTTTTTCTATATAGTGACGAATTGATGACATCAAAATTGATTATATATCATTAGTCAACGCTTCGGTATACGGTGATAAATAGTTTTCTTAGTTACACTACAATAAATTAAGTAATAAGGAGGTGAGAAATAGAAATACAACTTTAAAAAAAATTTTGAATCCGGTCCAAAAAAAAATCTGGAACACTCTAGGACACACACTCCTCCTATATAAGTGTGCATACCAAAACACATTATTTCCAAATTTCCTAGGAGACTCCATTATTTTAAATATTTTTAATGTGAAATATAAAAGAGATGGAGTCTGTTTTCAAACAAAACTGTGGTAGGGTTTTCGTTGAACATTTAAATGGCGGCCGGCCCTTTAAAAATATTTTTGTAGAAGGGAACTCGCCGAAAAAATTTACGGCGGAAAGATCGTTGTTCATGACATATCAATTCCAGAGATCTTGACTGACAGGTATCTTGCTTTTGTTTTTTACATTTTCTAATTAGTATTGGTTATTGTTTCCTATCAGATCTATATAGAATTGTTTTATAACTATTTTAGATCCAGATTCGTATAGAATTGGAAGGCCATTTTAGATATTGTTTCCTTTCAGATCTCTAAAGAATTTTGTTTAGATCCAGATCTGTATAAATTGGACGACCATTTTACAGTATTTTTATAAACTTTTAAATCTTTTACTTGGTTGAGAAAGATAGGCAAAGACCTAAGGAAACAAAGAGATGCGGTTTTCACATTTTTTTTAATATGTCTCATTAGATCTGAAAATCAAGAACAAGAGGAGATTGAATACACTGAGATTGCTTCGGGAAACACCGACACTGACAGTGAAACAGCCAGTACTAGTGGTCTGTAATGCCAAAGAAGAGACGTGCGGTGTCCAATGAAGGAAGCTTAATGCATGTTCATGTTCCTATAGAACCAAATATCACAAGAAGTAAGAGAACAACCGTGAATCGATCTAGGGCAAGAGGAAGAAGAACAGATCCATTTTTTATAGTGACGAATCAATGATATCGAATTTGATTATATATCATTATTCAATGCTTCCATATATGTCAGAAAACGTCTAGAAAGTCCACAGAGCAACAACAATACCGATGATGTTGATCCTTTTGAAGAATCCTTGCACACGTAACGAATCATATTTAGTTCAAGAAGAGATGGTAAAGCTTTGTGAAGACGGATTGAAAGAGAATGGAGAATCAACAACTATTCTATAGGCCCGGATGTGGAAAATCGTGTTTCATTCAATGTTGAACATATCCAACCTTCATCGTAGTACTATCATTCATCAATAGTTACTGAAAATTATGTTTCATTCGATTTTGAACATATTCAAACTCTAGAGAATCAACTGCAACTGTTGGATCTTGAAGATACTGAGCAGACCTCCTTTATGTCATACCATGACGGTTAATCAACCTTGTTTAGTTGATAGACCTTTGGAGCTGGATCAAGAGCGAACGTTTTGAAGTCCATGGTGCAAAACGAATCATCATCTCATTCCTTTTGATGACCCAAATCATAGTTGACCAATTAAGAAGTTAAGTAACAGATCAGAATTTGTTCAAGAAGAACCGAAACAACGTGACGTGGCATTCAAAAAATCAGATGAAAGAACACATTGCAAGCATCGATGATCCATCAATGATTCAGTGGAAGAAATTAACTGAATCGTCCCTCATCTTGTATGATTTATTATTCATAGTTAGTAAATTTGAGGTGAATTTAAAATCTACGGCTGAATCGTAAAGATGGAAATTCAAAATATATATCCTTGGATAAAAAAAATTGTGCTGTATACACCCCCTCCCTTCCTCCTCTTCCCCCCTCCCTTTTCACCCTCCTTCCATTTTCTTAGTTATAACATAAAGAAGAAGAAAAAAACATAAGGAAATTATCACTTTAGGTCTCTCATTTTTCATGATTTTCCCAAAATTACCCCTTATATTTAATTGTTACGATTTTTCATCCCTATCTTTGAAATTTTGTTACACTTCCAGGACAGCTAACGGGGATTTGCGTATTTGACCATGGTTTTGGAGAGAAATTTTACATGGCAGTCCACGCTCCCGATTTGCTGCCAACACAATGTCCTCCACCTAAAATAAATACCCCAAGGTGTCTTTTAGTCAAAATCACTAAAACAAAGCTCCGAATGAAGATTGAAGATCCAGCAAAAATTCGTTTTCTGAAGGCATCTCCCTCTTGGTTTTGCATCCTTTTTCTGCACTACCGTCACATGGTTGCATCCTCTTTCTGCACAAATAAAGGATAACAATTAACAAATAAAGGTCTCAACTTACTGTAAAGCAATTACATGGTATGTAGATAAAAAAATTGGATAATTCAATTAGATAACAATTTATTGTACAACAATTTAGTATAAATAAGAATTGAAAGCTTACTTCACATAAATAATTAAATAAATTATATTATTTTAATTAATTTAATAAGGTTTATTATAATTTACTTTTTTTTTGACGACATCTCGTCCCAAAAATAGCGGTCGTCGCTTTAAATAAAATTTGTAGTTAATTGTCAATAAAGACATCTACTCATTTTGATACAAATAATAGATCAGCTTAAAGTTTCATGTGTCATTAAGAACTAATCTAAAAGAAAATACCTATATTACCCCCTTACTAACCCAGTGAAAAATAATTTCTCAAACTGTCCTCTCTCGTTCCGTTCTTCTTCGCCATGGCTATTCTTCTTCTACTTCAATTGCTCCACCTACATCCATTTCTTTACCTACACTTTCTGGGATCAATCCACCACAATTGTTGCTTCTCTTGCAATTGAATCACTTCAGAAGACGGAGATGATTTAATCGCAAAGATTTGTGCTTTCTACAATTGTTGTCATGCTGAAAATTGCAATGATTTGTGCTTTCGTTCAATCGGATCCTTCTTAGCCGGATTCCGCTCTTAAAATTCAGGATTTTTTCCAAGGGTTTCCAATCAAAGCAGAGCCAGGAAGATTCTGCAATTGAAGAAGGAGGCTAATGAGATCGAAGATATGATGTTCTGTCCAGAAGCAAAATTGTGGAATTGATTCAAAAGGATCAAAGAGAGGTTGAGGATCAATGAGACGCTTTTGGCTCTGCTTTTTAAGCTTGATTCGATCTGTAGTGTTGATGCCATAGTTAGTGATAGCAGGAATGCGGCTATTAAAAAGGTGATTTCATTGCAAGAAATGCTTGATTCAATTGCTGATCAAATTCAAACTGGTGAATCGCAAAAAAAAAAAATGTGTCACCTGCACAAATTGTTTCTCAAGTCTAAGACAATGCCTTTTGTTAAAGGATGCTTCCCGATTATTGGATCCTTTATTACTATCTTTTGATTGACTTACGATCAATTTATTTCACATAAACAAAAGTATGCATTTTTCTTTGTGTTATGTGCTTAAGCCCATGAACTCAAAAAGCCCTCTTGAACAATAGGTCCTTTTTAGCTTTTAACTACGTTGCCCTCTGGGTCATGTGTCTCTTCCCGTAGACTGGTGTATAACATTCTGGAGCATGCTTGAAAATGTAGTATTGTTTCAAAATATAGCTTTTACTATGTCTTCCCCTGAAAATGTTTTTGGCTCCTTTATTCATGGGAATGCAGTTCAATATATGCCTATAAAATTGGCTTCTGTGAAAGATTTCATCACATCGTGTAAACTTTAGAGTTACCCAATAACATTGTATTACTACACTGAAACATTAAACTCAGTCATGAGAGTGGACAAGAACATGCTATCATTTATGCAATGATGTAGAAGATCTACAACAATAAAAGATAAAACGATAAACAAGAGCTAATCCAAGCTCTTAGATAGTTTTCACTCAAAAAGAGAATTCAAGATTACATCCTCCTTCAACTTAGAAAGCTTAGCCTATTTATAGGCTACAAAGCCCATTTAGGTTAACACAAAAGCCCATATAACTATTAACTAATTAAAACATGATAAAATACTAATAATTAGCTTGGATGTGCTACATCATCTCCATCCCCCTCTCAAAAAAAAAAAGCTCGTCCTCGAGCGAACTCGTCGGAATCCACATTGAGCCCCATCAATGTCCATTGGTGGATTAAGTCCATTCACAATCTTATGGAACAATTTCAAAGATCCCTTAAATCGTCCATTCTCGCTCAAGATGCTCAAGCATAAAGACATTGTAACAACACTTAACTTATCAATGATGATTTTATCGTCCACATTTGAGTTGTTTCCATCATTCCAACCCTCCCATGGGATAGCTTGTCCACAAGCTAGATTGAGGCCGATGTCGGTTTGAAAACTGCATTGCCAATATTTTTCGAGCACCTCATCATGTTTTCCAATTATACACAATGACTCGATGAGGAGTATGTGTGCACCATCATCTTCCCTATCTTTAAACAGCCTGAGAATCAATTCAATACAGAGAATTCAAGATTACATCCTCCTTCAACTTAGAAAGCTTAGCCTATTTATATGCTACAAAGCCCATTTAGGTTAACACAAAAGCCCATATAACTATTAACTAATTAAAACATAATAAAATACTAATAATTAGATGTAGCACATCCAAGCTAATTATTAGTATTTGATTATGTTTTAATTAGTTAATAGTTATATGGGCTTTTGTGTTAACCTAAATGAGAAATTTATAACTATAAATAGGCTAAGCTTTCTAAGTTGAAGGAGGATGTAATCTTGAATTCTCTTTTTGAGTGAAAACTATCTAAGAGCTTGGATTAGCTCTTGTTTATCGTTTTATCTTTTAACACCATGTCAGAATTCCAAGAAAATGAGACAAGTTTAGCAAACGTCTCAACTATCAAACTAATGCTCCACATTCTTGAGGGAAAAAACAATCCACCAGGATCAAATAAAGTTGATGCAAACTGCGTAATTGAATAAGTAGAAGCCATGTACTCACCATCAATTAGGTGTGCGTGGTTCGTGTTGCTACTCAAGAAGGCACTCACGCTCACGGAAGATTCAATCAACAACTTCACCTTCTGAATTTTATGTGCAATAAAATGTGCAGCCTGTCCTGTGAGGGTGTTTCTGGTTAAGCATGGGTAACTTGAAAGCATTCTTTCTAAGTGATACTTGGCACCAATTTTCTGAATTGAAACCCCATATTTTGGCTCATATGAACCTGCGTATTTAGCAATGGAGGGCAGCTGTGCAGTATGATCATCATGTTCACCCGAAACTAGAATCTGGATTGCTGCAGGAGGCGCTTTAATTGGCTCGTCTTCATTTTCCTTTGAACATTCATCATCACTGGTGTTCTCATTTGTAACGGGCACAAATTCAACCTTACTCTGAAGTGGCTTTTCTTCATCACACTTTTCAGCACTTTCCTCATGCTTAGCAGTAAAACTCTTGATTGTGGGAGTGTTCCAATCCATAAATAAGTTCAGTTGTGACTCCGTTAAAGGCTGGTCAACTTCAACAATATGCTCACTTAAAACTGCCTGAAGTGGTCTCTGTTTGCTACTATGTGACTCAAAGGGAACTTCTGTCGAACACCTTACGTGCATGAATCTGTCAGCTCTTCTATTTGATGATTCATCCCCTTTACTGCTACCATCCACATCCTTTTCTTCTTGTTTGGTTTTGACAGACCGTAAGGGACATATTGTCGAGCAGGAGGCGGGTTTCACCGTAACCATTTCCTTTAATTGCTCATTAACAAAAACTCCATCTGAAATATCATTCTTGTTTCTGTCTCCAGCGTTCTCAATTTTTATAATTTGCTTCAATGTATTCTCAGCGGGAGTTGTTGCAACAATTTTGGGAACTGATTCAGTATGGTGACGTCCAACAGATAAGCCGCAAACATGCTTCTTACCTTGGCTACTGTTGTGAACTTCTGCAGGGCATTTCATCGAGCATAAGATAGGCCAGAAGTCATTGATCAAAAGATACTTCATCCGTGCCCATAACGTTATCTTCGATTCACCTTCTACAGCTCTCTGGTGCTGCAATCGTTGCCACCATTGCTCGGCTGCACCTTCAAATGCATAATATGCCAATTGACACTTCAATTTCTCTGGCGTTTGCATTTCTTCAAAAAAACTGTCAACTGTATCAATCCACCCAAGGAGATTTCTTTTGCTTGAAGTGCCACTAAAGATGGGAAGATATGATCTTACCCATCGTCTGTTTGCCTCCTTTAAACTGTCATGCCACCTCTGAAACTTGTCGCCGATCCCGACCCTAGAAACACGAGGTAAGTCTCGCTGTATCTGCTGGTCATCGTTCTTCAAGTGGTGTCTCGATTCTGCCATGAATGTATCAGACTTGTGATTGAATTTCGATGGAGCATCCCGAAGGATCTTCGAATCCCGAACACCGTCGCGGATTCGGCTATCTTCCCAACTCATTTTGGCCGTCATACAGCGAGGGGAAAACCCTAGCTCTGATACCAAATGATGTAGAAGATCTACAACAATGATACCAAATGATGTAGAAGATCTACAACAATAAAAGATAAAACGATAAACAAGAGCTAATCCAAACTCTTAGATAGTTTTCACTCAAAAAGAGAATTCAAGATTACATCCTCCTTCAACTTAGAAAACACCTTTATTTATAGGCTACAAAGCCCATTTAGGTTAACACAAAAGCCCATATAACTATTAACTAATTAAAACATAATAAAATACTAATATTTAGCTTGGATGTGCTACGTCAGCTTAGGTGCGAAACAGTGAACCAAAGCGTTTTGAGCTCAATGTAAAACAATGAACCAAAGTGTTTTGAGCTCAATGTAAAACAGTGAATCAGATTCTTGAATGTTATTATCTAAACTTGATTAATACAAGTCACAACTATACTTGAAGGTGAGAAATTTAATGATGAAATCGATCCACATCAAGCATTCACTCTGTGATATTTGTTGTGGATTTGACTAATGATCTTGTATTATTTTCTTACGTCGAATGTTTTGGATTGGATGTGTTCCTATAAGATACTTGCAACAAACTTGTTTTGGGTCTTGTGCTTGCAAACCGATTCACTCCTGGATCTTCCTTACGACTACGGCGCTTTGGAGCCGGCTATAAGTGGAATGATTATGCAAATGCACCACCAGAAGCATCACCATGCTTACATCATGATCAACAACAAAGCTCTCGAGCAACTCGATGATGTTGTAAACAAATGGGATATATTTAATTTTAGATATTGTATGATGATATTGTATGCATTTACTGTTTCATAAATATTTAATAAGTTTAAAATTCAAGTTGAGCCTGTATAAGACTATGTCTAAGATGCATTTTGCTGAGAATTTTTTTATCAAACAACTTCTTTGAGAATTTTTTTTTTTTGTTGTATGTATTTAGTTCTGCTGAAAGCTATTTTTTTTTTTTTTTTTTTGTTTTCTTTCAACCACATGAGGTGGATGCATTTTCATTGATATTGTTTTATTTCAATCTTCTTTTCTACGCAAACAAACATTTTCAGTTGCATTCTCATTTTCTCTTTGTGTATTATCAGTTTATGCTTATATATTATTTTTGATGAATTTAAAGATTAGTTGAGGAAACCTTTATTTGTAATATGATTGTCTGATAAAGTTTAACGAGTCAATTTCGTTTACTTGGTTCTTAACTTGAAGCTATAATATGTATTTTTTTGGGTTATTTGGAAATCGGATGCGTGCATTTAAGTTTTGAATGTCTACTTGTATTTAAAGTTTTGATTAGTATGGGCAAAAATACTTGGTTTCGGGTGTACCAGTTCATAATTAATTCCTTTAAAAAGACCTGATGATGTTCAGAGTAGACCTCGCCACGTGTAAGTCAGAGAGTGGCGTCGTAATAAATAGGCTAGGCCTAGGAGCCCCATGTTGATCAAACCTTACCCCAGGTGGGAGGTCTGTCTTTGTCCTTTCCGACTAGACCACCGCAGGGCGGCTCGGTCAGGACTTAAGTTCAAGGTCGGGTAACCCAGGTCGAGACGACCTGAGGAGCCTAACGCAGGACGTCTGGGTCTTTCCTTATGTTGATAATTTATACACGTGCCTATTTATTAGGATAACGATCCCGTGATTATAAGACATTGATCTTATATTTAAATACCATCTTAATTATCCCTTATTAAAGGCATTTACTCGAAATAATCCTTAGGGTTTAAGAGTCATATACTTGTTCAACAGGAAAAGTCGGCGAGACGCCTCCCTATACAAACAACCCTAATGAACTACGAAAGACTTGATTCCAATTAGACATATTGGATCGTAGGCAACTTGAGAGAAACTAACTCTCAGGCTCAGTCTAAAACACACCAAATTGTCTTCCCTTTTGTGATAGGTTCTTGATAAATCGTTCTAAGAGTAATTTAGGCCCGGTTTATATCTCGAACGGTTTCCAGCATCGTCAATTGGCGCTAGAAGGAGGGCCTCTTTCAGCGATTTAATCAAGAACAAGCAATGGCACCTCCAGAGAATACAGGAAAAAGGACATTGATTCACGATCCTTTGGTTCCGGAAATAGATCCCACTGCAACAGCGGCTGGACACACAGAAGGTGGATAAAAGGACCTCACTGCTACCACGAGCCAGCATCAACATCAACCAGAAGAAGTGCTGGCTGATCCTGCTCAACAAGCCTTGTTGGAGGCATTACGCAATCTCGACATGCCAGTGTTTAAAAGCGTGTTGGGTCTAGCCCTAAAAGGGCGAGAGGAGGAGGCTCCAAAAAATAACGCTCCTACGGATAACTTACGCCACAAATATATAGAGAGGACACTATCCTCCACCTCTAACGCATGGAAAAGGCAGGTTACACCCAAGCCCAGAAGGCTTCTCGAGTAGAGCTCGATGGAATTCTAGGTAGGAGATCGGACGATCTGTCATTCGAATCACCGTTTTCCGAAATTGAACTACCCGCGTCTAGAAAGTTTCAAGGTCCTCAAATTGGACCCTTACGATGGCACAAAGGACCCCCATGATCACCTGTTTCAATACTTGACGCACACGAATTTGGATTGTGTTGCAGAAGAGATGAAGTGCAAAGCCTTCCCCACCCTACTCACAGGCCGAGCTCGTGAGTGGTTTAGAAATTGCCGCCTCATTCAATTCCTAACTTTGAGACGTTGGCTAAGAAGTTTCTACAAGCGTTTGTCACGGCAAAAGCCCTTTCAAAGGAACGCTACCTACCTTCTCACTATTCGTCAGAGGAATGAGGAGACGGCATTGGAGTACTTTAAAAGGTTCAACGAAGAATCCAGGCAGGTCAGGAACGCAGATGAGCATCTCTTAATCACCTTATTCGTAGCAGGTCTACGAGAGGGTCGGTTATACGCTAAGCTAAACAACAAACTTACCCGGTCTATGGAAGAATGCATAAAACTGGCTTACAGATATTGCCACGGTGAAGAAGCCAATCGTTTGAAGAGAGAGGCGGAAGGTTCTAAGAAAGATAAGTCTTATGATAGATCTGACAAAAAACGCAAGCCGGTATGGGACCGAGTCGCTGCACCCATATCCGACCGATTGGGAAAGAAAGGAGCTCTTCAGGAAAGGGATTTTATCCCTCTCAACAGGCCACGCGAGCATGTCCTCGCTATAATGCAAGGAAAAGGTATTGCCCTCCTCCATCCTCCCATGAGGGGTCCTCGGGAGAAAAGAGATCAAACCAAGTACTGCAAGTATCATGAAGATATTAGTGATGATGCAGAGCTTTGTAGAGACCTGCAGAAGGATAGTGATACGGCTGTTATGGAAGAGAAGTTAGACGAGGTCATGGACCGCTCACAAAATGCAGAACCTAGACGTAGAAGTGAATACAAGAGAAGGAACTTCGGTCAGGATCGAGACCGACGGGATGACTTCCGCCGCAGAAGAGATCAGTCTCCGGGTCCTGATGGGCAGTTAGACAACCGTCCGAGATATAAACCGGGCCTAAATTTCTCTTTGAACGATTTATCAAGAACCTATCACAAAGAGGAAGACAATTTGGTGTGTTTTAGACTGAGCCTGAGAGTTAGTTTCTCTCAAGTTGCCTACGTATCCAATATGTCTAATTGGAATCAAGTCTTTCGTAGTTCCATAGGGTTGTTTATATAGGGAGGCGTCTCGCCCTCTTTTCCTATTGAACAAGTATATGACTCTTAAACCCGAAGGATTATTTCGAGTAAGTCCCTTTAATAAGGGATAAGTAAGATGGTATTTAAATATAAGATCAATGTCTTATAATCACGGGATCGTTATCCTAGTAAATAGGCACATGTATAAATTATCAACATAAGGAAAGACCCGGACGTCCCGCGCTAGGCTCCTCGGGTTGTCTCGACACAGGTTACCCGAAATGGTCCTTAAGTCCGGCCGAGCCGCCTGCGGTGGTCTAGTTGGGAAGGACCATGACGGACCTCCCACATGGGGTAAGGTTTGATCAACATGGGGCTCCCGGGTCCTAGCCTATTTATTACGACGCCACTCTCGGCCGACGCGTGGTGAGGTCTACTCGACCATCATCAAGACCCATACGACATCGAATTATATGAGTAAACTAAGAGTTTGAGTATGATCATAATGAACTCATAAAAGTGAATTACAAAAACGAGTTTTGAATAGTGAACTTAAAAAAAATGAACTAACAAAAGTGAATATACAAATAGTAAACTACAACTGTATACTCCTAAAATTAAACTCGCAAAAAAGAACTCAAGAAATGACTAACAATATTAATTTTTCAATGGTTAATTACAATAGTAAATTACAATTATAAACTCCTAAAAGTGAACTTTTGTTTCAAGTGAAATAGCAATGTGAAATAGGTGTGAAAAAGTGAACCATAGTGTTTTGAACTCATTGAAAAACGGTGAACCAGTGTATTTTGTTAAAGCTAAGTCACAACCTTTATTGCAGGTACAATGGATTGGGAAGAATAGAGTTTAGATCATTCTTGAGATTAATTAAAATAGTGAACTACAACAACAGTGAATTACAATAACATTGAACTACAAAAGTGAACTCGCAAAAATAACTCAAAAATTGAACTAACAATAGTAAACTTTCAATGGTTAACTACAATAGTGAACTAGAATTATAAACTCCTAAAAGTGATTTTAGGTTTGAAGTGAATTAGTAATGTGAAATAGTGAAATATGTGTGAAACAGTGAACCAGTGTGTTTTGGTAAAGCTAAGTCACAACATTTTTTGCAGCTGCAATGGATTGGGACGAATAGAACATTGAACCACAAACAATGAACTACAAATAGTGAACTACAAAAGTGAACTCGCGAAAAAGAACTGAAAAAATGAACTAATAATAGTAAACTTTCAATGGTTAAGTACAATAGTGAAGTTCAATACACTCGTAAAAGTGAACATTGGTTTGAAATGAATTAGTAATGTGAAATAGGTGTGAAACAGTGAGCCAGAGTGTTTTGAACTCAATGAAAAACATTGAACCAGAGTATTTTGCTAAAGCTAAGCCACAACCTTTTCTGCGTTTGCAATGGATTGGGAAGAATAGAGTTGAGATCATTGTTGAGATGAACTAGAATAGTGAACTACAAGAACATTGACTTACAGTAACAATGAACCACAAATAGTGAACTCGCAAAAAAGAACTCAAAAATTGAACTAACGATAGTAAACTTTCAATGGTTAACTACGATAGTGAATTACAATTATAAACTACTAAAAGTGAATTTTGGTTTGAAATAAATTAGTAATGTGAAGTAGGTGTAAAATAGTGAACCAGAGTGTTTTAGACATAAATAGTGAACCACAAACAATGAATTACAATTGTAAACTCCTAAAAGTGAACTCACAAAAATGATTTCAAAAGTGAACTAACAAAAGTAAACTTCGAATGGTTAACTACAATAGTGAACTGCAATTATAAACTACTAAAAGTGAACTTTGGTCTGGAGTGAATTAGTAATGTAAAATATGCGTGAAACAGTGAACCAGATAGTTTTGAACTCAATGAATAATAATGAATCTGAGTATTTTGCTAAAGCTAAGTCATAACCTTTGTTGCAACTGCAATGGATTGGGAAGAATAGAGCTCAGATCATTTTTTAGATGAACTAAAATTTAGACACTAGAAGAAGAAAGACACTCTAAGAAGAAGAGAAAGGTTGAGTTGTAGCTATAGGCATTGCTTGTGCATTACTCTGTAACAAAACCAATAACAAGTTCCACCCATAGACCAACAACGACAAATATGAACAACTCCCTGCAAAATCACATTATCAACAATATGAACTGTAGTTTTCATAGCTTCTTTCCCAACTCCTCCCCTTATTTGATCTTTTTAACTACAAAACGCCCACTTTTCCTTTACGAGCCCAATGCAAAAAAACAATATTAGCTGAAAGACAAATGCATCAACAAATAAAAGTTTAAAGCCAATGTAGCGGACTTGACGAAAGCCGCATCTCTCACAAGCCTTGGGTCTAATATATGTTGAAACTTTTTAGCATCTGTCAAATGGGCATCTACCTGTTATGAGTTCATACAGAAAAACACCATAGCTCCATATGTCACTCTTAGGTATCAGCCGACCTGTTTGTACCACGTAGAAACAATAGCATGAATCCATGTCAAGGTCTGAAACCAGAGCAACATATAAGTTTCAATATTAGAAGAATACAATATTGACAAAAATACATTAATCAAGCATAAATTTCATCAAGAGGGCCTGCATAAATGATCTTATGTAGCAGAATACTATAGCCTCAAAAAGACCAAGGTTCAAATCTTATTTACCACAAATTGGCATACACAAATGCACAATTGCAACAAACTGCCACATCCACAAGAACATCAAGACACATACACCATTGATTCTTATATCATACAGGAAGTGCATCCCATCTTCACGAAATATTCAGGCCAAACCCATAGCATAATACTAAATCATTTCAATCCTAGTCAATTGACATCTTTCAAATTGTACAACACATAAGTCAAAATTACAGTTGAAAAAGAGATTCTATGTTTTCCATGGCTGTACTAAACATTAATCAATCCAATAGAGTATCTCAAACTCATATGTAGAAACAACATTGCACAACCCATATTCACAGGCACTAAAACAAAATTTAAATAACTAAGTCTAGAACTTGCATCAACATGTTGTCATTTTAAAATCCACTACGATATCCCTATAGAAGTACTTTAAGAATAAATATGAATGTGAACAGTAACATTATGAATAGAATTTCACTTTTTGAACAAGTAATTTTTTTTCATTAAATTCCAGCTAGATGGCGGGTGAGTTACAACAAACAATGCGAAATGGAAAGTCCTATCATACATCATGTGGATTTCTGGAAAAAGTGAATTACTTGTTATAGAATAACACAGTAGACATCTGAACTAGAACCTTCAAATCATGTAGGATGTAAATTGACCATTGGATACACAAACTGCATTTTCCATAACCATGTATTCAGCCTCTAATGAACTTCTTTCTATAGTGGTTTGTTTCTTTGCTTTCCAAGTGGTGGGAGTATCTCCTATAAACATCATGTAGCTTGATACTGATTTTCTTGTTTCATGGCAACCGTCCCAATCGCTGTCTTTAAAACATTTTAGGACAAGGTCATTCTTTGCTGGATACAAGATTCCTTGGCCTAGATTGGCCTTCAAATATCTCAGTAGTCTATGTGCTGCCTTCATGTGGTTTTCAGTGGGGGTGTCTAGAAATTGACTCAGTTGTTGAACTGCAAAAGCAATGTATGTTCAGGTAAAAGTGAGGTAGATTAGTTTACCCACTAGTGATCTGTATGCAGTGTTATTTTCAACATGTGGTGAATCACCATGCTGTAAAGTTTGTTTGGACCATAGGTGTCTTAGCAGGTTTAGCCTCCAAAAATTCATATTCTTCTAAAAGGATGAGTGTGTACTTTCTTTGAGAAAAGGATATGTCTACAGGAGTTCTAGCAGCCTCAATACCTAGGAAATATCTCTATTTTCCAAGGTCTTTAATGGTGAACTACTGATGTACGGCGTCCTTGAATTGCTGAATCAATTGCACATTAGGACTTGCTGCTATTGTGTCATCTACACATACCAGCAAAGCAATAAAAGACTGGCCTAACCCTTTGGTGCATAAACTTTGGTCATTTTTGGACTGAATATGTTGGTCCCTTGGAAAGGCTGACACAAGTTTTAACTTGAGTGGAGTTAAGCTGACAAAGCTGATTCTAAGTCAAACTGACCTATAACAAAACCGAGTCAACCGGCAGCGGATATAAGTTTAGCCTTTATCTGGATCTTTTTTTTATATGAAAAAGCTGAGTGTGCAAAACTAAATTCTGGTGAATGTCAGCTTGTGTGCTGTGTATCAGTGTAACAATCAGTTTCCGTATGATGTAAACAAAATAATAAATGCTGTATAAGTAAATAACAGAATGTAAATGCATAAATTAAGTAGTGCAAGATTTATAGTGGTTCTAGGTGGTGTAATCCTGTCAGTCCACTCTTCCCCTGTGATGTAGGAGGAAAATTCCACTAGAACTCCTTCAGGTATGTTGTTACAAAAAGTCCAAAATGATAGTCCTTGACTAATCCCTAACTTCACTATCTAATCAACTAAAGAACAGGTAGGATGGCTGCTCTTCAACTGCTTGAACACTGGTCCTTATAGGGTTGCGATTGCCTCTTCTCCAAACTTTGCCACTACAAACACAGTCTACGCGACTGCTAATGACAACAACTGTCCTTGGCAAATCCTAAACCGGATTGCTTCATAGTCTAAACCTTTGATTGAATAATCAAAGTTGGGCTGAGAATCAATGAATTGATTCTTGCTTGTGGTTCTTTTAAGTGTCAAAATCTGGATATGATCGATGTAGCTTGAACACTTGAAGAAATCTTGATGTGATCTTGTTGAGCACAAATAACAATTCAGATGAACTAGACTTGTGCTTGCAAACTTGTTAATTCGACGTTGTGTTATCGTTTTTCTATTCTTGATGCCAAGTCCTCTAATATAGTGTGAGGTCCAACGTTCATCTTGCTTGAATTTGAATTCATTCTATCAACGTCTATATTTTCAGATGTCAGGTGTTATTGACCGTTCTGACATGTCAGTTCTTCATCCCATATAAATCCTTGATTTATAACGTTCGAATGTACTTTCAGTTTCTTGGATGGCTGACTATGAAACTGAGTATCCTGATCAGTTTTATACTGATTGTGTTAGTTATCAGTTTGTTAACTGACTTAGAGCATTAACTGAGTTTTTACTCTTCTTCAAAAGTTCAGTACTCTACTTATCTGATTTTATATCACTTAATCAAATTACACCATTCCTTATACAAATCATCCAAGTTATCATTGTCCTTATGATACTTAGGTCTTCTTTCAAGAACCATAAAGTTAGTTCAGGCCATCACAGACTTACCTGAATTCTAACATTACAGTCTCAGCTTAAGTCTTCATAACTGAGTTTGAACCCTCAGTTCTTCGATCTTCTACAACTGAGTCTATGTCCCTCAGGTCTTCTTTTACTGAGTCTGTTCCCTCAGCCTTCAGTTCTAAATAAGTCAACTCAGTCTGTATCCCTCAGCGAACTTACCTTCTTCAGTTCTGAGTAAACTTTCCGCTTCAAGTTCTGAGTGACATATTCAGTTTTATGTCATGTTCCTGTTTTCTAGATGATTTCCAATTTTCAGTTTTACGACACTTCTATCTATTACAGTGCTTGTCTGATATAACCTATACAATTATTAGACTCTTGTAAAACCTATACATTCAGTTCTAGACATCTTTTATCTTTCCACTATAACAGCTAGTTTCAACACTTCATTAATGGGGTGCAAACAACTAAATAAGATGAATCGTCATCAAAACTAAAATTTTATTTCCAACAATTTCCCACTTTTTGATGATACCAAAACCCTCCTTAAAAGAAAAGCTAAAAGATAAAAACAATGCAAAACAAAGTAAAGCGCAAAGCGGATTTCATTAAGAATGCAAAAGCGGAATAAGTTACACGATTAATTATAAACTGAAATAAAAGCTAAGTAGCTCTTTGTGTAACTGAGATAAATTTCTTTTCTTTATCATGAAGACGATAATCATTTTTTATCTTTGAGTCTTCCTTGTTGAAATTTCTACGATAATCCACTTGGCTTGTTAGCTTCCACTTTCTCCATAGAGCTAACTTGGGGAGATGAGATTCATCCTAGTAATAATCTTCAAATTCTGCAACATCAGTCATCATCTATTCTCTCGTATCTCTGATTCAATTCTCTTTACTTTCTTGTATTGTGCCAACTTCTGATTATGATAGAGATCAGATAAGAAATAATTGAGGGATTCTTCATAGTTCTTGTACTTGTACTTTGGTTTGATGTGACTGTAATCTCCCACAAACTTCATCCAAAAATCTTTAGTAAGGGTAGCTCTTCTTTCATCAGGTTGACTACATTTTAAAATGAGCTAATCTTCAGTTTGTTCATCAGTCTGTCTGATATTGGATTCGGTTGCTAAAGATTTCCCTTTCTTCAAGTTTGTTAACTTTACTTCAAGCTTCAACTTTTCTTCTTGTAACTTCAGCTTTCCTTGTTCTACTTCGCCCTTTTTGGCATCATATAGCTGAGTGATCAACTGTTGAGTTGCTTTTTGGCCTGCTGAAATGTCTTTTTGAGAAGTGAGAACCTCTTTGAGCTAAGTTTCTAACCCGTAGATGCGCTGATTGAGATGCCATTCTGCTTGAGCATGAATCTCTCGATCTTCCACAATTTTAGTTTCATGTTTCTCCTTCAGACTGAGAATTTCTGAAACTGAATTGGAAGTGGATTTCTTGATAACATCCAACTTAGTATGAACTGAGACGTCAGTCTTCTTTCTGTAATCCAAGTATCCGGAGATGTGTGACAAAAGGCCATTATAATCTTCCTTTTGGTTGAGCATAATCTTCAACCCTTCTTGTACTTTGCTCATTTCTTCTTTTGTCAGCTTCTCAGTTGGATCTTCTTATTCTTCTTGGATTTTAGACTGATTATCATCTTCAATTATCATCAATTGCTGATTATTGTCAGCTTTGGCTCCTTCTTCCTTGTTGTCAGTGTCTGATTTCCAACTGGCAATTCTTTCTGATGAGTATCAGTTTGCAATGCTTGTTCTTTAGGTTGAATATCTGACTGCACTACTGTACTCTTTTCAGCTTTCTTCCTTGAATCATCATCATCTTTATCATCATCTTTCTTCTTTAAAACATCCTTGGGTATAGATGACGTGATTGATTCAGTTCTCTGAGCTATCTCTCTGAATCTATTGTAGCAGTTGGTGAGAAACTCATCCTTGGGGAATAGTGCATATAAGCTTTGGATTTCAAGTTTCTCCAACAATAGCTTCTCTTCAGTTTGTAATATAGCTTCACGAGAATCTTCAGTCTTGAGCTTCATTAGTTTGATAATCCTTTCTGCATCGAAGATGTACTCCTTTGGTTGCTGAGTTACCTGTTACTACTGCTCAACATGCATAACGGAAACTTGTTTCTCTGATATTCGCTGTTGTATGTGAGAAACAACTTTCGTAACCAAAATCTTTTCCTGACTGACCTCAGTTGTCAGTTTTTGTTCCATCTCAGTTGATGCTAACTGATGTGAAGTACCTGGGAACAAACATCTTCCAACTGATATTTCCTTCTGTGTTTCAACTTTCCTTTTAATCCCTTTTTGCTGAGCGATCAGCTGAGACACATTTTTCTTATTGGCTTCAGGTTGGGAAGTCTTCGAAGTTTCTTTCCTAGAATGGACTAGTGCTGCTCCTTATGTAGATGCATCAATACCTTTTGTAGATGAAGCAGCAGTTTGTCTTCATTTCTTCCCATCACCGAGTCTTTCCAAATAATATTGAATCACTAAGCTAAGTGATTTTTTGAGCCAACTAACGTGAACTAACTTGTCTTCCTTCGGCTTCGGTTTTGGTAACACATGCTAACTCGGCCATGTGTTGCTTCTTAATACGATTGAAAATGTATCATGCCCGGTTGAACTCAAATTCATCCCAAAAGACGTCAATCGGGGTATCCCATCTTCGATTAACTTGTTTAACACTATGTGTTGTCTGATGGCGTGTTTGATGATCCACCTGCTGAGATGACCGAATTTAGTTTTGAGGTCGGTAAGCACCGTATCAACTGCTGCTGGTTGTTCTAAAGCTGAAATCTGATGAAGAAAAGCTTCACGCTTGAGTGGCAGACATAGTAGGTCAATTGATTTCACTAGAGGGTCTTTGAAATCAAATAACTGCTTGATGATGTCTTCATTGATAAAAATCTTCTGTCCACAAACTCTTGTTAATAGAGAGTTCTTCAACATGTTCATATTCTCCCAGAATTGCCGTAGACCTTCCAAGTCTAAGTCTTTTTGCAATTCCGCTTCAAACAGGTTCTTTAAACCTTGTAATCTTCCAATCTTTTCGCTTATAGATAGAGAGAAGAGTATTACCACACATGTCATCAAATTATTTGCACGAAAATGAGTCTGGCTTGGTGATTAGCCTTTCTTCTTGAGTTTGTATGGAAGCTGCCATTTTTAGAAATTTTCTAAGACTTGATAAAATTTTGGGGGTGAGATAAATTTCTGGCTTTTTTTTTGTGAGGGAAAAAATGATGTTTCTTCTATAAAGAGGGGATGTGAAAATGGTTAGATATATAAAAGGGAGGATGCCTGTCTTCTTGCTTCTTGGGCAAAGAGATGGATGATCTTTCCTAGAAATTGTTGGTGATTTGATCCCACGATCTTCATAAAGATTTTGTACAACTTTTCAAATTCCATGATGGTTTGTATAACCGATGCATATACTATCTGACATTTTGGGGGTATACACGCAACAGTTTCTGAGAAAAACGGCTGTAATTAAATACGATGTAACTATTGTCGGTTTTATCCTTTCGTCTTTTGACTTGCCTTGACTGAATATGAAACGGCGAGATCGGTTTCAAGGCATATTCGGTTGCGTCAAATCTTCGCCGGTAGGTCGGTTTGAGATTGTTGATGTCAATGACCGATCCGTCAAGCGAGCGCACCCAACATGACAAAGATCAATCCCCTTGACGAATATATGAGCTTAAACCGACTTAACGTACTTTGATAATTCCCAATTCGGTTCTCGCTTTAGCAAACCTTTCTTTGTCTAGTGGTTTGGTAAAAATGTCGACCTAACCGATCTTCGGTTGGGACATAGAGAACGTATCGTCCTTTTTCTCCACATGATCCCTTAAGAAGTGATGTCTCACATCAATGTGCTTAGTTCTTGAGTGCAAGACGGATTGTCGATTATGGCTATTGCACTTGTATTGTCACACATTATAGGGACCAGTCCTTTTTCTATCCCATAATCTCTTAACTGTTGTCTTATCCATAAAACTTGAGCACAACGACTTCCAAATTTATATATATTCGGCTTCACATTGATGTCAAAATTGAGTTTTGTTTCTTGTTGAACCATGACACAAGTCAATTTCCCAGTAACTGACATGTGCCTGAAGTACTTTTCCTGTCCACCTTGCATCCATCCAACATAGTCTGAGTCTGAGTAGGATATCAGCTTGAATTCTCCTTCCTTTGAGTACCATATCCCCACTCCTTCTGTATCTTTCAAATACTTCAAGGTTCTTTTGACAACTGTGAGATGACTTTATTTAGGTTTTGTTTGAAGTCTAGCACAAACACCAACTGCAAAGGATATGTCTGGTCTACTAGCTGTCAGGTAAAGTAGACTTCCAATCATTCTTCTATAAAGAGTTTGATCCACATCCTTTCCATCTTTGTCTTCATCTAATCTGATATTAGTTCCAATTGGTGTGGCAATGCCAACTGATTTCTCCATTCCAAACTTCTTGATTAATTCTCTTGAGTACTTGGTTTGGTGAATGAAATTTCCTTCATTCATCTGTTTTACTTGTAAACCTAGAAAGTAATTCAGTTCTCCTATCATACTCATTTGAAATTTTCTTTTCATCAAACTTGCAAATTGCTCACAGGTTGTTCATTTTCCGATCCAAAGATGATGTCATCAACATAGATTTGAACTAGGAGAGTATTTTCTTCAATTTTCATTCTGAACTGGGTTTTGTCAATAGTTTCTTTTGTAAAACCATTATCCACCTAAAATTGAGACAGAGTTTCATACCAGGCTCTTGGTGCCTGTTTTAGTCCGTAGAGGGCTTTTCTGAGCTTGAAAACTTTTTCAGCTTGGTCATTAATTTCAAATCCTGGGGGTTGCTGTACATAGACTTCTTCTTCAAGTATTCCATTCAAAAATGCACTTTTAACGTCCATCTAGTACACTTTAAATTTCTTGTGAGTTGCAAATGCAAGAAATAGTTTGATTGCCTCTAACCTTGCAACTAGGGCATAAGTTTCATCGAAGTCTATCCCTTCTTCTTGTGAATAACCTTTTGCAACAAGTCTGGCTTTATCTCTGACAATATTTCCTTCTTCATCTAACTTGTTTCTATAAACCCATTTGGTGCCGATTATGTTGACATGATCTGGCTTGTCTACTAATTCCCAAACTTGATTTCTCTCAAATTCATTGATTTCTTCATGCATGGACAAAATCCAATCTGGGTTGTTCAAAGCTGTTGGTCCCTTGAAAAGGCTTTAGTTAAGTTTAGAGGGGGGGGTGAATAAACTTAACACTTAAAACTTTGGAGTTAACAAATTACGCAATTTCGGCGGCTGCGATACTTCGAAGTCTGCTTTGAGACCTCGGTAGCCTGGCGATAAACGATAGTCTCTCGACGGTTCGGTTCTGAATTTGTGCGGCGGAATAATATCAAAATTAAGCCTTGTTACTTGTTGTTAAATGTGTTACTAAGTATTAGATACTCAGTAATGTATGTGTGTGATTTCAGTTGCTAAATTCAGCAGGTTGATATGAATAATGACTAAGTGCAGAAAATAAATGCGGTAAGTAAGTAGAGAGATTTTATAGTGGTTCCGGGTGATGTAATCCTGTCGGTCCACTCTTCTCCCGTGATGTTGGAGGAAATTCACTAGTGATCTTTGAGTTATCTCGTTACAAAGAATCCTAGGTTGCTTGTCCTTCACCAATAACTATGGCTTCACAAACCGAAAACTAAGAACAGTAGGATTGTCTTTGCTCCGAGTCTTCCACTTGGTCCTTGAAGGGTAGAATTGCCTCTTCACCGGCTTCACCACAAACCAACGAGTCTTTCACACCTAACGGATGCTTCATTGTCTTCGACGGGTTCTTTATAAAATAAAGAATGAATCAAATAAATGATTCGGTTAGGCGGCTTGATTAGGATGATATAATCGAGCGGCTTGCGGTCTTCAAGTGTGTATGCTTGATGCGGCTTGAACACGAGATGCACTTGAAGAAAATAACTAGATCGGTAGCTTTAAGCTCGGTAAGTTCGACGGGGTGTTTTTCAAATCGGTGTTATCACTTAAAGTTTATCCCCAAAATTCATCTTTTTCTTCCCGAGTTGAAAGTCCTCTATTTATAGGTAGGAATGCATGTGACTTGAATTTGAAATTCAAATGTGACCGTTCCTTGTATTTGTCCCATCCGCACGCATTCTCACTATTCATAGGATCGACACTTGTCGGGATTACTTTTTGACAATGCGATCTGTCCACCCCTTTGACTTGTATCCAATGGATAAAAATATGGATCATCCCAACGTCTTTTTAATCTCGGCCTTTGATTTGCTTGATAAGTCGAGGGTAGTTGGCTGTTCTTATCCATGTAACTTCCCAATAATCTTGAATTGATCGAGGTATATATCGGCGGGTCTATCGATCTGTTTGTAAAACCAATCGATCTGTTTGAACATCATATTTTTGTCGTAAAATATAATGCGGTGAATCTTTTTATCCAACTTTTGTATGTGAAGTTAGATTACATCATTTAAAGTATAACCAAGTTCCAAACATCATCCAACTTGTGGAACTTAGACCTTCTACACAAGGTATATGTAATCGCTTTAGGTCATCACGGACTTGCCTAAATTCTGATTCCATATCCTTGACATTAAATACTAAGTTTGATCCCTTAGCCTTCATTCACTGAGTTTGAACCCTCAGCCTTCAGTCTTCAGCAGGTTCCAGACCAGTCTACTGACCTATCTACCCTACTGACCTAGATCAGTCTGCTGATAAACAATCAGCAGCCATTTACAGTGCTTGTTTGATCAAACCTATTTATGAATCAAACTCTAATAAACCTATACATATTATCTAGACATCTTTTTTCCTTTGCACTATAACAGCTAGTATGGCACTCATCATCAAAACTGAGAAATAAGTCCAACAATTTCCCCCTTTTTGGTGATGATGCCACTACCCTCACCTAATCAGCAAAGCAAAAAGATAAAAACACAAACGAGAACAAATTTAGTCAATTCTCATTATAAACATTTGTTCACGGTTATTACAACTAGATACGGCAAAGATAAACAATGAAAAGTAGGCGATCTATTGTCTCTTTTCTCTTTCTTGTCTAGCCTTCTCGACTTGCTCTTGATAGGCTCGATCTCTTCTATCATTTCAACCATCCATTCATTCTCAATAAGTGTAAAGTCAATATAAGAATTGACTTGTTTCCACCGATTCCATGCTTCGGGCGGGACAAGATTGATCGATTCACCCCGAAGCCAAACTTCATATACTGACTCTCTTAAATTCATTCGGTGAATCTTTTGCTTTTGTAATTGGCGCACCTTTTCACCTCTCGCTACTCCTTCGTCTCTGGTAGATGCTCTTAAAGCTCTAATCCTTGCCTCCCAAAACTTCAAACTCAAGAAGGAGTTGAGACCTTCATGAAATCCCATGTCACGATAGGGTCTCCTTCATTGTAAAACTCTTTCTTGTCTTGTGATAGGAGATCATCGGTAAGTTGCACTCGCCAGTGCGGGTTGCCTAAAGGCATTTGTATCATCGGTCCATCTCTTTTGTGCAAAGAGTCTAGCGACCTCCTTTCTTTGCGCACTGATTGGCCCTCTTCCCCCTTAGTGACGTCATCAACAAAACGTGAGATGAGGCCATGAATAGCTTCTGTGATACTATCACTCGTGTAATTGACCCGCCATAGTTCCGGTTCTAGTATCAAGAGAAGTAATCCTTGATTGCGAGTCTCTTCCGGTACTGTTGATCCTTTCAGTAAATTTGGGATCAGGCATAGCAGGTTGTTGTGCAGCAGCAGGCTCAGTAGCTTCAGCAAGCTTGTCAAGTTTTTGATGAACGGATGTAAGTTGATCTTTCAAAAACTTGTCCTTCAGTGTGTTCCCTTGCTTGATATATCTTACATCATATATCATATCATTTAAAGCATTTTGAGTGGAAGCAAAGTTTGAAGCAGCTGTATTAGCAGATTGTCTGTTTTCATTGACCATCTTCATCAGTTCTTCAAATCTCTGTTCTTGCCTGTCCAATTGAGTTCTTAACTGTTGCATATCATTTCTTACAGTTCTTAACTCATTGACAACTTCAATTGGCACTCCACTGGCCATTCTACTATCAGTAGATCCATCAGCAGGCTCCTCAACCCTATATTGTGCCTGTTGTCTGCTGATGACCATGGCCCTACTCAAATCTCTCCCGGCGGGGGAGGTCCTTCCTCAACCATTGCACCAAGAACATCTTCAAGGATAGGATCTTGTGCGGGTTCTTCAACAACTTCTTCTTCTCCAAAAATTTGAAATTCTTCATCACGTAATTATAGTCCAAGCGGTTTGCTCATCCTCATTAACGGCGGTCTGCGACTATCTTTTCCTACGGTGGCATTGGCTCCAGCGAGTTCCACTACGGCGGCCTCAATAACAACCGGGGTTTCCTCCAAACCCAAAGTTTGTTCCAACCCGTGTCCAGTGTCTTTGTTTGAGACTCGGCGACTGTACCTCTGTTCCAACCTTTGTCCAGTGTCTTTGTTTGTACCCCAAAGAACTTTGTACCTCTGTTCAATTTCCTGTGGATTAAAGATATTAGTATTATCCACTTGAAAACCTTCGCATGACCAATCTTGTGCGGGATGATGGCGATTTTAGTAAGAGTGCCTTCAATGTCAAATCCATCTTGATATTCAATGGATTCCTCGAGCTAGCACTTGGTTCACTAAAGTCACCGACTTTTTCTTGATCCAAATCAACAATCTGTTCATCATCGGGTTGTCCAAATAGCGACTTTACAACATGAAATGCAGCCGATTCATCAACTAGCCTACCATCACTTAATGTAATTCCCTCATTGATCAATGCTTCTAGATCATCCATGGTGAGATCTTGTAGATCCTCATCCATTTCTTCAGTCTGCTGGCCCTCAGCAGACTTTCCAAGTACCGGTGGATCACAGTTGTGCGGGGATCATTTATCAAAGCGGTCCCACTAGGTTCTCTCGGTCCCGAGGGGAAATCTCCCCTTGAGTCAGATGATGAGGAAGAATCATCATCACCATCTCTTGGATCTCTGAACTTGATACCCTCCTCCTTCAGTTGCTCATCAAACAGATCCATCAGTCTTGATTGCAGCAAGGTTGTATCAATCGGATCCACCAAGTTCTCCACTCCTAACTTGTCAAAAACCCATTCTTCAAAATCTGTCATTGGTTGAGCGGATGGTTTTTGTCTTTTGTAGAACCCAAACTTCCACTTTGGAAGTAATCGACAATTTGCCGAAGTTTGGGATCCACAAACTCTTCGATTTTCTTGCTCTTTTTCACATGCCTCTCAAATGGCATAAAAGATCTTCTCGGGAGCAGACTCCGGTAGCTTGTTGACCTCCAAAGGTTCCAACAAGCGATTCAAGGTATCTTCTACGGATGTTTGAAAGTCGAGCGGGTTGCTTGTGATGGTGCATTTGTACCTACTACTTCCATCCGTATCACACTTGGTTCCCCGACTTACATGCTCATCGGCGGGGTTAGCGACGGACTGCTCTTCCCCCGAACTATTGCCAAATTTGCGGGGTCTTCAACCAAGTCTCCAATCACCTCTTCAACCACCACGGCGGGTTCGGGTTCGGTGGTTTGTTGTGGTTCTTCGATGGATACTACGGCGGGCTCGGGGTCGGTGGGCTCGTCGTACATCCTCTAGTTGCTCAAAAACAACCCGTTCGGCATCGGTGGACTTGATAACTTCTTCATTGGAGGAATCATGATAACAACCGGTGGAATGATAGTTAGAGGCTCGGCTTCAACGGCCTCTTCTTCCTCCTCTACGATGCTTCTTCTTGGGCCCTCTCGTGCCTCCAAATCTTTCAACTCTTTCCCTTGCCATATTTCTTCTTTTTGGCAACTTCCTTCATCCTCTTGGATAGGGGTTCATCATCATCATCTTTTCTAGTCAATTTTCTTTTTCTACTTGCTTCCTTCGTTGTTCTCTAAGAATTTCAACAACAGTTCTTCTTGCAGCTACAGCAGGGTCAGTAACCTCCACTTGACCCTCAGCAGACTCAGCAGTCTGTGCTGTTTCCTTTCTTGTTCTTTTTGATTTCAGGACTTCTTTAGTCTTTCTAACATCAGCACTCTTCTTCCTCTTTCCAGCAGTTTTCTTTGGTGCAGCAGGTTTGATAGAAATCTTCTTAGTTGGTTGAACCTGCTCACCACCAGCATCACCATCATCTCCATCATCATTATCATCGGCGGCTTCTTCAACAATTTCTTCATCATCATCAAGTCCGAGGGATTGCATAATCAATCTCCTTTTTGTATCCGGACCGATTTATATCAACTCGGTTCAATGTCGGGAACCTCCAAGTGATTCGGCGGGGTTTGAATCATCAAACCTAAGGGTAAGGCCTTTGATTTCCTTTTCCCTAGTTTGTCCTCCTTTGCAACTTTCTTCATATAGTGAATAAAGTATCCACCCGATCAAACTTCATGCTCCCGCATGATAATCATCGGCTCTATCTTGGGTCCCGATAGAGTATCCATACCGCCAGTTAGCCCAAGTATGTTCTTTGCAATGAGCTTGCTCGACGGACTATATTCATTCCCAATGTGTACGCAATTGATGCCGAGAACAGATTTGGTGGTTTGATTTGTCTTGATTTGATCTACAAACGCCAACTTGTCCAATCCCATTGCTTCAGGATTCACTGGACCATTTTCCACTTCTTCAAATCCAAACACTTCCCTCAGCAGACTGGGGGAGATAACAAGCTCCTCAGCATTCACAGTTGTATTGAATGCTTCAGTTCCTTCTTCCACCACCATGTTCTTCCAGAAATCAACAACATTGGTGTATGAAATTGTGTCTAATCTGATATTGAGCTTGTTCTCCAAGCCTGCAAACCTCCTTATTCTTCGACCTATATTAATGGCCAACTCTGTTTGGTTTGCATCAACTACATAGCCTCTAACACTTTGGCTAGATTCGATTTGAACTTCAACTCTTTCCGCCATTGAAATAAGAAAAAGATGAAGAAGAGTTCCTCTCAAATCTGTGTTCACACGAAGTAGAATTTGCAGAGATAAAGCAGAAGATGCAAGTGGTGAATCTGCTATGTAACAGTCTGATTATATAGACAGTGGGTAGTTGAAACTGTCATAGCACGTACATTGAGGTAACCACGATTAATCTGAATAAATTCGGTCTTGACACGTGGCCCATTACTCCACCATAACGTTTGTAACCGTTGGATGGTTTAAGCGTGGTAATAATGGATAAAATAAATATCCCGCCAATATGCTTTTTGACTTTAATTATTTTGATGAGTAACGTTCCCTCCGGCAAGGTATCCCTCGGCGGGGTGGGCTCGGCGGTCTGGCGATAATGTGCTTCGAGCGGCCTGGCGACGGGGGTGACTCTGCTCGATCCTTGTTTTCTCCTTGTTTTGTTCAATTGATAATACAAGATGAAGTTTAATACCAATGACCGATCATCAAGTGAGCTCACCCAACATGACAAAGACCAATCCCCTTGGCAACCTCATTTGCTCAATTGTTCAAACATAAGTACATGGAATTGTTGATACCAATGACTAATCTGCTAAGTGAGCTCACCCAACATAGCAAAGACTAATCCCCTTGGTGAATTCCGGTACACCGCCGAATATCACTCAATCTTTATGATTCCAAGTTCGAGTCCTTAATTTGGCAAATCTTTCACTATCAAGTGGCTTAGTGAAAATATCGGCAAGTTGATCTTCGGTAGGGATGTATAGAACCACCACATCTTTCTTTTCAACATGATCTCTTATAAAATGATGTCTCACATCAATGTGCTTGGTTCTTGAATGCAAAACGAGATTTTCGTGATTGCAATTGCACTTGTGTTGTCACACATGATTGGAATTTCCTTTTCTTCAATTCCATAATCCCTTAATTGTTGTCTTAGCCATAGTACTTGTGCACGGCGGCTTCCAAGAAGAATGTATTCGGCTTCGGCGGTGGAAGTTGAAATAGAATTCGTTTCTTGCTAAACCGGGAGACCGATCTATTTCCCATTAACGACGGGTTCCCGAGGTGCTTTTTCTATCAATCTTGCATCCAAGCATAATCAGAATCTGAGTAGGATATTACCTTGAAGCTTCCTTCCTTGGAATACCATATCCCTACTCCCAAAGTTTCTTTAAGATACTTGAGAATTCTCTTAACTGCACCTAAATGACTTTCTTTAGGTTTGGATTGAAATCTTGCACAAACACCTACAACAAAGGATATATCGTTCTGTGGCGATGAGATACGACGCCTATCATCCTTCTCGTATAAAGTCCGATCAACATCTTTGCCTTCTTTATCTTCATCCAATCGATGTTTGTACTCATAGGAGTTGAGCTCTTAGTCTTGTTTTCCATACCAAATTTCTTCAAATAGTTCTTTGGTATACTTGGTTTGATGAATGAAGATTCCATCCTTTATTTGTTTGACTTGCAATCCCAAAAAGTAGTTCATTTCTCCCATCATACTCATTTGGAATTTACTTTTCATTAGATTTGCAAACTTTTCACAAAGTAAATCATTTTCGAGCCAAAAATTATGTCATCAACATAAATTTGTACCGACGGGTGTTGTCCCCTTCACCGATTCTCGAAAAGAGTCTTGTCAATGGTTCCTTTTGTAAAACCATTGTCCACCAAGAATTGAGATAGAGTCTCATACCATGCTCTTGGTGCCCGTTTCAATCCATAAAGTGCTTTGTTGAGTCTATACACTTTATCTTCTTGATCTTTAACTTCAAATCCGGAGGTTGCTTGAACATACACTTCCTCCTCTAGGATACCATTCAAAAATGCACTCTTGACATCCATTTGATATACTTTGAAGTTCTTATATGCAAAAGCATGTGCCAAGAATAATCGATAGCTTCCAATCTTGCAACGGGTGCATAAGTTTCATCAAAATCTATTCCTTCGCTTGAGAATAGCCTTTTGCAACTAGTCCGGCCTTATTTCTTACAATGGTACCGGATTCATCAAGTTTATTTCTATATACCCACTTAGTACCAATGATATTTGCATGAGTGGCCTTTCAACTAGTGTCCAAACTTGATTTCTTTCAAATTCATTTAATTCTTCCCGCATAGCAATTATCCAATGGGATCCGAAATTGCTTCTTCAACAACTTTAGGTTCCATTTGAGATAGAAAACAAGTAAACATAGCTTCCAGCTTGTCTTCTAGTCCTCACACCTTGCTTTGTACATTGCCAATAACTTGTTCGACGGGGTGATTCCTTAACCATTGTGGATTTTGGTTATTTTGATTTTCGGGAAGATCATCTTCGGTAGGGTCTCTTGTAGTTTCTTCTACGGGGGGTCGCGAGATCCTTGAATTGCTTCGGTTGTTGCATCGGTAATATTGTCGGCGGGGTGTTCGGCGGGGGCGATATCGAAACTTTTAGGTCATTGAATCTTTCCAAAACTTCAACACAATCTGGATCAGTGATTTGTTGATTTTCAGCAGGTTCACACTCTTTATCTTCCATACCAGTAAACTTAGGTTCATCAAACACAACATTGATTGTTTCTTCATGTTTCAGTGTTCTTTTGTTCAGTACCCTGAATGCTCTGCTGACTGAAGAATATCCTAAGAAGATTCCTTCATCTGATTTTGGTTGGAATGTTTTCAAGTGAACTTTATGATTTAGAATAAAACATTTGCTTCCAAATGGGTGGAAATAGGATATATTAGGTATCCTTCCATTCCAAATCTCATAAGGTGTCTTCAGCAGCTTCTTGTTTACTGATGTTCTATTTTGTGTATAGCATGTCTTTATTCTTGCTTGACCCAATATCTTTCGGGTAGCAAAGCTTCACGGATCATTGTTCTTCCCGCTTCCTTTAATGTCCTGTTTCTTCTTTCAAAGAACCCCATTTTGCTTTGAGGTGTACCACAGCGACGACAAGTTGATGAAGTACACCATTCGTTCACGTATTCTCTTATAACTTTGTTGAGAAATTCGGTACTCGATCGATCTAATCTTTATGATCGTTAAACTTTTCTCATTTTGTAATCTTTTCAAAAGATTAGGTAAGCTTTGGAGAGTCTCACTTTTCTTGTTCATGAATATCACCCAAGTGTATCTAGAAAAATCATCCACAACCACTAAGGTGTATTTCTTCCCTGTCACACTTGTTGGAGTTATTGGTCCAAAAAGATCCATGTGCATAAGCTCCAACACTCGTTAGTTGATTGTTTAGTCTTTGACTTAAAACTTGACTTTATCTGTTTACCTTGCTGACATGCATCACAGATAGCATCCTTCTTGAATGTAATCTCAGGTAAACCAACCACTAACTTCTTCTTCACTAACTGATTAATATCATCAAAATTTAGATGATTTAACTTCTTGTGCCATAACCAATTGAGTTCAGATTTGGTATGCACAATCAGGCAGGTTTCTGGAACTGCAGTAGACCAATCCACAACATACATGTTCTGTTGCCTTCTACCAAAAGTACAACTTGATCACCTCTTTCACTAATGACAATACGCTTGTTTTTGTCAAAAGTGACCTTGTATCCCATATCACGAATTGTCCAAAGGTGCTCGGCAAGTTGTAATCCGGTCCTTCCACATATGCAACATTCTTGATTGTAAGTCCATTTCGATAAGTGTGCCATATCCTCTTGTATAACCAGTGTATTTTTGTTGCCAAAATTCACCCTTGGACCATCTTTTGCCACAAAATTTGTAAGACAGTGCTTATTCTTTGTCATGTGTCCGGAACATCCACTTTGTCAAAGTACCGGACACCCTACAAAACAAAGTTAATGCATTTTAGGTACCCAAACTGTTTGGGTCCATAGTGGTCGATGGCAAGCATGACCCTTGGTATGTTTCCATAAGGTCTTCTCCTAAATGTGTCATACTTTGGTTCATACTTTGGTTCATACATGTATTCCACACATCCATAAGTTCTAACGTAGGTTGTGTAGGAACCACATATGTTTTCCGGCCTTTTGGTACATAATGCTTTGTTTGAAATGATTCTTGTTGTTAGAAACATTTGCATAGCCATAGGTGTCTTTGTCTGTTAGGAGCAGCCTGTAATATGGAGTCCGCCGAGGTCTTATGTAAGTCCTCTCGTTGATTCCATTGTCTAGGTTTTACCCTAGCGGTATGGTTATCTTGATTGTTTCTAGCATTAGATGCGGGAATATTCCAATCATTATCGCCAGGGGAACAAGTCTACCTTTCCCCCGAGATAAGTATCCCTTGAATGATCAACATTTTTGGATTTGGGATTCTTATTCTTGGAATATTTCTCGTTTCTTTCCCTTCGTGGTCCAAATAGACTTGGTAGCAGGTCTGCTATCAGTAGGCTTAGAAGGTACAGCAGTCCTATTTTTGGATTTATTCTTTTTACTAGGAGCTGTTGACTTCTGAGACTTTTGATTTTGCTTCTTTGAGGCATTCTCATTTGGTTTTACTGCTTCAGCAGCCTTTCTGGGAGATGGATCTAGTGCAGGCACAAACTTAGGACCAATTCTGGTACTAGGTTCAGTAACCTTCTTGGATCCACTCTTGTTAGATTGCCGAGTTCCAAATCCAAGCCCGGTTCTATCTCCATAAGGCTTTCCCGATTTGTATGCGGTATTGGAACAAGATGGTTCGCAGATTCGAGGTCGCCGGATGTGCGAACAGACTTATGCGATTCTCGTCCAACATCTTTTTCCTTACTTTTGAAAACCCTTAATTCAACTTTCAATCTTCCAACTTCTAACTCAAGAGCCTCTTTTTCGGCCTTCACAATCTCATAACCAGATTGTATTATCCTCGCTTGATTAAGGATGGCATCCAAAGTCTCATTGTTGTCGAATTTCTAGGATTTGAACCACAAGTTGATTCACAATCACTTCCAAGCAGGAGTGTTTATAGATACGGTGTTGTATACCTCCTCGCCATCCATGTTGGCCATCAAAGCATAATCCTCCATATCGGCAACCGGTCTTGTGTCATCCGACTCATTTCCTTTTTCGGATCCCACTTCATATCCCGATTCATCTTCGACAACCATAGCCTTCTTGCCATGTCTCCTTTGTTGACTTTTGGTCTTCGGTAGGTCCGGACAATCGTGTCTAAAATGTCCAGGCTTCTTACGGTTGAAGCAAAGATAATCGTGTTCCTTGCCTTGTTTCAATTCGGGACAATCGGGTCCGAAGTGTCCTGGTTTCTTGCAATGAAAGCATAGATAGTCATTATCTTTCTTTGGTTCTTCTTTCCTTCTCTCGGTAGGCCTCTTTGTGAAATTTCTTGTAGGGGCCTTTCCGCCTTCATCATTCGATCTTCTTGCTCGGTAGGGCAATTTGCTCTTGCATTTCATCTAGCATATCATCCTGTCCTCCCGATGTTTCTTCATGATGTGAAGCACCAATGCAGATGGTCTTTGGCTCTTCCTTTTCGCCTCGTGCACTAACTTCTTGCTAAATTCATAGGCCTTAAGATCGTAGAACAGTTTGAAGGTGTCTTCCTCATGCAAATTTTCTCATTTCTTCAATTGCGGTCACCTTCATTTTCCAAACATCTCTTGCAGGTAAAGCTTCCAAGATTTTGGTGTTCACTTCCTCTTTTGAATAACTTACACTCGGCGAGTAAGTTCATCTAAGATTGCATTGAATCGGACTCCATTTGCTCAATGGTTTCATTAGGTAGCATTTTGAACTTTTGAAACCTTTTTCTCGCCACACCGATTTTGTTCTTCTTTATTGCATCGGTGCCTTCACGATTAAGTGAATCTTATCCCAAAGTTCCTTTGCGGTCTTGCAATCTTTGACTTTCATGTACATATTGCTATCCAAGGTTCCGTAGATGATATCAATAGCAATGTTGTTGAGGTTTGCTCTTTTCCCGTCTTCTCGCATTCCATTCTCTCTTTGGTTTAGGAATGTACTCGGTTCTGTCACCCACTTTATCGCCTTTGTAATCTCCAAGTGGTCCTTCGGTTAGTACATCCATCATCTCATCATGAGTAGCGCAAGATATGCCCGCATTCGACGTTTATACTCATCAAATCTATCAAGAGAACACATCAACATGGTTCTAGCATACCGTGTGTTATCCATGATGCAAGTCTTGAAAATCGGTAACTTGAAAGAGAGTTTTAAAGAATTTTCACAAGCACAACAAGTAGGATTCCTTCGAACGAAGCAACCGCTCCGATACCAATTGTTGGTCCCTTGAAAAGGCTTTAGTTAAGTTTAGAGGGGGGGGGGTGAATAAACTTAACACTTAAAACTTTGGAGTTAACAAATTTCGCAATTTCGGCGACCCGCGATACTTCGAAGTCTGTCGAGACCTCGCAGCTCCGTCGATAAACGTAGTCTACCGACGGTTCGCCTTTGCTGAATTTGTGCAGCGGAATAATATCAAAATTAAGCCTTGTTACTTGTTGTTAAATGTGTTACTAAGTATTAGATACTCAGTAATGTATGTGTGTGATTTCAGTTGCTAAATTCAGCAGGTTGATATGAATAATGACTAAGTGCAGAAAATAAATGCGGTAAGTAAGTAGAGAGATTTTATAGTGGTTCCGGGTGATGTAATCCTGTCGGTCCACTCTTCTCCCGTGATGTTGGAGGAAATTCACTAGTGATCTTTGAGTTATCTCGTTACAAAGAATCCTAGGTTGCTTGTCCTTCACCAATAACTATGGCTTCACAAACTGAAAACTAAGAACAGGTAGGATTGCTGCTCCTGAGTCTTCCACTGGTCCTTGAAGGGTAGAATTGCCTCTTCACCAGCTTCACCACAAACCAACAGTCTTTCACACCTAACAGATGCTTCACTGTCTTCAGCAGGTTCTTTATAAAATAAAGAATGAATCAAATAAATGATTCAGTTGCAGCAGCTTGATTAGGATGATATAATCAGCAGCTTGCAGTCTTCAAGTGTGTATGCTTGATGCAGCTTGAACACAGAATGCACTTGAAGAAAATAACTAGATCAGTAGCTTTAAGCTCAGTAAGTTCAGCAGGGTGTTTTTCAGCTCAGTGTTATCACTTAAAGTTTATCCCCAAAATTCATCTTTTTCTTCCTGAGTTGAAAGTCCTCTATTTATAGGTAGGAATGCATGTGACTTGAATTTGAAATTCAAATGTGACCGTTCCTTGTATTTGTCTCATCTGCACTGCATTCTGTCACTATTCATAGGACTGACACTGTCAGGATTACTTTTTGACAAAGGTGCGGTCGTCCACCCCTTTGACTTGTATCCAATGGATAAAAATATGGATCATCCCAACGTCTTTTTAATCTCGGCCTTTGATTTGCTTGATAAGTCGAGGTAGTTGGTCGTTCTTATCCATGTAACTTCCCAATAATCTTGAATTGATCGAGGTATATATCGGCGGGTCTATCGATCTGTCGTAAAACCAATCGATCTGTTGAACATCATATTTTTGTCTCGTAAAATATAATGCAAATTTTGAATCTTTTTATCCAACTTTTGTATGTGAAGTTAGATTACATCATTTAAAGTATAACCAAGTTCCAAACATCATCCAACTTGTGGAACTTAGACCTTCTACACAAGGTATATGTAATCGCTTTAGGTCATCACGGACTTGCCTAAATTCGATTCCATATCCTTGACATTAAATACTAAGTTTGATCCCTTAGCCTTCATTCACCGAGTTTGAACCCTCGGCCTTCGCCTCTTCGGCGGGTTCCGGACCGCCCATCGACCTATCTACCCTATCGACCTAGATCGGTCTGTCGATAAACAATCGGCGGCCATTTACGATGCTTGTTTGATCAAACCTATTTATGAATCAAACTCTAATAAACCTATACATATTATCTAGACATCTTTTTGCCTTTGCACTATAACAGCTAGTATGGCACTCATCATCAAAACTAAGAAATAAGTCCAACAAAAGCTTCTTCAATTTCTTTTGGTTCAGACTGAGATAGAATACATGCTATCATAGCATCTAGTTGATGTCGTGTCAAAACTCCTGTTTGGAAATCAACTATCACTTATTCTTTAGGGTGATCTCTCATCCATTGATGTACTGGGGGTTGCATCAAGGGATCTTCATTTTGTTGGATTTGTTCTTCTTGAACTTGATCATTTTCAGTTTGATCAGTTTCTGGTTGTTGTTCAGCTGCAGGTTTTGTTACTGGCAACTGAGACTGATCCTGATCTAAGGAATCTGAGATCCTTAACCTTCCAATGTCTATAAGACTGGTTCTGGGGTCTTTTCTGACTGAGACTGAGAGACTGGTTCTTCTTTATCTTCAATTGTGTCTCTAGTAAAGTTTGGTTCATCAAAGACCACATGTATTGATTCTTCATGCTTGAGTGTCCGTTTGTTCAATACTCTAAAAGCTTTACTGACACTTGAGTATCCCAGAAATATACCTTCATCACCTTTGGGCTAAAAAACCTTGAGTTGATCCTTTCCAAAGATTGTGAACAAAGCATTTGCTTCCAAAGGCATGAAAGTATGAGACATTTGGTTTTCTCCATTCCAAATTTCATAAGGTGTCTTTTCATGTCTCTTGTTCATGAGAGCTCGCAATCGAGTGTAGCAAGTCGTATTTACAACTTCTGCCCAATATCCTTCAGGTAGTTTTGATTCACAGATCATTGTCCTTCCAACTTCCTTGAGTGTTCTATTTCTTCTTTCAGCTACTCCATTCTGTTGAGGGGTTGCTGTAGCTACAAGCTGGTGTAGTACTCCATTTTCTCCACAATATTCAATGATTATATTGTTGAGAAATTCAGTTCCTTTGTCAGATCTAATCTTGACCACTGTCATTCCTTTTTGATTTTGGAGTCTCTTGAGAAGTTCGGTCAGCTATTTCTTGGTTTCACTTTTCTTTTGTCATGAAGATGACCCATGTGTATCTTGAAAAGTCATCAACTACAACCAAGGTGTAAGTCTTTCCACTAACACTAATTGGTGTAATTGATCCAAATATGTCCTTATGCAACAGTTCCAAAACTCGGGTTGTTGAATGCTGAGACTTGGTCTTGAAACTTGCTTTGGTTTGCTTTCCTTGTTGACATGCATCACACAAGCTGTCTTCTTGTATGACATCTCTGGTAGTCCAATCACCAAGTTTTTCTTGACTAGAAGGTTGATATCATCAAAGTTGAGGTGACTCAGTTTCTTGTGCCACAGCCAACTGAAATCTGACTTGGTGTGCACAATTAAACAAGTTTCTGAGACTGCTGTAGAACAATCTACAAATGCATGTTCTCTTTCCTTCTTCCGGCAAGAACTACTTGATAAGATGTTTCATTAACAACAATGCATAATTCCTTTTCAAATGTGACTTTGTATCCCATGTCACAGAATTGACTTGTGCTGAGTAGATTGTAATGAAGTCCTTCCACATAAGATACATTCTTGATAGTTAGTCCATTTCTGATCAAATCTCCATAACCTTTTGTGTATCCAGGTATGTCTTTGCTTCAAAAATTGACTCTTTGTCCATCATTGGCTATGAAATTAGTGAGACAATCCTTGCTCCTTATCATGTGTCTAGAGCATCCATTGTCAAAATACCAAATATCCTGTAAGACAAATTAAAAGGCTTTAGGTACCCAACTCTGTTTGGGTCCATAAGAGTCAGTTGTTAGTACAACTCGGGGGATATTTCCATAAGGTCTTCTTTGGAAATTGTTGCACTTGTTTTCATATATGTAAGCCACACTCCCATAGTATCTATTTTTGGACTTTTCCTTACTTATACGTTCTCTCAAATCTTTTGGCTGAACCTGTTTTTCAAAATGCCTTCTCGTTATTAAAAGCCGAATAATAACCATCATTATTTTTGTACCGAGGTCTAGATCGACTTCTTTACCGAGACTTTTGCCGACAACCGGGATAAGTTCTCTCGCTTAGTCTTGGACCGAAACTTGTGATAAGTTTTCTCGTTTAGAATGATTGTTCTTATCGCTTTAATAGCGATTCGCAAAATTCCAATCATCATTAGTGGGAAATAATTTGCCTTTCCCCATTGATGTGTGAATCTTTGAATGATTAATATTCTTAGATTTACTCGATTAAAATTTCTCTTGTTCTTGACTCGTTGTAGGTCCGGCAGTTGATCTATTCTTCATTTTTCTTGAGGTACAACTGATCTACCTTTTGATTAACCATTATTGGTAGGAGCAGCTGTCTTCTTAGAAAGCTGAGTTGACTTATGTGAGGCTGACTTTACTGGTTCAACAATTTTCTCAGTTTGTGAACGTTGCTCGGCTACAAACTTAATACTGTTTTGAAATTAGGTTCGGCGCTTTGCTAGTTCTCGTCTTTAGAAGAATGCTGTGTGTCAAATCCTAAGCTAGTTCTGTCTCCATATGGCTTTCCGGATTTAAATCCGGTAGCTGAACTTGATTGAGAAAAAGATTCGATTCTTGTCGCCGTCGATGCGAGGGTCCGAAACTGACTCTTCCCTTTATCAGTTCTGGTCAGTTTCATGATATTCAATTCAGAATTCAATCTTTCAACTTCAAGAATTATGGCTTCTTTCTCAGCTTTAATTGATTCATAACCAGCTTGGATTGTTACCAGCTGATTTATCAATTCGTCAAGTGTTTCTTCTAATTCTAGATTTTTTGGATTAGACTCTACAGTTGAAGAACAAGCATTTTGCATGGAGATCTGTGCTGAGCTATACTTAGAGTTAAATTCACATACTTCATTTGGATCCTCCATATGGGCCATTAGAGCTGTATCATCTAATAATCATTCAGTGCCAGCTTCATAATATGACTCATCTCCGGCTAGAAAGGCTCTTCTGCCAGTTCTTCATTGTTGAGTCTTCTTACCTGTCAGCTCTAGACATTCAGCTTTGTAGTGTCCAGGCTTCTTACAGTTAAAGCAAAGATATTCATCGTCTTTTCTCTTTTCAGGAGTCTTCTTGATGACTGGATGTCCACTCTTCATTCTTCAAATTCTATTCATCATTAGAGCCATATGTTCTTCCATCTCATCCAATTGCTGAAGATTGCTCGATGAGGTTTCTTTATTATCTTTTGAGGCTGCTGCTGCAAGAGTTGTTGTTTTGGGTTCCTCTATGGCTTTGATTAGGGCTGTTGTCATTGTGAAATCCTCACAGAATTCATAAACTTTAAGATCTGAGAAGATTTTGAAGGAATCTTCTATGTCAAGTCGTCTTGATTCTTCCATTACTGTGACCTTCATTTTCCAACACATTGGTAATGCCTTCAAGATTCTGGTGTTGATTTATTTCTTGGTGTACTCAATCTTAAGTAGAGCTAGTTCATCCATGATAGCGCTGGATCTTGTTTCCATCTGATCAATATTTTTGCCTGACTTCATCTTGAAATTTTCAAACTTCTGTTTTGCAACTGAGATCTTGTTCTATTTGATGGAGTCAGTTCCATCACAAACCAGTTGGAGTTTCTCCCACATTTCTTTTGAAATAGTGCAATCTTTGACCTTCAAATACATGTTGCTATCAAGAGTTCTGAGGATGATGTCCATGGCAACGTTATTCAGATTGTTCCTTTTTCGATCATCGTTGTTCCATTCGTTTTTAGGCTTGGGGACTCTAACTTGATCACCAATGATAGTTTGCATGTGAGTGATTTGGATGGGTCCATCAGTAAGTACGTCCATCATCTCATCATGAGTGGCTTCTAGAAAGGCCTGCAAATGACATCATCAAATCTGTCCATGTTGCACATCAGCATTTGTCTGGCATACTGATTGTTATCCATTGTGTGAGTGAGTGAGAACTGGATAATGCAAAGACTGGTAACTAAAAACTGAGCTTTTTCAGGAGAACAACTAGAGGAGATAACTAAAGCAAGTGAGTTTTCACCAATGGCTTGTTAAAGAACACTTCTCTGATACCAATTGTTGGTCTCTTGGAAAGGCTGACACAAGTTTAGAGGGGGGATGAATAAACTTGTCACCAAAAACTAGATCTGAAATGATTAAGGTTCATTTTTAACTTATGTGGAGTTAAGCTGACAAAGCTGAGTCTAAGTCAAACTGACTTATAACAAAACTGAGTCAACCGTCAGCGGATATAAGTTGTAGCCTTTATCTGGATCTTGCTGTTTATGAAAAAACTGAGTGTGCAAAACTGAATTCTGGTAAATGTCAGCTTGTGTATTGTGTATCAGTGTAACAATCAGTTTCAGTATGCTGTAAACACAATAATAAATGCTGTATAAGTAAATAACACTATCTAAATGCGTAAAGTAAGTAGTGCAAGATTTATAGTGGTTCCCGGTGGTGTAATCCTGTCAGTCCACTCTTCCCCTGTGATGTAGGAGGATAATTCCACTAGAACTCCTTGAGGTACGCTGTTACAAAAAGTCCTAAATGATAGTCATTGACTAATCCCTAGCTTCACTATTTAAACCACTAAAGAACAGGCATGATGGCTGCTCTTCAACTGCACGAACACTGGTCCTTAGAGGGTTGCAATTGCCTCTTCTCCAGCTACCACCACAAACACGGTCTACACGACTGCTAGTGACAACAACTGTCCTTGGAAAATCCTAAACCAGATTGCTTCACAGTCTAAACCTTTGATTGAATAATCAAATTTGGGCTGAGAATCAATGAATTGATTCTTGCTTGTGGTTCTTCTAAGTGTCAAAATATGGATATGATCAATGTAGCTTGAACACCTGAAAAAATCTAGATGTGATCTTGTTGAGCGCAAATAACAATTCAGATGAACTAGACTTGTGCTTGCAAACTTGTTAATTCGATGTTGTGTTTTTGTTTTTCGATTCTTGATGCCAAGTCCACTATTTATAGTGTGAGGTCCAATGTTCATCTTGCTTGAATTTGAATTCTATCAACGTCTATATTTTCAGATGTCAGGTGTCCGTGACTGTTCTGAAATGTCAGTTCTTCATCCGATAGCAATCCTTGATTTATAACGTTCGAATGTACTTTCGGTTACTTGGATGGCTGACTATAAAACGGAGTATCCTGATCAGTTTTATACTGATTGTGCAGGTATTAGTTTGTTAACGGACTTAGAGCATTAACTAAGTTTTTACACTTCTTCAAAAGTTCACTACTCTACTTATCTGATTTTATATCACTTAATTAGATTACACCATTCCTTATACAAATCATCCAAAATATCATTGTCTTTATGATACTTAGGTCTTCTTTCAAGATCCATAAAGTCAGTTCAGGCCATCACAGACTTACCTGAATTCTAACTTTACAGTCTCGGCTTAAGTCTTCACAACTGAGTTTGAACCCTCTGTTCTTCGATCTTCTACCATTGAATCTGTGTCCCTCAGTTCTTCTTTTACAGAGTCTGTTCCTTCAGCATTCAGTTCTAGATAAGTCAACCGAGTCTGTATCCCTTAGCGAACTTACCTTCTTCAATTATAAGTAAACTTTCAGTTTTAAGTTCTGAGTGACAAATTCAGTTTTATGTCATGTTCCAGTTTTCTAGATGATTTCCCGTTTTCAATTTTACGACACTTCTATCTATTACAGTGCTTGTCTGATATAACCTATACAATTATCAAACTCTAGTAAAACCTATCATTCAGTTCTAGACATCTTTTAGCTTCCCATTATAACAGCTAGTTTCAACACTTCATCATGGGGTGAAAACAACTAAATAAGATGAATCATCATCAAATCTAAAATTTTATTTCCAACAGAATAAATCCTTGTGCTTTCAAGGATTCGGTTAACTTGGAATTCCATTGTTAGCTGGCTTACTTTAAACAATACAGTGATTTTATGAGTCTGCAAACTTGATTTGGTATTGTTGCTGCAAATCCTGGAGGCAGTTGCAGATACAAATTTTCATGTAAATCTCCATGTAAAAAAGAAGAGTTGACATCCATATGATGTAGATGCCAATTATTGGTTTTTTCTGCTGTATGTAAAGCCCTGACTGTAGTGATCTTGACAACAGGGGAAAAGGTTTCTTGATAATCAATCCCATATGTTTGAGTATATCCTTTTGCGAATAACCTGGATTTGTATCTCTTGACTTAAGCATCATGATTGTACTTGATTTTATATACCCATTTGTATCCAATAGGCTTCTTTTCTGGAGGCAAATCAACTACTTCCTAGGTGTGTGTTTTTTTGTAGAGCTTCAATATTTTTTTTGTTGCATTTCTTCTTTCCATTAATCATGCTTGATAGCTTGATTGTAAGTCTTCAATTCTTTAACAACATTAATAGCATTAATGAATCTGGCGTATTCTGGCGAATGGTTTTCTAGATTCATTACCCTATTCAACAGATGTGGTGTCTGCTAAACTGTATGAGCACAACCTTGATAAAAGGTTGATGATTTTCTTGTCATTTTGGATCTTCTCAATTATGTAGGTATAGAATACTTGCTGACATGAGCATGCTCTTCATTAGATTCCCCACCGCAATCGACCCCGTGTCCGGTGCCGGGTCTCGCTAACTCATTCAACAGATCATCAAAACTGTACATCACTGGTAATGGCACTGGCATATCACTATGATATCTAGCTTTGCCTTGTACCTGCTGAAATAGAGGAAAATAAGTCTCATGGAATTGAGTATTTCTAGCAAAAAAAGATATCTTTTTTGGTGATGTCCAAAAGAGTAACACCCTTGGAGGTGTTTGTATTTTCAAGATAGACAGAAGCCCTAAATCTAGAAACAAATTTTGTTTTGTACTGCTAAAATGTGTAGGAGAAAACTAAGAAACCAAAAACCTTAAACACAAAATAATCTGGTTTGGTGCCATAAAGCACTTCATGTGGAGTACTCTCCTTCAGCAGTGGTGTAGGTGTGACATAATCAATTTTATAGCATGTAATAAGCAAAAACCCAAATACTTAATGGGTAAATTACTCTTGAATCTCAAACCCTGGCAACATCCAGCAAGTGTTAATGTTTCCTTTCTACAATACCATTCTGCATATGTGTGCTGACACAGGATGTCTGATGTATGATGCCTTGCAGAGCATAAAAGTCAGTAAACTGAAACTCACATCCATTGTCAGATCTAATTACTTTAATAATTTTGTGAAATTGAGTAGAGACAAATTTAACAAAGTATTTAACAAGAACGAAGCTTCGATTTATGCCTCATAAGAAAAGCCCAAGAAAATTTTGAAAAATCATCTCCAACAAGAAGAAAATATTGTTGTTCATTCACGTATGTTGTTTCAAAGGACCCCAAATATCCATGTTAACAAGATCAAACACAACATGTACAAATAGTTATACTTAGTGGAAAAGGGATTTTTCTTTAATTTTTCCATAGAGCGTACATAACCGTTGGACATATTTTAAGTTTTAATGATGAGTGCCAGACTAGATGTTATAGAGCAAAGGCAAAAAGATGTCTAGATCAAATGTATATGTTTATTAGATTTTGATCTTTGCATAGGTTTGATCAAACAAGCACTGTAAATGGTCAGCTGACTTTATCAGCAGACCGGCCTAGGTCAGTAGAGTGTTTAAGTCAGTAGACTTACTAGGAACCTGCTGAGGACTGAAGGCTGAGGGTTCAAACTCAGTTATTGAAGGCTAAGGGATCAAACTTAGTATTTAAAGTCAAGGATATGGAATCAGAATATAAGGAAGTCTGTGATGACCTAAACTGATTACATATATCTTGTGTACAAGGTCTAAGTTCCATTTATTAAGTGGTGATTGGAACTTAGTTATGTTTAAAATTGGTGTACTCTAACTTCACAATAAAAATGGAGATGAGAAGAAGTCAGCTGAAGTGTTATTAGAACACAGCAGACTTAAACCTGCTGACAGATATGTACATCAGCAGGCTGTTATACTTCAGATATTTGCTAAGTATAACTCTCGATTTAAGGTTACGTTGGAAGATTAAAACGATAATGATGGATTACAAGCCTTGATTTTGTCAACAAATCAATGGTCAAGATAAAAGGAACGTTAATTAGATTCAGAACTTTATCAAATGGACACAAGTCAAAGGGTGGACAGTCTGCAAACTAACAAAAAGCTAACTAACAGTGTCAGTCTTATGAACAGAGACAAAAAGCAAGTCAAGATGGAGACAAGTCTGAAAGGCTATGTTTGAAATTCAAACATAAGTCACAGGATTCTCACCTATAAATAGAAGATTCCTGATTCATATACAAGTGATGACAATTAAGAAGCACGAATAATTTATTCGAAGCAATTAAGTTCTTGATCAAGTTTATCACCCTGCTGACATACACTGAGCTTTAAGCTACTGATCAAGTAATTTCTTCAAGTGTAACCTGCTATCAAGTTACATCAAGTACACACACTTGAAGATCTCAAGCTACTGATCATTTCATCCTGATCAAGCTGCTGATAACTGAATCATTTATTTGATTCAATCTTTCTTTTACAAGAAACCCGTGAAGACAGAGAAGCACTTAGGTGTCAAGAACTGTTGTTGTGTGGTGGAGCCGGTGAAGAGGCAATCCTACCCTTCAAGTACCAGTAGAATACTTTGGAGCAGAAATCCTACCTATTTCAAGTGTTCAGTTTGTGAAGCCATAGTCATTGGTGAAAGAGAAACAACTTAGGGATTTGTGTAACTACAACCTCAAAGATCTCTAGTGAATTTCCTCCAACATCACAGGAGAAGAGTGGACTGACAGGATTACACCACCTGGAACCACTATGAAATTTTCCTACTTACTTTCTGCATTTACTTTCTGATCACATCAACCTACTGAAACTAGCAACTGAATCACACACTTACACTACTGAGTATCCAATACTTAGTATCATATTTTAACAACAAGTAATAAGGCTTAATTGAATATATTCCTCTAGAACAAATTCATTAATCTTAATAGTCAGCAGACTACTGATAGTCAGTAGGCTACTGACCTTGCTGAGTTTGTTAACTCCAAAAGTTTTAAGTGTTAAGTTTATTCAACCCCCCTCTAAACTTAACCAAAGCCTTTTCAAGGGACCAACAATTGGTATCAGAGCAGTGCTTCTGTTCTGAAGTAATCCAACTTGTTGTGCTTGTGAAAATTCTTTGAAAACTTTCTCAAAGTTTCTGATTTTCAAAACTTTGCATCATGGATAACAACCAGTATGCTAGGACTATGTTGATGTGCTATCTAGATCGTTTTGATGAGTATAAACATTTTATGTAGGCTTTTCTAGCTGCAACACATGATGAGATGATGGATGTTCTAATTGATGGACCATTGGAGATCACTAAAGCCATAACTGTGGCCAGTGAAATCCAGTTTGTTCCAAAGCCAAAAGGAGAGTGGGGTGCTGAAGATAGAACAAGGGAAAACCTCAAAAATATTGCTATTGATATCATATACAGAACCTTGGATATCAATATGTACATGAAAGTGAAGGATTGCAAGACTGCAAAGGAACTTTGGGAAAAATTGCAATTAATCTATGAAGGCACTGATGCTATCAAGAAAAACAAAGTCAGTGTAGCCAAAAGAAAGTTCCAAGATTTCAAAATGAAATCAAATGAAACCATTGAACAAATGGAGTCAAAATTCAATGCTATCATGGATGAACTCTCCCTACTGAATGTAGTGTACACAAAAGAATAGATCAACACCAGAATTTTGGAAGCCCTACCAGCTAAGGAAGTTTGGGAAATGAAGGTTACTGCCATAGAAGAATCCATGAGTCTACATGAAGAAGACATCTTCAAATTATTTTCAAATCTCAAGGCATATGAATTAAGTAAGAAACTTATTCCTGAGACTGTAAAAGAAGAACCAAACATTACTGCATTGGCTGCTGCACATAAAGAAGAAGCATCAGGTGGTCAAGATGATCTACCGGATGAAATGCAAGAGCAAATAGCCCTATTGAGCAAGAAGATCAGAATGATGAAGTCAGGAAGGGGTTCTCCAAGAAACTTCACCAAGAAATCAAGTGAAAAGAAGAAGGAAGAATCCAAGAAAGATAATGATTATTTATTCTTTCATTGCAAAAAACTAGGACACTTCAAACCTGACTGTCCTGATTTGAAACAAAAGAAGGAACCTGATTACTTATGTTTCAACTGCAAGAAACCTGGACATTTCAGACCTGACTATCCAGACCTACTGAAGAACAAAAGTCAGCAAAGAAGATCTGGCAAGAAAGCTTTAGTTGCTGATTATGAATCTGGCTATGAAGTGGAATCATAAAAAGGAAATGAATAAGATGACACTGCACTCATAGTTAATATGGATGATTATGCTTTAATGGCTAATATGGATGAGATTGAGGAGGGTGTCTGGTACTTTGACAGTGGATATTACAGACATATGTCAAAGAATAAGCACTGTTTATCAAATTATGTGGCATAGGATGGTCCAAGAATCAAATTCGGAAACAAGAACACACCAGGATATACAAGAGGATATGGAACATTGGTAAGGAATGGATTGACTATCAGAAATCTTGCATTTGTGGAAGGACTGGACTACAACCTACTAAGCACTGGACAGTTTTGTGACATGGGTTACAAGGTGACTTTTGACAAAGGCTACTGTATTTTCATTAGTGAAAGAGGTGAACAAGTTGTGTTGGCTGGAAAAAGGCAACAAAACATGTATGTTGTGGATTGGTCTATTGCTGTTCCAGAAACATGCCTGATTGTGCATACCAAGTCAGAACTAAATTGGTTGTGGCCTAAAAAGTTGAATCATCTCAATTTTGATGATATCAATCAATTAGTGAAAATGGAATTGGTAATTGCTTTACCTGAGATCACATTCAAAAAGGATCCTATATGTGATGCATGTCAGCAAGGTAAACAAACAAAGTCAAGCTTCAAGTCTAGACTAAACAATCAACAAAAAGAGTTTTGGAGCTGATGCATATGGATTTATTTGGACTAATAATACCAACAAGTGTATCAGGAAAGAAGTACACTATGGTAGTTGTGGATGATTATTCAAGATACACTTGGGTAATATTATGAACAAGAAAAGTGAAACACTTCAAAAGATGCCTGAACTTTTCAAGAGATTGAAAAATGAGAAAAGTTTGACAGTAGTGAAGATCAGATCAGACAAGGGTACTGAGTTTCTCAATAAAGTCATAAGAGAATATTGTGAACAAAATGGTGTGCTGCATCAGTTAGTAGCTACTGGCACACCTCAGCAAAATGGGGTTACTGAAAGAAGAAACAGGACATTGAAAGAAGCAGGGGAGGACTATGATTTGTGAAGCATTACTACCTGAAAGATATTGGGATGAAGCAATCAATACATCATGCTATACACAAAATAGGACCTCAGTTACCAAAAAGCTGCTGAAGACACCTTATAAGATATGGAATGGAAGAAAACCAAATATATCTTATTTCCATCCATTTGGAAGCAAGTGTTTTATCTTGAATCATAAGGAACAATTGAAGACATTCCAACCAAAATCAGATGAAGGAATTTTCTTAGGATATTATTCGGTCGAAAGGCATTCGAGTGCGAACAAAAAAGGACATTGAAACATGAAGAATCAATACATGTTGTATTTGATGAACCTCGAGTTCACCGGAATGGAAGATCAAGCTTCAGAACCTACTGAAAATCTCCAAGTTACTGATCCAGAATATGGTGATGTTTTGGAAAAGATAAATGACTTAAAAGTTTCTGACTCAGCCCCTGGTGAAGAACCTGCTGGTAACACTACTGATGCAACAACGATTGCAGCTCAAGGATCTGTTGAACCCCCTACTGAAGCAACAATAGAGCCTACTGAAGATGAAGCTCCTATAAATCAAACAAATCAAGGTTTACAATGGTTAAAGGATCACCCTACTGAACAAGTTATTGGTAACATACATCAAGGTGTAAGGACTAGAAGACAACTGGAAGCAATGTTTACTTGTTTTCTATCTCAAATGGAGCTTAAGGTTGTTGAAGAAGCATATCTGATCCAGATTGGATAATTGCTATGCATGAAGAATTGAATGAGTTTGAAAGAAACTATGTTTGGGCACTAGTGGAAAGGCCTAGTCATGCAAATATAATTGGAACCAGATGGGTATACAGAAATAAATTGGATGAATCTGGTACCATTGTAAGGAACAAGGCCAAACTAGTGGCAAAAGGCTATTCTCGCGAGAATGAATAGATTTTGATGAAACATGTTCCCCAGTTGCAAGATTGGAAGCTAGAAGACTATTTTGGCATATGCTGCATACAAAAACTTCAAAGTACACCAGATGGATGTCAAAAGTGCATTTTTGAATGGCATTCTGGAAGAAGAGGTTTATGTTCAGCAACCTCATGGATTTGAAGTTAAAGATCAAGAAGACAAAGTGTACAAACTCAACAAGGCACTTTATGGTTTGAAACAAGCACCAAGAGCATGGTATGAAACCCTATCTCAATTCTGGGTGGACAATGGTTTTACCAAAGGTACCATTGATAAGACTCTTTCCAGAATCAATGTAGGGGACAGCACCCTGCTGGTATAGATTTATGTTGATGACATAATTTTTGGTTCTGAAAATGAATTGCTATGTGAAAAGTTTGCTATTCTCATGAAAAATGAGTTCCAAATGAGTATGATGGGATAGATGAACTACTTCATGGGATTACAAGTCAAACAAATGAAAGATGGAATCTTCATTCATCAAACTAAATATACCAAGGAGTTGCTAAAGAAGTTTGGTATGGAAAATAGCACCAAGGTATCAACTCCTATGAGTACAAGCATCAGATTGGATGAAGACAAAGAAGGCAAAGATGTTGATAAGACTTTATACAGAAGGATGATAGACAGTCTATTGTACCTCACTGCAAGTAGACCTGATATATCCTTTGCTGTAGGTGTTTTTGCAAGATTTCAATCTAAACCAAAGGAAAGTCACTTAGCTGCAGTCAAACGGATTCTCAAGTATCTAACAGAGACTTTGGGAGTAAAGATATGGTATTCAAAAGATGGAAGTTTTAAAGTTATATCCAACATAGATTCAGATTATGCTGGATGCAAGATTGATAGAAAAAGCACCAAAGGAACTTGTCAGTTGATGGGAAATAGACTTGTTTCCTGGTTCAGCAAGAAACAGAATTCCATATCCACTTCCATTGCTGAAGCTGAATACATTGCTGCTGGAAGCTGCTGTGCACAAATACTATGGTTAAGACAACAATTTAGGGATTATGGAATTGAAGAAAGATAAATTCCTAGAATGTGTGACAACATAAGTGCAATTGCAATCACAGAAAATCCTGTTTTGCACTCAAGAACCAAGCACATTGATGTGAGACATCATTTTCTAAGAGATCATGTGGAGAAGAAAGATGTGGTGGTTTTTTACATCCCTACTGAAGATCAACTTGCTAACAAATTTACAAAACCATTGGATAATGAAAGATTTGCTAAGTTAAGAACTGAACTTGGCATCATAAAAGTTGACTGATATATTAATGATCAGCAGAGTACTGGAATTCACCAAGGGGATTAGTCTTTGCCCTGTTGGGTGAACTCACTTGGCAGACTAGTCATTGGTATCAACAATTCCATGTACTTAAATAAGTTTGGACAATTGAGCAAATGAAGTTGCCAAGGGGATTCATCTTTGTCCTATTGGGTGAGCTCACTTGATAGATCTGTCATTGGTATTAAACATCATCTTGTATTATCAGTTGGACAAAACAAGAGTGTAATAAGATCAGCAGAGCAATCCGTCAGCAGGCTGCTGAGCCTTATTTCGTTAGTAGGCTGCAGAGCAGTCGGTCTAACGTATGCATTCTCTAATACACGCCCACGTACAGTCCAAGTGTCCCCACACTTTGATAGATGAGATCTATCACTACCTTCAATAAGATAGAAGACATCCAATACATGCTAGTGTAATCGTACCATCAATGTCCTGTTTGATAGTACATATGACTAGAGACATTTAAGTATCAAACCCTTTCAAGTGAGTCGAGATCTCATCAACCATAATCACCATTATGATTTCTCTTTCACAGTTTGACATTAGGGACGTTATCATATATACAATATCATAATTGGTCCGTTAAATGGACAAATATATAATAACAGAAAGCAATTTGATATATGTACAAACATAAAGAAATAGTAGAAATGATCCGACACGGTCGGATCCGGTCCAACCCGATTGGGTTGAGGACACACAACAATCTCCGACTGGGCCTAAATCCAATCACTCGTACACACAAGACCATGTCGAAACATAATAATCTCATGCAATACTCGCAACCAACCCTAAGCGTGAACGGATCACCATCGGTGAGGACTTAGACTATCTTTGTATCATGCACCGAATGATCAAGTCAAAGGAACCGCTTTAACACACACATGAATCTCTGACGAGACCCTGGTGGTGTGATTCCGGATGGAATCAAATCTGATGTTTCACCCAAGAAGTAACTAGGGGGAACAATAACGAGCTAAGGATCCTAGACCTAGCAATTCAACTAAATCGTAGGAAGAGAACGCCCAATAATCGCTCACAGTGCTGGTAAATTCTTGAAGGGTTGAACTTTCTACGACGAAGAAAATTCTCACTCGCAAGTGATGCTCAACTCTCAAAACTTGGTTGAGTAAAACTCAATAATCTTATTTTTATATTATTCAATGTGTGTTGAATGAAAATCTAGTGTTTGACTTATATTGGCTTAAAACCAAAAGAACTAGAAGGGAAAAAGCAATGTGGGAGAATTCCCACCTAGGAAAATGCGCCCCATGTGAAGATAAATGGGCTTACCTAGTCTACTTAGGCCCAAATGACCTTTATTAGATACTAATTAAACAAAAGCTGAATAATGAAAGTAAAATAAGTCAAACCTTCACAATTTTGTCCATCCTGTTCTTGGCATCCATAACTTGGGCTTTTGGCCCAATATGAAGCCAAAACACGCAATAAAGCTCTAACCAGGCCCAACAGCACAAATGAGGGTCATTATTGGCGTCTCGCCTTCTCCACGGGCTCTCTGAACTCCGAATAAATCTCTATCACCAAGTTGTTCATAGAATCTCTCAATATCTTCCTTTGGAGCCTTGTTATTGGCCCATCTCGAACTACCAGATGATCCATGGGCTGCATAGGTGCCAATAGGTCGGGAAGGTCATCAAGGATCACATCATTCCCTCCCGGTTGCAAAGGATCTGCCCTTAGATCTAGGGGTTGTCAAAAGGCATCAAATTAGATACGTTGATGGTTCCGGAGAAGCCCCATTCGGGTGCAATAGCAACCTTATAGGCATTGTCGTTGACGCGCTCTATCACTTCAAAAGGACCATCACCACGAGGATGTAACGTAGATTTTTCCGGTTCTTGGGAACCTATCTTTGCGAAAGTGCATCCACACCCAATCCCCGGTTGCGAATATAACCTCCTTGTGGCCCTTGTTTGCTTGTTTAACATATCGAGCCATTGCATTCTCCACATTCCTCCTAGCATCCTCGTGCAACTCTCTTACCAATTCAGCTTTCTACTCACCATCCGAGCTAGCATGCATACCTGCGGGCAAATGAGCAAAAAAAATGTGTTTCTGGGTTGAACCCGTACACGACCTCAAATGAGGTAAAACAAGTACCAGAATGTTTACAACGATTATAAGAAAACATACTCAACATATGGCAAACAATTTTCCAATTTTTTTAAATTTTTCTGGACCACCACACGAAGTAATTGGCCCAAAACTCGATTAACCACCTCAGTTTGACCATCTGTTTGGGGATGATACGCAGTAGAAAACAACAATTGAGTACCCAAACGCTGCCAAAGAACTCTCCAAAAGTGACTTATAAATTTCACATCATGATCACTCACAATAGTATGCGGTACCCCATGCAAACGAACAATCTCCTTAAAGAACAAATCTGCAATGTTAGATGCATCGTTCATTTTATTACATGCAATGAATTGAACCATCTTAGAATAACGATCCACCACAAGAAACACCGAATCCTTACCACTCTTTGAACGAGGCAAACCTAACACAAAGTCCATAGACAAATCAGTCCAAGGGGTCGTGGGAATAGGGAGTGGTGTGTACAAACCGTGGGGGCCTGACTTAGACTTAGCCGATTTGTACACACGACAAGCATCACATATACGTGTAACATCAACTTTCATTTTAGGCCAAAAGATATGTGACTTAAGCATGTCTAAGGTTTTAGTAACACCGAAATGACACATTAGGCCACCACCATGTGCCTTCCTAACCAAGAACTCACGCAAGGAACATTGGGGGATGCACAAAACATTATCACGAAACAAAAATCCCTCCCCGCTATAAAAATGGCCACCGTCCACATGCACAATAGCCGTAAATGCCTCACCAAAATCGGATCTAAAGCATACAATTCCTTAATAAATTCAAAACCAAGAAATTTAGTTTGCATGGTAGTAATCAAAGTGTATCTACGAAATAATGCATCAGCTACCACGTTATCCTGGGCTTTTTTTTATACTTAATCACATAAGGAAAGGATTCAATGAATTCCATCCAACGAACATGTCACTTACTCATCTTACCCTGACCTTTAAGATACTTGAGGGACTCATGATCAATATGAATAACAAATTCCATAGGTCGAAGATAATGCTGCCATGTTTGAAGACATCTAACCAAAGCATACAACTCCTTATCATAAGTAGCATAATTCATATGAGCACCTTTCAATTTCTCACTAAAATATGCAATTGGTCTAGACTCTTGAATTAAAACACCACCAATACCCACACCCGATGCATCACATTCAAGTTCAAAAGCTTTATTAAAATCAGGCAAAGCAAGAATGGGGCCAGAAATTAAACGAGCTTTAAGAGATTCGAAAGCTTCCCTTTGCTTCGGGCCCGACTGCCAAGGGACATTCTTCTTCACCAACTCATTTAGGGGTGCGGCCAAGGTGCTGAAATCCTTGACAAATCGCATGTAAAACCCTGCAAGGCCATGAAAACTACGAACCTCTGCACAATTTGTCCGTTTAGGCCATTCTTCCACCACTTTGATCTTCTATCTATCGACCTCAACACCCTGTGAACTCACAACAAAGCAAAGAAACACAACTCTATCCAAGAAAAACGAATACTTCTTAAGGTTAGAATACAACTTTACTTCCCTAAGAGTTTCTAAAACAGCCCGTAAGGGGCTCATATGTTGTTCCATGTCTTGGCTGTAAATTAGGATGTCATAAAAATAAATGACCACAAACTTACCAATAAACTCTCTAAGCACCTCATTCATTAACCACATAAAAGTAATAGGTACATTAGTTAAACCAAAAGGCATGACAAGCCACACATATAACCCAAATTTAGTCTTAAATGCAGTTTTCCACTCATCACCCTCACGAATCCTCACTTGATGATAGCCACTTTTCAAATTGATTTTAGTAAACATTTTAGCACCACACAATTTATCCAACATATCATCTAAACGAGGAATAGGATAGTGGTACCTTACAGTGATATGATTGATTGCATGACAGTCGGTGCACATCCTCTATTCACCTCCTTTCTTGGGGACTAGGATTACCGGAACCGCTCAAGGACTCATAGATTCTTGAACTTTACCTTTCTCCAACAGCTCCATCACTTACTTTTTGGATTTCTTCAGTTTTTCTCGGAGTAGCACGATAGGCTGGTCGGTTAGGCAACACAGCCTTCGGAAATAAAGTCCATGCAATGCTCCACGCCACGTAATGGTGGCAATCCACTTGGTTCCTCCTCGGGAAAGACATCAGCAAATTCTTTCAAGAGAGACACAACAACACTAGGAAGGGAATATGTGAGTTCCGAAATGGTTAGAAAACATGGGGAAGGGATGGGGGAGGGGTACGGTCTCTTTGTAAATAAAGAGGAGAGGTGCGTTTCAAGCCTTAATGGTATTGCAAACCTCATTAGTCCTCGCATAGAAACTACTTCTCACTTTGGCCTCCTTTTTCTTTTCAACTTTAGAATCTCCCTCACTATTAATGGCACCCTCCCATGCGTTTAAATTTTCGGCATTATTTTTCCCCTCATATGGTATAATAGCTCCCTCCCTCACATTTTTATTTTCAACTTTTATTTTACCCTCCTCTCGATTCACACTACCCTCTTGGTTTTTCTTTCCCGTCACTTTTGCTTTACTTTTCAACTGTATAACTCCCTCATTTTTTGCTTTTTGCTCACATGTTGCAAAGAATGCGGAGTTGATCCTTGTGTGCTTCCTCGGGGGACAAAGCGACAAATGTAAAATTCTTCCCCTTAAACTTTAAGCTATACCGTTTAAGTAACCATCATATGTGACACGTCGATCAAACTCGCCATGGACGCCCTAATAATAGGTGACTCGCATGCACAGGGACAACATCACATAAAACATCATCTTCAAGCTTACCCAGGCTAAAAGAAATAAGTGCTTGACGGTCTACTCGAACATCTCCCACATCATTAAGCCACTGTAAATTAAAGGATGAGGATGTGGGGTAGTGGAAATGGATAATAGTGACACCAAATCAGCACTCACCACGTTTGTACAACTACCCGGGTCTATTATCATAGAACAAAGCTTTCCACCTATCAAACACTTCGTGTGGAATATATTTTCCCTCTGATCATTATTCTTCACTTTCATCACACTACTTAAAGCTCTTTATAGAATACACACCTCACCACTAGGTGCGTGCACCAATTCCCTTTCTTCCTCCTCCTATTCGGCCTCCTCCTCCTCCTCGAAAGCCGATTCATACTCATTCGCAAGCGACTCACCAACCAACAAAATTCTTCGTTTATAAGGGCATTGTGACTGAATATGCCCCATTCCATGACACTTGTGGCATTGAATTTCATGGGTAGGCTTCGGTGGCATCGGTTCACCTTTTTCCTTATCATCTACCCTCGGCTTGTAAGCGGCCTTGGGTGAAATAATTGGCTGTTTTTGTGCATTTGGTACGTAAGTGGGGGCTGTTTGAGGGTATTTAGGGCTGTCCCCTCTATATGGAAAAGTACGAGAAGTAAAAGTGGTACCTCCCAAAAATTTAGCTAGGGTTGCTCAGTGTCGTTTTAGTTGACCTTCAATGGTCAAAGCCGCATGTAACATGTCTTTCAACGTCGCACAACCCTAGACTTTAACCGGATTTGCAATATCCAAACAAATTTCGATGACGTAGATCAAGTGAAATTAAAATACTTGACCACCATACCAATACTAGCAAGAGGACTAGGTCCATCGTAGTATAGTTATAGCGAATCAAGTTCGATCCCACATGGAACCAATTATGGGTCATTTTATAAATAATTAATTAAGCATGTCAAGCACATAAAAACGGTCTATGACCAACAAAGGACAAGAAAAGATAAATTGACACGACTCGACACCACATAAATAAACACAACATAATTAACCTGCCCAATTATCATGTTATCATTTGGATCTAAAGATTATATATAATTAAACTCGACTCACTCACTATTAACCCGATTCGTATTTCTTTTATATTGGCTACGGGAGTCATCCCCTAAACTAGATCTAGCTCCGGTTCGGCCATCTAGATCACTATGCTACATTACGTGACTTTGTTTTTTCAGCCTCCATCTCATATAACTCGCACGCTTACAAAACTAGGGATGCCGATATTAACCGTATTCCTCACCTATGCAACATTCCTGTGATTAGGCGTACTTCCTAAGTGATCGCATCAGTCTCCGTCCCATTAACACTAACTTTTTAGGTATCATGTTAATCTACGATGTACGTATAACTAGGTGCTAGCAATTCCCGAATACGAATCGATCTAGATCTCGCCGAAAGTCCCGTAAGATCAATTCATGAGCCGACCTAGAGTCCTATATTGGTATTTCCTAATAATACGCTAATTCAAACAGACGAGCAACGTAGCCGTAGCCATACCTACTAAGATAAGAAATTCTAAATGGACAGTCACACCATAAAGACGTGGCTAGACTGACTCGGCGAACAACTAAATCTTAGCGTTTCTTGTTTATGGTGATTTTCTATGATTTATATTACTCTATTTCGTAACAAATTCCTATATATTCTAATGTTTTGCATAGAAAGTTAAGTGGTTATTTGATTTATTAAGCAAATGAAGTTGGGAGTTGTTTAGGAGCAAACTCTAGTTAATTACGTGGTTTTATTGGCAATTTTCTATCTATATATACGGTTTTACACTTTGCTCGTTTTTATCATCTTGAAGGTACATTTACATGTCGTGAAAAAAGGATAAAGATGAGATTAGATTGAAGATTCAACTTGAATTTGGAATGAAGTTGAACCAAACGAGCGTTTGAAGCTCCGTCTAGATGGACTGGCGTTTGAGGAATCGAACGGGCGTCCAGGAAGAAATAGTGGATTCAGAGTATTGAGATTTTTGCTGAACGAGCGTCCAAATTTACATAGGACGGGCGTCTGACATGACTCGGCCCGACTCGAAGATTTTATGCAAGCTGGACGGGCGTCCAGTACCTCAGACGGGCGTCCATACGCCGACCTAGAATAAACCGACTTGAAACTCTATAAATAGGCGCGTTTTTTCAACCCTAAGGGGATCCAATTAACATTAGGCGGCCACAAAACCCTTAGGGGCGATTTTTCTGTGTTCTCCACCCTTTATATACAACTTTTATGCTTTTGATTTCCTAGATAAATTTCTCCAATCCTATGTACTTTCTAGTAGCAAATTCGAGTACTCAAGCGATGCTTAGAGGCTAAAAGCTTTTGGAACAAGCGTTGTGAAGCCGTTCTATCAACACTTTGATTTCTCCTTTGAATTATCTTGTGAGTTTTTATTAAAAGTTGCATCTTTATTATGTTTTACTTGTTTTTATGCAATTTGAATTGAGAGATCTTTGCATGTTTGATGTTTAATGTTGATGAGAATCGTGATTAAACCCTAGATCACCGTAGTAAAGATTAGATCTTTAATCTAACTAACGAGAGTTGTTAGGTTGGATTTCTAGACTAGAAATTGAGAAATTTCACACCTTGGATGTAAAAGCGTTAATCTTTAGGATCGATAGATAAAAGATTGATAGACGAACTTTTCTAAGAGATTAGGAGCTCATACCTTTCTTAGGTGAATCACAACTTTTATTAAAAATCACTAGATAATCTAGAGGGGAATTGAATGTTGTAGAATTGGTGGATCATTTCTTGTTCGTTTTTAAATTCATTGATAAAAATCGTTTGTGCTTGTTTTGCATAGAAAGTTTATATTTTTATTGCATGTTTAGGTTATAGAATAGAATTAGTTTAGTTAATCTTGTTCGCAATTATATTTCCTGGCTTTAGATTTCTAATCTTCTGTCCAGTTTACTTTTGTTATTTTCGCTGTTAGTTTGTTACGTGTTAATCGTCTTTATTTTCTTATAATTTTAGTAATAGTAGTTGTGACATCTTTAGGTTAGTTAGATAAAAACTAGGTAAACAACCTCGATTCCCTGTGGACTCGACTCCGGTATTAACTTCTATACTACGATCCATGCACTTGGTGTAAACCGGATTTATTTTTATTACTTGTTTATTTTTCATTAGATAAAATCCGAGACAAGTTTTTGGCGCCGTTGCCACTGATCGGGGTCAATCAGGTTATAATATACTTGACCACCATAAACCAATACTAGCAAGAGGACTAGGCCCATCGTAGTATAGCTATAGTGAATCAAGGTCGATCCCACAGGGGAACCAATTGTGGATCATCTTATATACAAACAATTAATTAAACATGTCAAGGACATAGAGGCGGTCTACGACCAACATAAGACAAGAAAGGTAAAGACACGACTCGACACAACGTAATTAACCTCCCCAATTATAGTCTTTATCGTTTGGACCTAGATAATTTATATAATAAACTCGAACTTATTAACTCGTCAATCCGTTTGTATCTATCTTAGATTGGCTACGGGAGTCATCCTCTTTAACTTGACTTAGCACCGGTAGGTCACTAGATCACTGTGGTATTGTTACGTGACTTCGCCTTTTGGTGCCTCCATCTCATATAACTCACACGCTTACGACTCTAAGGATGCCGATATTAACCGTACACCTCGTCTAGGAAACATTCCTATGGTTAGGCGTACTTCCTAAACGATCGCATCAGTCTCTGTCCTATTAACAATTACCTGCACGGTTTCATGTTAATCTACGATTTACGTATAACTAGGTGAGCTCAATTCCCAAATACAAAACCTACCTAGATCTCGCTGAAAGTCCCGGAAGATCATTCATGAGCCAACCTAGGAGCCCTATATTGGTATTTCCTAATCATACGCTAATTAAAACAGACGAGCAACATAGCCGTAGCCATACCTACTGAGATGATAAATTCTATTAAGTTAACCTAACCATAAAGACGTGGCTATTTAACGGATAAAACAGGGCTCGGTCGACCGAATGGTCTTTTTCCCCCAGATTACATCCCTGAACGTATCTCTCAGCGTTTCATCATACACAACAGATTAAACAGTAATTCGTAAAGCATTCATATAAACTAACATAGATACGCATTAATTAAATCAAGTAGATTCATGAATAAATACTAAGTGTATGACGTAGGTTATGGGATCCCCATAGACAAGGAGTCGCCACATCCCTAACGTCATAGCCTAGATCTACATCATCTAGCTATGATTAACTAATTCAAACGATAAAGCATAATTGGGAGGAATTAATTACTTAAAAGAAAGAAACAGAAAATAAAGGCTTAAATATTGCAGCCCTTAAATTGCTGGAAACACCCTCAAATTATTCTACATTGTATCAAAGTTGAATTGTACGATTGAAGAAAGAATGAAGGGATGTATTGGTGTCTAAGGTGTGTTTTACAAATTTCGTAGCTGCTGCTTATATAGAGGCTGTAACCGACCTAGGGAGGATCTAGAAGATATGCACGTGAAAATCCCGTGAGTGACCGAGCCGACATACTCGGTCGACCGAATGATAGGGCTCGGTCGACCGAGCCTTTTTCTGCACGTGTTAAATGCGTCTCTTTGTCTGACTTGTTCCCCACTGCACGCTTGCGTGTTGATATGATTAATCTTTCATTTAATGCTCCGATTTTCTTCCTCTATTATCTTGAGACCATTGATTGAATGACATTAATCCTCTCGATTTGTCGTGATCTACAAAATAAACATTTATAGCACAATTAATCGGCCTTTTAATAATAAAAACAGTTAAATACCAAATATCATATTAATAATCACTTAACATTAAATAATAAATATAAACAAGTGATTTAATACGAAATATATATTATTAATCTCGATTTAAGGATAATGTTGATGACATTTACGGGTATAATTTGGCCGTCATCAGCCACCAGGGAAACCACTAACCCCGAACCAGGGAAACCACTGGTACTCAACTTAGTGGTCCCCCGAACCAGGGAAACCACTAACCCCTCCCCGCCGGATGATGAGCGGGAGGGGAAATCGAGCACCCATGTTCCCTTTTTCTGCAAGACAGTACTCAGGTGGCTGATCCCCTGAGAAATGAAAAATCAAGTGAGAGTCAGGTGGCGGATCCCCTGACAAGTAAAAGAAGTGAGAAGGTGGTGAGGTAGAAAGATTTGGAAGATAAAGCTGTCAGTTCATCCTCGAAGAAAGTCTTTTCTGAGAGTGATTTAAAGAAACTACCATTTCCACCTAGAAAAAGCAACATCTCCTTGCATGAGGACAAGAAATATGAAAAAGTGCTTAATCTTCTGAAAAATACTCAGGTTAATCTTCCATTATCTGATGTTTTGGCTGAGATGCCTAAGTACACTAAGTTCATCAAGGATGTTGTTTCTTCTAAGAAGAAGTTAGAAGACATGGATCGGTTGATTGGTGAGGATTGCTCTACCATAAGTTATGAAGATCTACCAATCAAGAGGGGTGACCCTGGGAAATTTGTGCTCACATTGCTGATGGGAGGCCTAGTCTTCCCAAACTCTTTATGTGACCTGGGCGCATCCATAAGTCTGATACCATTGTCTGTATGTAAACGGCTTGGATTGAATGATCTTTTAGAACCCACGACCATGAACCTACAATTCGCTGATAGATCTTCCAAGAAAGCTGCGGGGATACTAAAGGATGTATTAGTTCAAATTGATAGATTTACTTTTCTGGTTGACTGGTACGTCCTAGACATAGAAAAGGATGAGAATGTCCCCTTGATACTTGGAAGACCTTTTCTTTCTACAGCCAGAGCCCTCATTGACTGTGAAGGTGGGCAAGTGACCATACGAGTCGGTGATCAGGAGGTGAGCTACAGTGTCTCCAAAGCTATTCAGAGACCCTCTGATTATCCAACCGGCTTCTCCATTGAGGATATGTCAGATGACTTTAATGATTAAATGGAAAAGCAAGTCATGGCTGTTGAGACTGAATATGAGCGATTAGTTGAAAATTTGAATAGTCATGGTTGGGTGAATCTAGAACAATTAGAAGCTGAGTTTAGTAAAGTTTCGTTGAAAGGAGAAGCTTTAGCAGTGGGACCACTAAGTAAACTCAGTGATGTTGAGTTGAAAAGTGGAGATCTTAAATCGAGTTTAGAAGAACCCCCTGTAGATCTGGTACTGAAGCCGTTACCTAAGCATCTGAAATATGTTTTCTTGAGAGAAGGTGACAAGCTTCCGTTAATCATTTCTGCCAAGCTATCCCGGCTAGAAGAGATGAAGTTGGTAAACGTTTTGAGAAAGAATGAGAAAGCTTTTGGTTGGCAAGTGGGAGACATCAGAGGGATATCTCCTGACTTATGCATGCACAAGATTAAAACTGAAGAGGGTGCCAAGTGTGTTAGATAGCCCCAGAGGAGGCTCAACCCTCACATGCAAGAAGTAGTTAAGAAGGAGATTATCAAGCTTTTGGACATGGGTATTATTTATGCAATTGCTGACAGTGAATGGGTGTCCCCCACTCAAGTAGTCCCTAAGAAAGGAGGGATTACTATCGAGAAGAATGAGAAGGGCGAAGAAATAGCATTGAGGCTAGTAACGGGTTATAGAGTCTGTATAGATTACAGAAAACTCAATGAAGTTACAATGAAAGATCATTTCCCCCTTCCTTTCATTGACCAGATGCTAGAGCGTCTGGCAGGACATGCATTCTACTGTTTCCTTGATGGATATTCGGGATATTTCCAGATACCCATAGATCCAGTCGACCAAGAAAAGACAACTTTCACCTGCCCCTATGGTACATTTGCTTACAGGCGAATGCCATTTGGTCTCTGCAATGCCCTAGCTACATTCCAAAGGTGTATGCTGGCAATCTTTGATGGGCTGGTTGAAAAGTGTATGGAGATATTCATGGATGATTTCTCAGTCTTTGGTCAATCCTTCGATGATTGTCTTGATAATCTTGACCAGGTTTTATCCCGCTGTGTGGAAAAGAACTTAGTCCTAAACTGCGAAAAGTGCCATTTTATGGTAGATGAAGGAATAGTTCTTGGCCACAAGATCTCAGCTAAAGGTATGGAAGTAGATAGGGCAAAAGTGGAGGCTATAGAGAAGATGAGTTTGCCCAGAAATGTGCGCGAAGTGAGAGGTTTTCTTGAACACGTCGGTTTTTATAGGAGATTCATTAAAGACTTTTCCAAGATAGCCAAGCCCCTATCTACCCTACTCAAAGAAGATGTTGTTTTTAATTTTGATGTCGGTTGCAAGAAAGCGTTTGAGGAGCTTAAAAGTCGGTTGATTTACGCACCGATTCTTATCTCTCCCGACCGGAATCTACCCTTCGAGCTTATGTGTGATGCATCCAACTACGCTCGTTGGTGCGGTCTTAGGACAATGAATAAAGGGAAAGTTCCAGCCCATATGTTAGGAAATCTACGCGGGAACGCGGGAACGCGGCGGAATTCAAAATTTTGATTTCCTTTTACCCAAGATCGACTTCGTTTAAGCAATAAACAAATAGATAGTAGACGGTGGTTACCTTGGTTGATCTAAAAGATCGACGCTTTGACCGTCTAAGGAGAGTAGTTCTGCATAGAGCCGCCCAAGTGTTCGGCCTCTACCGCTAGTCCACACGAACACCCGCCGGAATCCCATCATGGATTGCTATTGGAAAACTCCGGTTGCTAGACCGGCCTTTTCCCTCTCTCCAACTCTCTATAGGATGCTCTCTATTTTACACAAGAACTATTAGCTCTTGGAATTATGATGTACAAAAGAGCTTGACACCCACCTTCTATTTATAATGAAAGTGGCGCCCCAATAGTGTAGAAAAGAAGAAAACCTTTTCCCAATAAAATAAGGAAAATATAATTGATTGATTTATCTCATTTATTATAATATCTCATATTAAATAAATCTAGGATATTGTCAATATCTTATATTGAATATTCCCAAGATATTGTCAATATCTAATATTGACTATCTTTATTTTATTACCATAAATCAATTTACACATGTGTATATATCACATATATATTATTACACATATAAATCCATTATATAATATTAACTACAAATTGTAGTCTACATATGTGCACATGCAAATGCATGTCACGCATGTCCATATATATCTATATAAATATTAATATCTTATATTAATATTATGGTAATATCATTAATTAAATTGCACAATCCAAGTGTATCTTATACACACACAAATTGCGCCACCTTTAGCCAATAAATTGGCTTCCGGAATATTCTTTAATTAATATAATATTATTAATATCTTGTATTTAATTTATTCATAATAAATAAATACCACCATATTAATTTACCACTATAACCTTTATAGTCTCGAGATAAACTTTCCTTATTTGGTTATCAACTATAACCACATTTTAATCCGACTAGATGTTCTTATGTGTGTGACCCGATAGGCTTCCGAATATGTTGGCCGTAGACACAAAGTGCAAATTACGAAAATGCCCTTCATGCCTAACGATCACGGGATAGCGTCTAGCAACACACCGTGACCCCCAATCATCGGAAGAGTCAAATGCAATGACTACTACCTTTCATGTGAAACAGCTTACCGTGTAACTTACAATCCTATCGCCGTAATAATATCCATACGGTCGTTAGTCGAGTGTCAAAACATCAACGACCGTATCTTATAATCTGGATATCATGCTCTCTCGAAGTAACTCGTTTACTCCCACTTTGCAAAGATTCACGAGAGCTAGACATTCCTTATAAGAAGGCCATTTCGGATATTCGATCCCAATCATAGGATACGCGATTCCCGGACGACCAATCATGTATACTCCGCATGCTTCGATATCATACCCAATCACTACCGCATGATCGCCCCGTGGCTGTGGGAAACCTCAATAGTGTCAAAGCATGACAATCCACACCGTGATGCCATGAAGACTCCGGTCTTAAGGATAATTACACAACCGCCACATAGTGTGACACTTATCCGTGTAAGTGGGTCGATCTAACGTACGCATTCTCTAATACACGTCCACGTACATGTCCAAGTGTCTCTACACTTCGATAGACGAGATCTATCCCCGCCCTTAAAGACGAAGACATCTAATACGTGCTAGTCCGTTTATACTATCAATGCCCCGTTTAATAGTACATCAGCCTAGAGACATTTAAGTATCAAACTTATCAAAGTGATTAGAGATCTCATCAACCATAATCGCCTATCATGGTTTCTCTATCACAGTTTAATACTAAGGACGTTATCATGTAACAATTCACAATTGGTTCTTTAAAAGAACAAATATATGACAACAGAAAAGCCATTTAATATATGTATAAACACAAAGAAATAGTATAAATGATCCGACCCGGTCGGATCCGGTCCAACCCGATTGGGTTTAGGACACTATTCCAACAAACACAAGAATCTCATGCAATACTTGCAACCAGCCACTATCCATAAACGGATCACTATCCGTGGGGACTCAGACTATCTTCACAACATGTTCCAAATGACCAAGTCAAAGGAACCGCCTCAACACACACACGAATCTCCGACGAGACCCCGGTCCTTGCTTCAAGCAATGAATCCACTTACTATATCAGCTATACAGAAAAGGTGGAAGAACCGTATATGGTTCATGAATGAACCTTCTAGACCCATGTACTGCTCCCGCTGCGCCTCTAAGGCACTACTGTGTTTTGGCCTAGTTGTAGAATTTACAGTGACCCATAGGCTAGAACATTTCCAGCTCACTGTATCACTTAATCAAAGTGACTGCAAACCCAGACAGTAGCTGCCACTCGCCTTCATAAGACTCAGGATATACGTCTGTACATCTACGTTTATTTAATTCCAAGTTTCAATAAACTAGGAACTTCCTTAACTTGTTTAAGGATATTCTCGACATTCACCAAATTTACTTTCATACTTGCTCATGACTCTTCATGAAGTATGAACATCTGGCATTATTTTATGATGGTTCCTATCGCATTAGCAAAGGAAACCTTCCATAAACATCATCTTTCACCTTATCTTTAGGACGAACGTCCTAACATAGATAGATCTTGAGAGCACTGGCTAGTAGTATCCCCGTCGCGATCTATGCTAAACTCCTTTTAGCATCACATCTATATAGGTAAACAATAATCTAATAGCAGTTAAATCTATCACTATAGATTCTTATTTCTAAAATAAGAACTGCTAATCCAAGTGCTTTCGTAAAAGACCTTGAACTACCAAACATTAATTGACTGTGACATGGGGTATTAATTCTTGAGAGAGATATCCAATACCTTACTCAAAAATAGTAATGCACTCCCACTATCCATCTTGCACATTGGGCATATCCTTCTTTTGACTAAATCAAACTTCTTTGATTATCAAACAAAGAAATCGTCTAGAGAAACTTGTTTGAGTCCATAAATGGATCTCGTGGACTTACGTGTCATGTTATTGTCTATGAACATCGAGCTTTCTGCCCAACGTCTTCAACATTATCATATAGTCATGATACGAAGTTACAACAAGCATAGTCTGAATAGAACCGGGCACAGCTGCCAGCATAAAGACAATTATAAGGTTTACACCTCATGCCCTTCAGCCGTCACTATAGCCTTATGGTAATCATATTACTATCCATGTCAGCCTTTCAGGGACACTCCCCTTAGGTAAGACAGACTAGGTTCACAACCTGGTTGTCACTGATGGAATCTAATTCAGATATTATGGCTCCTAGCCATATCTCTCAATATTGCCTCTCAAACATTCTTTCATAAGTCGTGAGATATTCATTCTTCAAGATGAACATACCAGCAGCCTTTTCAGGCTTAAGGTCATCCACAGACTTACAGAACTTTTGTGTGCTCTGAGCAGTGATCTACACCTCATCGCTATGCGGCGTCTGCTCACGTTCCTCTGGTTGAATATATCTTTGTGGATCTCAAACTGTTTTGAGATCTGATTCACTCCCACTGCTTCTTTTGGAAGAAACACTTCCTCTAGAAGACAGCATGTTTGGAGACAAACACCTTTTGCTCCGCGGACGAATAAATAATATCCAGCATGCTAGCTAAGACATTCCACAAAGTTGCATATGTCGTACTAGGCTCCAAGCCTTTCTGACTTTGCTTATGACAACTTCAAATCATCGGTTAAGATAGATTCGACATTATCCTCCTCCATATCTAATATGGAATTTATTCAACCTTTATTCTTTGGAACTAGGTTAAGTATAAGGGCACTATCCCGAAGCGGGTAAGGGATATTTCGCATGGCTTGCGTCACACCTTTATCATATAAAGTGTTATTTCCATTTTGGGAACACAATCTAATTGCGTATCCCAAAGATGGTATCCTTCAAGGGAAGAATCTTATTCCTTTTCGTACGACTTCGAAACACCCTTCGTGTATTAATTACTTCAATCCAATTGAAGATTAATTCCTAAGTAGCTCATCAATCTCATATTCGTACTAGCTCGAACTTTTCGGGCTTCCGAATTTTTCACTTTACTAAGTACACTTGACTATTTCTAAAAATAGTCATAGAGATTAACAAACAATTATTTGTGGCATTAATTGTCATAAGCCAACAAACATCGGTATGTTTAGGCTTTAGACAATTTTTCTAGAATTTATAACCTTTTCATAAAAGGGTATTTTAGTCCTCTTTGGATAAGATGCGTTTAACCCACATGATTCATAATCATATGGTTCAACATCATCAAAATGACGTTTAATTACACGCTTCTCTTCCAGAGAGACTGTGTCTAGAACAACCACAAATATCAAGGATACCAGCCATACAAATATTTAGTTGAGATCCCATCACATATATCATCTATATAGTGACATCAATCTAGTATGTTAGATTCAGTGACCTTCCAACTTTATCGGAATAACATTTATTCTTTACAATTGAATGTGTCTACTAAATCCTAACAAATAACTGAACTTGTGTCCTTCATAAGAACCGGAACATAATAACATTTATTTAGTTCCCTTATCGGTTACTAGATCCGTAATATGGTAAGTATTACAACATTTGCTTCACCTTCCATATCTGTATTTAATCTTTCTAATTTAATCACACTCGTAAGATATCATATATCTTAGAGTTGACTTTGAACTTAGATAGATTTATCTCAACTTACTTGCCTATAATAGAAACTTCAATAAGTTCTCTATTTAAGCACATGCCCTAACTTTCATTTTAATCCTTCAAGCACTTGTAAATGTTTCTTAGTGTAGTCTTCATAAGACTTAAGAAAGATCACAAGAGCTATGTTTTCAATTTCCTTTCATAAAGAAAATCTAAAGTTTATTAAATAGTTTATTTAACATTTTAAATCGTATTTAAAACATTAACTATTTAATTAGCTTTTAAGCAATGATAGAATTAAGTCGATACTTAAATCTTACAATTTTGAAAACATCCTTTCCAAAATTCGGTCTAGTCATTCTTATCCAACGTTTGAATAACTCGTCATCGTATGACCGAATGATTATATTGGATCGTGTCCAATATCACGAGCTCCCGCTTTTCTTTAATAATTAAAGTCTTGGAGCACTGCATTGAATATGTAGTCTCCTTGTCTCCAACTACTATAACGGGATTGCTCGTGTCATTGCTTACTTTAAAAGGATTAAAATTACTTAACCATATTTGAGAACGTTTCTCAAAAGGTAACAGTCATAATTTGGTTTTACTAATCGAGAATAAAACATAAATATAAAGTTTGCTAAAACTACAACATAAAATAAAAATAAAAGAGTGTTGTTGTTTATACACGCAAAATCAAAAATGGTCTTTTGATTTATGATTTTGCTCCCACTAGTCAACTACTCCCAATTGACTTTCAAGAATCTTTCAAAATTCTTTAGTGGCCAAGATCCCATCTGGTTACCCCGATTCCCGACGAGGGCCGATCAACCGGAATAATTCGAAAGGTATGTAACTCTTACCAATCACATCTCTATGTGACTCTTGGTGGTTGACTAGTCAACTCTTTGACAATTCACATCTTTATGTGGTAGTCAACCCCTTGCCTCTAGAATAAGACGGTCCTGACGAGGGCCAATCACCGCAATACTCTAGTCAAGTCATAACCCAATATTCGCGAGATCTCATACGATCATATCTCAATAACGACGATATACCCGTGGTAGGTCAACTCCCGACGAGGGCCGATCAGTTGGATCCGAACAAAGGCTCTTCACCGTCGCTATAATATTGGGAGACAATTTCTCGACTTGATTTTTGTTGTGGAAGTATTTACGTAAATTAATTCACTTAATTAATTTTAATTACGGTCTCATCAAATATATCTATCTCTATAGACATACATCCCACACATTTATCTAGATCGTGCCTAGTCATGCATCTATCGTATCATATAAAATAAATACAAGCACAAAATAAATAAATGCGTAAAGTAACCGGTATGATCATGGACTTTTCCTAGGTGCGGTTTCGAATACAAACTGACGAAACCGCGGGTCACAATCTAAGGGTAGCTGCAACCGCCAATAGGATCTTTAATGCGCCATTCTCCAATGCGATCTTTATTTTCGTCTTTCTTTGGTATTCATCTTCTGCTCCATTCTTGTTACATTTAATTCTATCTAATAAAATAAATACAACCCGCCGCACACGGGGGGAGCCAACGGGAATGGGATAATTGCAGAAAATAAACTAGGTCACGTTCTTCATAACGGCCTAGGACAATTTTTAAACCAACAGAAAAATTAAATCATTCACATCTATCCTATCGGTCGAGTCCATGATCAATCGGGGTCCATATAATCATATTATATCTACTATATCTAATCCATACAATAAAATCTTATGAAAAAGATAAAATTAAAAATTAACTACTTGCGTCTTAATTAATCAATTAACATTTAATCTATTAAATAATTTTATCCAATCAATTAACTAATTAACATTTAATTAATTAAATGATTTTAATCGAAATAAAATTAACGATTAATTTTAAACCGATTTTAATTTTAATTTTAATTAATTAGAACTATTCCAAAATAAATCAAAATTAAAATTATTTCTCTTTTGTTTCTTTCCTTTTGATTCGTAATCAAAAGGGATGTCTTTGGTTTCCTAAACCAAATTTGGCTTAGGCCTGGCCACTTTCCAAAATCAAAATTTTGGAAGTGGCCTAGCCTAGCCTTTTACAAATCAAATATTTGAAAAGGGCCTAGGCCTATTCCAAATCAAATATTTGGAAAGGCCAAATAATTTTGGTTTAGGCCTGGCCACTTTCCAAAATCAAAATTTTGGAAGTGGCCTAGGCCTAGGCCTTTTCCCAAATCAAATATTTGGAAAGGGCCTAGGCCTATTCCAAATAAAATTTGGAAAGGCCATTATTATTTTAATGCCATGTGGCATCCCAATGGCCAAACTATTTGAACCATTGGTTAGCCACATGACACAACTAAACAAAGGAGATATTAATCACAACTATGAACAATATTGAAACACAAAATACACAAAACAAAATTTAGGGATCTACCAAAAAGATGCACCAGCCGACGTTGACTGCCCCCAAAGGGGAGCCGCCGCCGCCGCCGCAATTTCCGGTGGGGTGCCGCCGCCGATCGGCCGAGCACCCCTTTTTTTTTTCTTTTTTTTTTCTTTTCGTGTATCGATTTGCGAATCAAAAATCTTTCATCTTTTAATTATGTGATTTAAACGATAAAATTAACTACGCAAAATAAAATGCTTATTGCTTAAGCTCGAAGCTCTCTCTGATACCACTGTTAGGAAATCTACGCGGGAACGCAGCGGAATTCAAAAATTTGATTTCCTTTTACCCAATATCGACTTCGTTTAAGCAATAAACAAATAGATAGTAGACGGTGGTTACCTTGGTTGATCTAAAAGATCGACGCTTTGACCGTCTAAGGAGAGTAGTTCTGCATAGAGCCGCCCAAGTGTTCGGCCTCTACCGCTAGTCCACACGAACAGCCCGCCGGAATCCCATCATGGATTGCTATTGGAAAACTCCGGTTGCTAGACCGGCCTTTTTCCCCTCTCTCCAACTCTCTATAGGATGCTCTCCAATTTTACACAAGAACTTCTCGCAATGATCATAAAACGGTCATGAATTTTCTAAAGAAAAACATCTTTGTGAGATTTGGGTGCCCACGTGCCTTGATAAGCGATGAGGGAACACACTTATGCAACCGACCACTAGAGAAAGTACTTGAGAAATATGGTGTTCAGCATAAAATCGGCACACCATATCACCCTATGACTAGTGGCCAGGTTGAGAGGAGCAATCAGAGCTTGAAGAAGATCCTGGAGAAAGTAGTAAACAGTCACAGAAAGGACTGGAGTCTTAAGTTGGATGATGTACTATGGGCATATCGAACTGCCTACAAAACCCCCATGGGTACATCACCCTATCAGATGGTACATGGAAAACCATGCCACCTGCCAGTTGAGTTGGAGCATAGAGCATATTGGGCCACTAAGTTCTTAAACTTCGATACCCAATCATGTGGTTAACACCGACTGCAGCAGTTGCATGAGTTAGATGAGTTTAGACTCCAAGCCTACGAGAGTGCCAGGATAAGTAAAGATAAGATGAAACTCCTTCATGATGCCAAAATCAAGAAGCGAGAATTTCAAGTTGGGGAGCAAGTTCTATTGTACAATTCCAGGTTACATCTGTTCCCTGGAAAGTTGAGGACACGTTGGTCCGGCCCCTTTGAAATTCTACAAATCATTCCTGGAGGCGTTTTAGAACTAAGAGGTCATGGTGACCATCCGTTCAGAGTGAATGGTCAAAGGTGCAAGCATTATATCGGTCAAACCAAAGAAAAACCTTTGATTGTTCATTTCCTCGACATCCTCGGGTGTGGTATACCTGAAGTCAATAAGTTTGACAAATTTTCACCGACATTTTTTTCTGAGGATGATGGCAGTGGTCCATTAGAGGAAGTCATGGATGGTAGTTGGGATATGGAAGAGTTTAAAAGGGAGCAACAACTTAAGAGACGTCTGAAGAAGAAGAAGTCTACAATGGGGAGGATTAAAAGTGTATGGAAAGCTATCAAAAGCTTGACCCCATGTGTTAGATGCTGTTTTTGCAGCCACACTACCGATCGAGCTTACACGATGTAATGGCCGGGAAGAAAGGTTAAATGGCCTGATCCAGGCTAAATTGAGAGATTGTCGAGCTAACGACACAAACCAAATGCGCCACTAGGGGCATCCTAGATATCCTTATTTGTATTAGTTACTTTTGTTTGATTTATTTGTTTAGTTTAAGTCTAAATAGGGTAATTGTTGACTCTGCTTCAGTTCAGCTTTGTGTTTTTTTTAAAGATGGATTACGGAGTTCTGCCGCATGAGTTCCCTTTCATTAGTAGGATCCACCTTATCACCTTAGATGACGGACCTGGAGGGACGATCATTCTGGACGTAGATTATGATATTATCACTCGCCTCAGGACTGTTACCTATGTTATCATTGTACCCCAAGATGTGGAAGGTGGAGAGTTTAGTACCGAGGACCTGCAAAGTGCTTTAGGACGACCGTATACAATCCTCAATGATCCGATGCCGACCGACTTGTTGCTAGTACTGCGTGCTGAACATTTCCGAGGAGTGGATGTTGCTGGAGAGGACTGGGCCCTACAGGATGAATACGATTTTCCTCCCGCAATTGACATGCTCCGTCGTCTGATCCGGATTGTGGATTGGGCTAATATTTATGATGACTAGCTTCGTTAGGTGTTTTGTCGAGCAAACGACGTTAAACAAAAGCGCTCGGTGGGAGGCAACCCACTATCTTCTAGTTTTTTTTATGTATTTGAAGTTTTTTGTTTGATTTATATGAGGCAATAAAGGTTTGAATAAAAATGTATGAAAATTATATGTTTTTGCTTAATTTTGACCTAGGACGCCCGTCCATCATATGAGACGCCCGTCTGCCTGTGTTTTCATTGAACGTGCGTCCATTTTTATGGACGCCCGTCCAGAAATTTCCCTCCAACTCGTATTCGTTTGAAAAGTGGGACGGGCGTTCGTTTCACCGAACGGCCGTCCGCCTTATAAGATTTCCGGGCGAACGCTCGTCCGTTTTCTTGGACGCCCGTCCACCTTGCTTCTTTATATCAGAGAAATACAAGTTAGCACCATTTGAGGGGTTGGATTATAAGGAAGCAATTAAAGCGAAGCTGGATGCGGGTGAGGACCCTTTGGAGGAGCTTAGACTGAAAGTGTGCCCGGAGGTGCCGTGGACACTTAGACCGGGAGGTGATAGGAAAGAATTGGTTACTACTTCTTGGACGGAGGATTGGAAAGTCCAGTGTAGATTTATACAGAACAGGTTGTTGCCTAAGAACAACCTGACACATTTTCACATTGGCGATCTTGGGATGCTCTACGCCTTGAACTTTAAGTTAAATGTTGATGTTGGACAGGCGATTTTTGATGAGATAGCATTGAATCAGAAAGTCTATTCTCGATGTCTGATTTGCCCCCATTTGATCCATAGTCTCTGTCTAGATGCTGAGGTTCCCGAGTACAAAACGGATCACAAACCTAAAAATCCAAGGTACTTGCAGCGAGAGAAAGTGAAATCTTCAGGCCGTAACGAGTGAGTCCGAGGCAAAGACATGAACCCGGATCATCTTCAGTACCGCCTCTAGTATCTTCCCTTCCTTCTTTATCTCCATCAGTTCGGATGCATTTGAGTATGGAAAATAGTCTAAGGAACTGGATGGAGGACATCAGAACGTCACAGAATAATATCTTGACTATCCTACGGTGTATGAGTGAGGACCGTCCTCCGAGGGACCAGAGATGCTACAACACAAGCACTATGGATTACGTTTATTCTGACGAGATCGAGCAGGCTATTGCAGATGTTCTTCATGATGAGTCGTCTTCTGATGAGGAGCAGGTTGACACAGCAGGGGAGGACTACTACACCACAGACTGGACCTTCTACTGATACTCCTACGGATGGAGCGCCTCCTGCTGGTGATTCTTCGGCACCAGGGCAGACTTGACTTTCTGATGCTGATTCTATTTTGCATTTTTATCCATGGAATTTGACTGTATTTTGCTACTATATTTTTTTTCTTTCTTTCCCTTACTTGATTCATATGTTTTTTTTTGGAGCTACTATCGGTTTCCGTTGCTCATCTTTATTGATGAATCTTGTAAGCCATAAGGCGTATCGTTGACATTCCTATGGTTTCTATTATTCCGTGTCGTGCATGAATTGTAGTTTGATTCGATTTCACCTTATCCTTATCTTTATCTTTATGCTGCGATGTGATATAACCCCCGTTTTTCCCCGAGATTTTCCCGTGTTTATCGAGTAGTGCAGGCATATTTTTAGCTGTTTTGTCGAGCTAGTATTGGAATCATGCTGAAACGGATAATCTTTGAGTTTACGAATGTTGGTTTCTTCATGCTCCTGCCTGACCAATGGTTCGAGTATCTATTCAAATCAGCTAAGTACTTTGTTTCTTTTTAATTCTGCACAACCTGAGGACATGTTGTCGTTTAAGTGTGGGGGAGGGGAATGGTTATGTGTATCTTTTTGCTTATATTGTTATTCTATGCTGAAAAGAGCTAATTTTTTTTCAAATTTTTGTTTTGTCCCGGTTGAGCGAGTGCGTATTTTTGTTCGGTTTTTATAGGCATTTATGCTGTATATTGTATGTTTAGTAGGTTAGATGTTTCACCCGACATACATTTCATGAGCCATATTAAATGATGAGCTAAAATATAAAGCTATACCCATTTGGATTAGTAATTTTTGATTATCTTATAAGTATTTTGTGCCTAGTGCTAATGTACGTGTCGTGAGAATTATAATAGTTTGTGTTTAGAGCCGGAGTATGACATACTGTGAATATCTTAGGTTTGAATGTGATAAGTGAAACGTGACTATTGTGCGTTAAAAAGTTGTTTTTTTAAAAAAAATAAAAAAATGATGAATTAATTGGGTGTGTCGGAAGCTGGTCGATGATTTGAGTGAGGTAGGTCATATCTCGAATGTCCTATTCTACTGTGACGGGCAATAGCTCATTTTGATGTGCGTATAAATGTGAATGTTGATTAAACCAACTTACGAAAGGTATTGGTATGAATTGATATAAGACTTAGTTATCGCCTACCTTATCCCCAGTATAAACCGACAGATATGTTGTAGGGATTATCCTCCGAGTATGTCAGAAAGGTCCTAAATGTATTCTATTATCCTTTTCGGGATATGTTACGTTTTGTAGGGTGCATGTTATAAGTATCATTTATTTCTAGTTTAAATGAGGTATTTGCTAGTTGCTTGGAAAGTTTCAAGTTCGGACTTAGTGGAAATTTACTATGGCTTTGCGCACACACCGGGGTGAACCTCTAACTTATTGAGTACGCTTTATACTTGCTGAAATGTCTATATTTTCTCAAGCCTAGATTTTTTTTTGCTTTGCTCGGGACGAGCGAAAGTTAAGTGTGGGGGAGTTGTTAACGAGAGTTTTTAGGTTGGATTTCTAGATTAGAAATTGAGAAATTTCACACCTTGGATATAAAAGCGTTAATCTTTAGGATCGAAAGATAAAAGATTGATAGACGAACTTTTCTAAGAGATTAGGAGCTCATACCTTTGTTAGGTGAATCACAACTTTTATTAAAAATCACTAGATAATCTAGAGGGGAATTGAATGTTGTAGAATTGGTGGATCATTGCTTGTTCGTTTTTAAATTCATTGATAAAAATCATTTGTGCTTGTTTTGCATAGCAAGTTTATATTTTTATTGCATGTTTAGGTTATAGAATAGAATTAGTTTAGTTAATCTTGTTCGCAATTATATTTCCTGGCTTTAGATTTCTAATCTTCTGTCCAGTTTACTTTTGTTATTTTCGCTGTTAGTTTGTTACGTGTTAATCGTCTTTATTTTCTTATAATTTTAGTAATAGTAGTTGTGACATCTTTAGGTTAGTTAGATAAAAACTAGGTAAACAACCTCGATTCCCTGTGGACTCGACTCCGGTATTAACCTCTATACTACGATCCATGCACTTGGGGTAAACCGGATTTATTTTTATTACTTGTTTATTTTTCATTAGATAAAATCCGAGACATTTCTCTATACTTATCGGATAAAATAGAAGTTCATAAAGCAATTATATATACCTACTAGAAACACGATTATTAATCAAAATAAAGTCATACATAGATCACGAGACATAGACGTGGTCGTGCGGATCCTTATAGACGAGGAATCCGTACTGCCTCACGTCGTAATCCTAAATCTACATCATTTAACTAAGAAATAACAATCTCAAACGATAAATAATAATTGGGGAATTAATTATAAAAACAAAGAGAAAATAAATACAAGAACTTACATAGTTGCAGAACTTGTAAAAAACTGCTCTGAGAAACACTGAGGATTTTATTATAAACTGAGTAAAGTGTCTGAGGTGTGTTTTTGCTAATGAACTAGTACAAGTATTTATAATAGTAAAAATTTGCATAGGATATGCCTAAACCGATCTGAAATAGGTTTCCTAAATCCAATTGAAGTCTGAAAATGCATTAGGATAATTCCGAACTAATCCGGGCAGAAAGGGGGCTCGCCCCGCCGAAGACCATTAAGCCGGCCGCCGCCGAGTCCTCCAATATTGGATGGGCTTGCTGGCTCTTGTCTTCCTTACTTATCTCTTCGTGCTGCTTCGATATTTATCCTTTATTTAATCCGATTCCACTTCGAATGGTCTTGATATTTATCTTCTTCTTGGGTAGAAAATCTCCAATTTATCTTTATCTACAAAATAAATATTTATTGCACAGTAAATTGTATTTAAATGATAAAAAAATGGATAAATACCAATTTGTATTTTATAAATCACAAAACATTAAATAATCAATATACACATGTGATTCAACATAAAATATATATTATTAGGCTCGATTTAAGGATAATGTTGATGACTTCTACGAGTATATTTTGACCGTCATCAACTACCCCCCACTTAGACTTTGATCGTCTTGAGCAAAGCATCGATAAGTCATTCCCCAAGAAAACATTTTCCATGGTAAAATTATACTTACGCAAGAAACTCGAGTCAACTCATACCAGTCATGCTCATAAGGTATCCATTATTCACTACTTGCTATGAATCGAAGTGACGTGTGCATGTGCATTCCGTTTTATATATCCGTCGCAAGATTAGAATTTATGCTAACTTCGTAATCTCAATCTACCAACATCAGTATTCCTACGTCTTTAGCCTCGCAGTGGGTAAAGACATGGTGCAATAAGCAAGAGCGTCATCCATAAGGTTTTTGGACTTGGAGAACGAGAAAGATACTCGAAGCCTCTTAAAAGTTGAATTTTTTTCGCATTTTCATATTTTCAAGCATTAACACATCTCAAGAAAGAAACTTGCTTTAAAAGTAAATTATGCATTGCAAGAATCCCCTTTCACGGATTGGCCAATAGCATTGAATATTACCATAATCGCGAAGCTACTTTGGTAATGTTACTACAAGCCCAGTGTTTAACATTTTGTTAATACACGAGATAAATCTCAAGCTTATTACTCGCTTTTATGGCTAGAAGATAAAAACACATCGCAGATAAATATCGACACTAAGTTCACATAATCAATCATCTATGCAATGTACACATAATTTCTTCGCTTATTATAATTTGCGCGGTAAAACTCGATTCAAAGATTGAGTAATCGAATAATAAATAACTACTTGCAACAATCGGCATGAATATCCTTAAATTTACGTTCACATAAGTATAAAATGATCACGTAATTATGCAACTTGGTTCATTTCCTATCAAATCTTAGCTGGAACTCACAATTCTAAAGGTACGAGATAAATAATATGGCACTTATTCAAAAAATTTATCAATTTTTTCTTAAATTTTCTACCATACCGTTTCTTTTAATTTTTTAATTTTATAGCAAATCATAGCTAAGTCTCCTACCCCCAACTTAAACATGTCATTGTCCTCAATGACAAAGGAAAAATGAGAAAGTAAGAAAAAGACTTAGCTCTCTAAACGGCTCTCAAGTTAGAAGCAGAATATCGGAGTAGTCCAAGCACGTCGAGGAGTATAAGCTAACCGGAGATCGAACACGATGTTCTATCGCTGCAAAATAAGTCTTCAACAAAGCTCGGAACTCGTTACAGCGTTAGCTCAAAAAAAAAAATAATCATTTTTGAAACATTGAAATCATTAATCTCAACTTGCTTTTCGGTACAACATCGTGATTCAAGAGAACATACAACTGACTCGATGCAAGAAATGCCTATGAGACTCTACTTCACGTTACAACGAATCGAGTAAAAAAAACCTTTTGCACATCCTTAACCCAATGGTCATCGGAACACGGCAAAAATAAAAAAACCTCAATCGTTTTAATGTTACTTTTATTTACTTTTAAGAAATGAAAAACCTAAAACCCGAAAAAGAATTACAAAAACCTAAGAGATAGAAATAGTTCTGAATTTAAAGTCTTCAGCTCGACTCTCCAAAAATCATCATTCCTCTGATTTATCTTCCTTTGCCTTCTAGATTTTCACCCGGTCGGCTTTCACTGAGATTTGCTTTCCTTCGTTGAGAATGCGTGCCTTCACTTTGGTGGTGAGACCTAAGAGAATACAATCATCCTTGCCATCTAAACAAGCTCCAACCTCAGCTTCTGTCCCCGAAACTAGCGATCTTGAAGATCGAACTCTACGAGTTCACTTTTCAACCCTTCTCCGTCTATCTTTCAACTTTGAGCTTTCTCGATCCTCGCCGAATCCGTATACGGTTTCTGCCTCGTCTGCCAGAAGCATCCGCCGATTCTGTACGCTGGGATTGAGCGTCTTTGTCCCTTCTTAAGATATACAGGAATTCTGACTCGCCACTTCTTGGGGCAGCGTCAACCATATCAACATTTCCTTGACTAGAAATCAGGTTAGTGTCATCCGCACCATGAACCGTCATAACTGAAATACTCGGCGGAAGCGGAAATCGGGGTCTAAGGATTGTATGAACTTCGCAGCCCTTGGCATCAAACAAGGTGAGCTCGAATTTTTCCATGTCCACTCTCGCCTTTGAGGTTGCCATAAATGATCGGCCCAAGATAAGTGGGCAATGGGATCCTCCTCCACGTCCATCACGACTATATCGACTAGAAAGCGAAGCCTCCCAATTCCTATGGTCATGTAGTTCAAGGCTCCAGTGCGCACGGTACGAAGACCATCCCCAAAGCGAATGTCCATCGTTTTGTTCATAACGGTATAGACTCCAATTCTCTCACAAACGCTATAGGGAACTATATTTAGGATCGACCCGGAGTCAATAAGCGCTAAGCCAGCTCTTTTCTTATCCAAGACTACGTCAATAATAAACGCCCCAGATCTCCTAACTTTGGAAGTAGACGAGCGTGATCCTTTAGGTCTTCTCGCCTCGGTTGGCGGTGGTACTACGGGTCTAGTGTTGAACTCGACTCGGGGTCGAATCGAGCTCAAGTATTCGGGAGTTGAGGAAAAAGAGGGTAGGTACTCGGGGTCAGACTCCGAACATGAGCTAGAATCAGAGTCAGAGAAAATAATCGGCATGCGGGCAGTTATACTCTCAAAGAGATCGAATTTTGTTGCTTTCCCTTCCTCGTGTCTCTGTCTTTTCCGTTCCTCTATTAGCTTTTGCTTATTCGGCCGTACTGGCGTGGTTTTTGTGCATGTAACTTTGACCTCTTCATTCTTCGCTTCGGAAAATTGACTGGTCGACATTTTCGCTAGAACAATATCCAGTGGAACAATTATAATTTCTCCGGGTCGGGCGTGGACATAAGAAAAACATACAAATGTCAGTAAACTAACAGTCAGCATGATTACTCATGCTGCCGTTAGACCTACAGACTACAAACGGGGGAATAACAGATACATAGACGACCCAGCAAAAATTAAAAAAAAATGGGACTTGCTGACAGCAAGCACAGGGCTCGCCGGGGGCGAGTCCATATTTTTTTTAATTGACAAACAGGCAGCCAGACGGACTATAAAAACGTGAAAACAAACCCTAAAACATAAAACTCGACATGACTAATAATTATTTATATAATTGACCGTTGGTTCCCCGGCAACGGCGCCAAAAAACTTGATGACGTAGATCAAGTGAAATTAAAATACTTGACCACCATACCAATACTAGCAAGAGGACTAGGTCCATCGTAGTATAGTTATAGCGAATCAAGGTCGATCCCACAGGGAACCAATTATGGGTCATTTTATAAATAATTAATTAAGCATGTCTAGCACATAAAAACGGTCTATGACCAACAAAGGACAAGAAAATATAAATTTACACGACTCGACACCACATAAATAAACACAACATAATTAACCTCCCCAATTATCATGTTATCGTTTGGATCTAGAGATTATATATAATTAAACTCGACTCACTCACTATTAACCCGATTCGTATTTCTTTTATATTGGCTACGGGAGTCGTCCCCTAAACTAGATCTAGCTCCGGTTAGGCCATCTAGATCACTATGCTACATTACGTGACTTTTCTTTTTCGGCCTCCATCTCATATAACTCGCACGCTTACAAAACTAGGGATGCCGATATTAACCGTATTCCTCATTTAGGCAACATTCCTGTGATTAGGCGTAATTCCTAAGCGATCGCATCCGTCTCCGTCCCATTAACTCTAACTTTTTAGGTATCATGTTAATCTACGATGTACGTATAACTAGGTGCTAGTAATTCCCGAATGCAGAACAGATCTAGATCTCGCTGAAAGTCCCGGAAGATCAATTCATGAGCCGACCTAAGAGTCATATATTGGTATTTCCTAATAATACACTAATTAAAACAGACGAGCAACGTAGCCGTAGCCATACCTACTAAGATAAGAAATTCTAAATGGACAGTCACACCATGAAGACGTGGCTAGACTGACTCGGCGAACAACTAAATCTTAGCGTTTCTCTATACTTATCGAATAAAATAGAAGTTCATAAAGCAATTATTTATACCTACTAGAAACACGATTATTAATTAAAATAAAGTCATACATAGATCACGAGACATAGACGTGGGCGTGCGGATCCTTATAGACAAGGAATCCGTACTGCCTCACGTCGTAATCCTAAATCTACATCATTTAACTAAGAAATAACAATCTCAAACGATAAATAATAATTGGGAATTAATTATAAAAACTAAGAGAAAATAAATACAAGAACTTACATAATTGCAGAACTTGTAAAAAACTGCTCTGAGAAAAACTGAGGATTTTATTATAAACTGAAAAAAGTGTCTGAGGTGTGCTTTTGCTAATGAACTAGTACAAGTATTTATAATAGTAAAAATTCGCATAGGATATGCCTGAACCGATCGGAAACAGGTTTCCTAAATCCAATTGAAGTCTGAAAACGCATTAGGATAATTCCGAACTAATCCGGGCGTAAAGGGGCTCGCCCCGCCGAAGACCATGGGCCGCCGCCGAGTCCTCCAATATTGGATGGGCTTGCTGGCTCTTGTCTTCCTTACTTATCTTTTCGTACTGCTTCGATATTTATCCTTTATTTAATCCGATTCCACTTCGAATTGTCTTGATATTTATCTTCTTCTTGGGTAGAAAATCTCCAATTTATCTTTATCTACAAAATAAATATTTATTGCACAAAAAATTGTATTTAAATGAAAAAAATGGATAAATACCAATTTGTATTTTATAAATCACAAAACATTAAATAATCAATATACACATGTGATTCAACATAAAATATATAATATTGGGGTCGATTTAAGGATAATGTTGATGACTTCTACGGGTATATTTTGACCATCATCACAAATTTCCGTTAAAAATTGTTGCATAGTAACCTCCTCTCATTCATCAAGGTCTGATTTCGCAATTAATGTAACCAAATCTTGATAGTAAGCATCGACGGAGCGGTCACCTTGTTTAAGAGTTTGTAAGAGACGATATAAATCCTGAAAGTATGAGGTTGGAACAAACCGTTTCCTCATCTCCACTTTCAAGTCTTCCCATGTACTAACCTCTCGAAGGTGCTGAATCCTCCGCAATTTAGTCATTTATGTCAACCAAACCATTGCATAACCGGTAAATTCAAGCTTAGCAAGGCTGCATTTCTTCGTGAGTAGTTATTGCAAGCAAAAATTTGTTCGATCTTGTTCTCCCACTCAATATACGCATCAGGATCACTTGTTCCATAGAACGAAGGCAATTTCATCTTAACTTGCCTCATGTTATTATCAACCGCATCATCATATACGTCTACATAATCAGCCTCCGCATGAGCCACATATTCCGCATACGTATGGGCTCGGCCACCTCCTCTACCTCTACTACCTTTATCTCCTCTACCTCCTCTACCGCCTCCGTCATCACCTCGGTTTGCACCAGCCAACAAAGTAGTAAGTGCCTCACGAATCTCATGTATATCCTCACGTAAAGGTGTCACTGCAGCATGCAATTCATCAGATACCTCATGTTTCTCTTCTTCTAACTGTAGTTTCAATTCAGCGTTCTGAGCTTCACCCTGCACCCTTAATCTAGCATCCAAAATTTCATTTACCTCCTCAACATCTAACCCATGACCAACCATGTTGCCTCACTATCTCTCATGTTTACACTCCCTCTTTCTAAGTCGTATAAATCACCCTTCTCAAACGAACCAAAAAACCAAGCAAAAGTAAACAACAATCAAAACTGACTCTCTAGAAAGGACACTACTTTTTCAGACTGAGACTAGGCTGAAAGGTATGTGGTCAGAAAAGTGTGTAGGCAAAAATAAGATCCTAAATAGGTCGCAGGTGCACAATGAGTAACTAGTTCGTGTATTAGAAATGCTCAGAAACTCAAATAACAATAAACTGACAACTGGCCAACTGACGAGTTCACCTTTTGACGAAGTCGGGATCCTAGGAAGAAAAGTCGGTTTTTTATTTTTTTTATTTTTTTTTAGCTGGCCGAACTGATTAAATAAGAATAATTAGAATTAGGTCAGGCTGTTTTTTTGTTTTTAAACTTTGGCCGACTATTAGTAAGCAACTCAAACTAGAATTAACAATTAGGTCAACTAGGATCACAGATTTCTTACCCTACCAAAGTATACCTCTCTGAAACACGATTCTAAAAGTGGATTTTAGAGAGATGTTTTCTCTCAGCCGGCATCTTCATCTTCCTGATTTTGCTTGCCAAATCCTTATCTCTGTTGTGTTTTAGCTCTTGTACTTTGCTCGATCGTTTTTTTTGTTACCTTTCTTTCTCTTCTCTATTTTTTCAACTCCTGTTTTGAGCCATGGCTCGAAAAATTAAGAAAACCATTGGAGATGACACTGTTCCGACTCTGAACCAGATGAAGCTGAAGTTTCTGGTGATACACAGGTTGCAGCTTCTAAAGCCAGTGTTTCTCTCCCTGCAACTCCTATTGAAGCTTAGACTGAAATTCATAAGTCTCCATTAAAGATTGAAACTGTTCATCATCAGCTTGCTGAGGTCGAACTTGCACCTGGAGTGGATGATGTTGTTGTTGCTTCTTCCTTGGTGGAGATGAAAGAACCTGCTTCTAAGTGTTGTAATCCTAGAGTTTTTGAGGCAATGAGACTGAAATCTGGAAGGCTAGTTACTCCTGCTGCTACCATTTCTAAAAAGAAGTCTGTCTTGGCCGAAGGTGATTTGGCGGGTATTTCTTCTCTTTCAGAGCTTTTAGAAGTTGAAAAACAAGCTGAACAAGGTGTTATTGACAATTTAAAGATTGGTGGTGTGTCTGAAAAGACACTTGAGAGTGTTAGTGCTCCTGTTGGGCAGGTTTCTGCATCCGTAGAGCCGCTTTTACGATGGTGGAGTGATAGAACCCGGTTCTTCGCCTTGTAGAGCTTGCTTCGATGGTGACTTTAGGACTCTGGTGGTGTGATAGAACGGGGGACTCGGTTAGAGGTGGATCCTGGTTCTATTGCAAGTAAGGATAATGCTGCCCCTGTTTCTGACAAGGTTGCTGGTGTCACTGAAAAACCCTCTGGTGATTATTTAGGGCCTAATGCTACTAGAGCTGTGGAGGAGTTTGCCTCCTGGGTTCATATGGTCAAAAAGAACAGGGAACCTTCAGATGATGTTGTGCTATTAACAGATCATGTTGATTGTGTCAATCAAGACACTGTGTTTCTGGAGGAGGAGGATACAAATGATGACTCTATGGAGAAACTGTGTTTGATCGGGATCTTCCCTTCTAAATTTCCTGGTAGAGATGCTGTCCAAAAGATTGTGAATGCTTGGCCTAGAAAGTGCAAATATCACTACCACAATTCTGGGTGGATAGTATTCATGTTTGAACAAGAAACTGATCTCAATGAGGTATTGCAGGCTGGTCCCTTCTATGCTTTTGGAAAGCCTTTGCTGTTAAAAAAGATGCCTGTTTTGTTTAACTTCAGTAAAGATGCTTGTACTGTGGTTCCAGTTTGGATTCAGTTGCCTAATCTTCCACTTAGGCTTTGGAAGGATAGGGCATTGAGCAAGATCTGTTCTTTCTTGGGGAGTCCTCAGTATACTGACAAAGTCACTGCTTCTAGAAAAGTTCTGAGTTTTGCAAGGTGTCTAGTGGAGATTGATTTAAAGATGGAGTTGCCTTTTGTCATACCTATTACAATGCATGATGGAAAGGTCCTAAAACAGCCTGTTTTGTATGAGGAAAGGCCCAAGTACTGTTCCAAGTGTAATAAACTAGGGCATAATGTTGAAGGACATGATGATACTAAAACTGAAGTTCCTACTTTGTATGTGGCAAGGTCTAAAAAACCTGGTGTTACTATACCTAATCCTCCAAAGAAGAAGAAAGTGGTTGTTCTTGAAGCTGATGGTAAGATAGATGAGGTTCATGTGGTCCTTAAGGCTCATGATGTTGAAGTGGCTTCTGGTCCTGTATCTTCAAATCTTGATAAAGGCAAAGTAGTGGATACTAGTAACAAAGGGAATGATGTTGATAAACCTGCAACTCCTGTTGCTAATGCTTTTGATATCCTTTCTCCTGACAAGAATAAGTTTTGGGCAGATGAGGTAGAAGAGGATGATTTGGCACATAATGGTGGAACTGCTGCTTCTAGTTCTAAGAAATCTAAGAAGAAAAAGAAAAACAACAGGCATAACACATCTGGTGTTGCTGGAAATGACAAAAACAGAAATGAAAGTGTCTCTAGAGGTAGATCACCTCTAGGTAGGCAAAAATGATAGGATTCTGGAATGTTAGAGGGTTCAATAAGGCTGTTAAACAATCTTTTGTTGTTAATTTTCTTAGGCAGCATCAGATTACCTTATTTGGAATCCTGGAGAAAAAGCTGTCTCAAAACAGTTTTGATAATTTTTTGTGTAGGAAAGTTCCTTCTTGGAAGTTTGTGGATAATTTTGCAGTTCATTGTAGAAAGAGGATTTTAGTGATTTGGGATCCTGCTTTTGTTGAGGTTTAGGTCTTGGAGGTGGAGACTCAGTGGATTCATTGCAAGGTGATGATTCTAGTCTCTGGTGAGTGCTTTCTGATCACCTTTGTTTATGGTTTGCACACTACTGGAGATAGAAGGCCTATGTGGGACAAAATTAGGGAACTCAGTGTTTGTTCCAGATTGCCCTGGATGGTGTTGGGGGATTTTAATGATGTTCTTTCAGTTGATGATAAAATGATTGGGACTGTTCCTACTGAGTATGATTTGCAAGATGGTGTTGATTGTTGTTTGGATGCTAACCTTACGGACTTGAACTCCTCTGGTGAGTTCTTTACTTGGCATGCTGCTGGTGTTTTCACTAGGATAGATAGAGTTTTTGTTAATGCTGCTTGGTTTGACTGGAATTTGGATGCTATGGCTTTTTTTGAGCCTCCTGGCCATCATTCTGACCACTCACCTTGTAGAATCACCCCGTCTACTGATTCTCTCACCAAGAAGAAGCCTTTCAAGTTCCTTAATATGTGGTTGCAGCATGCCAGTTATACTAACATTTTGAATCAGAGCTGGGGGCTTGATATTGAAGGCACTGCAATGTATCAACTGTGTAAGAGACTAAAAAGACTAAAAGAACCTCTGAGGTTGCTGAACAAGAAACATTTTGCTCATATTTCAGTTAGGTCTGGAAGTGCTCAGAAACTGCTTGGTAATCTTCAGTCCGAGTATAATTTGGGGCCTACATATTTGTTGGCTTCTCAGATTTTGGATCAGAAGAGGATCTGTATTGGATTGGAGGCTGTTGAGGCATCTTTTCTGTCTCAGAAAGCTAAAGGTGTTTATATGAAGCTCAGTGACAGGCGGTCTAAATTTTTCCACTCTATTGTTAAAAGGAATATTGCAAGGAGGCACATTACTTGTATTAAACTTGCAGATGGCTCTTTTACCACTTCTTATGATCAGGTTGGTGATGCTTTTGTGGATTTCTATACTGAACTTTTGGGGACACAGTCTACTGCTATTCCTGTTGAGGTTGATGTGGTAAATCCTAGTCCTAGGGTTCCTGTTGCTGATGCTGATCATTTATTGAGGAATGTTTCTGCAGTTGAAATTAAAGAAACTCTGTTTTTCTTTTCTGATGACAAAGCCCCTGGACCAGATGGATTCTCTGCTGGTTTTTTCAAAAAGTCTTGGGATATTGTGGGTGAAGACTTCTCTAAGGCTGTGTTGGAGTTCTTTGAAAATGATGCTCTTCTCAAACAGATTAACCATGCTGTTATTGCTTTGATTCCTAAATCTAGCCATGCTGTTTTAGTGGGTGACTACAGGCCTATCTCCTGCTGCAATGTTACTTATAAGGTGATCTCTAAAATTTTGGCTTCCAGACTTTCTACTTGCCTTCCTGATCTTATAGATGAGGCACATGCTTGGTTTGTTGATGGTAGAGCCATGTCAGACAATATTTTCCTTTGCCAGGAGTTGATCAGGCATTATGGAGTGAAAAGGGACCCCCAAGGTGTTTGATTAAGGTGGATATCAAGAAGGCCTTTGATTATGTTCATTGGTCTTTCTTGGAGGCTGTTCTGAGGGGTTTTGGCTTTCCAGACAGGTTTGTAGGGTGGATAATGCTTTGTGTTACTTCTACTTCGTATTCACTCTCTATTAATAGGGAAATGAAGGGGTTCTTCCCTGGAAAAAGTGGTTTGAGGCAAGGTGACCCTCTTTCTCCCTTTCGGTTTGTTATTTGTATGGAGTACTTATCCAGGATGCTAAGAATACCGGGTGAGGATTCTGAGTTTAATTATCATGCTGGTTGTCAGAATCTCAAGATTAACCATCTTTCCTTTGCTGATGACCTGATGCTGTTTGCTAGAGGTGATCCTATTTCTGTTACCTTATTGATGAGTTGTTTAACTTCATTTGGTGAATGCTCTGGTTTGTCTGCTAACCTGTTAAAATCAGAGATGTTCTGTGCTAGTTTAAGTGATGATGACAAGTTGGATCTGCTTGGCATCACTGGTTTAAAGGAAGGGGTGTTACCTATTAGATACCTGGGAATTCCTTTGTGTGCTGTTAGACTGAATGTTGGGGATTATGATCCACTGTTTACATCTTTGAGGAGTTATTTCAGTAGCTGGAAAGGTTCAACCCTATCTTATGCAGGCAGGTTGCAGCTTATCCTTTCGTCATTCAGGGGGTTCACTGTTTCTGGTTAGGAATTTTCCCTATTATTGGCAGTGTCAGGTTGAAGTTGGATCAGTTGTGTAGGAGGTTCTTGTGGGGGGGGGGGGGGGGGGGGGGTTCTTGTGACTCCTTCAGAAAGTCCTTGGTGAGTTGGGAAGATGTTTGTGTACCTAAAAATGAGGGTGGACTTGGGATCTTTCAGTTGGATGCTTGGAATTTGGCCCTCCTGTGTAGAATCCTGTGGAATTTCCAATGCAAGAAGGACTGTCTGTGGGTCAAATGGATCAGTGAGGAGTACTTGAAGAATTTGGATATCTGGGGTTATCAGTGCAAGCATGGGGATTCTGCCTTGATCAAGGCTTTGTTTAGAATCAGGGACAGGATTCTGGATGCCGCTGGCTCCTCTGATGCTGCTGTGGCCTTGTTGCAATCTTGGACTTGCGGCTCTAAGTTATGTCCCAGGTTTGCTTATGATTTCTTCAGGAGGAAAGGTCCTAAAGTTTGGTGGAGCATGACTGTCTGGAACCCTAGGGCTACTCCAAAGCACTGTTTCATGCTTTGGATGGCTTTGAAGAATTGTTTACTCACTACTGATAGGTTGGTTTTTGATGACAAGACCTGCTCACTCTGTGGATTGGTGAATGAATCTGGCTCCCATTTGTTTTTCCAGTGTCCTACTTCTTGTTTGGTTTGGGGAAAAATTTGTTTGTGGCTTGGCATCAGTAGGAGATTAGAGACTGTGGTTAGTTCTATTAGATGGATTGGCAGAAAGTGTAAGGGTACCTCTTTTGGGAATGTGGCCAGATCTGCTTCTCTCTCTGTTGTGGTGTATTGGCTTTGGCACATGAGGAATAAGAGGAGATTTGAAGGCATTTTAATGAACATACCTGATATTTTGCATTGTATTAAGACTCACATCTACTATATAATGCAAGCTGCTTTTCCTTTGTACACTTTTACCCCATGATGTTAGGGTTTTGTACATCTTTTGTGTTGTCTTTTGGTATTTGTTGGTGGTTGTTTGAGATTATTTTTTTCTCTACACCCCAAGGGATAGGCTCTGTGAGTTATGTTCTCATATGACCCCTGTTTTTGCAGTTTTTGAGTGTTGATAGGGGTTTAGTGGTTGTTGTTTCTTGTAGCATTTAATCTCAGGGGTCTTATGCTTCCTGAAATCAAGAAATCTAACCTCTTCTCAACATTTTGTAGAAACTAGCCTAGCACCTTTGTTTAGGATGTAGCTCTTGTAGTTTTGCATACCTTGGTTTAATATATTTACATTTAACCAAAAAAAAAAAACAATTAGGTCAACTAGGACTTTTGTTATTATACGGCAAGAATAGAAACACAGAAGCTTAGCAATCAAAGGTTTATGATGATGCAATGGATGAAGAAGAAGACAGAAAAGAACAACGATGAGATTTTATTTTTGATTATGAGCGCACGAAAAGTTGATAAACAAGAAGAACATCAACGAAGAAAGTTTTTTTTATGAACGAACAACGAACAGCAAAAAAAAAGAACAGGAAAACAAGAAACAAGATCGCCGAATCCTTTTTTTTCTGATGACGATGATCGATCTAGCAAGAACAACTAAGAACGGAAAAGGAAAAACGAATACGAATCAGCGTGTTGGGCAAACGTTGTGTGTTCTTTGCCTCGATCCGGTTGGGGACTCTAGGACTTGGTTTTGAACATTTCTAGCTCACTGTGTCACTTTAATCAAAGTGACTGTAAACCCAAACTGTAGCTCTCACTATCTTCATAAGATTCAGGGTACATTTCTGTATAACTATGTTTATCCAATTCCAAGTTTCAATAAACTAGGAACTCATCGTTAACACTTTTAAGGATATTCTCGACATTTACCAGAATCACTTTCATAGTTACTCAAGACTCCTCATGCAATATGAACATCTGTTAAAATTCTTATGACATGGATCATATTGCGGTCGCAAAGGGAACCTTCCATAAGTATCATCATTTACCATATCTTTAGGACTAACGTCCTGTCATAGATAGACCTCAAGAATACAGGCTAGAAGTATCTCTTGACGTGGTCTATGCTAAACTGTTTTAGCATCTCATCTATAAGGGTGAACTGTGATAATTAAGCAACTTCTAAATCTATCACTATGGATTCTTAGTTTGAAAATAAGAACTACTACTTCCAAGAACTTTTGTGAAGACCTTAAACTACCAAACATTAATTGACTGTATCTTGGAATGACAGTTCTCGAGAAGGATATTCAATACCTTGCTAAAAAACTTGCGACACTCCCCCTAACCTTTTTGCATATTAGGCATATCCTTTCTTTTGATCAAATCAAACTCTTTTGATTATCAAAGTAAAGAACTTATATAGAGAAACTTGTTTGAGTCGATAAATGGATTTCATAAGATTACACATCATGTTATCATCTACGAACATCAAACCTTTGGCCCAACATTTTCAACACTATCATATAGCCATGATACGAAGCTACAACAAGCACTATCTGAATACACTTAAGCTTAGCTGTTAGCATAAAGGTAATTACAAGGTTTACACCTCGTAACCTCTCAGCCATCAACTCAACCTAACAGGTAATCGTATTACCATCCATGTCAGCATTTCATGAAGATAAGCTACACCTTTCAGAGACATTCCCTACAGGTAAGACATACCAAGTCCATAACCCGTTTGTCACACATGGAATCTGTTTCAGACACTATGGCTCTTAGCCATACCTCTTGATGACACTCTAAATGGTACCAATATTTATACCCATATGCACCACAAATTCTACTAAAGAGAGGATATATAGGCTCGTTATTGCTTAGAATATGTGCTAAATTCTATGTGTGTGTTTCCAGTATCGTAATTCTGCATCTATGCTATTTTCCCCGAGGTTTTGGTACTGTTTTGTCTTGTTTTGCATGCTTTATAGGATTTACCGAATCCGGAGCATTGGAGAACGGATCTGGACCAAAAGGAAAGCATTGGGCTGAGTGATTGAAGTCAAAGAAGAAGCCTTCCAGAGAAAAAGAAGAATAGAAGGCCCGGTAAACCGAGGGTTAGGCCTGGTAAACCGGTGACTTATTCAACACGAAATTTATTCTGCCGCATTGTCTAAGTCGGTTAGGGTTTTAGAGAGTCTTAAGTCGTTCATTGTATCTATATAAGGCCGCATTAGCTGATTATATTATCATACAATAAGTCTTCATAGTTTTATTATCCATTCAATTACATTACAATTATTATTATGCAATAAAGTTTTCTTGAGCTTTGGAGAGTTGTTTTTGGTTTCCTCCATTCTTCCACCATCTCTAGCTTGAGTAGATCGAGCTAGATCTCCATTGTTGAAGGTATGAAGCTTTGAACGTTCCTTTATTGACTTCAATATGGTAGATCTGTTCGTATTTATGTGTTTTACTTAATCTCGCATGTTTAACAACCCCATAATTTACTTATTTTAATCGTACCGAGCATTGTAGATCCGAAAATTACTTATTTTACCGAGGCATGTTTTAGAAAACCTAAACTGGGATTCACTACAGCTATGTCGATCGGCAGAAATAATTAAAACAAGTAATAGGTCTGGCCAATCTAGTATTCCTAATTCGTAAATTAACATGAAGGACCGCAAGTGAAGTGTTAATTACGACATAGTCTTGATGGACACTAGGAACATGCTGGTCAGTGTCGACAGCTGTCTAGGCGGGTTAGCGGTATGAGGTAACTCTCAATATCGGCAGTTCTAGTTCTTTATGCGTCTGGGCTATTACGAACCAATTAAGGAGGGTAGCTTGCGTATAGATTGTCTACTGCCAGTCTCGGAGTATATAGGGTTAGGAATTGCACCCGTAGCTAATGATAATCATTAAAGCTCGCGATTAATATAAGGAAATTATGTGGGGAAGTAAACATAACGATTAACTAAACCAAGTTAGTAGATCGGTAAGGAGAGGGAGAGGTATACCATGTTTGTTTTATTTCACGTTATTGTTGCTCCAAGACCGCCTATATGTTGCTTCTTAATTAGGTTAGAATTGTTTATATGTATAAGTTGCATTGTCTATGTGGGATCGACCTTGACTCGCATTTACTATACTACGATACCTAGTATTCTTGCTAGTAATATCGACGTTAGTGACTTACACGCGATCAAGATTTTTGGCGCCGTTGCCGGGGACAATGGCGAATTTATAAATATAAACACTTTAATTCTAATTAAGAAGTCGTTTATTTTATTTTATTTTATTTTGGGTCTTGAGTCGTTCTTATCAATCCTGCACATGATAAACTGTCAGAATTAGAAAATTCAGGGCCGGTATCCCGAAGGTAACCTCCGAGTTACCGAGGCCTGGAAAATCGATTTCTAAACATTTCCTGTTATTCTGTGTTATTCCCTGTTGATTTTAGTTTGTAGATCCGCAACAGTTGGGATCACACCCAGCTGAAGTGGAAGTTGCTAACCTTTTCTTTATTTTTTTTTGTCTTTTTGCAGATTGATCAGAACACTTCAGAGATTTGATCGATTCAGAGTTGAAAAAGCACACACAAGTCGAACAATATGCCTAGAACAATCTTGAACATCACATCAATTTCCATGTATCCCGGAACTGAAGCACGAGAGCATTATGAAGCGGTAAAGAAACGGTTGGAAAAAGAGGAGGAAGCGATCAAGCAAGAGCCTATGACCTTAAGGAGTATAGCACATATCGTCCAGATGAGTTTCCTTGCGAGTTAATTGATATATCATCTTCAGATTATGATTCTGACGATCCTGAAGAGGATCCAGACACGATGTTTTCTGAGCCTGAGGATCACCCAGACTCAGACACCGTGGTGAAGTTAGGAGACCCTGGCACGTTCAGACTCCCAATTTCTGTTAATAGAGTATCTGTAGGATTAGGTCTCTGCGACTTTGGCTCGAGTTGCAATATTCTTCCCTTTTCCCTCTGTCAAAAGATCAAACTTCCGGTTGTGATGAATCAAACCAGAACCATGACCTTCGTAGACAGAACTAGAGATATACCTACTGGTTTGCTTAAGAAATGCACAATTGAGGCAGGAGGGTTCACGTATCCTATTGACTTTATGGTCATAGATGTACCTAAAGATCCTAGCGCCCCAGTTCTTTTTGGACGACCTTTCTTAGCAACGAGCAGGGCGGTTATGGATTTTTATAAGGGGGAGATCACTTTAAGAATGAATAATGATGCTGTATCTTTTAGGATCCTAGAACCCTTAGAAAACCGACCGGAGAGTTGTAAGATGATGTATGCTTCGGGGAAGGTAGAGACTTTGGAGATTGAGGGGCATAAACATAGAGAGGTTGTCATAGAAACCGTGGAGCAAGAGTTTCTGAGATTAATGCTGAGAGAGAAAGAAGATAAGGACCACGACAAGAAGCTCACGGAAGCCAGTCCTTCCATGTTGCATAGTGAATGAGTCAAGCTGAAGGTGGAAAACGTGGAGTCCTTGAGGTTAAAGTCTAAATCTCGACGCAGAGGCAAACCTAGCACACAAGCTAAGAGAGAGAGGCGTGCTTTGGGAAGAGAGCTAAAAAAGGTTCCTTAAAAGTGCAAACCTCTGAGCGAAGTTTGGCAAGTGAAGGCTCCAACCCTTGATTGATCGTAGATTCGAAGAAAGTCGAGCGAGCGACTATGAACTCGAACTATCTCTTCAAACCCTTAGGTAGATTAGGATTGAATAAAAGTAGCCAGATAAAGGGACGAGCTTTTTTTCATCCTACCATAAACTTAGGCTTGAAACCGAATGGTTGTGGAAAGGTTTTTTTTTACCTCGTTGTGTATTCTAGTGAAGTAGGTTAGGTTTTGAGTCGGAAACAACAATTGAAGAGTGAAGGGTAGTCAAATTGAGGTCAGAATTGAGCAGAAAGGTTGTGTAAGAAGTGCAGCAAAGGTAGATAAAAAATATGGGGAAAAGATACCCCCGGTATCTCGAGGGTAACCTCTGGGTTTCCGAGGCCTGATTTTTAGATTTCTGAACGTCACAGTGTAAAGCTGAATTTTTAGAGGCACGTGGAGGACACACGTTGCACCAAATACGATCAGTCAGCATAAACCGTCCCATTTTCCCCTCTTTTCAAATTTTTCATCCTTTCCCGCACTCAACCATAAATCCACCTCAATCTCATCAATCACCTCCTCAATTCCCTCACCCTAATAAATTCTCTACTCATTATCTCACTAAATCATCCACATTCACTCCATTCTTCCTATTTAAACCACCTCTTCCTCACCATTATCATTATTCTTATCATTTTCATCCCTTTCATTCACCAAAATTCTTCCATTTCTTCTTCCTTTCTAAAATCCGGCCACCATCACCACCATAACACCACCAAGCAGCCACCATAGCCAAACCAATTCCTATATTTTCCAAACCCTAAACACCATTTCCTACCCATGTTGCTGAGTTGTATTGCTGCTACGGTGTAGTGCTGAATTTTCTCTTCTTCCATCAACAGAGGCTCAGTCCAGAAAGAAATCCAGAAAAACACAGGCCGGTAAACCGAACCTTACCTCCGGTTTACCGAGGGTTCTTTTTTCAGAAACAGCTTATGTATCAGGTTCTATACTCATTCAGGATGGGTCCTAAGCATCAAAGGTCAGCCGTTCGTCCCGAGTTGATATCGGACAGTGTATGGAGATGCCAATCCCTTGATAGACGGGGTTGCACAATTCCATTCTCTAGCTATTTACGAGTTGTTCTGAGGACATTAGAATGCAAGACTAGTGGCTCGATAACAAAGGGTAGATTTGGACGATTGTAGTTCGATATTGCCGGGTGCTCTACAAGCACAAGATTTATTGGACATGGTTGAGGCACCGGAAAGATTCAACGCCACGGTGGTAAGAGAATTTTATGCATATGTTTCGCATAACCCCGGAGCCACATTTGCTATAGTTCGCGGTGTGAAGGTTGATTTTTCGATTGAGCAGATCAACGCTCATTTTAGGGTTAGACATCCACCGGTGGGCCCGGATGAGTACACATCCTCGAGCAACATTGCCGATTTCGAGAGGATGGATATGGTTGCTGATTTCTTAGGGGTGCAATGGAAGCGCAATCCTGCAGGAGCCCCCACCATCTTCCTTGAGAATGACTTATCTTGGGACCGGAAGATGGTCAGTCGATTTGTCTGTGCTCACCTTCTTCCGACGAAGCACACGATTTCTGTCACCACTTCGAGGGCAGAGTTGCTGTTTTATTTAGAGACGGGTGCCCCCATCAATATCGGTCTGTTGATGCATAGCCGTATCCATGACCTTGCCACCACTTATGAGCGAGAGCTGCTACCTTACGGGCAGATGATTGATATGTTTGCTCTAGAGGCCGAGGTGAAGATGCTTGTGAGTGATGATTGGGAAGATCCAAAGCCCCAGCTCAGTTCACTGTCAGTTTTGAGAGTTCAGAGATGAGTTAGAGCTGAGAGAGAGCATACTCCGGTGCTTGGAGCACCGAGAACTCAGAGAGCCTTGCTTGAGGAGCACTCACGAGAGATTGCGAGTCTGCATCACAAGATGGATCGGATTATTGACTTTCTAGGAGTTCCGCCTGCTACCCCGCCACCTAGGACTGCCCCACATCGTAGAACATCAACTTCAGCCGCCGCCGCCTCCAGTTCTGCACCGCCTCCTGGTTTTGAGCAAAGAGACGACTGCAGGGTGATTCCGATGAGGACTAACTTTTAGTTCTTTTTATTGTTGTTTACCATTTTTCTTGTTTTTATTTTATTTTCCTTTCCTACTTAGTTGATGTAGCAGAATATAATTTATATAAGGATTTTGTCGGCTTAAACTGTTTTGGAGTTATTTATTTTCTCTTTTCCTGCCGCATTTTTGTTATACAGATTTTTTTGTCACCGCTATTCTTCTTGGTTTATCTTGAGTTACTTAGCACAGATTCTTCATGGACTACTTATATGAGCCCGATGTATTATACGATGATCCGATTCTTTTTTGGTTCCGCCCTTAACCGAAGCTAAGTTCCTTTTCGTTTTTCATTTCTCATCTTACACATTGGGGACAATGTTTCAATTAAGTGGGGGGGGGGGGGGGTAGAGGAACGTCACTTAGCTTTTTAGCATTATATTCTATGAATTGCGTGATTGTCTTGATTCTCTTTGATGCACAATTCACCACTTAGACTTTGATTCTTTTTGACGGAATTTCGAAAAATTAGAATATCTTCAATCTTTTCGAGTTAATTGACTTCACCTTTGTTTTGCTTTACACGAGTAAGAGAAAGTGTCCACTGTTGAAGTAGTGGCATATTAAGCGCATATTCTGTTATGAGCCACCATTTTAAGCATGTATAACTCACTTCCCTTAGTATGTAATCGATAGCATATTGCTTTGACTAGAGTTGACCATGGCTTTATCACGAATCATGTTTCACTTACGCATAGAAAGGCAAAGGAATTTCGGATTCGGTAGTTTATCATGAGTGGGGCCGTGAGGATAGTTAAATCAATGAGAGTTCACCCGCCAATAAAGAGAAGTGCATTGAAATATATTCATCTATATTCTCTTTGGCAATATCTTAGTCGATGGAGCGTAAGACGCACGACTTTTGCATAGACCGATAAACGTGAGCCTAAGATTAATATATGCTCGGTTATCGATCCACCTTGCCAGCTTAATTAATTAATAAATAACATGTTCAAGACTGGTTAGTTCGACTACAGGTTGACGAAATGTGAGATTGCCTGCATTTCTAAGCGGTTGTGAAAGTTATTGCACACACACATTGGCTCATGACATGAATAGTGTTTAATAAGTTACTGATGGATATGAGTGGCATGATCTTGATCTTGACTTTGTAGAGCATAGTTGTTTTTAATTAACTTGTATATTGAACATAGTGTTCTTTTCTTTTCGCCTTTTTGATCGGGACGATCAAAAGATAAGTGGGGGGTAGTTGATGACACTCTAAATGGCACCAATATTTATACCCATATGCACCCCAAATTCTGCTCAAGAGAGGATAGATAGGATCGTTATTTCTTAGAATATGTGTTAAATGCTATGTGAGTGTTTCCAGGATCGTAATTCTGCATCTGTGCTATTTTCCCCAAGGTTTTGGTACTTGTTTTTGTCTTGTTTTGCATGTTTTATAGGATGTACCGAATCTGGAGCATTGGAAAACGGATCTGGACCAAAAGGAATGCATTGGGCTGACTGATTGAAGTCCAAGAAGAAGCCTGTCGAAGAAAAAGAAGAATAGAAGGCCCGGTAAACCGAGGGTTAGGCCCGGTAAACCGGTGACTTATTCAACACGAAATTTATTATGCCGTATTGTCTAAATCGGTTAGGGTTTTAGAGAGTCTTAAGCCGGTCATTGTATCTATATAAGGCCGCATTAGCTGATTATATTATCATACAATAAGTCTTCATAGTTTTATTATCAATTCAATTACATTACAATTATTATTATGCAATAAAGTTTTCTTGAGCTTTGGAGAGTTGTTTTTGGTTTCCTCCATTCTTCCGCCATCTCTAGCTTGACTAGATCGAGCTAGATCTCCATTTTTGAAGGTATGAAGCTTTGAACGTTCCTTTATTGACTTCAATATGGTAGATCTATTCGTATTTATGTGTTTTACTTACTCTGCATGTTTAACAACCCTAAAATTTTCTTATTTTAATCATACTGAGCAATGTAGATCCAGAAATAGGAAAAGCCGCCCCCGTAAACCGGCGGTCTATACCGGTTTACCGTGGCATGTTTTAGAAAACCTAACTGGGATTCACTACAGCTACGTTGATCGACAGAAATAATTAAAACGAGTAATAGGTCTGGCCAATCTAGTATTCGTAATTCGTAAATTAACATGAAGGACCGCCAGTGAAGTGTTAATTAGGACATAGTCTTGATGGACCCTAGGAACGTGCTGGTCAGTGTTGACAGCTGTCTAGGCAGGTTAGCGGTATGAGGTAACTCTCAATATCGGCAATTCTAGTTCTTTATGTGTATGGGCTATTACGGACCAATTAAGGAGGGTAGCTTACGTATAGATTGTCTACTGCCAGTGTCGGAGTAGATAGGGTTAGGAATTGCACCCGTAGCTGATGATAATCATTAAAAGCTCACGATTAATATAAGAAAATTATGTAGGGAAGTAAACATAACGATTAACTAAACCAAGTTAGTAGATCGGAAAGGAGAGGGAGAGGTATACCATGTTTGTTTTATTTCACGTTATTGTTGGTCAATGACCGCCTATATGTTGCTTCTTAATTAGGTTAGAATCGTTTATATGTATAAGTTGCATTGTCTCCGTGGGATCGACCTTGACTCGCATTTACTATACTACGATGTACCTAGTATTCTTGCTAGTAATATCGACGTTAGTGACTTACATGCGATCACCTCTCAGTCTCGCCTTTCAAGCACTTTTGCATAAGTCACTAGATCTTCATTCTTCAAGATGAACATACCGGTAGCCCCTTCGGCGTGTGGTTATGTGTGGAATCATAGAATACTTTTGTGCTCCGAGCAAAGTGTTCTTCACCTCATCTCTATGTGGCGCCCGCTCACGTTCCGACGGTTGAATATCTCCTTGTGGTTCTCGACTACCTTTGAGATCTAAACTTACTTGTACTGTTTCTTTTGGAAGAAACACCTTCCTTAGAAGACAACATGTTTGGAGACAAACATTTTTGGGCCGTAGGCAAGTAAATGATATCTAGTGTACTTGATAAGATAAGCCACAGAGTTGCACATGTCATACTAAGCTCCAAGCCTTTCGTACATTGCATGGTTGCTAGAAGCACGGCAACCCTAAATCATTGGTTAAAATGGATTTGATGTTATGGTTTTCCATATGGAATTTATTCAACCTTTATTCTTTGGAACTCGGTTAAGTATGTGTATTGAAAAATGGTACTAACCCGAAACAAAGGGATATTTTGCATGGCTTACGCCACACCTTTATCGTATAAAGTGTTGCTTCCATTTTAGAAACACGATCTGATCGTGTATCCGAAAATGATATCCTTCAAGGGAGAATCTAATTCCATTTCAGACAGCTTCTAAAACACCCTTCACGTGTTAATTACTTCAATCCAATTAAACATTAATTCCTAAGTAGTCCATCAATCTCATATTTGTACTAGCTCGAACTTTTCAGGCTTTCCAAATTGTTGTACTACACTAAGAACATTCAACTATTTCTAAAAATGGTCATAGAGATTAATAACCAATTATTTGTTGCATTAATTGTCATAAGCCAACAAACATCGGTAAGTTTAGGCTTTAGATAAATTTTCTAGAATTTATAACCTTATCTTAAAAAGGGTATTTTAGTCATCTTTACATAAGATACGTATTACCCACATGATTCATAATCACATGGTTCAGACATCATCCGAATGACATTTGATCACACGTTTCTCTTCCACAAAGACCTCGTCTAGAACAACACAAATATCAAGGATAACAAACCATACAAATACTTGGTTGAGATGTTATCACCTATATCAACTATATAGTGACACCGATCTAGTATGTTAGATTTAGTGGCCGTTCAACTTTATCGGAATAACATTTATTCCTTAAGATTGAATATGTCTACTAAATCCTAACGGATAACTGAAACTCGTGTTCTTCATAAGAACCGGATTACAATAACATTTATTTATTTCCTTAATCAGTTTACTAGATTCAGAATACCGTAAAGGAAGTGTTGCAACGTTTGCTTCACCTTCCATATCTTAGTGTATTCCGTATTTAATCTTTCTAATTTAGTCATACTCGTAGGATATCATATATCTTAGAGTCGAATTGAGCTTAGATAGATTTACCTCTACTTACTTTCTTAGAATGGAGACTTTGATAGGTTCTCTATTAAAGCACATGCCCTAATTTCCTTTTAATCCTTTAGGCACTCGCTAATATTTCTTAGTGTAGTCTTCATAAGACTTAAGAAAAATCACAAGAGCTATGTCTTTAATTTTCTTTCATAAAGAAAATCCAATGTTTATTAGATAGTTTATTTAGCCCTTCTGAAACATATTCAAAACATGAATATTTAATTAACCTTCAAGCAATGATTAAAGAAATAAGTTGATACTTAAATCTTATAATTTTGAAAACAACCTTTCCAACATTTGACGTGTTCATTCTTATCCAATGTTTGATTTAACTGTCATCGTATGACATAATGATCATATTGGATCGTTTCCAATATATGATTAATTCGTTGAAACTTATTTGAAGTGATTTAATCATATCATGAGCTTCTGTTTTTAATATCTTGGAGCAATCCATCAAATATGTAGTCTCATTGTCTCTAACTACTATAGCGAGGTTGCTCGTGTCATTGCTTATTTTAAAAGGATTGAAATTACTTAACCATACTTGAGACCGTTTCTCAAAAGGTAACAATCATAATTTGGTTTTAACAATCGAAAATAAAACAAAGAAATAAAATTTTGCTAAAAACTACAACATAAAATAATGATAAAAAGAGTGTTGTTGTTTATACATGCAAAATCAAAAATGGTCTTTTGGTTTATGTTTTCGCTCCCACTAGCTCCCATTTGACTTTCAAGAATTTTCCAAAAATTCTTTAGTGGCTGAGATCCAATTTAGTTACCTCGATTCCCGGCGGTGGTCGATCAATCAAGATAGTCTCGAAAGGTAGGTAACTCTTTACCAATCATATCTCTATGTGATTCTCAGTGGTTGACTAGTCAACTCTTTGACAATTCACATCACTATGTGTTAGTCAACCCCTTGCCTCTAAAGTCAGACGGCCTTGACCGTGGCCAATCACCGAAAGACTTTAGTCAAGTCATAACCCAGTATTCACGAGATCTCATATGATCATTTCTCAATAATGACGATATACCTAATGTAGGTAAACTCTCGGTGGTGGTCAATCAGTTGGATCCGAACAAGGTCTCTTCACCGTCATTATAATATTGGGAGACAAAATTACGACTTGATTTTTGTTGTGGAAGTATTTTACAAATTAATTCACTTAATTAATTATAATTATGGTCTCATCAAGAGTATCTATCTTTATAGACATAAATCCTACATAGTCATCTAAATCGTGACTAGTCATGCATCTATCATATCATATAAAATAAATACAAGCACAAAATAAAGAAATGCATAAAGTAACCGGTATGATCATGGACTTTTCCTAAGTGCGGTTTCGAATAGAAACTGACGAAACCGCGGGTCACAATCTAAGGGTAGCTGCAACCGCCAATAGGATCTTTAATGCGTCATCTCCAATGTGATCTTTATTCATCTTTCTTTGGTCTCCATCTTCTGCTCCATTCTTTTACATAAAATCTATCTAATAAATTTATACACACGCCGCACACGGGGGGCAACTAACGAGAATGAGATAAATGCAGAAAATAAACTATGTCACGTTCTTCATAACGGCCTAGGACAATTTTGAAACCGACAGAAAATTTAAATCATTCACATCTATCCTATTGGTCGAGTCCATGATCAATCAGGGTCCATATAATCATATTATATCTACTACAATATCTAATCCATACAATAAAATCTTATGAAAAACATAAGTATTAAAATTACCAACTTGTGTCTTAATTAATCGATTAACGTTTAGTCAACTAAATAATTTTATCTAATCAATTAACTAATTAACATTTAATTAATTAAATGATTTTAATCGAAACAAAATTAACTATTAATTTTAAACGATTTAAATGTAAATTTTAATTAATTAGAACTGTTCAAAATAAATTAAAATAAAATTAAGTCTCTTTTGTTTCTTTCCTTTTGATTCGTAATCAAAAGGGATGTCTTTGGTTTTGAACCAAAAGACACCCACTTGGACCCTTTCCAAAATCAAATATTTTGAAAAGGGCCTAGGCTTATTCCAAACAACATTTGGAAAGGCATGGGTTAATCATAGGCCCAATTAAAAACCATAAACTAACTCTTCTGTACTATAGTGCAATGTGGCATCCCAATGGCCCATACTATTTGAACCATTTGTTAGGCATATGACATTAACTAAACTAAGAGATATCAATGAATCATAAAAATTCACAAAAACAACAAAACACAAAATTGACTTCCACCATGCATAACCGGCCGACGCCGGCAACCCCTAAGGGCACCGCCGCCGGCGGAGGTATTATGGCGGGGGGGTGCCGCTTCGGCCGATCCCTAAAACCGATCCTTACTTGTTTTTGTTATTCGTTTTGTGAATTTAAATCACGCATCTATTATAAATTAATTACTACGCAAATTAACATGCTTATTGTTTAAGCTCGAAGCTCGCTCTGCTACCACTGTTAGGAAATCTACGCGGGAACGCAGCGAAATTGAAAATTTATATCCTATTATCCCAAGATCGACTTCGTTTAAGCAACAACCATAAAATAAGTAGACGTAGAATATACCTTGGATGATCTAAAATAGATCGTCGCTTTATCTACGGTTGTAGTTTCTGCACAAAGCTGCCCAAGTGTTCAGCCTCTAACGTTGATCCACACGAACAGCCTGCCGGAATCCCATCATGGATTGCTACTAGAAAAACTTGGTTTCTAGACCGACCTTTTCACTATCTCAAAAGACTCTATAGGAAGCTCTCAATTTATTTTGTAAATTTGAACTTTTCTAATTGTGATTATACAAAAGTGCTAACCAACCACTTGCTTATATAGGGTATATGGAGCCACTAGTGTCTCCCATTCCCAAAGGGGAAAGCTTCTGAGTAGAGTAAAGAGAAAGAAAACTTTTTACTAGTAAAATAAGGAAAATAGATATTCTAGATTATCTCATTTAATTTAATATCTTATATTAAATAAATCCAATAAATTGTCAATATCTAATATTGACTATCTTTAACATATTAGAATAAATCAATTTGCTCATGTGTGCAAATCTATACACATTAATATCTAATAGTAATATATGATAATACTATTAATTAATTTGAAAAATCTATGTGTACTATATACACATCATATGCGCCCCAAATATCCAATAATCGGCTTCCGGAATATTCTTAATAAATTAATATATACTATGATTAATTAATTTATAAAATACATGGATATCATATATATACATATATATATTTCGACCCATACATAAAAATATGTATATTTAATTAATCAACATATATATAATTAATATCTTGTATTATATTTATTCATAATAAGTAAATACTACCAAATTAATTCATTAATATAACACTTTATAGTCAAGATAAACTTTCTTTATTTGGTTATCGCTATAACTGCATTTTAATCCGGCTAGATATTCTTATGTGTGTGACCCGATAGGCTTCCGAATATGTTGGTTGTAGGCACAAAGTGCAATTATGAAAATGCCCTTCATACCTAATGATCATGGATAGCGTCTAGCAACACGTCCACGACCCCCAATCATCGAAAGAGTCAAATGCAATGACTACTATCTTTCATGTGAAACGGTTACCGGGTAAATAGAATCCTATCGCTGTTACAATATCCATACAGTCGTACGTCGGGTGTCAAACATCAACGACCGTATCTTATAATCTGGATATCCTACTCTCTCAAAGTAACATATTACTTCCGCTTTGCAAAGCCTTTCGAGAATACGACATTCCTTATATGAAGGACCTTTTGGATATTTACTCCTAATATAGGATACGCAATTTCCAAATGAACAACATGAGTTCTACGCATGCTTCAGTATCACACACAATCACTACCGCATGATCGCCCAATGGGTAAGGGAAACATCAATAGTGTCAAAGTATGACAATCCACACCTTGATGCCACAAAGACTCCGGTCTCAGGATAATTACACAAACGCCACAAAGTGAGACACTTAATAAAGTAAGCGGGCCGGTCTAACGTACGCATTCTTTAATACACGTCCACGTATAGTCTAAGTTTCCCCACACTTTGATAAACAAGATCTATCACACCCTTCAATAAGATAGAAGACATCCAATAAGTGCTAGTCTAATCGTACCATCAATGTCCTGTTTGATAGTACGTACGACTAGAGACATTTAAGTATCAAACCCTTTAAAGTGAGTCGAGATCTCATCAACCATAATCACCATTATGATTTCTCTTCCACAGTTTGACACTAGGGACGTTATCATATTGATTTGAATGATATCATATTGATACGGATGATATCATAATTGGTCCGTTAAATGAACAAATATATAATAACAGAAAGCCATTTGATATATGTACAAACATAAAGAAATAGTAGAAATGATCCGACCCGGTCGGATCCGGTCCAAACTGATTGGGTTTAAGACACTATTTCAACAAAAAACAATGCAAATGGCAGAAATAAAAAACACAATGACAAATTATGTGTACTTTCAAACAGCAAGAAAAACACCAGAACCGACCACCACTGATCCCGAATCTCATGACTATTGATTGGAACTGCTCTTCCTCTAACAGTGCAGCTTAAGATCAGTCCAAGGTTGAGCTATCTCTCAAGACACTCAACCTACTGCCACACCCTCAGACTCTTTTACAAAGAACATAGAAAAACTGTTGAAAAGTCTGAAAATGTTGGATTTCTATCGTTAAACTGATGCAATACACGTTGGTATGTGTGTCTATTTATAGGAATTACTGGGTATGGAACCCTAAACCCCTAAGTGTGAAACCAATTTGAATTCTGAAAACCGAGGAACGTTGTGATATTTCCAATCAAGGCAATTTCTGTAGGTGTATCAACATGTAATTCATGTCTAGTTGCCGTCAGGCTTATAATTCCAGGAAATAAACATGTGATTTCACTATTTTTGGGAAGTTGCCTAAAATATAACTTGAGAAACCGGAATTTGTTAACACATAGTCACAATGGGGACAAGATTAAACCATTCATTCAACCAACCCAACGCCACAAGCAAGCAAACACATACACTGGTTGAATGAAGGATTGACCTGACTTAGACCGACGGTCAAACCATGATTTTGTCAATATCGGGACTGAACCACAGACTCATAGCATCACTGGGTATAAACCCTCTGCAAGGACTTGAAACAAAACATCATCGGCTTAGAAAACCCTAGGTTTGACCAGAACAACCGAAAAAGGATGGTTCAAGACAATTTACGTGAGCAAACCGGGTGGAGATTCACCCCAATTCACGGAAATAGATCACAAGAGAGATACCTACCAGTAATTTTAAATGGCTTCAATCTCCGATGAATCTGGACTGGATTCTACATAAAGGTCCTATCTTTGACATTCCAATGGTCAGACTTCACGTTTTCAACGGGTTTCATGAGCAAACGATCTGCAAATCAAAGCACAAAAGGAAGGTCAAGGTAGTCATCAGGTTCACATCAGAATATCACGACGATATATATAAATATATCACCTTTTAACACTGATTCTCTATGGAGCTTTCACAGTTCACGTCTGTGTTGCTCTTCGAATCAAAGTACTGAGAATCGGAGCAGTAAATGCTCGGTTATTCTGCCTTCCATCATAGGGTTGTAGAGGGAAGGATTCAATCACATGAAAGACATGATAGAATTGGAAATGGATGGTTGAGAGGTTAATAAAGGAGAACGGTTGTAGATTTTCAGGGATTCGAAGAGGGGTGCCATGAATACGGGGAAGGATAAGAGAGGATTTTGTGAGGAGTAGCCGTTTTAGGGTTGCCGAAAGACGGAAAATGATTTAGGGTGAGGATTTCCGGGTTTTGAGTTTATAAGGTGGGGGTTGTTCGGGTTTGGGCAAACTTGCCGGGTAAAGGCTTGGTAGTAGGTAGGTAGGGTCGCAAATAAGGGCTTGGATGTAATAAAGCCTCGCCAAATATTTTATATAATGGATTCAAATTGAAGTTAATTAAATAAAGAATTAAAAGAAATACAAAATTAATAAAATTAATTTTATAAAATGCTTTAATTATGAAATAATTAAAATAAATAATCCAATTTCAATTCCTGCAAAAATCAAGGGTGACATAGGATGTAAGCTTTGATATGCTTCATGGCCTCTTAGTGCAGTGGCAAAATAGACATATAATGACAAACTCATAAATGGGAATAACGTTTCCATTAACTGATAACGAAAGGAGATACATCGTTTATATAGTACAAGATAAAGGGCAAATATGTAAGTACATAAATATAATAAAAGTATTTATTCTAACACGCTCCCTCAAGCTGGACGTAGGTAACGTAGTCCAAGCTTGGAGATAAAAGACTCAAACGGTATCCGTGGTAAAGGCTTCGTCAGAGGATCAGCCAGCTGATCATCTGCACATACTCTGGCAACACGAACAATACCACGCTCAACATAATCCCTGATAAAGTGATAATCAATGGCAACGTGCTTCATCCGTGAGTGAAACACCGGAGCAAAGACTCAACCTCATGGCCCCCATTATCACAAAAGATAGTAGGGATAACCCGGACAAGACATCCAAGATCACCAAGCAAATATGTAAGCCAAGCAATTTCAGCTGCCGTCTCCGCAACTGCACGATACTTAGCTTCTGTGGAAGAACGAGCAACTGAATCCTGTTTCTTGGAGCTCCAGGATATGAGATTGCGACCAAGAAAAACCAAGTAAGCGAGAGTGCGGAATAACCCGTATCCTTGTTACCACCCCAACAAGATCGGAAAAGCATGCAACTCCAAGGGAGTGCCGTAAAAGAACCGTAAACCCCGTGTAACGGTATCCGTGGTAAAGGCTTCGTCGAGAGGATCGGCCACCGATCATCCGCACATACTACGGCAACACGAACAATACCACGCTCAACATAATCCCCGATGAAGTGATAATCAATGGCAACGTGCTTCATCGGTGAGTGAAACACCGGAGCAAAGACACTCAACCTCATGGCCCCCGCATTATCACAAAAGATAGTAGGGATAACTGGACAAGACATCCAAGATCACCAAGCAAATATGTAAGCCAAGCAATTTCAAATTTCGCCGTCTCCGCAACTGCACGATACTTAGCTTCTGTGGAAGAACGAGCAACTGAATCCTGTTTCTTGGAGCTCCAGGATATGAGATTGCGACCAAGAAAAACCAAGTAAGCAGTAGTGCAGTAATAACCCGTATCCTTGTTACCACCCCGGTCAGCATCAGAAAAAGCATGCAACTCCAAGGGAGTGCCAGAAAAGAACTGTAAACCCTGTGTAACGGTATCCGTGGTAAAGGCTTCGTCAGAGGATCAGCCAGCTGATCATCTGCACATACTCTGGCAACACGAACAATACCACGCTCAACATAATCCCTGATGAAGTGATAATCAATGGCAACGTGCTTCATCCGTGAGTGAAACACCGGAGCAAAGACTCAACCTCATGGCCCCCAGATTATCACAAAAGATAGTAGGGATAACCTGGACAACACATCCAAGATCACCAAGCAAATATGTAAGCCAAGCAATTTCAGCTGCCGTCTCCGCAACTGCACGATACTTAGCTTCTGTGGAAGAACGAGCAACTGAATCCTGTTTCTTGGAGCTCCAGGATATGAGATTGCGACCAAGAAAAACCAAGTAAGCAGTAGTGCAGTAATAACCCGTATCCTTGTTACCACCCCGGTCCAAAGATCGAAAAAGCATGCAACTCCAAGGGAGTGCCGTAAAAGAACCGTAAACCCCGTGTAACGGTATCCGTGGTAAAGGCTTCGTCGAGAGGATCGCCACCGATCATCCGCACATACTCGGCAACACGAACAATACCACGCTCAACATAATCCCCGATGAAGTGATAATCAATGGCAACGTGCTTCATCCGTGAGTGAAACACCGGAGCAAAGACTCAACCTCATGGCCCCCGCATTATCACAAAAGATAGTAGGGATAACCCGGACAAGACATCCAAGATCACCAAGCAAATATTTAAGCCAAGCAATTTCAAATTGCCGTCTCCGCAATCGCACGATACTTAGCTTCGTGGAAGAACGAGCAACCGAATCCCGTTTCTTGGAGCTCCAGGATATGAGATTGCGACCAAGAAAAACCAAGTAAGCAAGAGTGCGCAAGAATAACCCGTATCCTTGTTACCACCCCGGTCGGCATCGGAAAAGCATGCAACTCCAAGGGAGTGCCGTAAAAGAACTCGTAAACCCCGTGTAACGGTATCCGTGGTAAAGGCTTCGTCGAGGATCAGCCACCGATCATCCGCACATACTCGGCAACACGAACAATACCACGCTCAACATAATCCCCGATGAAGTGATAATCAATGGCAACGTGCTTCATCCGTGAGTGAAACACCGGAGCAAAGACTCAACCTCATGGCCCCCGCATTATCACAAAAGATAGTAGGGATAACCCGGACAAGACATCCAAGATCACCAAGCAAATATGTAAGCCAAGCAATTTCGAAACTGCCGTCTCCGCAATCGCACGATACTTAGCTTCGTGGAAGAACGAGCAATCGAATCCGTTTCTTGGAGCTCCGGATATGAGATTGCGACCAAGAAAAACCAAGTAAGCAGAGAGTGCAAGAATAACCCGTATCCTTGTTACCACCCCAGTCAGCATCAGAAAAAGCATGCAACTCCAAGGGAGTGCCAGAAAAGAACTGTAAACCCTGTGTAACGGTATCCGTGGTAAAGGCTTCGTCAGAGGATCAGCCAGCTGATCATCTGCACATACTCTGGCAACACGAACAATACCACGCTCAACATAATCCCTGATGAAGTGATAATCAATGGCAACGTGCTTCATCCGTGAGTGAAACACCGGAGCAGCACTCAACCTCATGGCCCCCAGATTATCACAAAAGATAGTAGGGATAACCTGGACAACACATCCAAGATCACCAACCAAATATGTAAGCCAAGCAATTTCAGCTGCCGTCTCCGCAACTGCACGATACTTAGCTTCTGTGGAAGAACGAGCAACTGAATCCTGTTTCTTGGAGCTCCAGGATATGAGATTGCGACCAAGAAAAACCAAGTAAGCAGTAGTGCAGTAATAACCCGTATCCTTGTTACCACCCCAGTCAGCATCACAAAAAGCATGCAACTCCAAGGGAGTGCCAGAAAAGAACTGTAAACCCTGTGTAACGGTATCCGTGGTAAAGGCTTCGTCAGAGGATCAGCCAGCTGATCATCTGCACATACTCTGGCAACACGAACAATACCACGCTCAACATAATCCCTGATGAAGTGATAATCAATGGCAACGTGCTTCATCCGTGAGTGAAACACCGGAGCAGCACTCAACCTCATGGCCCCCAGATTATCACAAAAGATAGTAGGGATAACCTGGACAGCACATCCAAGATCACCAAGCAAATATTTAAGCCAAGCAATTTCAGCTGCCGTCTCCACAACTGCACGATACTTAGCTTCTGTGGAAGAACGAGCAACTGAATCCTGTTTCTTGGAGCTCCAGGATATGAGATTGCGACCAAGAAAAACCAAGTAAGCGAGTGCGGAATAACCCGTATCCTTGTTACCACCCCGCCGGCATCGAAAAAGCATGCAACTCCAAGGGAGTGCCGAAAAGAACCGTAAACCCCGTGTAACGGTATCCGTGGTAAAGGCTTCGTCGGAGGATCGGCCACCGTGATCATCCGCACATACTCGGCAACACGAACAATACCACGCTCAACATAATCCCCGATGAAGTGATAATCAATGGCAACGTGCTTCATCCGTGAGTGAAACACCGGAGCAAAGACTCAACCTCATGGCCCCCGCATTATCACAAAAGATAGTAGGGATAACCTCCGGACAAGACATCCAAGATCACCAAGCAAATATGTAAGCCAAGCAATTTCAGTACCGCCGTCTCCGCAACCGCACGATACTTAGCTTCGTGGAAGAACGAGCAAGCGAATCTCGTTTCTTGGAGCTCCGGGATATGAGATTGCGACCAAGAAAAACCAAGTAAGCGAGAGTGCAAGAATAACCCGTATCCTTGTTACCACCCCGCCGCATCGAAAAAGCATGCAACTCCAAGGGAGTGCCAGAAAAGAACTGTAAACCCTGTGTAACTGTGCCAGATAAATAACTAGCTGGGATTGTACTACAGAGAGATTGACTTCTTAAGGTGAGATGCAAAGAGGTCTAATAATTAATATACCTCATATTAATTTCACAGGTGTTAAATTAATCTAAAATGACGACGACGAGTGAGAAACCGCAATCAAAGAAAACAAAATTTATTGATACATGGTTTTCAAAGGCTAATGTTGAAAGTTCAAGTTCAAATGTTGTTTCTGAACCTTCGGTATCTTCTCTTCCGGCTGTTAATGTCCAATCAGTGCCATTGGTGCCTTCATTAAACCGACCAGATTATCTCAATGCTTTTGAAAGGGATCCCGGAAAGAGATGTGCTATATGGAAATATCCGGTGAATGAACAAGACCATGTTAGAAGAACCTATGTTTCTCTTGGTCCATGTCAACCTAAGATATCATATCCTTTGAGCCAACATGGTGATCAACAACGTAGATTTAAGGCTTCTTGGTTCAAAGATTATCCATGGCTTGAGTATTCAGTTGATCTTGATAGTGCATATTGCTTCCCTTGTTTCTTATTTGATACGCAAGATTCTCCTCATACACTGTTCTCTAGAGTTGGGTTTAAAAGTTGGAAGAGAGTTAGTTGTCTTCGTGATAATGCATTTGTAAGACATGTTGGATGCATCCAGTCCCCCCATAATGACGCAATGCAAAAGTGGGATAGTTTGATGAACCCAACCAAACAAATTGAAACAATTTTTCTTTCAAAATCAACTAAAGATGTGGAAGGCAACCGGTTGAGACTTAAAGCTACAATTGAAAGTGTTAGATTACTAGCTAATCAAGGAGCGCCTTTCAGAGGCCATGATGAATCTGAAGATTCATTGAATGCAGGTTACTTCAGAGAAGTTATAAATTCTTTTGCAAGAATGAGTGAAGAAGTTGATAGAGTTGTGAAGGATGCTCCCGGAAATGCTAAGTATATCACCCAAAATCCAAAAGGAAATTCTAAGTATTCTTGCTAACAAAGTAAGGAACAAGATACGTGAAGAAGTTGGGGATTCTAAGTATTGTATTCTTGTTGATGAAGCGGTTGACATATCTAGTAAGGAACAAATGGCCATTATTTTAAGATTTGTCGATGGTCAAGGTTTTCTCCGAGAAAGATTTTTTAAGATTGTGAGTGTTCCTAACACTAGCTCACAAACTCTTAAAAATGAGATATCTAAAGTGCTTACTATGTATGATCTTCAAGTGATGAATATGCGTGGTCAAGGATATGATGGTGCTAGCAATATGAGTGGTATTTATAATGGGTTGCAAGCATTATTTCTCGAAGAATGTCCTTATGCATATTATGTGCATTGTTTTGCTCATCGTTTACGCTTGACATTGAATGCTACAAACTAAAGGGGTACATGACATTTGGCAATTTTTTTCAACCTTGAATCTAATTGTGAACTTTGTTGATTCTTCTGCAAAACGTCATTCTGCATTAAAAGAGTTGTGAAAGGAGGAAATTGCTAATTTGGTAGCTTGTGCCAATCTTCAATCAGGTTCTGGTGCTAATCAAGTGTGTACTTTGCAACGACCATGTGCTACTAGATGGAGCTCACATTATCGTTCTATCAATAGTTTAATTGAGTTGTTTAGTTCAACCAATAAAACTCTTTGTGATATGATTGTGCAAGCTTCCTCAGAATTGCAAGGAGAAGCTAAAGGAGTTATTAAAGCATTGAGATCGTTTGATTTTGTGTTTTGTTTGCTTTTAATGCACAAAGTGATGAAGATTACTGAAGTCCTTTGTCAGGTATTACAGAAAAAGTCTATTGACTTTGTACATGCTATGCAGTTTGTTGGAAATACAAAAACACTTCTTCAAGAGTTTAGAACAAATGGCTGGCCTAAGTTGTTGAGTCATGTAGAATCGTTTTGCATACAACATGACATTGACATGCCGGATATGGGTGCTCGTTATAAGGATGGTACAGGTCGTCGATGTCAACAAAAGGATATCATTACGGTTGAGCATCATTACCGTTTTGATATATTCTATGCTCTTGTTGATCTTCAGTTGAGTGAATTGGGTAGAAGATTCTCAGACCAGACATCAGAACTACTTATACTTAGCTCAACTCTGGATCCTCGTGATAACTTTCAAAATTTTACTTGTGACGATGTTTGCAGTCTTGCAAAAAAGTTTTATCCAGAAGATTTTATTGGTGTTGATATGTGTGCTCTTGAAGTAGAGTGTCCGTTTTATGAGATTAACATTCGCAATGATCCAAAATTCAATAATTTGGAATCCATATCAGACTTATGCCGTGTATTAACTCAAACAAGGAAGTCAATAACCTTGTTTCCGATGATTTATAGATTGATTTGTCTTGTTATGACTCTTCCTGTTTCTACCGCGACTACTGAAAGAGCATTTTCAGCCATGAACATTATCAAGAATAAACTTAGAAACAAAATGGAGGATGAGTTTCTTGGTGATTGTATGGTACTTCATATTGAGAAAGAATATGCAGAGTCTATTGATAATGATCAAGTGATCAAAGACTTTGAATCTCTTGGAAATCGTAGGGTTAAATTTAGTTAGTTTTGTGAGCAAGACTTGTTGCACGCTCGTGACTTTTATGTACTTATCTTTTGATGAATGAAATTATTTTGCATCGGTAATTTTTTTTTTTTTTGAGGGGCTAGTAATTTTTTTTTGCATCGGTAATTTTTTTTGAGGTGATATAATTATTCATTTGAAAAGTGAAACCAAGACCACCCCATAATAATTTCCTGGTTCCGCCACTGGTGTTAGCGGGTCGTCCTAAGGGAATCGAACGTTTATCGGATTAGAGTACAGTTATTATATCGATTATGTCACAAATTACTACCTAAAACTAAGGTTTATGCTACTTGTAACCTAAAAACAATGAAAAGTGACTAAAATAACAGGAAATAGAAGAATTCGATGTTGGACGGCCGTTCACTTAAGGTGGACGGGCGTCCGATTACGATCTAAAAACAGAAATATGCAGAAAAAAACAGCAGGTAACAACTAGGGTTTTTAAAATAACTAAACTTAGCAACAAAAGTTGATACGAACGAATTTGGTTTATCAAATAATTAAAAGAACGGCAAGGCAACGAGAATCCACCAATCAACCAACCAACCCCAACTAGATTGTGAGCTAAAAATACGGTTTTTAGTAATGATCAAATCATGATTTCGATTAAATCTCTTTAATCAATTTCTAGGGTTTCATTTTCTCTCTCAAGCAAAACTAAACTAGCATGCATAACACGATCATGAGATTGTCTCCAATACTCTACTCAATTAATCATAAACAATCTCTTGAATTACAATTAATTGCATCAATTGAAAAGATCAAAGCTTGAATCAATACTCTCATATAAATTCAATCAAAAAGATAGTTCCATCGATCTCTCGATTCAATAAAACATAAACAATTAATCACAACATTCAATTGATAAAAAACAGTAAATTTAACTCACTAAAAATATAGCTTAAAATCCTCTAGTTGGTGTAGTTGTTGATTGGTTTCCTCCATTGTCCCACCGCGATATGCTTTGCCAACAATCATGTTGGTGATTATGATTGTTGGGAGGGAAGATCTCATCTCCTTGTTTGCTCTTTTGGATATGCGGCTGCTGTGTGTTTTTTTTGGTGTGTAAAAGTCTGATTTTAGGGTTTAGAATGTGCTGCTATTTATATATTTTTAAGGTGGCTAGGGTTAGGTCGGCTATTGGACGCCCGTCCAGCAAGGTAGACGCCCGTCCAGTCTTCACAAAATTCATCGAGTCGGGCCGAGTATTTTTGGACGTCCGTCCTATGCAAAAATCGACGCTCGTCTGCCGAAATTTTCACAACTCTGAATCAAATATCTCCTCCTGGACGCCAGTCCGGAATAGTGGACGCTCGTCCACCTGAGACCTTTCTTCTTTGAATCGAATAAGCCTTCTGGACGCCCGTCTGGTGCTTTAAACGCCCGTCCACTGGACGTATGCAATGGATGCCGGTTCAGCCATGTAAACCTTCATGCCAATCTCAAACTTGCATCTTTCTCTTTCCTTTAATCTTCAATCAAACACCGTTCTAGCTCCTTTCACAACATGCAAGCATACCTACAAGGCGATAGAAACGAGCAAAGTGTAAAATCGTACATAAATAAATAAAAACCACATAAATAGCTCGATTTTCACACTTTAATAAATTCTAAACCCATTCTTCCAATTTATCCTTTTAGCAAGTGATTTTCTATAAAAAAAAACACTAAAACACGGAAGATATTGTTACGGAATAACTCGATATAAACCACAAAATTAGTCGTAAACAAGCGCCCGAAAGACAATTTATGTAATTGTTTTTATAATTAATAAATGACAAATTTATTCTCATCTTATTATTTGCTTTGTGCTTATAAGAAATACACTACTGAAAACCCCAAGTCGTATCATATGTAAAAATATAACTTAGTGTGTGTCACACATGAGGATTAAGTTTATGGTGATACATTTGATATATTAGTCTGTGGTGAAGTTAATCAAAGTATGGGGTCTATTGATTAAACCACCATTAATGCGCCCAGAACACTTTATGGTGTGACCGTCTTATCAGAACCGTCGACATTGGTTGTCTAAGTGGGGCATTTATATATGATGTAGTCATATAGGACTGGACCGATTTAATCTGAGTTTCTCATATAATTCCGTGATAGAGAAATCTTATTAAATCACAAGATGATCATATATGGATTGACCTTAATCCTGAAGTGATTATAGACTCCTACTGGTTTCAAGATAGGGTTTGATGTGTTCGTTAAGGATCGCTAAGAGGCGCGGTCCGAATCACTTTCACGTTGGCACTATTCTGGAATGAGTGAGAAGTGTGTGTCTCACATATATGGAATCCATTCCTTCCTGCAGGAAGTAGAAAGACAATCCCCTTATTTGTTGATCCTAGAAACTGATCGATCCGCGGAGTTCGTATTGGTTATGAATTAATTGATCACTAGTGGGTTAATGGTAAATAAGGATAAGATGTATTGAAGAAGGTTTACGGAAATAATCCTACTTCATTACGGATAGTCTGTGGAGGGTTAGTTTATATGTAATGATTATATCAATGGACACTTATCGACTCGACTCGACGTTTTGAGAATAAGTTATATCTAGGATCGATAGAGTTCAGTTTCGGATTTATGGTGGCGTAATTCCGGAATTAATGAGTTGATTAGAAATATTCTGTTCGATGAATCTTTCCATTTTCTTGATGATGCTAACTTGAAATGATCTTCATTTTCTCTGTATTAGAGTTCAAATTATTCAATATCGATCTTCATCTATTCTCTTCTGTCTTTGACTCCAAGTCTCTAATTCATTCTTCTGAGTTTCTTGTGTTCACTCATCTTTTGAGAATAGATCTTGTTTGATAGGAAAGTTATCAAAGATTCTTCATAAGTCTAGTGTCTGTATTTGGTTTTCAGACGATTGTAGTCTTTTTGAAATTACATCCAGAGATCTTTTGTAAGAGCCACCCTCTTTTCTCCTAGTTCTCTGTACTTCAAAATAAGTTCTTCATTACTAATTTTAATAGGATCTCTGATTTCCAAAACTGATTTTTCTTTATCATCCTTCAGTTATGCTTTTATCATCATTGAGCTTTGCTATATGAGCTTTAAGTTTCAAATTTTCTTCTTCTACTTCCCCTTTTTTTGGCATCATGCAGCTGAACGATGAGGTCATGAGTCAGTTTGTGGTCTTCTGCAATGCCTTTTTGTGAGGTGTAGAGTTCTGATAACTGTGTTTCCAGACAATAAATTCTTTGATTGAGATACCATTATGCTTGAGAATAAATCTCACGGTCTTCAAATGTTGTTGTCTCTAATTTTCTTCATTTGAAGAATTTCTGAAGGTGAGTTTGATGTAACTTGTTTGATTGTATCTAACTTTGAACTCACAGTTACATCAGTCTTCTTCCTGTAGTCTAAGTATCTTGAAATACTTGACAAGAGATTGTTGTAGTCTTCTTTCTGAGTGAGTTGACCATGTAAAGCTTTTAGTAATTTACTCAACTCATCAGCTGTCAGGAACTCATTTGGTTCAGTTTCTTGATTGAGTTCTGTTTGAGTCTGAGGGACCATAATCCTCAGTTCTTGTCCACTGTCTTCAGTTTGCTATTCATTGTCTGTTTTCTGTGACCCAACTGGCAATTCTAATTTTTTTGGTTTACAGCTTTGTTTTCAGTTTGCAAAACTGAATCTTGCTTTGTCAATTTCTTTGAATCATCATCCGTATCTTCATCATCATCCTTCCTTGGTTTCTCTTTGGGTTCTGATGAATCCACCGTCTTTTTCTTCCTTTGTTGGGCTTTTTCTTTAAGTAGCTTGTAGCATTTTGATAGAAATTCTTCTAAGGGAAATAATGCGTAAAAATCTTCTATTTCAAGGTTGTTCAGAAACCATTCTTCTTCAGATCATAATGCTTCTTTGAATAATTCCGGAGTGTCCACAATTTTCAGCTTCATTTTCATGAGGTTGATTGTCCGGTCTGGTGTAACAGAGCTGTCTTCTTGCTGTTTTTGCTGAGTTTCTTCTGTGATATCCATAGCAGAAACTTGTTTCTCTAATATATTCGTCTTTTTGTGTAAATCACCTTCAGCTATCTGATCATCTCCAGATGTCAATTTTAGTTCTTTCCCCCCTCAGTTGTAGCCATATTGTTTGTTTCAGTTCCCTTAATTGAGATCTTAGGTAACAAAGTTCTTTCTACTGCACTTTTGCCTTCTGAGTCAGCTTTACGTTTGACTTCTTTCTTTTCAGTTATTTGCTAAGAGACAATTTTCTTTCCTTCTACCTTTGAAGGTTCTTTTTTTGAACGTACAACTGCTGCAGTTGAGTCAGTTTTTTTGATGCAGCAGCTTGTTCAGCTTCTTTTCCACATTTAAGTGTCTCCAAGTAATGTTGTATTACTAAACTAACTGATTTCTTCATATGAAGTCTGCCAATCATCTTTCTCCCTTCATCTTTGGCTGTGCTGATCCGTTCGATCTCTTATATATATTATTTTCTGATCTGAGTGAAGACATATCCCGCCAAATTAAAGTCTAACTGATCCCAGATGATATTCATCAATTTGATCTTATAAGTAGATAGACAATCTAGCCTATAAAACTTTCCAATGATGGTTTTTCTTATCCATATACTAAGTAGGGCGAATTCCGGCATGAGACTCTCCCTTGTTGAATAAACATCTGCTAGTTTCTCAGTTTCTGAAATTTGACAAAGAAAGGCTTCACACTTGAATGGTAAGCTGATTAGGTTGATTGATTTCTCAATTGGTTTCTTGAAATCAGACAACTGTCTTAGGATCTTTGTGCTGATACAGATCCTTTCTCCGTGAACGGTTGTTGTAAGAGAATGCTTCACAATCTTCATATTCTCCCAAAATTAAATAATTGATTCATCCAAATCATTTTTCAATCTGATGTTCAACAAATTTTCCCGGCCTTGTATTTTTCGGATATTTTCACATAAAAGGCTAGCTAAATGAGTTTCATCACACTCTTTTTCAAATTGTTCCAAGGAAAAGGTTTATCCTTTATCTATCAATCTTGCTTCTTGTGGAGAAATTTGTTTAGAGGCCATTTTCCTTTTTCTTTGATGAGGAACATTTCCGAGAGAATGAAATGATATCCGGTTGTAGAATGATCCCACGTTATTTATAAGATTGTGTAGTACCGTTTGAACATCAACTAGGTATTTGTGAAACTGATCCATGTACTATTTGGCGTTATCCGGGTACCCATGCAAAAAATTATGACAATTACGGTGGTAATTTAATGTGATGTAACTCCTGTCGTCCACCTCTATTTTACCTTTTTGACTAGCTTTGACTCTTCAATAATATAGAAACTTATTCTTAGTCTTGATAGTCAGCTCTTTGTCTTGAAGGAATATTAGTTTTTTGAAAAATTCAATCCAAGGTCAGTTTGAGATCGTTGATGTCAATGACTGATCTGTCAATTGAGCTCACCCAACATGACAAAGACCAATCCCCTTGACGGATGTCAGTTTTGTAACTGACTTAACTGGATTTTAAGATTCTTAATTCAGTTCTTAGTTTGGCAAATCTTTCTTTATCCAATGGTTTTGTAAAAATATCAACCACTTCAGTTGGTATATAGAGAACTGTGACATCCTTCTTCTCTACATGATCTCTTATGAAGTGATGTCTTACATCAATGCGTTTCATCCTTGAGTGCCAAACTGGGTTATCTATTATTGCAATTGCACTTGTATTATCACATATGATAAGTATTAAACCTTCTTCAATTCCATAGTCTCTGAGTTGTTGTCGAATCCACAAAACTTGAGGACAACAGCTTCCATCTGCTATGTATTTAGCTTTAGCTGTAGAGGTTGAAATCGAGTTTTGCTTTTTGCTAAACCATGACAGAAGTCTATTTCCAAGTAACTGACATGTGCCTAATGTGCTTTTTCTGTCTATTTTGCATCCAGCATAATCCGAGTCTGAGTAAGATCTTAGCTTGAATTCTCTATCTCTTGAATATGATATTCCTACTCCTTGTGTATTTTTGACAACTGTCATGTGACTTTCCTTTGGTTTAGTCTGAAATCTTGCACAAACTCCTCTTGCAAATGATATGTCTGGTCTACTTGCTGTTAGGTATTGTAGACTTCCAATCATTCTTCTCTAAAGTGTTTGATCCATATCTTTTACATCTTTGTCTTCATCCAGTCTAACATTTGTCCCAATTGGTGTGGCTATCCCTACACTATTCTCCATTCCAAACTTCTTGATCAGTTCACTTGTGTATTTTGTTTGATGAATGAAAACTCCATTGTCCATTTGCTTGACATGTAATCCTAGGAAATAATTTAATTCACCCATCATACTCATATGAAATTTACTTTTCATAAGGCTTGCAAATTTCTCACAAAATTGATGATTTTCTGATCCAAAAATGATGTCATCCACATAGATTTGAACTAAGAGAGTGCTTTCACCAATCTTCATTCTGAACAAATTTTTGGCAATGGTTCCTTTGATAAATCCATTGTCCACTAGGAACTGTGATAAGGTTTCATACCAGGCTCTAGGTGCCTATTTGAGTCCATAAAGTGCTTTCCTTAATCTGAAGACTTTATCTTTTCGGTCCTTGATTTCAAATCCAAGAGGTTGCTGTACATAAACTTCCTCTTCAAGTACTCAATTTAAGACTGCACTTTTAACATCCATCTGTTATACTTTGAACTTCTTGTGAGCTGCAAAGGCAATCTGATTGCCTCTAATCTTGGAACTGGTGCATAATTTTCATAAAAATCTATTCCTTCAGCTTGAGAATATCTTTTGGCTACCAATTTTGCCTTATTTCTAACAATGTTTCCATCTTCATCAAACTTGTTTCTAAAGACCCATTTGGTTCCAAACACATTTGCATGATATGGTCTATCCAACAACTCCCATACTTGATTACTTTTAAAATCATTATGTTCTTCATGCATGGCTAGTATCCAATCTGGATCTTTCAAAGTTTCTTCTACCTCTTTTGGTTCAGTTTGAGATAGAAAACATGCTATCATTTCAGCTAACTGAATTCTTGTGCGAACTCCTTGTTGAAAATCACCAATGACTTGTTCTTCAGGATGATTGTTAAGGGTGATTTTGTAGTGTTTTATAAGGATATATTTTATATCAATATTCCCCATATATGGATGTTTTTCGTAGAATTCGAGCTTATAATCGATTAATTGAGTAAATAGTGTTTTTAATAGGTTAATTGCAAAATGTAACGATTTATGTGCTTAAATTGTGATTTTATGTTATTTTGGGATTGTGTTACGCTTTGGTATATTTTCCTATGTTATAGATACATATTTTGGCATGCAAGAGGATTAAATGATGAGGTTTTGCATGGAAGAGAAGTGAAATGGAAGGAAGATGGAGATAAAGCTTGGAATGAAGCTTTCAAGCAGCCGAACTTCCGATGCAGTTCTTGATATGATATGCACTGATTTGACTCTCGACCTCAAGAGAATATTTTTAGGGCTTGAAGAGAGGATTCTACAGGATTTTGAATCACTCCATTCCGACTTACGAGGCCCGAGATATGAGCGTTACAAGTTTGGATGCTGTTGCTGAAACTACTGGAAAATCCCGAAAACGACTCGTAATACGACGGTCTAGTCAAAAAGGCGTTTTCTGAAGAAGAGTCCTTAATGAAAGTTGTAGAGTTTTCCGAGAGCTTAATTATGACATTCGGATCATAATTTTTAGAGGTCTACAACTCAAGATATGAATTTTAGAAGTTTTATTCCAATAAATTCCAACACAGCCGACTTAACCCAGCCGACCTAAACCTCTATATAAACAGCCGCATGATCAACCCTAATTTGACAAAATTCATTCAGCCACATTATTCACAGCAGCAGCGGCAACTTGGCTTTTCAAGGCCGGTCACCCGAGCCTTGTGCTCGGGTGATCCGGGTTAGATTAGGATGTCGTTTTTCTTCCGTTTTCGATTCATGGATTCAATCATGTACCAAACTACGTGAGTTTATTTATTTAATTTATTCAGTCCTTATTCGTTTTTTATGATCTTTAATTGATTTTGTATCTTTCTTTGATTTTGATGCTATGATGTGAATTAGATCGAGAGATCAGTTTGCTATTGATACGTTTACAACATACGGAAGTTGCGTAGACTAGATCACCATAGAAAGATAGGATCTTTAATCATTAATTATGTGAAAAATTAATTGGTTAATTATCTAGGTTGTTAGATTCTAAAATACGAGAGTTAACCTGAATCTACACCGAGTTTTGTTTGGTAAATCGATCTCAACATTCGGAAGATGAGAGATTGATAAATTGGATTCACTAAGGAATTAGGAATCCATAGCTTGAGATTAAATTCACTAAGGAATTAGGGATTTGTATCTCGTGTAAAGGTGAAACCACAATTTGAATTAAAATCATGAGATGAACTAGGATTGAAATCACTTGGTTTGTGCACTGTTTGATCCCATGTATCCTTAGTTTAGGTTTTTATTACTTGTTCTAGCTTAGATTTATTTTAGTTGTTCTTTGAGTTGTTATGTTTAATCTTTCGTTTATTTGTTTTCTTGAGTAACAATTGAGAGGATTAATAAAACTAGATTCAACATCCCAATTCCCTGTGGATCGACCCCTTACTTATCTCGCTTTACTAGCAACTACCCGGTATTCGGCCGGTTAGGAGGTAGTTTTGCATGGTAGTATAGGTTTTATAAATTTTCTTTTGTTTTAATGATGCAAAATCTCCCCAACAATGGTCTCTCATCCATTAAAGTATTGGAGGTTGCATTACTGGAGCGTGGTTTCCTTGAACTGGTTCTTCATGAATTTTAGCTTGATTCTCTTGAGTTTGGTTATTCTGATCTTGAACTGGTTCAGTGTCATCTTGTATTGGTTGTTCAACTATAGCTTCAGTTATTTGTAACTGCGACTGATCTTGATCAGAGGATTCTAATAGTTTTGATCTTCCCATATCAATATCAACAAAAATTGGGTTTGTCTTCTTCTCGTGACGTAGAGATTCGAAATTGGTTCTCGGTTGGTTCTCAATTGTGTCACCAGGAAAGTTTAGTTCTCAACCACATGTTTTTCCATTCCATATCTCATAAAGTGTCTTCTCCAACCTTTTATTCATCAAGGCTCTGTTTTGAGTGTAGCAAGCTGTGTTTACAGCTTCTGCCCAATATCTTTCAGGTAACTTTGATTCACAAATCATTGTTCATCTAGCTTCTTTGAGTGTCATGTTTCTTCTTTCAGCTACTCCATTGTGCTGAGGTGTTGCTGTTGCTGCAAGTTGATGTAACACTTCATTTTCTTCACAATATTCAATGATCAAATTGTTAAGAAATTCAGTCCCTTTATATGATCTTATCTTTACAACTGTAACAGTCTTCTGATTTTGAAGTCTCTTTAGGAGTTCTGTTAGCTTCTGCTTGGTTTCACTCTTCTTTGTTAAGAAAATTACACATGTATATCTTGAGTAATCATCGACCACTACCAGTGTGTACTTCTTTCCACTGAAACTGATCGGTGTGACTTGTCCAAAAAAGTCCATGTGTAAAAGTTCTGAGACTCTTGTTGTTGAATGTTGAGATTTTTCCTTGAAACGGGCTTTCACTTGCTTTCCTTTTTGACAAGCATCACATAAGTTGTCCTTCTTGAAAGAAATTTCTAGTAATCCAATTACTAGCTTTTTCTTGACCAATAGATTGATGTCATCAAAGTTTAGATGACTCATTTTCTTGTGCCATAGCCAACCCACTTCTGATTTGGAATGCACAAGTAGGAAAGTTTCTGAAACAACCATTGTCCAGTCCACAACATATATATTTTCTTTCCTTTTGCCAGCAAGAACTACTTGATGAGCAGTTTCACTTGTAACAATGCAAAATTCCTTGTCAAAAGTGACTCTGTATCCCATGTCACAAAATTGACTAGTGCTGACCAAGTTGTAGTTGAGTCCTTCAACATAAGCTACATTTGTGATCTTGAAACCATTCTTGATTAAAGTTCCATAACTTCTTGTATAACCAAGTTGGTCTTTTCCACCAAAATTGACTTTTGGTCCATCCTTAACTTGAAAATCGACTAGACAGTCTTTGCTTCTTGCCATGCGTCTAGAACAATCACTGTCAAAATACCATATATCATGCAAAACAAATTAATGATTTTTAGGTACCAATTCAATTTGGGTCCATGAGGGTCAGTTGTAAGTACAACATTTGGAATATTTCCATAGGGTCTCTTTGGAAATTGTTGCACTTATTGTCATATATATAAGCTACATTCCCCTAGTATCTGTTTCTGGATTGTGTCTTATTTATATGTTCTCTCAAGTCTTTTGATATAAACTGATTTGTATAATGCCTTCTGTTGTTAAAGACTGAGTAGCATTGCCACTGAAATCTTGTTTTCTTTTATTGAGTTAGTTCCTTCACATACTAACTGTAATTTCTCCCATATTTCTTTAGCAGTTGTGCGGTCTTTGACTTTCAGGTACATATTGTTATCCAAGGTTCTGAGTATAATGTCCATGGCCACATTGTTGAGATGTTTTCTCTTTCTGTCATCGTTGTTCCATTCACTCTTGGGTTTTGGAACACTGACTTGAGCACCACATTCAACTGTCTGCATGTGAGTTATCTTAATAGGTTCATCAGTCAAAAATCCATCATCTCGTCACGTGTAGCAGCAAGAAATGCCTGCAATCGACGTCTATACTCATCAAAGCGATCCATGTTACACATAAGCATCTGTGTAGCATACTGATTGTTGTCCATGATACAAGCTTAGAAAACTGAGTTATGAGAAACTAGAAACTGAGAAAACTGAGCAATTTCAGAAGATCAACTAGAGGATATTATAAGAACAAGTTCTTATCAAAGAACACTGCTCCGATACCAATTGTTGGTCTTGTGAAAAGGCTGACACAAGTTTAAAGGGGGTGAATAACCTTGTCACAAAAAACTGGATTCTTAAAAACTAATGCTTGGTTCAATTAAACTTGTGTGGAGTTAAGCTAATAGAGATGACCTTAAGTCAAACTGAGTTAACTGGCAGCGGATTAAGTTTTAGCCTTTTTAAACTGATCTTGTTTTATCTATCAAAAAGCTGATATGCAAAAACTGAGATCTGTCAGTTTTGTGTTGTAGTGAAATACAATCAGTTTTGTATGCTTAGACAAAAAAAGATTATAACAATTACAAATACTGAAAAGTAAATAACAATAATTAAATGCATAAATAAAGTAAGTAAATGAAGCAAGAAATTATAAAAGTTCCAGGTGGTGTAATCTTCTCAGTCATCTCTTCCCTTGTGATGTAGGAGGAAAATTCCACTAGCACTTCTTGAGGTAGATCGGTTTCAAAAAGTCCTAAACAATAGTCCTTGGCTAATTCTTATAACTTTACTACATAAACAATCAAAGAATAGGTCGGATTCTTGCTCTCCAACTCGCTTACACTAGTCCTTGAGGTTGAATTGCCTCTTCTCCACCTCCACCACAACCACTGTTGTACGCCGAATGCAAAACAAACAACTGTCATTGACAAATCCTAGACCGGATTTGCTTCACAGTCTCAACCTTTGATTAAAAATCAATGTTGGGCTTTGAATCAAGTAAGTGATTGTTTCTTGTGGTTCTTCAAAGTGTTGATATCTTGATTATGTCTTTGTAGCTTGAACACATGAAGATTTCTTGAAATATCTTTGTAAGCACGATATGATAGGAATATTCTTGAATGCATAGATGAACATAACTTTGGCTTAATAATTCTTGGTGTTTTTTTTTATGTTTGATCCTTGTTGTTAAGTCCTCTATTTATAGTGTATTGCCCAACGTTCATCTTTTTTGAATTTGAATCCTTGTAGCTGTCAATGGCAATATGTCTGATTTGTCAGTGACCGTTCTGACATGTCAGTCCATCATCCAATGAAAATGCTTTCTTTTCAACGTTCCGATTTTTCTTCAATTTTTGGATGATTTATGTATTAAACTGAGAGTTTCGAGGTGTGTCAGTTTTAAGCTTGTATAACTGAGTAGGTCATTTTATGTCTTCAAACTGATGTAGAGCTTTAACTCAGTTTTGTACTCTTCTTCTAAAACCGAATACTCTATTTTTATCAGATCTTTAATGACTTGACCAGAGTACACCATATAAATCGATATCATCTAAGATATCATTGACCTTTTGTATATTAGGTCGTCATACAAGATCTATAAAGTCAGTTAAGGCCATCAAAGACTTACCTAAATTCTAACTTTACAGTCTCGACTTTGGTCTTCATAACCTGAATTTGAACCGTCATTTCTTCTATCTTCAATTACCGAGTCTTTGTCCCTCCATCTTCATAAACTTAGTTAGTCCCCTCAGCCTTCAGCTTCAAGATAAGCCGACCGAGTTTGATTTATCAGCGAAATTAACTTCTTCAGTTCGAAGTTCTTCTCAATTTAAGTTCTGAGTAACACTTTTAGTTCCTTTATCATTATGATATTCAGTTTCTATATGACTTACAGTGTTCAGTTTTACGACTCCCTATATATTACAGTGCTTGTCTAATACAACCTATACAAAGATAATACTCTAATAAATCCTATACACTTGAGTTCTAGACATCTTTTAGATTTTCACTATAACAGTTAGTTTCATCACTTCATCAATGGGGTGTAAACAAACAATTAAATAAATATGGATGAATCATCATCAAAACTTCATATTTTATTTCTAACACTTAGCCTTTTTCTTTTTGTGAAATTTAGTAGATCTAGCAATAGGAATTAAAACATTCCAATCATCATCAGGAGGAAAAAATCTTCCTTTCTTTCTGAATCTTGTATCCCTAGAATGATGATCATTCTTTGGCTTGGTAGTTTTGATTGGTTTGTTCTTGTTCTTAACTGATTAAGAATCAGTTTTTTCATTTATATCTTTTTACTGAGTTTTTTGTATGATCTGTCAGTTTTTTGAATTTTTCTGACTGATCCACTGGTTTTGTCAGCAATGTTATTTGGCTCTGCTTAGTTTTTGTTTGTTCTGGCTGGCTCAGCAGTTTTCTGTGGCTTGGAATTTTTTTCAGCTACAAATTTAGGACCAATTATGATATTACGTTTTGTAGCTTTAATGGGTCTATCCATATAATTTTGTTGATTATCAAATCCTAAACCTGTTTTGTCACCATGTGGCTTTCCAGATTTGAATTGTAATGTAGATGTTGGATTTGCTAAAAATTCCGGGATATTAATTTTCACCGCTAAGTAATTCTAAATCTCAGCATATCTAAATTCCTTCATTACTCTGTTAGTTCTAACAAAATAAAAATCAGCATTTAATCTAAGAACTTCAGGTCTAAGTGATTCTTTTTCATTTTGACATTATAATAATCTATTTGAATTGCCTCAATTCCTTTGAGAATATGTCAAGAGTTTCACATAGTTCTTGGAATTCTTGATTAGATTTGGCATTAGATGAACAAGGTTTGGAAGAATAAGAGAGTGTATATGTAAATTCATTTACCTTATTGTGCTTCCTGATCAAGAATACATCTTCACTAGATATGCCATATTGATCAAAATATTCACCAATGACTATTCTTGATTCATCATTCCTTTGAATTTCTTTGCCTTTGCATAGATTGTGAATTGAGCATCTTTCAAAGACTTCACTTGTCGTCGTTTGGGTATTTGGTCTTTTGGGAATGTCAGCTTTAAGAAAAATCATTCATCTTCATTCTCGGCAATAACTCTACTGGATAGGTTACTGGTATAGTGATTTCTAGTTTCATGACTGAATCTTCAATGAGTACTTTAAGCAAATTTCCTTGAGTGATAGCAATGAATGCCTGCAATCTATTTTTATATTCATCAGTTCATTTTAAAGAACAACAGAATAAGTTACTAAGGTGACTTTGTGAGTTCATGATGCAGGTTTCAATATGTCTTTCGAAATTAAAAAGCTTTTGAAAATAATTTCAAAGAGAATAAACAGGAGGTCTCTTCAGAACAGAAGAACTCCACTTTAATACCAATTGTAAGGTCCCTCGGAAAGACTTAAGACAAGTTTATAGGGGGTAACACTTATTAAAACATGTATTAAAGATATGAGTTGGAGTGATAACTCAGATTTTCAGTAAGCCTGGCGACTAATAAAGTCAACTGAGTTATATGCAGTGGAATAACTTTTTAAAGCCTTTTATTGAGTTGTTTATCTCTATGAAATATGCTATTGTGTGAACTTCAGCAACTGATGTGTTGTTAGCTGAGTTTTGTGATAAATTGTACGTGCAATTAAGTAAGCAGACAAACACAAAGTAAGGTAATGAATGTAAAATACTGTAAAGTAAATAACACAAACTTTATAGTGGTTCCAAGTAGTGTAATCTTATCAATCCACTCTATCCTATGGTTTTAGAGGTAATTCACTAAGTTCTTGAGTTACAGTTACAAGATGCAAAGTAAAATGATTGTCCTTAACTATTCCCTAGCTTCACAATCCGTGCCCTTAGTCCTTGACATGTAGAATTGATGTGTCACTAAGTTTGATCTACTGATCCTTGAAGTGTAGAATTGCCTCTTCACCAGATCCACCGTAAACACAGTCTTCCTGGCTGCACCACAATAGGCCATCACACCTTTTTTGGTGTTTCACACTACAAGATTTTTGTTTGAACGAGGAGAGATTTGGATCAATTAAGTGATTCAACTTGTGAGTAAGCTTGATCTTGATGTATTATTATTTGCACAAAAGCTCTGTTCCTTCAAATGTTGTAAGTCTTGATGAGTGATTCAGACATTTGAAGATTTCTTGATCAAACATTATGAAATCTCAGCAGGTTTTATGGCTTTGTATTATCTTCCTCCTTATATTCTTATTGAATAACTCTTTTACAACTTTGGTGTTCACTTTTTCACACTATTATTGCTTTTCAATTTCACACTCTTAGTTCCTTTCCCACATGCTTTTTTGAGTGTTAAGTTCTCATTTTCTAGTTGAGATTCCAATGTTTAAATTCAAATCCTTGTAGCCGTTGGTGTGGTTCTGCTTTATTGTATGTCAGATGTCAGTGTCCTTTCTAAAATGTGAGACCATCAACAAATCAGAATGCTTGATCTTCAACATTCGAAATTTTTTTTAGTTATTCTGATTAGCTGAGCTTGATCTCACCTATGCTAATGCTTTGGATTATCAGCAGTCAGCTGGCTTTGTGCAAACTTAGTTTCCTTCTGGTTTCTCAGCTTTTCACCTGATCTTTTTTTGTGAGATCAGAGTACACCATAACTTCAAAATATTAACCAAGATTATTTTGTAACATTAATTTGTGCATCTTAGACCTTCACTACAAGATCTATAAAGTCAGTTCAGGTCATCACACATCTCCCTGAATTCTAACCTCATAGTCTCGACTCAAATCTTCATTAACTAAGTTTGAAACTTCAGCCTTCAATCTTCTAAACATACTTTGTTCCCTCATCCTTCATAATTGAGTTTGTTCCATCAGCTTTCAACATTAGGTAAGTCAGCTGAGTCTAAAACCTTAGCAGACTAGATACTCAACAGGGATCCTAGACTCTATCAAAACCAATAGAGCTTCTATTAAAATGCTTGCTTGATTTATCCTATAAAAGAATCATACTCTAATAAAACATATACAATTAAGTTCTACACATCTTTTTTATTTTCACTATAACATCTAGTTATGGAGTAATTGAGAACCTGTTTCTATGGAGTTTTCTGATTCTCCTTTGATGATGGTACATGATTAGAAACTTTTGTTATGCTGCCCATGATGAAATGTCATATCCATCATGTTAGTATTCGAAAATGTTTGATTTTGTTGTAACTAGAGTTGTTTGGGCTACGATATATTGGATTTGGCGTTGCTATGTCATGCTTGTTGGATAGGGGTAGTAAGTTGTAATGTTTGTTGCTCCTAAACCCAGTAATTGCTCCCTTATTTTGACTTGTTTTGCTCCGTTACACATAAGTTTGGTGTTGCAAAAGCTATGTAATTATGTTTCGATTTTGTGTTGGTTGTGTTGGGCTTTGAGCCAAATTAAAATTTTGGTATGTTTGGTTGGAAGTTCAATACATGATGGCCTTAAAGAAGACAACATTGAACCATGAGTTGTGTCTTGAAGTTTTATATGTTCCCTAGGAGTACTAGGGTTAAGAGTTAAACATGAAGATAATGTTAAGACTTGCCTTTCTCGGAGACCTTTTGGGGATTGCTTTTGAGAGGAATATCTCTTTTCCCTAGAGTATACTTGCATTGAGCTACTGAGCCTGATGTCGAGGGGAGTATACTATATAAGGATATTGGTATTCACAGAGACATCTGAAGCTTTTATCTCATTATCGTATAGGTTTTCAAAAGTCATTTCTAATGTTAAACATTGCCTTAATGATAAGAATTTAAACTATGAAGAATATGGATCGGATTGAAATAAAGTTGTTTTCTTGAATAAAAAGGAAAGTAAATGAAAACAAGAAAAGATAGGAGCTACCCTGAAAGCCTAGAAATCCTGTTTCTAGGGATCTTGGTATTGTCCTTGGAAGCTTAGAAATCTCGTTTCTAAGGACCTTGGATCGATGGATGCCACAACAACTTGCTCAAGTTTGTTGATAAATCCGGTAAATTTAGTGTTCTATCCAGAAACACACACCAAAAGTAAAAATACTTTGGAAAGAAAAACTTAATAGTTTTATAGATAAAAAATTGAATGTTCCATCCTTTTGGTTACAAAAGTTTGGATATTTATAGGAAAATAAATACATGAATAATGGCATAAATAAGATGAAAAGTCTTCCTCAAATATCACAAAATGGGGCGCCCAAAATAAGCTAGTTTCAAAGCATCATGAATCAATGTATCTTGAATGCACCAAATGCAATGTTTGTTCTGCAGCAGCCTTCTGTATTCGGTCTATATCCAGAGCTTCCGTTGTCCAATAAATGCAAACCATATATGCATTTTATAGTCTTAAAAAAGATCTACAACTTTCATCAAGGACATAATTTCATACGGATAAGTTATAAGAGTCAAAATTGCGAAATACAGAAGCTGCGTTTCAGTTTCCAGAATTGCTGAATCTTCTAAGTTCAATGCATCTTGATAATTCCTTGCCTTGAATTCATTCCCAAAAAGTGGCGCCCAAAATATCAGCAAAATTTATCATATATTTGACTAATATTTCATAATGAAATATATGATACAATGTTATAATAAGTGTCTTTAATATTGGTTTATTATTTACATAAATTATGAAGCCAGAATCACATCATACTCTCCCGGTTGCGAAGGATTCGTCCTCGAATCAAAAGAATGTCGTAGAGTTCAGAATCATGCACTAATCTTGAACAAATCCAAAAGATTACCAACCAAACACCGGGATCAAATATAATGCGAAGATCGAAAATTGCTCTCGGCATGATGAAGACCTTTAAAGAAGCAATATAACCACCGTAAGTCGGATACTTGAGGTCTCGCATGCACACAAAACGGGTCAAAGAATGTATGCTCCGGTTTTCCATGAACATGATCAGGATCAACACAAATCAAAGGCAATATAGGGGCTGCATTGGAGGTATCCAACAGCCTAGTGTCCTCTTCATGAGGCTGATCATTATGTACCCTTTCATCCACAATTTCGGCGCACCCACTTCCACTTCCTCATCAACAAATATGGGACTAATTTCTTCTCCTTGCTCCACCTCAATAACTTGAATATTATCTTCCCCATGGTCAATGAACTCCTTCTCCATGTCAACCGCCTCATTCAAAATTTCAAAATTCAACTCCTCATAAATGGTGGTCTCTTCGAGAACCGGAGTAACTTTGGGCGCCTCAACAATAGGAACAAATTGTTGTTCATGTGCGGCCACTAGAACATGACCGAATTGTTCCCACGCTTGTTTCCCTCCACAAAACTATTTTGCAAGATATTTACTCCATCTTGAATGTCACGCAAGAGTAACTCGATTTTCCTTTGTCTTTCATATTCTAATTCTTGTTGTCGCCTCAACATCCTCCGCTCTTTTTCTCTTCTTTTTTTTTGTTGGCCGAATGTCTTTTTTTTTTCTTTTTTCGACAAGATTACTTCAATCAACCCTCTTTGATACCAACTGATAAGAATTCAACTATGAAGAATATGGATCGGATTGAAATAAAGTTGTTTTATAAAAAGGAAAGTAAATGAAAACAAGAAAAGATAGAAAATAAGAATCTCTGATACCAACTGATACGAATCTGTTTATGAAGATGATGAATAGGATCGGATTGATGTAAAGTTGTTTTGAATAAAAAGATAAGTTAGTAAAACAAAGATAAGAGCTTCATTGAAAAGCCTAGAAATCCTGTTTCTAGGGATTCTTGGAAATGTCCTTGGAAGCTTAGAAATCTTGTTTCTAAGGACCTTGGATCGATTTGGATGCCACAACAACTTGCTCAAGTTTGTTGATAAATCCTAAGTTTAGTGTTCTATCCAGAAACACACACCAAAAATAAACAGTTTGGCGAAAAACTCAAATAGTTATATTGATCAAAAGTTGAATTACAAGTTACAAGTAGTAGGCTATTTATAGGCTTCAAGGATACATTATAAGAAGCTAGATACATAAGAAAAACACTTCAAATTCAGTTACATGGATGCTAATTTTCGGCCATATTCAAGACTAGCTAGATTCATTGAATCTAGATTCAATGTATCTTATTTAATGCTTGTACATGAACTTGTTTTCTTCCAAGACTTGAATTCTTGTATCTTCATCATCAAAGTGGCGCCATATACTCCAAAATTCAGCCATATATCATCAAAATTCAGCCATATACTTGTCTTGTTGATTATTTAATATTGCATCATAATATATATATTATAGTATGATAATACTATCCTCAAAATCACCCTTATTTTATAATTAATATATTATATTAATACTTAGATAATAATATATATATATATAAGAATACTTAAAAGTGAGATATATGATGGATCCTGATTCACATCATACTCTCCCTCTTCGAAAGGATTCGTCCTCGAATCAGAAGGACATCATAAAGCTGATCACTTTGCATAAAGTCTAGAGAACACACATAAAATGTCATTGTTATTCCGGGATCAAATATAATGCGAAGAGACAACTTCAAATTATAGGCATGGTGATATGGCGATCCATGCTTCACTAATGAAAAATCAGAAATAGCTCTCGGCTTGATATAAATGTTGTTGCCGTAAGTCGGATACTGTGAGGTCTCAGCATGTGCACAAAACGGATCAAAGAATGTATGCTCTGGTTTGCCATGAACATGACCAGGATCAACACTAATCAAAGGCAATATAGGGGCTGCATTGGAGGTATCCAACAACCCAGTGTCCTCTTCTTGAGGCCGTTCATCAAGTACCTTCTGATCCACAATTTCAGGCACACCCATTTCCACTTCCTCACCAACAAATATGGCACTAATTTCTTCCGCCAGATCCACCACACTCTTATTTTCCTCTTTGATTGTCTCCACAAATTCCTCTTCAATATCATCTCCCAAAAAAATTTCAATGGGTTTTGGAGAAGAAAATATTTCACCCTCCTCTTCCTTCTCAACTATCTTCTCCATGGTTTTAATATTCACTTTACCATCCTCAATAAGCTCCTCAAGTACACTTTCAGGTTGATGCTTCAAGTTAGGGCATTCTTCGGAGTAATGACCTCTTCCTGTACATACAAGGCAATAGATATCTTTAGTTCGAATTGGCTTATGGTTAGATGATGGCTTTGTGAAAATAAGTCCAATCAGTGAAGTTCTCTTGTCAAACATTTCCTTCGTCTCTTTTTGAAACTGAAAGGTCGGATATTTTCTCCATAAATTCTTCTTTACCCATTCACAATATTCTTTGGCCTCTGTATCCGTATAATTCCAAGGAATAAACATTGCTTATCCCTTTCGAATCAAATTCCAAATAAGATTTATTGCTGCAGTTTTTATTTTATTTTAAAGAGCTTGAAAACAAGATTACTTCAATCTACAGTCTCCGATACCAACTGATAAGAATTTAAACTATGAAGAATATGGATCGGATTGAAATAAAGTTGTTTTCTTGAATAAAAAGGAAAGTAAATGAAAACAAGAAAAGATAGGAGCTACCCTGAAAGCCTAGAAATCCTGTTTCAGGGATCTTGGTATTGTCCTTGGAAGCTTAGAAATCTCGTTTCTAAGGACCTTGGATCGATGGATGCCACAACAACTTGCTCAAGTTTGTTGATAAATCCGGTAAATTTAGTGTTCTATCCAGAAACACACACCAAAAGTAAAAATACTTTGGAAAGAAAAACTTAATAGTTTTATAGATAAAAAATTGAATGTTCCATCCTTTTGGTTACAAAAGTTTGGATATTTATAGGAAAATAAATACATGAATAATGGCATAAATAAGATGAAAAGTCTTCCTCAAATATCACAAAATGGGGCGCCCAAAATAAAATTTAGTTTCAAAGCGTCAATGAATCAATGTATCTTGAATGCACCAAATGCAATGTATGTTCTGCAGCGTTCTTCGTATTCGGTCTATATCCGAGCTTCATTTGTCCAATAAATGCAAACCATATATGCATTTTATAGTCTTAAAAAGATCTACAACTTTCATCAAGGACATAATTTCATACGGATAAGTTATAAGGGTCAAAATTGCGAAATACGAAGCTCGTGTTTCGGTTTCCGAATTGCTTGAATCTTCTAAGTTCAATGCATCTTGATAATTCCTTGCCTTGAATTCATTCCCAAAAAGTGGCGCCCAAAATATCAGCAAAATTTATCATATATTTGACTAATATTTCATAATGAAATATATGATACAATGTTATAATAAGTGTCTTTAATATTGGTTTATTATTTACATAAATTATGAAGCCAGAATCACATCACCTAACCATTCTTGTGTCCGACTCACTATATCACATATCTTGACTCCCTTGGGTATACCTGATTTGAACGGATGAGGTCAAAATATGTAAGTCATTCGAGGATTTGTAACGCTTTGGAAAATATGAAGCGGAATCCTTTTAGAAGGGTCCCAACCAATTCCATCTTATCATTCCCATGATTCTGCTTCCGTTTCTTCGGCGTATGTACTCTGTTGTTGGTTTTTGGCGAGAGCGACAATTTAAAACCATTCTTGGGCCCTTCAACACACATGTTTCAGAGCTGTTAAAATCAAACTTCCCCAAAAAGATATTTTCTGCTTCTTGACATCTCTGTAAGATGTCTGCAAAAAGGTTTTTTTTTTTTTTTTCCACATATGGTTTTTATCTATAAAGGGAGTACCTATTAATTAGGCATAAAAGGGACGACTATTTTGTCGTCTTCCCCTTTCTTTTCTCTTCTTATTCTGAAACGACGCCGTATCTATTGGATACTCTGCCGTTTTGCTCAGTACACACACCTACTAGACGTGGCCGTCCTGTATGCCCCTGCGTGTACAATGACTCATTCTGTCTACATCCCCTTCTCATATCCACAACCGCCTTCTCATCTCCACCACCGCCCCTATTCCCCTCTCACCGTGCTTGATGTCCACTAAGAAATTCCACTGACATGTAAAAGATCTGGGTGGAGATTATGGGTTTCACCGTTTGTATCTCATGCTGTTTAGTTCTTCTTTCCGGCAGACTATTCTCCATCAGGTATTCTTCTTCTTCTGTATTTATTTTTTTTTTTAATTTCAGAATTCTGCAACTGTCTTGTTCTCTCCAGCAAAGCATTCTCCATCAGGTTTTCTTCTTCTTCTTCTGTGTTCATTTTTAAATTCTATATTCCTGCGGCTGTTCTGCGTTTCTATGTCCTCGCGGCTGCCTCGTATGGCAACATGTTGCCATAAAGAAAAATTTATTTGCCCAAAATTTTGTGGTGTTTTAGGCATGAATGGTTGCAGCCATTTGTTAAAATAATCAAATCCTTACTGAAATATTGAGGTGAAAAGGGAAGAATTGGCAGGATCGGTGCATTCATCTAGATCGAAGATTTAGTTTTTCCTCACCCTGATGAAGAATGTATTCAATTTCCTATTCGTACGGCTGTCATTGCTAATCAGATTTTCTGCTCTTCCAATTGAGGCCATTCATGTTACAGAGAAACTTGCTTTTCCTTGCTGTTTTTTCCTCGATTAATTTTCCTATTGTTTTGATTTACTATGTTATTAGATTGTATATGCTTCTTTCTGTCTTCACTCTGTAGTGCACATGCTCTGCTGTATGCAATTTAGCACTGCAGGGGTCAATGAAACATTCAACAATCAGGTTTCCTTCTTCCATTAAGAAATTCCATTGATTTCCTTCTTCTTCTCTGTCTTTTTTCTATTTCGTGGGTATTAATTGCGATTTTTCATAAGGCCCAGAGAAAGGAGTCGAATTACTTGAGTAATTAAATGCTTGGTTCCCCTTGAAATTCTCCTCTACCTTCGATTTTATTTTACACTCTTCATCTGTCTGTTAAAGGCTGTATAGGTATATGTATTATTGGTGTAATACCAATGGTTTTTGGTAATTGAAGTTGATTGATTATGCCTGGCAGAATAATTCAAAGGAAGATTTCATGAAAATTTATTTTTGTGCACGTTGAAAATCAGGTCAATTCTTACCCTTTTCGTTTCCATTTATATTGGATAATTGGCTTCATTTCTTTCGCATTTTCGGCTTCTCTTGGTATTGAGGTGCATCTGGTTAGGAACTTAGGAGAGGAACATTTGTGCTACTCAATGGTTTTGGCTTACTAGCTCTGCATACAAAGGTAATTTCTTTTTCTAGGCTCATTGGACATTCTTCTCAATTTGCAGTCAAATTACATGGGTTAATTGGTATTTTGATCATGATTTCCCTTCTTCCTCAGTTGTATAATTCTCATTTATTATGTCTGACGGCATGCAGACAACCATTACTTGTTCAGTTCAATTTTTTTAAAACACTTTTGCTCTTTTTAGCACCTACACGGTTGGAATGATAAGAAGCTCTAACTTTGTCCCTGTTCGTTTAGAATTGCAATAATGAGTGACACTTCATACTGCGCTTCAGGTTTGACAAGCCCCAAAGATGATGTACCCACATTGTAAGGATGTAAACACAATGCACAATTTTCATGGTTGTGAAGTCAGAAAAAACCGATATTATGAATGTTTCAATACTAGGAGATTATGACATCAATAACTGAATTGATCACATGATCTTATAGGATGCAAACAACTATGAATCATGTTGACTTGTTATAAATTTTGTGCTCTGGCAGTGATATTGATGTGAACTCAGAATTTCTATTACTCAAACAACATTCCTTACAACCACAAAAATGAATATATTGAAGTTCTTGGGTCTTTAATGAATTTATGTTGAAATGGTGTGGTAAAATAGATACATGGGGTTTTCATTTTCTCACTGTATTTCAATCTTCTAACCGTAGAAAATGGTCCAGGACAAATGTATTAATTTATGTAAACATTGTCGGTCTCCGGATACCTAAAAACTTCCTGCTTTATATGCTGAATAGTAAATTTTGATCTTAAATTTGATGTGTAGGTGCATTTTGGTAAGCTTTAATAGATTTGTAAGGATTTAGCTGATTTCCACGTTGTTTTAGTAAGCTTTAATAGATTTGTAAGGATTTAGCTGTGTGCATGTATATTGTAGAATCAATACAAAGTGTCCACTTTAAAACAACAATTTCAATCATTATCATTGGTCAGTACTTTCAGTAATACTCATATGCATGTTAAATGGAGAACCTGATTGAAACACGTTATTAGACTCTCAAATAAATACTGACCAAGCTGGAAATCTACCCTCTGCAAGAACACAATAATGGGTTATTAAACAGCCCAAAACTGAGAAGCAGAGCCTCAAGAATGAAAATAGTCACAAAGTAGATCAATGTTTCATTCAGATTAATCTTCCTTTATATTCTTGGTGATTCTGAATTCATGCTATTTATTTAATTGGTGATTTTTCCCCTTCCTTTTGAGTCTTTTATTGAGATATTGATGGTTGTACATTCTCGTTTACCGGTTTACTGCCCTTCTTCCCTACCCAGAGATCTTGCTTTTTGCAGTTTTAATATTCTTCATCTTGATTCATGCATGTGGTAGGCATTTTTTTCTTTTTCATACTTGTAATTTTGATGCATTGTTGGTGTAGAATGATATTTCAATGTTGATGTTTGGATTGTTTTATTCTACTTTATTTGAAGATGGTGATGGTGCAAATACAATCCGTGCTTTTAACCTCTATTTTCTATTGTAAGCATGCGCTTTGTTTTTATTTCTTCATTTTTTTAATAGACAATAAACTCAGTTTCAATAGCTTCAACTTGGCTCTGATGTTACATGATAATAGTTTTTGAGCTTTATATTGTCATAGGTGCGAAAACGGTATTGTGCGGGTTAATATTAAGTTGGGATCTTAGACTTCTTAGTAGTAAAATTATTGTTGAGACTAATTTGTGATTTAAAGATAAATGAAGTTTCTAAATATCCTGTGTATATGCAGAGCAACAAACAAAGTTCCCACGAATCTACTCATCATTTTCCTTAATTTGTTGTAAAGACAGGTGTTAATGTTGCTATGAATATATAGTTGATTATTTGGGCAATTGCATGAACTATAGATCTGTGTGATTCACAACCTATTTATAGGAAAATAGGAGGCTTGGCATACTCCATTGAATGAAAAAGTACGTAATGCAATGTTTTCTTTGGTGTCTTAGGTACAGAGTCCAATGTTTTTTTTGTTTTTGGGTGTGTTGGGTACATAGCCCAATTTCGGCTTTTACCAAATGTGTGTGCTTCAAATGGATTTGAACCTTTTTATAAAGACATCTATCATTTGGTTCATAGAGCTAACTATGATGTGTTCCTTATTTCCTTTCTTATCTTACATTATTTTTGTACTGGAAATTATTCGTTCATCCTGCGTAAGGTTGAAGATGAACTAAAAGCACAACTTTCAGAGTTGCAAAAGCCAGCAGAGAGTAAGAGGAAACTTCTCAGCAAACAATTTCCCCTTCTATATAATATTTCAATACTTGAATGAAATACAGCTGAAGAGGTAATTGTTTTAACTCTTATCCTTCATTTTGACTATGTTGCCAATTCAGTTAAGACATAAAATTGTTGGTTTAGTGTAAATTGAAACAAGCCAGAGGAATATTGAACAAAAACCCATAACTCTTGGGCATCAGGTTTCTGAATTGGAGAAAAAGTTGCAAGAGGCTACTAGAAAATTGTTTGATGCTCGAGCTTCTCTTTCAGCTAAACATGAACAATTGCGTCGGGTGCAGAATAATCTCAAGAAACTAGAATATTTAAGAGAATTTGATCTTTCAATTATGTATCATTTCTACGTCTGAATTACGGCATTATTGTGCTTTATGTTTGATTCCTTAATATGAATCAGGGGTTTTAATTTGTTGGAAAGTTTCTTTTCAAACTTTCTATACCTCAAATTTTGATTAGTTGTGCTTGTCACGATATTTTCTTGTTTTGATGCTTGCTCTGTAGTATTGATAGTTCAGCTGCTTGCTATGCACTATTATAGAACTATTGGGATGTAATCAAAGTAATATTATCATATGTATTGCAGCTTATAAACAAGTTGGTACTTAATGATGTGGTGTACAGTATCTTTTATTCTCATAAGCTTCAATCTTCTACGCCACAAAAACTATCATCGTTACCGACACAACATTTATAGCAGGGCCACACCGTGCATCGCACGGTGCACCCTACTAGTTTTATTTTAAATATAGATAATTTAGGTTCGTCACCCTTAGATTTTTAGGTGAGTAGCTTTCTGACATTTTGCATTAAAAAAGCTTTTTTTTTCGAGGTGAGTAGCTCTCTTACCTCTGCCTTGAAAAGGTTTTTTGTTTTTCGTGGTGAGGAGCTCTCTAACCTTTTTCCTCCTCATGGTGGATCAGACCATGGAGAATTTTAGTATTGTTAATTCAGTGTTTCGAGACACGGGGTCTTTTGAAAATTGTGAAAACAAGTAAATTTTGTGGGTGTCAGATTATTGGATAAACGAAAGTAATTTCGTGCACAAATCATCTTCCAAGTATTTATCAATATAATTTTTCAAAATAGAAAGTGGTTAGCAACAGTTTTGCTTAGATGACATTTATATCTTATTTATTCGTAAGGGGATTTTTGTTCATTACGGGGATGTGAATCGAACAATGATTCTAATCAGGAAGTGCAACGGCCTATACCATTAGACCGGAAACGATTCCAACTCGAACCTTAACTTTTGCGAACATGAAATGTGCTCATTATGTTGTGATAGGATACCAATCCGTCTTGCATTATGTTATCCCTCATTGTATAAAACACTATTGCTTGATTTTTTTTCAAGAACTTCCACCATGTGGTCATGACTTTGAATTAATCGAAGATGTAATCTGTATTGAGTGATTAATTTACAGCGACTAGTCATAAATTGTAATATATGGCATGATGTATTTTTAATTTTTGTTTTATTGTGTTTGGATCATCTGTTATCTTTTTATCGTTATTTCACAAGTTAATATATGCTTCCTCTGTTGGTAGTCGAAAACGAACACTTTCTTGAAATATAACAACTTAAGCACCATTACAATGCATTTTGGAGTGCCTTGGTTCTTCACATGCCACACATTTTAAATTTAAATCGATCACAAAGTTAAGTATTTCTGGTGCATTTGCACGGGTTTATGTCTAGTTGATAAAGAAAAGGATAAAATAAAAAAGGGCAGTTCAACTTGAGAAGCATTTCTATAATTCTAACAAAAAATAATTAACTAATTCAATTATTATTTTTTTGGGGTAAAACTCAGAGATTTTATTAAAAAAAACTGAAGTTTTGCAATGCCACCTCCTGGCAACATCCACCCAAAAAAACGTCATCAATACATGGTCACCATCTCCTTATAACCTTAGTCCAGCAAACTCATGTGGGAAAATCCGGGTGCTAAAGAAAGAGTGTAGCCTCACATGTATTGGAAAATAAAGTAAAAACTATCTCAAAGACTACTCTATATAAAAAAGGTGTGTCAAGAAAAAAAATGATCAATAAACTAAAGAGAGCTAGAGCAGCGGCAGCTAGTATCATCAAGGAGTGTAGCAAAACTGGAATGATGGATAATCTGCCAGATGTCAAGCTGATGCAACAAAACCAAGCTATAATCCACATTCATCTTATGTTCTTTCGTGTGGTAGCAATCTAGCCTTCAGCAGTACCAAGATTATGAATGCACCTGCAAATCTGGTGGAGATGATGCAGCATCCAATGGACTATATACAAACAGGTAGTAATAAAATAAGGGTACAACCTGTTTTCACGCTTCATGGCAATGAAAGGTGATTCCCAGTTGTGGATCCATGACAGAAAACTTCAACCATAATTGTATGAGAGAAGCCAATCCTACAAAATGAAGAGAGTCCCAGGAGCAAAAGAAAACATACAACAGTGATAAACCAGATAAAGGGGTACTGTAAAGACAGAAACCACCTGTTTGCACCCTTCAAAGGTATGAAGGTTGCTTCAAGTAATGTATTTCCATGGTTTATCATATTGCTATGGTTTTTATAATTGGGAGTTGAAGAAGATCCCTCTTGATGAGTAAACCAATTTCACCCTCCAGCTCGTGACCTGCACAAGTGTAAGAGTTTTGAGTAGTACTTGCCTTTTTGCCAGGCAATCTACAAGTGAGTTGGCCTCCCTAAAGATGTGCTAGATCAGGTACTGGTGTTTTTCAATAAGATGTTTGATTTGGTCAATCTCCTGCTCATATTTCCAGGGAGCTTGATTTTTGCTAGTGATCATATTTACCAAAATCTGAGACTCTGTCTCCAGCATCACATTTTACAGATTGGGGAGGATACACTGCTGGATTCCAGAGACCATTGCTTGTATCTCAGCCATCATATTAGTATTACCCCATATGCCTTATATCCAGCAATGAGAACATGCCCTTGGTGATTTCGAATGATGAATCCACCCCCTGCAATACCAAGGCTACCAATAGCTGATCTATCAGAGTTCATTTTATAGCCATTGATCTTAGAGAGCTTCCACTTCACTGGTATATGTTGCATGACTGGTTTGGGGGCAAAATGTTGAATTATGACTTCTTGAGTTAGGGTGTCATCATGTATAGATTTTTTAACCAATTTTAGGGGGGCACAAGATAGCTTTAGATCATCCAAAACAACAAAAATAATAGATTCATTGGTACTTGTCACATCTTCATATAAGGCCTTGTTTCTGGCCTTTCAAAGTTCCCAGAAGATCATGATAGGAATCAATAGGAACATAGTTTTTAGAGCACCTTGAATTTCAGTGTGTAACCAAGTGAGCATAGCATGCTGAAAACTGCCACAAGAGTTTTTCCCTCATTGAAATAATGTCTGAAAGTGTCCTCAAATTTGTTGTGCTCTATTGCAGTGCTAGAAGACATGATCAACAGATTCCTCATTTTTGCATGATAAGCATTTAAACGGCCCATGTGTTCCAAATTTGTGAAGTTGAGCAGCAAAAGGTAGGAGTCCATTTCCGAGTCTCCACATGTAGAAGGATATCTTCCATGGTATATATGTGAGGCTTCCAAACTTCTTTGAGATCATAAATAGTCTATTTCTTTTTTTCTAAGGAGCTCATAAGCAGATTTGATGGTGAAAAGACCATTAGAATTCGGAGTCCATATCCACCTGTTTTGACCAGACTATCTCATGCTTTCATCTACAACATCTTGCATAGGTCTTAGGAGTTTCCAGGCATAAAGCTTGGATGATGGTAGGTACCCCTCATGACAATGTTGGTCCAAAGTCCTTGTCCCGTTCTCAATTTCCACCAGAGCTTACAAGAGAAGGCTTGTTGAAGGATTTGCATATTTCTAGTTCCTAATCCAATCTCATTGGTGGGGAAACAAACCTCTTCCCAGTATCTCTAGATATGTCTTTTTGATTTCTCTGTGTCTGGCCAAAGAAAGTGTGATAGAATATGCTCCATTATTTAAAAATAGTAGTAGGCATTTTAAGGGCTGCAAGGATATGTATAGGAATAGAATATAAAACATGCTTAATAAGAATAAGCCTACCCTCAGTTGAAAGAAACTTTGCATACCAACCCTGAAGTTTTTGCTCAAGTTTTGGGATAGGACGAATGAAGTAGCAGTGCTTAGGTCTACCCACATAAATAGGACACCCTACGTAGGTAAAGGGAGAAGAATCATTTTTATACCAGTAATAGTCAGAAACCATATCAACAGTGTGGGAATTAGCATGTTTTGATATGAAAAAGGAGCTCTTAGCAGCATTAATTTGTTGTCTATATGCAAGCTCATTATGGTGTAAAACGGTAAAAAGGTTCTTGAGAGATTTCTTAGTGGCTCTACCAAAGACAATTAAGTCATCAGTATACCTACAATGGGTAATAAGGATGAAGCCTCTCGGGATAGCATAATGTTCAACATGGGTTTGAAAGATGTGTTTGAGGCCTCTTGCAAGGGCTTCAGAAACTAGGATGAAAATGTAAGGGGAGATGGCATCACCCGTCTTAATATCCCAAGTATTATGAAAAAAACCAGCAAGAACACCATTTATCAAATTAGAAAATTAGATGAAAGCAAGGTTGTTCATAATAAGTCTAACAAACAACACAGAGAAACCAAACTTTAGTAAAATGGATTTAAGAAAAGGCCAGGACACTCTGTCAAAGGCCTTAGTAACATCAAATTTGAAGATGATATTATGGCCTCTAGCTTTTCTGTGCACAAACTGGACCAGCTCTTGAACAAAAAGAACATTATATGCTATATCATTACGTTTTGGGAAAGAAAATTGCTCAACAGATATAAGGAGAGGGAGTACAGGTTGTAGCATTGTGCATAAGATTTTAGTGAAGATCTTGTTGGAAAAAGTACTAAGGGCAATAGGCCTAAAGTAAGCAAACGTCACGGGAGCCTCTTTTTTAGGTATGAGGGTAATCACAATAGCCCCAATTACCTGAGGAATGTAACCACCAGAGAGAAAATGTTTAGTAGCCTCATAAACATCAATTGCAACAATTTCCCAACAAGCTCTATAGAAGGAGCCTGTGAAACCATCCATCTCAGCTGCACTAGTAGGGTCAAGATAAAAAAACTGCATTTTTAACCTCCTCCATAGAAACCTCTTTTGTGAGGATGGCATTTTAAGTCATCAGTGAGTATAGTGGGGATGAACTGAAGGATGTCAACCATGGCTTGTGTGTCCATATTACTATCACCCTTGAATAGGTTACTGTAATAGTCCACTGCTGCATTAGCAATATCTTGCTGAGAAGTACACCACTTTCCAAATACGTCCTGGATTTTATGGATTTCAAGTCTTCTAGTTTTTTCTTTGGCCGTATCATGGAAAATGATGTGTTTTATTCCTTCCTTCAACCATTTAAATCTACATTTTAGCCTCCAAAATTCCTCCTGTTGAGCTAGATACAGGTTGTAGTGAGCTTTAGCTTTGGATAGGTTCTCCCTGTTATCACTGGTAGGAGATTGATCATAAATGGTTTCAAGTTGTCTGATTTCATCTTTACTATCCTTAAATCTTGGATTGATGTCCCTAAAAGTATTTTTGTTCCACTCTTTATGATCTCTTTTGAGCCTTTTAAGTTTATAAACCAAATCTGTCATACCATCCACGACAATGTAATGTTGTTCACATCTATGTTTAATTACTTGCTTGAAATCTGCATGAAGAATCCACATATTTTGAAATTTGAAAGATGTTGGACCCCTGGTTTGATCTTTGTTTGCATATAAAATGGGTGCATGATCCTGATATGGTTAGAAATATCTGGTTTGCGGTATATGGATTTTGAGGTGGATATTTAACTGATTGTGGGTGATTTCTCCGGTGAGTAGCGGTGGAGCTCAAGGAAGAAGATGGTGCTTTTGAGGAGCAAGAGGAGGAGGATCGTGTTTTTGACTATGAGCTGTGCACGATAGGCTGCCTACGTACCCTTCATAAGGGATCAAACCAATGTGTAGTTCTTAGAAGAAAATCCGAGAGAGAGCTGTAATGGAGGTGAATGTGATATTTATAGAGGCATGGAGCTGGCCAGCTGGTGAGAGCAGGACAGATGGAGGCCCTGCAAGCTTGGAGGGCTGAAATCCCTTGACGGGCAGAGAGCCCAGCTGACTCAGAGAGCCTACGACGGACAGATACCCTTGGCAGACTCGTGGAGCCCACGACGGGTAGAGACCCCTGACGGACTCGGAGAGCCCACGACGGGCAGAGACCCTTAGTGGACTCGGGGAGCCCACGGCGGGCAGAGAGCCCTGGCGGACTCAGAGACCCCACGAAGGGCAGAGAGGCCTGGCAGACTCGGGGAGCCCACGACGGGCAGAGAGCCTTGGAAGACTCTGAGAGCCCACGACGAGTAGAAAGCCCTACCGGACTCGGGTAGCCCACGACGGGCAGAGAGCCCTGACGGACTCGGAGATCCTATGAGGGACAGAGAGTCCTGGCGGACTCGGAGAGCCCAAGACGGGCAGAGAGACCTGGCAGACTCGGGGAGCCCACGACGGGCAAAGAGACCTGGCGGACTCAGAGAGCCCATGACGGGTAAAGTGCCCTGGCGGACTCAGAGAGCCCACGATAAGCAGAGAGCCCTGACAGACGGGCAGAGAGTCCTGGCGGTCTCGGAGATCCCACGACGGGCAGAGAACCCTGGCGGACTCGGGGAGCCCATGACGGACAGAGAGCCCTGACGGACTCGGAGAGCCCATAAGAGCAGAGAGCCCTGGCGGACTCAGGAAGGGCTTTTTGGTGCCAAGAAAGACTGTCGGATGAGCGGTCAAAGAGTCTTCAAAGTGCCGAGCGGAGCTCGGACTCCCAGTGCTTTGTACCGAGCTATTTGTTAGCTGCTTTATTCCCATTGTACTGGCTAATGATGAGGATCGTGATAGCATGAGGCGGAGCTTAGCCGAGGACCCTGTCCGCTACTGGCCTTATGTTGATTTTGGTATATCAATGGCCCCTACTCCTTGAGCTCTTCACTGTATAGGTGAGAATAATGGAGTAAAGTTGTAGATGACTTGATGTATTGCTTGCCGAAATGGCTGTTTGTAGAGCGATAGAAGATTCTATTATGTGTGAGCATAAATATGAGGCCGAGCAGGAGTCGAGCTTGCAGAAGATTCGGTTGAGGGTGATTTTTGAAAATGAAGCCGAGCTAGGGTCGGGCTTAGTGTGCTGAGCTGAGGTCAGACATAGAATTCTGAGCTGGTGTCAGACCTGGAGTGCCGAGCTGAGGTCGGACTTGGAGTGCCGAGCTGGGGTCGGACTTGGATTTCCGTGCATGAAGTGACATGCTTAAAGTGCCATGCATGTAGCGACCGGCTTAAAGTGCCATGCATGCATCGAAGGGCTTAAAGTGCCGTGCATGCAGCGACAGGCTTAAAGTGCCGTGTGTGGAGCGACGGGCTTAAAGTGCCATGCGTGGAGCGACGGGCTTAGAGCTTGCCGGCTGAGGTAGGACTTAGAGCTTGCCGAGACGAGGTCGGGCTTAGAGCCTGCCAAGATGAGGTCGTCCTTAGAGCTTGCCGGCTGGGGTCAGCCTTAGAGCTTGCCGAGATGAGGCCGGCTGTGGTCGGGCTTAGAGCTTTCCGACTAGGGTCAGCCTTAGAGCTTGCCGACTGAGGTCGGTCTTAGAGCTTGCCGGCTGAGGTCTGACTTAGAGCTTGCCGAGATGAGGTCAGGCTTAGAGCCTACCGAGATGAGGTCGGGCTTAGAGCTTGCCGAGATAAGGAACCAGATTATCTATGCTTCAGCTGCAAGAAACCTGGACATTTTGGACCTGATTGTCCAGATCTACTGAAGAGCAAAAGTCAACAAAGAAGATCTAGCAAGAAAGAAATGGTTGCTGAAGATGACTCAGGCTATGAAGTTGAATCAGAGAAGGGAAATGAATTTGATGATACTGCACTTGTTGCGGATATGGATGATTATGCTTTAATGGCAAATATGGAAGACACTGAGGAGGTATACAAATCTGCATCTATAAATACTCCTGCTGAAAGTGATTGTGAATCTACTTGTGGTTCAAATCCTAAAAAATCTGACAATGAAGAAACTTTGGATGCCATCCTTAATCAACTGAGGAAAATACAATCTGGTTATGAGATTGTGAAGGCTGAAAAAGAGGCTCTTCAAGCAGAAATTCAAAGATTAAATGCTGAGTTTAGTAATCTCAAAGGAAAGGGAAAGGACAGACTCAACATAAGTCTATTGTACCTTCAGTAGCTGCTGAATCTGCTGCACAATCCAGTTCCACCACTGCATTCAAATCTGGGAAGCCTTATGGTGATAGAACTGGCCTTGGATTTGAAACTTAACAATCAACTAAGGGTGGATCTAGTAAGGTTACTAAACCCAATACCAGAATTGGTCCTAAGTTTGTGCCTGCACAAGATCAAATTCCCAAAAGGGTTGTTGAGGCAGTAAAGCCTACTGAGAAGACTTCAAGAAAGCAAAATTAGATGTCAAAAAGGTCAACAGTACCTAACAAAAAGGATAAATCCAAAATTATGACTGCTAGACCGTCTAGACCTGCTGATAGCAGATTTGCTGCTAAGTCTGCTGATCCACAAAAGGGCAAATATCAGAAATATTCCAAGGATAAGAATCCTAAACCAAAAAATGTTAATCATTCTAGGTATACTTATCTCAAAGGGAAAGGTAGATTGTTCCCTACTGATGATGACTAGAATTTTACTGCTCTTACTGCTAGAAACAACAGTCATAACCATAATGCTAGGGTAAAACCTAAGCAATGGACTCAGCAGAGGACTTATTCAAACCTCAGCAGGGACCTCAGCAGACTCCATATTACAGGGCTGCTCCTAACAGACAGCAAACCTATGGTTATGCTAGCGCTTCTAACAATAGAAATCACTTCAAACAACATTATGTACCGAAAGGCCAGAAAGCACATAAGAATCCTACACAACCAACTGTTAGATCTTATGGAAATGTAGGATACATATATGAACAAAAGTGTAATGCTTTTCAAAGAACCTTATGGAAATTTGCCAAGGGTTATTCTTACCACTGACCACTATGGACCCAAACAGTTTTGGGTACCTAAAATACATTGAGTTTTTTTCTTAGGGTGTCTGGTACTTTGACAGTGGATGTTCCAGACATATGACAAAGAATAAGCAATGTTTGACAAATTATGTGGCAAAGGATGGTCCAAGAATGAATTTTGGCAACAAGAACACAACAAGATACACAAGAGGATATGGTACACTGATGAGAAATGGATTAAATATCAGGAATGTTGCATTTGTGGAAGGACTAGACTACAATCTTCTGAGCACTGGACAATTCTGTGACATGGGTTACAAGGTCACTTTTGACAAAGGCAATTGTATTGTCATTAGTGAAAGAGGTGAACAAGTTGTGTTGGCTGGTAGAAGACAACAAAACATGTATGATGTGGATTGGTCTACTGCTGTTCCAGAAACATGCCTGATTGTGCATACTAAGTCAGAACTGAATAGGTTGTGGCATAAGATGTTGAATCATCTTAACTTTGATGATATCAATCAATTGGTGAGAAAGAAGTTGGTGATTGGTTTGCCTGAGATCACATTCAAAAAGGATGCTATATGTGATGCATGTCAGCAAGGTAAACAAACAAAGTCAAGCTTCAAGTCAAAGACTAAACAATCAACAAAAAGAGTCTTGGAGCTAACGCACATGGATTTATTAGGACCAGTAACACCAGCAAGTGTAACAGGAAAGAAGTACACTCTGGTAGTTGTGGATGATTATTCAAGATACACTTGAGTAGTATTCGTGAATAAGAAAAGTGAAACACTTCAAAAGATGCCTGAACTTTTGAAGAGATTGCAAAATGAGAAAATTTTGATAGTAGTGAAGATCAGATCAGACAAAGGTATTGAGTTTCTCAATAAAGTCATAAGAGAATATTGTGAACAAAATAGCGTGCTGCATCAATTAGCAGCTGCTGGTACACCTCAGCAAAATAGGGTTGCTGAGAGAAGAAACAGGACCTTGAAATAAGCAGGAAGGACTATAATTTGTGAAGCATTATTACTTGAAAGATATTGGGCTAAAGCAATTAATACAGCATGCTATACACAAAATAGGACCCCAGTAAACAAGAAGCTGCTAATGACACCTTATGAGATATGGAATGGAAGAAAACCAAATATATCATATTTCCATCCATTTGGAAACAAGTGTTTCATTTTAAATCATAAGGAGCAATTGAAGACATTCCAACCAAAATCAGATGAAGGAATCTTCTTGGGATATTCTTTAGTCAGCAAGGCATTCAGGGTATTGAACAAAAGGACATTGAAACATGAAGAATCAATACATGTTGTATTTGATGAACCAAAGTTTACTGGAATGGAAGATGAAATTTCAGAACCTGCTGAAAATCTCCGAGTCACTGATCCAGAATGTGTTGATGTTTTGGAAAAGATAAATGACTTAAATGTTTCGACTCGCCTATTTGAAGAATTTGCTGGTAACACTACTGATCCAACAACAGATGCAGTTCAAGGATCTGCCGAACCCTATACTGAAGCAACAACAGAGCCAACTGGTACAGATTTATGTTGATGGCATAATTTTTGGTTCTGAAAATGAATTGCTATGTGAAAAGTTTGCTAATATCATGAAAAGCAAGTTCCAAATGAGTATGATGGGAGAGATGAACTACTTCTTGCGATTACAAGTCAAACAAATGAATGATGGAATCTTCATTCATCAAATTAAATATACCAAGGAGTTGCTGAAGAAGTTTGGCATGGAAAATAGCACCAAGTTATCAACTCCTATGAGTACTAACATAAGATTGGATGAAGATAAACACAGCAAAGATGTTGATCAGACCTTATATAGAAGGACGATAGGCAGTCAGTTGTACCCCACTGCCAGCAAACCTAATATATCCTTTGCTGTAGGTGTTTGTGCAAGATTTCAATCAAAACCAAAGGAAAGTCACTTAGCTACAGTCAAAAGGATTCTTAAGTATCTAAAAGAGACTTTGGGAGTAGGGATATGGTATTCAAAAGAAGGAAGTTTCAAAGTTATATCCTACTCAGATTCGATTATCTTTGGTTGCCGATTGATAGAAAATGCACCACGGGAACCCGTCCGTTGATGGGAAATAGGCGGTTTCTGGTTCGAAGAAACGAACTCAATATCAACTTCCACCGTGAAGCTGAATATATTGCTGCTGGAAGTTTCTGTGCACAAATACTTTGGTTAAGACAATAATTAAGGGATTATGGAATTGAAGAAAGAGAAATTCCTATAATGTGTGACAACCCAAGTGCAATTGCAATCACTGAAAATCCTGTATTGCACTCAAGAACCAAGCACATTGATGTGATATATCATTTTATAAGAGATCATGTTGAAAAGAAATATGTGGTGGTTCTTTAAATCCCTACTGAAGAACAACTTGCTGATATATTTACAAAACCTTTGGATATTGAAAGGTTTGCTAAGCAAAGAACTGAACTTGGCATCATAAAAGTTTACTGATACTCTAATAATCAGCAGTGTACTGGAATTCACCAAGGGGATTAGTCATTGCTATGTTGGGTGAGCTCACTTAGCGGAATAGTCATTGGTATCAACAATTCAATGTACTTAAATAAGTTTGGACATTTGAGCAAATGAAGTTGCCAAGGGGATTGGACTTTGTCCTGTTGGGTGAGCTCACTTGACAGATCAGTCATTGGTATTAAACTTCACTTCGTATTATAAGTTGGACAAAACTAGTCTTTATGAAGATCAACAGAGTAATTAGTCAGGAGGCTGCTGAGCCATCTTTGTCAGCAGGTTGCTGACCCAACTCTACTGAAGACCAAGTCTACTAGAGTATATGTTACAAACAGTCAAACTTAAATGAAAGTCAACAGTAATTGGATATTATTACTATGGTTACAATATCCAACGGTTACAATGCTTTATGGGACAAGTTAGTGGGACACATGGCAACATCACATTTATTTCAATCTTAATCATGGTAAAATGCTACAGTACATGTACAGTACTTTCTGACAATTACTACCCACTTTCTTCCCTTATATATTCAGACATATACTCAGACGATACATACAAGCCTCAGATCTATTTTCTCTGAATATACAATGTGTGAGCACAGATTTGAAGTTTTCTTCTTCATCTTTCTTCAATCTATAAAATGGAGGACAAAGGTGATGTTCATATTGGAACGAGCCAAAGTGTTAGAGGGTTTGTTGTTGATGATAACAAGACTGAGTTAGCAATCAATATTGGCCGAAGAATCAGAAGGGTTGAAGGGCTAGAAGATGTTCAAAATCTGAGATTAGAAAGCATCTCTTACACAAATGTTGCAAATTTTTGGAGGAACATTGTGATTAGAGATGATACAGAGGCATTTACTACCACTATAAATGCTCAACAGATTGAAATCACATCAAATCTGCTGAAAGAAGTATTCGGATTTGGACCTGGAAATGGTGCCCCTACCAATCCTGAATCTATGCAGCTTGCAAGATTGGAGTTTGTTGATGCAATCAAGACAAACAAATCAATACAATCAACCTTGAGTATCAATGTGAAGCATATTCGATTGGAGTATAATCTACGGAGCAAGATTATTGCCAAGAACATTTTGGGATTCAGTGGAAGTCTTGACACACTGTCTAGACCCAAAATTGACCTGCTGATAATTATATGCAAGAGTATAAAGTTTGATTGGGCAGGATTCTTTGTTCAGTACATGAAGAAGGTGATAACAGAAGATAGAGATGGGACAAAGAAGTCCAAAACAAAGCCTTTGGGTTTGATGGTTCAAGCCCTACTGAACCACTTGAAGATTGCTGATGTTGCACCTGCAAAGATAAACAAGTCCAGATATAAGCCAGAAGTCAGTTATCTCATCCCTGGTTTGGATGATGATGAAGATTTAGATGCTGAAAGGATAGAGAGTGACAGTGATGGAGATGATAATGATGGTGGTGGGAAGGCTAAACAAGTTACACAACCTACTGCACCAAAGAAAGCTGAGAAGAAGAGAAAGGTTGCTAATAGAAGAAAGATCATTGAGATCTTAATGCCTAAGAAGACAATGCAGCAATCAGTAGACACTGCTGAGTCTACTGATGTTCCAGATGATGTTGAGGCTGCTGAGCCTACTGAAGTTACAAGGAAGTAAACTACTGTAGAGACTTTGAAAGAACAACAACAAGAAGACAGAAGAAAAAGAAAAGCAACTGAAATTGAAGAACAACCTGCAAAAAGAAGGAAACAGATTATGAAGAAGAGTGTTCATGGTAAAGGAAAAGAGTTGAGGGTCCTGGAGGACCAAAGGGAGGTTGAAGAAGAGGCTGTTGAGCCTACTAAGGATGCTAATGTTGTTGTTGAGCAACAGATTGAAGAACCACATCACACTGCTGTACCTGAGCCTACTGTGGAAATTATTGAAACTGTTCAAGACCCTACTGTGGATGCTACAACTCAGGGTGAAGAACACACTCCTACAGACCCTGCTGATGTGCATATAAGTCAGTAGGAACCTATTGTGGAACCGTTGGATGTAGTAGGAACTAATGTACAACCTGATGAACCTACAGACCTATTTGTATCTGCTATATATAAACTGACTCACCTTGTTGAAGCCTTTGGGAGACAACAAGCAGAGCAATCTGCCTAAAGAAGGCCTACAATTCCTTTTGAGAGAAAATAAAAGAAGTCCAAGAAGGAAAAGGTAGGTCCAAACTTCAAGAAAATTCAACATTACTTTGCTTGGAAGTTTGGTTTCTATAAGAGACAAAAATCAAATGCAGAGTCAATGACTGGTTTTGAGGAATGGTCATTCAATCAGTTGGGAGTAGAGAGCTTAATTGAACTGATAGATACATCTGAGCTACAAGTGAGGCTGCTGGATATTATTGAAAGGGAGAAGCAGAAAGGAAGCATAATGTTCAGAGAACCACAAGATGCACCTGACAATGATAACTCATCATCATCAGATTCTGATGATGATCACCCTTCTTTTCCAGGCCAACCCAGTGGCACTGCATTAGAAAGACCTACTGAGGAGATAGGACAGGGATCTAAAGACAATACAAAAGATCAGTCTACTGATGTGATTTGAACCAGAATGCGGTTCTAAATGATGATCCACTCGTTTTATATAAAATGTTTTATTAATATATTATAGCCAAAATAAGAGGTGAAAATACTTATAAAGGAGGTGCCACTTTGAAGATAATATCAAGTTTGAAAGAATCGAGATACATTGCATTTGGAGTATTCAAGACACATGAAGATACGTTGAATCTGGATGGCTGATCTTGGAGATGTTTGGGGCGCCACCTTGGAAGTAGTTTTTAGGAAGTCTTTTCATATTTTGGTTCATGAATTCTAGTCATTAATTATGCATAAGTCTTTTCATATTTTGGTTCATGAATTCTAGTCATTAATTATGCACTTTAGTTACAAGAATTGTAGCCTATATAAGGCATTTCTTTGTACTTGAACAAGGAGGGCAAACTTTGAGTGAAATTTTATATATTATGAATTTTCAGTGATTGAAAATTTGAGTGAGTTTTACATTTACCTTGCTGATTATGTAGTATTTAACTTGGAGAATCTATCAAAGGATTGAGCATTCCTTTGTTGTGATGTTCTCAAACTTGGGATTTCTAAGGTGCTGATTTCTTAGGAAGAACAATCTTGCTCATTTGTTATTGTGTTCTTCATTGATGCCTTCAATCTAGATCCAAACCAATATCAATTGGTATCAGAGCTTAGGGATTGAGGTATCAAATATCCTTGTTCTTCATATCTTCATGTTTCCTTAAAATCTTCATGACTAATCATCTTCTTTGATGGTAAATTTTCGTTCTCTGAATCTGTCCAACCCGATTTCTGTATTTTGTTCATTCATTTCCTATTCAAAACAAATCTGAAATTTATCACTTTTTACCAGTAGATATATCTTGCTTTTATCTATCTTTTTTCTCTTTACGACTTTCCCAAATTCAGAGTTTATCGTGGTCAAATCTGCCCCACAATATCCAGTGCATTTTTTTGGAATAGTTTGTAAACGAATTCGATTTGCCGTAGTTGTAACAGTCGAAATTGCGTGATTTTTTCTGAGCTTATAGGAAATTTCCTGTTCTACAACTTTCATTCTTTGCATTTTTCCAAATTACCGACCACCGTAACGTGCTAGTTTGTTTCTGACCGAAAATCTGTTTGTGTAGTCATGTGTTTACGAATTTATTTTGAGGAGGCTATCCATATTCAATTTTCGTGCAACTTAACAGTATTAAATAAAATTTCATGATCTACAAGTCTCCATCTTTGTGTTTTTCAAAATTCCTTACCGTTTGGCCGTGAAAATTGCCGTCCTTTCGTGTTCTTGTTCTGGAAATTACTTTCCTTGACACCCTAGCCGTGTGTTTGTTTATTTATGTCAATTTGAGACCCGTACCAAGATGGAGTGGGGTGATGACGGGGTCAATCAGGTTATAAATTTATTTTACTTGACCACCAAATACTAGCAATAGCACTAGGTACATCATAGCATAGCGATGGTGAATCAAGGTCGATCCCTCAGGGAATCAAAATGTGGACCCTAGGTTTAAATAATTAACTCACCTAATTCGTTATTGGACAACAGTCTAAGACCAACATAAAAGACAAAATAAAATAAACAAACTCAAACCTAAAAAGAACAGACGTAATTAACCTTCCAATTACCAACGTTATCGATCGGACCAAGACAACTTATATAAAATAACATAACTCATTAACTGTCAATCTGGCTGTATTCATATTTGATTGGCTACGGGAGTCATCCCCTTAACTTGACTTAGCACCGGTTAGATTACTAGATCACTGTGGTATTGTTACGTGACTTCACCTTTTGGGTTTCCATCTCATATAACTCACACGCTCATTACTCTAAGGATGCCGATATTGACCGTACACCTCGCTTAGGCAACATTCCTATGGTTAGGCGTACTTCCTAAACGATCGCTCAAGCCCTCGTCCTATTAACAATTACTTGGTAAGTCTCTTGTTAATCTACGATTTACGTATGACTAGGTGTCGACAATTCCCTAATACAAAACTAACCTAGATCTCGCTGAAAGTCCCGAAAGATCGTTCATGAGCCGAACTAGACGTCTTATATTGGTATTTCCTAATAGTACGCTAATGAAAAACTGACGAGCGACGTAGCCGTAGTCATGCCTACTGAGAAAGTAAATTCAACTAGGTTAAACCCACCATAAAGACGTGGCAGACTTAACTGACAACATTAGGGCTCGGTCGACCGAGTAAAAGGGCTCGGTCGACCGAACGACATTGCTCGGTCACCCGGACGAATTCAACCCTAATTACATCCTAGAAATAACCTCTCAGTGTTTCCTTATACGAACGTATTAAACGACAAATTCGTACATCACTTATATAAACTACCATAGATACACATTAATTAAATCAAGTAGAGTCATGAATAAATCTAGATTATGACGTAGGTCGTGGGATCCTCATTGACAAGGTGTCACCACCACCTAACGTCATAGCCGAGAATCACATCATCTAGCTATGTTTAATTAATTCAAACGATAAGAACATAATTGGAAGAATTAATTACTTGAAAATAAAACATGAAGATTAAGGGCTTACATTGTTACAGCCCTAACTTGCTGAAAAACTCTCAATTGTGCTCTTTTATGAATGATTAAATCAATGTATGAATGTATGCATAATACTAATGACAATGTGTTTATATAGAGCTCAAAACCGACTTAGAAACCGACTAAGGATCGGATTCCCTAAACCCTAACCGACTTAAGTAATATGCTTTGGACTCTGCCGGGCTTTAAGTCCACTCGGTCGACCGAATAGGCTTTGGGCTCGGTCGACCGAGCCTTCACCGCTTCGGGCTCGTCTTCTATCTTCTGTTGGGCTCTGCATTGTCCTGGATCTTTAATTCCTTCTCCGTAGTCCGTCCATAATGCTCACTGTATTTATCATATAAAAACATAGTTTGTAATACCAAATACTTGATAAATTACCGAAATGCATAATAATAAATCGTAACACGGGGTATATCTAAATTAGGCACTTAACGACTTATTATCACTCTCTTAAGGTTATTTCACATTAAAATCAAGGGTAAAGATTGCAGAATAATGGGTACAAATCGACCGTCATCAACGGCCCCCCACTTAGCCTTTGATCGTCCCGATCAAAGTATTAATAAGTTATTCCCCCTATGATCATTTTCCAGTGGTCACACCATACTCACACAAGAAACCCGAATCAACTCATACTATATATGCTAATAAGATATCCATTATTCACTACTCGGTATGAATCGAAGTGATGTGTGCACATGCATTGGTTTTATAAATGTGGCATGATTAATGGTTATGCCCACTTTGAATTCTCAAGTCCCACCATCATCGCATTCCTCTCGCTTAAGCCTCGCAATGGGTAAAGCACTAGAACAATAAGCAAGAATATATCTATACGGTTTTTGGACTTGGAGACCGAGTACTACTCAAAGCCTCTTAAGAGTTGAATTTTTCAATTCTTCACATTTTTCAAATACTACAAATCTCAAGGAAGAAAACTTTTTAAAGTATCCCCCTATCTTAGATCAAATATAGCAATGAATATTACCACAAGCGCAAGGCTACTTTGGTAATTGACTACAAGCCCAAGAGTTTCGCTCATTGGTAAAACACGGATATATCTCCAAATTTATTATTCCGCTTTTGTAGCTAGAAGATTAAGAATACATCAGACGATAAGTATTGATTACCAGGCAGGCACCACCCATTATCTATGCAATGTACACATATATTTCCATTTTTTTTTTGATAAGCGTGGTAACGTTGATTCATATTTTGAGTAATCGAATAATAAATAACTACTTGCAGCTTATAATATGAATATCTTTAAGCTTACTTAAATTATATCGCAAGAGTATAACATGACCACGTACTAACGAAATATGGTTCCTACCTTATTAAATACAAAATTCGGGAATTCACAAAAGATAAGTGTGATTTTAAGTGTAAAAGTTTTAAATTTACTCATTATTTGATATACAAACTTATTCAAGTATGCTAAATGAGCTAAGTGACTCATACCCCCCACTTAAACTATGCATTGTCCTCAATGTATAAAAATAAGAACAAGGAACTTAGCTCTGGAAGAAGTGCGGGAGTTGAACAAGTCTTGATGAACTCCGGAGAATTTTAACAGACAAATACAGTTACCAACTTCAATAAAATGCAACCTCTGCAACAAACATCTTTAACAAAAACTTGGAACTCGTTACGGGGTTAGTCCAGAAAAATATAATCACATCAAATGGACTGTAAAAAGTATAATAATTGCCTTAAACATATTTAAGCCCATACTTAATAATTATAGTGAAAATGATGCACAAATATCCAACACATTAAATAAGACAAATTTTATTCATTAGGGAAATTCAAAACGAACTCCATACAACACGACTTAATTTATTGGCACACCGAAATCAAAAATAAAAACACATTGATAAAGAGAAAATTAATAGATTACACAGGTGCTTAGTCCGAAGGTATATCGTTCGGATCAACGAAAGCTAATGGAAGAACATTGGGATCCGCTTCAGGAAAATCTTGGAATTGCGCATCGTCATCACCTGGACCGTGATCATCAGCTTGTGCAAGAGGTGGTGGAACGGAATCTAAAGATAGGATAGGCATGGGCCTGACATAGGAGTCACTGCCTAGCACTGGGCACTCAGCTGCCTCACATAATGAAGTGATCAATGAACCATAAGGCAGCATGTGTCTAGGCTTGCGGGCATCGGCAGTCATCTCAGAACGCATCAGTGCCCCAATATTAACAGGCCATCCTCTCGCTCAACCAATACATCGGCGTAGCATGTGCATAATAAACTGTAGACACATGCTTGGCCGGAATAATGTTAGAACGGATAAGCCTATGTAAGCACTTATCTTCCCACCGCCTAAAATATGGCTCCTCAAAAGTGCGAGCAACTTCCCCTATTGTCCATGCTATCCCGAGATGGGCACCAACCTCCTCCAACCATGCATCAGACTCATCAAACGTGACAGTGTACTCTGGCTCCTCCTCCGGGGTATCAAGACCATAATAATTATTAAGAGTCCCCGGAGTAATAACAATGGATTTGCCACGAACCTGGACTAAATTCGTGTGTGGGTGCACGCGTAAATAAGAATAAAACTCTCTTACCCAGTCGACATTAACTTGGCCAGGTGGCGCAACAACCTCTTGCCACTGATAATACTCCACTAGATCGAACAGCTCTTGACCACAGTTGGTCAAATCTAATCCCCGAGCCCGGTGTACCGGCGAATTGTTGAAGAAATTCCGATAAACCGAAAATACCTCTTGGCTAGCGAATTGCGGTACCCCGTTGATCAAGGGTATGGCATCGTCGACTGCTACAAACTGTGCGGAGGATCGGCGTCTTGGTGGCATAATTGCAGAACTGGAACAGAGCAATGCTGACAGATAGATGCAGCAGTATGAAGCTCTCGGTCGACCGAGAGAATGGCCTCGGTTGACCGAGCAGAAGGGTTCGGTCGACCGAACTGATGAAAGCTCTGCTGCTGAGGTTCAGGTCTTCCCTGTGACAGCGTGGATCGGATAATCCTTCAGAGATCAGAGATATGAGCTGGCACAACTTGTGATATTGGAGGGGATCATTTAGATTACTATCCCCAATCTTGGGTGGATGGAAGTTATGAGAAAGATTGGAAATGGGAATTAATGGAGAGAAGAGGAAGAAGAAAATTGGGGATTTGGAGAAGATGAAGATTTTGTGGTGTGGAAATGATGAAGAGAAAAAAAGGAGGTTTAAATAGAAAGATGTGGAAAGTGAAAGGATTGAAATGGTGGAAGGTGATTGGTGGAGATAGAAAGGCAAGGATTGAGGAGTGGAATGGTTTTGTTGGAGGAATAAATTAATGGGGAAATGAAAAGGTGGATTGGGAAATGAAAAATGGGGATGTGTAAAAATAAATGATAGTTGACCTCCTCAATTTGATACACACGAAATTTTCAAGCTAGAACACATAAGTCTATCAAAATCATTATGTCACAATTTGAAAAATCCTCACCTCAAAAATCGAATAATCCAACCACAATCCATTAACATATAAATCTTCACTTTTTCCAAATAATACCAATTTGAAACTAAACATCTTTTCACCAAATTCTCATCATCAATACATTTTATAATGATTTATCTTCCTACTCTACTTCACGTTAAAATGATTCGAGTAAAAAAAACTTTTTGCACATCCGTAACCTAATGGTCATTGGAACACGGCAAAAATAAAAAAAGGCTCTCGTCATTCTACGTTACTTTTATTCATACTAAAAAATAAAGATGAAATAAAATAAAATAAAATGAAACGAAAGAATTCTAAATTTTTGAGTATATAGCTCGACTTCCAAAATCATCACTCCTAAACACGGCCCTTGACTTGCCAGGCTTTCACCCGGCCAGCTTTCACCGAAAAAGTTTTACCGTCCTTTTCTACGAGTGCCCTTCCTTTGGATTTTAGTCCAATGAAAAGACAGCCGAATTGACCATCCAGACAAGCGCCGACTTTTGGATTCATCTCTGATTTTGATGAGTTTTTGTTACGAACTCTCCTAGTTCGTTTCTTCGCTCTGGTCCTCCTATCCTTAGGTAGGTCTACAGCTTCAATATTGGTCAGGGCGGGTGCAGGCTGAACTGACCTATTCCGACTTAGAATAGTAAGGACTTCCCTCTCATCTTTATCATTGACATTATCATCAGCATCCTTTCCTAGACCTTGAGTGGCATCAAGCTTCTCCGAACCAACTACTTCTAACACATTCACACTTACCGGTACAGGGAAATTTGGATTTGTTATCCCATAACACTCAGAACCCTTGGCGTCGAACAATACTATCTCATGTCTGGTCATCCGTATGAAGGCTCTAGCGGTGTTGATAAACGATCTACCCAAAATGATTGGGCATTCAGGATGTTCCTCGATTTCCATTACCACTATGTCTATCTTAAACCGTAATTGCCCCACACCAATAATCATGTTGTTCAGTCTCCCAGTCATGATTGTCCTAGTTCCATCCGCTAATCTAACTTGGAGCGGGGTGTTAGTGGGTGTTGAAATGAAATTCCTATCACAAAGGCTTTTAGGAAAGATATTAAGGCTCGAACCGGAATCAATCAAGGCTAAACCTAAGTGGGTTTGTTCTAGGGTTACTCCAACCATAAAAGCTCCTGGGTCTGCTAACTTTTGCATCAGTCGAGACTCGTCTTTAATCAATATTTCATCTCTAGAACAGATGACAATAGGGCTCTCCATAGCTGCGCTACCCTCTGACTCAGATTCTATCTCGGACATGTAATCATCATAATCTAAAGCTGAATCGGAATCCGAAGAAATTTCCTCTGGATTCGAATTAAACATACCTCTCTGCCAGTAGGCTTCTTTAGCCTCCCTTGATTTCCTTGCCTCTCGGATTTTTTCTTTCATCTTTTCTATCCTTTCCATGAGCTTCGGCGTTAACGGTTTTTTTGGTGTAGTTTTGGTTCGTAAAACCTTGACTTCCTCTTGGCCTTTGATAAAATCATTCGATGACATTTTGCTAATCTTGAGCAGGTTATGTGAGTGATTTACGTCGAATTATCTGCAATATTTGAAAAACAATAAACAATTAGTAAATTGACAAACAGTATGATTGCTCATACTGTTGTCAAACTTACAACCTACAAACAGGGGAAACAGAACACTAGGGAAACGACACTGTATATAGAATGAAAGCTGGAAAAGGCTCGGTCGACCGAGTGAATACGTTCGGTCGACCGAACGAATATCTTCCCCATTCCTGCTTTAATCCTTTAACAGCATACAAGTACATATAATTCGTCATAAAAAAAAAATAATTCAACTAAAAACAATAAAGAAAGAACGAAGTAGATAAAAATAATTATTTAAACAATCATTGGGCCATTGATTCCCCGGCAACGGCGCCAAAAACTTGATGACGGGGTCAATCAGGTTATAAATTTATTTTACTTGACCACCAAATACTAGCAATAGCACTAGGTACATCATAGCATAGCGATGGTGAATCAAGGTCGATCCCTCAGGGAATCAAAATGTGGACCCTAGGTTTAAATAATTAACTCACCTAATTCGTTATTGGACAACAGTCTAAGACCAACATAAAAGACAAAATAAAATAAACAAACTCAAACCTAAAAAGAACAGACGTAATTAACCTTCCAATTACCAACGTTATCGATCGGACCAAGACAACTTATATAAAATAACATAACTCATTAACTGTCAATCTGGTTGTATTCATATTTGATTGGCTACGGGAGTCATCCCCTTAACTTGACTTAGCACCGGTTAGATTACTAGATCACTGTGGTATTGTTACGTGACTTCACCTTTTGGGTCTCCATCTCATATAACTCACACGCTCATTACTCTAAGGATGCCGATATTGACCGTACACCTCGCTTAGGCAACATTCCTATGGTTAGGCGTACTTCCTAAACGATCGCTCAAGCCCTCGTCCTATTAACAATTACTTGGTAAGTCTCTTGTTAATCTACGATTTACGTATGACTAGGTGTCGACAATTCCCTAATACAAAACTAACCTAGATCTCGCTGAAAGTCCCGAAAGATCGTTCATGAGCCGAACTAGACGTCTTATATTGGTATTTCCTAATAGTACGCTAATGAAAAACTGACGAGCGACGTAGCCGTAGTCATGCCTACTGAGAAAGTAAATTCAACTAGGTTAAACCCACCATAAAGACGTGGCAGACTTAACTGACAACATTAGGGCTCGGTCGACCGAGTAAAAGGGCTCGGTCGACCGAACGACATTGCTCGGTCACCCGGACGAATTCAACCCTAATTACATCCTAGAAATAACCTCTCAGTGTTTCCTTATACAGAACAGATTAAACAGCAATTCGTACATCACTTATATAAACTACCATAGATACACATTAATTAAATCAAGTAGAGTCATGAATAAATCTAGATTATGACGTAGGTCGTGGGATCCTCATTGACAAGGTGTCACCACCACCTAACGTCATAGCCGAGAATCACATCATCTAGCTATGTTTAATTAATTCAAACGATAAGAACATAATTGGAAGAATTAATTACTTGAAAATAAAACATGAAGATTAAGGGCTTACATTGTTACGTACCAACTAACTTGCCGAAAAACTCTCAATTGTGCTCTTTTATGAATGATTAAATCAATGTATGAATGTATGCATAATACTAATGACAATGTGTTTATATAGAGCTCAAAACCGACTTAGAAACCGACTAAGGATCGGATTCCCTAAACCCTAACCGACTTAAGTAATATGCTGGACTCTGCCGGGCTTTAAGTCCACTCGGTCGACCGAATAGTTTGGGCTCGGTCGACCGAGCCTTCACCGCTTCGGGCTCTCTCCGTCTTCTATCTTCTTGTTGGGCTCTGCATTGTCCTGGATCTTTAATTCCTTCTCCGTAGTCCGTCCATAATGCTCTCACCGTATTTATCATATAAAAACATAGTTTGTAATACCAAATACTTGATAAATTACCGAAATGCATAATAATAAATCGTAACACGGGGTATATCTAAATTAGGCACTTAACGACTTATTATCACTCTCTTAAGGTTATTTCACATTAAAATCAAGGGTAAAGATTGCAGAATAATGGGTACAAATCGACCGTCATCATGGAAGAAACTTGAGGCAAAGTGGAAGGTGAAGATGAGCTTTTCCTTATAAAGTATGGTATAACTTGTGAAGAAGCTATGAATGGCAAAGAGCCAAAATTCTAGTAATTTGAGCGAAAAAACCCAATGAACCCAATCCAACCCAAAACCCAAACCGAACCAACCCGAAAATCCAAACCAATTGAAACCCAAATTTTTTGGGTTGGGTTTTGACCAAAACCGAAAACATTTTGGGTTGGTTTGGTGTTTTTTATTTTTTATTCGGGTTGACCCAAACCAACCCGACTCGATATATATATATATATATATATATATATATATATATATATATATATATATATATCATCCAAAGTAAAATGGTGTTATCATATTGCTGCTATCACTTCATTTTCGATTTCCATCTACGATTCTTTGACATTTCTTCGAAAAAAGAATCCGTGTAAGTTATTTTTATGTATGACTATTGGTCTTTAACTATTATCTCTATATGTTGTTGGTTTTTTATATATGGTTGAGTTCTTAATTATCAAATTTTAACGTTTCTTTCCTAAAATTGTGTTTTCTTTAACTATTATAGTTATGAACATATGGTATGGAACTCGAACTTTGATATATACATGTGTGGATTTTATAGCAAATTTTTTTTATGATAGATGCATGTTTTAAGGATGAAAACCGAAAAACCAACCCAAACCAACCCGAAACCAATCCGAACCAACCCATTGTGTTTTATAGTCGTTTGGTTTGGTTTGGGTTAGCTTATTCTTGAACCAACCCGACTTATACTATGTAAAAACCCAACTCAAGTCGACCCAACCCAACCCAAGCTCAGCCCTACAAAATTCAATCATGTTGACTGTGTTGTTCCAAACCCTCCTATTGATGTGGTGCACGTTGATAATGTTCGATTTGAGGCCAAAACCGTGGCTGTCCAGTTTGTTGATGTTATAGATGATCGTGGAGAGGATAAACACGTTGACGTACATGTTCAGAGTGAGATTTTTATACCGTATGCTGAGCATATTACCGAGGGTTCACATGATCAGAAGGCTGCGTTCATTATGCCAATAGAGGCACACGTTGCTGCACCCTTTGTTCTTGAACAGATTCCAGAGGTTGTTCAGCCAAAAATTTCTATTAATGTGGTTTTTGATGATGCCGAGGCTATGGTGGTTGCGAAAAATATTGGAGAGGTGAAATCAGCAGGTTTGGTTGCTATATTAAAGGAATTACAAGCGACACATATCTATTTGGATCCATATTTAATGCATTGTCGATCTTTAAATTTTGTTATAGCTGATTTGTACACTATAGACGTTCCACTATATTGTGGTGTTTTGATTATGAGTTTCTATGTGGTTGAATGGAAGCATGGAAGCAAAATATTCATGTTCGAACCAGGTGGATTTGAGGACAAATCCTTTTGAAGAGGGAGGGATTGATATGAACCAGAATGCTCTTCCAAATGATGATCCACTTGTTTTATATAAATTTTTTTTTAATATATTATAGCCAAAATAAGAGCTGAAAATACTTATAAAGGAGGTGCCACTTTGAAGATAATATCAAGCTTGAAAGAATCGAGATACATTGCATTTGGAGTATTCAAGACACATGAAGATACGTTGAATCTAGATGGCTGATCTTGGATATCTTTGGGGCGCCACCTTGGAAGTAGTTTTTAGGAAGCCTTTTCATATTTTGGTTCATGAATTCTAGTCATTAATTATGCATAAGTCTTTTCATATTTTGGTTAAAGAATTCTAGTCATTAATTAGGCACTTTAGTTACAAGAATTGTAGCCTATATAAGGCATTTCTTTGTACTTGAACAATGAGGACAAACATTGAGTGAAATTTTATATATTATGAATTTTCAATGATTGAAAATTTGAGTGAGTTTTACATTTACCTTGCTGATTAGGTAGTGTTTAACTTGGAGAATCTATCAAAGGATTGAGCATTCCTTTGTTGTGATGTTCTCAAACTTGGGATTTCTAAGGTGCTGATTCCATAGGAAGAACAAGCTTGCTCATTTGTTCTTGTGTTCTTCATTGATGCCTTCAATCCAGATCCAAACACATATCAATTGGTATCAGAGCTTAGGGATTGAGGTATCAAATATCCTTGTTCTTCATATCTTCATGTTTCCTTCAAATCTTCATGACTGTTCATCTTCTTTGAAGGTAAATTTTCGTTCTCTGAATCAGTCAAACCCGATTTCCGTATTTTGTTCAATTCGTTTCCTATTCAAAACAAATCGGAATTTATCAATTTTTTCCAGTAGATAGATCTTGCTTTTATATATCTTTTGTCTCTTTACGACTTTTCCAAATTCAGAGTTTATCGTGGTCAAATCTGCCCAACAATATCCAGTGCGTTTTTTTGGAACAGTTTGTAAACGAATTCGATTTTCCGGAGTTGTAACTGTCGGAATTGCGTGATTTTTTCTGAGCTTATAGGAAATTTCCTATTATACAACTTTCATTGTTTTAATTTTTCCAAATTACAGATCAATTCTTCCCAATGGTCACCGTAACGTGCTTGTCTGTATCTGTCCGTAAATTTGTTTGTGTAGTCATATGTTTACGAATTTATTTTGAGGAGGCTATCCATATTCAATTTTCGTGAAACTTAACATTCTTAAATAAAATTTCATGATCTACAAGTCTCGTTCTTTGTGTTTTCCCAAATTCCTTACCGTTTGGTCGTTAAAATTACCGTCCTTTTGTGTTCTTGTTCTGGAAATTACTTTCCTTGACACCCTAGCCGTGTGTTTGTTTATTTATGTCAATTTGAGACCCGTACCAAGATGGATTGGGGTCGTGGGGGTGCACTACGCTACGATGGTTATGAGTTCTATTTTGAATATGATCCAAAGTTGTATTATCCGGCTTGTGTCAAGAAGGCCGACGCTGAATTTTTGAAGGAACAAAATGACTATCAAGAAGAGCAAAGAAGAATAAAGAGGGAATCCGAACAGTTAAAACGGGCAGAAGTACAATGCCAGTTAGAATGGAAGGTGGCTAAGGAAAAAAGGGAGTTAGAACGTGTAGAACGGTGGAAGAAATTTGAGGCAAAGTGGAAGGCTAAGATGAGCTTTTACTTATAAAGTATGGTATAACTCGTGAAGAAGCTATGAATGGCAAATAGCCAAAATTCAATCATGTTGACCGTGTTGTTCCAAACCTCCTACTGATGTAGTGCACGTTGATAATGTTCGATTTGAGGCCAAAACCGTGGTTGTCCAGTTTGTTGATGTTATAGATGATCGTGGAGAGGATAAACACGTTGACGTACATGTTCAGAGTGAGATTTTTATACCGCATGCTGAGCATATTACCGAGGGTTCACATGATCAGAAGGCTGCGTTCATTACGCCAATAGAGGCACACGTTGCAGCACCCTTTGTTCTTGAACAAATTCCAGAGGTTGTTCAGCCAAAAATTTCTATTAATATTGTTGTTGATGATGCCGAGGTTTTGGTGGTTGCCAAAAATATTGGAGAGGTGAAATCAGCAGGTTTGGTTGCTATATTAAAGGAATTACAAGCGACACATATCTATTTGCATCCATATTTAATGCATTGTCGATCTTTAAATTTTGTTATAGATGATTTGTACACTATAGACGTTCCACTATATTGTGGTGTTTTGATTATGAGTTGCTATGTGGTTGAATGGAAGCATGGAAGCAAAATATTCGTGTCCGATCCAGGTGGATTCGAGGATGAATCCTTTTGAAGAGGGAGGGAATGATATGAACCAGAATGATGTTCCAAATGATGATCCACTTGTTTTATATAAAATGATTTATTAATATATTATAGCCAAAATAAGAGCTAAAAATACTTATAAAGGAGGCGCCACTTTGAAGATAATATCAAGCTTGAATGAATCGAGATACAATGCATTTGGATTATTCAAGACACATGAAGATACGTTGAATCTGGATGGCTGATCTTGGAGATGTTTGGGGCGCCACCTTGGAAGTAGTTTTTAGGAAGTTTTTTCATATTTTGGTTCATGAATTCTAGTCATTAATTATGCTTAAGTCTTTTCATATTTTGGTGCATGAATTCTATGAAGGATGCAGGTTCTTAGATCTAAACGAGTTAGATCTACACGCAGCGGATGGATCACGATTTATATGACACAATTCATAATTAAAGGACTTAAAAACTATAAGGATGTTTAAGATCATGTTACCAACAACGTGAAGAGAAGCCTTGATCTTCCGATGTGTTCTCCAAACGGCGGTTGGTGGACACCCTTCTTGATACACGAGCCTCCTTGATATGCAACACCAAGAAAAACTCAAAGTTTTTCTTCTACTAAAAACCCTAGTCAAGAAAAAACTAATTTTTCTCTCCTTTTTGATATGGTGGTCGAATTATGCCAAGTATGTTTAGGCTTGGGAGAATTCTCTTTATATAGGAGAGTAAACCTTGTCCTCCAAGGATTAAATAATTAAAAGATAATTATTACATTAATCCTTTATTCCAAATAAAAGATAAATAAAATGATTATCCCAAACAAATTAGGATAAATCATATTATTATCTAATATTCCATGAATTATCATTTAACAAATAAATGATAAATCACATGTCAAATAATTATCCAAGAAAACTAATTTCTCTCTAATTAATTGACTCACATTGGCGCCACTTAAGGGTTTACTAAGCCCACATAAAATGTCTTTTATGTGTATTATATTATTTAGCCCAACTAAATAATATCCATGCATATCAATTAATTAGCCCGACCAATTAATTATCACTCGAGGCCCAAGTAACAAGATTACTAGTCCGAATTACGAAGCCACATCGGGGACCATGGACCTATAACCGTAGCTCCAATAATTAATTATTCGTCGAACAAAATAAGTACATTAATTATTAATTCCGGGATTACGCCACCATAAACCCGAAACGAACTCTACCGATTATAGATGTATACTTATACTCAACCCATAGAGTGAATAAGCGTCCATTGATATAATCACTACATACGGATTAACCCTCCATAGATCGTCCATTCGAGTGGGAAGTCTCCGTGAACCCGACTCAGAATATCTTATCCTTATTTACCATTAACCCCCTAATGATCAATTAGCACACATATCTGACTAGTAGCTAATTAGTCAAATGTGAACTCCCGGGATCGATCACTTTCTTAGGGCTAACAAACAAGGGGACTGTCTCTCTACTTCCCGCGGAAGGAATGGATTCCATGTCTGTGAAAATCAGAACTACTCACTCATCTGGAGATAGTGCCAATGAGAAGTGGCTTGGAACACATATTTAAGTGAACCGTAACTAACACATCAAACACTACCCCGGGACAAGCAGCATCCTGTGATCACCTCAGGATTAAGGTTGATCCATATATGATCATCTAATGATTTAATAAGATTCCCCGATTACGGAATTATACCGAGAAATGCAGATTAAATCGGTCCAATCCTATATGAATGCCATCATATATAAATGCCCCACGTAGGTACCCTCTACCGACAGTCCGGATAAGACTATCACACCCTAAGGTGTTCTGGGCGCATTATTGGTGTTTTAATCAAGAGACCCTAAACTCTGATTAAGTTCACCACGGACTAACGCTTTAAGTATATCACCACTAACTCAATCCTCACGTGCACGCCATACACCGAGTTAAGCGGTTACATACCGATATACTTAGGGTTTGCGGCGTGTATTATTTACAAGCACAAAGCAAGTAATAAGGTGAGATAAAATCTATCATCCATTGTTAAAAACAATTACACAAATTGTCTTTCGGGCACTACTCCTAACAATCTCCCACTTGCACGAAATGACAAGTAATGATTGTTTTTAGAGCACACCCTTTCTCATCTTATTCACAACACTCTCCCACTTGCTCTAAAAGCAGACGAGGCATATCCATCAATGCCGTACCCTCCAAGCACTCGACTTGGTACACTGATTAGCTAGGTTGTCGACTCGAGACGATCTTTAGGATTGAAACGTTGTCGGTCCTTCCAATCGTGCGGTACTCTCTCTCAATATGCTTTTGACTTCTTGTGACCGAGAAGATCCTTCTAAGCTATCTCTTCACTGTTTTCACAATGAAGTGATATCGGCTTATCAGACCTGGAATTACTCCCAGACCAAAAAAGGAAATTCTAAGCACTATGAGTAAACACTGAGCCCGAGATCAACTTAATGATCATCCTTAATCTGACTACAAGTCAGAATCAGTGTAGTCAACCATATTCAAGTTTGCACCGAATATACAAGCATCCGATTCCTCGTTCTCTAAAGATACTTGAGGACGTACTAAACCGCTATTCAATGCTCGAATCCGAGATTTGATTGCAATTGACTCGTGTTAAGGCCGACTTGCCCTTATCCCGAGAGACTCTATCCCATTTTCTCTTTATCCGAAGATTTGGAGAATCATTCCTGAGAGGTAAGGTAGGACAACTCTCGATGAATGCTGCAACCATATATGCATAATCATCTTATTCAATAAGATCGGTGGGATAGCCAATGACTCATTCTCGTGAATTTGACCGAATCGGATTCTTAGAACATAGTCCAATTCTCTCATCCGAGAATCTTGGCGTGTCGGTTTCGACTTCGTATAGCACACCCATGTTGTTTCCAACCGTTTTAGTGTTATCATTTATGAACACTAATACTACTACTACATTACCAATATTGATATCCGCCTACGAAAAACTTATCAAAATTTTGGTCAAGTCCACATATTTTAAAACATGTGACTTTTAAATGACCGAGAGGTTCTCTTAAATCCACAAAGGATATAAGCCATGGCAGTGCTTCCTACCAATGGTTCTTTCGAATAAATTAAGATATCGTTAGTCTCGCAAAAAAGGTATTAGGGAATCACCCCTATCTTCTCGCTTTGTAACGAATCCGTTATTCATTCTCGCCTAAAACCTTTACGTTTCGAATGAATTCGATTCCGTTGTTCGGCAAGAAAGTCTCGGGGAATCACCCCTATTTTCTCGCTTTCTAACGAAATCTAGCAAGACCGAGTGGTGAGAGAGTTCAAGGTCCGGTTAACTCTCTACTTGTCGTGGAATCACCCCTATACCACTCAACTTTGCACCGAAAGTTTAAACTTTCCTATTCATTCGACTCTTTTCCATGTAGATCCAATTTCTCCCACCTGGGCCGAGACACTCGGTGGTTCTACAAGAGGTCGAAAACAGTAACCGAGTACCAAAACTCCATTCACGGGGTTAAGGTTTTCAAACCAACCTCTATAATCGAATCCTATACAAACCCACCAAGAGCCATAGGTTATCAATCACCCCAGCAGATTATAAAGTCCACAAAATCACAATGGGTCAACGGTTAAACCATACTCCCACTGTGTCTTGGGTGGATTGACATTATGATAGATTAATAAGTGGGTAGATAGATTGGAAGTATTTATCAGTGCAATCACCAACAACTAATGTTGGACGTGGTCTGATTAAATCAGATAGTAACTACCTTTGGGTAACCGTACTCCAAGGTTTAAGGCTGTTTCTTATAGATTCTATCAGAAGGCTTGTGACAGTTCAACCGTCACTTTCTGATCTCAAGAATCTTATAATCAACCTTCACTCGTCTCATTAAGATATTTCACGAACAGTCACAATCTGAACGTATATGTAAAATCCCCAGTCCTACCTTCAAGCTTTAAATGTTAAATGCCTACATTTACGGATGTGGTGTGAACCGAATTCACTCCTTATCCATAAACTCACTAGCATCTTCTAGGTAGACTTCTCGGTTTACATAATAATGTTAACCGTTATTTTGCAACGAATTATCTTAATCGAGTTTAGCAAAGTGTATTGTAGCATATCAATAACTATATAGGGCAAGTCTATGGTTTCTTCCTCGGTGAGAAACATTCCCTGTGAGGCGTGCCGAGCATCGGTCCCAAGACTATGCGATAGCTATTTCGAGCATAGAATACTCTATTCTCTTGCTAAAATCAGAGACACCTCCTCGTATTCTTTCGATAAACCAACCAGTGTTTTGAGTAGTTATCAGACAGAATGTCACCACTCAAAATCTCCCACTAGCTTGTATCTCTCACTAGACCCCGAAGGTCATGGTGAACAAGCTATGTTACCCCTTCAAAACTATTACCCTTTCCCGATTGAAAGGAAACTTAGTCATCGTTCCTTTGAGATAGTGTTCCAAGACTGGGAGATAGGAATCACCCTTAGCCAGTCAGCAGGTCTTGTCTCTAGGATATATGCACTAATTAATAGATATTGAAAGGTCGTTTATCTTAATACGGAAACCTTTTACCTTTAATAGTTTTAGATGTGTTACACATACTTATTCAGCTGTTCTAAGTGGTTCTGACTTTATCAAACAAAAGCCCGAGTCTCGGATTCGTACTACAAATGTCATATTCACTTTCTATGAGGCAACAATATATCGAGTTGAAAGTGAATCCAATTGTTTCAACGAATCTGTAAACAGAAAAAAAAAATTTCTGTGATATTCAAGGATAGAATCCGAAATTCATTTCCTTATATCACTCCCACTATTCTAGCTGAAATTACTGCCCGTTGTTACTTTATTAATGCACAGCTTCATTGTTCTTCCAAAGAACTAAGCCACTGAGTCAAGTTACTCGGTTAAGAAAGTCGCTAAGGATTCATTGGTTAGTGATCCGAAATCACTTTCCTTATCCTATACTTTCTTTAATTAATATTTCGGTTTAGCCTTAAAACTTTAGTTAAGATGATTAACACTTATAGACATTCTTTCCCATTCTTAACTTTCCTTAAAAGGAAATAGTCTTGAACTAGCAAAGCTTCGTTTGAGTAGACACTACTCGTGAACCGTGGGATGTCTAATGAAAGTGTTACCCGGTGGGACCGATTTTCTAATAAATTAGAAAAACATAATATAAAAGCTCCCACTAGTTTATCGGTTCCAAATACCGTCTAACTAGCGACACTTTAATTTATGATTCTCCAATTTTTCTATCGTAAAATTTCTCGTGTAGACACTACACAATTCACTAGAAGAATTTTATCGTCCAATCATCTTTCAAACTAACTACGGTTGTCTCTCGTTCGCACGAGTGACAAAGAGCGTGACATGTCTATTTACGTCACTTAAGTTTTGAAGGCTTCAAGAGAAATATCTCTTCCGAAAAATTAATCGCATGTGAGATTAATAAATACAACGTTCTAGTTACTTACCACTTTTTAACGAAGTCATTACTAGTCAATTTTACACTAGCAAGAGTCTAGCACCTTAGAGAGATATATATAACGATTGTAAATAAAATTGACGAAAAATAAATCCAAATCATACACTACTAAAATTTTAGGAACATAAACTAAGTACTTATAGTCTATCCTACCGTTCCAAGGATTTAATCTAATGCCTCGGTGCCGCCTTAGGGTAGGTCAAAGAGGTTTCGATTAATATTGAAGATCGATTGAGAATCGAACATCTCATTTGTGATCGTCAATCACCTTTCCTTTTTCAGCCAAGGTACTACCAAAAATACCCTTTATGAGTGTGACCTACTCGTCTCGCATTTTTAGGTAGACCCCGAGTGTGCCGCCTTAGGGTCGGTCGGTGACCCGACGAGTACCCAAAATCCTATCCTTTCGGAGACCAAGCCTTGAATTTTGATAGCGGTGAAGGCCTTCCTTAGGGAGGCCGGTCCCAGAAGCCGGCACGAGGCGTCACCATTCTCTCACGTTGCTTGTGTCAACGCAGAGGCCGTGGGGTCGGCCGTCGCCTCTCCCGCTCCCACTCAATATTTTGAAAAAGTGGTGGGTTTACTGATCACGTTTTTGGACTTGATGTTACAATAAGGAACATTAAATCATAGGCCCGAATGTTGTCGGTTATGTGGGCTAGCCCACCCGACCTATTCGTTAGAACATATGTGGCCGTCGGACGGGTCAAGGCTAGGAGAGGTCCGTTGAGCCGTAGTGGCTCTTCGGATGGCTCAGTATTGCCAGACCCCGTGCAAACGCCACACGTGGAGGGTGAAGTCGATTGAGCCGTAGCTACCGTTGACCACCCAACCGTGGTTAAACCACTTTCGAACTCGTTTGCCCGTGATTATCCAATCCTTAAACATCAAACTTTCACGTAGACACTACGGAACAAAAACGTAATCTCGTCTTAGGTAAGGTGGAATTCACCGAGAATCCAACACCTTAACCACTAGGTTTCGGGATTTTACTCCTTATGCTTTCGCGAGTGGGATTCACCGAGAATCCATCACCCAACCTCGACGATTGAAAAAACCCGTGTTCCTCGGTTTTTACCCTAATTAGTTTCTAATTAATATCAAACAATTAATTAAAACTAATCGTGTGTTTTATACATGCCTAACTAATTCCTCGAATTAATTTCTACATGTATGCATATGGAGTGGAATTCATGATATGATGCATGCCATGGCAATTTTCCGGTTCTACTCATACAATCTACACATGTATACTAGTGCGGAAAATAAACACCGAGATGGACCGTTGGCACCCCCGTAACTAATCTATTCGAAAATAAATTAAAACCCTAATCTGCAGCTGTTTAGAATCTTCGACGATCGGCATATCAAACTAACTCGGAACGGGACGAAACTTTCCAGATCTGATCTTCATTCTTCGGACTTCAAGATGGACGGTCGGATCGGAGCTTTGACTTGTAAATCTTCCTCAGTGAGCCGCCCAACTTGCTGCTGAAACAGACTCTTACAGCAGCGCATCATTTACTTCCCGAGGCCGATCGGGGATTAAGATGAATCCCGATCGTCCTGAAAATTTTATCTCACGTCCAAAACTCCATGATTATCGATCTGAGCGGTCGGATATTCGTTTCAACGGTCCAATACTTTCCAGAAAATCGAGGAAGTCACAGTTAGGGTTTCTGTGAATCCTGCGTTTTTCTGTTACAGCAGCTTCTTTGCAGCAATGAACGGATATCAAAGAGGACTCCGATCGATACCAAATTTTGTGGAATTGTTCAACATCTTCCAATCTTGATTCTGACCGGAGGGATCGTCGTTTCAACGGCTCGATCAACGGGAAAAACGAAATAACTAAACAGCTACTAAACAGATCTATTTTCTGGAAATTAAAATTGCAATAAAAAAAAATTACATAATTTCCTATACTCATGTAAATGAAATTTTTCATCGTTTATATGAGTTTACAATAGATCTAACGGGTAAACAGTGCCAACCCCCAATCCATCTCTTCAACAATAACAATTTATCACTATCAATGCATAAAACAATAAATAAGATTTACCTACATGCAATTCCACTCCTTTAAGTCGTTTAATTACGAGTATGACTATATAAATCGTGGAACCTGGCTCTGATACCACATGAAGGATGCAGGTTCTTAGATCTAAACGAGTTAGATCTACGCGCAGCGGATGGATCACGATTTATATGACACAATTCATAATTAAAGGACTTAAAAACTATAAGGAAGTTTAAGATCATGTTACCAACAACGGGAAGAGAAGCCTTGATCTTCCGATGTGTTCTCCAAACGGCGGTTGGTGGACACCCTTCTTGATACACGAGCCTCCTTGATATGCAACACCAAGAAAAACTACTAAAAACCCTAGTCAAGAAAAAACTAATTTTTCTCTCCTTTTTGATATGGTGGTCGAATTATGCCACGTATGTTGAGGCTTGGGAAAACTCTCTTTATATAGGAGAGTAAACCTTGTCCTCCAAGGATTAAATAATTAAAAGATAATTATTACATTAATCCTTTATTCCAAATAAAAGATAAATAAAATGATTATCCCAAACAAATTAGGATAAATCATATTATTATCTAATATTCCATGAATTATCATTTAACAAATAAATGATAAATCACATGTCAAATAATTATCCAAGAAAACTAATTTCTCTCTAATTAATTGACTCACATTGGCGCCACATTAAGGGTTTACTAAGCCCACATAAAATGTCTTTTATGTGTATTATATTATTTAGCCCAACTAAATAATATCCATGCATATCAATTAATTAGCCCAGCCAATTAATTATCACTGAGGCCCAAGTAACAAGATTACTAGTCCGAATTACAGAAGCCACATCGGGGACCATGGACCTATAACCAGTAGCTCCAATAATTAATTATTCGTCGAACACTACAAGAAAATCGAGTTTTAGTGAGGGGAATTCCTCTCATTAAATGTCGATTTCCCGTCATTAAACGCTTTTAATGAGGGGAAATTTACCCTCATCGCCCTTCATTGTCGCTTCTCTATGTAAAAATAAATAATGACGGTAATGGTTCCATCACTACAATTTATTTCATGACAGTAAAAGTACTCTCATTACAAAAAATTAACAACAGAAATTTCCCTCATTAAAAGATCATTTTACCATCACTAAATCACGATTTAATGACAATAATTTTCCTCATTATAAGGTAATTTGCCCCTCATTATATACATTTTATTGATGAAATTTACCGTCATCCCTAATAGTATGCCCCTCATTGATTAAGTCCATCATTGTTGTTGTAATACATCTAATGAGAGGACTTTACCATCGTAAAACTTTTAACAAATAAGAGTTCTTGTCAAAATAAAACACTGATTGGAAAAATTTAAACAAAACTTAACTAAACAAGAAAACATCACATGTATTTATGTGATTATTGATACAAATCAACTGGATGTTGAGAGTTCTACCTACAATCTGTTTTGCCTAAAAAATATCACACTACAAATCACCACAACTATTACAAATGATAATATAGAAGCATGCTAACAAAATTTAGATAAAACAAGGTTCAGAACAATGAAATAGTTTCATAGGACTTCCTAACTTCAAGCCTCAAGAAGACCAACACCTCTGTTTGAAAGAGTATTACTGCTAGCACGATCCAAGTGCAATTGAAGAAACCGTAATAAAGGAATTTTAACTACTATATCGATCAAGAAAAAGGCCAAAATATAATGCGACAAGAAATTCATATAGATAGTAAACACACAAAAGCTCATTCTAATAAAATTCCACAAGGAATCACTTTCTAAGACACCATAAACACAATAGTTTCTAGAGTCTATATTACCCGTTTTACTTTGGCACTAAATTTGGCAGTGTTCAAACCCTGGCTTCTTTTCTTCTACGGTAGCAATTTGTTCTCTACCACAAATTATCAGCATCGTACAAAGAACATGATTTCACATGATTAAAAATCAAAAGCATACAAAGCCTTACATAATAAGCAGGGGGTTACCATCAACTACATTGTGTGAGGTAGGTGTTTCATTTTTTTGATATAAAATTGTAATCTATCTGCTACAATGTCAGGTTCAAGACCGTTGTTTTTTCCCTTTTCTCTAGAAAGAAAAGAGGCATGCCTGCAGCCATTTCATAACAATGAAGTATTTCTTTCGCATAACAATCATGACAACACACTCTGATCATTCAAAGACAATTTTTCTAACATACTGAGTATTGTAGTTTGGAAATGAGCTTGAAGTAGGAGTAAAGATAGTTTTTGATTGATCAGGGGTCACGGGCTCGAGACGTTTAAATAATCTCTTAGCTAAATATTAGGTAAGACATTGTAAATAGATGCAAATTAATGGCCAACCGTTACCAAAAACCCTTTGTAAAAATACAAATCATAGATGCTTTAATCCAGTATTCCACCTTTTTATCGAATATGGTAGTCTATTGATCTACATTAAAAAGTTCTCGTAAACGAAGTTTACAAGTCGTATGTGCGCATGATTTATGCTTTCCAATGAAAGAGCATGTAAAGTAGAGGTGTGCAAATGCTTAATGGAAAAGAATCAAAGAGCTATCGAAAAACGAAATCAATCACAATAAGTGTTCCACCGATGAAGTTTACTAATGATGAAATCAGATTGGTAATGAAATTGCAAAGGCTAACAGAGAAAGATTTCATAAAAAATGAGTATACTTACCAAATGCTTCTGAGAAGTTCTGCCCTTCAATTGGTACCTTGGGTCCCTCTACATCCATAATAAAAAGCATGATTTATAAGAAGTCAGACTAATCAAAACCTTTTCTCTAGAATAAAATATTAGGATTCCTTGTAAATATGCTAAATATGTCGTAGATTCACTCATGAAACAAGCACCAAATAAGAATATCTCAACACCACAAACCGAGGAAACAATAGCATCAAACAACAACGAAAGAAATAAAAAATGCAAAGTCTCCACTTTGATAGCCAGTGAATAACATGCGAAGATTTCAGATAGAAGTAGAGTAAACCAATATTTACACAAAATGATAGCATGAGAGTACAATATTTGCACCAAATCAAAGTTATAATACACGAAGTCCATTTATCAACACAACAATAACTAGTTCAAAGACATCTTTCAAGCCAACATCCCAAAAGTAAAGTCAAACACAAAATGAAGGAACCCAAAAACATTATGATGGAAAAAAGCTTATGAAGGCTAGCTTTGCAACAACAAAAAAATCCGGACAAATGTAACATAGTCCAAATATGCGTAAAATTTATAAAAACTCACCAATTCTTTAGATAATAACACACTGCTCCAAAACAAGGAAAGCCATCCATGAGTGGTTTGAATTTCAATCCAATGTTCCTGGCCTAAAATAAATGGCATGACATGTTTTCATGAACTGCAATCACAAAAAGCATAAAAGATAAATAGAGGTTGCATTGTGTACGACATCAAAATATCTTAAAGACATAGTTTCAACCATACAAGGAAAAAAGTATTTCTGGATGCTCATAAAGTTACAACCCAAACATAGATATTAGGGGAAAGTATTACAACAATAAAAGAAGGAATAGATTGGAAGGTAAGTGTGCACTCAGCTCAAAATTGTGTAAGCATATAGCATATTAGCATCTACACATATGTAAAGGAAATGATCCTGTTAATCCATTGTGTCACATCATTGTGCCAATACATAATTGTAGACCAAACCTATATCAATGGGTCCCACCATCATCAACATTATACAAACGTGTAGTTGCGTGGTGCTATGCAATGCTAGCATATTATCATTTATGATAATCGAGCATGTTTTTCATGTCTAATGAGATATAGATAATTATACACATGCAATAAAACCATATAACATATTTGATGAATTGTATGATACGACCTGACCACATCAATCCACAACACACTATTTAACAAAGACAAAAATAAAGACTAATCATACAAAGCATCTCCTTTCTCTCAAGATTGTCAATCTCGGTCACTAGCACGTAAAAATTGACTTGCAATTTCTCTCTACTTAAATTCATTATTTTCCTCATACCAAATTTGCCATTATTAATTAAAATTTGCCATTACAACCAAGGCATCCCGCTTGATAAGCAAAACGAGATACTACACCGAGTCAAATTTTGAGTTTTTTTTAGGGAAGGTCCCGGTCCCGGTCCCGGTACCGGTACGGGTGAGATATCGTGAACTATGGCTTCGTCCATACTATGATTAGTATCCATGTTATCAACCTCAACTTTCTGTTGAGTAACTTTCTACCTTATCTCCTTCTTCCCCATGGCAAAGAATGTAGTAAGCAAACTACATTGAAACCCTAACGGAAAGTAATGTAAGGCAACTAGGAAGTTGCAGCAAGGTTAGGATTGACTTGGATGCTGGATATTGTTCAGACAAAAGGAAAACAAATTCTGCATATTTATATCCACCATTTCCAATAATCCAAGTTAGTCATCTGAAACAATAAAGACCGACCCAATAGAGTATCATTTATATGTGTGTCAGCGATTCAACAATACAAGTTATTCCACACAGGTATTAAAAAGAGATGGAAATAAAAGAGAATAAAATACAAACTTGCAATGTCGTAGAGATTCATATCGCTCTAGTTCGGTCATCACGCTTTGCCCTTGTATTTGTGAGTGACTTCGTCATTGCGAAACCAACAAGTAGATAGGCATTAGGACAGCTACAAGGACAAAACAATTAAAACAAATTACTTTGGTACTGATATTCCCACTGCTTTAATTCAAGCTTACTGCATAATCGACCCTCATTTTCTTTTCACACCCAAACAGAGAAAGTGTTACAACCCACAAACATCTCTGTAAAATTCATGACATGAAGGAAAGACGCATACAATCAAACACTTGGTACATCATAGTTAGTTCATCAATATGCTCAAATACACTTCCCGTGCTAGGCTCGGGCATAAATCTGTTATCAACTAACCATCTAATCAAAATACAAATGCTTCAGAGGTATTTCCAGCCTCACAAGGAAGTAACTAGAATACTAAAAATGTCCATACCACAAGAAAAATAAGTCATTAACAAGAATTAGGTACACAAGAATAAAAGGCAAAAGCTTTACGTGTGTGAGAGCTAACAGTCATTATAGGATATGAAGAAAATAAGTAATATGTAGTGTGTAGCATAAAGTCACAAACATTGAAATTAAAGAAGAATGGCCATTGATTCCATCACCAATGTCGAATATAAACTAGCATTGAAGAAAGCCCTCTTCATATGCGAAAATCAACACCTAAACATAAAAACAAATTTCCCAAAACAGAGAGGAATTATTAGAATCGAAAAAATGGAGTGTGAAACACGAAGTAGAGCGGACACAAAATGTTCAGATCTACAACGAAAATTGCAAGGAGACTTACAAATAAACCACCATTTGTAGAGAGGATTGCATAAGCAACCGAAACTATTCTCGTTGCTTTATATACATCAAGCAAGGAAGAAGAGCATGTGTCGAATTTCAAGTTGGGGAAAAAAGAAGGAATAAACGAATCAAGAAATGGAGAAGGAGCTGTCGTTGGGGATGGACCTTAATCCAATACAAGAGACGGAGAGACAATGCGTCAGTATTGAATCGCTGCAGCGGCGGCGAGTGATGCAGCGGCGGCGAGCAGATGCGGAAGAGAAAGAGGCAGATTGAAAGTGTCGAACAAAATAATAGGGTTGGGGAGTTTTTTTTTTTTTTAGAAAAGGGTTGGGGGAGATTTATGTTATAAAGTAAAAGAAATAACGAGAGGATGCTTTGTTTTTCCAATAGTACAGGATATATATTCTTGAAAAAATAATTAAATAATACCTAATAGTTATATATTTTTATTACTCTCATTAAATATGTCTTTTAATGAGAGGATTTGCATCTTCTCATTGATTTTTTCTCATAATAAACCTATTTTCTTGTACTGGAACAGAATAAGTACATTAATTATTAATTCCGGGATTACGCCACCATAAACCCGAAACTGAACTCTACCGATTATAGATGTATACTTATACTCAACCCATAGAGTAAATAAGCGTCCATTGATATAATCACTACATACGGATTAACCCTCCATAGACTGTCCATTCTGAGTGGGAAGTCTCCGTGAACCCGACTCAGAATATCTTATCCTTATTTACCATTAACCCCCTAATGATCAATTAGCACACATATCTGACTAGTAGCTAATTAGTCAAATGTGAACTCCCGGGATCGATCACTTTCTTAGGGCTAACAAACAAGGGGAATGTCTCTCTACTTCCCGCAGGAAGGAATGGATTCCATGTCTGTGAAAATCAGAACTACTCACTCATCTGGAGATAGTGCCAATGAGAAGTGTCTTGGAACACATATTTAAGTGAACCGTAACTAACACATCAAACATTACCCCGGGACAAGCAGCATCCTGTGATCACCTCAGGATTAAGGTTGATCCATATATGATCATCTAATGATTTAATAAGATTCCTCGATTACGGAATTATACCGAGAAATTCGATTAAATCGGTCCAAATCCTATATGAATGCCATCATATATAAATGCCCCACGTAGGTACCTCTACCGACAGTCCGGATAAGACTATCACACCCTAAGGTGTTCGGGCGCATTATTGGTGTTTTAATCAAGAGACCCTAAACTCGATTAAGTTCACCACGGACTAACGCTTTAAGTATATCACCACTAACTCAATCCTCACGTGCATGCCATACACTGAGTTAAGCGGTTACATACTGATATACTTAGGGTTTGCAGCAATGTATTATTTACAAGCACAAAGCAAGTAATAAGGTGAGATAAAATCTGTCATCCATTGTTAAAAACAATTACACAAATTGTCTTTCGGGCACTACACCTAACAATCTCCCACTTGCACGAAATGACAAGTAATGATTGTTTTTAGAGCACACCCTTCCTCATCTTATTCACAACATTCTAGTCATTAATTATGCACTTTAGTTTCAAGAATTGTAGCCTACATTTCTTTGTACTTGAACAAGGAGGACAAACTTTGAGTGAAATTTTATATGTTATGAATTTTCAGTGATTGAAAATTTGAGTGAGTTTAACATTTACCTTGCTGATTAGGTAGTGTTTAACTTGGAGAATCTATCAAAGGATTGAGCATTCCTTTGTTGTGATGTTCTCAAACTTGGGATTTCTAAGGTGCTGATTCCTTAGGAAGAACAAGCTTGCTCATTTGTTCTTGTGTTCTTCATTGATGCCTTCAATCTAGATCCAAACCCATATCATGATGCTGGTAAGTTTGCTGAGGTCCAACAGACGAGTAATATGGATGAAGTATGTAGAATTTGACTATGGATGATCTGGAAGCTCAAATTAATGCTGGGATAACTCTTGGAGGTAACATGCTGATTGGTATGTTTGATACCTTGCTGGTTCTGGAGTCTGATTTAAATTCTGAGGATCAACACACTGACAAGCTAAATGAAGAGCTAGGAGTTGTTTTCAATGAAGATTTGGAAAGACAGGTTGTTGTAGCAACATCCTTGGGAGAGGCCACAATATGTACTATCTTTAATGTAGTTATGTTTGAAGAAGCTGATACAAGTTTAGAGGACTCAGCTCAGTATCAGGAGTGGTTTGACACACATAACACTTTATCAAAAAATGATGATGCTCTACAGAAGATAGCTGATGCTAGTGGAGTTTTAGAAGAAACTTTGGTCACATTTCCTCAAATTCTTGTTGTACAGAGAGTCCTAATTACTGAGGAACAAACGGTGTAAGAACAAAGGCTGGATTTGTTGATGCGTTTAGAGGAATCACCCACACATTCTGAGGAGGTTCAGGTTGCTGAGGAACAAACAGCACCTGAATACAGGTGGGAACAGGAGGTTTGGGCTGCTGAGTATCAAACGGCACCTGGACAAAGGTTGGAACTATTGATGGGATTGGAGAAATCTCATGTCCATGTTACAGAGGTTGTTGTAGAACAGGCTGCTGAAGAACCTGTTACTATGAAAAAGGTTGTTTGAAACACAAAGTTGCTAGTGAACAAGTTACTATAGAACTGCCACCGTAGTACGGAGTTCTTTGAAAAACGACCACTTTGAAGAAAAGGTTGTTGAAGGGAAAGATAGTCAGCAGACTGTTGTTGATGAGGATGAACAGCTGTTGGACTATGACTTTAGTGATGAGGTGTTCCAAATGCTTGAGGAAGAACAAGTTTCATATGAGCCTCAACAGGCACATGTACCAATTTTTGAGGAGGAACATGTTTTTGAACCTCAACCTGCACAAGATCCAATTTTGGAGGAGATTTTTTGAGATGTGGTTGAGAAAGGTCCTGAACCTGCAGACTGGGACAGGACTAGAGCGATTGTTTAAGACAACCTAGGGCTGAAGACAATGTGGAACAGCTTGCTGGATGAGCTACTGGGTGTATGGCTGGAATTAATGAGATTCCAGTGTATATCCTGGAAGAATTGAGAGCAGTAAGAGCTAATATTACACAGTTAAGAACACAACTTAGTAGAAGTGAACGAAGATTTGAAGATCTAGTGAATCTGGTGGAAAATAGAGGACGGACTACTGAGTCAGTTGCTTCCAACATCACTTCTACTCAATAAGCTCTTGCTGACCTACCCAAAGATGTGAGAGGTATAAAGCAAGGCATTGCACAGAGAGATAAACATCTAAATGAGCAGTTTGCCTCACTACACAAAAAGATTGACAAACTTACTGAGGCACCAAATCCTATTATGGTACCTCACCCTGCTGCTACTGATCCTAAGATTACTGAGAGGATAAATCTGCTTTAACACACCATTCAAGATAGAATTACTGCAGTTGACACTAGAATAGAAATTATGGAAGGACATCTGAGTAATATGGTCACTCCCAGGAAAGTATTCTAGGCCTCCTCAATCTCTTTATTGATGATGCCAACAAGGGGGAATGAAGTACAGCAGAGACAAAAGAGGCTGCAAGAATTTACAACCAGAAGAAATTTGAGGCAGACATCAATCAATTCAGACAGCCTGCACATGGCACAGTACAACTTACCGATGATCTGTTGAAGGAATTCAAATCTTTTCATGCAGCACAAGTTAGACCCTACCATAACATGACATTTCAGGAAGGTCTTAACTCATTCCTAAGTCTAAAATTGTGGGAGCTTAGAGTCAAATCTTTGAAATTGACTAAGAAAACTGCAACACCTGGAAGATGAGGTCATGCTGGTAGATCTGGGGGTAGACAAGCAACATCTGATGAAAAAGCAAAGTTGGACTTAGAAGATTTCAAGACATGCTACATGGGAGGAGGTTTCAACTGGCAAGGAGTCTGGTTATCCCTAAATGAAGCCTGGACATGGTGGAAAGCTTTGCATACATGGATTGACTTCACAAGTATTGAGAATAATTGGATGTTGGACTTTCAAAGAGAACTCAGAGTCTTTCAATAGAAGATAGAGGAAGAACTGGAAAGAGCAAGAATGAGATAAAAACTAGATCGGCATACCTTATTATTACAGTTATCTTTTTGCTGATCCTAGTTTGTAATACCTTTGAACAAATGAGTTTATAATGAGAATTATCCGAATTTTGTTCTATTTTTGTTCTTTTATCTTTTTGCTTTGTTGTAAGGAGGGTATTGGCATCATCAATAAAAAAGGGAAATTGTTGGACATATTTTTAGTTTTAATGATGAGTGCCAGACTAACTGTTATAGAGAAAAGACAAAAACATGTCTAGATCAAATGTATAGGTTTATCAGAGTTTGATCTCTGTATAGGTTGATCAAACAATCACTGTAATTAGGTCAGCTGACTTATCAGCAGACTTGTCTAGGTCAGTAGGGTAACTAGGCTTGTAGACTAGTTAGATACCTAATGAAGACTGAAGACTGTGGGTTCAAACTCAGTTATTGAAGGCTAAGGGATCAAACTTAGTATTTTAAGTCAATGATATGGAATCAGATTTTAGGGAAGTCTGTGATGACCAAAACTGATTACATATACCTTATGTACAAGGTCTAAGTTCTATATGTTAAGTGGTGATTGGAACTTAGTTATGTTCAAAATGGTGTACTCTAACTTCACAATAAAAAGTTAGATGAAAAGAAGTCAGCTGATGTGTTATTAAAACACGAAGAGACTCAAACTTCAAGGATGTGTACATCAGCAGGCTGTTATACTTCAGATATTTGAGGAGTATATTCCTCGATTTAATCAAGGATTACATTGGAAGATTACAAGGATAAGGATGGATTATAAGCCTTGATATTGTCAACAAATCAATGGTCAAGATAAAAGGAACGTTGGAAAGATTCAGATGATTAACCAATGGACATAAGTCAAAGGGTGGACCAACTGAAAACTGACAAAAAGCAACCGACAAAGTGTCGCACTATGTATAGAGACAGAAAGCAAGTCATGATGGAGACAAATCTGAACGGCTATGTTTGAATTTCAAACATAAGTCACATGATTCTCACCTATAAATAGAAGACTCTTGATTCCCATACAAGTGATGAAAAACAAATAATCTACTAAAAGCTATCAAGTTTTTGATCAAGAAAATCACCCTGCTGATTTACACAGAACATTAATAGACTAATCAAGAAATATCTTCAAGTGTAACCTGCTATCAAGTTACATCAAGAACACACACTTGAAGACATTAGGTGCTGATCAATTTATCCTGATCAAGCTGCTGACAGCTGAATCATTTACTTGATTCAAACGTTTTTTTACAAGAAACCTGCTGAAGACAGAGATGCACCTAGGTGTCAAGAACTGTTGATTGTGGTGGAGCTGGTGAAAAGGAAATCCTACCCTTCAAGGACCAGTGGAATACTTTGGAGCAGCATTTCTACCTATTTCAAGTATTTAGTTTGTGAAGCCATAGCTATTGGTGAAGGACAGACAGCTTAGGGATTTTTGTAACTGCAACCTCAAAGATCTCTAGTGAATTTCCTCCAACATCACAGGAGAAGATTACTGGACTGACAGGATTACACCACCTGGAACCACTATAAAACTTGCCTACTTACTTTCTGCATTTACTTTATGCATTTAGTATACTGACCACAACAACTTACTGAAACTGGCAACTGAATCACACACTTATAATACCGAGTATCTAATACTTAGTATCATCTTTTTACAACAAGTACAAAGGATTAATTTAAATATATTCCGCCGCAACAAATTCAGTTATATAAATAGTCAGCAGACTACTGAGCAGTCAGTAGGCTACTGACATTGCTGAGTTTGTTAACTCCAAATGTTTTAAGTGTTAAGTTTATTCACCCCCCCCCCCCCCCTCTAAACTTAACCAAAGTCTTTTCAAGGGACCAACACAATAAAATTGTCTGCTTTAAAATGGTCAGATTTTCTTTCAGCTTTCTATGACCTCAGCATGAAAACTTATCCTAGTCAGTTTTCAGCTCAAGGGCATTAACTGAGTTTTCACTCTTCTACAAAAACTCAGTACTCTATTTCACGTCTGATTATTATTGACTTAATCAGAGTACACCATAAATCATAAGTCAGCTAAGATATCATTGTCCTTATGATACTTAAGTCTTCCTCAAGATCCATAAAGTCAGTTCAGGCCATCACAGACTTTCATGAATTCTAACTTTACAATCTAGGATTAAGTCTTCTAAACTGAGTTTGAACCCTCAGTTCTTCAATAACTGAGTCTGATCCCTCAGTCTTCAGTTCTAGATAAGTCAACCGAGTTTGTGTCCTTCAGTGAACTTACCTTCTTCAGTTCTTCTTCTATAACTGAGTCTGACCCCTCAGCCTTTAGTTGGTGTGCTCTTAGTCTGTTTTTATAAATTGATTAATCTTTAGTTATGAACTTAGTTCATTAGGCCAGTCTCTTGTTTTCTCACTTCTGATCCTAGATCTATTACCGTTATTGTCTGTTTTAACTTATATAAATATCAGACTCCAATAAATCCTATACATTGATTTCTAGACATCTTTTTGCTTTGCACTATAATAGCTAGTTATGACACTTCATCAATGGGGTTAAGTACAATAATTAAAACAACTGATGAATCATCATCAAAACTTAAATTTTATTCCTAACAATTTCCCTATTTTTGATGATGTCAATACCTTCCTTAAAAGCAATGCAAAAAGATAAGGACAAAACAAAGTAAAGAACACAATGAACTGAGAAACTGAGATTTTATTGATAACTAAGTTACAGAGTAATAAAATACAAATACATGAAACGAAATTAAGTTTCAGTTTCTTTTCCCATCTCTTGACCAGCTTCACTTGACTTGGTGCCAAAGATCTCAGCAGCTTCTTTCATGGCCAAGTTAGTTTCTGTGTTCTCGATTCCATGGATATTTGCCCAAATGTTCCATGAATCTATCATACTGTGCTTACTGAAAAACATGCTTTTGAATGACACAACAAACTTGAAAACAGATCTCCTCAATCTTTCACTGGTGGCTGTCTTCAGTAAGTTTTGAACAAACTCAGGATCAATCTTCTCAACTTCATCTGCGACTTTATCTAGAATGCCATTTCTTTCCCATTTACTCAGTTTATTCCAGTGTGCAAAAGAATCTTTTGCATGTGCAAAAATGTCTCTAGGGCTTGCTCCTCCTTGAGTAGGTAGATATTTGAAGACAGTATACATGTGAGAGTCTAGAGCGAGTCTTTTCTCAGTTGGCTCTGAGAACTTTGCAATCAGTTACATTTCTTCATTAGTGAACTCACCTCTAGCTTTCTTCAGCTCAACTAGTTTCTCATCAATACATTCGAGAACATGAGGCATATCAACTGCATTGACCTTTAACATGTCCTAACTTCCCCCTTATTGACATAATCTTTGTTGATCAAGCTCCTGATGTAGGAATTCAGGTGATGCTGATTTGATGCCAATATGGTTTGAGCTACAACTGAGTCTTTCATCGCATTCTCTAGTAGCATAATTCTATCAACCACATTGTTGAGAATACTTTCTAGTTTTCTTTGAGTCTCATTTTTCTTGCCTCAGATTCAATGGCAGTTTTTCTGATGGCAATAAGAGTATCATGACAGTCCGACTTGACACTGTTCAGCTTCTTCTCCATGTTAGTTCTTTCAGTCTTGCTTTCTTCCATTGACTTCAAGTCTTTCCTAAATACACTTAAGTCGTATTTCGGAATCCTCACAAGCTCATTGAAGTAGAATCTGATAGAGTCAGCTTGTGTAGGTACTTCATCCTTAGTTTCAGTTTTGCTTTCAGTTTTTCCTTTGTCAGCTCCAAGTGTTTCGAAAAATTCAGTCTGAGTTTTGCTAACAACATTCTCATATGTCTTTAAATCCTTGAGTGGAGAGGAGCCCTTCTTTCTTTCTTCTTTCGAATCAACTTCTCTTGTGAGTGAATTAACAATTTCTTCTTCTTTATTCGGATCAGCTTTAGCTTGGTCAGCTTCAGCTAATGCTATCTCCAAGATATTTTATTAGTCAGAGACTGATAACCTTCCTTCTCTTGATCTTCAGACTGACCATCAGAGTCAGTTTCAGTTTCTTCACTATCATCTGAACTTCCTTCAGATGATTCTTCTTCAGCAACATCCTTTGCTTCATTTTTTTCTTGTATAGAGGCGAGAATCCCTTTCTGTATATCAGGGTCTCCCTGAGAATCATCATCATCATCATCTTTCATTGTCTTTGAGTTTCCCTTCTTGAGATATCTTTCCCAGTATCTGTTTCTTATGAGTGAGTAGCCAGTACTCCGAAATTATTTAGATCTAAAAAATTGTGAAAGATGGGTGATGTCGTATAACTCAAAAACCCATTTTTTTAGTTCTTTCCATTTCCTCAAACTGACTTCTTTGATTTGGAATAGAACTGAACTTCCAATACTGATAATCATCAAGTCTTCTCGCGAAGCTTCGATCGGTCCCAATATTGATACTTGGATCTTCGCTTTACGCTTGCATTTTTCGACTTCGCTTTTCGGCTTCCCCTCAAAGAACAACGGGGATGATTGATGATTCAGTGAAAGTTTCTAGAACTGAGACAACTTGTTCAGTTTCCAATTTCTCTTTAACTACAACTTCTTATGGTTGAGATTCTGTTGCCGTGAAATGTTCAACTTCAGTTGCAGGTTTAGTGACTTGTGCAGAATCTCTCTTTGATTTAATTACCTGTGGCTCAGCAACAACATGTTCTAAAATTGGTTCCATTCCCAGTTCCGTATCTGGTTCTTTCTCCTTTTCAGCATCATCAACAAGCTCATCCAAAGTGATGACTTATACTGGTCTCGAATCAACTTCAACATCTTCTCTTTCTTGTGACTGAGAAGCTTCCGGTTCTTTGATGGATTCTTCATATTCGACCCTGGATGCTGATTTTTGTGGTCTGGATCTTGACAAAGATATCAGATTGAGCATTGCGGTCACACCGGGTCCAACCAGTTCCTCATCACTATAAGTATCTTAATCTTCGGCTCTCAAGGTTTGTTCCCCCTGAATATCAGTTTCTGGTAGTGATAGAACAGCTTCTTGAAATTCCTTTGCTGATTCTTCAAAGTGTACTTCCTCAGCAACAGGTTCCAATTCAGCAATGATTTGTTTTGTGGGGGTTTCCTCAGTTTTGGATTACTTTCCCAGACTTTCAGCAACTGAGGTGGCTGATTTTGCTGGTGAAGCTTATACTGCTTTTTCAGCAACTTGTCCTGTTGTGACTTTTTCCAATTCTTTTTTTTTCTCTTAATTTTTCAAGATGTTCCAGAGCCTCAGCAGTAGTTTCAGTTTTCTTGGTAGACTTCTTTCTCTTCTTCTTTGGTTTAGTTTCAGAACCTCCAGCTTTCCTTTTCTTGGATTTCTCTTCCTTGGCTGCAATTTTACCATCAAAAACTGCAGTTTCCTTCCTCTTTGGAATCCCATTGTGATCAATAATCCTTTGAGCTAGGAGAGCAACGGTCTTCTTGAGATAGAATCTCCTTTTCTTCTCTGCGTTTTTCTTCTTGGGTACATCAGAAGATTGTGCAACCAATTGATCAAAGATATATCTCTGCCAAATGAAATCTTCTCTGAACCAAATAACATAAAGTAGGTCCAACTTTGTGCCGGAGAGATTACTGAAGTTTCCAGCGTTTCCAATAACGCAATTTGCTAGCATCTTGGTCAGGAAATTGAATTCATGTTTGAGTAGTCTTGTTGATCCAGATAGTGATACGTTTGAATCTCTAACAATTGCAATTTCTTTCCAAAGTTTCTCTTTCTGTTCTTTAGATATCTTAAGAACAGAGGTAAAACCTGATTCCTCAAATCCAAAAATATCTGCAATTAGGTTCTCTGTAACCTGGATCTCTTTTCCATTAACTTGAGTGATAAAAGTGTGAACACTTTCTTGTTCTATGTCTATTCTTCCAAACTCATAGAAATGACCAATGCTATCCAGACATACACTTTTCAAATTTATGTTGAATACTTGCTCTAGACCCTTAATTTTCCTGATTTTGTTGGCAATCTGCTTGGCTAGTGTCTGATCTGTATATCTTACGATGTATTGATCAAGTGAGATGATCATTCCGGGTTCAACTTTAGTAAATGCCATTAATTTAGATTGTTGGAGAATTTGAAGATAGAGAAAATTCTTTGAACAGATGAATTATGAAGAGAAAACTGAGTATAAAGGAGTTTAGTTATGAAATGAAAGGGTATTTATAAGTGGTAGATATGGTACTTATAAAATCTGAGTGGGTATTAAAACGTCTCGTCATAAATCATGTCAAGCTTTGAGGTACAAAAAGGTGTAGTGAGTGGAAATGATGAACAGTTGAGATGTGTATAGGGTACAAATGTTCAATCATAGCTTGTATTATGGTATATTTCCAGCTGTGAAAGTCCAGCTTTGATCTTATCCAAAGATTTGAGTCAGTTGTCCATTAGGTCAGTTCTAAAACTCATTTAACTTCCTCCCCGTAAAAAAAGCATTAACAAGTCTTTGGTACCCATATCTCGTTTGGGTCCTTTTTGATTAGTTTTTGCATTTCTGTAAGTCTTAAGTGACTTATCAGTTTTATACTTTTCTTGATACTTTGACTGAGTATGGTCAGTTTGCATAAAATTCCGTCTTCTTGACTCGAGCGTCTTCTTATTGGGGATTTTGTGAAATTGAGTACTCATAGGTCCATTCCAGTCTTCATAAGTCAGAAATAGTTTTCCTTTCCTCCTGAATCTGGTATTCCATGAATGATTTTCATTCTTAGATGGATGAGACTTGAATATTCTTTTAACTGATCTTTGATCCGTTCTGCCTTTTTCAGCCTTCTAATACTTTCTATAAAATCTTTAAGTTTGTTGTTTTCTACTGACTGATTTTATAGTTTTGTCAGTTTTAGGTCGAGGCTATGCTGAGTAATTGTCAGTTCTAACAATATGATCAGTTTTATGAGTTCCTGACTTATGTGCAGCTACAAACTTAGGTGCAGTTGTTCTAGGTCTGAACTTAGAATTATGTTGTCTGTCAAACCCTAAACTAGTTCTGTCTCCAAATGGTTTACCTCGTTTGAACAGAACACTAGAAGATGGGTCAACTGATGATTCTGTGATGTTTATTACTTCCGTCAGTTCATCAGTTGAGCAATTTTCCATAGCTCCATTGTTAGCCTTGATAATGTTGATTTCGGCATTCAATCTCAGAACTTCATCATTCAACAATTCTTTTTCCTTTTTAACATTCTCATAATTCTTTTGAATTTCCTCTTATTCCTTTATGAGTATATCCAAGTCTTTGTTGAAATCTTATTTTCGATGATTGTTTATGGCAGTGTGACGGTTGGATGTAGAAGCACTTACCTCATGATGTCTGATAAATAAATTTTTAGTTCTAGCTTCCTCATCTTCTAGTATCTGCTTTCCTTTATTTAATCCAGCACTGTTGCTTGTTAGGTCAGTTCCAAAGAATATAATTTCTTCATCACTTTCACCATGATCATTTCCTCCAAAGCTTATAGGTAGCATTTCAGCATTATCTTCATTGTTTGTAAACTATGGTTCATCAATGAATGTCTTAATCAGCTTTTCTTGAGTTTCAGCAACAAGAGCCTAAAATTTAGTTTTTTATTCATCAAATCTCAAAAGTGAACAACTGAACATATTTCTAAAGTGATTGTGTGACTCCATGATACAGGTTTTGAAAGTTTGAAGGAGAAAACAAACAAACTGATAAAAGCTTAATCGGAAACAACTGATACTTAGTTATTTAAACTAGAGATTCAAAGCAATAGCAACTATGGATCACTTCCAAAAGGAAGAACCGCTCCGATACCTATTGTTGGTCCCTTGGAAAGGCCAGCACAAGTTTAGGGGGGGTGAATAAACTTGTCCCAAAAAACCTAACCGAAAACTGAATCTTGTGTAGATTGAGTTCAGCTTGAAACTTGTGTGGAGTTAAGTTAACTTAGCTGAGTATAACTCAGAACTGACTTATCCTTAACTAAGTTAACCGGCAGCGGATTAAGTTAAGCCTTTTAATAAAACTTAAGTTTATCAGTTTATACAATGCAATGTAGTGTTGTGCTGACTCAGATTCTTAAGTTTGCTGAGTCTGTGTTCAGGTGTAATATAACTTAGATGCAGTAAATAAATGCGTAAAGTAAGTAAGTGAATAAGACAAGAATTATAGAGGTTCCATATGGTGTAATCCTGTCAGTCCTCTCTTCCCCTGTGATGTAGGATGCCAAATCCACTATGTTCTTGAGGTTTACAGTTTACAAGACACAAAGTAAATTCTAAACACTTGATTGTCCTTCACTAATCCCTAGCTTGACAATCTCCCAGCTTCAGTCTTCAACAGGTCGAATTGCTGTTTGAACTAAGCTTGCTACACTGGTCCTTATAGGGTAGAATTGCCTCTTCACCAGCTCAACACAAACACAGTCTTCCTGACTGCACTCAACTGTCCTTCACACCTTCTTGGTGTTTCACTGTCCAAACCTTTGATAGAATCAAAGTTGAGACTTGCATCAATAACTATGATTCAATTGAGCTTCTTCTTCTAGATTTGTATGATATGTATACCTATGAGTTTCTTCAAATGTTTGATCTTGATCTTTCTTTGAATGCTTATGGACACTTGAAGATATCTTGATCTTGCAATGAAATCTTAGCAGGATTTCTTTTGATTTACTCTCCCCCTTGGTATAAGATTCCTTAACTAGATTAAATTTTAGAATTCCACACTTCTTCTAATGGTAGAAGTAGACTATTTATAGGGGTTTCTTCAACGGTTAGCTAGATTTGAACGTTAGAACTTGAATTCTTGAATCCGTTGGTGGTCCTTCTTATTCTGATGAATGTCAGTGTCCTTTCTGACAATTCTGTTCAGACAATAAAATTGTCCGCTTTATAACGGTCATATTTTCTTTCAACTTTCTATGACCTCAGCATGAAAACTTGTCCTAGTCAGTTTTCTGCTCAAGAGCATTAATTGAATTTTCACTCTTCTACAAAAACTCAATACTCTATTTCATATTTGATTATTATTGACTTAATCAGAGTACACCATAACTCATAACTCAGCTAAGATATCATTGTCCTTATGATACTTAGGTCATCCTCAAGATCCATAAAGTCAGTTCAGGCCATCACAGAATTTCCTGAATTCTAACTTTACAGTTTATTCTTAAGTCTTCTAAACTGAGTTTGAACCCTCAGTTCTTCAATAACTGAGTCTGATCCCTCAGCCTTCAGTTCTAGATATGTCAACCGAGTCAGTGTCCCTCAGCAAACTTACCTTCTTTAGTTCTTCTTCTATAACTGAGTCTGACCCCTCAGTCCTTAGTTGGTGTGTTCTTAGTCAGTTTCTATCAATTGATTAATCTTCAGTTATGAACTCAGTTCAATATGCTAGTTTCTTGTTTTCCCAGTTGTGATCCTAGATCTATTACCGTTCTTGTCTGTTTTAACTAATACAAATAACAGACTCTATTAAATCCTATACATTGATTTCTAGACATCTTTTTTCTTTGCACTATAACAGCTAGTTATGACACTTCATCAATGGGGTTAAGTATAATAATTTAAACAACTGATGAATCATCATCAAAACTTAAATTTTATTCCCAACATAAAGTCTTGCATAGAGCCAACATTAGGACAAGATTGGCCATGCTATTCATCCAGGCTACGAAAAGCATTAAAATCTCCACCAATCTTCCAAGGCAACTGCAAAGAGTCAGTGGTTTCAAGATTGGACCATAAAATATTTTTAAGGGCTCAGGTACATTTACCATAAAGACATGAAACCGGGAAAGGGTTTTTCCTATGGAATTTTAGAGTAATAGCCTGCTCCATACTATTTACCACATCCACAGAGGCAGAATAAGACAAAAAAAATCCAAAGCTTGTCCTGGGGGGTAGCAAAATAGCTAGAGAAACCAAGCTTGATCTTATAGCTCTCAAGAAGATTTGAAGAAATCATATGTTCAGAAATAGCTAATAAGGAAATTTTATGAATTTTAAGTAATTTTTTGAGCCTTCTAAAGGAAGATTTACCCTTGAGGCCCCTTATGTTCCAAAAAAGGGAGTTAATCATGCTGGTTGATTGTCCCTGAGAGGTGAAGATCTTGTAGTAACCAAGGCAGCATAGTTTCTTCGTTTTTTCCTTCCCAAGACCATATGGAATCCATAAGTAGCAGCCATAATAGTTTTTCCATGATCTAAATTTTCTTGTATATGAAGTCTCAAAGTAATCTCATCAAAAGCTGTTTTTAGACTCTCTATTTGAGCATGTTTAGTCAGGATGTTATATTCTAGCGTATCACTGTCAGACACATTTTCTTGACCAGGAGGATCCATGTTCAGGGATGGTATGATGTTGTCATCAGTGGTATTCTCCTTGCTTGTAGGGTTAAGATGTTGTGAGTAATGACTCAATTTATTGCGTTCTTCCCCTAAGGTGCTTTTCCCATCAAGATTTGAAGCTTTTTAGGCAGGGTCTGCTGGTGATGTTCCATGCTCTTGCACAATTTGATTATCGGCTGGACTACTTTGCTGCGGCCTAGGCTGCTGATTCAAGTCAGGAATAGCAGATATCGGATATTGGTTTAAATTTGGAACCAGGGTAACATGTTGTTTCTGTTAGGTGTGATGCCCGAAAGACAATTTTGTAATTGTTTTATTTAATAAATGAAATGATGTTATTATTCATATTTATTATTCTCATAATCACCGATGTGACAATAGTATCTACACTACAGAAAACCCTAAGTATATCGTTTATGTAATCACTTAACTCAGTGTATGGTATATACACAGGAGGATTGAGTTAGTGAAGATGTACTTAAAATACAATTAGCCCGTAGTGAAGTTAATCGAGAGTATCGGGTCTCTCCTTTAACGTGCTATTAATGCGCCCAGAACACAATAGGTGTGATTGTCTTATCCGGACTTTCGGTTAAGAGAACCTCGATGGGGCATTTATATATGATAGATATATCATATAGGGGGACCGATTTGATTAGAGTTCACGATATAATTCCGTAATCGAGAAGTCTTATCGAATCAATGGATGATCATATTTATGGATATATCTTAATCCCGAGGTGATCACGATCAACCGCTTGAATCGGTATGAAGTTTGACTTGACGGTTAAGGATTACACTGAGTCTGTGGTCTGAATTACCCCATCTTGGCATTGTACTGGATTGAGTGAGTAGTCTGTGTTATCACAGATACGGAATCCATTCCTTCCATTTATGGAAGTAGATAGACAATTCCCTTATTTGTTAATCCTAGAAACTGATCGATCGTACGAGTTCATATTACACTGATTAGCTACCAGTGAGTTGTATGAATTAATTGATCACTAGGGGGTTAATGGTAAATAAGGATAAGAGGTTCTAAAAAGGGTTAACGGTATCTTCCCGATTTAGAATGAACAGTCTATGGAGGATTAATCCATATGTAATGATTATATCAATGGACGCTTATTATTATTCTCGTGAGGAGATAAATATAATCTCATAATCGGAGGAGTGCAATCACGGGATTATGGTGGCATATTCCTGTGATTGATTTATCGAATATAATTATTCTGACGTAAGATAATTATTTATTTGATTTATCGGAGCCGCTGATTATTAGTCCATGGTCCCCGACGTGCCTCCTAATATAGCATAGCTATTCTCGGACGTCGAATCCTAATAATATTAATTTAGTTCTTGTTGGACTTCATTAAGACAATATGTGAATTAATTGTTTAGTGGACTATTAAATTAGTTGGGCTAAATAATTAAATATATGGAAAAGACATTTTTCATAAACTTGGCCCAATTGTGTTATAGCCCAAAAATTAATTATGACTAGGTCATGAATTAAAAGTGGCGCCCCCCTCTTATTTTTGGAACAAGAAATTAGTTTTCTTGTGATTAATAAGACATGCGCATAAAATATTTATTGGATAAATATTTATGGTAAATAATAAAGATAAATATTATTCTAGATTTGTTCTAGAATATTATGGAATTATCTTTTATTAAAGGATTTATTTTGTTTGATAAATAAAAATCCTTGGAGGCTAAGTTTTACTCTCCTATATAAAGAGAGTTCTCCCAAGCCTTAATACACACATAAATTTCGACTTCTCCCTATAGTAGAGAGAAGAAAATAATTTCGGCCAAGGGAGATTTGGGGAGAAATCTTGGAGATTTTTCCGGTAGCATATCGGAAGGGTTCGAGTCGAGAATTCCTTCCACCGGGAATTGCTTGGATCACACGATCGGAAGACTGAGGTGCTCTTCACATATTCACATTCATCCTTTGCGGTTCTTCAACTTGAATTTAGAGATTCAAGAGGTATGATCTACATCCCCCTTGTAGAATTGATCTAGTTGTTTTATTACGCATATTATATAGATCTAGATCCATAAATCGCTTCCGTTGCGGATGGTATTACTAACAGTGGTATCAGTCGCCATGGTGATCTATATTTATACGTATAAAATATTAGATCTAGGAGTGGTAAAACATGTAGATTTTTTGTCCCAATTTTTTTTATTTTAAATAGGGCCGACGCATGTTAATCTTTTTTTTATGTTATGAATGTCTTGGTTGAAGAGATGGATTGGGGTTGGTACTGTTTACTCGTTAGATCTATTGTAGCTCCTTTGTTTAGTAACAATTGAGCATAGGAATTGTATTTTTTTATGTCTTTCTTTTCGAAATTTATGTAAAAAGTAGCATCTTTTATTGTTATTTTGATTATCCGGGCTGGAAAAGATGAAGATCTTGCTGAAAAATTGAAGATCAAGTCGAAACCCAAGGTATGAACGAGGAGAAACGGATGAATTTTATTAAAAATTGCTACAGGACTTTCTGCGACGCTGAAAAGCGTCACTAAAAGTCCTGTTTAATAAATATATGCGGCTAGGGTTTTCTTTAATTTTGCGGCTGCACCAAATTTTTTTTTTTTGCTGTGACCTAATTTTTTTATTTATTTAGATCATTCAACAACCGAATGATGAAAGAAAAAAAAATTTATTATTGGAAAATAAAATTAAAAACAAACCGCATGTAATATAATAAAATAAAATATATGAATAATTAAAATAAATTGGATTTATTTAATTAAAAAGACCTTTTCTCCTCTCGGGTGTTCGTGGTTCGTGTTCCGGCGGTTCGAGTTCAAGATTCGAAGATCAAGACTCGAAGACAACAAGATTGTAATTTATTTTTCCTAGGATAGATTAGTTACGGGGGTACCAACAATCCATCTCGGTGTTTAAATTTCCGCAATTTATTTTTTATGTGTTCGATCATAAAATAGATATAAAATCGGAATTGCCATGACATGCATCATATCATAAATCCACTCCATGCATACATGTAGAATTTTAATTTTGGTAATTAAAATAGGCATGTATACAAACTCGTGTAATTAGTTGAAATTTAATTAATACGTGGTAATTAATAAATTTAGTAACTAATTAATGATCCGAGGACGGGTTATGAAATCGTTAGGCCTTTCGGTGTGTGTTCTCGGTGAACCGCCTTAAAGCCCAAACGAGATCACGTTTTCAATTCGTAGTGTCTACGAGATTGAATGATGGTAAAAGAACAATAAATCTTGGATAAAAACGGTTCGCTTATAGGTTGGGTGGTCAACTGAGCTAGGCTCGACCGACTTAACCCTCCTAGTGTGATGTATGCACGGGGGTCCGGCAAGACTAAGCTACACTCCGGAATGGAGGGGTGATTCCTTCTTATCTCAATGAGGTCGTCTTTGACCCGATTTCGTCCGACCGTCACATATGTTCCAACGAATAGGACGGGTAGGCTTGCCTACGTCACCGACACCATTCGGAATCCTTGATTTGATGTACTTTTATGATAACATCAAAAAGACGTGGTTAGTTAACCCACAACCACTTCCAAATTATTGAGTGGGAGCGGGGGAGGCGACAAACAACCCCACGGCCTCTATTATAGATACAAGTAAGTGAGAGAAGGGTGACGCCTCGCGGCGCTTTGATTTTGTCCCCCTACGGATGGTGTTCACCCCTATCAACATTCATGGCTTGGTCTCCGAAAGGATAGGATTTCGGGTACTCGTCGGGTCACCGACCTATCCTACGACGGCACACTCGGGCGTACCTAAGAGATCCGATATAGTAGGTCACACTCATAAAGGATATTTTTGGAAATATCTAGGCTAAAAAAGGAAGGTAGTCAATGAATAAAGGGATGTTCGATTCTCGTGGGATGTTTGATTCTCACAAGTTATTCATTGATGAGATTTAACCGTCATCTCTTTGACCTACCCTACGGCGGCACTGAAATGCGAGGTTAAAACCTTGGAATGGTAGAGTAGACTTACTTTTAGTTTACAATTCCTAAAATTTAATATAGTAGTGTTAAACTTGAATTAATACATGTCATTTTATTTTCAACAAAATGTCTGCTCAAATTTCTGCTTTATTGTCTGAAAAATTAACGGGAAACAACTTTAAGAAATGGAAGAGTAACTTAAACGTGGTACTCACGTATGAGAATGTGCAACATGTACTTACTTCTGAGTGCTCTACGCTGGCGATCCAAAAACCTGGTAAAGCTGAGATCGAACAGCGTAATCGCTGGATCGAAGCAGATAACCGGGCTCGTGGGATCATCCTGGCGGTAGTGTCGGAGGTTATTAGGACCCAGATTGAAGAGTTTGAATCTGCAGGAGAAATCATGCGGAAACTTACTACGATGTTTGGATCACCTAGCAACCAAGCAAGACACGATGCCATCAGGTTGGCCGTCAACACGAAATTGAAGAAAGGTCAAGCAGTGAATGGTCATGTTCTGAATATGACCAGTTACTTCAATGACGCCGTTATTCATGGATCAAAGTTCGATGAAGCAACTCAAGTATCAATGATTCTCGGAATCGTTGACTCCCGAGTTTATCCCGTTCAAAACTCGCATATCGATGGGCAAATATGAATTGACCATGACACGAGATCTTCGAATGAACCGACTATCTACGAGGGCCCGCTATCGAAAGATAAGGTCCAAGTAGGGGATAAGAAAGTTTGAAGCCAATATGGCCGAAGCCGTGTCATCAAACAAGCCTAAGGCGAAACCGAAGAAGAAGGGTAGTGTTGCACCCGTGCCCAAGCCAATGAAGAAAAAGGCTGCCAAGAAAGTTGACGAGTCCAAGCCCAAGGGCAAATGCTTTTATCTTGTAAGGAGGTAGGACATTGGCGACGCCATTGTCCCGAATATCTTCGTGATGTGAAAGATGGAAAAGTCAAGGCGATCGTCGGGAAAGATAAGAAAGGTAATTTGGAATTACTATTCTTGGAATCTTTTAATGTAGCTAAAGATGTGTCCACTTGGATACTTGATACTTTGAGCTACTAACCATGTATGTTCTTCATTGCGATTCTTAGTTCGTACGAGGAGCCGGAAGAGGGTTCTCAAGTGATGCGAGTAGGCACCGGGGCGCTCATTTCGGCTAAAGCAATGGGAGCCGTGGACTTGCATTTTAATAATAGAATTTTACATTTAGACAATGTTTATTTTATTCCCAATTTCGGGAGAAATTTGATTTCTTATTCGCCTTAGTTGAACAATCATTTTCTCGTTTCAAATTTGAATGGTGAATTTGTTATTTCAAAGAATGGTTTTGAATTGTGTTCAACTATAAATGAAAATGGTTTATATTTTGTAAGACCACATAAAGCTCCCCTACTTAATACCGAAATGTTTAAAATCGCTCAACAAAGATCCGCAAAAAGGCGTAAAAGTTTCTCAAGTAAAAGAAGATAAAACATACTTGTGGCATCTAAGGCTTGGCCATATTTCCTTGGAAAGACTCAAAAGACTTGAAAAGGTTAATGCCTTAGGTGAGTCATCTGTTGACACACCGCCCGTCCGCGAGTGTTGCTGGAGGGAAAAATGACTAAGCGTCCCTTCTCATCAAAGGGTAATAGAGCCACGAACTCTAGACTTAGTGCATTCGGACCTTTGTGGTCCGATGAACGTACAAGCCGGAGGCGGATACGAGTACTTTGTGACTTTCATTGATGATTACTCGAGATTCGGTTATGTTTATCTGTCGCATAGAAAGTCCGAGGCTTTTGGAAAGTTCAAGGAGTTCCAAGCGAAGCCGAAAGGCAACTAGGCAAGTCATTGAAATGCCTCCGCTCGGATCGTGGAGGTGAGTATTTAGATACGAGTTGATTGACTACTTGGCCGAAAAAGGAATTTGTTTCCAACGTTCGGCGCCTAGGACACCTCGGCAAAACGGAGTTGCCGAGAGAGAGAAACAGACATTGATTAACATGGTTAGATCAATGATGAGCTACGCCTCACTACCTATATCCTTTTGCGGGGTTATGCTTTAGAAGCAGCGGTCTACATTTTGAATGCAGTACCGTCAAAGTCTGTCGAAAAGACACCCATTGAGATGTGGTCGGGACGTCGCGAAAGCATGCGTCACTTCCGCATATGGGGTTGTCCTGCACATGTGCTGATGGACAAGACTACCAAGCTACAATCACGTACAAAAGTATGTTTGTTTGTAGGCTATCCAAAAGGTACACGTGGTGGTCTATTTTACGATCCGGAAGATAACAAAGTGCTAGTCTCGACTAACGCTACGTTTTTGGAGGAAAGTTATATGAAAGACCACGTACCTCGAAGTACAATTGTACTAGAGGAATTACTCTCCGATGACATCGTGCCTATTGTGGCCGCCGATGTTCCCGTAAACAACACTAATAATACAACAAGTCACTTCCGACATTCCCGTTCCACCCGGACGTCTTGCGAGAGTGGTTCGGCCACCGGCTCGGTACGGCATGGATTTAGAGGCAAACGTAGTCGCCTCGATGGGGTGGAAGATGATCCTCCGACCTATAAGAAGGCCTTACTTTGGATCACGATAAGGATAAATGGATTGACGCAATGAATCGGGAGATGGAGTCTATGTACTCTAACTCGGTCCGGAAACTTGTAGAACTTCCTCGGGGTGAAAGGCCCATTGGATGTAAATGGCTCTACAAGCGAAAGAGAGGAGTAGATGGGAAGGTTGAAACCTTCAAAGCACGGCTGGTAGCAAAAGGTTACACACGGCGAGAGGGTATAGACTACGAGGAAACCTTCTCACCCGTGGCCATGATGAAAACCATCCGCATCCTCCTTTCGATTGCTTTGCATGTCCGGATTATGAAATGCGGCAAATGGATGTTAAGACGGCGTTTCTAAACGGCTTTCTTGACGAGGAAATCTATATGCAAAGCAACCGAAGGATTCATTGAAGAAGGTCGAGAGCACATGGTGTGCAAGTTGCTCGGATCCATTTATGGGTTGAAGCAAGCATCTCGTTCTGGTATCATAGATTCGATCACACGATCAAGTCTTATGATTTCGAACAACACTTTGCTTGAATCTTGTGTGTACAAGAAGGTTATCAAAGATAGTGTTGTATTTCTAGTGTTGTACGTTGATGACATACTCCTAATTGGCAACGATAAGGGGATGATGTCCGACGTGAAAAGTTGGTTGACCACGCAATTCCAAATGAAAGATTTGGGAGAAGCGAGTTATGTTCTAGGGATCCAAATTATAAGGGATCGTAAGAACAGGATGTTAGCTTTCTGTCCCAAGCAACTTATATAGATAAGGTGCGGCACGCTTCGGTATGGAGAACGCAAAGAAGGGTTTTCTACCAACCCGTCACGGCGTTTACCTATCTAAGTCTCGGGGCCTCAAACCCCGAAGAGGCCGAAGCTATGGGAAGAGTGCCATATGCCTCGGCCGTTGGTAGTCTTATGTATGCTATGAGGTGTACGAGACCGACATTTGTTACGGCGTTGGATTAGTCGGCCGTTTTCGGTCAAATCCGGGGCAACCGCACCGGACAAGATAAAGAATCTCATCAAATATTTGAAGAGAACCGAAAATTATATGCTCGTCTATTCGAGTGGGAGTTTGGAGCTAGCGGGGTACACCGATTCGATTTTCGACCGGACGAGAGATGATTCTAAATCTACCTCTGGTTCGGTGTTTACGCTTGGTGGCGGTGCGGAGAATGGAGCAGCCAAAAGCAATCCAAAGACGGGCGATTCAACAATGGAAGCCGAGTTCATAGCGGCCTCGGAGGCAGCTAAAGAAGCAGTTTGGTTAAGAAAGTTCATCAGCGGATTAGGCGTTGTCCCGAATGCTGAAGATCCTATTACTCTCTATTGTGATAACAATGGAGCCATTTCCAACTCTAGAGAACCTCGAAAGCACAGTAATTCGAAGCATATAGAGAGAAAATACTGGGTGATCAACGATTTTGTCGATAGAGGGGACATTTCCGTCAAGAAAATCGCCTCCGCCGATAATCCTGCTGATCCATTCACCAAGACGCTGTCGATTGAAGCTTTTAGTCGACACTTGGAAACTATAGGTATTAGAGACATGTCTCATTTGCTTTAGAGCAAGTGGGAGTGATAGTTTGCTGTATTTTAAATAATAGGGTGTGCTCTAAAACAATTAATCACATGCTTTCGTGCAAGTGGGAGATTGTTAGGTGTGATGCCCGAAAGACAATTTTGTAATTGTTTTATTTAATAAATGAAATGATGTTATTATTCATATTTATTATTCTCATAATCACCGATGTGACAATAGTATCTACACTACAGAAAACCCTAAGTATATCGTTTATGTAATCACTTAACTCAGTGTATGGTATATACACAGGAGGATTGAGTTAGTGAAGATGTACTTAAAATACAATTAGCCCGTAGTGAAGTTAATCGAGAGTATCGGGTCTCTCCTTTAACGTGCTATTAATGCGCCCGAACACAATAGGTGTGATTGTCTTATCCGGACTTTCGGTTAAGAGAACCCGATGGGGCATTTATATATGATAGATATATCATATAGGGCCGGACCGATTTGATTAGAGTTCACGATATAATTCCGTAATCGAGAAGTCTTATCGAATCAATGGATGATCATATTTATGGATATATCTTAATCCCGAGGTGATCACAGTCAGCAACCGCTTGAATCGCATGAAGTTTGACTTGACGGTTAAGGATTACACCGAGTCCGTGGTCCGAATTACCCCATCTTGGCATTGTACTTGGATTGAGTGAGTAGTCCGTGTTATCACGGATACGGAATCCATTCCTTCCATTTATGGAAGTAGATGACAGTTCCTTATTTGTTAATCCTAGAAACTGATCGATCGTACGAGTTCATATTACACCGATTAGCTACCGGTGAGTTGTATGAATTAATTGATCACTAGGGGTTAATGGTAAATAAGGATAAGAGGTTCTAAAAAGGGTTAACGGTATCTTCCCGATTTAGAATGAACGATCTATGGAGGATTAATCCATATGTAATGATTATATCAATGGACGCTTATTATTATTCTCGTGAGGAGATAAATATAATCTCATAATCGGAGGAGTGCGATCACGGGATTATGGTGGCATATTCCTGTGATTGATTTATCGAATATAATTATTCTGACGTAAGATAATTATTTATTTGATTTATCGGAGCCGCTGATTATTAGTCCATGGTCCCCGACGTGCCTCCTAATATAGCATAGCTATTCTCGGACGTCGAATCCTAATAATATTAATTTAGTTCTTGTTGGACTTCATTAAGACGATATGTGAATTAATTGTTTAGTGGACTATTAAATTAGTTGGGCTAAATAATTAAATATATGGAAAAGACATTTTTCATAAACTTGGCCCAATTGTGTTTGGACTGAGGATACCACGTTCCTTGACCTTGTGAAGTCTGTTTGGGAGGAGCATGAGGAAGGTCAGGGTATGCATCTTCTACATAGAAAGCTCAAAAAACTAGCTTACAAATTAACTGAGTGGAATCGTTTGGTTTTCGGGAATATTTTTGATAATACTAAGAAGGCGTTGTCTGCGGTTCATGAGAAGACCATTCGTCATGATCAGGAAGGGTCGACAATGGCTAAGGAAGATCTTGACCAGGCCATCTTAGAGTACGAGAGGTGTAATGATATTGAGACTCGGTTCCTGCTGCGAAAGCGTCGTGAAATGGATTGAAGCCGGAGATGCCAATAGTAAGTATTTCCATGCTATTTGTAAACGAGAGGAGGAATCGAAATTACATTCATAGAATTAAGGCGGTTGACGGTAGTTGGATTGACAATCGGGAAGACATCCGTGCTTCCTCTCGCTACTTTTTATGAGAAACTTTTCTCCGAGGATAGGGAAGGTATGGGCACTCCTCTTGTTAATTTCTCTCTCCCTCAAATATCCCACGCGCGAATGCGGCCATCATGGCTACTCCGTCCGTTGAGGAGATTCATAATACGGTGCTATCCATGAGCTCGGATAGTGCTTTGCGGCCCCGATGGTTACACCTCGCATTTCTTCAAAGTTTGTCGCGATTATTAAACGGGATATGGTGAATGCGATTGGTGATTTCTTCCTGGGTGGTCATCTTCCTCGTTACTTCTCCACCTCCACGATTATTCTGTTGCCCAAGAAGATAGGGGCGGATAAATGGAAGGACTTCCGGCCTATTAGTCTGTGCACGGTTTTCTCAAAAATTATAACCAAAATTATTACGCAGCGGATGAATTCTTTTCTTCCCATGCTGGTTGCGGACCAGCAAACTGGTTTTGTTCCTGGAAGATGCATTACAGATAATATCCTTCTGGCCCAGGAGCTTTGCAAAAATGTCAATAAACCACTCCGTAGCCCCAATATTATGCTTAAATTATATATGGAGAAAGCATATGATCGTATGAATTGGGGTTTCATAATGAAGATGTTGAGGATGTTTGGCTTTCAAGAGCCTTTTGTTGACCTTATTTTCCGAACTCTCGCTGATAACTGGTTTTGCGTCCTGCTCAATGGTGTGCCTTCTACTCCCTTTCATGCGACTCGCGGAGTTAAACGGGGTGATCCCCTATCCCCTGCTCTATTTGTTTTAGCGGCAGAGTATTTCGGCAGACTGATTAATGATTACATGTCTCAGAATCCTGGCATGCAGTTTCAATCTAAAGTTAAAGGCATCCACTACCTGGCCTTTGCAGATGACACGATCCTCTTTACTCGATGTAATAGGAAAGGGCTACGGGGCCTCAAAGAGCTTCTCCACCATTATGAGCTTGTGTCTGGGCAATGTATCAACTCCACCAAAAGTACTTTCATTGGACATAGGTTGACGTCTATTAAAGCAGGATGGGTGCGTAATGTTCTGGGCTTTCTGCGCGAACACATGCCTTTCCGATACTTAGGGGCTCCCCTCTTCCGGGGCCGGAATTGTACCATTTTCTATCAGGACATAATCGATAAGGTTCAAAGGAAGCTTCATCACTGGGGAAACAGGCTATTGTCTTTTGGTGGGAAGCTAATTCTTCTCAGGCATGTCTTAACGTCCATCCCGATCTATACACTTCAAGTGCTGGTTCCCCCTAAAGAAGTTATTCATCGTCTTCATCGCATTTTTAATAAATTCTTATGGGATAGTGGGCCGGATGGTAATCATATACACTGTCGATCGTGGGACAAATTGTGTACACCGATTGAGGAAGGTGGGCTGGGTGTGCGGAACCTCTTTGATGTCATCGACACTTTTGCGATCAAGTTGTGGGTTCGGTTACGTCAGAAACAGGGTATTTGGGCTAAGGCCATTTTCAATACCTACATCATTGACAAGTCTCCTTGGATGTCCCCGAGCCCGGGGACGACGCCTATGCTAAGAAGAGTGTGGAGCATGAGAGACAAAGCAGAACAATTCATTTCATGGAGGCTAAATGCAGGGAACATTGACTTCTGGAGAGACAAGTGGACGACGGCTAATTTGGGTGAACCACCGGAAGATCGGTTTTGGAAGGTTAATGAGTTTTGGGTGAATGGCCAGTGGAATACACAGCTCCTTCGTTCTCACCTTCCCAGTCACATAGTGGAAGAGATCATTCCTATCCCTTTCATGCGGGAGAAGGATGATGAGCTTATCTGGACGCTGAGCCCTGATGGGCGGTTTAACACTCGGTCCACGTGGAACATGGTTCGTACTCCTCACCCCTCCAGTGTCATTTATAAGATAATTTGGAACAACCTTCTTCCTCTCAAGATCTCGTTCTTTTGTTGGCGGTTGCTGCATAACATCCTCCCTACTGACCCGAATATTCAGCGACGCGGTATAACTCTAGTTTCTAAATGCTTTGCGTGCCACCATGGGGAGGACCTGCGACACATGTTTATTGATTGTCATTTTGCCAGCACTGTTTGGAAGTACTTTATGAATCACTTCGGGTTGCGGTTTACCCCTACTTCAGGGATTGTGCCTATGCTTCACTTCGGCGAAACTCGGCTACTAGTATTTACGACCTTCGGCTTATTGTCCCGATCATCGTTTGCTGGGGCATTTGGGCTGAGAGGAACAAGTGCCGGCATGATGCAGTCCAACCATCCATACAGCGGACCATCATACACATTGAGCGGGCTATTCGGCAACTTGCCTTTCGGAAGAATCTGGAAGCTAAAGTCTTAGGAGCTGATAGAGGAACTCCCTTCTTCCAACCCTTTCGGGTCAAACCTAACCCGATGAGGAGAGTGACTTCTCTGAGATGGACGCCTCCGCCAACGGGCAATGTTAAATTAAATGTGGATGGGAGTGTCAGGAATGGCATTGCTTATGGTGGTGGTATCATCAGGGACTCTGATGGAGGGTTTATTTTGGCTTTCCACGCTTGCTTTGGGCAGGGGACTGTGGTGGATGCAGAGATTAAAGCTCTGCTGTTTGGTCTTCGCATGCGCACTCATGCACAAAATATGGATATCGAATCTGATTCTCTCTATGTTTATCGTATGATCTCTGGATCTAGTTGTGGGGGCGGCCCCCGTGTCTCTCCGTCACTCGGATATGTGCTATCCTTCGATCACTTCATTACACTATTTCGCATGTCTATAGGGAATGCAATAGGGTCGCCGACGCGCTTGCGGCGTTGGGAGGGGATGATCGTATTTTCACCCATCAAAGAGAAGTCCCGTCGCATATTCGGAATCTTATCCATGATGATTTATACGGCCCACTCATATCCGCCGTATCACCGATAACCCGGGAAGCACTCTTCACTTGTGAAGGGTGCAAACCAGTCGTATTGCTTACCTCACTGATTTTCCCACTTTCATCCAGTTGTGTCCATATACTGTGTGCTCCTCTTTGTGCAGATTGAAGAAGCTAGCTGATTGTGGAGATGGTGGGAACCCAGCTGCGCGACACACTTATATCCACCACTACCGCATTGATTGGACGCACCCCTCCATTTTTTGTTGGGGTGCAATTCGGTGTGCTTTTGTTCCTTTTCTCTACTATTGTCCGGAGTTTATATGTTGTTCACCATATTCCCGGTGTGCTTTTTCTCGCGGACGAGATCACCACCTTGCAAACTTGTCCGGCGCTTACACATGGCCGCGGCTTAGCGGATTGTGTTGACCTTTGGACGCACCCCTACCACATTGCTAGGGGTGCAACCCAGTGTTTTTGTTGCATTTGCGATCAACCGCCGTGCTCATACTTATTATGGTGTTTGATATTGCCCCTTATGTGTTTGGTTCGCCTTAGTATGGGTTTCGTAGCTCACTTTGCGGATGGGTCATGTCGAAGTTTCAAGCGGAAGGGCGGCAAGCTTCTTCGAACCAAGAAAGTTCACACGGGGATGCGAATGGGTCTTCGGCATTTCATGCATAGAGGCGGCATTTATTTCAATATGAATCCCACGATGTAATTATTTATAGGGCGGGGAATTTTTCGGGGGTGCATAGAGCGAGTACTCTTCCTATGTGGTGGATTTTCCTACACTGGGTTTGCCACACATAGGGTTTAAGGAGGCCATGCTATGCACTCTGTCACGTAAACTTGGGGCGGGCCGGGATATGGCACTCAACTTTGTAGCTCTTTATTTCGTTTATTAATAAAATAAAGTTTCTTTAAAAAAAAAAAAAGACATGTGCATAAAATATTTATTGGATAAATATTTATGGTAAATAATAAAGATAAATATTATTCTAGATTTGTTCTAGAATATTATGGAATTATCTTTTATTAAAGGATTTATTTTGTTTGATAAATAAAAATCCTTGGAGGCTAAGTTTTACTCTCCTATATAAAGAGAGTTCTCCCAAGCCTTAATACACACATAAATTTCGACTTCTCCCTATAGTAGAGAGAAGAAAATAATTTCGGCCAAGGGAGATTTGGGGAGAAATCTTGGAGATTTTTCCGGTAGCATATCGGAAGGGTTCGAGTCGAGAATTCCTTCCACCGGGAATTGCTTGGATCACACGATCGGAAGACGTGGTGCTCTTCACATCTTCACATTCATCCTTTGCGGTTCTTCAACTTGAATTTAGAGATTCAAGAGGTATGATCTACATCCCCCTTGTAGAATAGATCTAGTTGTTTTATTACGCATATTATATAGATCTAGATCCATAAATCGCTTCCGTTGCGGATGGTATTACTAACAGTTTCTATCTTCAAACTTGCAGTGGGGGACCATTCATTCGATGCTTACAAATCCTCTACTACTGATTTGATGATGGTTGCTGCTGATGTGGTGTGTGTCCTTGGGGTTGTTGTTGATACTGTTGAGGGTGTTTGAGCTTACAATCATTTTTCATGTGCCCTATATGACAACAGTAAGTGCAATATTGAGGCAAAGCAGTCTCTAGCTCCACTAATTGCCAAAAACCAGACGAATCTCCTAGTTGAATCCAAAACCTTTGAGGGAAAGGCTTAAAAAGGTCTACTTCTATTTGGACTCATGCTGTTGAGGGTTGTTTAAGAGTAGCAGTGGACGCATCCACACGCAAAAGCTTACCGAAAAACAAATTTATGCCTTTCAGGGCTTCAACGTTCATTAAATGCGCATTCAATTTTGGTAGGCGGATCCAAATTGGTACGAATGAGGATTCAACATGAACATGAAAATCCGGTGTCCATTTGAGAATTCGCATAGGCTTGCTAGTAACAAACCATTGACTGCGGGAGTAAAGCTTGATAAAATCCTTCTCGCTGGAGAAATTGATCAGAACATGCTATGTATCTAAAACGTCCACCGTGTATTGCTCTGCATAATTCTGTACTTTGAGGAAATGCTTAATAGCATCAAGATTAGGTTTTCCTTGAGAAAATTTGCCGACTAGGGCATACTGAAAAAGGGAGGCCAGGCAGTCAATTTGTTCCTTAGAGAACCGAATTACAATCTCTCCTTTATACGAAGCAATCTATGGTAGAAATTTGTCCATTGGGGGAGAGGAGCGAGCAGGTTGTAGCACTTGCGCATAAGATTTTGCTGTCGCATCCATCGTGGTAGAAAAACAAACGAAAAATGGGAAAGGGAACTACAGAAAGGGAGAAAAAAGAAGAAAAGGGGAAAAAGAAGGTATGCCAGAGAAGAAAGATCAGCAGGTGATCGGAGTTAGTCCGGCCGAGTTTTCGTCATCGTGGTCTAGTTATCTACTAAGGTGGTTAATTACATGCTTGCTGGTAAATCAAATTTTTTTTATATAGTTTAAAAGAAAGTGCGCAAAATCAGGATGAAAAGTAGTTTTTTTTAAACTCTAAAAGAAATCTATATAAGAGATTTTCAGAGAGATTTTGTAGAATAGTTGTTATCTTTGTAGATTTTGTAGGATACACATCATTTTTTGTGTTACTTTTTTTAGGGATGTTTTTTTTTCCAGAAATGGAGCGGGTCGATTGGGTAATTAATTTAATTATTTAATATTCAACCATTGTAAATAATCAGAAATATTTTATTTAAATGTTGACAATAGTTCAACCATTGTAAATAATCAGAAATATTTTATTTCAAAGTTGACAATAGTTTTAGGCTCTAAAAGAAATCGATATAAAAGATTTACAGAGAGATTTTGTAGAATAGTTGTTATTTTTGTAGATTTTGTAGGATACACATCATTTTTTGTTTTTATTTTATTTTTTATGCTCTTTTTTTTCCGGAAATGAAAGCAAGTCAATTGAGTAATTAATTCACTTATTTAATATTCAACCATTGTAAATAATCAGAAACATTTTATTTAAAAGTTGAAAATAGTTCAACCATTGTAAATAATCATGAACATTTTATTTCAAAGTTGACAATAGTTTCTGGTTTCCCAAAAGAAGAAATTAATTTTTTTTCATTTTAAATTTTTGTCCAGAAGGACAAAATTATCGAAAAATCGGGATAGAAGGACACTGTAATTTAATCAGGACAAAAGTAACAATTATGAATTAACAAATGTGGAATAAAGTAAATATGAAGTAACAATTATGAAACACAAAGAACATTAACACGTGAAGAATAATTTTAAAGTAAGAATTTTGATTTTTGTCTTTATAATCACGAAAATGTTATTTTTGTCTTTCAGAGCACTTATTTATTATTTTTTGTCTCCGCGCTTCTTCCCCCCTTTTCTTTTTTCCTCAAAAAAAAAAAAAAAAAGATTCCATTTAAAAGGTCCTCAGTTTGCCGCTCAATAATAGTACTGAAGCTTGTTCTTCTTATTGTACAAAAAAGAAGATGCAAATAAATTTCCAGGATTTTTCTTCTTTATAACTGGTTTCGGCAAAATGGACTTCTTTCTCCTATTACTCATATTGTATCTGCACTTTATCTTCTTATTTCTCTTTTGATGCACTTCTTTCTTGGGAAGATCTTCTGTGCTTGTAACCTTTGACAAATTTTTGAATGACTCTGATTTGCCTTCATAGTGTTTGGACAGTCCTTTCCTACACAAAAAGAAAATTAATAATACGTAATAGTTATAAATGAAAATTTATTTCGTAAATTGATGATATTTGCTTAATATTATTTCCTTAATTAAATGATTCCATGAATTATTATAATTAGTTGACTTACATAAGTCAATCAAGTAATACTTTTAATCGAATATTTTCAAAATAAATTTCGGCCGCAAATCATGGGCATGATTAATTCTTTCAATATTCCCATCAAAAATATTACAGAAAAAATGTGATACTCCTTTATTAGTACATAGCATATACTACCAAGATGCAAATTATAATTGAGTAATGATTAATTTGATGAATTGGTAAACAAAATGACAGTTACAATTCCAAGCAAACAAATGTAAGAATGCACGCAAAAATTAATGAAAATATTATAGTATTGTTATTGGGATCACAATCAATCTATTTTTAAAATTCAGCCTTCACAGATTTATACATAAACCTCGATTTTTGAAAACAAAATCGATTTTTACATATTTATCTACAAAACTCGACTCTCGAAAGCAAATTTCAACTTATGGAAAATCGAATTTTTATTGAAAAGTGATGCCTAAACAAACGTATGATCGCTCCTTAAAAAAAAATGTAATTAAATAAACTTACTTGAAAGGTAATTGTGCCATTAGATCCGACAAGTTGTATAAACCATTACTAGATTCTGAAGAAGACACATCATCATCGCTATTATCACTCGTGTGGACAGAAGAAGAGAACCCATCTGAAGTGGTTGAATACTTTTCATTGTCATTCATCATCATTGGACTATTATATTCTACCATCATGTTTTTTTCGCCCATTTTGACCTAAAACTCAAAAGAGAACCAATGGGTTTCGAACATTTCCCCACTGTTTGATGTTTACTTATATATGGAGGGATAGTGGGGGTGGGGGATTTTCGATGATTGGATTGGTTTTTTTATTTTATTTTATCAAGAATGATAAAAGATACAGATATGGACAAGGCGTAAGAGATAAGACAGGCATTGATGACGTGTTACAATATTAATGTATTTAGTGATAAAATTTTCTTACCCATAAAGATTGCAGTGTATGCTGTATACAGGTAATTACATAAAGATAATTAACCGCAATACTCTTTTACATTTATTGAATTTTACTATATAATTTGTCTTACGTGCTTTTCAAAAAAATAAAAAAAATTTGTCTATGCCAAAAAAATAATGGGAAATTAGGGATAAGGACACAATCTGAAATATTTTTAAGAATACGGAGACAAATTACATATTTTTTATAGGGAGAAGGACAACCGCATAATTTTTATAGCGAGAAGGACAAACAGGTGAATCCCGAAAATCGGTGAATCTCCCCAAATGAATCCCGAAATCGGTGAATTTCGACAAGAAATTTCGACAAATGAATCCCGAAAATTAGTGAATTTCGACGATGAATTTTGAAAATTAGTGAATTTCGACAGTGAATTTCGTCAAATGAATTTAAACAAATGAATTTCGAACACAAGTGAATTTCGACGATGAATAAATAGTTTTGTCCTTTATGCAAAAGTTTCAAAAAACTGTCCTTCTACTCAAATGATGAAATATTTCTGTCATTCTCCCTCATTCCCCCAAAAAATAAACAATTTGTCTTACGTAGATTCAGCAAGGTTGATTAAAACAGGGCTTTAGAAATATTTTCCCGTGCCCTACATTGTAACGTCCCGTTCCCGGACACCGAGTCCTTATCCGGAAAAAGAACGTTCGGTACGTATAAAAATAAAAATAATAATTCATTTCATACGTAAGCCTCTACTACGTCGTATCAAAAACAAGCAAACGGAAGCAAAAGACTCGGGTATAAAAATTTCCAAACATCTAAGAATAGAAACAACATCTAAAGGTGGAAATGTAACTTATTACATTCAAGGAAAATATGAAATCCAAAAAAACGTACGATACTACAAGTCTCGAAAAACCAAAAGTCTAAAGCAACAGTCTAACAAAGGATAATAAAAGGACAAAAGTAAAATCTTCAATCAGGCATCTTCAAACGTCATCATCCAACTCCTCCTCGAAAATATTATCGACATGTTCGTCTTCTCACCCCCAAACACATAGAAAACATGCATTTGAGGTAAGTACAACGTACTTAATAAGAAAGAGAAGCTATGATAACAATCACAATTTATAAAGATAAGATAATTAAAAGTTTAGTTGTTTATGTTTGACGGACTCAATCTAGGGTTCATCTCATGTCCATCAACATGAATCGACTAAACGTTTCTACTTAACTTATCTAGGTTACAACCGCACTCAAGGGCACTACGCCTGATGTATATCCACTAGGAGATATCGATTGCAACATATTAGTGGATCACACCAATATCCACGGAGGCTAGACTAGGTAGGCTCCGATAGTACGCACACCTCAGTGGAGTCCCCCGAACTTGTGGTTCTTTTGACCTACGGGCTCTTCTACCTTCAGAGGTAGCACACACATCGCGATATAGACTAGTGCCTATCCAAGAGAGACATGTTGTTTAATCTTTTACTAGTCAAGTACGTGTTTTATTAGAACGATTAACTAACCACCTATGTGTTTTCAATTAATCTCCCTCACCTTGACTACTCTCTTCCTAGACCCCTAGACATAGACAAGGCCTAGCAATTACACAGACATTGATGAATGCTAATTCGTCAAAGCACAAGCCTATCATGCCCTTCCGACGGATCCGAACTTCAACTCCCTTTAAGAGTACATTCGGTGTTTTAACTGAACGAATCAGAAGTTCAATTCAGGCTTGTTTAAGTTATCCAATATTTACATATCATAAATAAGGGTTTAAAACAATAATAACATGATTATGAAACCCGAAACCAAACTAGAACGATAAAACCGTAAAAACAAGGTAAAACAGGCCAGACGCCCGTCCGACCTCCTATGGACGCCCGTCCATAATCAAACGCCCGTCCACTAAACCCCAAACGCCCGTCCGTAAAAAATAGCTACATCCTGAATAAAAATTCTAACCTCAGACGCCCGTCTGCCTAGTGCAAATGCCCGTTTGAGCTACTAGGGTTGCGAACGCCCGTCTGCCTATTGTAGACGCCCGTCTGCCTGGGTTTTTCCCAAAACACTAAAGTCGTCAAGACTCGATTTCAAATCCATTTCTGACCTAATTGGCATCGAATTAAACATAGAAAAATGTAGTACAACACATCTAAACATCCCCAGAACACCTATGATCCTTGACCAAAGAAAAACACACCTTTCTAGCATCTATGCATCTTAAAACATGATCTACACTTCACGAATCATAACTGAGATCATAGGAAGAGTTTCTTACCTAATTGCAGCCACAAACCAGATTCAAACAGCCTTGAAAGTCTGCAGCCCTTCCCACAAAACTGATATCCAAACGATGTGCTCCTCACAACGGTTCCAAAGCTCTACTCTGATCTGAAAACGATCAAGCAACACTTCAGATATTGCAACAACTCTCTTAGCCTTCTTTCTTCTCCAATTTGCGCAGAGAGAGGAGATGTAAAAACTGATTTTCTAATTTAGTCTAGGTTATTAAATACCAATTTCCCATAAATCCTTTTTTCCTTAATTGTCCTTTAGTTACCAAAAGCAGAATAATCCCTTAATTATATATACATATAACTCGAAAATTATGTATAAATAATCAATAAAATACTTAACCCCAATAAAAGAAAAGTAATACTAATATTTCATTTTCGCAAAATGACATGTCTGCCCTTTCCCGAAAATCGGAATATTACATTCCTCCCCCCTTAAAAGGAGTTTCGTCCTCAAAACTAGAACATACCTGGTAAATCCACGAACTCTTGGAATTCACTGATCGTATCGTCTTCGACTTCCCAAGTTGTCTCATTGGGTGAATGATTACTCCATTGGACTAACACCAACGGGACCAATCGCCTCGTAATCATCTTTTCCTTCCTGTCCAAAATCTTGATTGGTCTCTCATCATAAGCAAGGTTGTCCTGTAGAATCTCCGGATCAATTGTAGTTTCAACATCATTCCTCGTCAGACACTTCTTCAACATTGAAACGTGAAACACACTATGGACTCTTTACATCGATTCTGGTAACTTAAGCTTGTAAGCCAACGGTCCAATCCTTTTCAGAATTTCAAATGGTCCAACATACCTTGGACTTAGCTCCCCCTTTTGTCCAAAGCGTTTCACTCCCTTCATCGGTGAAGCTCGTAGATACACTCTATCACCGACTTCAAACTCAAGAGGTCTTCTTCTAACGTCTGCCTAACTTTTCAACCTGTCTTGTGCTGCCTTCAGATTCTTCTTAACCAACTGAACCCTTTCCTTAGCTTGTTCAACCATTTCCGGCCCTGTGATCTGTCTTTCCCCGACTTCATCCCAAAACAACGGCGTTCTACATCTTCTTCCATACAACGCTTCAAACGGCGGCATGCCTATACTTGCATGATAACTATTATTGTAGGCAAACTCTGCTACCGGTAGGTAATCATCCTATGATCCACCCACTTCCAAAACACAAGCTCTTAGCATGTCCTCAAGTGTTTGGATGGTCCACTCAGATTGTCCATCTGTCTGAGGATGAAAGGCCGTACTCAAATCCAACTTGGTTCCAAAGGCTTCTTGTAAACTCTTCCAAAACCGACTGACGAATCGACTATCTCGATCCGAGACTATAGAGATAGGAACTCCGTGTAGCTTCACTATATTATCCACGTATAGTGTCGTCATCTTCTTCAAAGGCATATCAACCTTATATGGCAAGAAATGGGCGGACTTAGTCAATCTATCCACAATTACCCAAATCGCGTCATGCCCACCTCTTGTCCTTGGTAAACCGGTGATGAAATCCATTGTAATCTTATCCCACTTCCATTCAGGGATATCCAACGGCTTAAGCATTCCTCCTGGTCTTCTATGCTCCGCCTTCACCTTCTGACAAATATCGCATTCTGCCATGAACTTGGCTATCTCTACCTTCATCGAAGGCCACCAAAACTTCTCCTTCAAGTCTCGGTACATCTTAGTAGCTCCTGGGTGGACTGCAAAAGCAATCCTATGTGCCTCTTCCATGATTCTCTGTCTTAGGTCGCCAACATTAGGTACACACAAACGATCCTGGTACCAAAGGTTTCCATTCTTGTCCAAGACATAACCCACTGTAGGCTTTTCTCTAGCAACTCGCTTCAAATCAACCAAAACCGGATCTTCATCTGGCTTTTCCCGAATATCATCCATCAACTCAGATCTTGCTAACAACGGTGCCACAAACTGTCGGTCCTCAATCTGATCAAAGCTACTGATTTCCAGCCCATCTAACCTTTCTGCTACATCTTCGACGGTTGAAACTGCAAACACTGGCTTCCTGCTCAAAGCATCCGCCACTACATTGGCCTTGCCCGGGTGGTAATGGATATCCAAATCATAATCCTTTACGAACTCTAGCCATCTCCTCTGTCTCATATTCAGATTCTCCTGAGTAAAGAAGTACTTCAAACTCTTGTGATCGGTGAAGATCCTAGCCTTAACCCCGTAGAAGTAGTGCCTACAAGTCTTTAGGGCAAACACTACTGTTGCCAACTCTATGTCATGTGTCGGGTAATTCTTCTCATGCACCTTCAACTGCCTGGATGCATAAGCAATCACTTTCCCCCTTTGCATCCACACACAACCTAGACCCTGTCCCGAAGCATCCGTGTAGATGTCGTAGTTATAAAAAATCTCTGGAACTGCCAACACTGGGGCCGTAGTCAACCTATCCTTCAAGGTATGAAAAGCTGCATCACACTCGCTAGTCCATTCAAACTTCACATTCTTCTGTGTAAGTTTATTGAGTGGAGTAGCTATCTTTGAAAAGTCTTGCATGAACTTCCTATAGTAGCCAGCCAAACCAAGAAAGCTCCTTACTTCTGAAACTGTTGTAGGTTTAGGCCAATTCTCAACTGCTTCAATCTTTGCTAGATCAACTTGGATGCCATCTCCATAAATGACATGTCCCAAGAAACTGACTTGTTTCAGACCAAAAGTCACACTTCGAAAACTTAGCAAACAACTGATTCTTCTTCAAGGTATCCAACACTATCCTTATGTGTTCCTCTTGTTCCTCCTCATCCTTAGAGTATACTAGGATGTCGTCTATGAACACTATCACAAACTTATCCAAGTATGGCATGAAAACTCGCTGCATCAAATCCATAAATGCAGATGAAGCATTAGTGTGTCCAAAAGGCATAACTAAGAACACATAATGCCCATACCTCGTACTAAAAGCCATCTTCGGTATATCTGCCACTTTGATCTTCAACTGATGATAACCAGACCTAAGATCGATTTTAGAGAACACTTTCTTGCCTTGCAACTGATTAAACAAATCATCAATCCTCGACAAGGGATACTTATTCTTGATGGTAAGGTTATTCAACGCTCTGTAGTCGATACACATCCTCATGCTACCCAAGGCGAGGTATTGGGCTGAATTATATTCATCTCAAGCATATCCTTAAGTTGAGCTTTCAACTCCTTTAACGCAGCCGGTGCCATTCTATAGGATGCCTTGGCAACTGGTGCCGCTCCCGGTATCAACTTGATCTCAAACTCTATCTCTCTATCCGGCCTGTTTCCCGGTAGCTTTTCTGGAAACACTTCAGGAAACTCGCTCACTATAGGGGTTTCCTCAAGCTTGGGCTTCACTTGTTCCACATCCACTGCATACAACAAGTAGCCTTAACAACCCTTCTAACAAGCTCTAATTGCCTTAACCGCTGAAATTATCGGATGTGGCTTCTTACTCGGCTTGTACACATTTCCCTGAAACGTCTTATCTGATTTCCTGGGTACCTTAAAGGTCACTTTCTTCTCTCGGCAATCTAGATGAACAAAATTCTCAGATAGCCAATCTATCCCAAGAATCACGTCAAAGTCTAAAAAGTCCAGAACAGTAAATTCGCTCTTGCATCAATAAGATCCAACTCGAACTTCCACTTGAGGTATCATCCTAGTTGCCTTTGTTATCTTTCCTAATGGTGTAGTTATCTCCAAGGTGTTTCTTAAAGGTTCCGAAGGTAAACTCAACTTCTTAGCTACGTTGGTCGACACAAAAGTGTTAGATGCTCCCGTATCAAACAAAGCTCTGACCACTAGATTATCTAACATTATCGTACCTAGGATGCATGTTCATTCATTTAATAAAATTACAGCATGAATAAACGCGTTATATCAATATCTTAATAAAATAAGATAATAGCAAGGTACCTGAGATAACATCATCTTCTGGTTCTGCATCTCTAGCATCAGCTGCAAAAACTCAAACTGGTCGGCTTGGGCCGCTTCTCCCGTTTCCTAGGCCCGTACTCCCCTTATTCCCCTTATTGGGACATTCTCTAGAAAAGTGCCCCGGTTCTCCGCAAAAGTAGCAACCGCCTGAACTAGCTCTGCACTCTCCTGAATGATTCCTATTGCACTTGGAACACAGGGGTGCACTGCTTGGGGCCTTAGCTGCCGGAGGAGCTGTTGTCTTCTTAGCATTCTGTTGTGGGGCTCCTCGGTGATTACCCTGACTAGTCCCAAAGTTCCTCTTGTTCCTAATAACCACCGTAGCCTTCTTCCTGAAGGTCTCAACCTCCAAGGCTTTATTCAATAACTCTGCCATGTTCCTTGCTGTAAATCCCAACATGCCAGACTGTATCTCATGAGCTAACCCTTCCTTATAGAGGGCCATCTTCCTCTCTTCCACTTTCATGAGCTCGGGATAGAATCGTCCCAACTCATTAAAATTATTGGTATACTGAGATACCGTCATGTAGATACCCTGCTTGAGCTTCAAAAACTGACTTGCCTTATCTGCCTGTACCGTTGCCGGAAAGTACTCATTATAAAACATAGCTTTGAAAGCTTCCCAGTCGGTTACTTTGCCATTGCTACTCTGTATAACATCTATCCAAGCTTCTGATGCGCCCAAAAGGAAACTAACCGCCAGGTGTGCCATCTCAGTCTCAGGCACATGAATGTTCCTGCATGCCTTCTCGAAGCTCCTTATCCATTCCTCAGCCTTTGAATGTTCAACATTCCCATAGAAGTTCTCAACCCGATTCCTTCTCAATCTTGTGTACCAATCCACAGCCGGTGCTTGCTCAAAAGCTGGTCTCACGGGTGGGTAAACCGGAGGATAGCCAAAAGGTACTTGCTGCTGGTACTGCTGTTGCTGAGGATAGGCTGGATTTGCTTAAGGTTCAGGCTGAAAAGGGTAGTATCCCTGATGATAATTCTGGTAGTGCTGTGCGGTTGGCTGAGCTTGTTGGAAACCACAAGGTGTATAACCAGAACCTTGCTGATGGTCGAACCTCGGTGAAAGTGGTACAGTAGGTCGAGGGGTATGACCTACAGGAGGTGTGTAGGAGGTCTGTTGCTATTGGTGAAACACTAGTGGCGAGGGGTGGCTTATTGGTGGAGGGTAAACACTGACTGGTGGAGGATAAAAGGATTGCTGATGTGGAGGGTAGCTTGCTGGTGGCGGTACAAAACCTGCTGGAACATCGGTCACCAAGGAGAACTAAACTGAACTCCCCACGTGCCATCATGGAGGTTGCTCCTGATGTGGTCTCGGTGACAAATCATGTTGAGACCTTGGTGTGGGTGTCGCAGTGTGAGGTGGTGATAAACTCCGCTGAGGTGGAGGAATCTGCCTCACAACACCGCCTCCTACGACCGGCATTGGACTTTCCCGTCGAACTCTCGAAGTCTCTGCACCCGCTCCAGTTCTCGTGAACACCATCCTGGTGATCAAAGAAATCAGAACGTTACTAAAAGATCTAGGGAAACTTATCTTAAAGAAAGGAAGCCTAAAAGACGCTTCTCTCTGATACCAACTGTAACGCCCCGTTACCGGACACTGAGTCCTTACCCGGAAAAGGAACGTTCGGCACGTATAAAAATAAAAATAAATTCATTTCATACGTAAGCCTCTACTACGTCGTATCAAAAACAACCAAACGGAAGCAAAAGACTCGGGTATAAAAATTTCCAAACATCCAAGAATAGAAACAACATCCAAAGGTGGAAATGTAACTTATTACATTCAAGGAAAATACGAAATCCAAAAGAACGTATGATACTACAAGTATCGAAAGACCAAAAGTCTAAAGCAACAGTCTAACAAAGGATAATAAAAGGACAAAAGTAAAATCTTCAATGAGGCGTCTTCAAACGTCATCATCGAACTCCTCCTCGAAAATATTATCGACATGTTCGTCTTCTCACCCCCAAACACATAGAAAACATGCATTTGAGGTAAGTACAACGCACTTAATAAGAAAGAGAAGCTATGATAACAATCACAATTTATAAAGATAAGATAATTAAAAGTTCAGTTGTTTATGTTTGACCGACTCAATCTAGGGTTCATCTCATGTCCATCAACATGAATTGACTAAACGTTTCTACTTAACTTATCTAGGTTACAACCACACTCAAGGGCACTACACCTGATGTATATCCACCAGGAGATATCGATTGCAACATATTACTGGATCACACCATTATCCACGGAGGCTAGACTAGGTAGGCTCCGATAGTATGCACACCTCAGTGGAGTCCCCCAAACTTGTGGTTCTTTTGACCTACGGACTCTTCCACCTTCAGAGGTAGCACACACATCGCGATATATATCCAAGAGAGACATGTTGTTTAATCTTTTACTAGTCAAGTACGTGTTTTATTAGAACGATTAACTAACCACCTATGTGTTTTCAATTAATCTCCCTCACCTTGACTACTCTCTTCCTAGACCACTAGACATAAACAAGGCCTAGTAATTACACAGACATTAATGAATGCTAATTCATCAAAGCACAAGCCTATCATGCCCTTCCGACGGATCCGAACTTCAACTACCTTTAAGTGTACATTCGGTGTTTTAACTGAATGAATCAGAAGTTCAATTTAGGCTTGTTTAAGTTATCCAATATTATCATATCATAAATAATGGTTTAAAACAGTAATAACATGATTATGAAACCCGAAACCAAACTAGAACGATAAAACCGTAAAAACAAGGTAAAACAGGCCAGACGCCCGTCCGTAATCAAACGCCCGTCCGTAAAAAACAGCTACATCCTGAATAAAAAATCTAACCTCAGACGCCCATCTTCCTAGTGCAAACGCCCGTTTGAGCTACTAGGGTTGCGAACGCCCGTCTGCCTATTCCAGACGCCCGTCCGCCTGTGTTTTTCCCTAAACGCTAAAGTCATCAAGACTTGATTTCAAATCCGTTTCTGACCTAATTGGCATCGAACTAAACACAAAAAAACGTAGTACAACACATCTAAACATCCCAAGAACACCTATGATCCTTGACCAAAGAAAAACACACCTTTCTAGCATCTACGCATCTTAAAACATGATCTACACTTCACGAATCATAACTGAGATCATAGAAAGAGTTTCTTACCTAATTGCAGCCACAAACCAGATTCAAACAGCCTTGAAAGTCTGCAGCTCTTCCCACAAAATTGATATCCAAACGATGTGCACCTCACAACGGTTCCAAAGCTCTACTCTGATCTGAAAACGATCAAGCAACGCTTCAGATATTGCAACAACTCTCTTAGCCTTCTTTCTTCTCCAATTTGCGCAGAGAGAGAAGATGTAAAAACTGATTTTCTGATTTAGTCTAGGTTATGGGATTATTGTGTGTTAATTTTTCCTTAAATACCAATTTCTCATAAATCACTTTTTCCTTAATTGTCCTTTAATTACCAAAATCAGAATAATCCCTTAATTATATATACATATAACTCGAAAATTATGTATAAATAATCAATAAAATGCTTAACCCCAATAAAAGAAAAGGAATACTAATATTTCGTTTTCGCAAAATGACACGTCTGTCCTTTCTGAAAATCGGAATATTACATACATTTTCCGTTGATATAGTTGAATTCTAATGTGATGCATAGAATCACGAAGATTGATTTTTTTTCTTTTATTGGAAATCATCAAGATTGATTAAAACAGTGTATTCTTTCAATCAAAAAAAAAAAAAAAACAGTGTATAAAGTTTATTTTCCAATTATATCTTTTACTTTTCTGATCATTGATTCCCATTACATTATGTGAAAAAATTTGTGATTTAATTTTTGTCGCCGTATATCAATCGGACCAGAGATCATCCAAAATCTGATACAATTTTTTTCGAGTGAAATCTGACACACATTTATACGAATAAAACATATCATTCAAAATAATTTTTAAATGTGAAGAGTCACTACTAGAAAAAATAGATATTATTGCACATTTTTAGGACACATTTAAAAAATGCATCAAAAAATTCCATGTCCATTCGTTTGGTAAAAAAGCGCAGCAATACCTTCAAACTGTTTGATTGAGAAACTATTTAAGAGGCACTTTTATATGCAGTATTATAGGAAATCATATTCGGACGGTCCTTTTGGAACTTACCCTGAATTTTTTCTTTAATAAAATAAAATAAACGAAATTCTTGGCGCGTTGCAAAAGAAAAGAAATTCTTGGCGCGAAAACATTTAGGGATAATTGCCTGGTTTTTTTTACATTAATCCGCAATAAAATGAAAATCCTACCCTCTCACGATTATTTATGTGTCCGACCACTACTCCTTCTTTTAAGCTGTGAAGCCGCAAGAGAACCCAACTGTCCTAGAATCTTATTCATCTTTCATTGTTTCTGCAACTGAAGCTTCATATTTTCTCTCCCTTTTATCTTTCTATTCTATTTCGCTGTTTTCTTTCTATTTCACTGTTTTATATTCATATGGTTTCTTGTAATATTGTTGATGGTTGTTTTGTTTGAGAGTTGAGAAAGATGAAAGGAACTTATGTCATTTGAGTATGTAACGCCCCGCTTCCGGATACGAGTCCTTATCTGGAAATGAAGCGCTCGACACGTATAAAATTAAATAAATCTAATATTACACGTAAGCCTCTACTACGTCGTATCGAGTTAAGCAAAACGGAAGCTCAAAAGACTCGGCAAACACCATAAATACTACTATGAAAAGAACTCAACATACTAAAGATAGAAATGTAACATTTATTACATTGGAAAGCCAAACGAAAACTAAGACGTACGAAACCTTCAAAAGAATACTCAAAGAAAATACTACGTTTCCCAAAGAACAACGTATCTACTGAATATAAAAGAAAACAGAATAACTAAATGCTTCAACTCCGGCATCCTCAAACATCGTCATCAAAGTTTGCCTCGAACTCTGGGCTTACCTGTTTGTCTTCTCACCTCCAAACACATAGAAAAATAAAGCATTTGAGGTAAGTACAAAGTCCTCAATAAGAGGTAGAAGCTACAAATTAACTAAGGTTCCTTAACATGTTTTATTATAAGAATTATCTTTATGAGACCGACTCAATCTAGGGTTCACTTCATGTCCATCAACATGTCATGACTAACTGTTTCTAACTTTGCTTATCTTTGTTACATCTGTTTTCTAGGGCACTACGTATAGTGCTATTCACCATGAAGTATTTGTTAGGTGTAGTGCCCGAAAGACAATTTGTGTAATTGTTTTTAACAATGGATGACAGATTTTATCTCACCTTATTACTTGCTTTGTGCTTGTAAATAATACACTGCTGCAAACCCTAAGTATATCGCATGTAACCGCTTAACTCGGTGTATGGCATGCACGTGAGGATTGAGTTAGTGGTGATATACTTAAACTCGTTAGTCCGTGGTGAACTTAATCGAGTTTAGGGTCTCTTGATTAAAACACCAATAATGCGCCCGAACACCTTAGGGTGTGATAGTCTTATCCGGACTGTCGGTAGAGGGTACCTACGTGGGGCATTTATATATGATGGCATTCATATAGACCGGACCGTTTTAATCTGAATTTCTCGGTATAATTCCGTAATCGAGGAATCTTATTAAATCATTAGATGATCATATATGGATCAACCTTAATCCCGAGGTGATCACGGGGTGCTTTGTTTGTCCCGGGGTAGTGTTTGATGTGTTAGTTACGGTTCACTTAAATAATGTGTTCCAAGCCACTTCTCATTGGCACTATCTCCGGATGAGTGAGTAGTTCTGATTTTCACAGACATGGAATCCATTCCTTCCTGCGGGAAGTAGAGAGACATTCCCCTTATTTGTTAGCCCTAAGAAAGTGATCGATCCCGGGAGTTCACATTTGACTAATTAGCTACTAGTTAGATATGTGTACTAATTGATCATCAGGGGTTTAATGGTAAATAAGGATAAGATATTCTGAGTCGGGTTCATGGAGACCTCCCACTCAGAATGGACAGTCTATGGAGGGTTAATCCGTATGTAGTGATCATATCAATGGACGCTTATTCACTCTATGGGTTGAGTATAAGTATACATCTATAATCGATAGAGTTCAGTTTCGGGTTTATGGTGGCGTAATCCCGGAATTAATAATTAATGTACTTATTTTGTTCGATGAATAATTAATTATTGGAGCTACTAAGGTTTATAGGTCCATGGTCCCCGATGTGGCTTCGTAATTCGGACTAATAATCTTGTTATTTGGGCCTCGGTGATAATTAATTGGTCGGGCTAATTGATTGATATGCATGGATATTATTTAGTTGGGCTAAATAATATAATACACAGAAAAGACATTTTCTGTGGGCCTAAAACCAAGTGTATATGGCGCCTCATACTTCATTAAATGCAAGATTTGATTTTCTTGTGTGATTAATGATTAATAAAAGATGATTTATTTGTAATTGATTGATTGATTAATCACAATCTTTTATAAATGGAATTATCCTTTATTGTGATTTCTTTTTAATGAATTATTTAATTGATTAGAAACTTGGAGGCCAAGGATTTACTCTCCTATATAAAGAGAGTTCTTCCAAGACATAAAGCCAAGAAAAATTTCGACCTATACACTAAAAAATAGAGAAGAAAACTTTATTTCTTGTCTTGGGTTTCTGGTTGAAGAAAAACTTGGAGTTTTTCTTGGTGTTGCATATCAAGGAGGTTCGTTTATCAAGAAGGGTGTCCACCAACCGCCGTTTGGAGAACACATCGGAAGATCAAGGCTTCTCTTCCCGATATTGGTAACATGATCTTAACCCCCTTGTAGTAGTTTAAGTCCTTTAATTATGTATTGTGATGTATAAGTCGTGATCCATCCGCTGTGCGTAGATCTAACTCGTTTAGATCTAAGAACCTGCATCCTTCATGTGGTATCAGAGCCACGTTCCATGATTTATATAGTCATAATCGTAATTAAACGACTTAAAGGAGTGGAATTGCATGTAGGTAAATCTTATTTATTGTTTTATGCATTGATAGTGATAAATTCTTATGGTTGAAGAGATGGATTGGGGGTTCGCATTTGTTTACCTGTTAGATCTATTGTAAACTCATATAAACGATAAAAATTTCGTTTACATGAGTATAGGAATGTTGGTCCCTTGGAAAGGCTTGGATAAGTTTAGAGGGGGGGGGGGGGGGGGGGTGAATAAACTTATCACTAAAAAGTCGGAGTTAAAACAAACTCAGTAAGTTTCAGCAGGTTACTGATGTCTCAGTAGACTGCTGATGATTCAGTAGAGTGCAGATGTCTCAGTGGCCTACTGACTCAAGTTTACTGAATATGTTGCAGCGGAAATATAAGAGTATAAGCCTTTTAAATATGTTGTGCTGGTGTTAAACCAAGTATTGAATACTCAGTAGTGACTTGTGTGTATATGAGTCAGTATGAAGGAGTGAATATGATAAAGATTAAAATGCACTAAGTAAATAAGACACAGAATTTTTATAGTGGTTCCAGGTGGTGTAATCCTGTCGGTCCACTCTTCTCCCGTGGTGTTGGAGGAAATTCACTAGAGATCTTTGATGTAGTCGTTACAAAGATTCCTAAGTTGTTTGTCCTTCACCAATGACTATGGCTTCACAAACTACAAGAAACTTGAATAAGGTGGTATTGCTCCTCCAAGCTTCTCCACTGGTCCTTCAAGGGTAGAATTGCCTCTTCACCAGCTCCACCACAAACACAGTCCTTCACACTCTGATTGAGGTCAAGTTAAATTACTAACTCGATGCCTAAATAACCACTAGCAAGTGAACTAGGTTCAATCGCAGTATAGCTAGATAGAGTCGAGGTCGATCCCACGAGAATCAATTTGTGGATCCTAACTTAAATAGTCAACCTATTTATTTCGTCTGACAAATATGGTCTATGACCAACATAAAGTACGAGAAAAGAAAGACACACTCAAACATATAAACAACACATAACGTAATCAACTGCCCAATTATAACCATAATCATTTGGATCTAGACAATTTATATGACAACAAAACTCATCAACTATTAATCCGTTCATATCTATTTATATTGGCTACGGGAGTCATCCTCTAAGCTTGATGTAGCACCGATAGGTCACTATATCACTGTGTTATTGTTACGTGACTTCGCCTCTTGGTGCCTCCATCTCATATAACTCACACGCTTACTACTCTAAGGATGCCGATATTGACCGTACACCTCGTCCGGGCAACATTCCTTTGGTTAGGCGTACTTCCTAGACGATCACTCAAACCCTCGTCCAACTAACACTTACCAAATTATAGTCTCATGCTAGTTTACGATCTACGTGTAACAAGGTGCGCGCAATTCCCTAATATAAACCTACCTAGATAACGCTGAACGTCCGAAGATCAATTCCTAAGCCTACCTAAGAGTCTTATATTGGTATTTCCTTTTCACACGTTTTAATTAAATTAAGCGAGTGACGTAGCCATAGCCATACCTACTGAGATAATAAATTCAATTAAGCTAACCTAATCATAAAGACGTGATCGATTAACGGATGAAAACAAAGTTGCTAACTCTCGGTCGACCGACTAGGCACTCTCGGTCGACCGAGTGACACCTCTCGGTCACCCGAGAGTCTAACTCTCCGATTTACATCCCCGAATATATTTCTCAGCGTTTCATATACAAATCGGATTATATAGCGAATCATCAGGACATCATATAAACTAATCTAAATACACGTAAATTAAACACACAGATTCATCCGTAGATATTAGGTAGAGGACGTAGGATATGGGATCCTTATAGACAAGGTATCACCACTGCCCTAACGTCATATCCTAGATCTACATCATCTAGATATGAATAACTACTCAAACAATCAAAGCATAATTGGGAAATTGATTACTAAAAAGAAAACGAGAAAATAAACTAGGGCTTACATGTTTGCAACCCTAGCAACCTCCACAAGCCTTATTTTGCTTATATGTTTTTATGAATGAATAGTGGTGAATGCATATTAAAAAATACAAAGGACTTGTGTTTATATAGAGCCTCAGCCGTCATAGAAAACCGACTTAAAATGCCGACACTCTGAACCCTAACCGACTCAAATAATGTGCCGAACTTCTTCTGGACTGTAGGCCCACTCGGTCGACCGAATGCACAGGCTCGGTCGACCGAGCCTTACATGCTCCTGGGCTTTCTTCCTCTTTTATCTTGGGCCTTCTTAATTCGTCTGTGATCCATCAAAGCTTCTCCGAAGTTCATCCTTGTGCTCCCAAATGAGTTACTACAAATATCACATGAAATACAGTCTGTAATATCAAATAATATAATAAAACCTCATAATACATAATAATGAATCGTAACTCTCGGCATATGCAAATTAGGCGTATTACGACTTATTATTACTCTATTATAGCTCCTTTAAACTAGAATCGGGGATAAAGGTCATGGAATAACGGGCACAAAATGACCGTTATCAACTACCCCCCACTTAGCCTTTGATCGTCCCGATCAAAATATCAACAAGTTATTTCCCATAAACTACTTTCCAGTGGTCACCGTATACTGACACAAGAAACTCGAATCAACTCATATCATCTATGCTCATCAGATATCCATTATCCACTATTCATCATGAATCGATGTGTTGTGTGCATGTGCATTGAGTTTTAAACAGTCGTAGCAAGAGTAGAGCTTATGCAAACTTCGTAGTCTAAACCTACCAACTTCAGTATTCCCACTTTTTAAGCCTTTTAATTTTTCAAGCACCGAAATAATAAGCAAGAGCGTATCTATAGGGTTTTTGGACTTGGAGACCGAGTACTACTCAAAGCCTCTTAAAGAGTTGAATATTCTTTTCATATCTTCATATTTTTCAGATACTATCAATCTCAAGAAGGACAACTTTCTAGAGCATCCCTCTATCTTAGATCAAATATTAGCATCGAATATTACCACAAGCGCGAGGCTACTTTGGTAATTTACTACAAGCCCAAGTGTTTTAACATTGTCAAACACAGTACGTCTCAAGCTTATTACTCAGCTTTTGTGGCTAGAATCTTTAGGAACACATCAGACGATAAATTTGACACTAGGTAAGCATAATCAATCATCTATGCAATGTACACATTATAATTTTTCCTTTTATAACAAGCGTAGTACATCTCGATTCAATTATTGAATAAGTGAATAATAAACAACTACTTGCAATGGACAATATGAATATCATTAAGTTTACTAATCAAGAAATCGCAGAAGTATAAAGTGATCACGTACTCATGAAATATGGTTTACTTCTCATTAGATATAATTATCAGGAACTCACAAAAGTAAATGTGATTCTAAGTTTAAAAGTTTTAATAAATTTTTCAGTTTTAATAAATTTTTCATTTTATTAATTATTTGATATCTGGAATTACTCATTTGAGCTAAGTGACTTGTACCCCCCACTTAAACCATGCATTGTCCCCAATGTATAAAAACCGAAATAACACGCTCAGAAAAAGGAACTTAGCTCGGATAAGCGTGGAAGTTTGAACAAGTCGTAGGACTTCGGCGCGAGTTCAACAGCACGGGCATTGGCTCCATAGCAGGCGTAAAAATAATCACCGCAACACATATCTTAAACAAAGCTCGCAACTCGTTACAGGATTAGTCCAAACTGTAATAATCAGTAAAATGGGACCGTAAAAGGTATAACAATTTCCTTAAACATTTTTAAGTCCATTAATTAATGATTATATTTCAATACATTGCAACAAGTCCAAAACATTACATAAGTTCGAATTTAGGAAACAGAGAAACTTGCTCTATATAACACGACATACTAGTAGAATTGAATCAAAATAAAAACTCGTTAATTATAGGAAATGCCAACACTCAAATTAAAATACTTAATCCCATCCTGGATTGAATGGTGCTAGTTGCAAATTGTTCGGGTCGGCTTCGTCAGCATCATCCTCGGGTTCCCCTTCTTGATCGTGGCCGTGAACGACAGGCGGTGGGACAGAACTCAAAGATAGGATAGGCATTGGCTCCACATAGGAATCGCCGCCTAACACCGGGCACTCAGCTCCCTCACAGAATGTAGTGATTAGTGAACCAAAAGGTAAGGTATGCCGAGGCTTGAGAGCATCGTCTGTCATCTCCTTGCGTATCAATGCCCCCACATTCACCGGCCATCCCATGTACAACCAATAGAGCAGAGTGGCATGAGTATAGTATACCGTAGATACATGCTTAGCCGGGAAGATATTGGAACGAATAAGCCGATTAAGGCACTTATCCTCCCATCTCCTAAAGTCTGTTTCCGCAAATGTGCGGGCAACCTCCCCTACTGTCCATTCTATTCCCAGATAGGCTCCAACTTCCTCCAACCAAGCATCGGACCCGTCAAATGTCGCCATATACTCTGGCCCGTCCTCCGAGACATCCACCCCAAAATAAGCATTAATCGTACCCGGAGAAATTACAATTGGTCGGCCACGAATATGTACGATATTGGTGTTGGGGTGTACGCGTAAATAAGCATAAAATTCTCTTACCCAATTGACGTTGACTCGGCCAGGGGGTGCTACGACGTCATGCCATTGATAGCGTTCCACCAATTCTAAAAGCTCGTCTCCACAATTCCCCAAATCCAATCCTCGAGCTCGATGGACGGGGGCATTAACAAAATGATTAACAAATGAAGAGTATACCTCCCGACTAGCGAATTGTGGTACCCCGTTGATCAATGGGATGTTGCCTTCAACAGCCATGAACTGAGCGGCTCTGCGTCTTCTAGGCGGCATCCTGACAGGTAAACAGCGCAGAAGCAAACGGAAGGGGTGGCCCGACTCTCGGTCGACCGAGAACAGTCACTCGGTTGACCGAGAACAGTCACTCGGTTGACCGAGTGTGGAGAATCGACAGTAACAGCGTCTGGTGCTGTATCCTTCCCGTGACTGAATCAATTGATCAGAATAAATTTCGATAGGTTTTTTCAAGGTGAGTGAAAATGGTGAAATGGATGAAAATTTTCAGAACATTTCCATTTGATTTCTACAGGGGTTTGGAGAAAAAGGGAGATGGAAGAATTGTGATGGAGAAAGGGATGAGGAAAATGAAAGAGAGGGTGAGTGGTTTAAATAGAGAAAATGGAGTTGGAAAGGTGGAATGTGATTGGTGGAGAAAAGTTGTTGGGGATTGATGAGGTGGAAAGGTGGAATTTGAAAATTTGAATTGGGAGAATAAAGAAGTTGGGAAGAGAAAAAGGTGAATGGTTGGGAAGAGGGAAAGGTGAATGGGGATATGTAGAAATTAATGGTGTTGACCATTTTAATTATTTTGACACCCCGTAAATTATCTAAAACAAATAACCATGCCAAAATTTATTATTTCACTCTTGCAATTCCTACCGCAAAAATTTTTCTCTAACCAATAAGTCGCCTCAAGCACAAAAGCAACCTCATTCTTATCATGAATAAATCAAACAATCTGGTCTAAGCATTTGTAAAATAACGCATAACCATTTCCTTAATCAACAAAATTTTTTTTTTTTTTACAAAGATTCAATTACTACACTTCACTTCACATAAAAACGATTCGAATAAAAAAATTATTTTGCACATCCTTAACTCAACAGTCGTCGGAACACGGCAAAATAGAAAAAAAACTTCTTATCGTTTCATGCTACTTTTATTTAGAAAAATAAAAATAGAGATAAAAATAACGAAGGGTAGAAATAGTTCTACAGTTTAAGTCGGTAGCTCGACTTCCCAAAATATCACTCTCTAAGAATTGTTCTTGACTTGCCAGGTCTTCACCCGACTAGCCTTCACCGAAAAAGTCTTGCCATTTCTTTGCACGAGTGCCTTTCCGTGGGACGTACGTCTGACGAAAAGACAATCAAACTGTCCATCTAAACAGGCACCGACTTGCGGGATCGTTTCAGATTTCGATGAGCTTTCTTGATTTCGAACTCTACGAGTTCGCCGCTTGACTCTCCTCCTCCTATCCTTAGGTTTCGAAAACGAGGCTTCAGCATCATCCTTATTAACTACAGGTGCAGGCTGAACAGCTCCATCTCGGCTTAGGATTGTCAGGACCTCTTTCTCATCTCGATCGTCAACATTGTCATCATCACACTCCTCTGAACTTGGAATCAGATCCGGTTTAGAACCAACGACTTCTATAATGTTTACACTTACCGGAATAGGGAACTCAGGGTTCTTTATCCCAAAAGTCTCAGAACCCTTAGCATCAAACAATGTGATCTCATGCCTAGTCATACGAATAAGAGCTCTAGAGGTATTAATAAAGGACCTACCCAAGATAATTGGGCTATACGGATGCTCCTCTATGTCCATTACGACCAAATCTATCTTAAACCGAAGTTGTCCGATACCAATGATCATGTTATTCATTTGTCCAGACATGATGGTTCTAGTACTATCCGCGAATCTCACTTTTAGCGGGGTGTTTGTGGGAGTCAGAATCATATTCCTATCGCAAAGGCTTTTAGGGAAAATGTTTAAGCTTGATCCAGAGTCAATTAAAGCCAATCCCAAGTGTGCTTGTTCTAGGGTAACATCTACAAGGAATGCCCCAGGGTCATCTAACTTTGGCATTAACCGAGATTCATCTTCAACATATTTTGCCTCCTTAGCACGGTGACTATAGGTCGTTCCATATCTACGCTACTCTCAGAACCAGACTCTATCTCCGACATGTAATCCATATAATCAATATACGAAGCTGAATCCGAATCCGAATCCGAAGAAATTACTTCGGGATTTAAAGCACACATACCTCTTTTTACATACGCTTCACTTGCTTCCCTTGACTTTCTGGCTTCCTGAATTCGTTCTTTCATTTTTGCTATTCTCTCCTTCAGCTTTTGCGTCATCGGCTTCATTGGTGTTGTCTTGGTTCGTAAAACGTTAACATCCTCTTCCTTAACCTTGGAAAATTGTTTTGATGACATATTGTTTATCACGAACAATCTTACCTGAGTGATTTAGTTCGATTATCGCAACATGAGAAAAACAACAAACGGTCAATAAACTAACGATCGGTACGATTGCTCATACCGCTCGCTAGGCTTACAACCTACGACGGGGAAAAACAAACGAAGGGAAAACAATGCCGTCGATATAATATAGAACAATGAAAGGGCTCGGTCGACCGAGCAGCATTGTTCGGTCGACCGAACATACAGAACATATATATATAAATATATAATTTTTTTTTTATATTTATTTTACTCACTTGTAAAAGAAAACAGAAACAAAAAACGAAATAAGCAAGTAGATCATTTAAGCAGTTGGACCATTGATTCCCCGGCAACGGCGCCAAAAACTTGATTGAGGTCAAGTTAAATTACTAACTCGATGCCTAAATAACCACTAGCAAGTGAACTAGGTTCAATCGCAGTATAGCTAGATAGAGTCGAGGTCGATCCCACAAGAGAATCAATTTGTGGATCCTACTTTAAATAGTCAACCTATTTATTTCGTCTGACAAATATGGTCTATGACCAACATAAAGTACGAGAAAAGAAAGACACACTCAAACATATAAACAACACATAACGTAATCAACTGCCCAATTATAACCATAATCATTTGGATCTAGACAATTTATATGACAACAAAACTCATCAACTATTAATCCGTTCATATCTATTTATATTGGCTACGGGAGTCATCCTCTAAGCTTGATGTAGCACCGATAGGTCACTATATCACTGTGTTATTGTTACGTGACTTCGCCTCTTGGTGCCTCCATCTCATATAACTCACACGCTTACTACTCTAAGGATGCCGATATTGACCGTACACCTCGTCCGGGCAACATTCCTTTGGTTAGGCGTACTTCCTAGACGATCACTCAAACCCTCGTCCAACTAACACTTACCAAATTATAGTCTCATGCTAGTTTACGATCTACGTGTAACAAGGTGCGCGCAATTCCCTAATATAAACCTACCTAGATAACGCTGAACGTCCGAAGATCAATTCCTAAGCCTACCTAAGAGTCTTATATTGGTATTTCCTTTTCACACGTTTTAATTAAATTAAGCGAGTGACGTAGCCATAGCCATACCTACCGAGATAATAAATTCAATTAAGCTAACCTAATCATAAAGACGTGATCGATTAACGGATGAAAACAGTTTGCTAACTCTCGGTCGACCGACTAGGCACTCTCGGTCGACCGAGTGACACCTCTCGGTCACCCGAGAGTCTAACTCTCCCGTATTTACATCCCCGAACATATTTCTCGGCGTTTCATATACAAATCGGATTATATAGCGAATCATCGTGACATCATATAAACTAATCTAAATACACGTAAATTAAACACACGATTCATCCGTAGATATTAGGTAGAGGACGTAGGATATGGGATCCTTATAGACAAGGTATCACCATCGCCCTAACGTCATATCCTAGATCTACATCATCTAGATATGAATAACTACTCAAACAATCAAAGCATAATTGGGAAATTGATTACTAAAAAGAAAACGAGAAAATAAACTAGGGCTTACATGTTTGCAACCCTAGCAACCTCCACAAGCCTTATTTTGCTTATATGTTTTTATGAATGAATAGTGGTGAATGCATATTAAAAAATACAAAGGACTTGTGTTTATATAGAGCCTCACCGTCATAGAAAACCGACTTAAAATGCCGACACTCGAACCCTAACCGACTCAAATAATGTGCCGAACTTCTTCGGACCGTAGGCCCACTCGGTCGACCGAATGCACGTGCTCGGTCGACCGAGCCTTACATGCTCCCGGGCTTTCTTCCTCTTTTATCTTGGGCCTTCTTAATTCGTCCGTGATCCATCAAAGCTTCTCCGAAGTTCATCCTTGTGCTCCCAAATGAGTTACTACAAATATCACATGAAATACAGTCTGTAATATCAAATAATATAATAAAACCTCATAATACATAATAATGAATCGTAACTCTCGGCATATGCAAATTAGGCGTATTACGACTTATTATTACTCTATTATAGCTCCTTTAAACTAGAATCGGGGATAAAGGTCATGGAATAACGGGCACAAAATGACCGTTATCACACTCCAAAGTGCTTCACTGCTCTAGTAGCAGATTGTAAAAACAAGATTTGAATCAACTAAGTGATTCTGTCTTCAGCAGCTTGATCAGTAGGGGTGATCAGCAGCCTCAGGAACTTCAAGTGATTGACTTGATGTAACTTGATCGCTTATGTCTTGTTGCACTTGAAGTTAATTCTAGATCTTGCAATTTCAGCTTCAGCAGAGTATTTTTCTTGATTTAAGTTCAGCAGGGTATTCAACACTCTGTAAATTTCTTGATCTTTCTGTTGAAGAGCTTTCTTTTAATTTGATCTTCAAGGATTTTCCTTTCTGTATTTTTCTATTTTATTTCTTCTTATTCTTGCCTCCCTTGTTTTTTAATCTGATCAGGAGTCTTATATTTATAGTCTCTAGTCCTTGAAAATAGCCGTTGCTTTTGTCCTTTTTGGCTTCTGATGGATGACAACTGAATCCTGGTACTGACACCGCGATCCGCTTTTGTCGCTTTCCAGTCGTTCCATTTGACTTCTGAATCTCTCCAACGTCTCTTTAATCTCAGCCAATCATCTTGAAAAGTAGTTAAAAGTCTCTTTCCATCGAATCTTGATCAGATAATGTATCTGTTCTATCAGCAGAGTGTTTTACAAGGTCTGTTGAGGTCAGATTAATTTATCTCCATTAATATATGATAAATCACATATTAATCTTTTATATCTAACTTTATTTGATTAAGTTAGATAACACCATTTCATCTTATAACTGAGTTCCAGTTCTTCAATCAACTTTTAGGAACTCAGACCTTCATCCATAGGTATATATGATCAATTTAGGTCACCACAAACTTGCCTAAATTTAAATCACATATCCTTATCCTTAGTTACTAAGTTTGGATCCTTAGCCTTCAATAACTAAGTTTGAAACCTTACTCAAGCATCTCCTGATCCCTACGAAGTCTACTGACCTCTCAGTAGTCTGTTGGTTAAGTCTCGCCGACCTGCATGCTTCATCGACCTATGAAGTCTACTGACTCTACTCAGTGGACTTCCAGTACAGTGCTTGTTTGATCAAACCTATACAAGGATCAAACTCTAGTAAATCCTATACATCATATCTAGATATCTTTTTGCCTTTGCATACTATAACAGCTGGTAAGACACTCATCACCAAAACCTGAGGATTGTTAAAAGGATGTACAACAATTCTTCATAAACTTCTTTTTATTAAACATTTGTCCAACAATTTCCCCCTTTTTGGTGATGATGTCAATACCCTCACTTACAGCAAAGCAAAAAGATTAAAAGCAAAAACAGAACAAACTAGATCAATACTCATTAAAATCAGTTGTTCAATTAATACAATCTAGATGCAGCAAGGGTAGATTTTCACATTTTATAAATCTTCTTCAGCATCTCTTCATATACTTTGTCTCCCATTGTTTCTTTGCAAAGATCCTAGCTACCTCATATGCTTCTGCCTACCTCATTTGCTTCTGCTGTATTCCCTTCTTCCCCCTTATTGACATTATCAACAAAATGGGACAGCATACCAAATGCAATCTTCTGTGTAATTATCTTCTTCCCCCTTTGATACTATCTTGTATCAACTGCAGTAATTCTTGAATACAGGGTCTACTCCAGTAGGTTGATCCTCTTAGTGACTTTAGGATCTAATACAGCAGGTTGAAGTGCAGTAGCAGGCTCAGCTGGTCTAGGGATTTCACCAAGCTTGTCAAGTTTTTGATGAATGGATGTCAACTGATCTTTCAAAAACTTATCTTTCAATGTATTTCCCTGCTTAATTCCCCTCATATCTAGTATTAAATCATTTACAGCATTTTGAGTAGATTTGAAATTTGAAGCAACTGTATCAGCAGATTGTCTGTTTTCCTTCACCAGTTTCATCAGTTCTTCAAATCTTTGTTCTTGTCTATTCAAATTAGTTCTTAACTCGTTGCATATCATGCCTCACGGTCCTTAACTCATTTAATTCTTCTACCGGTACCTTGACAGCTTATTCTTTTACCAAGAGGCCTCATCGCCAGAGCTCCACTACAGTGGCCTGGTCTTCTAGTTCCAACCTTTGTTCAGGTTTTGTTTGAGACTCAGATGCCTGAACCATCATTTCACTTCTATGATATATCACGGTTTGGTCCTTTGTGGTAATAACAACGAAATTGACTTCAACTTGATTAACCACTTTTTGAACTTTAGTGACTTGATCAGTAAGAACACCATCACTAGATACTGGAGTCTCAACATCTTCATTTTCTTCTCCAAATATCCCTTCCAACATTTGTCCTTGCTGACCTAGCTGATCTACAGTAGACTTCTCAACTTCTTTCAATGATCCTCCAACAGGAATATTTGTTTCTCCAACAGGAACTCCACTTCCTTCTCCTGGAAAAACTGATCCATCATCATTATCATCATCAGAATCAGAGGAATCATCATTATCATCAGGTCCAGATGAATTTTTGATGTGAAGGTTGCTGTTCTTTCTCTTTTCATCCAAGAGATCCATCAGTCTTATTTGTAGAAGGGTGGTGTCCAACAATTCATTTAGATTTTCTACACCCATCTGACCAAAAGCCCAATGTTCAAACTCTGTCATAGACTCAGAAGCTGGCTTTTGCTTATGATAAAAACCAAATTTCCAAGCAAAGTATTCAATGATTAACTGTATGTCTGGATTTACCCTTTTCTTTTTCTTCTTTACCTTTTCTATCTTCTCATAGGGCATCCATAACCCTGTCTTCTTTGGAGTGGGTTGATCAAACTGGTGATCCAATGGCTCTTCAGCCAGATATTTAGTGAATTCCATTTCTGCGTCTATTTCAAGGGAATCTTCCTGCAGCAATTCATGAATTCTCATCTCATCTTCTTCAATAAAATTTTCTTCCTGAATTGCATGCTTATCAGCAAGGATATCAGCAGACTGGTATTCCCCCTGAAATCTTGCTTCTTCTTCTCCAGGTGTTTCAGCATCTACAGCTGTCTCTTCCATTAGCACAGTTGTTTCATCTACAACTTCTTTTTCGGTTCAGAGAACTGTTCAAGTTCTCTTTGTTTTATAAGAGTTCTCAACACTTTTCCCTTTCCATGTTTCTTCTTTCTTAATGCTTCTTTCATCCTCTTGGACAAGGGTTGCTCATCTTTATTAATTTCAGAGCTTTTTCTCTTCTTGGACTTAGTAAACTTTGCTCCCATTTCAGTAGGAGATACAGTAACCTTTTTCTGTTTCTTCTCTTTCACTGGTGCAGCTTTAGTAGTTAAGGATTTACTTTCTTTAACAATTATCTTCTTTTTCCTTTTCTTTCTTACACTTCCTGCAACAGCAGCAGGTTGTCCAAAAACAATATCTTTTCTCTTCCTCTTTTTCTCTCTTTCTTTTGGTTCAACAGACTTCACTTTCTGCACAGTCTGCTGACCTACCCCATTACTATTATCACTATAATCATCACTGTCTGAATCTTCATACTCTTCCAACTCTGGAATAACTGTTGTAATCTCTGCCTTGTACCTTGACTTGTTGATATCTTTTGGTGTAACATCAGGTATAGCAAGGTGATTCAAAATGGATTGCACCAACAATCCCAAAGGCTTTGTCTTGGTTCTTCTTACTCCATTCTTATCTTCTCGAAAAGACTTTTCTTAAATAATAGATGAGATAACCAACCACCAAACCTTCGCCTTTGCAAATGATTGTCATCAAATCTATTTTGGATCCACTCAGTGTATCCAAACTACCACTGAATCCCAAAATGTTCTTTGCAAGAATCTTGCTCAAAAGTTTATATTCCAACCTTATGTGTCTGACATTTATGCTTGGAGTGGAGGGGATGGTATTGTTTATTTTTATTTGATCCACAAATTCCACTCTTTCAGTTCCTGCAATTTCTGGATGCCTGTGAGCATTATTGGCCGGTCCAAAACCATAAATCTCTCTTAAGGTATTTGAATCAACCCTGAAGGTGTTGTTGTTGACAGTTGTCTCAAAACTATCATCATCTTCTTCATCTATCTTCATGTTCTTCCAAAACTCAAGAACATTTACAAAAGATATCGTTTCTAGATGATTGTTGAGTGCCTTTTCTAAACCAGGTATTCTCTTGATTCTTCGTCCTATTTTGATGGACAACTTAGACAATCCACAATCTGAAACATAACTGGCAACGCTTTGGCTGGTTCCAATTTGAACTTTGTCTGCCATTGATCTACTTCTCAGAAAGATAAGTTGAGATAAGTACTTTGAGACGAAAGTGTTAGGAGATTTCGTTCACACGGTGATAAGACATAGAAAAGATATTGATCAGATGAATCTTGGTGTAAATGTATAAGCTAGTTGGTTGAATGTCAGAAAAACCATCGCTTCTCATTACTGTGCAATAAACCACGATTTGAATTGGGTTTTGTGAGATTCTGACACGTGGCCCGTCAACTAACTTCATGATTTTTGTAACCGTCCGATCCACTAACTATGGTCATAAAGATCATTTTGGCGCGAATTAAGATTGAGCATTAAAATGATTTGACCAGTAGACTTTCTTCAGTAGACTGATGTACTTCTTCAGTAGATTGATTTCTCAGTAGGGTACAGAAAATTGAACAACTTCAACCAAGACTGCTGACAAGGGAGATCCTCAGCAGGTTGCTGATATGAGCTCAAGCAGACTCCTGACTCTGACAATCTTCCAATCAAGACAAAAATTAATTTCCATGGCAACTTCATTTGTTCAAATGTCCAAATTATGTCCTTAACTTGACTTTTGATTGGAACAGTCACTGTTGAGCATCAAATAAGCTGCAAAACAAAATCAATGATTTTTGGGTACCCATATCTGTTTGGGTCCTTGATTGTTAGTGGCAAGTATGATTCTTGGTAAGTTTCCATAAGGTCTCCTTTTGAAAGTATCATACTTGGATTCATATGTGTACTCTACACTTCCATAGAATTTGTTGATAGGTTGTGTAGTAGTTACATGTGTTCTCTGGCTTTTTGGTCTGTAAATCTTCTTTGAATGATTTTGCTTGATAGAAGTAGATGCATAATCATTATAGTGCTGTTGGTTGTATACAGCTCTATATTGAGGGGTTTGCTGAGGTCTCTGCTGAGGATTTGTATAAGACCTCTGCTGAGTCCTCTGCTGAATCCTAGCATTATGATTATACTTCTTATTTCTAGCAAATGGAGCAGGAATATTCCAGTCTTCATCAGTAGGAAATAATCTACCCTTCCTCCTATGATAAGTATCCCTAGAATGATCACCATTTCTGGATTTTGGATACTTTTTCTTGGAATATTTCTGACCATTCCTTTGTGGTCCAGCAGACTTGGTAATAGATCTGCTATCAGCAGGTCTAGAAGATACATCATTTTTCTTTTTGGATGTATTTCTTTTTCTGGATGCTGTATTCTTCTTTGACTTGTGATTGGGCCTCTTGGAAATCTTCTCAGTGGACTTCATCGCTTCAAAGAACCCTTTTTGGAATTGGATTTTGTGCGGTATAAACTTAGGACCAATCCCGGTACTAGTTCGCACTTTACCGGATCCATCCCTCTTGGATTGTTGAGTTTCAAATCCTAGGCCTGTTCTATCTCCATATGGCTTGCCAGATTTGAATGCAATGAAAGAAGAAGATGGTTCAGCAGATTCAGCTGCTACTGATGATTCAGTAGACTTGTGCTGATTCTTTTCAATCATCTTTTCTTTTCCTTTGAGATTATTCAATTCAGCTTTCAACCTTTCATTTTCTGATTGTAAAGCCTCCTTGCTTGCCTTCACAACCTCCTATTCAGATTGTATTTTCCTTAGTTCATTAAGAATGGCATCCAAGGTTTCTTCACTATCAGCAATTCTAGGAGTTGAACCACAGGTGGATTCAGAATCATTATCAGTGGACGTATTGACAGAAGTAGAATTAAGGTACCTCTTCTGTTTCATCATTATTTGCTGAGAGAGTGTGGTTTGTAATTTCAACAGCTCTATTCTCTTGTTGCTTTATTTTATCTTCAACAGAATCAGCTACTAGTATCAATTCCTTTTCTGCTTCATCGGAGAGATCACTTAGTGAAGGAAATCCTTTGGATTGATCATCATATGTGTTGAGGTTGATTTGCACATCATCATTGAATTGAGGTTCTGGATTTGTGTGAGAACTTGTAGTACTGAACCTCTCATGTATTTGATCCTGAAAGTCAGATGCAATGTTTTGTAGATATTCAGTCACTGGATAGTTAAGCCAACTTCTAATTCTAGATGTATCCATGATGCAAACTTTTGAAAGTGATGTTTTGAAAGAATTTTAAAAAGACTTTACCGAAAGCACAACAAACGGATAACTTCGAACGTAAGCTCGCTCCGATACCAATTGTTGGTCCCTTGGAAAGGCTTGGATAAGTTTAGAGGGGGGGGGGTGAATAAACTTATCACTAAAAAGTCGGAGTTAAAACAAACTCGCAAGTTTCGAAGAGAGTTACCGATGTCTCGCAGAGGCTAGCGATGATTCAAGAGAGTGCGTATGTCTCAGTGGCCTACTGACTCAAGTTTACTGAATATGTTGCAGCGGAAATATAAGAGTATAAGCCTTTTAAATATGTTGTGCTGGTGTTAAACCAAGTATTGAATACTCAGTAGTGACTTGTGTGTATATGAGTCAGTATGAAGGAGTGAATATGATAAAGATTAAAATGCACTAAGTAAATAAGACACAGAATTTTTATAGTGGTTCCAGGTGGTGTAATCATGTCAGTCCACTCTTCTCCTGTGGTGTTGGAGGAAATTCACTAGAGATCTTTGATGTAGCTGTTACAAAGATTCCTAAGTTGTTTGTCCTTCACCAATGACTATGACTTCCCAAACTACAAGAAACTTGAATAAGGTGGTATTGCTCCTCCAAGCTTCTCCACTGGTCCTTCAAGGGTAGAATTGCCTCTTCACCAGCTCCACCACAAACACAATCCTTCACACTCCAAAGTGCTTCACTGCTCTAGTAGCAGATTGTAAAAACAAGATTTGAATCAACTAAGTGATTCGTCTTCACAGCCTTGATCGCAGGGGGGTGATCACCGCCTCAGAACTTCAAGTGATTGACTTGATGTAACTTGATCGCTTATGTCTTGTTGCACTTGAAGTTAATTCTAGATCTTGCAATTTCAGCTTCAGCAGAGTATTGTTCTTGATTTAAGTTCAGCAGGGTATTCAACACTCTGTAAATTTCTTGATCTTTCTGTTGAAGAGCTTTCTTTTAATTTGATCTTCAAGGATTTTCCTTTCTGTATTTTTCTATTTTATTTCTTCTTATTCTTGCCTCCCTTATTTTTTAATCTGATCAGGAGTCTTATATTTATAGTCTCTAGTCCTTGAAAATAGCCGTTGCTTTTGTCCTTTTTGGTTTCTGATGGATGACAACTGAATCCGGGTACTGACACTGTCAGTCTGCTTTTTGTCAGCTTTCCAGGCTGTTCCATTTGACTTCTGAATCTCTCCAACGTCTCTTTAATCTCGCCATTCATCTTGAAAAGTAGTTAAAAGTCTCTTTCCATCGAATCTTGATCAGATAATGTATCTGTACTATCAGCAGAGTGTTTTACAAGGTCTGCTGAGGTCAGATTAATTTATCTCCATTAATATATGATAAATCACATATTAATCTTTTATATCTAACTTTATTTGATTAAGTTAGATAACACCATTTCATCTTATAACCGAGTTCCAGCTTCTTCAATCAACTTTTAGGAACTCGTACCTTCATCCATAGGTATATATGATCAATTTAGGTCACCACAAACTTGCCTAAATTTAAATCACATATCCTTATCCTTAGTTACTAAGTTTGGATCCTTAGCCTTCAATAACTAAGTTTGAAACCTTAGCCTTCAATTCTCAAGCATCTGCTGATCCCTACGAAGTCTACTAACCTCTCAGTAGTCTGTTGGTTAAGTCCGCCGACCTGCATACTATCGACCTATGAAGTCTACCGACTCTACTCGGTGGACTTCCAAGACGCTGCTTGTTTGATCAAACCTATACAAGGATCAAACTCTAGTAAATCCTATACATCATATCTAGATATCTTTTTGCCTTTGCATACTATAACAGCTGGTAAGACACTCATCACCAAAACCTGAGGATTGTTAAAAGGATGTACAACAATTCTTCATAAACTTCTTTTTATTAAACATTTTTCCAACAAGGAAATTATGTAATTTATTTTTATTGCAAGTTTAATTTCCAGAAAATAGATCTATACACTAGCTGTTTAGTCTTTTCAGTTTTCCGTTGTTTGAGCCGTTAAAACGAAGATCCCTCTGGTCCGAATCAAGATTGGAAATTGATGAACAATCCCACAAAATTTTGCGTCGATCAGAGTCCGTTTGGATGTCCGTTCGTTGATGAGAAGAGGCGGCTGTAACAGAAAAACGCAGGATTCACAGAAACCCTAACTGTGACTTCCTCGATTTGCTGGAAAGTATTGGACCGTTGAAACGAATATCCGACCAGTCAGATCGATAATCATGGAGTTTTGGACGTGAGATAAAATTTTCAGGACGATCGGGATTCATCTTGATCCCCGATCGGCCTCGGGAATTAAATGATGCGTTGCTGTAAGAGTCTGTTTCAGCAGCAAGTTGGGCGGCTCACTGAGGAAGATTGACAAGTCAAAGCTCTGATCCGACCATCCATCTTGTAGTCCGAAGAATGAAGATCAGATCTGGAAAGTTTCGTCGCGATCCGAGTTCGTTTGGTTTGCCGATCGTCGACGATTTTGAACAGCTGCAGATTATGTTAGAAAGAAGTAAACCCTAGTTAGGGTTTTGGTTATTTATTTTCTAATAGATTAGATACGGGGGTGCCAACGGTCCATCTCGGTGTTTATTTTCCGCACTAGAATACATGTTTAGATTGTATGTGTAGAACCGGAAAATTGCCATGACATGCATCATATCATGAATTCCACTCCATATGCATACATGTAGAAATTAATTCGAGGAATTAGTTAGGCATGTATAAAACACGCAATTAGTTTTAATTAATTTTTTGATATTAATTAGAAACTAATTAGGGTAAAAACCGAGGAACACGGGTTTTTTCAATCGTCGAGGTTGGGTGATGGATTCTCGGTGAATCCCACTCTGCGAAAGCATAAGGAGTAAAATCCCGAAACCTCGTGGTTAAGTTGTTGGATTCTCGGTGAATTCCACCTTACCTAGACGAGATTACGTTTTTGTTCCGTAGTGTCTACGTGAAAGTTTGATGTTTAAGGATTGGATGATCACGGGCAAACATGGTTCGAAAGTGGTTTAACCACGGTTGGGTGGTCAACAGTAGCTACGCTCGATCGACTTCACCCTCCACGTGTGGCATTTGCACGGGGTCTAGCAAGGCCGAGCCATCCGAAGTGCCACTACGGCTCAACGGAGCTCCCCTAGTCTTGACCCGTCCGACGGCCACATATGTTCCAACGAATAGGTCGGGTGGGCTAGCCCACGTAACCGACAACATTCGGGCCTATGATTTATTGTTCCTTAATGTAACATCAAGTCCAAAAACGTGATCGCAAACCCACCACTTTTTCAAAATATTGAGTGGGAGCGGGAGAGGCGACACCGACCCCACGGCCTCTATTGTTGACACAAGCAACGTGAGAGAATGGTGACGCCGCATGCCGGCCTGGGACCGGCCTCCCTAAGGAAGGCCTTCACCGCTATCAAAATTCAAGGCTTGGTCTCCGAAAGGATAGGATTTTGGGTACTCACCGGGTCACTGACCGACCCTAAGGCGGCACACTCGGGGTCTACCTAAAAATCTGAGACAGTAGGTCACACTCATAAAGGGTATTTTTGGTAGTACCTTGGCTGAAAAAGGAAAGGTGATTGACAATCACAAATGAGATGTTCGATTCTCAATCTGATCTTCAATGTTAATTGAAACCTCTTTGACCTACCCTAAGGTGGCACTAAGGCATTAGATTAAATCCTTGGAACGGTAGGATAGACTATAAGTACTTAGTTTATGTTCCTAAAATTTATTAGTAGTGTATGATTTGGATTTATTTTCTGTCAATTTTATTTACAACTGTTATACATATCTCTCTAGGGTGCTAGACTGCTAGGGTAAAATTGACTAGTAATGACTTCGTTAAAAAGTGTTAAGTAACTAGAACGTTGTACTTATTGATCTTACATGCGATTAATTTTTCGGAAGAGATATTTCTCTTGAGCCTTCAAGACTTAAGTGACGTAAATAAGTATGTCACTGCTGTCACTCGTGTTGAATGAGAGACAACCGTAGTTAGTTTGAAAGATGATTAGGACGATAAAATTCTTCTAGTGAATTTTAATTGTGTAGTGACCACACAAGAAATTTTCAAATAGAAAAATTGGAGAATCATAAATTAAAGTGTCGCTAGTTAGACGGTATTTGGAACCGATAAACTAGTGGGAGCTTTTATCTTATATTTTTCTAATTTATTAGAAAATTAGTCCCACTGGGTAACGCTTTCATTAGACATCCCACAGTTCACGAGTAGTGTCTACTCAAACAAACTGCTAGTTCAAGACTATTTCCTTTTAAGGAAAGTTAAGAATGGGAAAGAATGTCTATAAGTGTTAATCATCTTAACTAAAGTTTTGAGGCTAAAACGAAACATTAAATAAAGAAATTATAGGATAAGGAAAGTGATTTCGGATCACTAACCAATGAATCCTTAGCGACTTTCTTAACCGAGTAACTTGACTCGGTAGCTTAGTTCTTTGGAAGAACATAGAAGATTTGCATTAACGATTAATAGAGTAACAACGGGCAGTAATTTCAGCTAGAATAGTGGGAGTGGTATGAGGAAATGAGTTTTTGATGCGATCCTTGAATATCACGGAAAAATTTATTTTTCTGTTTTCAGATTCGTTGGAACAAATGGATTCACTTTCAACTCGATATATTGTTGCCTCATAGAAAGTGAATTTGACATTTGTAGTACGAATCCGAGACTCGGACTTTTGTTTGATAAAGTCAGAACCACTAAGAAATGCTGAAAATGTATAAGTAAAACGTCTTAAACTATTATAGGTAAAAGGTTTCCGTATTAAGATAAACAACCTTTTAATATCTATTAATTAGTGCATATATCCTAGAGAAAAGACCTCACGACTGGCTAAGGGTGATTCCTATCTCCCAGTCTAGGAAAACTATCTCAAAGGAACAATGACTAAGTTTCCTTTCAATCGGGAAAGGGTAATAGATTTGAAGGGGTAAAATAGCTTGTTCGCCATACCTTCGGGGTCTAGTGAGAGATACAAGCTAGTGGGAGATTTTTGAGTGGTGACATTCTGTCTGATAACTACTCAAAACGCTGGTTAGTTTATCGAAAGAATACGAGGAGGAGTCTCTGATTTTAGCAGAGAATAGAGTATTCCATACTCAGAAATAGGCTATCGCATAGTCTTGGGACTGAAGCTCGGCCTGCCTCCTAATGGAATGATTTTCACTGAGGAAGAAACCGTAGCCTCGCCTTGCATAGTTATTTATGTGCTACAATACACTGCTTAACTCGATTAAGATATTGTTGCGAAATAACGATTAACATTATTATGTAAACCGAGAAGTCTACCTAGTAGATGCTTGTTCACACCACTTCCGTAAATATAAGCATTTAGCACTTAATGCTTGAAGGTAGGACTGGAGATTTTGCGCATACATTCATATTATGACTGTTCGTGAAATATCTTAATGTCACGAGTGAAGGTTGGTTTTAAGATTCTTGAGATCAGAAAGTGACGGTTGGACTGTCACACCATTTCTGAAAGAATACATAGATAACAACCTTAGAACTTGGAGTACGGTTACTCTAGGAAGTTACTATCTGATTTAGTCAGGCCATCGGGTGTTGGTGAATACACTGATAAATACTACTAGATCAGAATGTCAATCCACCCAAGACGCAGTGGGAGTATGGTTTAACCGTTGACCCATTGTGGTTTTGTGGACGTTACAGTCTGCTGGGGTGATTGATAACCTATGGCTCTTGGTGGGGTGTATAGGATTCTGATCGTAGAAGTTCGTTTGAAAGCCTTAACCCTGTAAATGGAGTTTTGATACTCCAGTTCTGTTCAGCCTCTTGTAGAACCACCTGAGTGTCTCAGGCCCAGTGGGAGCAATTGGATCTACGCCGAAATGAGTCGAATGAATAGGAAAGTTTAACTTTCAGCACAAAGTTGAGTGGTCTAGGGGTGATTCCCTAAAAATGAGAGAGTTAACCAGACCTGGAACTCTCTCACCACTTAGTCTTGCTAGATTTCGTTAGAAAGCAGAAAATAGGGGTGATTCCCTGAGCCTTTCTTGCCGTAAAACAGAGTCTGAATTCATTCGGAATAGAAGGGTCTTGGTTAGAACAAATGGCAGGTTGACTGCCGGGACTTATATCTTTTGTGGATGTAAGAGAACCTCTCGGTCATTACAAGTCGCATGTTTTAAAATATGTGGACTTGACCAGAAGATTGATAAGTCTTTTGTAGACTGGGTATCAATATTGGTAAAATAGTAGTATTAGTGTTCATGAATGATAACATTGAAATAGTTGGAAACAACATGTGTGTGCTATCTGAAGTCGGAAACTGACACGCCAAGATTCTCTGGATGAGAGAATTGGACAATATTCTAAGAATCTGATTTGGTCAAATTCACGAGAATGAGTCATTGGCTATCCCATCCGTCTTATTGGTTAAGATAATATTGCATATACGGATGCAACATTCAACGAGAGTAGTATACCCTACCTCTCAGGAATGATTCTCCAAATCTTCGGATAAAGAGAAAATGGGATAGAGTCTCTCTGGGATAAGGGCAAGTCAGCTTAACACAAGTCAATAATAGTCAAATCTCGGATTCGAGCATTGAATAGCGGTTTTAGTACATCCTCAAGTATTTTTGAAGAACGAGGAATAATGTGCTTGTATATTCGGGTGCAAACTTGAATATGGTTGACTACACTGATTCTGACTTATAGTCAGATTAAGGATGATCGTTGGGACAATCTTGGACTCAGTGTTTAATCATTGTGTTGGAGCTATAGTCTGGAGAAATCCAGAATCGTCAATTCGATTTTAGTTAATCGGATACGTAGCAGCTTTCGGAGCAGCTAGAGTGGTGATGTGGCTTAGGAATTTCCTTTCTGATCTGGGAGCAATTCCAGGTCTAGTGAGCCGATATCACTTCATTGTGAAAACAGTGAAATGATAGCTTAGAAGGATCTTCTCATTCACTAGAGGTCAAAAGCATATTGAAAGAGAGTACCGCCTGATTAGATGGACCGGCGACGTTTCGATCCTAAAGATCGTTTCGAGCCGACAACCTAACTAATCAGTGTACCAAGTCGAGTGCTTGGAGGGTACGGCATTGAGGGATATATCTCAACATCTTTTAGAGCAAGTGGAGAGTGTTGTTAATAAGATGAGAAAGGTTGTGCTCTAAAAACAATCGTTGCTTGTCATTTCGTGCAAGTGGGAGATTGTTAGGTGTAGTGCCCGAAAGACAATTTGTGTAATTGTTTTTAACAATGGATGACAGATTTTATCTCACCTTATTACTTGCTTTGTGCTTGTAAATAATACACTGCTGCAAACCCTAAGTATATCGCATGTAACCGCTTAACTCGTTGTATGGCATGCACGTGAGGATTGAGTTAAGTGGTGATATACTTAAATCGTTAGTCCGTGGTGAACTTAATCGAGTTTAGTGGTCTCTTGATTAAAACACCAATAATGCGCCCGTAACACCTTAGGGTGTGATAGTCTTATCCGGACCGTCGGTGAGGGTACCTACGCGGGGCATTTATATATGATGGCACTCATATAGGATCGGACCGATTTAATCCGAATTTCTCGGTATAATTCCGTAATCGAGGAATCTTATTAAATCATTAGATGATCATATATGGATCAACCTTAATCCTGAGGTGATCACAGGGTGCTGCTTGTCCCGGTGTAGTGTTTGATGTGTTAGTTACGGTTCACTTAAATAATGGTTCCAAGCCACTTCTCATTGGCACTATCTCCGGATAAGTGAGTAGTTCGATTTTCACGATACATGGAATCCATTCCTTCCCCGCGGGAAGTAGAGAGACACATCCCCTTATTTGTTAGCCCTAAGAAAGTGATCGATCCCGGGAGTTCACATTTGACTAATTAGCTACTAGTCGATATGTGTACTAATTGATCATCGTGGGGTTAATGGTAAATAAGGATAAGATATTCGAGTCGGGTTCACGGAGACCTCCCACTCGTAATGGACAATCCTATGGAGGGTTAATCCGTATGTAGTGATTATATCAATGGACGCTTATTCACTCTATGGGTTGAGTATAAGTATACATCTATAATCGGTAGAGTTAAGTTTCGGGTTTATGGTGGCGTAATCCCGGAATTAATAATTAATGTACTTATTCTGTTCGATGAATAATTAATTATTGGAGCTACTGGTTATAGGTCCATGGTCCCCGATGTGGATTCTGTAATTCGGACTAATAATCTTGTTATTTGGGCCTCAGTGATAATTAATTGGCTGGGCTAATTGATTGATAAGCATGGATATTATTTAGTTGGGCTAAATAATATAATACACAGAAAAGACATTTTCTGTGGGCCTAAAACCTAGTGTATATGGCGCCTCATACTTCAATAAATGCAAGATTTGATTTTCTTGTGTGATTAATGATTAATAAAAGATGATTTATTTGTAATTTCTTTTTAATTAATTATTTAATTGATTAGAAACTTGGAGGCCAAGGATTTACTCTCCTATATAAAGAGAGTTCTTCCAAGATATAAAGCCAAGAAAAATTTCGACCTATACACTAAAAAAGAGAGAAGAAAACTTTGTTTCTTGTCTTGGGTTTCTGGTTGAAGAAAAACTTGGAGTTTTTCTTGGTGTTGCATATCAAGGAGGTTCGTTTATCAACAAGGGTGTCCACCAACCGCCGTTTGGAGAACACATCGGAAGATCAAGGCTTCTCTTCCCGATATTGGTATCATGATCTTAACCCCCTTGTAGTAGTTTAAGTCCTTTAATTATGTATTGTGATGTATAAGTCGTGATCCATCCGCTGCGCGTAGATCTAACTCGTTTAGATCTACGAACCTGCATCCTTCAGTATCTAGGTGCAACCTATTAGTGGATCACACCAATAGCCACGGGTTAGTCCCGATATTATACGCGTTCAGGGAAGTCCCTCTACTCCTGGTGCCCTCTATGGCCAGTAAAGTTATCCATCCACGAGTACCCTCTGCTCCGGGTGCCTCTAGAAAGGCCAACAAGTTTACTCGTTTTACCCAAAAGCCTACACATTGCGATATAGACTTGTGGATTGATTTATTGGAAATCAAAAAATTCCCTGTCCAATAAAAGAAAAAAATCAATCAGTCACGTGGATTGATTTATTGGAAATCATCAAGATTGATTAAAACAGTGTATTCTTTCCACAAACAAAAAAAAACAGTGTATAAAGTTTATTTTCCAATTATATCTTTTACTTTTCTGATCATTGATTCCCATAAATTTTTTACATATGTTAAAAAATGTGTGATTTAATTTTAGTCATTGTATATCAATCGGACCAGAGATCATCCAAAATCTGAAACAATTTTTTTCGAGTGAAATCTGACACACATTTATACGAATAAAAATTATCATTGAAAATAATTTTTAAATGTGAAGAGTCACTACTAGAAAAAGTAGATATTATTGCACACTTTTTAGGACACATTTAAAAAAATGCATCAAAAAATTCCCTGTCCATTCGTTTGGTAAAAAAGCGCAGCAATACCTTCAAACTGTTGATTGGGAAACTATTTAAGAGGCACTTTTATATGGAGTATTATAGGAAATCATATTCGGACGGTCCTTTTGGCACATACCCTGAATTTTTTCTTTAATAAAATAAAATAAACGAAATTCTTGGCGCGTTGCAAAAGAAAAGAAATTCTTGGCGCGAAAACACTTAGGGATAATTGCTTGCTTTTTTTTTTCATTAATCCGCAATAAAATGAAGGGGGAAGGGGCCACAAGGACAAAAAAATTAATAAATGGGTCTGGAAGGACAAAAGTAACATTTTCATTATTATAAAGGACAAAAATCATAATTGTTATTTTAAAATTGTTACTTCACGTGTTAATGTTACTTTGTCTTTCATAATTGTTACTTCATATTTACTCTATTCCACATTTATTACTTCATATTTGTTACTTCATAATTGTTACTTTTGTCCTTATTAAATTACAGTTTCCTTATATCCTGATTTTTTGATGATTTTGTCCTTCTGGACAAAAATCTATAAAATGAAAATCCTACCCTCTCACGATTATTTCAGTGTCCGACCACTACTCCTTCTTTTAAGCAGTGAAGCCGCAAGAGAACCCAACTGTCCGCAATCGGAAATTGCAGGTAAACTAGAATCTTATTCATCTTTCATTGTTTCTGCAACTGATGCTTCATATTTTCTCTTCCCTTTTATCTTTCTATTCTATTTCGCTGTTTTCTTCTATTTCACTGTTTTATATTCATATGGTTTCTTGTAATATTGTTGATGGTTGTTTTGTTTGAGAGTTGAGAAAGATGAAAGGAAAATATGTCAGTTGAGTATGTAACGCCCCGCTTCCGGATACGAGTCCTTATCCGGAAATGAAACGCTCGGCACGTATAATATTAAATAAATCTAATATTACACGTAAGCCTCTACTACGTCGTATCGATTTAAGCAAAACGGAAGCTCAAAAGACTCGGCAAACACCATAAATGCTACTATGAAAAGAACTCAACATACTAAAGATAGAAATGTAACATTTATTACATTTGTGATGCACTCCAAGATGATCAGCCACGCATTCACAAGTCCAAGGATCCTATTATTGTTCGAGATGGCCCTATCACACGTTTTCAAGAGAAGAAGGCTCGAGAAGCTTATGGAAAGCTGGTCCAAGACGTTGGAAAGGAGAATGAGGCTTTGAGGATTGATGACCCAACTACTTTAAGCCTATTCGTTGCTAATTGGGCTAAAAGTGCAAAAGGCCCAAGTATGGGGCGTTTTTGTGCATCGTAATTGCTGAATATTTTATGGACTTTAATTATGCTAATTTTTAATTAGGCTTTTTTATTTAATTAGGAAGTAATATTCCGGCCCAACTGATAGAGTGGCGCCTTATTTCCTTAGGAATTAGGTTTTCTATTTTGCTATTTATAGTTGCCAAACATGAACGTATTATGCATATTATTTTGGAATCATAAATTGAATTTTATTCAGAAACTTCCAGTGATTGGGTTTCTTCAATTATTCTGAGATGGAATAGTTGGGTGGTTCTCCTGAGATAGGATTATCACGAGACGATAATCAGAGATTGGTTATTGTTGTTTATTCGCTTTGTGTGTTCCAAATAATCCACGAAATTCATTATCCCGAAGTTAGCAATCTACTCGTAATTAAACCCTAGCCTAAAATTCATATGAACCCTAGAAATTGAGTGCTGAATCAATAAAAGGTTGAAGCTTTGATCTAGATCCTACAATCAATTTGCTATCAAGTGGTATCAGAGACCAAGGCCGATTAAAGCGACGACAAGGAGCTGCGTTTTTTTTCATCATTTAATGAGGAGTCTTGGTAACCAAGGAAAACCTTGCTGCCGCCGTTGAGCACACCGAAACCCTAGCCGCGTTCTTGCATCCTTTACGCAGTGTTTAACGGTCGAGGTAATTCGAGCCCTACATAATCCTTAGCTCGTCTTTGTTACCACCGCACTTCAGACCTGTTCGTTTATTTTTATTATTCTGCATTTTTAGTTCCTGCTGTTGTATTCCATTAGTTGAATTGCGCCAATTAAAAAAAAGAGACAAAAAAACAACGAGAACAAGAACGGAGCACCACATGTACACGGAATTAATCGAATACAGGTACCTTCCTCGTCTTTGATCGTCACCCCAAAAACCGAATCAAAGACATCAAGAATTATCACTAAGGAAACCGGATTCATGATTTTCGATCGAAAGAGAGTGCTCCGATCAATCTTGACGAAGCACTGCCTGAAATTTTGATTTTCCACAGACACACACGCTCTTAGTTCTTGTAATCTCTAGAAAAAAAAAGAGTAAATTGGCGGGAAAAATAGGCAAGAATTTTTTTTTGTGTTTTCGTGACTAGTACGGTGTCAGGAGTCCTGGAACAAAATTTGATTTTACCAGGAAAATTTTTGCTTCATTTTCCATGAAATTTGGCGGGAAAATAATTTTTTTTCTCTTTGTGTTTGAGTTCTTATTCCTCCGAGGGTTGTGTGAGTTAAACACGAGTGAACGTGAGTTAAGTCACCATAAGTCTCACGCTATGGCTGATGATAAACTTCTCCGGAAAGCTTTCGACGATAAACTTGCTCAGGCAATCGAAACCACACGGCAAGATATTGCTGATGAACTTGAACGAGAACTGGCTCAAGCACATGCTCAAATGTCTGACAAAATTGACATGGTTCGTGACGACTCTCAACGTCGCCATGCTGAATATGAACGTAAACATCAGGACGTCTGGAATGACATCCATGCACTTACACTCGAAATACGTCAACGGCCAACTGAGGTAAATCCCCCCCCACCTAACCGTGCTGTTGATGCGGTCGAGCTCTCATTCCTAACGATACTGGGGCTGTCCAAATTCCCCCACATGACGATTCACGTAATGTGAAATACAAAATTCCACCGTTTCATGGTAAGGCTGATCCGGACATGTATTTAGCTTGGGAGATGAAAGTTTCTCAAGTTTTCTCTTGCACAAATTTTAGTGATGCTAAACAGTACAACTTGCGACGATGGAGTTTACCGATACGGCCATGCATTGGTGGGACCAACTCCAGGCCTAACGTCGAAGAAGACGTGATGGTGAGATCACTTCATGGGCGGTGCTTAAAGAGATCATGAAGCAACAATGGGTACCTACTCATTACTATAGGGATCAGCTCCGTAAGTTACAAACGTTACGTCAAGGAAATCACACCGTAGAGGAGTTTGATGAAGATTTGCGCCTCACTTTGCTTAAAGCCAATGTAGAAGAGGATGCTGAAGCGACAATGCAGCGTTTCCAATGTGGCCTTCGACCCGATATTGCTTGCCACGTCGAATTACAGAATTATCGCACCAAAGCCGAGCTTCTGCAAGGTGCCATCATGGTGCAAAAGCGCTTGGCTGAACGGGCTGCATATAAAGCTTCTTATGGTAACACTCGCTCTACTTATTCTTCTTTTGGATGAGGTACTACATCTTCGCCTTCCAATACACGCCCTAAAGATGATTTTAAACCACGTAAATTGAATTATCCTTATTTCGATGCTAAAACGAAAGACATGCGTGAAAAGGCTGCTCCTAGTGTTGAACGTGCATGTGATATGGCTTGTTTTAGGTGTCGTGGTAGAGGTTATTATGCTCGTGATTGTCCTAATAAGCATGTTTTAAGGGATGTTGGTGTTGAGTTAGAACCTCATGACTTTGAATCGGACTCTGACAAGGATGATAATAGCGCATATAGTGATAGCGATGATGATAATTTACTGTATGTTAGTGATACTTCTTCTTATGGTTCGGGTGTATGTGGTGTTTTACAACGTGTATTGGCTGCACAAATTAAAATTGATGACAATATACAGTGTGATAACATTTTTCAATCCACGTGTGGTATTGGGGGTAGAACTTGTAACTTGATTATTGATTCGGGTAGTTGCACTAATGTGGTTAGTACGTTACTTGTTGAAACTTTGCATATTCCCACGTTACCACACCCCAAACCCTATCAACTACAATGGTCGAGTGATAAGGGGGAAACACGCGTCAACTCACAAGCACTCATTAATTTTCAGATTGGTAAGTTTCATGATGAGGTCCTTTGCGATGTTCTTCCTATGCACGTCACACACCTACTTTTAGGTCCTCCGTGGCAATTTGATAGACATGTTTCATATGATGGCTACTTAAACCGTTATTCACTGCCTTATAAAGGCAAGACCATTTTTTTGCACCCAATGACCCCTAAGGAAACGCATGATGAACAACTTAAGATGACGGCTTTCTGGTTGCATCACCAAGCAACACAAAATGCTAATAAAGCCGTGGGCAAGGAAGGGGTTGTAGATCGGGTAGATAAGGCTGAATCTGATCCTAAAGTTATTAAACAAGGTAAACACGCCGCCTCACAGACTAGTAAGGCCAATCGGAATTTAATGATAAAGGCCGTAGGGGCTGGAAATCCAATTTATATCCTTGTACTTAAAAATTCTGAATACCCTACCCCTTGTTTACTTTCTATATCCGATTTAACCAATTCTCTCCCTAGTGCGATTTATTCTGTTTTGCAGGAATTCAAGGATGTCTTTCCGGAGGAGGAACCCAAGGGGCTACCACCAATAAGAGGAGTGGAGCATCAAATCGACTTTATACCCGGTTCCGTGCTACCAAACCGGCCATCCTATAGAGCCAACCCCACGGAGATCATGGAGATACAAAATCAAGTTGAGGAGCTGTTAGAGAAGGGAAAGATTCGCGAGTCCATGAGCCCTTGTGCATTTCCGGTCATTGTAGTTGCAAGAAGACGGGAGAATGGCGTATGTGCACAGATTGTCGCGCCATCAACCAAATAACGGTAAAGTATCGATATCCTATCCCTAGACTAGATGATATGCTTGATAATTTACATGGTAGTCGTTTCTTTACTAAAATTGATTTGAAGAGTGGCTACTATCAAGTACGTATTCGGGAGGGTGATGAGTGGAAAACAGCTTTTAAAACCACTTTTGGCTTGTATGAGTGGCTTGTAATGCCATTTGGTTTAACTAATGCGCCTTCCACGTTTATGAGACTTATGAATGAGGTCCTTAGGGAATTTATAAATCGGTTTGTAGTTGTGTACTTCGATGATATACTTATTTATAGCACTACATTTGCTGACCATGTTGAACATTTGAAGGCTGTTTTGCATACACTTAGAGAACACGGATTATATGCTAATCTCAAAAAGTGTAACTTTTGTTTGGAGAGTGTTGTCTTTCTTGGCTTTGTTGTTAGCGCTAAAGGTGTGGAAGTGGACCAAGAAAAGATCAAGGCGATACAAGAGTGGCCTGAACCTTCCACGGTTGCACAAGTACGTAGTTTCCATGGCCTTGCAAGCTTCTATAGACGTTTTGTGAAGGGATTCAGCTCCATTGCAGCTCCCCTCAATGAGCTCATAAAAAAGAATGCACCATTTATGTGGGAACAACGTCACAGGGAAGCTTTTGAAACTCTTAAGTCTATGCGTATTTCTGCGCCTATACTTGCATTACCTGATTTTAATAAGATGTTCCAACTTGAATGTGATGCATCGGGTGTCGGGATTGGTGGTGTTTTAATACAAGAAAGTAGGCCTATTGCGTACTTTAGTGAGAAACTAAAATGGGGCTGCACTTAATTATTCTACGTATGATAAAGAGTTGTATGCGTTGGTTCGTTGTTTACAAACATGGCGGCACTATTTACGGCCTAGAGAGTTCACCATCCACACTGATCACGAGTCTATCAAGTACTTAAAAGGGCAAGGGAAACCGAATAAGCGTCATATAAGATGGGTTGAGTTTATAGAGTCATTTCCTTATGTGATTAAGTATAAGAAGGGTAAGGATAACATAGTTGCTGATGCCTTATCTAGGCGTTATTCTTTTATCACTTCTATGCAAACAAAGTTGTTAGGATTTGAATCTATTAAGCATATGTATGAACATGACGTTGATTTTGGAAAAATATTTGCTGCGTGTCCTTCTCGTGATCAACCTGAATATTCTATTTTGGATGGATTCCTTTACAAGAATGCTAAGTTATGTGTACCTCGTTGTTCTATGCGTGAGTTGTTTGTTAAGGAAACTCATGGGGGAGGTTTGATGGGACATTTTGGGGTAGATAAGACCTTAGACATGCTTAAGCAACATTTTTATTGGCCTAAGATGAAATCTGATGTGGTTAAATATTGTTCTTCGTGTTTAGTTTGCAAGCATGCTAAGGCTAGGTCACAACCACATGGGTTATACACACCACTTCCTATTCCCACTTCACCTTGGATTGATCTTTCCATGGACTTTGTCTTAGGTTTGCCACGAACTAGGAATGGTCATGATTCGATTTTTGTGGTTGTTGATAGAATGTCTAAGATGGCGATTTCATTGCATGTAATAAGACTAATGATGCTTCGCTATTGCCGACTTGTTCTTTAAGGAAATAGTACGTTTGCATGGTGTGCCTAGATCCATAGTTAGTGACCGAGATACCAAGTTTATTAGCCACTTTTGGAGAGTGTTATGGAAGAAACTAGGTACATCCTTGTTATATTCCACTTCTTTTCACCCACAAACTGATGGTCAAACAGAGGTTACCAACCGTACTTTGGGCCAGTTACTTAGAACTGTGGTGGGTAAGAACCTTAGGACGTGGGAGAAATGTCTTCCATTTGTTGAATTTGCTTATAATCGTGCTCCTCACTCAGCTACTAAGGCTGCACCGTTTGAAGTTGTTTATGGTTTTTTACCCTCTGCTCCTTTCGAGTTTGTTCCTCTTCCTACAGGTACACACGTTAGCTTGGATGCGGAAGACAAAGCTACACTTGTTCGTGAATTGCATAATAAAGCTCGTTTGGAGGTTGAGAAAGCTACAGAGCGGTATCTCAAGCAGGCTAATAAAGGACGCAAGGAAATGATCTTCAAACCGGGAGATTGGGTATGGCTGTACCTATGCAAGGAGCGTTTTCCACATCACCGGAAGAGCAAGCTGAATTACCGAGTTGATGGACCATTTCAAGTGCTAAGAAAGGTGAATGACAACGCTTTTGTCATAGATTTACCACCGGACTGGGCTATGTCTTCAACAATCAACGTTAAGGACTTGTCCCCGTTTGATGGTCCTCATTATGATCTGAGGTCAGATCCTTCCGAACTGGGAGGGAATGATGCACTCCAAGATGATCAGCCACGCATTCACAAGCCCAAGGATCCTATTATTGTTCGAGATGGCCCTATCACACGTTTTCAAGAGAAGAAGGCTCGAGAAGCTTATGCAAAGCTGGTCCAAGACGTTGGAAAGGAGAATGAGGCTTTGAGGATTGATGACCCAACTACTTTAAGCCTATTCGTTGCTGATTGGGCTTAATGTGCAAAAGGCCCAAGTATGGGGCGTTTTTGTGCATCGTAATTGCTAAATATTTTATGGACTTTTAATTATGCTATTTTTTAATTAGGCCTTTTTATTTAATTAGGAAGTAATATTCCGGCCCAACTGATAAAGTGGCGCCTTATTTCCTTAGTAATTAGGTTTTCTATTTTGCTATTTATAGTTGCCAAACATGAACGTATTATGCAGATTATTTTGGAATCATAAATTGAATTTTATTCAGAAACTTCCAGTGATTGGGTTTCTTCAATTATTCTGAGATGGAATAGTTGGGTGGTTCTCCTGAGATAGGATTATCACGAGACGATAATCAGAGATTGGTTATTGTTGTTTATTCGCTTTGTGTGTTCCAAATAATCCACGAAATTCATTATCCCGAAGTTAGCAATCTGCTCGTAATTAAACCCTAGCCTAAAATTCGTATGAACCCTAGAAATTGAGTGTTGAATCAATAAAAGGTTGAAGCTTTGATCTAGATCTTACAATCGAGTTTGATATCAATTGAAGAAAACGAATAACTAAATGCTTCAACTCCGGTGTCCTCAAACGTCGTCATCAAAGTTTTCCTCGAACTCGGGTTTACCCGTTCCTCTTCTCACCCCCAAACACATAGAAAAACAATGCATTTGAGGTAAGTAAAAAGTCCTCAATAAGAGGTAGAAGCTACAAATTAACTAACGTTCCTTAACAAGTTTTATTATAAGAATTATCTTTATGAGACCGACTCAATCTAGGGTTCACTTCATGTCCATCAACATGTCATGACTAACTGTTTCTAACTTAGCTTATCTTTGTTACATCCGCATTCTAGGGCACTACGCATAGTGCTACTCACCATGAAGTATCTGGGTGTAACATATTAGTGGATCACACCAACAGCCACGGGCTAGTCCCGATATTATATGCGTTCGGGGAAGTCCCTCTACTCCTGGTGCCCTCCAATGGCCAGTAAACTTATCCATCGACGAGTACCCTCTGCTCCTGGTGCCTTTAGAAAGACCAGCAAGTTTACTCGTTTTATCCGAAAGCCTACACATTGCGATATAGACTTGTGCCTTACCAAGAATGACATGATGTTTAGTCTTTTAGCTACACAAGTATGTATTATTATTGATTATTAGCTAACCACCTAAGTGTTTTTATGTAAGATCCCTCACAAACTCAACTCTCTTTCCTTGTCCTCTAGACACGGACAAGGCCTAGCAATTACACAGACATTGATGAACTCTAGTTCATCAACGCACAAGCCCTTTCATGCTCTTCCGACAGTCCCAAACTTCAACTCAATTGAAGAGTACCATCGGTGCCGGAAATAAACGCATCAGAAGCTCAATCAAGGCTTGTTCAAGTTTAATTAATGTTATTAGATCAAGGATTAACATTTAGGACTCAAAACATAGCTCAAGATAATATTTTCATCAAAAAGGAAGTCCAGTGCACCCACACCGGGTTCAGTGCCCACGCACTAAGCTTCTATACGTAAAAACTGGAATTCTACTCGTCCAGTGCGCCAGCACTTGGGCTAGTACGCCCGCACCGGGGTCTGGTGCGCCCGCACCAATTCTCTGAATGTAAAATTTCACTTTATGGTTCTCCAGTGCATCCGCACTGGTCCTGGTGCTCCCGCACCATGCGCGGCAACTTCTAAAAACTCAGTTTTGAGCTCAAATCGATCCCAAATCATTCTCAAACTTGTCCGGCATCATAATACTCAGAAAAATAGCAGAAAAATATAACTATTATCTACCATAAGAACTCTAAATCTTTATGCAACATGAAGGTAGCAATTCTAGCATATTAATCATCTCAATCCTAACATAAACCCTAATAAACCGTAATCAACTTGTAGGAAGTCCCTCTTACCTTTTAGCAAGCTAATCCAATTCCAAATCCTCAAAAAAACCAGGAAAACCTGATCTTTTCATGCAGGTAGCCTATGTGATCAATTCCAAAAAGGGTTAGATTCAATCACCCGCTAAGATTAACACAAGACTACGAAAGATATAAGTTTTAATCTCCAAAACTCATCCAAAACAACAGATAGGTCAAAAATCATACCTTGACAAAAGCTCCAACTTTCTTGTGTTGAAACGACGCCCTCTTCACGACGATTCCAACTCTCCACTCGAATCTGAAAACGGTTGAGATTCGACATAGAAAACGGAAAAAATCTCTCAACCTTTTCTCAAACTCTTACACGCAGGAGAGGGGAAGATTAGGAGGTGAAATTCTGATTCAAAAGTTTAGGGCAAAGTAATGGGGTTTATTTTTCCTTAAATAGGAAAATTCCCAATAATTAACCTAATCCCTTATTTTCCTTAATTGTCATTTAAAATCAGATTTTTCCCTTATATATATATATATATATATATATATAACATTCCATATTTCGCAAAAAGACACGTCTGCCCTTTTCGAAAATTCGGGATATTACATTCCTTCTCTCTTAAAAGGAGTTTCGTCCTCAAAACTCGAGCATGCTCAAACCGTTGACCTTCCTTAGCACTCTCTCTTCAACACAACCAGAAACTTGTAGTAACATCCTAGCAAACTTGATTACTCTATCCAAAAGGTGTTGCTACAACCAAGAGATCTTGAGGTTGTTCTTACTAAAACTGAGGTGGGGTACATGATTCGGAAACGGAACAACAAGTTCCAACTGACTCACTACTGTCCTAAACCAAAACACTCGCTTCTTGTTGAGCCCTAGAGCAACAACACCTAGTCTCTAACTACCAAACTTTTAAGGTGAAAGAAAGGCATCTATTCTTTCTCGACCTGAGGACTTAAATGGTTTTGAGAAATGCAGGTGCATACATGAGCCGTGAAATAATTGACTTGGACAATACAAACCGAACTGATTTTAAACATGAGACAAAGAGAAAATTTGTAAGTATATAGGTTTTACATATGATGCTCAAAAATCAAAAAATTTGGAAAGCCATAGGTCGGTCAAAATAATTCTTTTCCTCTACTGCTATAAGCTGTCAAAAAAAAAAAAATTCAGGACTTCACAAACTGACTTGTGTTGCATATTGTGCCCAAACCAAAACTAATTTTCACTTGGTTACAAAACGAAAATTTTAGTGCCGGATGTTTTCTACAACATATAAAAAATTCAACGCATTTGGAGGTGTTTAGATTATTCAAAACAGATTGATAAGTAAGAGTACCGCCACAGAATTTTCTGAACAGAGTGCTCATCCTTGTCATGAAATTTATGAATAATCCAATTTAAAAACTGATTTGATGTAAAGACAGAAGTTGTAGATAAGACAGCTTTCTAAGTGGCTGAAAATTTACATATTTTTTTTGGTATTTGAGAAATGATATTCCATGGCATATAGAAATGTGAACAAAATCGTTTACTCGTTTTGCATAACACCAATTTACAAAAAGAAATGATTAGGATCAAACGTAACCAAAAAAAAAAAAATTAAATCCTCCAAGTAATAGAACATGTGAGAGAAGTCTGAAAGTTCCAAAAGAAGAGAGGGATTCTATCAAGGATCCTAGAGGAACGAACTCGAGGGAATCACATAAGAGAGGTGTGCTTAGAACTCAACCTAACCTTCGCTTAAGAAGACTCTTCACTTGGTCCTAGTGCAACATAACCATGGTTTAAGGATTGTTCGTCTTACGAGGATTCATCACCACAATCAAGAGAGATCAAAAAGGATCAACAAGGTCTAAGGAGATCTTATCTTAGGGGAAAGGAAGACCTGAAGACGCTTTGCTCTGATACCAACTGTAACACCCCGCTCCCGGATACGTGTCCTTATCCAGAAACGAAACGCTCGGCACGTATTATATTAAATAAATCTATTATTACATGTAAGCCTCTACTACGTCGTATCGAGTTAAGCAAAACGGAAGCTTAAAAGACTCGGCAAGAACCATAAATGCTACTATGAAAAGAACTCAACATACTAAAGATAGAAATGTAACATTTATTACATTGGAAAGCCAAACGAAAATTAAAACGTACGAAACCTTCAAAAAAATACTAAAAGAAAATGCGATGTTTCCCAAAGAACAACGTATCTAATGAATATATAAGAAGACAAAATAACTAAATGCTTCAACTCCGGCGTCCTCAAACGTCATCATCAAAGTCTACCTCAAACTCTGGGTTACCTGTTCGTCTTCTCTCCCCCAAACACATAGAAAAACAATGCATTTGAGGTAAGTACAAAGTACTCAATAAGAGGTAGAAGCTACATATTAACTAAGGTTCCTTAACATGTTTTATTATAAGAATTATCTTTATGAGACCGACTCAATCTAGGGTTGATTTTATGTCCATCAACATGTCATGACTAACTGTTTCTAACATAGCTTATCTTTGTTACATCCACATTCAAGGGCACTACGTATAGTGCTACTCACCACGAAGTATCAGGGTTCAACCTATTAGTGGATCACACCAATAGCCACGGGCTAGTCCCGATAGTATACGCGTTCAGTGAAGTACCTCTACTCCTAGTGCCTTCTAATGGCCAGCAAAGTTATCCATCCACGAGTACCCTCTGCTTCTGGTGCCTCAAGAAAGACCAGCAAGTTTACTCATTTTTTCCGAAAGCCTACACATTGCGATATAGACTTGTGCCTTACCAAGAATGACATGATGTTTAGTCTTTTAGCTACACAAGTATGTATTATTATTGATTATTAGCTAGCCACCTAAGTAAGCTCCCTCACAAACTCAACTCTCTTTTCTAGCCCTCTAGACATGGACAAGGCCTAGAAATTAAACAGATATTGATGAACTCTAGTTCATCAAAGCACAATCCCTTTCATGCCCTTCCGACGGTCCCGAACTTCAACTCCATTGAAGAGTACATTCGGTCCCGGAAGTAAACGCATCAGAAGCTCAATCGATGCTTGTTCAAGTTTAATTAATGTTTTTAGATCAAGGATTAACATTTAGGACTCAAAACATAGCTTAAAATAACATTTTCATCAAAAGGAGGTCTAGTGCGCCCACACCGGGTTCAGTGAGCACGCACTAATCCTCTGTACGTAAAAAGTGGAATTTTTCTCATCTAGTGCGCCAGCACTAGGGCTGGTGTGCCCGCACTAGGCTCCAGTATGCCTACACCGGGGTCTGGTGCTCATGCACCAACTCTTTGAATGTAAAATTTCACTTTCTGGTTCTTCAATGCGTCCGCACTGGTCTTGGTGCGCCCGCACCAAACGCGGCAACTTCCAAATACTCAGTTTTTGACCTCTAATTGATCCCTAATCATTCTCAAACTTGTCCAACATCATAATACTCAGAAAAATAGCAGAAAAACATAACTATTATCTACCATAGCAACTCTAAATCTTTAGGCAACACGAAGGTTGCAATTCTTGCATATTAATCATATCAATCATAACATAAACCGTAATCAACTTGTAGGAAGACCCTCTTACCTTTTAGCAAGCTAATCCAATTCCAAATACTCAGAAAAACCAACAAAACCTGATCTTTTCTTGTAGGTAGCCTATGTGATCAATTCCAAAAAGGGTTAGATTCGATCACCCGCTTCAATTAACATAAGACTACGAAAGATATGAGTTTTGATCTTCAAAACTCATCCAAAATAGCACCTAGGTCGAAAATCATAACTTGAGAAAAGCTCCAACTTTCTTGTGTTGAAATGACGCTCTGTTCACGACGATTCCAATGCTCCACTCGAATCAGAAAACGGTTGAGATTTATTGGTCCCAGGGAAATGCTAACACAAGTTTAGAAGGGGGAAGGGGGGGTGAATAAACTTGTCACCAAAAACTCACCCAAAAACTGAATCTTATTCCAGAATGAGTTCAACTAAAGCTTATGCGGAGTTAAGCTAACTTAGCTGAGTATAAGTCAAAACTGACAGATCTTGAACTGAGTTAACCGGCAGCGGATTAAATAAGCCTTTGTAAAATAAGAGTTACCAGTTAACGTGCTGACTCAGTTTCTAGTGTTTACTAAGTGTATGAACTAGATACATATAACTATAAAGCAGTAAATAAATGAATAACAGAATGTAAATGCATAAGGTAAATGAAACAAGATTTATAGAGGTTCCAGGTGGTGTAATGCTGTCAATCCTCTCTTCCCCTGTGATGCGAGGAAAATTCCGCTAGAACTTCTTTGAGGTGGCCCGGTTACAAAAAGTTCTAAACTGATAGTCCTTGACTAATCCCTAGCTTCACTATCTAAACACTTGTAGAACAGGTAGGATTGCTGCTCTTCAATTGTTTGAACACATTGGTCCTTGGAGGGTTGTCTTGCCTCTTCACCAGCTCAACACACACACAGTCTCCCTGAATGCAGCTCAACAGTCCTTCACACCTTCTTGATGTTTCACAGTCTAAACCTTTGATAAAATCAAAGTTTAGACTTGAATCAATAACTATGATTCAATTGTGATTGAGCTTTTTCTTCTAGATTTAAAAAATATGCACGGCTCTGTTTTCTTCAAATGATTGATCTTGATCTTTCTTTTAAATTTTATGAACACTTGAAGAAGTCTTGATCTTTCAATGAAAATCTTAGCTTGAATTCTTTTTGATTTGCTTTCCCCTTAATTTGATCTTTCTTGACTAGATTGATTCATAGAATTCCCTCCACTTCTTGTCATAGAAGTAGTCTATTTATAGGGGTTTTTCTAACGGTTGGATTAATTGAATTTGAATCCTTATAGCCTTTAGTGGTCCTACTTTTTCTTTTGTATGTCAGTGTCAGAAATGACACTTTATAGACCAATAAAATTGCTTGATTTACAACGGTCATATCCTTCTTCAGTTTCTCTTGTCTTCAGTTAAAAACTGATTTCTCACAACTTAGTCAGTTGTCAGTTTTGAAGAGTATTAAGTGAGTTTTTAGTCTTCTTCAAAATCGCAGTACTCTATTCTTCATCTAATTATAATTGATTTGATCAGAGTACACCATTCAAATTCATCATCTAAGATATCATTGTCCTTATGATTCTTAGGTCTTCATACAAGATCTATAAAGTCAGTTCAGGTCATCACAATCTTGCTTGAAGTCTAACTTTACAGTCTCGACTTAGTCTTAATAAACTGAGTTTGAGCCCTCAGTTCTTAGTCTTAAATAATTGAGTTTGAACGCTCAGTTCTTCAGTTTTCAAGATAAGCCATCTGAGTCTGTGTCCCTTAGCGAACTTACCTTCTTCAGTTTCTGTTGGTGTGCTCTTATGTCAGTTATCTTATGAATCTCAGCTTCCTTCAGTCACATATTCAATTTCTCGGTCCCGATCCTAGAACTATTACAATGCTTGTCTGATTAACTTATACAAATATCAGACTCCATTAAATCCTATACATTGATTTTCTAGACATCTTTTTGCTTTGCACTATAACAGCTAGTTATGACACTTCATCAATGGGATCTAAAAATAATAACTGAATAAGTGATGAATCATCATCAAAACATAAATTTTATTTCCAACAAGATTCGACTTAGAAAACGGATGAAATCTCTCAACCTTTTCTCAAACTCTTACATGCAGGAGAGGGGGAGATTAGGAGGTGAAATTCTGATTCAAAAGGTTAGGGTAAACTAATGGGGTTTATTTTACCTTAAATAGGAAAATTCCCAATAATTAACCTAATTCCTTATTTTCTTAATTTCCCTTTTTACTTAAAATCAGATTTTCCCTTATATATATATATATATATATATATATATATATATATATACACATAAAATACTTAAATCCGTAAATCATAATATTCCATATTTCGCAAAAAGACACGTCTGACCTTTTTCGAAAAGTCGGGATATTACAGAGTATCTACTATAAGTGTGGTTGAATCATCTTGATCATGATGGGTTAGAAATTTAGGATGATAATCAAAAAATAAAAAAGTGATTAGCTTTTATAAAATTCTTATTATTTTGTAGCTCGTGTTTTATTTATTAGTAGTATATGGCTTAGACTACTCCGTTATTATGATGACGGGTTGATGAATTTTAAAACAGACTCGTTTTGATTTGAAAGTTGATCCTTTTGGTCCTTTATCATGCTAGCAGTAAATGAGAGAGATTGTCCTCCTTAGTTCTCTTTCCTTTGTTTGTTTTTTAGTTTTTATATTTTAAATAGTTAATTTTCTGGGCTTCTGGATTAAAAATAAGTATATAGTAAAAGTTCTTTCTTTAAGCCCAAATTCATCATAAACAAAGGTCGTTTGTGTATCGAATGCTTTCTGGTGAGTAGCCTTCGATTATATAGTCTGTTAGACTTATTTCTGTGTTTTGATGATGAGTGCCATACTAGCTGTTATAGTGCAAAGGCAAAAAGATGTCTAGATCCATTGTATAGGTTTATTAGAGTTTGATTCATAAATAGGTTTGATCAAACAAGCAATGTAAAGGGCTACTGGTTGATATCAGCAGACTAGTCAATATCAGTAGGGTAGATAGGTCAGTAGACTAGTCAGGAACCTGCTGAAGACTGAAGACTGAAGGCTGAGGGCTAAAACTCAATTACAGAAGGCTAAGGGATCAAACTTAGTAATTAAAGTCAAGGATATGGAATCAGAATTTAGGCAAGTCTGTGATGACCTAAACTGATTACATATACCTTGTGTAGAAGGTCCAAGTTCCATAAGTTGGATGAAGTTTGGAGCTTGGTTATATTTAAAAAGGTGTAATCTAACTTCACAAACAAAAGTTAGATAAAAGAAATCAGCTGCATTATATTTTATACACAGCAAATTGTTGTTCAACAGACTGATAGGTACTTCAGCAGACTGATGAACCTGCGGATATATACCTCGATTAATTCAAGATTATATTGGAAGATTACATGGATAAGGACAGCCAACTACCTCTGATTTGATCAAACAAATATGTGGTTAGGATTAAAAGAACGTTGGGATGATTCAGGACTTTATCCAATGGACACAAGTCAAAGGGTGGACGACCGCACTTGCTTGTCAAAAGGAATTCTGACAGAGTCAGTCCTATGAATAGTGACAGAATGCAAATCAGATGGGACAAAAACAAGGAACGGTTACATTTGAATTTCAAATACAAGTCACATGCATTCTTGCCTATAAATTGAAGACTTTCAACTCAGAAACAAGATGATGAATTTTGGATAAACTTTAAGAGATAACTCTGAGCTGAAAAACACCCTGCTGAACTTACTGAGCATAAGGCTACTGATGTAGTGAATTTCTTCAAGTGCATTCTGTATTCAAGCTACATCAAGAATACATACTTGAAGACTGCAAGCTGCTGATTATATCATCCTAATCAAGCTGCTTTAACCGAATCATTTACTTGATTCACTCTTTATTTTATAAAGAACTCCGCCGAAGACAAGAAGCATCCGTTGGGTGTGAAAGATCGTTGTTTGTGGTGGAGCTGGTGAAGAGGCAATCCTACCCTTCAAGGACCGGTGGAAGACTCGGGAGCAACAATCCTACCCGCTCCCGGTTTTCGGTTGTGAAGCCATAGTTATTGGTGAAGGACAAGCAACTTAGGAATCTTTGTAACAGCTACATCAAAGATCTCTAGTGAATTTCCTCCAACATCACAGGAGAAGAGTGGACTGACATGATTACACCACCTGGAACCACTATAAAATCTGGCTATTTACTTTCAGCATTTAAATTCTGCACTTAGTTTATTACACACATCAACCTACTGAATCTAGCAACTGAAATCACACACCTACACTACTGAGTATCTAATACTTAGTATCATCTTTAACAACAAGTAACAAGGCTTAATTTGATATAATTCCGCTGCACAAATTCAGCAAATCGAACCGTCGGTAGACTACGTTTATCGCAGGGCTACGAGGTCTCGACGGACTGCGAAGTATCGCACGCCGCCGAAGTTGCAGAATTTGTTAACTCCAAAGTTTTAAGTGTTAAGTTTATTCACCCCCCCCCCCCCTCTAAACTTAACCAAAGCCTTTTCAAGGGACCAACAATTGGTATCGGAGCGAAGCTTCGTTCCGAAGAAATCCTACTTGTTGTGCTTGTGAAAATTCTCTGAAACTTTCTTTCAAGTTACTGGTTTTCAAAGACTTGCATCATGGATAACACACAGTATGCTAGAACTATGCTGATGTGCTCTCTAGATAAATTTGATGAGTATAAACGTCGAATGCCGGCTTACCTTGCTGCAACTCATGATGAGATGATGGATGTACTAACTGATGGACCACCGAAGATTACCAAGGCGAATAAAGATGGGTGATACAACCGAATACATTCCTAAACCAAAAAGAGAATGGAATGCGAAAGACGAGAAAAGACCAAACCTCAACAACATTGCTATTGATATCATTTATAGAACCTTGGATAGCAATATGTACATGAAGGTTAAAGATTGCAAAACTGCAAAGGAACTTTGGGACATGATACATTTGATCGGTGAAGGCACTGATGCAATAAAGAAGAATAAAATCAGTGTGGCCAGAAAAAGGTTCCAAAAGTTAAAGATGCTGCCAAATGAAACCATTGAGCAAATGGAATCTAGATTCAATGCAATCCTGGATGAACTTACTCTGCTGAGTATAAGTTATTCAAAAGAGGAAATAAACACCAAAATCTTAGAAGCTCTACCTGCAAAAGATGTTTGGAAAATGAAGGTGACTGCAATTGAAGAAATGAGAAAGTTGCATGAAGAAGACACCTTCAAGTTGTTTTCAGATCTCAAGGCTTATGAATTTAGTAAAAAACTTGTACCTGAGACTGAAAAGGAAGAGCCAAAGACCACTGCATTGGCTGCTTCACATCAAGAAGAAACATCAGGAGGACAGGATGATCTCGCTGGATGAGATGCAAGAGCAGATTGCCCTACTGAGCAAGAAAATCAGGATGATGAAAACTGGAAAGGCCCCTTCAAGAAATTTCACAAAGAGGCCTACTGAAAGAAGGAAAGAAGAACCAAAGAAAGATAATGACTATCTATGCTTTCATTGCAAGAAACCAGGACACTTCAAACCTGACTCTCCTGAGTTAAAACAAGGCAAGGAACCTGATTATCTTTGCTTCAACCGCAAGAAGCCCTGGACATTTTAGACCTGATTGTCCAGACCTACTAAAGACCAAGAGTCAACAAAGAAGACATGGCAAGAAGGCTATGGTTGCTGAATATGAATCAGGGTATGATATGGAATCTGAAAAGGGAAATGAATCAGATGACACAGCACTGGTTGCTGATATGGAAGATTATGCTTTGATGGCCAATATGGATGAAACTGAGGAGGTATACAACACTGTATCTATTAATACTCCTGGTGGAAGTGAATGTGAATCAACTTTTGGTTCAAATCCTAGAAATTCTGACAACAATGAGACTTTGGATGCCATCCTTAATCAACTGAGGATAATACAATCTGGTTATGAGATTGTGAAGGCTGAAAATGAAGCTCTTGAATTGGAAGTTGGATGATTGAAAGCTGAATTAAGGGTTCTCAAAGGTAAAGAAAAAGATGTTAGACAGAATCAATATAAGTCTGCTGAACATCCAAGCGGCCCTCGAATCTATTTGAACCATCTTGTTCCAATAATGCATACAAATCAGGAAAGCCTTATGGAGATAGAACAGGGCTTGGATTTGGAGCTCAAAGAATCTAACAAGAGTGGATCCAAGTAGGTCACCGAACCCGGTACTGCGAATTGGTCCTAAGTTTGTACCTGCACTAGATCCAACTCCCAGTAAGGTTGCTGAAGTAGTAAAACCTAATGAGAATGCTTCAAGGAAGCAAAATCAGAAGTCAAAGAAGTCAACAGCTCCTAATAAAAAGAGTAAATCTAAAAATAGGACTGCTGTGCCTTCTAAGCTCATTGATAAGCGACACTGCTACCAAGTCTCGCCGGACCACGTAAGGGTAAGAGACAGAAATATTCCAAGGATAAGAATCCTAAACCCAAAAATGTTAATCATTCAAGGGATACTTATCTCAGGGGGAAAGGTAGACTGTTCCCTACTGATGATGATTGGAATATTCCTGCACCTAATGCTAGAAACAGTAAGTATAACCATACTAATAGGGTAAAACCTAGGCAATGGGATCAGCAGAGGACTTACACAAGACCTCAGCAGACTCCATATTACAGGACTGTTCCTAACAGACAGCAAACAAATGGTTATACTAATACTTCTAACACCAAGAATCACTTCAAACAACATTATAAACCAAAAGGCCAGAAAACATATGTGATTCTTACACAACCTATTGTTAGAACTTATGGATGAGTGGAATCATGTATGAACCAAAGTATGAACCAAAGTATGACACATTCAGGAGAAGACCTTATGGAAACATACCAAGGGTCATGCTTGCCACCGACCACTATGGACCCAAACAGGTTTGGGTACCTAAAATGCATTAACTTTGTTTTGTAGGGTGTCCGGTATTTTGACAAAGGGATGTTCCGGACATATGACAAAGAATAAGCACCGTTTGTCAAACATTGTGGCAAAAGATGGTCCAAGGGTGAATTTTGGCAACAAGAATACACCCGGATATACAAGAGGATATGGCACACTTGTGAGGAATGGACTTACAATCAAGAATGTTGCATATGTGGAAGGATCGGACTACAACTTGCCGAGCACTTGGACAATTCGGTGACAAGGGATACAAGGTCACTTTTGACAAAAACAACTCGTATTGTCATTAGTGAAACAGTGATCAAGTTGTACTTGTCGGTAGAAGACAACGAATATGTATGTTGTGGATTGGTCTACCGCGTTCCTGCAAACTCGTTCGATTGTGCATACCAAGTCCGAACTCAATTGGTTATGGCACAAGAAGTTGAATCATTTAAACTTTGATGATATCAATCAGTTGGTAAAGAAGAAGCTGGTGATTGGTTTACCTGAGATCACATTCAAAAAGGATGTTATATGTGATGCATGTCAGCAGGGTAAACAAATCAAGTCAAGTTTCAAATCAAAGACCAAACAATCAACTAATAGAGTGTTGGAGCTGATGCATATGGATCTTTTTGGACCAATAACTCCAACAAGTGTAACAGGAAAGAAGTACACTTTAGTAGTTGTGGATGATTATTCAAGGTACACTTGGGTGATTTTTATGAACAAGAAAAGTGAAACACTTCAAAGCATGCCTAATCTTTTGAAGAGATTACAAAATGAGAAAAGTTTAACAGTAATAAAGATAAGATCAGATCAGGGTACTGAATTTCTCAACAAAGTTATAAGAGAATATTGTGAACAGAATGGTGTACTACATCAACTTGCTGCTGCTGGTACACCTCAGCAAAATGGGGTTGCTGAAAGAAGAAACATAACTTTAAAGGAAGCAGGAAGAACAATGATCTGTGAAGCATTGCTACCTGAAATATATTGGGCTAAAGCAGTCAATACAGCATGCTATACGCGAAACAGAACATCAGTAAACAAGAAGCTGCTGAAGACACCTTATGAGGTTTGGAATGGAAGGAAACCTAACATATCCTATTTCCATCCATTTGGAAGCAAGTGTTTTATCCTCAATCACAAAGTTCATTTGAAAACATTCCAACCAAAATCAGATGAAGGAATTTTCTTGGGATATTCTTCAGTCAGCAAGGCATTCAGGGTACTGAACAAGAGGTCACTGAAACATGAAGAAACAATCCATGTTGTGTTTGATGAACCTAAGTTTACTGGTATGAAAGATGAAGATTGTGAACCTGCTGAGAATCAACAAGTCACTGATCCAGATTGTGTTGAAGTTTTGGAAAGATTCAATGACTTAAAAGTTTCGATACCGCCCCCGCCGAACACCCCGCCGATAATGTTACCGATGCAATAATCGAAGCCGAGCTCAAGGATCTGCTGACCCCCCTGTAGAAGAAGCTACAGCAGACCCTACTGAAGATGAGGTTCCTAAAAATCAAAATAACCAAAATCCACAATGGTTAAGGAATCACCCTGCTGAACAAGTTATTGGCAATGTACAGCAAGGTGTGAGGACTAGAAGACAACTAGAAGCTATGTTTACCTGTTTTCTATCTCAAATGGAACCAAAAGTTGTTGAAGAAGCAATTTCAGATCCAGAGTGGATAATTGCTATGCAAGAAGAATTAAATGAATTTGAAAGAAATCAAGTTTGGACACTAGTTGAAAGGCCATGTCATGCAAATATCATTGGTACTAAGTGGGTATACAGAAATAAACTTGATGAATCTGGTACCATTGTGAGGAATAAGGCCAGACTAGTTGCAAAAGGCTATTCTCAAGCAGAAGGAATAGATTTTGATGAAACTTATGCACCTATTGCAAGATTGGAAGCTATCAAATTATTCTTGGCACATGCTGCATATAAGAACTTCAAAGTATATCAAATGGATGTCAAAAGTACATTTTTGAATGGCATTCTAGAAGAGGAAGTGTATGTACAGCAACCTCCTGGATTTGAAGTTAAAGATCAAGAAGATAAAGTGTATAGACTCAACAAAGCACTTTATGGACTAAAACAAGCACCAAGAGCTTGGTATGAGACTCTATCTCAGTTCTTGGTGGACAATGGTTTTACAAAAGGTACCATTGACAAGACACTTTTCAGAATCAATGAAGGGGACAGCACCCTGCTGGTACAAATTTATGTGGATTACATAATATTTGGTTCTGAAAATGATTTACTTTGTGAAAAGTTTGCAAATCTAATGAAGAGTAAATTTCAAATGAGTATGATGGGAGAAATGAACTACTTTTTGGGATTGCAAGTTAAACAGATGAAAGATGGAATCTTCATTCATCAAACCAAGTATACCAAGGAGTTGCTGAAGAAGTTTGGTATGGAAAACAGCACTATGAATTCAACTCCTATGAGTACAAATATCAGACTGGATGAAGATAAAGAAGGCAAAGATGTTGATCAGACCTTATACAGAAGGATGATAGGCAGTCTGCTGTACCTAACTGCCAGCAGACTGATATATCCTTTGCTGTAGGTGTTTGTGCAAGATTTCAATCTAAACCTAAAAAGAGTCATTTAGGTGCAGTCAAGAGAGTTCTCAAGTATCTAAAAGAGACTTTGGGAGTAGGGATATGGTATTCCAAGGAAGGAAGCTTCAAATTTGTATCCTACTCAGATTCTGATTATGCTGGATGCAAGATTGATAGAAAAACCACCTCGGAACCCGTCGCTTAATGGGAAATAGACGGTTTCCTGGTTTAGCAAGAAACGAATTCTATATCAACTTCCACTGCTGAAGCTGAATACATTGCTGCTGGAAGTTGTTGTGCACAAGTACTATGGCTAAGACAACAATTAAGGGATTATGGAATTGAAGAAAAGGAAATTCCAATTATGTGTGACAACACAAGTGCAATTGCAATCACAGAAAATCCTGTTTTGCACTCAAGAACCAAGCACATTGATGTGAGACATCATTTTATAGAGATCATGTTGAAAAGAAAGATGTGGTGGTTCTATACATCCCTACTGAAAATCAACTTGCTGATATTTTTACTAAACCACTTGATAGTGAAAGATTTGCTAAACTAAGGACTGAACTTGGAATTATAAAAGTTGACTGATAATCAGCAGTGTACTGGAATTCACCAAGGGGATTAGTCTTTGCTATGTTGGGTGAGCTCACTTAGCAGATTAGTCATTGGTATCAACAATTCCATGTACTTATGTTTGGACAATTGAGCAAATGAGGTTGCCAAGGGGATTGGTCTTTGTCATGATGGGTGAGCTCACTTGACAGATCAGTCATTGGTATTAAACTTCATCTTGTATTATCAATTGTACAAAACAAGAAGAAACCAAGGATCAGCAGAGTCACTTTATCGCGGCAGTCGCTGAAGTGCCTTTATCAGCAGACTGCTGAGCCAACCCTGCTGAGGACTACCCTGCTGGATGGAACGTTACTCAGTCAAAGTTATTAAAGTCAAAAAGCAGTTTGGCGGGATATTTATTTTATCCTTTATAACCGCAGTTAACATTATCCAACGGTTACAAACATTATGGAGGAGTAATGGAACACGTGTCAAGATAGCATTTATTCAGATTAATCGTGGTCAAGCATCAATGTACGTGCACTGACAGTTACAACTACTCACTGTCTATTTATACAGGCTATCACACAGCAGATTCTCTACTTGCAAATCTGCTTTATCACTGTGATTTTTACACTGTGTGAACACAGATTTGAGAATCAATCTTCTTCATCTCATTCTTCTCATACAAATGGCGGAAAAGGTTGATGTCCAGATTGAATCAAGCCAAAGTGTTAGAGGCTTTGTTGTGGATGCAAACAGAACTGAACTGGCCATTAATATTGGTCGAAGAATAAGGAGATATGCCGGTCTGGAGAATGTGTTGAATATAAGACTGGAGACAATCTCATATACAAATGTTGTCAGTTTCTGGAGAAACATTCAAATACGGAAGGAACTGAAGCATTTAAAACTCCTGTGAATGGACATGAAATAGAAATTTCCTCAAGTCTGCTGAGGGAAGTTTTTGGATTTGAAAAAGTAGTAGATGGCTCAGTCAATCCTGAAGAAATGGGATTGGACAAGATGGCGTTTGTTGATCAAATCAAAACAAATGCAGCCACCAAATCTGTTCCAGGCATCAACTGCAAACATATTGGAAGTGAATACAGTCTGCTGAGCAAACTCATTGCTAAGAACATACTTGGATTGATTGGAAGTATGGATACTCTATCAGGACCCAAGATAGAGTTGATGATAATCATTTGCAAGAGCATGAAGTTTGATTGGGCTGGTTATTTCATTCATTATATGAAGAAGGTTTTCAAGGAAGAAAAAGAGGGAAAGAGGAAATCCAAGGCCGTGCCCTTAGGATTGATGGTTCAGACCCTGCTGAATCATCTGGAAATCCCTGATGTAGCATCTGAAAAGATCAATCAGTCTAGGTACAAGAAGGAAATTGTTTATGCTATTCCTGGTCTAGATGATGATGAAGAGGTTGCTGGAGAGGCTGCTGATGATGATAATGGTGGAGATGATGGTGATTCTGGTGGTGAGCAGGTCCAACAAACTAAGAAGATATCTGTTAAACCTGCTGCACCAAAGAAAGCTGCTGAGAAAAGAAAGGGTGGAGACACAAGGAAGATAACTGAGGTATTAAAGCCTTCGAAGAAAACAAGGAAGCAAACAGCACAGACTGCTGAATCTGCTGAGGGTCCAGCGGAGGTTACTGACCCTGCTGTTGCTGCAAGAAAAACTATTGTTGAAATATTGAGGGAACAACAGAAGGAAGCCAGTAGAAAGAGGAAGTCTACTGTGGCTGAAAAGGATGATGAACCCATTTCCAAGAGAAGAAAAGAAATTATCCATAAACAGAAACATGGAAAGGTGAAAGAACTGAAAAACTTGGAGGCTCAAAGAGTCCAAGAGGAAGCATCAGTAGAAGAGGAAGAAGAGGCTATTGAGGCTGAGCCCTTGACCATAATCCAGCCTGTGGAGATTACTGACTCCTCACCTGAAGAGGTTGTCAAGTCTACTGATGCTGGACAGGTTGTTGTTGAGCAATCTGTTGAAGATATACAACGCCTACCGACCCCGAGCCCGCTTTGTAGTATTTATCGAAGAACCACGACAAACCACCGAACCCGAACTCGCTCGTGGTAGTTGAAGAAGTAGTTGAAGAAATGGTTGAAAACCCTGCAAGTGTTGCAAGAACTCAGGGGGAAGAGCAGTCTGCTGCTAACACTGCTGATGAGCATGTAAGTCAGGGGGAACCAAGTGTGGTACAGATGGAAGTAGTAGGCACTAATGTACAATCTCAGCAACCTACTGACTTTCAAACATCCGTTGAAGAAACCATGAACCTACTTGTTGGAACCTTTGGAGGTCAACAAGGTACTGCAGTTGCTCCCAGGAGATCTTTCATGCCATTTGAAAGGCATGTGAAAGAAAGAAAGAAAACTGAAGAGTATGTAGATCCCAAACTTCAAAAATTGCGACTATTTTCGATGGAAGTTTGGTTTCTACAAAAGACAAAAGCCAACTGCTGAACCTATGATAGATTTTGAGGAATGGGCTTTTGAAAAGTTGGGAGTGGAGAACTTGCTGGATCTGATTGATACAACCTTGCTGCAATCAAGACTGATGGATTTGTTTGATGAGAAACAGAAGGAGGAAGGTATCAAGTTAAGGGATCCAAGAGATGGAGATGATGATTCTTCCTCATCATCAGATTCTAGAGGAGATTTCCCCTCTGGACCAGGAGGAACCAGTACGACTGCAGTAATCATAGAACAACCCGCACAACGGTCCCGACTATATCGGAAAGTCCGCGAGGGCCGCGGACGGATTTGAGATGGATGAGGATCTGCAGGATCTCACCATGGATGATCTGGAATCATTGATCAATGAAGGAATTAATTTGAGTGCTAGTAGGCTAGTTGATGAACCTCCTACCTTTCATGTTGTAGAGCCTACTGCACAAACTGAAGTTGAACAGAGTGAGGATTTGGATGGAGAAAAAGTTACCGATTTCAATGAACCTAGTGCTAGCTCAGAAGAATCCATTGAATATCAAGATGGATTTGACTTTCAGGGCATTCTTACTAAAACTGCCATCATCCTGCACAAGATTGGTCATGCAAAAGGATTCCAAGTGGATAATGAAGCTATATTCAATCCACAAAGAATTGAAGAGGAGGTACATGTTGCTGGGCTACAAACAGCACTTGAACAAAGGTTGGAACAGGAGGTACAGGCTGCTGAGTCTCAGACAGCACCTGGACACAGGTTGGAACCAAATTTGGGTTTGGAGGAAACCCCTGCTGTTGTTGGTAAGGCTGCTGTAGTGGAGCCTACTGGAGACAAGACCACTGAAGGGAAAGATGGTTAGCAGACTGCTGTTAATGAGGATGAGAAGCTGCTGGACTATGACTTTAGTGATGAGGAATTTCAGATGCCTGAAGAAGAAAATATTGATGTTAATCCCCCACAGGCATTTGTACCTATCTTTGAGGAACCTGCCATTGATCCTATCCTGGAGGAATATGAAGGACCTAACCCTGCTGGACTGGATAGGAGTTGGGCAGTGGTTGTGAGCAATCAGAGGCCACAGTACAATGTTGAGGAGCCTGCTGATGAAGCTACTGGTGGAAGGATGACCAGTGGAATGCCAGTTGAAGTGTTGAATGAGTTAAGAACTGTGAGGCATGATATGCAACAGTTAAGGACTCAACTGGACAGACAAGAAGAAATATTTGAAGAACTGATGAAGATGGTGAATGAAAACAGACAATCTACTGCCACAGTTGCTTCAAACTTCACATCTACTCAAAATGCTGTGAATGATCTGATACTAGATGTGAGGAGAATCAAGGTTGGAAATACTGCCAAAGAGAAGTTTCTGAAAGACCAATTCATTTCTATCCATCAGAAACTTGACAACCTTGCTGAAACCCCTAAACCTTCTGAGCCTGCTGCTGCACAACAACCTGCTATGCCTGATCCTAAACTTACTAAAAGGATCAATCTACTAGACCTTGCAATCAAGGATTACTGCAATTGATACAAGAACTGAAATTATGGAAGGTCAATTGAATAGAGTGGTAATCTCCCAGGAGGGTATTCATGGCCTAATGTCCCGTTTTGTTGATGATGTCACTAAGGGGGAAGAGGGCCAATCAGCTGCAGCAAAAGAGGCTGCAAGACTCTTTGCAAAGAAAAGATGGGAGGATGAGATTAAAGCTCTCAGGCAACCTGCACTTGGCAGAGTTCAAGTTACTGATGATCTCCTTAGACAATACAAGAAAGAATACTATAACAGAAGGAGACCTTATCAGGACATGGGATATCTTGAAGTATGGATTCAGAGTGAATGATATTAATCTTATCCTGCCTGAAGCATGGAATTGGTGGAAACAAGTTAATCCCTACATTGATTTTACTTTGATTGAAAATGAGTGGATGAGGGATATGATAGAACAAATCAGAGCCTATCAAGAGCAAGCTGAGAAGGCTAGACAAGAAAGAGAAAAGAGACAAGAGATCAAAGATATTTGTAATCGCATTATGTCTTTGCCGATTCTAGATCGTAATAGCTTTGAACAAATGATTTTAATGAAAGATGAATATTTGTTCTGTTTTTGTCTTAATCTTTTTGCTTTGCTTTGATTAGGTGAGGGTAGTGGCATCATCACCAAAAAAGGGAAATTGTTGGACTTATTTCGTGTTTTGATGATGAGTGCCATACTAGTTGTTATAGTGCAAAGGCAAAAAGATGTCTAGATCAATTGTATAGGTTTATTAAAGTTTGATTCATAAATAGGTTTGATCAAACAATCGCTGTAAAGGGCTGCTGGTTGATATCAGCAGACTAGTCAATATCAGTAGGGTAGATAGGTCAGTAGACTAGTCAGGAACCCGCTGAAGACTGAAGGCTGAGGGCTCAAACTCAATTACAGAAGGCTAAGGGATCAAACTTAGTAATTAAAGTCAAGGATATGGAATCAGAATTTAGGCAAGTCTGTGATGACCTAAACTGATTACATATACCTTGTGTAGAAGGTCCAAGTTCCATAAGTTGGATGAAGTTTGGAGCTTGGTTATATTTAAAAAGGTGTAATCTAACTTCACAAACAAAAGTTAGATAAAAGAAATCAGCTGCATTATATTTTATACACAAGAAAATTGTCGTTCAAATAGACGATAGGTACTTCAGCAGACTGATGAACCTGCTGATATATACCTCGATTAATTCAAGATTATATTGGAAGATTACATGGATAAGGACAACCAACTACCTCTGATTTGATCAAACAAATCAGTGGTTAGGATTAAAAGAACGTTGGGATGATTCCGGACTTTATCCAATGGACACAAGTCAAAGGGTGGACGGATCCGCACCTTGTCAAAAGGAATTTCGACGTGTCAGTCCTATGAATAGTGACAGAATGCAAATCAGATGGGACAAAAACAAGGAACGGTTACATTTGAATTTCAAATACAAGTCACATGCATTCTTTCCTATAAATAGAAGACTTTCAACTCAGAAACAAGATGATGAATTTTGGATAAACTTTAAGAGATAACTCTGAGCTGAAAAACACCCTGCTGAACTTACTGAGCATAAGGCTGCTGATGTAGTGAATTTCTTCAAGTGCATTCTGTATTCAAGCTACATCAAGATTACATACTTGAAGACTGCAAGCTGCTGATTATATCATCCTAATCAAGCTCGCGTAACCGAATCATTTACTTGATTCACTCTTTATTTTATAAAGAACTCCGTCGAAGACAAAGAAGCATCCGTTGGGTGTGAAAGATCGTTGTTTGTGGTGGAGGTGGTGAAGAGGCAATCCTACCCTTCAAGGACCGGGTAAGACTCGGAGCAACAATCCTACCTGCTCCCAGTTTTCAGTTTGTGAAGCCATAGTTATTGCTGAAGGACAAGCAACTTTGGAATCTTTGAAACAGCTACATCAAAGATCTCTAGTGAATTTCCTCCAACATCACAGGAGAAGAGTGGACTGAAAGGATTACACCACCTGGAACCACTATAAAATCTGGCTATTTACTTTCAGCATTTATATTCTGCACTTAGTTTATTACACACATCAACCTACTGAATCTAGCAACTGAAATCACACACCTACCCTACTGAGTATCTAATACTTAGTATCATCTTTAACAACAAGTAACAAGGCTTAATTTTGATATAATTCCACTGCACAAATTCAGCAATCGAACCTGTCGATAGACTACTCGTTTATCGACAGGAGCTCGAGGTCTCGACGAGACTATCGAAGTATCGTTGGCCGCTTGAAGTTGCAGAATTTGTTAACTCAAAGTTTTAAGTGTTAAGTTTATTCACCCCCCCTCTAAACTTAACCAAAGCCTTTTCAAGGGACCAATATAGTCTGTATTCGACTTTTATAAAAAAAAAGGTCGATAGTGTAAATTAAATTAGTAGAAGTGTAAATTTGCAATGAGGTGTTAAAGAAGGGTGTGTTACAAAGGTAGGATGGTTTGTGCCTTTAAAGGAGCCCTTTCTGGTTCTGTGTTTGTTGAATTTATTTGTGTTTAAATGGCTGTATGTTGTATGTGTAATACAGAATGGAGATTTACTTCCAGTGTATTTGTACATTCTGATTGTACTTTGACTAGGTGGTGCAAGGCTCCCCTCCCCCACACCCTTCCCCTTAATTTTGGCTTGTTATCTTTGTCTTTTATAATTCATGATTGTTCAAATCGAGTTCTGTTTAATCTTTTTATTGAGGGGAATCTTGAATGAAATGTTAGCTTGTACTCTTTTGTGTTTCTTATATATGTAGTTTGCTTTCCCTCAAGTTTTCTTGTAATGATAAAATGTTATGCAGTTTCATTTCTTTATCCAAGGTATATAAGAACACCAATTAATTGGAAGAAGCATACAATTATTTGTAATATTCATTGGGAAGTCATTAGGAAGAGTTCTTTTTATTTTTCTTGTTCGTATTCTTTCCAAAGTTGAATCCACTTTTGCTTGGTAGAATATGATAAGTGTCCGTGTAAAACTTGAAAGTCAATTTTATGGTTTCTAATTCGGCTGTTCAAAAGTCAAATCGACTTTTGATCGGTAGAATGGTTGTTTTTTTCTTCTATTTCTTATTGTAACTATCTGCTAAGAGCATTAGTAAGTTATGTTTCTTTTTGGGTACAATTCGTAATGCGCAGTACATACGTTTGGTACTGAAACACACCAATAAAATACGTTCTCATGTGCACAAGATGTTAGGAGATTGGTTCATGATCCACCCGGAAGTTCAGGAGGATCTTAATTCGCAATCCATACTCACATTTGAGTTTTTGTATAGTATGGTTGATCGACTTAAGGGTCTTAGTGTGAAGATACCTCTGTATATGAAAGATAGTTCTGTTCTAAGAATATCTGCTAGTGGGATTGTAGCTTGATATTTCTATTTTGCCGATGAAGATTTTATATAAGAGTTGCTGAGAGAGGTGGCAGACAACTTCAATTTTCAGTTTGGCATTCTTTCAAATAGGGAGAGGATGTCATCAGTCTCACGCCCGCAAATGCTCATAAAAGTGATTGAATTTGAACCACAATTCAATTTGAATTATGATTTGGCTCACCAAATCCCTTGTATTCTTAAGTATATGTGTAGTAGCTATCAGCAATCAAAGCTTGTTTCCTCTGTCTTTCAATTTAAATATTCAACTACTGCAGCATTAGGAATCCATTTCAACTTCTTGAGCATACTACTATTATATATGTCAACATGTTTGGTAATCATATTGCAAACTTTAGTACTGGTTCTAGTGTTATGTAATGAAGTGTTTTGCTTAAATGTTGAATAACATGCAGGTATGGTGCGTAAAAGAAAGAACGGGTGGAAAAGAAGTTTTGTGCTTAGGGACGAGGACATCGAGACAAATGAAAACAATCATTTACACAGCGAAAGAGCGGATGGTAATGTGGTGGACCTTTACTTAATGATGTTGACTTTTCTTTCTTACCATAACCATGACTTATTTGTTCTCTCATGCAAATTATTATAATTGACTTTTGTGTGGACATGTTTTTTTGTAGATATTCAAATTGAGCAAAATCAGGATGATCCTATTGTGTATGAACATAATGGTAATTTTCTTAAACCAATTTAGTACATGCTATTTATGAAGATATTTTTATCAAACATGTAATTCAAAAGAAAAGTTCACAAGTCTTCTATTGATTTGTATGTTGGTAGAAGAGGAGGAGAATGTGGAGCTTAGTATTAGAAAAAAGGGTCGAGGACCCACATTGATGGTTAGGATACGGGGAAGGCTTAAAGGACACCCGAAAGAGAAGGTAACATGCAATCAGTTGGTCAACCAATAGGACCCACCAAATCAACGTTTGTTGAGTTCCTTGGATCTGTTGCTAGAAATGGCTATTATGCCCTACTCGATCGCAAAAATCGGCATCATATGCCATCAAAAAAGAAGGAGGGTATGATTGATATCGTGAAGGTAAGTATGATTGAAATGAAATAGTTATATTACATCTTTAAAAAAAATTATACTTAATTTGACATATAATGTTATGTTTGATTTTGACTGCAAGGAAATATTCGAGGTCCCGCCTGGAATGGATTATTAGATGTTGTAGTTTATTAGAAATAGGTGGAGAAATTGGAAAACAGCTCTAAAAGCATGTCATTATGATGAAAATGCTCCACTTGATTTTCAAAATCAAGCCATTGACTCAAGGGTGGTTGAAGACCAATGGAAATGGTTAATTAAGTACTGGAAAACTGATGATGCAATAGTATGTTTCTCCACTGTCTCACAATGTTCATTGTTATTTATTCATTGTTAGATGCTTGCATATTGTTTTTTGTTAGATACTTGTTGTGATCCTTGTATTTGATAATTTCATGTTGCAATTAAAAGAAACAAGGAAATTAGAAAGAAAAAAACAATGCATCATAGGACTGGAAAAAAGTCTTATGCTCAAATTTATGATGAAAAGGTATTGATTCTATCTTTCCTTTACTACATTATATGGAATTTACATCATAAAGGTGTCTTTTTTTTTACAAATTCTAAGTATGCATGTGTTTATTGTCTCTAGTCAAAGGATAAGAATGTAGCGTAGCCTCTTTCCAGTGTGGAAATGTTCAAAGCATGCTACCTTGATAAAAACAAGAACGCAAGAAGCAGTGATGTTGCAAATGTTGTGGTAAGTTATTTTATGCGTAAGAACTCATCTTAATAAGTTAATTTCAGAACAAAATAAGTTAATTGGTATGATTTTCTTCAAAAAGTAGCCGAGTTCTTCTATTTTCCAAAGCTAAGTGTTCTTCTTCTTTCTACTTTTTTTGCTTTACTTTTCACATTGGGGACAATGTTGTGTTTTAAAGTGAGGGGTAGGCATAACACTTAGATTGAAAAATTGGGACACACTTACACTTACTTTTGTGAATTTTGATTTTTTGAATTGAATGAAATAGAGTCCTTAAACCAATGAAACTGCTTAATTACATACTTAATTCATTAATGATGAATAAGGGGTTTGTCAACTACTTGAAGTAGATGTTTATTAATCATCTATCTTGTTGTGGACTCGACCTTTTTAAGCATGTATAACTCACTTCTTCAGTATGTAGTATAGATGACATATTAATCAATTTAGTATGGAAGAATGAGCATGTGTTATGTTGCACAAAGTAGTGACTTATTAATTGTTATATTGCCATTTGCATTCAATTTTTGAGCACGCAATCTGAATGAGAAGTATTTGGATAAGATGAAGAGTTATCCTAGACCGGGAATTGATATTTGTCGGTGGATATACTTTAACCAATTGTTGTAGGAGGATGGTACCAACTTGAATGCTAAACAAGGTAAACAGGGACAAAACAAGATTGTGTGAGAGAGAGAAAAAAATAGTGGGTAAATCTGCCAGAAAAAGAAAAAAGAAAAAAAATGAAAAAAATAGATATGCAATAAAGGCAATGAGGGAAGCGAACTCGTGCAAAAAGGGCACGACCCTCGCATAAAAAAGAAACAAACGAGGACCTAAGAGTAATACTCGGTCCCCAAGTCCGCCCGGCCCAAGTAAGGTTTCATGTTGTTTTCCTGAGTCTGAAGGCAAGAGGAGTGACTGTGCACAATGATAAGTAAGGATTGTGTGGTCTCTATAACTTCATTCTTTTCTTGAATGCACTATCACAAAGGATTTATCACACAACACACTGATGCATTGGTAGGTGATGATTAATGGGGAACTTATGAATTGCTGTATGATACATTATTTGCCTGAAATCCTTATTGATATAATGTGATACTGTCTGCGTCACTGTTGTTTGAGAGTTATTGCACACACACATCGGTTCTACTACGAGATAGTGCTTAATGGATTACTGATGGATATGTGTTGACCCTCATCTTATTTATCATTCTTGAATGACTTTGTTCTAAATTAGTTTGTAATTGTTAATGGGGTTTGTTTGATTTGGTTTTTGCTTGGGACGATCAAAAGCTAAGTGAGGGGGTAGTTGATGACGGTCAAATTGGTATCATTATTTACCATCAATCTACCCTGGATTTCTGTTCTAAATAGGGATAATATGTATGAAATCAAGAGTTAATTAGCTAAATGTCATTAAACCACGTCCGGGGTGACTAAATTGCTATTATGCATATTAACATTGTATTTTATGCGTTATTTGCTAAAACTAGACGCTACTATGTGTGCTATGGTTTTATTGACATATGGATGAGTGTTTGGAGCATCTTTTGGGATGAAGGAGAGAGTTAATCGATCGAGAACTGAACCGAGCTGAAGGTTGAAGTGGTTCGAGCGGATATTGGACCTGGGAATCTGATTCGTGATCTTGCAATGCAGTTTCCGAATCTTTACAAGACGAATTGGGCTTGGCCTGCTACATGAAAGTTGTAGGACTTGAAATAAGGATTCCAACACACTTTGAATCACTTATATCGGAGTTGCGTAGGCCAGGTTATGGTCCAAATACCGAAGCTGGGCCTAGGGTATTCCAAGTTAAGTCAGTAGCTGGAAAAAGACGAAAATACCCTCGGTTTACCGTGAGTTACCCACTGTTTACCGAGGCCCAGAATCTTCCAGAAACACATTTTTGTCCTCCAAGCATTGTGTTTACCCCTAAGTCGGTTTATACACCTATATAAAGCCATTCATAGCTGTGAAATTAATTGTATTCATCTTCCATTCATCTTCCATTCTATCATTTATTCATATATCTATTCATAAATTAGATAAAATATAGTCCTCTGGTTATAAATTCTTCTTTTCTTTCTTGCAAATAAGTCATGAGTCTTTCATTATTGAATTGTGTTTGGTTTACGATCTTCATGGATCATCTTGAATCACCGGAGGGGGAGAGAATAGAAGAGTAGATCTGTTCTTCGTTATGGGTAGGATCTATTCCAATGCTTTATTTCTTTTCTTAGATTCATGATTGTTCTTGTGATAGATCTAGATTATGCTTGCATATAATCATCTATGAATTAATTAAATGAACCTTAATCTTTATTCGATTCGTTAATATGAAACGCAGAATTATGGGTTGCACTCTTCAGATCTGCAAAGGTCTTAATCGCTAGATCTGAATACCTAGTAAATCATAATTCTATGGTTCGGCGTCAGCTACGTTGATCGATAAGATTTAATTTACATGTTAGTAGCCTGATCAACTATTTTCATGTCTTCGTAAATTAGCATGAAATACGAATATGAAGTGCTAGTTAGGACATTATCTTGATGGACCCTAGGAACGTGCTGATCTGTGTCGTTAGCTGTCTAGGCGGGTTTGCGGTATGAGTTTGCGCTCAATCCGGCAATTCTAGTTCTTATGCGTATAGGCTATTACGGACCAATTAAGGAGGGTAGCTGGCGTATAGATTATCTACTACCATGGTCGGAGTGGATAGGGTTAGGAGTTTCACCCATAGCTAAATTACAGACACGAGTCGAACACGGATTAAGGAGAGATTAGTTAGGAATAGTATGGTTAGTGCCTTTTCGATATATGATTGATGATTGGTTTATTTGCATCTATTTTATTTACTTGTCCTTTATGTTGGTCAATGACCACCCTCATCCGGTTGGCCTATGAATTGTGGTTGTGTTTAGCATTATTAAATAATAGTCTCTGTGGGATTGACCTTGACTCGCCTTTGCTATACTACGATTGACCTAGTACACTTGCTAGTACGTCGTGTGTTTTAGTGAATTCCACACGCGGTCAATCAACACCAGAATTTTTTAAGGCTTGCCACCTAAAGAAATTTCGAAGATTACAGTCACTGCAATAGAAGACTCCGAGAGACTTCATAAGGAGGATACTTTCAACTTATTCTCATATCTCAAAGCTTATGAATTTAGTGAATATATCATTACAAATGCTGAAAAATAAGTACCAAAAACCACAATACTGGCTGCTACACATAGAGAAGACTCATATACTGCTCCTGATGATGAACTAGAAGATATGCAAGAGGAAATAGCATTGATGACCAAAATAATAAGGATGATGAATTCTGGAAGAGCATCTCCAAAAAGCTATGGCAAGAAAGGAAGTGAGAAAAAAAAAGGAACCAAAGAAGGAACATGATTATCTATGCTTCAATTGACATTTAAAACCTGACTGTCGTGAATTGAAATAGAAAAAGGATCATGAATACTTGTCCTTCAATTGCAAAAAGTTTGGACACTTCAGTCCTGACTATCCAGACCTGTTGAGACAAAAAGGTCAGCAGAGGAGACTTGCTTAGAAAGCATTAGTTGCTGGTGATGAATCTGGATATGAAGTGGAGTCTGAAAAAGGAAATGAATCTGAAGACACTGCTCTCATGGCACACATGGATGACATAGATGAGGTATACAAAACTGTATCTAATAGGAGCTAGGTATACAAAACTATATCTAATAACACTCCTGCTGAAAGTGAATATGAATCTACTGGTGGTTCAATCCTAAAAATTCTGACATGGATGAGCCTCTAGATGCCCTCCTTAATGAAGTAAGGATAATACAATCTGGTAATGAGACTGTGAAGGCAGAAAGAGAAAGACTTTAAGAAGAAATTCAAAGAATGCATGCTGAATTAAGAATTCTCAATGACCTGGTAATTGATTATGAACAGAATCATTATAAGCCTATTGCACCAATAGTAGCAATTGAATCTATGGCACAATCGAGTTCCATAACTCCATTCAAATCCGGGAAGCCTTATGGTGATAGAACAGGCCTTGGATTTGACACTCAACAACCTTCAAAGGATGGATCAAGTAAGGCTGCTGAACCTAGTACCAAAATTTGTCCTAAGTTTGTAGCTGCACAAGATCCAACAACCCAGAAGGTTGCTGAAGTATTTAAACCTGCATAGAATACCTCAAAGAAGCAAAATCAGAAGTCAAAGAGTATAGAAATACCTAACAACAAGGGTAAATCCAAAGGTTTGTCTGCTGGACCCTCTAGACCTGCTGATAACAGATCTGCTGCAAGACCCGCTGGACCACAGAAAGCTAATCCCGGATTAGCAAATAAGCAGAAATATCCCAAGAACAATAATGTAAACCTAAGAATGAAAATCATTCAAGGGATACTTATCTCAGGGGGAAAGGCAGATTGTTCCCTGTTGATGACGATTGGGATATTCCCGCCCCTGCTGTTAGAAACAAGCAGTTTAACCATAATACTAAGGCTAGACCTCAGCAGTGGAAGCAACCAAGGACTCAGTAGAGACCTCAACTGAGGACTCAGCACATGCACCAGTAGAGACCACAATATAGGGTTGTTCCTAGCCGACAGCAATCTTATAGTTATGCCAAACAACAATATGTACCGAAAGGCCAGAAACCATATATGAAGTCTACACAGTCCAACATTAGATTCTATGGAAATGTGGCATACATATATGAACAAAAGTGTAACACTTTTCAAAGAAGACCTTATGGAAATTTGCCAAGGGTTGTGCTTACCACTGACCACCATGGACCCAAACATGTTTGGGTACCTAAAACACATTAGATTTGTTTGGTAAGGAGTCTAGTACTTTGACAGTGGATGTTCCAGACATATGACAAATAGCGAACAATGTTTGGTGGATTTTGTTTCCAAGGATGGACCAAAAGTCAACTTTTGAAATAAGGATAAACCTGGTTAGACAAGAGGATATGGCATACTAGTGAAGAATGATCATACAATCATGAATGTTGCATATGTTAAAGGGCTAGACTACAACCTGCTGAGTAACAGTCAGTTTTGTGACTTGGGATATAAAGTCACTTCTGAAAATGAACAATACATTGTATTAAGTGAGATGGCACATCAGGTTGTACTTTCTAGAAAAAAAACAACATAATATGTACAATGTAGACTGGACATCTATTGTACCAGAAACCTGTCTCATTGTGCATACAAAATCAGAACTCAATTGGTTATGGCATAAGATGTTGAGTCATCTAAACTTTGATGATATCAATCAGTTTGTAAAGAAGAAGTTGGTGATAGGACTGCCTGAGATCACATACAAGAAGGATGGCATATGTGATGCTTGTCAACAATGAAAGCAGACTAAAGAAAGTTGCAAGTCTAAGACTCAACAATGAACTAAAAGAGTTTTGGAGCTGATGCATATGGATCTTTTTAGACCAGTAATACCAACTAGGATAACTGGAAAGAAGTACACTCTATTAGTTGTGGATGATTATTCAAGATACATTTGGGTAATCTTTATGAACAGGAAAAGTGAAACACTTCAAAAGATACCTGAACTTTTGAAGAGGTTACAAAATGAGAAAAGTGTAATAGTAGTAAAGATTAGATCAAATAAGGGTACTGAAATCCTAAACAAAGTCATTAGAGAATTATGTGAATAGAATGGTGTGCTACATCAACAAGCAGCCACTGGAACCCTCAGCAGAATGGGGTTGCTGAAAGACAAAACATGACTTTGAAAGAAGCAAGCAAGACAATGATCAATGATGCAAAATTACCTGAAAGATATTGGGCGGGAGCAATCAATACGGCATGTTACACACTGAACAGAAATTCTATAAATAGAAAGCTTGACAAAACACCTTATGAAGTTTGGAAGCGAAGAAAGCCTAACATATCCTACTTTCTTCCATTTTTGGAGTAAATGCTTTATCTTGAATCATAAGGAGCAACCAAAATCTGAAGAAGGAATTTTCTTGGGTTACTCTTCAGTCAGCAAAGCTTTCAGGGTACTGAATAAAAGGACACTTAAACATGAATAATCCATACATGTTGTGTTTGATGAACCAAAGTTCACTGGAATGGAAAATGAAGAAGCTTTAGAACCTGCTATAAGTCTAGAAATCTCAGATGCTGAATATGTGGATATTCTAAGAAAATTGAATCATTAAATGTCTCTGATTCTGGAAGTGTAGATCTACCCAATGTTGTCACTGCTGGATGATCTGCTGATACTACTACTGATACAGCAACTAATCTAGCTGAAGGATCTGCTGATCCCTATACTGAACCTACATCAGACCCTACTGAAGATCAAGTTCCACTAAATTAAGAAAATAATGATTTGTAATGGTTGGAGGATCACCCTGCTGACCAAGTAATTTGTGATGTACAGCAAGGTGTCAGGACTAGAAGGCAACTAGAAGCTATGTTCATATTTTTCTGTCTCAACTGGAACCTAAAGCTATTGAAGAAGCAATTGCTGATCCGGATTGCATAATTTCTATGCAAGAAGAACTCAGTGAATTTGAAAGAAACCAAGTATGGACACTAGTTGATAGGCCTGTTCATGCAAACACCTTTGGTATGAAATGGGTCTACAGAAATAAGTTGGATAAATCTGGTACCATTGTGAGAAACAAAGCCAGACTAGTGGCAAAGGCTATTCATAGGCAGAAGGAATAGACTTTGATGAGGCATATGCCCCAGTTGCAAGATTGGAAGCTATCAGATAGTTTCTGGCATATGCTGCACATAAAAACTTCAAATATACCAGATGGATGTAAAAAGTGCATTTCTAAATGGAATTTTGGAAGAACATGTTTATGTTCAGTAACCTCCTGGTTTTGAAGTTAAAGACCAAGAAGATAAAGTGTAAAGACTTAACAAGGCACTTTATGGATTAAATCAAGCACCAAGAGCTTGGTATGAGACTCTATCTCAATTCTTGGTGAATAATGGTTTTAACAAAGGAACCATTGACAAGAATCTTTTCAGAATCAATGAAGGAATAACACTCTACTCATGCAAAAATATGTGGATGACATCATATTTGGTTCTAAAAATGAAGTACTATATGAAAAGCTTGCTAATCTTATGAAAAGATATTTTCAAATTAGTATGATAGGAGAAATGAACTACTTTTTGGGATTACAAGTCAAGCAAATGGATTATGGAATCTTCATTCATCCAACAAAATAAACCAAGGAGATGCTGAAGAAGTCTGGTATGGAAAACAACACTAAAGTTTCAACTCCTATGGGTACAAGCATCAGATTGGATGAAGACAAAGAGGTAAAGATGTTGATCACACTTTATACATAAGGATGATATGTAGCCTGTTGTATCTCACTGCCAGCGGACGTGATATATCCTTTGCAGTAGGTGTTTGTGCAAGATTTAAATCCAAACCTAAGAAAAGTCACCTAGCTGCGGTAAAAAGGATACTTAAATATCTAAAGGAAACCTTGGGAGTAGGAGGTATTCAAAAAGTGGAAGTTTCAAGATGATATCCTACTTAGATTCTGATTATGCTAGATGCAAGATTGATAGAAAAAGCACCACACGAACATGTCAGTTGATGGGAAATAGACTTGTTTCCTGGTCCAGCAAGAAACATAATTCTATATCAACTTCCACTGCTGAAGCAGAATACATAGCTGCTGGAAGTTGATGTGCACAAGTCCTATGGCTAAGACAACAATTAAAGGACTATGGGATTGATGAAAGAGAAATTCCCATAATGTGTGATAACCCAAGTGCAATTTCTATAAAAGAAAATCATGTATTGCACTCAAGAACCAAACACATTGATGTAAGGCATCACTTTACAGGAGATGTTGTTGAAAAGAAAGATGTTGTGGTTCTTTACATACCTACTGAAGATCAACTATCATATATCTTTACAAAGCCTCTGGATAAAGACAGGTTTGCTATGTTAAGAACTGAACTTGTCATTATCAAGTTTTGCTGACCTGCTGATGGTCAGCAGAGCATTGGAATTCACCAAGGGGACTAGTATTTGCCCTACTGGGTGCGCTCGCTTGCCAGATTAATCATTAGTATCAACAATTACTAAAATGCTCTTATAGATTGGTCAATTGAGCAAAGGCAGACTGCTCCAAAATATCAGTCTGCTGAAACATCATCTATTGATTAAGTCAGACTTTAATGAATGTCAACAAATAAAGTTAATGGATTTTAATCCTATCTTTTATACAGCTGTTATAAGGACATAACCGTTTCTTACATAGTGGGGTTTTATAGTGGGACACATGGCATTTTCTTATTGGTTTCCACTTGAATCATTCATTGGGACGGTGCAAATACTACAGTACGTGACGGGAGCTTATACACCTACTACAGTCTATATATTGCAGAGTATATGCAGAAGAATATCATTACATTCTCTTCAAATACTCAATCTTTGGCGTGTAATCATAGGTTTTATCATCTCCTTTCTCTCAAAATCAAGAAGCAACAATATCTGCTGATCATATCTATCTCGGCTCTAGTCAAAGTGTTCGTAGTTATGTACGGGATTTTGGAGAATGAGAGCTTGCAATCAATCTAGAAAGAAGAATATGGCAGTTTGTAGGTCTTGAAAATGTACTGATTATCAGGCAGCAAACAATCTTATAGAGAAATATGTGTGATTTCTGGAGGAATATGGTGATAAATCCAAACACAAAAAAATTTATCACCACTGTACATGGTAAGGAAATTCTTGTCACATCTGATTTGTTAAGAGAAGCATTTGGGTTTGCAGAAGGAAATGGAGCCCCAACAAACCCTGAAGATATGGAATTGGAAAGATTAGCTTTTTTTGAATCTATCAAGACTGATCTGGATGAACAAGCACCCTTGGGAATTAATGTTAAGTACATTTCTCTTGAGTACAATCTGCTGAGCAAATATATTGCTAGGAATTTGCTAGGATTAGTTGGCAGTTATGATACTTTATCTTGGCCAAAAATTGATTTGGTGATTATCATCTCAAGGAGCTTGAAGTTCGATTGGGCTGAATTCTTCATACATTACATGAAGAAGGTGATGACTGAGGAAAGGGAAACCATCAAGAAAAGGATTAAGGTTAATAAGACAATGATGTATCCTGGATCTGGTTTCTTCATAAAGATCAACCCTTTGGGTTGAATGGTGCAAAGTCTACTAAATCATTTGCACATTGCCGACGTAGCTTGTCAAAACATCAACAAAGCAAGGTACAAGCCTGAGATCAATACTCAAATTCCTGGTTTGGATGATGATGAAGAAGTTCAACCAGAGGAGAGTGGGCCAAATACTAAATTGAGAAGTAAAAATATGAATGATCTTAAGGCTGCCGAGTCAAGAAAAACTGTAGAGAAAAGGAAGGTTGTTGGACCTACAAAATCAACAGAGATAAGGAAGATTACTGACATTCTTAAGCCTAAGAGGTCTAAACAATCAGTAGACTCTGCCAAGCCTGCTGATGCAAGTGCTACTAAAGGCTCCCCTACCCCTGCTGAGCCTATAAAGAAAACAGTTTTAGAAATTTATACTAAGCAACTTAAGGATGCATCAAAGAATAGGAAAGCTGTCAGCAATGAGGCACTAGAACAATCCTTGTTTGGCTCACCTAAAAGACCAACAAAAAGAGTAAAACATGTTGCCAAGAAATGGGTCAAGCATGGAAAAGGAAAGGTTTTGAGAACCTTAATTGAACAAAAAGAATAAGATGGGAAAGGTGACACAGAGCCAACTGGATTGGCTACTGAGTTTGTACAAGACCCTACTGAGAAGGTTACTGAAATTGTAGAAACCCTTGCTGAGGTTGATACAAGTCAGGGGGAAGTAAGGTTGTAGCAAACCCCTACTAAGGAACATGCAACACAATGGGGGAGGAAGTGTTGAGAAAATGGAAGTAGTAGATACAAACTTTCCTCAAACTTTGGAAGACCTTACTTAAATATTTGTATGTGCTAAAGAAACTTTGTCTCATTTAGTAGAGACATTTGGAGGTCAACTTTCTGAGCCTCAACCTGCTGAAACTCAAACTATTACAAGAAAACTATGCCTTATCAAAGAAGACCAAAGAAAAATGTTGGTCCCAGAGAAGGGTCAAACTATAGTCAGAGGGGGGTGAATGACTATAGTGGAGTTTCAAAAAAAATTCTTATATTTAAAAGCTTTTGGCCAGCGGATAAGTCTCTTCTTTAAATGTTGGTTCAAAGTAGATTATTCAGTCACATATATAGTATGCAATGAAATAAAGGGCTGAAAAGTAAATTGCTGAAAGTAAATAGACACAAAGGTTTATAGTGGTTCAGGGTGGTGTAATCTCTTAATCCACTCTTCTCATGTGAAGATTGGAGGAATTCACTATTGTTTTCACAGATACAATATTTAGATTGTACTTGGCTACACAAGCTTCACAATTTTCCAGACTATCACTCCCTGGCTACAAAATCTTCAATGACCCAGTCTCTATCGCTGCTCCTTGAGAACAAATCTTTTAGCAGCTATCACAAAGATTGCAACTCCTTCTCAGATTCCTCTGATTTAATTGCTTCAGTTGATGTGAATTGGATTCACAGACTTGTGATCAATCTCAGTGCTTGATGTGGAATTTGAGATCTGTTTTCTGAGTTGATCTTTGGATGTTTCCTTTAAGTACAGATTGAAGGCTTTTCAAACTGACAGAGTTTCAGCTTGTTTCTTATCAGATTCAATCGTTGTTCTTCTTGTCTGTCAATGCCTTCTATTTATAGCCTTGATAATCCTTGAATTGAATTTCCGTCTGTTGGCTATTTAATGTGGAGAATAATCCTTGATTTAATTTTTGATTCCCCCTTAATTAAATTCTCCTTGATTTCAGGGATCGGATTTTTCTTCAAATGTTTATCGGAAAATCCGTCCTTCATTGATCCTCAATTTATTATGTATTTAATGCTTGATCTTCATCATTTGAAATCTGAACGAGTATAGTTTACTGGGCCATTCCTTGAACGGTTAAGTGATCCTTCTGCCTTTGCTGTTTAGATCTTGCTTCACTGCTTTGACTTTACTCATCCGATAGTTAGTTCACTACGCCAGTTTACTGCTTTGTTTTTTTTCTTTGATTTTTCAGGTACTTCTTGTACTTCACTGATCCTTGATTTGGGTGAGATCAGTGTACACCAAATTTGACAATGTATTTCATCATTTGAATTATAATTTAGACTTATCCAATGACATCACATACTTTCATGGTTATAAGTCCGACCATAATGTCTTCATGCTTCTCTGCTGGTACTTGGCTCGCTTCACTCTGCCGGATTTATGTTTTACTTCGTCATCCTACCAACTAGTACAATACTTATCTGTCTCAACTTATACAACATGTCAGACTCTAAGTAAAGACTTATATAGAGATTTCTAACTTAATTCAGGCTTGCTATAACAGCTAGTATGGCCATCATCAAAACATAATAAAATATTCCTAACAATTTCCTTCTTTTTGATGATGCCAAAACCCTCATAAGCCTGAACATAAGTATGCAAAAAATTTCATAAAACTCAAAAAATTTATTCATCCATGGGCAATAAGATATTGCATCTTTTCAAAACAAATCAAAGGCATGGAATTAATTCATCAAGATTTATTAAAGGGCTACTTCTTCTTTTCTTCAAACCTAATGCCCTTGCCCTTGTTGTTGGACTTTCCTTCTTTCCACTGGAGCCTTCAGCCTTGCTACTTCCTTCCCCCTTTTGGTATCACAAAATCTTTCCTCTAGAATGTTTTTGGCTGCATCAGATTCTAGGAGAGGGCCAAACTTTTCCTCCAGAATTTTGTTTGATGCTCTAGTGATATTGAGTAGGGTGTTGAGCTGGTTTCCAGAGTATTCCATAATCTCATCCAGATGTTGGATTTGCTGTGTATGAGCATTCAAAGTATCCACCAGTGGTTTGAGATTTCCATCCATTTTGTCAGCTAGCAACTCAAGATTGATTTAAACATGATAGGGAATGAGATGCTGGAGGTTGCACCTGTTTCTTCATTAACTCATCTTGAACCTTAATGTGACTGATGAGGGCCCCAATTTTGTGATTTAAGGAGGTTGCATCACTCCTTAAGGTAGTTTTCAGATTTTGCCTGCTTTGGTACTGCTTCTCCATATCCGCGATCAAGGGATTGATATCAAGATGGAACTGTCTGTCTTAATCATCCTCTGCTGGTGCAGATGTATCAGCCACATCTTCGTCATCTTCTTCTTGGGCAAATTCATCACCCTGCTCTTCCTCCTATTTCTCTTCCTTTTCCTTTTCTTTTTCTTCTTCAGCAATCTCATGATCGCAGAGAGATTGTTGAAGATCACTTGCTTTTTCTCCATGTGCTGTAGACTTAACTACCTCCTCTGTTGTTCCCCCTAGATCAATGCTGGGGGTTTTGACAAGTTCAGTACAGTGAGTTTGATCAGCTGGCTTACTCGGCTGTTTGTCATCTTTGCTGAGGCTCCTCAGAATCACATATTGAATTGTCAGGTCATCATAAGAAAAACCCATGTTTTCTTGATCATCATCAAGATGATATCCTTCCTGTTGCTCTTTTCCACCTTTGTCCTTCTCACTGTCAGCATCATCTTCTTCTTTTGCTTCATCAGATGATGTAAGACGGTATCCTTCTTCACCTTCTTCCAGATAGGTGACATCTTCTTGTTTCTCTTCCTCAGTGGGTGTATCATCACTGACTACAAGAGGAGTATCCTTGTTGCTGGGTATACCTCCTTGTTGGCCTTGTTGGTCTTGTGATTCTTAGGATCTGGTTCTCATTCCAACTCTAGATCTACTGCTTTTAGGCTCTTTCCTTTTGCGTCCAACTGGTGGTTGTGGTTTCCGGGAGGCATTTACATATGTATACATTACCTAGGCCTTGTGCCATGTATGCTCATATATGGGATTCACTTTCATTTGATTGAAGAGACGTTGGAGGGGAATCCCGTACTATTTCCTTTCCCAAAATTCACCTTTCTTCTGCAAGTTCTAGCTAGGTGCTGCAATTACAAGATCCATTTCCTTTTGAATTTGAGCCTTTAATCTGTTGAAGATAAATTGTGCCCAGCCGAAAGAGATACCTTGATAGTTGATAGCCATTAACTTGATTCTGTGTTCGGTCAAGTTTTTCATTGATCCTTTTCTTCCTTCAATGCTTCTGGTGATTACTGGTGCAAACTCAGCAAAGGGACATTTGAGTGTTGATCGTGGGAGGTTGTACTTCTTGCTGTGCCTGCTAGGGTTCATGGTGATTTCGTTCCAGAATACGTTGATGTCGATCTGCATCTTCGTCACATCGACGGGACCAGTGTTGGATAGATTCAAGAATCTGTTGAGGAGTATAAGAGTGATAACCACTTCTTTGTTAAACATCTTGCTCACAATGTAATTTGGGTCGCTTTTCATCTTGCTAGGTAAAAACTTCGCATTCTTCCAGAAAGAAATCAAGGTTTCATAACATATACCTTTGATTGGGGTTTAGAATGTTATCAACCCCAGATTCGTGCAGCCATCCACTAAACTTTGACCCTGTGCATCTCTTTCATAGAATGGGAGATAGTGTTCAGGTCTGAAAAACGATCCTGTGATGATCGATTTTTCATAGTACTTTTCTGTTGCTGAGTGTGTAGAAGATGATGCCATTGTTTGAAGTATTTTGAATGTAAAGCTTCATTTTTTTAGATAAAATAGGGTTTATGATTTGCAAGAGAGTGTAAAGATTTCTGAAAAATATCTAATTGTTGTTTATATAGGATGATTTGAGGTAGTGTGAACGTGGTTGAATATGGAAGGATTATGTGAAGTAATGACATGATTTTATGTATATAAATCACGGTATTTGAATGTAGTAGGGGATTGGATTGAGGTAAGTAATGATAAATCCCAAGAATCGAGGTGCTTGTAATTCAAAAATAATATAGTTACCTCCATGATTATAAATTGATCTCCACATGTGTAATCTTCCACTGAATAATCCTCCATAACTCCCTTCATTTTCCACGTGTATAACACTGATTTAGTTCACACTTTAGTTTGTTGTTCACTCTAATATATATTTCGGTGGAGTGACTTGGTGGTCACTAGGCCGGTGTAGTGACTTCTTCACTGAACTGATGTATATAAAACTGTTCCTAACAATCATTTAAGTGAACTCCGCTGATTACCAGTGCTTTACCTTGATCGCGTGTAAGTCACTAACATCGATATTACTAGCAAGAATACTAGGTACATCGCAGTATAGTAAATGCAAGTCAAGGTCGATCCCACAGAGACAATGCTACTTATACATATAAATGATTCTAACCTAATTAAGAAGCAACATATAGGAGGTCATTGACCAACAATAACACAAAAGAAAACAAACATGGTATACCTCTCCATCTCCTCACCGATCTACTAACTTGGGTTAGTTAATCATTATGTTTACTTCCCCACATAATTTCCTTAGATGAATCGTGAGCTTTTAATGATTATTATCATATTTATCAGCTACGGGTGCAATTCCTACTCCTATATACTCCGACAATGGCAGTAGACAATCTATACGCAAGCTACCCTCCTTAAATGGTCCGTAATAGCCCATACGCATAAAGAACTAGAACTGCCGATATTGAGCGTTACCTCATACCGCTAGCCCGCCTAGACAGCTGTCGACATTGACCAGCACGTTCCTAGGGTCCATCAAGACTATGTCCTAATTAACACTTCACTTGCGGTCCTTCATGTTAATTTACGAATTACGAATACTAGATTGCCCAGACCTATTACTCGTTTTAATTATTCCTGCCGATCAATGTAGCTGTAGTGAATCCCAGCTTAGGTTTTCTAAAATATGCCTTGGTAAACCGGTATAGACCACCGGTTTACCAAGGGCGGCTTTTCCTAATTTCTGGATATACATTGCTCAGTATGATTAAAATAAGTAAATTATGGGGTTGTTAAACATGCAGATTAACTAAAACACTTAAATACGAACAGATATACCATATTGAAGACGATAAAGGAACGTTCAAAGCTTCATACATTCAACAATGGAGATCTAGCTCGATCTAATCAAGCTAGAGATGATGGGAGAAGGGAGGAAACAAAAAACAACTCTCCAAAGCTCAAGAAAACTTTATTGCATAATAAAGATTGTAATGTAATTAAAGAATTGATAATGAACTATGAAACTTATGAATCATATGAAGAACTCTGTTAATGCGGCCTTATATAGATACAATGACCGACTTAATACTCTCTAAAACCTTAAGCGACTTAGACAATGCGGCAGAATGAATTTCGTGTTGAATAAGTCACCGGTTTACCGGGCCTAACCCTCGGGTTACCGGGCCTTCTATTCTTCTTTGTCTTCAGCAGGCTTCTCCTTGGACTTCAATCACTTAGCCCAATGCACTTCTTTCGGTCCAGATCCGTTCTCCAATGCTCCAGATTTGGTACATCCTATAAAATACACAAAATGGGACGAAACAGTACCAAAACATCAGGAAAATAGCATAAATGCAGAATTACGATCCTGGAAACACTCACATAGCATTTAACACATATTCTAAGCAATAACGAGCCTATCTATCCTCTCTTGAGCAGAATTCGGGGTGAATATAGGTATAATTATTAGTACCATTTAGAGTGTCATCATACCTCCCAAGTGAGCGCACCCAAAAGGGCAAAGGTTCATTCAGCTGGTGGAGTTACTCGGCTGATTACTCCAGTTAGCTGCTCCTTAATCAATTTCTATCATTCCCAACTCAGTTCTCAGTTTGCTAAATCTTTCATGACTGAGTGGTCTAGTAAAGGTATCAGCCAATTTATCTTCAGTTGGTATGTATCTTAGAATAGCATCTCCTTTTTCAACATGATCTCTGATAAAGTGATGTCTCACATCAATATGCTTTGTTCTTGAATGCAATACTGGATTTTCAGTAATAGATATTGCACTTTTGTTATCACACATATTTGGAATTGTCTTCTCCTCAATTCTATAGTCCCTTAGATGTTGTCTGATCCATAGCACTTGTGCACAACAACTGCCTGCTGCTATATATTCTGCTTCAGCTGTTGATATGAATATAGAGTTTTGCTTTTACTGAACCATGTTACTAGTCTGCTGCCTAGCATTTGACAAGTTCCAGAGGTTGTTTTTCTATCTATCTTGCATCCAGCATAGTCAGAGTCTGAATATGATATCAGTTTAAATCCTCCATCTTTTGGATACCAAATTCCAACATTGATGGTGTTCTTCAGGTATTTGATTATTCTTTTGGCTGCTAGTAGGTGAGATTCCTTTGGTTGAGCTTGGAATCTTGCAAATACTCCTACTGCAAATGCAATATCAGGTCTGCTTGCAGTTAGATAGAGTAGAGATCCAATGATTCCTTTGTAAAGCTTCTGATCAACATCCCTTCCACATTCATCTTTTCCAGGAACAACTCTTGCACACATTGGTGTATCTGATGTGCCACTTGTGTTCATACCAAATTTGTGTATCAAGTCTTTTGTGTACTTGGCTTGATTACTAAAGATGTCATATTTCATTTGCTTTAATTGTAAACCAATAAAGTAATTTAATTCTCTCATCATTCTCATCTAAAATTTTCTTTTCATCAAATTTGCAAATTCTCACATAGCTTCTCATCTTCTGATCCAAAGATAATGTCATCAACATAAATTTGGACTAACAAGGTGCTTGTTCCTTCTTTTAGCTTGAAAAGAGTCTTATCAATAGTTCCATTGTTGAATCCATTGTTGATCAAAAATTGTGATTGTGTCTCATACCAAGCTCTGGGTGCCTGTTTGAGTCCATAAAGTGCTATTTTGAGCTTGTACACTTTATCTTCTTTCCCATTGAGTTGAAAACTAGGAGGTTGTTCAACATATACCTCATCTTCCAAAATTCCATTCAGAAATGCACTCTTGACATCCATTTGGTAAACTTTGAAGTCTTTGTGGGCTGCAAAGGCTAGGAAGAGTCCGATTGCTTCCAATCTTGCTACTGGGGCAAAGGTTTCATCATAATCTATTCCTTCTGCTTGAGAGTAGCCTTTTGCAACTTGCGTTGCTTTGTTTCTGGCCACTGTCCCTTGTTCATCCATCTTGTTTTTGAATACCAATTTTGTTCCAATCAGGTTGGCCATGTCCGGTCAGTCATCAAGTTCCCAGACCTTATTACTTTCAAATTCATTTAGTTCTTCTTGCATAGTTGTAATCCAATCAACATCTTGGATTACATCATCTATTGTTTTGGGTTCCACATGTGAAAGGAAACAAGTTAGCATTCTTTCCAGTTGTCTTCTGGTTCTAACTCATGTATGATATCTCCAATGACTTGTTCTTCAAGATGATCTCTCAGCCAGTTCAGGTCAGGATGAAGTTGCTCTTGAGTTGGTTCTTCCACAATTTCAGTTTGTGCATCAACTTCATGTTCTTGTGTTGGTACTTCTTGGTGCCTCGTCTTGATTGCCAAAGGTGTGATTCAGAATAGTAGTTGGCACTGTTGTATTCATATAGACTTGTCTGTGTGCAGTTTCTGCTTCAAGTTCTTGTAGGCTTTCACCATTTGTGTTTGGTTCATCAAAGACTATATGAATTGATTCTTGAATCACCAAAGATCTTTTGTTGAGTACTCAGAAGGCTTTGCTTGTCTCTGAGTATCCTATAAAGATTGCTTCATCAGCTTTTTCATCAAAAGTATGTAGCTGATTCCTGTTCAAGACAAATATTTAGATCCAAACATATGTAAATGTGAGATGTTAGGTTTTCTTCCATTCCATATTTCATATGGAGTTTTTCCATGATGTTTGTTGATGATTGATCTGTTTTGAGTATAGCATGCTGTATTTGCTGCTTCAGCCCAAAATCTCTTTGGTAAGCATGCTTCTGCAATCATTATTTTGACTGCTTCTTTGAGTGTCCTATTTCTTCTTTCTGCTACACCATTTTGTTGTGGAGTCCCTGCTGCTGATAGTTGATGCAGTACTCCATTTCTTCACAGTGAGTTCTGATAATTTCATTTAGAAACTCTGTGCCACTATCTGATCTGATCTTTATGATCTTCAGTTTTTTTTCATTTTGAATTCTTCTTAGCAGATCTGGCAACTTTTTGATTGTCTCTCTTTTCTTGTTCATGAATATGGTCCAAGTGAATTTGGAAAAGTCAACCACCACTACTAGAGTGTACTTCTTTCCACTTACACTTACTGGTGTGACTGGTCCAAAAAGATCCATATGCAGCAGATGTAAAATTCTTGTTGTTGATTGATAGGGCTTTGACTTGAAAGAGCTTTTGATTAGCTTCCCTTTTTGACATGCATCACAGAGACTTTCTTTTTTGAATGTGATCTCTGGTAGGCCTTCAACTAACTTGTTCTTTGATAGTGTGTTGATGGTTTTGAAGTTGCGATGATTCAATCTTCAATGCCAAATCCAACTGGTTGATTGTTTATTTTTGACAAGCAAACATGTTTCAGCCTTTGATGTCTTCCAATCTACCACATACATGTTGTCTTCTATTCTTCCTACAAGCACAACCGTGTTGGTTTGGTCTGTGGATTACCTTGCATCCTTCCTTGTTGAATGTACATTGTAGCCTTTGTCACGAAATTGATCGATGCTTAACAGATTGAAATTCAGTCCTATAACATAAGCTACATTTTGGATTTTCAAACTGTTTTTGAGCATTATGCCTTCCCCCTTAATTTTCCTGGGTTTTCTATGCCTCCAAATGTTACTTTGGGCCCATCAAAAGCTTTAAAATCAGTCAGCCATCACTTGTTCCATGTCATGAGTCTGAAACATCCATTGTCTATGTACCAGACATCCTACAAAACAAATTAACCAATTTTAGGTACCCAACACTGTTTGGGTCCATACCTGTTAGCAGTCATGCCTCCTACTCCAAGTGTGTATCCAAAGAGTCTTCTTCTTGCATAATTGAAGTCATCAACTTTATATGTATAAATGCATGGCAGAATAGCTTCTAACATTTCTACTAAAGGTATTATGATAGTTTTCTCTACTTTTTGGGGCATTTGCATCCTTTCTCACTCTCCAATATGCAGGAGGAAACTTATTTTCATGTTGCTTCTTGTGTCCAGGAACATGCCTTGGTTGACTTTTCCTAAACACATGATGCATAGCATGAAATGGTTTATTCTTCTTTTTTGGGGGTGTAAAATTCCAATCATCCTCTGAATGGTAAAGTCTTCCCTTACCTTTCAGAAAACCTTTGCCTTTAATGAGCTGGTTTGATGATTTAGTCTGATGTTTCACTACACTGGGTTTTGACCTCACCAGTACAGGATGAGTGGTTGAAACTATGGTCTGTCATTTTCTAAATTTTTGTCCAGTCTTTGTCTTAGATTCAAGTTTGTGTTGTCCATCGTTTCTATTCTCATCCTGACTGTTGTAGCCAAGACTAGATCTGGATCCAAACCTTTTTAGGGGTTTGTAAGCTGGTGCACTAAGTGGTGCAGTGGTGATCTTAACCGGTAGGGAGGTTTTCTTAGCTGGTCTGTCAACACCAGATGTATGTACATCTGCTGTTTGTTGATCAGGTGAGTTTACTTCATTACTTGTTTGTTTAGGTTTTAATCCATCCAGTTTTTTCTTTAGTATTTTATTTTCCTCTCTTAGATTCTCACACACCTGTTCCAGAATTTCATGATTCGTCTCAATTTTTTCAAATTTACTTATAGAATTTTGGATTAGGTTTGCAGAATCTAATGGGAGAATAGAAGATTGTACAGTGTCAGATGTGGATGAAGCTGATGATGAGTTTGAACTAGAAGTTACCTCTATTTCATCACTTTCCATAGCCATAAGGTATAGACATGCCTTTTTGTTGTCCGAGTTGTTGGACTCATCTTCATCCGTGTTGGTCCCGTAGAGAAGGGTAAAACTATAGTCGAGGGGGGGGGGGGGGGGTGAATGACTATAGTGGAGTTTCAAAAACTTTTCTTGTGTTTAAAAGCTTTTGGGCAAATGGATAAGTCCTTTCTTACTAAGTTGTTTCAAAGTAGTTTAACCAATCACAGATATAGATTATAATCTAAGCAATTTAAATGAATGTAGTAAAGTAAATTGACACAAGGCTTATAGTGGTTCAGGGTGGTGTAATCCCTTAATCCACTCTTCTCCTGTGATGATTGGAGGAATTCACTATTGTTTTTACAGATACAATAGTATGATTGTCCTTGACTTCCCAAGCTTCACAATCTACAAGACTATCACTCCTTGACTGCAACAGCTTTAGTGATTCAGTCTCTTTCACTGCTCCTTGAGATTAAATCCTTCACCAGCTATCACACGCACAACTCCTTCTCAGATGACTTCTGATTCAGTTGCTTCAGTTGATTGTGAATGAGATTCACAAACTTGATTGATCAATCTTAGTGCTGGATATGAAATTGTAGTTCTGATGTCTGAGTTGATCTCTAGATAAATCCTTGTAAGTTCGGAGAGAAGGCTTTTCAAATTGATAGAGTTTCTGCTTCATTTTCTTTTTCTGATTGTTCTTTTTATCTGTGTGTCAATGCCTTCTATTTATAGCCTTGAGTATCCTTGATTTTAAATTCCATCCGTTGGCTATATTTATGAGGGGAATAATCCTTGATTTTATTCTTGATTCCCCTTAATTATATTCTCCTTGATTTCAGTGATCGGAATTTTTCCTTCAAATGTATGGCAGAAAATCCGTCCTTGATTGATCCTCTATTGATTGTGCATTAAATGCATGATCCTCTGAATCTTCATCATGTTTTAATTCTGATCTGATAAGGATTACTTCGCCGTTCTTTGAACGGTCGAGTGATCCATCTGACTTTGCCGTTTATATCTTCATTCACTGTTTTTGCCTCCACTTTGCCGAAAGTCAGTTTACTCTACCGATTCACTGTTTCCTTCATCACTTCAGTTTAAGGAGAATCTTTGTACTTCTCTGATCATTGTGAGATCAGTGTACACCATATTTGAACATTAAATTTCATCACTTGAAACATACTTAGACTTATCCAAGGTCATCACAGACTTCCTTGGTTATAAGTCAACCCATTAAGTCTTCACTGCTTTTCTGCTGGTGCTTGGCTGGTTTCACTCTGCCGAATGTCTATTTTACTTTGCCGTCCTACCAACTAGTACAATACTTGTCTGACTTAACTTATACAATATGTCAGACTCTAAGTAAAGACTTATACAGAGAATTCTAACTTATTTCAGGCCTGCTATAACAGCTAGTATGGCCATCATCAAAACATAAAAAGTTCCTAACAATCTGAATCATTTTCAGATAATTCTTCATCATTTTCACTACTGGTTTCAGCTTTAAGTGCCTTCTTCTTCTTTCTCTTATCTATTGTTTTGTACTTCTTCTTGTCCTCATCTTTATATGTTTCTTTAGGGCAATCAGCCTTGAAGTGTCCCTTGTTTTTTCAATTGAAGCATCTGTATTCATCATCCTTTTTCTTCATGTCTTTGCTTGTGTTTGACCTCTTGTATGATTATGAACCTCCTTTGAATTGCTTCTTCTTGGTAAACCTGTCAAAATGTTTAACCAGTAAAGCTACATGTTCCTTCAGCTCATGTGTCTCTTTACCGTTTGCATCAGCTGTTTTGCTTTGCTGTGGTGCTACCAGTGCACTGGCATTGTGTGCCTCAACTGGATTACTGTCTTCACCGTTCAACTCAAATTCATGAGCCTTTAATTGAGACATCAGAGTCAAGGTGTCAGTGTTTGCAAGATTTGTTGTCCATCTGATTACCGATGTGATGATCTTCCATCTCTTAGGTAAGCCTCTCAAGATTTTTAGACAGACTTCCATATATGGATATGTATGTCCAAGCTGCTGCAGTTCACTGATGGTGCTTGAAATCTATTGTCCATTTAATCAATGGATTCACCAGTCTTCATTTTGAAGTTCTCAAATTTTTTATTTCCAGCAGATAATTTGTTTTCTTTAACTGCTTGTGATCCTTCATTAATCAATGCTAATTTGTCCCACATCTCCTTTGTTGATTTGCAATCTTTGATCCTCATGAACATATTACTGTCCAGAGTCTTCAAGATCATGTCTTTTGCAACAAAGTCGAGATTTGCTCTTCTCTATTCATCATTGGTCCAATCTTTCTTGAGTTTATCTATTTCTTTTCCTTGATCTGCTCCTGTGGTTATCACAGTTGTGATCTTGATTATGCCATCATTAATTACATCCAGCATCTCCTCATGAGTTGCTGCAAGATGAAACAACATCCTTATTTTATATTCATCAGAATTATTATCATTAATACAGGTACCTTTGACATGAAATTTGAGGAATCCATAAGTACTAATAAGAAAGAAATTTAGAAAGCACAAATTTGAAAACTACTTTGAAAATCATGGTCTCCTTGTTACTAGAAATTAGATCCGAACAGTTCTCGATACTAGGAACACCGCTCCGATACCAATTGTTGGTCCTAGAGAAGGGTAAAACTATAGTCGATGGGGTGAATGACTATAGTGGAGTTTCAAAAACATTTCTATATTTAAAAGCTTTTGGACAGCGGATAAGTCCCTTCTTTAAATGTTGGTTCAAAGTAGATTATGCAGTCACAAATATAGTATGCAATGAAATAAAGTGCTAAAAGTAAATAGACACAAAGGTTTATAGTGGTTCAGGGTGGTGTAATCCCTTATCCACTCTTCTCCTGTGATGATTGGAGGATTCAGTATTGTTTTCATAGATACAATAGTTAGATTGTCCTTGGCTACACAAGTTTCACAATCTTCCAGACTATCACTCCCTGGCTACAAAAGCTTCAGTTACTCGGTCTCTATCACTGCTCCTTGAGAACAAATCTTTCAGCAGCTGTCACAAAGATTGCAACTCCTTCTCAGATTCCTCTGATTCAATTGCTTCAGCTTGATATGAATTGGATTCATAGACTTGTGATTCATCTCAGTACTTGATGTGGAATTGGATGTTTCCATTAAGTATAGATAGAAGGCTTTTCAAACTGACAGAGTTTCAACTTGTATCTTATTAGATTCAATCATTGTTCTTCTTGTCTGTCAATGCCTTCTATTTATAGCCTTGATAATCCTTTATTTGAATTTCCGTCCGTTGGCTATTTAATGTGGAGAATAATCCTTGATTTAATTCTTGATTACCCCTTTATTATATTCTCCTTGATTTCAGTGATCATATTTTTCTTCAAACGTTTATCAGAAAATCCGTCCTTGATTGATCCTCAAATGATTGTGCATTTAATGCTTGATCTTTATCATTTGAAATCTGAACGAGTATAGTTTACTGGGCCGTTACCGGAATGGTTAAGTGATCCTTCTGACTTTAATGTTTAGATCTTCCTTCACTGCTTTGTCTTTACTCAGCCAATAGTTAGTTCACTCTGTCGGTTTACTGCTTTGTTATTTTCTTTGATTTTTCAGGTACTTCTTGTACTTCACTGATCCTTGATTTTGGTGAGATCAGTGTACACCATATTGGACAATATATTTCATCATTTGAATTATAACTTAGACTTATCCAAGGTCATCATAGACTTTCTTGGTTGCAAGTCAGACCAAAATGTCTTCATGCTTCTCTGCTGGTACATGGCTGGCTTCACTCTGCCGGATTTCTGTTTTAGCCATCCTACCAACTAGTATAATACTTGTCTGAATCAACTTATACAACATGTCAGACTCTAATTAAATACTTGTACATGGATTTCTAACTTATTTCATGCTTGCTATAACTGCTAGTATGAAAATCATCAAAACATAATAAAAGGTTCCTAACAATAAATCCGAAAGGAGATCCTGCTATGGAAAGAATATCTAAGTATGTACAGTGGAGATGGGTTTTTACAGAAAACAAAAACCGACTGCTGAGATGATGACTAGCTTTGAAGAATGGGCTTTTGACTATCTGGGAACAAATTATCTGTTGGAGTTTGTAAACTGTTATTTATTGGTTTGAAGGCTTCAAGAAGCAGTAGAAGAAATGGAGGAGATCTAGAAATTTGTTTTTCAAAGATCCTAAATACAAACCATTTGACGATTCAGATGATTCATCATCCTCTGATTCAGATGATGATCACCCTATGCATCCTGGAGAGACAAGTGGTATTGTTAAAGAAAGAATAACATAAAATGTTCAAGAAGGATCTGCTGAGAAAGATAATGAGCACCCTGCTGATAAACAAGGACAGTCTGCTGAGGGTCAACAGACCGCGGATGATAATGAAGAAGAATTGTTGGACACTTTTTCAGCAGAGCTGGAAACTGAGATGGACTCAATAACAATTCTTGCAGGTGCTGCCTTAGAAGATTCTACTGAAGTTGCAAGGAATGAACAAATAGATGTTGTATCTTAGGAATCTGTTTAGTTTCAAGATCAAATAAACACTGAGGGAACTTTAGCAAATGTTGCTAATAACTTAGATGTCATTACTGATCAAAGTGCTATATTGGAAGAAAACTTGGCAGTTTTTCCTTTCATTGCTGAAGGCCAATTTGGTCAACTGGGTGTTCTTGCACCTACTGGACAACTATTCCAGTAGTTGTTATTCCAGATACACCCATAGAACCTAATTCGGTAACTCCACCAATCACACAAGAAGATCAACCAAGAGTTATTGAATCTACATCTACTACACCAATGAAGATTCAAGAAGCTGCTAAAGTGGTGGTTCAATATGCTGGAAATCATACAGCAACTGAACATAGGTCAGAACTGGTGGTTCAATCTAATGAGGATCAGACTGTGATTGGACAAAGGTTGGAACTAGTTTGGGGATTGGAGGAATCCCCTGTCAACAACATGGAGCATATTGAGGATGATGCTCCTGCTGGTGATATAAAAGGAGCTATTGATAAACAATCAGAAGAGCAACATCTTGACTATAGAGATAGTGATGACGAGTTCAATGTAAATCTTGATGAAGATCCTATTAATGTTGAAGATGTCAGTATGCAAGAAGAGATTCATAAACCCTATGAATAGGACAGAAATATAGCAATAGTGATCAAACAGCCAAGACCTGAAGGTGACTTGGAAAGGACTTCTGATAATATGGCTGGTATTCCTAATACTAAACCAGGTCATATTTTGGAGGAATTAAGAGCTGTCAGAGAAGACATAAATCAGTTAAGGAATCAACTAAGGACAAGTGAGCAAAGATTCGAAAATCTTGTAAATTTGGTGGAGAATAGAGGGAGGATCACTGAAAATGTTGCATCAAATTTTACACATTTACAGTTTAGCTACAATGATATGATCAGAGAAGTCACTCACTCAAGGTTGGATTCTGCAAAATGCGATAAAAAGATATCTGAAGACATCTCCAACATAAACAAAAAAGTTGACAAACTGGCTGAGAAGTCAACCCCTGTTTCAATTGATCCTACAGTTATAGAAAGGATGAACCTGCTAGAACAAACACTACAAGGCTGGATTACTTCGGTAGACATAAGAGCAAATATTATAGAAGGACAACTAAACAATCTGGTAACAACTCAAAAAAGAGTTATGATCCTGCTGAACAATTTTATTGATGATGTCAATAAGGTGAAGAAGGACAGTCAGCAGAAGCAAAAAAAAGCTTCAAGAATGTTTCAACAAAGGATGTTTGAAGCTGAGATCAGTGCATACAAAGCCCCGGCTCCTGAGAGAGTCCAACTAACTGATGATCGGCTGAAAGAGTTTAAGACTGCTTATAATTCAAGAAGAAGACCTTACAATCAAATGACATTCTTTGAGGGTTTAAACTCTTTCCTTGAACTAAACTTTTCGAAGTAAGGATCAAATCCCTGAGACCAACTTCAACTGGAGGAAGAAGAAGTCCAACTTGTGGAAGAAGATAGTCTGCTGAACAAAGACTAAGGGGACTGTCGGCAAAGGACTCACTGGAAGAATTTAAGTTAGCATATATAAGACAAGGATTCAACTGGCAAGGTGTTCAGTTGGCCATTGCTGAAGCATGGAAATGGTGGAAGATGATGCACACTTGGATTGATTTCTCTAGGATTGAAAATCAATGGATGGCAAAAATGTATAGAGAAATCATGGAATATCAACAGAAGAGTGATCAAGAAAGGAACTAGTTCAGCAAACTCTTTTTACATGCTTTATCTTATGCTGAACGTAGTTGTAATAATGTTTGAACCATTTTGGAATTTCAATGAAATATATCAAGTTTGCCTTGATTTTATTGTCTTTATCTTTTTGCTTTAGTGTAGAGATGGTATTGGCATCATCACTATAAAGGGGGAAATTGTTGGACATATTTTAGCTTTAATGATGAACCATACTAGCTGTTATAGGGCAAAGGCAAGAAGTTGTCTGGAATGAATGTATAGGTTTACTAGAGTTCGATTATTGTATAGGTTTGATCAAATAAGCACTGTAACGAGGTCAGCTAACTTGTTCAGTAGACCTGTCTAGGTTATCCATATCAACCTATTGAACTAGGTACTTCATCCACACACCTTTCACTACTAAGTATCTAATATTTAGTATCATATTTTTAAAAACAATTATAAAGGCTTAATCTATATATATTCTGCTGCAACAGATTCACTGGACTTAATAGTCAGCTGACTGCCTAAAGTCCGCAGACTATTAACCCTGGTGAGTTTGTCTTAACTCCAAAAAAGTTTTAAGTGTTATGTTTATTCACCCTCCCGCCCACTCTAAACATAACCAAAGCCTTTTCAAGGGACCAACATCATGCGTTGATAAGTCTGAATGAATAGCGGATGGGTATCAAGGAGATCATATTGAACAGAGTCGATAACCGGTAAATGACACTCAGGGTTAGTGCTACTTGGCTCATGACTAGGAACCGGGACAAGGTGTTAATATAGTGTCCTAAACCCAATCGGGTTGGACTAGATCCTATCGGATTGGATCAATTCTACTACTTCTTTATGTTTACATATATTAAATTTCTTTTACTCTCTCTGTCCCAATTTATTTGTCCTGTTTGACTTTTTAATGAGATTTTGACTAGCGTATTTATTGCTTTGAATCTTATTAAATGATCCAATATTTTTACATTTATGTTATTTAAGTAATACTTTATCATATGTAAAAATATTGGATCGATTAATGAGATTCAAAGCATTAAATACGCTAGTCAAAATCTCTTTAAAAAGTCAAACAGGACAAATAAAATGGGACGGAGGGAGTATGTTATTATATTATTGTTCGCTTAATGGACCAATTATGATACTCTATATATGATAATGACCTTTGTATGAAACAGTGATAGAGAAACCATGATAGTGATTATGGTTGATGAGATCTCGACTCACTTTTATTGGTATGGTACTTAAATGTCTTTAGTCGTATGTACTATTAAATAGAACATTAATTGTATGGTTAGACTAGCATGTATTGGATGTCTTCAATCATTTGAAGATGGGATAGATCTCGTCTATCGAAGTGTATGGACACATAGACTGTATGTGGACATGTATTAGAGAATGCGTACGTTAGACTGACCCACTTACTTTATTAAGTGTCGCACTATGTAGCGGTTGTGTAATTATCCTAAGATCAGAGTCTACATGGCATCACGGTGTGGATTGTCATACTTTGACACTATTAAGGTTTCCCTTAGCCATGGGGCGATCATGCGATAGTGATTGGGTGTGATACTGAAGAATGCGTAGGATTCATGTTGCTCGTCCGGAAATAGCATATCGTATGAATAGGAGTACATGTCCGAAAGGGTCTTCTTATAAGGATTATCTTACTCTCGTGAATCTTTGCAAAGTGGCGGTAAATGAGTTACTTCAATAGAGCATGATATCCAAATTCTAAGATACGATCGTTAATGTATTGACAATCGAGATACGACCGTATGGATATTGTAAAAGCGATATGATTCTCTTTACACGATAACCGTTTCACATGAAAGGTTATAGCCATTGCATTTGACTTTTCCGATCATTTGGGTTCATGGCATGTCGCTAGACGCTATCCATGACCGTTAGGTATGAAACGCATTTTAGTAAATTCACTTTGTGCCTACGGCCAACATATTCGGAAGCCTATCGGGTCACACACATAAGAACACCTTGCCGGATTCAAATGCGGTTATAGAGATAACCAAATAAGGAAACCTGGTATCTCGACTATAAGGTGTTATAGTAAGAAATTAATATTATCGTATTTATTTATTATGAATAAATATAATACAAGATATTAATAATGTTTATTATTTAAATATACACATTTTATGTATACGGGACGCATGTCTTGTGTGTATATGATACACATGGATTTTGCAATTTAATCATGTCTTTTGTGTGTGTGTGTGTGTGTGTGTGTATCTATATATATATATATATATATATATATATATATATATATATATGTGTGTGTGTGTGTGTGTGTGTATAGATATATATATGTATGTAGTATATATATGTGATATATGCACATGTATAATTGATATATATATTTATGGTAATGTAATAAAGATATATTCAATATTTGATATTGACAATACATATCTTTGAAATACTTAATATGAGATATTGAATATTAATGAGATAAATCAATAAAAGATATTTTTCTTATTTTTCTAGTAAACGGTTTTCTTTTTCCCTACTCAACTCAGAAGCTTTTCCTATTGGAAATAGGATGCATAGGGGTGTAGGACACACTATATATATAAATGTAGTGTGTGCCAAACTCTTTTGTATCGTCACAATTAGAAGAGTTCTAATTTACTAAAAAATAAAAATGGCTTCTTAGAGAGAGTTTAAAGAGAGAGAAAAGGTCGGTCTAGCAACCAAGTTTTTCTAGTAGCAATCCAAAGCGGGATTCGGGTGGGTCCTTTCACATTGACTAGCGGTAGAGGCCGAATGCTTGGGCGTCTCCGTACACCACTACTCATTCATAGACGATAAAACTTCGATCTTTCAGATCATTCAAGGTAACTTTCACGTTTACTAATTTTATGTTTGTTGCTTAAACGAAGTCGAACTTGGTAAAAGGAAATCAAAATTTTAAATTCCGTTGCGTTCCCGCGTTGATTTTCTAACAGTGGTATCAGAGCGGTCTTCGGTCTTAAGCAATAAGCATTAGTTAATTTGCGTAGTAATTATTTCTAGATGCATGATTTAGATTCACGAAATGGAAACAAAAAAAAAATTTATTCGGCGTATGGGCTGCTCGGCCGATCGGCGGCAGCACCCCTATTGGAATCAGCGCCGGCGGCGTTGGCTCCCCCCTGGGTGGTCGGCGTCAGCTGGTGTTATTTTTTGTGGAACCCCGATATTTTGTTTTGTTGGTATATTGAAATCTCTTGTTGTTTAGTTGATGTCATGTGGCTAATTGATGGTTCAAATAGTTTGTACCATTGGGTTGCCTTATGGCATTAAAAATACCATTACACAATCTGTTGGAGTAAAAGGGTTGGGCCTATGGCCCACTTTTGTGAACCTAAGGTTAACCTAGGCCTGTACCATATATTTGGTAATGGCCTAGGTCGATGCCATTTTGTTTTGGAAAACAAAGGCATCCCTTTTTGTTAGGATCAAAAGGAAAAGAAATAAAAGGAGACATATTTTATTTTTTATTTTATTTTAAGAATAGTTCTAGTGAATAAAATTAAAATAGAAATGGTTTTGAAGTTAATCGTTTATTTTAGTTCAATTAAAAATCATTTAATTGATTAAAAGTAAATTAGTTAATTGATTTGATAAAATAAGACGCAAGTTGGTAATTTTAGATTTTGTCTTTTTTCATAAGATGTTATTGTATGGATTATTATGATAGATATAAAATGATTATATGGACCCGAATGATCATGGACTCGACCAATATGATAAATGTGAATGATTTTTTTTCGTTTGTTTAAATTTTGTCTTAGGCCATTACAGTATATAGGCTGATGGGAATGCTGAGTGCAGATATGAAGACCTCTGCAGCCTGCTGACAGAGCCTGCTGACAGAAAGTCCCAGCAGCCTACTGATTAGTTTAGTATGATGTAATGTTGAAAACGGTTCAGTTATAGTCTGTTGTAACCGTTTGTAACTTACTTCTAACTGATTCATGAGGTCTATGAAGCTATAAATACCCCATGATCAGCTGCATTGTAACTTAACTTGTAACTTTTACTTGATCAATAATAATTCCGCATTTTATTTTGTGTTTGTAATTCTTCAAACTTCATCATATGCCATTATGAAGAACGAGCCTAGTTTATTTTATGCATTATCATATTCCTGTTAGCTCCCCCGTGCGTGGGGGATGAATTTATTTTATTAGATAAAATTAAGTAACAAGATGGAGCAGAAGATGAAGGCCAAAGAAAGAAGACATAGAGATCCTATCGAAGGTTGCTACTACCCTTAGTTTGTGACCCGTGATGTAAGTCAGATAGATGATACATTTCACGATGTTATATCACCATTTCTCATGTGTTTATTGATGTTTCCATAACAATTTGAGTCATTATTTTCTTTGTTTTATCCAAATGTGTAGATAGTAATCATTATATAAAATACCATATTTTGATAGTTTTGTACCGGTTATAGTAACCGGAGCGTCGTGTCAGGTTTACTCTTGGCAATTTTACTGAGTTGCTGTGAAATTGGCGTATGCGAACTTATAGTGGCATACGTCAAACGTCGTTGTAGGTATACAGAGAGTTTTTCTGCACAATTGGCGCACATCAACTATAATGGCGCACGCCAATACGTCGCAGAAAGCAGTTTTCAGCATTTAAAAGTCTATGTTTGGCCCCTAAAAAAAGACTATTTTTGGATCTATTTTACACATCCTTTCATTCCACTTTCTCACTAACTCTTGAAGCACTTGAAGACACCATTTTAAAGGGCTCTTCTAGCCCAACCATAGCAACAATTTAGCCATAAATTCTACCTGTAATCATTGAAGAAACCTTATTAAGATCCTTGGAGCTTATTTGTGGAGGAATTTCATCTCCTGGTGTAATCTTCTTCATTGAACAATCTTTGAGGCTTATGCAATTATCCTTTCTTAAAGTTCTTTCAATCTTGTTTGGTGACCTCTTTCTTTACTTGTAGAGCTTATTTCATAGTTATGAAATCCTAAAGTGAATTTGGGTTCATAGCCATGGAAGGCTAAGCTTTTGCTGGCCAATATGATGCATTTGTGATAGTAATTAATCTCTATTAGTTGATTGGGAATGTTAGTTTGCATTTCATAGCTTCATGTGTGTTGTTTATCTTCTTATACTTACATTTTATTCCTTGTTTGTGTTGGATTGATTACCTAGCACTTGCACACACTTAGTTGATACCGAAAGGAAAATCTTGGTGTGGGAGAAGGGATAGGAGAACCGGAAGGTAAAATGACCTTAAGTGGAACTCGATTTCTTGTCCAGGGGTTGTTGTTCATTCATTGCATTGAAAAACTTGGTCATGTTGAATTATTAGGTCTAGGGTTCTTAGACCAAGGAGGAGGCATGAAGTAGTTCCGTACTCTCATATGAGGGGGAATTGCTAGCTTAGGAATGCACCGATTACACACACTTTAACACTAATGGAATGTTGGTAGGAAATCATTCCCATGATGCTAATACAGGATTTCTTGATCAATGCATTATCATTGTTAGGTCTTTTATCATTTTATCATCCTATGTAGTAGTAGATGCTTAGATACATTTACCTTCTTATATTGTTGTGACATAGATCAAGATAATCATATCTTTTTGGTGTTCAAACTCATAATCATCATGGATACGACCTTGACCACCTACTAGACTACAATTGACCCGGTACACTGCCCGTTAGATTGGACACCTAGAAAAGCTTGAAGGAGGGCCTCTCCTACTGACAATTTATGCAAAGATCAAGGGATAATATTGTGAATACACACAAATAGTGGCAGAAGACGCCCAGAAAGGGCAAAACACTGATGGAGGAGAAACAGTATTAGCTAATACTGAAAGCTAGGCACACCAATCTGGAGAAATTGATTTGGATTCCATAAAAAAAGCCTTGGTGGACCAGCTTGTGGCTATGAAACTGATACTCGACAAGATATCCTCCAGGCAACTGCAGTGGATGAAGATCCAGATGAGCATGAGAAAGAAAAGACTCCTACTCCTCCCAACCCAAGGCAATGTAGGCTGGATGACCAGGCGTCCACCTCAATGTTGGGGAAGAAACCACTAGACCCCCGAGCATTAGAAGTAGCACGAGCAGATATCGATCTCATACTGGGGAGACAGTCAAACAAGCTCTCATTTACATTTCCTTTTACGACACAGATCGATGAGTACCCCCGACCGGCGGGGTTTAAGGTTTCCAAGATGGACCCTTAGATGGATCCAAGGATCCCTCAGATCACTTGTTTCGGTATATACTTCACATGAGCCTATACAATGCTCCAGACGAAATTAAGTGCAAGGCCTTCCCTACACTACTCATGGGCAGGGCCTGAGAATGGTTTATAAAATTACTATCAAGGTCGATCTCCAACATTCAGGTGCTGGGCAAAGCATTTGTCAATGCCTTCATCACAACAAAGCCATTCCAGAGAAACGCAATGCCTCTTTTGACTCTCAAATAGAAAAAGGAAAAGACTGTGATGTAGTACCTAAATTTGTTCTACGAAGAGTTAGCACAAGTTCGGGATGCAGATGAGCATATTTTAATAACTTCCTTTGTAGCATGACTACGGGAAGGAAGGTTGTATGCTAAGATGAACAGCAAGCTCCTGATGACCATGGAGGAATGCGTTGAGGATGCTTATATGCACAGTCAGGGGAGGAAGTCAATAAGCTGAAAAGAGAATCAGAAAAGGGAGAGTCCAAGAAGGACAAGATTGAGGAAAATCATATAAGAAGAGGAAGCCGTTCTAGGACCGGATGACTACCATAGTCACAGATCGACTAGCAAGAAAGGATCCTTGACGGAGAGGGATTTCATCCCTTCGATCAGGTCGTGCAAGCAGGTTCTTGCAATAATGGAGAGGAAAGGTCTGGCCTGAGTTCCACCACCCATAAGAGGAGGGATCAGAACAAGTTTTGTGCCTACCATAAAGATGTTAGGCACAACTCAGAAAGCTGCAGGGAACTCCAACGAGATATTGATGTAGCAATTATAGAGGAAAGCTATACGAGGTAGTTGATCGATCTCAAAGCTCCGAGCCATGAAGTCACAGAGACTTTAAGCTGCGCAGTTATAATCAAGATCAGGGCAGGCATGCAGAGACACAACGAAGAATGGGCTGAACATCAGACTCGGATCGACAGCAGGTCGGCCAATCATAACAGAAGTCATAGACCAACTTGTGAAGTGGCCTATGGCCCAAGGGACCCACATCCTCTGGTGATAAACAAAGAAAGCCTAGTCGTTGAGGCCGTAATGCCCAAGAACCTGTTGAAAAAGATCTGCATCAACACAGGAAGCGCCGACAACGTCCTTTACTACTCAACCTTCCAATCCATGATGCCGAAAGGACACAGAGTTGACACCTATTTCTGCACCATTGTTCGAGTTCATCGGACCTACAGTTCATCCCATGAGGATGATAAGGCTTGCCACAACATTTGGCCAGGAACCAAGGAGCAACACTCTAATGGTGAATTACGTCGTGGTTAAATAACCGTCGGCATACAACATTATTATAGGAAGACCAGCATTGATCAAGCTCCGAGCTGTGATTTCTCCAACTCATATCATCTTAAAGTTTCCTACAGTAGAATGCTCGGTGGAAGTCGAAGGAGATGTAGAAATAGCTAGGAGCTTCTATGTAGCCACAATCAAAATGAAGGGTGTGGCTCCCAAATGAGACGGTCAGGGAAGAGGTAGATCTCGAATAAAGCTGAGTCGTTTTGTCTAGGACAGGTTCCAGACACTTATGATTTATCTTTTTATTCCATTTACCCTCACAGTTTTGATACAATCTTTGTTTTGCTACAATTAAGTTGCGCTCAAGGAGTGCTTTTAATTATTTCATTTATATGATGATTTTCCATTTTACGTAATTTGAATGGCTCTAATTAATTTTGCAGGACAACGTGTATGCATAAAATTCAGCAAAAGATAAATTTATCAAGTCTGCAGGACAGACGCACTGATCATCGTAGGATGAACTCAGCATAACACTTAAGCGTTGAGCTCTACAGGTCGGACTCAACCCTGAGCTCTGGTGGTCGGCCTTAGCTAAACTAAGTAAGTCTGTAGTACAGACAAACTGGGCTCCGCATGTCAGACTCAGGAAAATTCGTTAAGTGATTGCGTGTAAGTTGCTTCTACTAGCAAGAGGACTAGGTCAATCACAGTATAACAAGGTTAGTCAAGGTCGATCCCACAGAGACTAATATTTAATTATGTTAAACCCAACCACAATTCATAGGTCCACCGGAAAGGGTGGTCGTTGACCAACATGAATAAATAGTAAATAAAAGAGATGCAAATAAACCAATAATCAATCATATATTGAAAAGGCATTAACCAAATTATTCTGAACTAATCTCCCCTTAATCATTATCTGATCCATATTTGTAATTAAGCTACAGGTGCGGTCTCTTAACCTTGTTTACTTCTATTGAAAGGACAACAAACGTCTATTTGTATTTAACCTTCTGTTTAGGGCTAAATTATAGTGATTTTCACACATATATTATACATCAATTTCCCCTATATATGTATTCCTTTCATAGAAATTGAGCTATATATTCAAATATTGAGTGAATGAGGTTTTCAACGGTTAAATATGAAAACGTATCAATTTATACGATTATTTGATTGTTTTATATGGTTTTGGATATGGTTACGTTTTTGTGGTGTTTGGATGCAATGTAGATACATGTTTTTGACTTGGAAGAGGATAAAGATGGAGATAAAGCTTGGAATGAAGCATTCAAGCAGCCGAACTTCCGACGCAGTTCTTGATATGATAACAACCGATTTGACTCTAGACCTCAAGAGAAGATTTGTAGGGCTTGAAGAGAGGATTCTACAGGATCTTGAATCACTTCATTCCGACTTATGAGGCCCGAGATATGGGCGTTACAAGTTTGGATGATGTTGCTGAAACTAGTGGAAAATCCCGAAATATACTCGGGATACGACGGGCTAATCAAAAAGGCGTTTTCTGAAGAAGAGTCCTTAATGAAAGTTGTAGAGTTTTCCGAGGGCTTAATTATGACATTCGGATCATAATTTTTGGAGGTCTACAACTCAAGATATGAATTTTAGAAGTTGCAGAGCAGAAATTCGAAGAAGTTAAGCTGCAGCAACATCTTCAAACGGGCGTTCATGGTGTTAAACGTGCGTCCAGGGAGCTAATTTACATACAGAGAGTTCAGACTGAATGTGAACCAGCGTTCATCCTCCGGACGAGCGTCCGTTATAATGAACGAGCGTTTGGAAGCCGCCTCGGCAACCGACTTACTCCTCTTCATGCACAGCCGACATATCTCATCCTAATTCATTAGGATTTGTTCTAGCCGCAATTTAATTGATTTAGCCGACATACTCATATCTATAAATAGCAGCAGCCTCTTTACCCTATTATTCATGAAATAATTCATAATACAACAACACAAACCGCGGCGAGCAATTCAGGGCTCTTCAAGGCCGGTCACCCGAGCCTTGTGCTCGGGTGAACCGAGGTTAGATTAGGAGTAGATTATGTAGCTTTTCTTTTTCGTTTCCATGGAGTTCAACCATTGTTCAAGACTATGTGAGTTTGTTTTTCAATTTATTTAATTCCAGTTTTTCTTCATGATGTTTGATTCAGCTTGTATTTTTTTATGCGTTCTTTGATGCCATGAGAATAGATTGGAAAATTAGTTCTCTATTGATGTTTACAATACGGAAGTTGCATAACGATAGATCACCATAGAAAGATAGGGTTTTTAGCCGTTGATTAAGTGACAAATTAATTGGTTAATTATCTAGGTTGTTAGATTCTAAAATACGAGAGTTAACCTGAATCTACACCTTCGTTTTGTTTGAATATCGGTCTCAACATTCGAGAGAGGAGAGATTGATAAATTGAATTCACTACGAGAGTAGGATTTCAGAGCTTGAGAATACGGATTCACTAAGAGATTAGGGATTTGTGTCTCGTGTCAAGGTGAAACCACAATTTGAATTAAAGTCATGAGATGAACTAGGATTGAGATCACTTAGTTTGTACATTGTTTGAGCCCATGTATCGTTGTTTTATGTTTATTTTATAGTTTATAGTTTAGATTTTCGCTTTTATCCCTCCTGGCTTTGGATTGATAATCCTCTCGTCCGCTTTATTTTATCGTTTGTTTTATTTGTTTTCTTGAGTAACAATTGGGAGGATTAATAAAATTAGATTCAACATCCCTTTTCCCTGAGGATCGATACCGTACTTATCCAACTTTACTAGCAACTACCCGGTATTCGGCCGGTTAGGAGGTAGTTTTGCATGGTAGTATAGGTTTATAAATTTTCTTTTGTTTTAATGATGCAAAATCTCCGCAACAAAAGTGGCGCCGTTGCCGGGGACTAGGTGTCATGTTGAATCTAGTTTTGTTAGTTCTCGATTTTGTTACGTTTTATTTTTGTTTTTAATAAAAGTAGCGTATACCAAGTTGAGAGTTTTTATTTTGCCGTGCTTCGATGACCGTTAGGTTAAGAATGTGCAAAAGTTTTTTACTCAACTTGTTTTACGTGAAGTTTATATGTTTATGTGTTACCTAGTCTAACCCATGTGCTTAATTTGATAAGGCTGCTGTGTTGTGATCTGTGTTGCCGTGTTGTGTTCATAAGTATTTAGGGTTTTGCTGTGTTTTTCCTGCTGTCTGTGCATTCTTGTTGTATGGACGAGCGTCTGTTCTGTTGGACGCCCGTCCAGTTCTTCATCTGCAGGTGCACGAGCGTTGGGAAGTATTGGACGCTCGTCCGTTCAAATATTTTCAATCCTGTTCTGATTTAGAGGACCATACGAGCGTCTATACTTTCTGAACGCCCGTCCGGTCGGTTTTCAAGGCAGACGAGCGTCTGCAAGGTGGAACGCCCGTCCACTTCTGAACGCTAAGTGAACGTTCGTCCGGGGTTCAGTCCAGGTTCTAAATTTCTTGATTTTATTTTCAATGCTTTTATTTGATGTGGATGTTTTCATATGAGCTTCTGTGGCTAATTGATGTTTACATAGATGTCCTGAACTTATATGTTTTTACCTTTCCATCTATGAATCCATGTTAGATAATTGATCAATTCCTTATATATGATTCATCTAGGCATGTTATAGTGACTGTCGGTTCTCGTAAGCTATAACTGTTCTTATGGTTAATTAGTAGCTAATGTCGGTTCCCGTATGCTACATACCGCTCCGATGAATCTTTTAAGCTTTTAAGACTTACGTGCTTCCTTTGTTTTTATAGTTCATATAGGTAGCTACTCGTCGGTTTTCCGTATGCTACGTCCTTTCTCCATATGAGTTATACCCGTTTAGATAGATGATCGTTGGTTTCCATAAGTCTATCACTTTCGATAAGTCTTAAGGCGCGTCGGCACTAGTGACAAGATCGTCGTTTATCGTAACCTCGTCATTATGTGGTAGACGTTTATATATATGTCGTGTTGCTAATGAGTGGGCTACTTTTCTTTCTTTTATTTTCTTTTATTTTTGCATATCATTTAGATGCATATCATTTAGTTGCATGTCATCTAGTTGCATTGTTTTTCTATTTTCCTTTTATTTTTCTTGAGCGTAGTTAATCGTCGGTTTCCGTAATACTACCTCGTTTTCTTTATTTTCGCTTCTCGCATAGGCCGTAGTCACCGTAGGGTTGTCCTCTCAACTTGCTCGGCTGAGCCTCGTCGAATTTATTTTTATTTATTTTATTTTTAGGATTGCATATCATGTAGGCTGCGGTCTAGTATATTTTCATGTAGTTGCACCTAGCCTACTATTTTGTAATGTTCTATGTATATGTTCCATCTTTCTATGAGCTTAATCTGAAGAATCTCTATAACTTCTTTTCCATGTGTTTTACATGTATAATCCTTTTTCCCCGTAGATTCTTTTTGCACCGATCAAGTCTCAGGGATATTTTTGATAGCTATTGTGCACTTTCACGATGAATTCGCCTTTACCCGTGATGCTCCACGCTTCATCGAGCTATGCAAGCAATCCTGGTTCTTGTTGGTTCCTCCGAATTGCCAGCATCCAATCAGCTAAGTTCTCTAATTTATTATTTCTGTATAACTTGAGGACAAGTTTCAATTTAAGTGTGGGGGAAGGGATATATGGTTTATGTATCTACGTTCATTTGCTTAATCTATTATATTTCTATGAAAAGTGCTAAATTTTTCAAATTTTTGTTTTATCCCGAGTAGACAAAGGCATATCTTTGCTTGAGTTTATATCATTTTTGCTATATTCTGTATATTTAGTAATTTTAGTTGTTTCACCCGACACTCTTTTTCACATGCCATAGTAAATGATGAGCTAAATGTTGAAAGCCTACCCCATTTTAGTTGGAGATTTTTGATGATTATAGCATGTTTCTTTGCTTATGTACAATTCTTGAAAAGTTTAGTAGTTTGTATTCTAGGATTAAAGTATGACATACGTGAATATCCGTAAGTTTGAATGTGATAAGTGAAACGTGATTAAGTCTTTGCAATAGTAATAAATTGTTTACTTGAGGTGTTATGCTCAGTGGTCTGTGCTACTAGAAAATAATCTTTTCCATTGCCAACCAGAAATCTCTAAGTAAACATAATTGTAATTGTGTGTGTCGGAAGTGGTTTATGATTTGGGTGCGGTAGGGTGTACCACGTATGTCCTATTCCACTATGATGACCAAAAGCTCACGACGGTCGGTTTATAGTCGCCTTATGATTGGAGTAAGGTAGGGGATTATCTTGAAATGTCCTATTCTGCTATGAGGGCAAAAGCTTATTCTGATGTGTGTTAGAAAAGTGTGAAAAAAATTGGAATATATTATTATGAATAAGTTGAAGGACTTAGTTATCGTTAATCTTATCCCCAATATAAACTGAAAGATATGTTGTAGGGATTATCCTCTAAGTGTGTCGGAAATATTTTTAGATACTCTCTACTAACTTTTTCGAGTTTGTATGTTTTGTTAAGTACATGTTATGGTTTTTGAATATTTCTAACTTAGATGGGAAACCGGGCTAGTTTTGGTTTGAATAACTTTCAAATTGTGGAACTTAGTGGAAGTTTATTATGGCTATGCACACACTCACTTGGGTGAACTTCTAAGTTATTGAATATACTTTATATTTGTATAGATGTTTATTTATCTCGAGCTTGACTTTGTTTTGTTTTGCTCGGGGACGAGCAAAAAGATAAGTGTGGGGGTGTTGTTTAGGGCTATTTTATAGTGATTTTCACATATATATTATACATCAATTTCCCCTATATATGTATTCCTTTCATAGAAATTGAGCTATATATTCAAATATTGAGTGAATGAGGTTTTCAACGGTTAAATATGAAAACGTATCAATTTATACGATTATTTGATTGTTTTATATGGTTTTGGATATTGTTACGTTTTTTTTGGTGTTTGGATGCAATGTAGATACATGTTTTTGACTTGGAAGAGGATAAAGATGGAGATAAAGCTTGGAATGAAGCATTCAAGCAGCCGAACTTCCGACGCAGTTCTTGATATGATAACAACCGATTTGACTCTGGACCTCAAGAGAAGATTTGTAGGGCTTGAAGAGAGGATTCTACAGGATCTTGCATCACTTCATTCCGACTTATGAGGCCCGAGATATGAGCATTACAAGTTTGGATGATGTTGCTGAAACTAGTGGAAAATCCCGAAATATACTCGGGATACGACGGGCTAATCAAAAAGGCGTTTTCTGAAGAAGAGTCCTTAATGAAAGTTGTAGAGTTTTCCGAGGGCTTAATTATGACATTCGGATCATAATTTTTGGAGGTCTACAACTCAAGATATGAATTTTAGAAGTTGCAGAGCAGAAATTCAAAGAAATTAAGCTGCAGCAACATCTTCAAACGGGCGTTCATGGTGTTAAACGTGCGTCCAAGGAGCTAATTTACATACAGAGAGTTCAGACTGCATGTGAACCAGCGTTCATCCTCCGGACGAGCGTCCGTTATAATGAACGAGCGTTTGGAAGCCGCCTCAGCAACCGACTTACTCCTCTCCATGCACAGCCGACATATCTCATCCTAATTCATTAGGATTTGTTCCAGCCGCAATTTAATTGATTTAGCCGACATACTCATATCTATAAATAGCAAGCAGCCTCTTTACCCTATTATTCATGAAATAATTCATAATACAACAACACGGCCGCGGCGAGCAGTACCCCGGGGCTCTTCAAGGCCGGTCACCCGAGCCTTGTGCTCGGGTGAACCGAGGTTAGATTAGGAGTAGATTATGTAGCTTTTCTTTTTCGTTTCCATGGAGTTCAACCATTGTTCAAGACTATGTGAGTTTGATTTTCAATTTATTTAATTCCAGCTTTTCTTCATGATGTTTGATTCAAATTGTATTTTTCTATGCGTTCTTTGATGCCATGAGAATAGATTGGAAAATTAGTTCTCTATTGATGTTTACAATACGGAAGTTGCGTAACGATAGATCACCATAGAAAGATAGGGTTTTTAGCCGTTGATTAAGTGACAAATTAATTGGTTAATTATCTAGGTTGTTAGATTCTAAAATACGAGAGTTAACCTGAATCTACACCTTCGTTTTGTTTGAATATCGGTCTCAACATTCGAGAGAGGAGAGATTGATAAATTGAATTCACTACGAGAGTAGGATTTCAAAGCTTGAGAATACGGATTCACTAAGAGATTAGGGATTTGTGTCTCGTGTCAAGGTGAAACCACAATTTGAATTAAAGTCATGAGATGAACTAGGATTGAGATCACTTAGTTTGTACATTGTCTGAGCCCATGTATCGTTGTTTTATGTTTATTTTATAGTTTATAGTTTAGATTTTCGCTTTTATCCCTCCTGGCTTTGGATTGATAATCCTCTGTCCAGTTTATTTTATCGTTTGTTTTATTTGTTTTCTTGAGTAACAATTGGGAGGATTAATAAAATTAGATTCAACATCCCTTTTCCCTGAGGATCGATACCCGTACTTATCCAACTTTACTAGCAACTACCCGGTATTCGGCCGGTTAGGAGGTAGTTTTGCATGGTAGTATAGGTTTATAAATTTTCTTTTGTTTTAATGATGCAAAATCTCCGCAACACCTTCTTACTTGGTTGTATTGACCCACACACAATAAGTTCTAGAAAGTGCCGGCTCAAGACCGAGAACCTCCCTATGCAGCTATCGTGGATTGACTCTCACGTTCCTAGAGATCGATCCAAACTATGTCCAAACTAGCACTTCACTTTAATGTTAATTTAGGAATACGAGTACCAGATTTCCCAGATCTAAATAATCATTAATTAAACCTGTCGATCAACATAGCTGACGCCGAAACACATAATTAGGGTTTACTAGGTGTCTAGATTCGGCGATAAAGACCGTCGCTGAATCGTGAGAATGCAACCCATAATTCTATGCTTTAACATTAACGAATTGAATAATACGATTAAGGTTCATTTAATTAATTCATAGTTGATTACATGCAATCATAGTCGAGATCTATCACAAGAACAATCATGAATCTAAGATGCGAAATAACATATTGGAATAGATCTTACCCAAAACGAAGAACGATTCTACTCCTCACTTCACTCTCCCTCCGGCGATTCAAATTCATCCACGAAAAACACAAACCAAGCACAATTCAATAATGAAAGACTCATGACTTATTTGCAAGAAAAAGAAAAGAAGGCTTTATTCCCCAAAATTATGTTGTATCTAATTGATCGATGAATGAATGAATTGATAATGAATACAAATTCGCAGCTCTGATGGCTCTTATATAGAGTATAAACCAACCTAAGGGAAAAGAGAAAAAAATAACAAAACCTCTAAAAAGTAAGATTTATTAACCGCCTCCCCACAAGGTTATGGCAGTTTGGAGTAGGAGTTGGTATGTACCACAGTCAATCCCGAGCCGATAAAGCTCGTCGTATATGTTTTCTAGTAATGATACATTATCAGCTCTAATCCATGGAGGACAAGAACACATGTTTTTCGTCTATTTTCGGTGGGCTCGCCTCAGCCAGAGTGGGCCTCTCCGAATCGAGCTTTCTGGGCCTCACAACTTTGGTGTTTAGACCATAACTTGACGTGCGTAATTTCAATTTGGATGATTCAAAATGTGTTGGAATCCTCGTTTCATGCCCGACAAATTCTATGCAGAATTACAAGACTAATGTTTCTTGTAAGTATCCTTCAAAAAGTGTTCAAAGATCACCAATCAGATTCTCGGGTCCAATCTCTGCTCGAAACACTTCAACCTTAAGCTCCGTTCAGTTCTTTATCAATTAAATCTCATATTCATCCCAAATTATGCTCCAAATGATCCTACATCTATCAATAAAATCATAGCACACATAGTAGCTTCTATTTCCGGCAAATAACACATAAAATACACGGTTAATACACATAATACCATTTTTGTCACCGGGCGTGTCTTAATCACATTTAGCTAATTAAACATTTATTTCATACATATTATCACCAGTGAGAATACAAATCCGGCGTAAGTTGATAGTAAAATATGATACCAAGTTGACCGTCATCAACTACCCCCCACTTAGCATTTGATCGTCCTGAGCAAAACCAAATCAAACAAATCCCATAAACAATTACAAAATAATTATGAACGGACTCATTCATGAATTATAAATAAGATAAGGGTCAACACATATTTATCAGTAATCCATAAAGCACTATTTTGTAGTAGAACCGACATGTGTGTGAACAACTCTCAAACAACAGTGACGCAGACAGAATCACATTATACCAACTCAAGGTTTACGTAGCAAATCACAAGAATGTTATCCCTTTACGTCATTGATTTTATTAATATGTTTATTTAGTTCAATTGTAGGTCAAGTCAACTGGGGAAGGCGGATCGAGAACCGAGTACTACGCCAAGGCTCGCGTTTATCTTTTTTATTTTTTTATTTCTTTGTGCGAGGGCCGGGTAGATTATCAAGTGGAAACTTGAAATGGTGGGTGCCTAGAAAGAAACTTTATCAAATCTAACACCAAACTTGCTACCATATTGCCAAAAAATTTATTCCTTTCTGGGCAGGTTGGACACTCTAAAAAATCTATCTATCCTTACGGTCCTCTCAATTTGATAAACTACCGAATCCGTAAATCCTTGGTCCTTATAAGATCAACAACTTGACCTAAATGACCATGGGTATAACAAACTGAGATAACTAAGGTCATCTCAGGTTAACATAATGCGTCATCTATACAACATACTGAAGAAGTGAGTTAGACGTGCTTAAAAGGTCGATTCCCCAAAAAGATGGATGATTAATAAACCATTACTTCAAATAGTTGAAAACCCCTTATTCATCATTAGTGAATTAAGTATGTAATTAAGCAGTTTTAACAGTTTAAGGACTCTATTTCATTCAATTCATTGCATCAAAATTCACATAAGTAAGTGTATGTGTGTCTCAAAATTTTTTTCAATCTAAGTTTTGTGCCTACCCCCACCCCCCCACTTTAAAACTTAACATTGTCGACTATGTGCAACGTAAAGCAACAAAAAGTAGAAAGAAGAAGAATTGTCTTTGGAAAATATAAGAACTTGGCTAACAGTCTGAAGCAAATCATATCAGTGAACTAGAACCAAAGTTGTCTCATCCCAAGGAGTAATCTGCACTAGGTCAGCTAATAAAAACAATTCTTGTACAAAGTCCATTCCTACCACGAGATGAGAATAAGTAACAAAATAATTTTGTCATGTGGCAGTAAATAGAACAACTAGAAAATAAGTGCAATAAATAAATTAAGCCAATAAATAACCACTTAATTACTTCAACACTGTTGGTCCTATGGAAAGGCTAACATAAGTTTACAGGAGGGGTGAATAAACTTGTCCCCAAAAACCTAACAGAAAACTGAATCTTGTGCAGATTGAGTTCAACTTTAAACTTGTGTGGAGTTAAGCTAACTTAACTGAGTATAAGTCAAAACTGACTTATCCTTAACTGAGTTAACCTGCAGCGGATTAAGTTAAGCCTTTAAATAAAACTTGAGTTTATCACTTTGTCTAAATATAATGCAATGTAATGCTGACTCAGTTTTTTATTGTTTAGGGTGAATTTATAGTGTTTTTAACAATATGTTTTATATCAATTTCCCCCATATATGGATGTTTTTCATAGAAATCGAGCTTTATAATTGAAATATTGAGCAAGTGGTGTTTTCAATAGTTAAATTGCAAAACGTAACGAATTATGTGCTTAAATTGTGATTTTATATTATTTTGGAGTTATGTTACGCTTTGGTATGTTTTATTTATCTTTTAGATACATGTTCTCGAGCTAAAAGAGGATTAGAAGAGGTTGCATTCGGATTTTCTGATGAAGAGAAGAGATAGGGATGAGAAGGAAAGGATAAAGATGAAGAAATCAGCTTCCAGGCATGATGGACGTTCGTTCATGTCCTATCCACTATGGACGGGCGTCCATTAAATCAAACGGGCGTCCAGGAGAAGAAATCAGAACAGAGAGTTTGGACGTTGTATGGATGAGCGTCTGCCCTAGCGTCCAAAGTAGTTGGACGGACGTCTACCCTTCTGGACGGGCGTCCGTCCGCCGACTTAGCCCTAGCCGACTTAAAACTCTATAAAAGCAGCTGCGCCCCAACCCTAAAAGATATCAAAAATTCTTCATACACCAAATACTACTCAGCAGCCACACTTCTGAGGGTTCCAAGGCCGGTCACCCGAGCCTTGTGCTCGGGTGATCCGGGTTAGATTAGGATGTTTTATTTTCGTTTGTTGATTCATGGAGATCATCCATTGTACCAAACTATGTGAGTTTATCTTTTAATTTATTCAATCCTTTGTTTATTTTCGTGATCTTGGATTTGTTTTGTATCTTTCTATGGTTTTTGATGCTATTGTGTGACTAGATCGAGAGATTGGTTGCTAATTGTTGTCTAACGTAGATGAGAATCATTGTTAGGCTAGATCACCATAGAAAGATAGGATCTTTAATCGTTAATTCATGACAAATTAATTGGTTAATTATCTAGGTTGCTAGATTCTAAAATACGAGAGTTAACTTGAATCTACACCTTCATTTTGTATGGAAATTGGTCTCAACATTCGAGAGAGGAGAGATCGATAATTGAATTCACTAAGAGATTAGGAGTTCATAGCTTGAGAAACGGATTCACTAAGAGATTAGGATTTTGTATCTCGTGTAAAGGTGAAACCACAATATCGAATTAAAATCATGAGATGAACTTGGATTGAAATCACTTGGTTTGTATATTGGTGGATTCCATGTATCTTTCTTCTATGTTTTTCTTAGTTGTTATAGCTTAGATTTATTTTATCTTTTCTATGTGTTTATATGTTTGTTCTTTCGTTTATTTGTTTTCATAAGTAACAATTGAAAGGAATTAATAAAACTAGATTCAACAACCCAATTCCCTGTGGATCGACCCCTTACTTATCCCGCTTTACTAGCAATTACCCGGTATTCGGCCGGTTAGGAGTTAGTTTTGCATATAGGTTAGGGTTTATAAATTGTTTTTGTTTAATGATGCAAAACCATCCAAACAAAATGGCGCCGTTGCCGGGGAATCGGTGTTTTGTTGAATCTAATTGAGTTAATTTCTCTATTTTGTTATGATTTATTTTTCTTTCAATAAAAAGTAGCGTTAAATAAATTGAGGTTTTTTTATTTTTGCCGTGTTTCGATGACCGTAGGGTTAAGAATGTGCAAAAAGTTTTTTACTCGATTTGTTAAACGTGAAGTGTAACCTAATCTGTAACCTAGTTTCTACATTGATTCGGGGACATCTGAGGTTGAATTATCTGACTCCACGTTTTGTACGATCGAACTTTTGGATAAAAGGGATAGTTTTAGCACTCGTTAGTATTTTGGCCATAACTTTCGGCTCGAGTATCCGTTTGGCGCGCAGGACCCCAATTCGGAAAGCTCGTTCCGACGCCGACGACATGGCAAATTGCCTATGGCCGTTTGACACCGTTTTCGAGGTCAAAATCCATTGTTTTCCCTTCCATTTTAGGCTCAGAAGATTTCAACATGTTTTTCCCCCTTTTATTGTTTTCTGTTTTCTGTTTTAAATAAATAAATAAAGGATTTCTAGGGTTTCTTAAGTATCTAGGGTTTTTGATGTTATATCTAGGGTTTCTGAGGTTGCTCGTGTTTCTCTTTGTGTGCATCATGCTAAGACCGTACGGGAGTCTACTCTCTCGTGAACGCCCGGCCACTCTTTGTGGTAACCAGACGTGCGTCCATAGGAGTGGGCGCCCGTCCATCCAACATGCACCTATTCTGTTAAGTCTTAGGGCAACTAGACGAGCGTCCGGTTTAATCCAGACGCCCGTCCAGTTCATAAATTCCAGGCGAACGCCCGTTTGAAGTAGGAACGCACGTTCAGGTTCCAATTTTTCTTGACTTGATTTTTAATGCTTTATTTGACGTGGATATTTTCATACGAGCTTCTGTGGCTAATTATTTTTGCGTAGATGTTCTGAACTTGCATGTTTATATCTTTCCATCTACTAATCCATGTTAAATAATTGATTAATTTTTATATGTATGCTTCATTAATTGACATGGATGTTTTATTGTGAGCCTCTGTGGCCATTGTATATATGCGTAGATGTCCTGTTCTTTCACCGTTGTGGTCTTCTTTCCATCTATTGCAATCCATGTTGAGTAATTCACCTAGCTAGACGTGATTCCAATTTGATTTATGCTGTTCCTTTTGTCGTCTATCTAGGGTGTTAGGGTTGTTTAGGGGTCATGTGTTTTTGTTCTCCCTTACTTGATTCATCTGTAGCTACTATCGGTTTTCCGTTGCTATCACTTTCTGATGAGTCTTAAGGCACGTCTACACTTTATATGGTAAGCTTCTGTGGCTTTGCATAATCGAATTTTTTTGCGCTTCTGTGGCGTTATTGAGTAGATGTTTATATATTTGACCTCGCTTAGATTAGGGCGACATCAATGGAATTAGTTGGGCTAGTTTATTTTCTTTATTTTCGTTTTGCCTTTTTAGTATAGTTGCATATCATTTAGTTGCATTGTATTTTATTCTGTTTTTTTCTTTTTATTTTTATTTATCTTTTTAGTGCACCTAGCCCTGCTACTTTGTAGTGTCCTCTATCCTTATTTCTGTACGCACATGTTGGGCTTATTTGTATTGTAAAGCTTCTGTGGCTTATTTGACGCTTAGATGTCCTGTGTTTTCTCCGTGTGGTGATTTTTCCATCTGAACAATTATTTCATGTGCTTATATCAAACTTTTCTGCGCAATATGTTATACCCCCTTATGTTCCCCGTAGACTCTTTTTGCACTGTTCAAGTATGCAGGACACTTGTGATAGCTATTGTGCGCTTTAACGACGATATCAGTTTTCCTGTGATGCTCCACATTTCCAAGGCTATGCAAGCAATTTTGGTTCTTCGTGAGGGTCTTTCCAGAATTGCTAGCTTTGGAAATACAATCAGCTAAGTCCCTAAATTTTTATTTCTGTACAACTTGAGGACAAGTTGCAATCTAAGTATGGGTGAGGGAAATGGTTTTATGTATCTACATTCATTTGCCATACTATTATATTTCTATGAAATTCTATGAAAAAGTGTTAAATTTTAAAATTTTTGTTTGTTTTGTCCCAAGTAAGCAAAGGCACATCTTTATTTGAGTTTTTATATGATTGGTGCATTATTTTGCATAATTAGTAAATTTAGATGTCTCACCCAACATTATTTTTCACGTGCCATAGTAAATGATGAGTTATATTTTAAAGCTATGCCCATTTGATTAGAGATTTTTTATGATTATCGCATGATTCTTTGCTTACATACGAATTTTGAAAATTTTAATAGTTTGTGTTTACAATTAAAGTATGACATACTGTGAATATCTGAAGGTTTGAACGTGATAGGAGGGATATAATTTAAGGTTTGAATACCACTCTAAGATGAATTGTATGAATAATATATGTGAATGTCGGATGTAGCTGCCAATGATTCGAGTGCGGTAAGGCATTATCACGAAATGTCATATACCACTATGAGGCTTAGTAGCTCCCGAGTGCCTGATGATAGTAGTCCAGCTAGGGTGTTATCACGAAACGTCCTATTGCTGGGAATGAGGGCATATGCGATAAGTGTGTAGTGAAGTGGACTTTAAGAAAAATTAGAGCAGGGCAATGTGAAAAGATGGGTGAAAACCGTAGTTATCTTCAGACTATCCCCAGTATAAACTGAAAGATATGTTGTAGGTATTATCCTCTAAGTATGTCGGAAATATTTTAAATACTCCTTATTATTTTTCGAATATGTATGTTTTGGGAGGTGCATGTTATAATCGTTTTTATATTTCTGATATAAATGGGATGTTGGCTAGTTTTACTTGAATCAATTTCAAGTGTGGATTTAGTGGAAATTTATTATGGCTGTGCACACACACTTGGGTGAACCTCTAAACTATTGAATATGCTTTATGGTTGCATAAATGTTTATATGTCTCGAGTCTTGATTATGTTTTGTTTTGCTCGGGACGAGCAAAAACTAAGTGTGGGGGTGTTGTTTAGGGTGAATTTATAGTGATTTTAACGATATGTTTTATATCAATTTCCCCCATATGTGGATGTTTTTCATAGAAATCGAGCTTTATAATTGAAATATTGAGCAAGTGGTGTTTTCAATAGTTAAATTGCAAAACGTAACGAATTATGTGCTTAAATTGTGATTTTATATTATTTTGGAGTTATGTTACGCTTTGGTATGTATTATTTATCTTTTAGATACATGTTCTCGAGCTAAAAGAGGATTAGAAGAGGCCGCATTCGGATTTTCGATGAAGAGAAGAGATAGGGATGAGAAGGAAAGGATAAAGATGAAGAAATCAAATTTCCGTGCATGATGGACGTTCGTTCATGTCCCGTCCACCATGGACGGGCGTCCATTAAATCAAACTGGCGTCCAGGAGAAGAAATCAAAACAGAGAGTTTGGACGTTGTATGGACGAGCGTCTGCCCTAGCGTCCAAAGCAGTTGGACGGGCGTCTACCCTTCTGGACGGGCGTCCGTCCGCCGACTTAGCCCTAGCCGACTTAAAACTCTATAAAAGCAGCTGCACCCCAACCCTAAAAGATATCAAAAATTCTTCATACACCAAATACTACTCAGCAGCCGCACTTCTGAGGGTTCCAAGGCCCGTCACCCGAGCCTTGTGCTCGGGTGATCCGGGTTAGATTAGGATGTTTTATTTTTGTTTGTTGATTCATGGAGATCATCCATTGTACCAAACTATGAGTTTATCTTTTAATTTATTCAATCCTTTGTTTATTTTCGTGATCTTTGATTTGTTTTGTATCTTTCTATGATTTATGATGCTATTGTGTGACTAGATCGAGAGATTGGTTGCTAATTGTTGTCTAACGTAGATGAGAATCGTTGTTAGGCTAGATCACCATAGAAAGATAGGATCTTTAATCGTTAATTCGTGACAAATTAATTGGTTAATTATCTAGGTTGCTAGATTCTAAAATACGAGAGTTAACTTGAATCTACACCTTCGTTTTGTATGGAAATTGGTCTCAACATTCGAGAGAGGAGAGATCGATAATTGAATTCACTAAGAGATTAGGAGTTCATAGCTTGAGAAACGGATTCACTAAGAGATTAGGAGTTTGTATCTCGTGTAAAGGTTAAACCACAATATCGAATTAAAATCATGAGATGAACTTGGATTGAAATCACTTGGTTTGTATATTGGTGGATTCCATGTATCTTTCTTCTATGTTTTTCTTAGTTGTTATAGCTTAGATTTATTTTATCTGTTCTATGTGTTTATATGTTTGTTCTTTCGTTTATTTGTTTTCATAAGTAACAATTGAAAGGAATTAATAAAACTAGATTCAACAACCCAATTCCCTGTGGATCGACCCCTTACTTATCCTGCTTTACTAGCAATTACCGGGTATTCGGCCGGTTAGGAGTTAGTTTTGCATATAGGTTAGGGTTTATAAATTGTTTTTGTTTAATGATGCAAAACCATCCAAACACTTATGTTTGCTGAGTGTAATCTGATGCAATATAAACTTAGATGTAGCAAATAAATGCGTAAGTTAGTAAGTAAGTAAATAAGACAGAGATTACAGAGGTTCCAGGTGGTGTAATCCTGTCCGTCCTCTCTTCTCCTGTGATGTAGGAGGCCAAATCCACTATGTTCTTGAGGTTTATAGTTACAAGACACAAAGTAAATTCTAAACGCTTGATTGTCCTTCACTAATCCCTAGCTTTACAATCTCCCAGCTTCAGTCTTCAATAGGTAGAATTGCTCTTTGAACTAAGCTTGCTACACTGGTCCTTAGAGGGTAGAATTGCCTCTTCACCAGCTCTACACAAACACAGTCTTCCTAACTGCACTCAACTGTCCTTCAAACCCTCTTGGTGTTTCGCAGTCTAAACCTTTGATAAAATCAAAGTTGAGACTTGAATCAATAACTATGATTCAAATTGTGTTTCGAGCATCTTCTTCTAGATATAAAATATGCTCAGGCTCGTTGTTTCTCTTCTACTGTTGTTCTTGATCTTTCTTTGAATGCTTATGAACACTTGAAGATTTCTTGATCTTTCAATAAAGTATTTAGCAGGAATTCTTTTGTTTTACTTTCCTTTTTAGATAATCTTTCTTGACTAGATTAAATCTTAGAATTCCGCACTACTAATTGTTATAGAAGTAATCTATTTATAGGGGTTTCACCAACGGTTAGATGAAATCAAACGTTAGAACATGAATTCTTATATCCATTAGTCGTCCTGCTTATCCTGATAATTGTCAGTGTTCTTTCTGACACTTCTGTGCATTCAATACAGTTGCTTTCTTTATAACAGTCAAATTTTCTTTCAGCTTTCCTCGACCCCAGCATGAAAACTTGTCTTAGTTAGTTTTCATCTCAAGAGCATTAACTGAGTTTTTACTCTTCTTCAGAAACTCAGTACTCCATTTCTCATTTGATTATTATTGACTTAATCAGAGTACAGCATAACTCACAACTCAGCTAAGATATCATTGTCCTTATGTTAGTCCTCTTGTCAAGATTCATAAAGTCAGTTCAGGTCATCACAGACTTTCCTGAATTCTAACTTTACAGTCTCGGCTTAAGTCTTCAAAACTGAGTTTGAACCCTCAGTTCTTCAATCTTCTATAACTGAGTCTGAACCCTCAGTTCTTCTGTTCTAGATAAGTCAACCGAGTCTGTGTCCCTCGGCGAACTTACTTTCTTCAGTTCTTATGTGGGTGTGCTCTTAGTCAGTTCTCAAAGCTTATTAATCTTTGGCTATGAACTCATCTCAACAAATATTAGACTATATTAATTCCTATACATTGATTTAAGTTATACAAATATTAGACTATATTAATTCCTATACATTGATTTCTAGACATCTCTTTGCTTTGCACTATAACAGTTAGTTATAACACTTCATCAATGGGGTTAAATATATCAATTAAAATAACTGATGAATCATCATCAAAACATAAATTTTATTTCCAACAAACACAACTAAAGGACTTAATTGATGACTCCAAATAAAAATAAGAAGACTCAAAATAAAAACCAAATAATCATGCGAAGTAAAAAAAGGGGTTTATTGTTAAAAAGTACAATTTGAACATAGAAATATACACAGAGGACAGCGGAATTTTTTCGGGTAAAAAGGACATCTCCTTATTCCACTGTGATTTAAATTCTCTCGTATTCAACTGCCAAAACTAGTATATCATTTGATCTGATTGTCGAAAGATAATAATTCTTTCATCACATTTTTCCTTTTTTCGTCCTCTTTATTTAGACATCTCATTTGATATTTTTTCAACGTTATTTTCGAGGTCGTTTTTGTAAAAAAAAAAACACATAAAAAGTGGAATAAAGAAACATTGGATTTGAGGCCAATTCCACTGCTGCAAACATTGTATTTGGGGTTATGAACAATGGATTTGTCCTTATCACCCAATTTAAATTTCCACTGTCCTGATTCATATTTTTCCCTCTTTTTTGTCCTTTTAAACCACTCCCCCCAAAAAAAAACTCACACACTTCCTTTGATCAAAATCCTTAGGAACATGGCGATGAAAAAAACCATCACACTTTTATTAAATTATCAAGGAAAAAAATACTGACAAATTGGGTTAACTATAAATTAATGGCTATGCCTAACAATTAAATAAATAGTCCCCGACAACGGCGCCAAAAACATGATTGCGTGTAAGTCGTTTCTACTAGCAAGTGGACTAGGTCAATCGTAGTATAGCAAGGTGAGTCAAGGTCGATCCCACAGAGACTAATATTTAATTATGTTAAACACAACCACAATTCACAAGTCAATCAGTTAGGGTGGTCGTTGACCAACATGAATAAACAGTAAATAAAAGAGATGAAAATAAACCAATAATCAATAATATATTGAAAAGGCATTAACCAAGCTATTCACCACTAATCTCCCCTTAATCTTTATCTTATCCATATTAGTAATTAAGCTACGGGTGCAGTCTCCTACCCTTGTTTACTTCTATTGAAAGGACAACAAACGTCACCTCCTTACTTGGTTGTGTTAACCAACACGCAATAAGTTCTAGAAGTGGTGGCTCAAGACCAAGAACCTCCCTAAGCAGCTATCATGGATTGACTAGCTCGTTCCTAGAGATCGATCCCAACTATGTCCAAACAAACGCTTCACTTTATCGTCCTATATGTTAATTTAAGAATACGAGTACCAGATTGCCCAGATCTAAATAATCATTAATTAAACCTGTTGATCAACATAGATGATGCCGAACCATAGAATTAAGGTTTACTATGTGTCTCCACTCGGTGATAAAGACCGTTGCTTAATCTAGAGAACGCAACCTATAATTCTACGTTTTAACATTAATGAATCGAGTAATAAAGATTAAGGTTTGTTTAGTTAATTCATAGTTGATTACATGAAAGAACAATCTAGATCTATCACAAGAACAATCATGAATCTAAGATGCGAAATAAAATATTGGAATAGATCTTACCAATAACGAAGAACGATTCTACTCCTCACTTCTCTCTCTCTCCGGCGATTCGAATTGATCTGCGAAAAACATAAACTAACCATAGTAAAATAATGAAAGACCCATGACTTATTTGCAATAATAGAAAAGAAGAAAGGAAAATAAGACTTTATTCCCCAAAAGACTATATTTTATCAAATTGATAGATGAATGAATGAATTGATAATGAATACGAATTCGCAGCTCTGATGGCTCTTATATAGAGTATAAACTGGCCTATGGGAAAACCTAATCTTTGGAGGACAAGAAAACGCATTTCTGGTCCATTTTCGCTGGGCTCACCACAGCTAGAGTGGGCCTCACCAAATCGAGCTTTTTGGGCCGCACAACTTTGGTCATTGGACCATAACTTGACCTACATAACTCTGATTTGAATAATTCAAAGTGAAATGGAATCCTTAGTTCAATCCCTACAAATGTTATGTAGAAGTCCAAGCCAAATTCATCTTGTAAGTGTCCTGAAAAAGCATTGAAAAATGACCTATCAGATTCTCGGGTCCAATTTCCGCTCGAAACACTTCAACTTTCAGCCCCGTCCAATTCTAAGGAATTAAATCTCATATTCAGCCCAAATAATGCTCCAATCGTAAAATCCATGGTTAAAACGCATAATACCAATTTAGTCACCATGGACGTGAATTAATCACAATTAGCTAATTAAACATTTACTTCATACATATTATCACCATTGAGAACACAAATCCGGGGTAAGTTGATAGTAGAATATGATTCCAAGTTGACCGTGATCATTAAGTATGCAGGACAGATGCACAGAGCTTTGCAGGACGAACTCAACGATACACTTATGCATTGAGCTCTACAGGCCAGACTCAGTTAAACATAGAAAGTCTATAGGACAGACAATCTGAGCTCCGCAGGTCAGAATCAGGAAAACTCATCATGTCTGCAGGACAGACACACTGAGCTTCGCAGGACAAACTCAGAAATACACTTAAGCATTGACCTCTACAATTCGGACTCAACCCTAAGCTCTGTAGGCCAGACTCAGTATGTTTGCAAAGGACATACTTTCCAAGTCTGCAGGAAAGAAAAACTGAGCTCTGCACGACATACTGATAACGCTCTAAATGGTACCTATAATTATACTTTTATTCACCCTAAATTATTCTCATTAGAGGATAAATAGGTTATGTGGAATATATGTTAAATGCTATGTGATTGTTTCCAGGATCGTAATTATGCATCTTTGCTATTTTCCAAAAGATTTGGTACTATTTTGTCTCGTTTTCCGTGTTTTATAGGATGTACCGAATCTGGAGCTTTTGAGAATGGATCTGAACCAAAAAAAAGTATATTGGGCCAAGTGATTAAAGTCCAAGAAGAAACCTGTTGAAGAAAAAAGAGAAAAGTCGGCCCGGTTTACCGAGGTTTAGGGCCGGTAAACCGTGCTTATTTGACATGAAATTGATTATGCCGTATTATCTAGGCCGGTTAGGGTTTTAGAGAGTCTTATGTCTGTCATTGTATCTATATAAGGCCGCATTATCAGATTATTACATAGTTCTTCAATAGTTTTCAATTACATTATCCAATTTTGATGAAATAAAGTTATTCCAAGCTTTTGAGGAGTTATTTATGGTTTTCTCCCTTTCTCCACCATCTCTAGCTTGAGTAGAACGAGTTAGATCAACATTGTTGAAGGTATGAAGCTTTGAACGTTCTTTTTTGTCCTCAATATGGTAGATCTGTTCGTATTTATGTGTTTTAGTTAATCTACATGTTTAAAGACCCCATAATTTACTTATTTTAATCGTAATTGAGCAATGTAGATCCAGGAATAGGATAAGCTGACCCTGGTAACCCGGCGGTCTATACCGGTTTGCCGAGGCATTATTTTGAAAACCTAAAACTAGGATTCACTACAGCTACGTTCATCGACATGTTTAATTAATAGTAGGTTAGATCTGGCCAATCGGCTTATTGTAATCGTAAACTGGCATGAAATACGAATAGTGAAGTGCTAAGTTTGGACATATACTTGAATGGACCCTAGGAACGTGCTGATCAATGTCGACAGCTGTCTAGGCGGGTTAGCGGTATGAGTTAGCGCTCGATATCGGCAATTCTAGTTCTTTATGCGTATAGGCTATTACGGGGCAATCAAGGAGGGTAGCTTGCGTATAGATTGTCTACTACCATTGTCGGAGTAGATAGGAGTAGTAGTTGCACCCGTAGCTGATAATGATAATTACAACAAAAGCTCGCGATTAATTTACGGAAATTATGTAGGGAAGTAAACGTAACGATTAACTAATCCAAGTTAGTAGATAGGTGAGAATTGGGGGAGAAATACCAAGTTTGTTCTATGTTCATTGTTGGTCCATGACCGCCTCTATGTTGCTTCTTAATTAGGTTTGAATCGTTTATACTTATAGTTGCATTGTCTCGGTGGGATCGACCTTGACTCGCATTTACTATACTACGATATACCTAGTATTCTTGCTAGTAATATCGACGTTAGTGACTTACACGTGATCAAGATTTTTGGCGCCGTTGCCGGGGACAGTGGCCAATTTTAAATATAAACATTTTAATTCTGATTAAGAAGTCGTTTTTATTTTATTTTATTTTATTTTGAGTCTTGAGTCGTTCTGGATCAAACCTGCACTTGTTAACCTGCCAGAAGGAGAAATTTCAGGTCCGGTTTACCGTGGTTTACCCCCAGGTTACCGAGGCCTGGAAAATTTAATTCTGAAAGTCCCTGTTATTCTGTGTTATTCCCTGTTGATTTTAGTTAGTAGGTCCGCAACAGTTAGGATCGTACCCAACTTAAGCGGATGTTGCTAACCTTTTCCTTCTTTTATTTTGTCTTTTTCGCAGGAAGATCAGAACACTTCAGAGATGCGATCAAACCGGAGTTGAAAAAAAGCAAACAAGTCAAGAAATATGCCTAGAACGATATTGAACGTCACACCAATTTCCATGTACCCTGGATCTGAAGCAAGAGAGCATTATGAAGCTATTAAGAAGCGGTTGGAAAAAGAGAAAGAAGCAATCAAGCAAGAGCCTGAAGAGAACTTAGAGGAGTATAGCACGTATCGTCCAGGTGAGTTCCTTTTTGAGTTAATTGAAATATCATCTTCGGATTATGATTCTGATGATCCTGAAGAGGATCCTGACAAGTTGTTTTATGAGCCTGAGGATTACCATGATTCAGACACCATGGTGAAGTTAGGAGACCCTGCATGTTCTGACTCCCAATTTCTGTTAATGGTATATCACTAGGATTAGGTCTCTATGACTCTGGCTCGAGTTGCAACATTCTACCTTTTTCCCTCTACCAAAAGATTAAGCTTCCGGTCGTTATGAATCAAACTCGAACCATGACTTTCATTGATAGAACTAGAGATATGCCTGTCGGTCTGCTTAGAAAGTGCACGATTAAGGCAGGAGGGTTCAGTTATCCAATTGATTTCAAGGTTATAGACGTGCCAGAGGACCCAAGTTCCCCAGTTCTGTTAGGAAGACCTTTCTTAGTGACAAGCAGAGCAGTCATGGATTTCGATAGTGGGGAGATTACTTTGAGGTTGAATAATGATGCGGTATCTTTCAAAATCTTAGAACCCCTGGAAAATTGGCCGGAAAGTTGCAAGATGACGTATGCTTCAGGAATGGTGGAAATTATGGAGATATAGGATCATAAGCATAGAGAGGTTGTAGTAGAAACCATTGAATAGTAATTCATGAGACTAATGCTGAGAGAGAGAGAAGAGAAGGACCACAACAAGATGCTCACGGAAGCTAGTCCTTCCGTGTTGCGTAGTGAACGGTTTGAGCTTAAAGAAGGAAATGTGGAGTCCTTGGACCTAAAGTCTAAATCCGACGCAAAGGCAGACCTAGTATGCAAGCAAAGAGAGAGAGAGATGTGCAAGGAAGAGAGCTCAAAAAGTTTGGCGATTTAAAGCTCCAACCCCTGAATGATCGGAGATCTGAAGAAAATCGAGTTGTCGACTATAAACTCAGAACTATTTCTTTAAACTCTTAGGTAGATTAGGAATGAATAAAAGTAGCCGGATGAAGGGACGAGCTTTTTTTCATCCTACCGCACCCTTAGGCTTGAAACCGATGGTTGTGGAAAGGTTTTTTTTACTCGTTATGGATTCTAGTGAAATAGGTTAGGATTGAGTCAGAAATAACAACAGAAAGAGTAAGAGGCTAGTCAATTTGAGGTCGGAATTGAGCAGAGAGGTTGAATAAAGAGTGCAAAAAATGCAGGCAGAGAAATCTGGGGAGAAAGAACCCCCGGTAAACTGAGGATTACCTGCGGTTTACCGAGCTTGGATTTTTAGATTTCTGAACGTCAGTTTATAAAGTTGAATTTTTAGAGACACGTGGAGGACAACGTTGCATCAGACACCACCACTCAGCAGAAACCGTCCCATTTTCCCCTCTTTTCAAAATTTTCATCCTTTCCCACACTCCACCATAACTCCACCTCAATCCTATCAATCACCTCATCAAATCCCTCAACCTAATTACTTCTCTCCCACTATCCCCCCAAATCCTTCCTCCTTCACTCAGTTTTCCTATTTAAACCAACCATTCACCACCATTATCATTTGAGCATGCAAAAAGTTTTGATATCCCATTTGAGTACAATACCAAGAGTTGAGGTTCTTAAATCTTCTTATTTTATTTTATTGGGGCTCATCGATGAGCTGAGGCTGAGAAGCTTGTTACTAGTTTCTTTTCTCTTATATGCAAAGCTCAAGCCAGAATTCATGAAATTGTAAGTTGAATCCTGGAAAGAGTTCAAGAAACTAAAAACACATTTTTCTGGGCAAGAGTAATGAGCTAAAAGCTCTTTCCTTAAGATGGATTGATGTTTTATCGGGTTCCGTTGCAGCAGTCGAGAGTTGGAAACCAGAGATAGGGAAATTTAACGAATCTATAAAATTTATCGGGTTTAATACATATCCAGAGAAAGAAACCGGACATGGCTTTGTAAACCTTCTTGACATGATCATAGACTTACTTGATAATTTATACAGGAATGGAACTAATTAAGAATCATGGCAGGGAGTCATAATACACCACATCGAGCATATCATGATTCGAGCAGCATTTATCCTTCTCCAAGCATCTTGTACAAGAGGATCAGGACATGGTAAAGGCAATGACCAGTGTAATCTTGGTTCAGCTCGGCAAGCTCTAAGCCCGACATCAGTCGGTCAGCTCTAATTCCGACCTCATTGGCATGCTCTAAGCCGTCCTGATCCTCTTGTACAAGATGCTTGGAGAAGGATAAATGCTGCTCGAATCATGATATGCTCGATGTGGTGTATAACGACTCCCTGCCATGATTCTTAATTAGTTCCATTCCTGTATAAATTATCAAGTAAGTCTATGATCATGTCAAGAAGGCAATGACCAGTATAATCTTGGTTCAGCTCGGCAAGCTCTAAGCCCGACATCGGTCAGTCAGCTCTAATTCCGACCTCATTGGCATGCTCTAAGCCGGACATCAGTCGGCCAGCTCTAAGTCCGACCACATCGGAAAGCTCTAAGCCCGACATCAGTCGGCCAGCTCTAAGTCCGACCTCATCGGCAAGCTCTAAGCCCGACATCAGTCGGCCAGCTCTAAGTCTGACCTCATCGGCAAGCTCTAAGCCTAACATCAGTCGGCCAGCTCTAAGCCCGACCTCATCGGCCAGCTCTAAGTCCGACGTCATCGGCTAGCTCTTTGCTTGACCTTCAGCTCGTCTAGCTCTAAGCCCGACCTTCAGCTCGGCAAGCTCTAAGTCCGACCTCGGCGCTCGGCTAGCTCTATGTCCGACCTGATCGGCAAGCTCTAAGCCCGACATCGGTCCGGCCGGCTTTAAGTCCGACCTCATCGGCAAGCTCTAAGCCCGACATCGCCGGCCAGCTCTATGTCCAACCTCATCGGCTAGCTCTAAGCCCGACATCGGTCCGGCCGGCTCTAAGTCCGACCTCATCGGCAAGCTCTAAGCCCGACATCGGTCCGGCCGCTCTAAGTCCGACCTCATCGGCCGCCTCTAAGTCCAACCTCATCGGCTAGCTCTAAGCCCGACCTTCATCTCGGCTAGCTCTATGCCCGACCTTCAGCTCGGCAAGCTCTAAGTCCGACCTCAGCAGCTCGGTTAGCTCTAAGTCTAACCTCATCGGCCAGCTCTAAGCCCGACCTTCAGCTCGGCAAGCTCCAGGCTCGACCTCAACATTTGTTTCAGACAAGTTACTCGAGATCTCAATCTTGTCCAAAACAAGGGGACCGCGGGAAAATTTTCGAGCTTATACTTTGGTTCAGCATTTGTTCCCAGCAAGCTCGTTACGTCATAGCTCCGATCTTACTCGGAACAAGCGGGCCGCATACTGGGACTTTTTCCATTCAGTCATCGAGCCGCCAAAAACAAAGGGCCGAGAGTGGAAAATTTTCACACGGGCATATGAGTGCACAGACTCAAAACTTAATTCAACCAAGATCGCCCTCAATATTGCTTGAGACAAGGGGACCGGAGGTGGAAATTTTCAATTAGACGGGAATGACCCGAATTCGACATTTATTTCAACCAAGCCCGCAACGACCTTGCTTAAAACAAGGGGGCCACACATCAGATTTTTCGATTCAATCATCGACCTCAACCGAATAAAGTAAGGCTTTTAGCTCTGTTATTTTTAGCAAGTTCAATGCTTTAATGTCCCGACCTAGCCAAAAACAAGGGGGCCGTGTGTCATAATTTTTAATTCAGACTGAAGGCCCGACAACAACAGGTCCGATTTTTATGATTCAGTTATTTTAACAAGTTCGATCCTTTAATGTCCTCGACCTCGCCAAATACAAGGAGGCTTCACATCGGATTTTTAATTCAGTTAGCGAGCCCAACAGAAACAAGTAAGACTTTCAATTCAATTGTTTTTCGCAAGTTCAACGCTTTAACGTCCTCGACCTCGCCAAAAACAATGGGGCCACATATATATACACATACGGATACGTCGGACCTAAAATAGCAGACTCAAAAAAAATGGAATATTTCGAGCAAAAATAAAAGTGCAAGCTCAAAAAATACTTTGGGGAAAATCGTTATGAAAGAAAAAAAAACATTTATTACAAGCTCCATATCAACGAGTTCATTTTATTACGAGCTCTATTACAAGCTCGCCATCAACATAGGATTGCTCTTCACCAACAACAAGTCCGTCGCTTAATAGCGTGGCACAAACAGGCTATAAGCCAATAACTTCGAGGACGTCTGCTTCAAAGCGCGGACCTTAGTAATAACTTCGAGGCCATCTGCTTCAAAGCACGGTCCGTAGTAATAAATTCGAGGCCGTCTGCTTCAAAGCGCGGTCCTTAGTAATAATATTGAGGCAGTCTGCTTCAAAGCGCAGTCCTTAGCAATAACTTCGAGGCCATCTGCTTCAAAGCGCGGTCCGTAGTAATAACTTTGAGGCCGTCTGCTTCATAACATCGAGGCCGTCTGCTTCAATGTATGGTCCTTAGTAATAACTTCGAGGCCATCTGCTTCAAAGCGCGGTCCTTAGTAATAACTTCGAAGCCGTCTGCTTTAAAGCGCGGTCCTAAGTAACAAGTCAAACAAAACGACAAAGTCGTCAAAAAACAAGCCACCAATGCCAAGACTACGGCTTCACACGCCGAACTTTTATAAGACCGACCCTCAGGTTGGCATCATATTTGGAATTCGCCTTCGAGTGAATGTTTTATAAGAACGACATTCAGTTCGGCATTATATTTGGAACTCGCCCTCGAGCGAGCATGTAACACCCCAAAATATTTGGTTGTTATTGAGATATACCTTAAACTATTATATTGGTTTTATAAGATCTAGTGGCGAATAATATAAAAATGAAAATGTGTATAAATTGAAACTTATTATATCCCTTTATTATTTCAGTACAAGTAAAAGTGTGTTTTCTTATCAATTTACTTTCAAAAGAATACTTATTTGATATTACTTGTCTTTTTGTCATAAGTAAATGGTAGGTTTTATTCAAACATGTGAAACCCAAAGAGTGTCTTTCATTAATTTGTTTATTTCGATAGAATAGTTATATCCACATGTTATTTTAATGATTTTAGTGCTGACGCATTTATCATTATCTTAAAGTTCTTCAAAATATTATTTATTATATTTTATAAGGATTGATCTTGACATGAATGCCCGGTCATTTCACGTTTAACGAAAGATAATGATATTCAACTCGTGGTCATGCTTGCTTGGTTGCATTGTGTGTGCAGTGCAGAACTCTAAGCGACTAGTTGAGTTAGGGTTATTGCACCGCAGTACGGCTAGTCACCGGTCTCGGGGCCTCTTGACTTTGGCTCATCGACAGTCCTAGAGTAATGGTACCAAAATTCCCCAATGTCTCATGTGCATGGCCGGGAAAGCAAGGGCCGACGGCTATGTCATGGTTCAGAGGGCAGTAGGGTTGGCTGGAGCCTTTTGGGAGGTTCACTAGGCGAAGGTCTGAATCCTTTCCCTGACAATCGGCCGGAATTGTCAGGCAATAGCTTGCTTGCTTGTGAAGTGCGGTAGAGAAACATGCTGGAGTTGGTTGGTAATGACTCATCGACTAAGCCACGTCGGTGTCAAGCAATTAATAGACTTAAATTCAAGAAAATTACTTGACGTTTATATTTTTGCAAATATCATATTTTTGTCATGTACTAACTACTATTAAGTGCAGGTAAGGAAAGAGCCTTTTGTTGTAACATTTTAACGGTTTTGTAACAACTATTTTTGTATATAAAAATTCACGGGCACACACCGGAACTCACTGGCTATTTTTAGCTCACACGTTTGTGAAATCTCTTTCTTAGGTATGGAAGAAGGACACCAGAGTAGTGAGGTAAGCGGGGTAACCTTGGAGGCTGTCATGGGAGAGGGAGTTGGTGAAGAGTTCGATGTTGATATGACACCTTAGTTGTCAAGTTTAGGTATTAGTTTGCTTTGAATTTTGAGTTGTTTCAATGTAACAAAAATTAAACATTGTGGTTTTCTTTTATTTTGGTGACGTTTGAATAAAGTATTAGTTCCCTCTGTTTCTTTTTGGAGTTTTAGTACTTGGGCGGTGGATCGCCGGCTTGTCCCTTTGACTAGACCCCAGTGGACCCTAGGGGTCGGGGATAGGCCTATTACAGAGCATTTTTAAAGACCGACCTTCAGGTCAGCACCATATTTGGAATTCGCCTTCGAGCAAAGTTTTTATAAGACCAACCTTCAGTTCGGAATCATATTTGGAATTCGCCTTCGAGCGAATATTTTATAAGACCGACATTCAGTTCGGCATCATATTTGGAATTCTCCTTCGAGCGAATGTTTTATAAGACCGACCTTCAGTTCGGCATCGTATTTGGAATTCACTTTCGAGCGAATGTTTTATAAGACCGACCTTCAGTTCGGCATCATATTTGGAATTCGCCTTTGAGCGAATGTTTTATAAGACCGACCTTCAGTTCGGCATCATATTTGGAATTCGCCTTCGAGTGAATGTTTTAAAAGACACACATTCAGTTCGGCATCATATTTGGAATTTGCCTTCAAGCGAATGTTTTATAAGACCGACCTTCAGTTCGGCATCATATTCGGAATTCGCCTTCCAGCGAATGTTTTATAAGACCGACCTTCAGTTCGGCATCATATTTGGAACTCGCCTTTGAGCGAGCCTTCTATAAGACAAAAGGCCCCCAAGCCACCAAAAGCAAAGTCGATTCATGGCTCACAAGCCGCAAAAAGCAGTCTCAATTCATGGCACAAGCTACAAGAGGCGAAGCCGATCAACAACACACAAACAACAAATTTAAGACCTACTCTGAGTACGGCATTTAGGCAAAGCTAACAGGCGATCCGCCACTGTAGCCAGCCGTCACAGTTTCTCAAGGAAACAGGTCCGCGAGTAGCCTTTACTCCCCGCCTGACATTTTTAGAAAATGTTCGAGGCACGGAGTAGGGGCCATTGATAGGTCTAAATACTTACTCGGGTCCGTCCGGCCACCAAAATAGTGGATGAGGCCACCGGCCATTATTGTCCGCAAACTCGCAAGTCAAATAGGGTCGCGAGCCTTTGGATCAGTCCCAAACCATTAGCCCCATGAGGCGCCAAGAAAGACTAGGGGGCCGGCATGCAAATCCCTTCGTTTATCGGGTCCGCCAGCGACCTCACATACAATATCTAGCTCCGTTACTAGCTCACTAGTACAGATAAATATCTATTTGTACTATGTCCTTATCTGTAAATAAACCGAACTTTAGTCGGTAATTTCCCTATAAATAAGGCCACATGTAACCCATTCAAGGGACACAGTTTAATTAATCAATAAAACACAAGGCTAAGCCAAATTCCACCACTCTCTATTTTTACTAGCACCACCATGCTCAACCGCCGGAATTCCACAACACCACCACATGCCGCCACTTTTATACACTTTTTATAGCCAGATATCCACCACCAAACAACCGCTGACAACCCCAAATAATTTCGACATTATCACCCACCATCTTCCTAGAGAATGAGTTATCTTGGGATCGGAAGATAGTAAACAGATTTGTTTGTGCCCGCCTTCTACTGACCAAGCACACGGTATCTATCACCACTAAGAGGGCGGAGTTGATGTTTTATCTGGAGCAAGGATATCCGGTCAACATTGTTCTACTGATGCATAGCCGTATTCACGAGCTTGCTGCCACATCTGAGCGCGAGCTGTTGCCATACGGACTGATGATTGACATCTTTGATTTCGAGGATGAGGTGAAAGTTCTTGTCAGTGATGATTGGGAAGACCCTGAGCTGATGAACAGTTCGTAGTCGGTTCAAAAAGTTCCAACACGGGTCGGTCAGAGAGCTGAGAGGGAGCGTACTCCAATCCTCGGAGCACCACGGACTCAGAGAGCTATGCTAGAGGAGCACTCGTGAGAGATTGCATGTTTGCATCGCAAAATGGATAGGACTATAGACTTCTTTGGCGTACCTCCATCGACACCACCACCTAGGACTGCCCCACATCACCGCGCCTTCTATTCGGCCGCTGCTGGCTCTAGTTCTGGTCCACTTCCCGGTTTTGAGCCTAGAGATGACTGGGAGGGTTATTCAGACGAGGATTAGTTTTCTTTCTTTTCGTTGTTGTTGTTTTCCATTTTTGTTTTTATTTTTCTTTTATCTAGTTAATGTAGCAAAATTTTATTAATATAATGATTTTGTCGGCATAATTTGTTTTGGAGTTACTTATTTTCTCTTCTACTGCCACAATTTTATTATACGGTTTCTTGTCACCACCATTCTTCTAGGTTTGTTTGAGTTACTTAGCGCAGGTTCTTCATGCACTACTTACGTGAGCCCTTAACCGAAGCTAAGTTCCTTTTAATTTTTCAATTTTCACCTTACTCATTGGGGACAATGTTTCGTTTAAGTGGGGGGCAAGGAACGTCACATAGTTTCTTAGCACTACATTCCGTAAATTGCGTGATTATCTTGATTCTCTTTGATGCACGATTCACCACTAAGACTTTGATTCATTTCGACAGAATTTCAAAAAAATTATGATATTTTTGATTTTTTCGAGTTAATTGACTTTATCTTGGATTCACTTTGCACAAGAGTAAATGCCCACTTATGAAGTAGTGGCATATTAAGCGCATATTCTTTTATGAGCCACCATTTTAAGCATGTATAACTCACTTCTCTTGGTGTGTAGTCGATAGCATATTGCTTTGACTAGAGTTGACCCTGGCTTCATCACGAATCATGTTTCACCAATCCTTATGAAAGCAAAGGAATTTCGGATTCGGTAGTTTATCATGAGTGGGGCCGTGAGGATAGCTAAATCAATGAGAGTTTTCCCGCCAAGAAAAAGAAGTGCATTGAAATATATACATCTATATTCTCTTTGGTAAAATCTGAGTCGACGGAGCGTAAAACGCACGACTTTTGCATAGACCGATAAACGCGAGCCTAAGATTAATATATACTCGGTTCTCGATCCACCGTGACAACTAATTTAATTGAAAAATAAGATGTTTGAGACTGGTTAGTTCGACTACGGGTTGAGGTAATGTAAGATTTCCTGCATTACTAAGCGGTTGTGAAACATATTGCACACACACATTGGCTCAAGATGTGAATAGTTTTTAATGTGTCACTGATGGATATGAGTGGCATGATCTTGATCTTGACTTTTTAAGGCACAGTTGTTTTTAATTAACTTGTATATTAATCAGAGTGTTGTTTTCTTTTCACCTTTTCGCTCGGGACGAGCAAAAGCTTTATGGGGGGTAGTTGATAACACTCTAAATGGTACCAATAATTATACATTTATTCACCCCGAATTCTGGAGAGGATAGATAGGCTCTTTATTATGTGGAATATATGATAAATGCTATGTGAATGTTTCCAGAATCGTAATTATGCATCTATGCTATTTTCCCGAAGATTTGGTACTCTTTTGTCACGTTTTGCGTGTTTTATAATCTGGAGCATTGGAGAATGGATCTTGACCAAAAGAAGAATATTGGGCCAAGTGATTGAACTCCAAGAAGAAGCCTGTTGAAGAAAAATGAGAAAAGTCATCCCGGTTTACCGAGGACTAGGGCCGGTAAACCGGTGGCTTATTTGACACGAAATTGATTCTGCCTCATTGTCTAGGTCGGTTGGGTTTTAGAGAGTCTTAAGTCGGTCAATGTATCTATATAAGGCTGTATTATCAGATTTTTACATATTTCTTCAATAGTTTTCAATTACATTATACAATTTTGATGAAATAAAGTTATTTCAAGCTTTTGGGGAGTTATTTATGGTTTTCTCCCTTTCTCCACCATCTCTAGCTTGAGTAGATCGAGCTAGATCACTATTGGTGAAGGTATGAAGCTTTGAACGTTCCTTTATATCTTCAATATGGTAGATCTGTTCGTATTTATGTGTTTTAGTTAATCTGCATGTTTAAAGACCCCATAATTTACTTATTTTAATCGTAATTGAGCAATGTTGATCCAGGAATAGGAAAAGCTGACCCCGGTAACCCAGCGGTCTATACCGGTTTACCGAGGCATTATTTCAAAAACCTAAAACTGGGATTCACTACAGCTACGTTGATCGACAAGTTTAATTAACAGTAGGTTAGATCTGGCCAATATGCTTATTGAAATCCTTAAATGGCATAAAATACGAATAATGAAGTGCTAAGTTTGGACATAGTCTTGAATGGACCCTAGGAAGGTGTTGTTCAATGTCGACAGTTGTCTAGGCGGGTTAGCGGTATGAGTTAGCACTCGATATCAGCAATTATAGTTCTTTATACGTATGGGCTATTACGGACCAATTAAGGAGGCCAGGTAGCTTGCGTATAGATTGTCTACTACCATTGTCAGAGTAGATAGGAGTAGGAGTTGTACCCGTAGCTGATAAAGATAATTAAAACGAACGCTCGCGGTTAATTTAAGGAAATTATGTGGGGAAGTAAACGTAACGATTAACTAATCCAAGTTAGTAGATCGGTGAGAAGAGGGGGAGAAATACCAAGTTTGTTCTATGTTCATTGTTGGTCCATGACCGCATCTATGTTGCTTCTTAATTAGGTTAGAATCATTTATACTTATAGCTGTATTGTCTCTGTGGGATCGACCTTGACTCGCATTTACTATACTACGATGTACCTAATATTCTTGCTAGTAATATCGACGTTAGTAACTTACACCCGATCACAGACTCAACAAAAAACGTTTCAAGTCTACAGGACAGACTTGTTGAGCTTCCCAGGATGAACTAAGTCAAACTCGTAAAGTTTAAAAGACAGACTAACCGAGGTCCGCATGTCGGAATCAACATCGGGTATGCGTTGATATGAGATGAGCAAAACAAACTCAAGAGCCAATAGACACAAGCATGTCATCCAAAAACAATGAATTAATGCATGGCATGCTGGGGTGCAGGATACCCCACTAGATATCACAAAGTACTATAAGTAAGTAATGAAATAAAGTAAAGGCAAGGCAAAAAGAACTTAACAAAATTTTCATAAATAGTTGTGCATATTACAATTTGAAACGAATTTTCAAACAAATAAAAAACAAACAACATAAGCTACTCGACCTAAGTGTCAAGAGTTGGATTTTTTTGTTGCTCAGAAGAAGCAGGAGTAGCCAAAGTGGAAGGCTCGACCACAGCAGGTGCTCGGAGAGAAACCGAAGAACGACCATGCTTGGACACAATGTCCACTCTTGCCTTAAAGTCCTTTAGATGGTAATCATAAACCACACCCATGCCAGGCTTATATAAATCATGGTTGTCCAGGCTATTTATGGAAAGGTCAATGAACTGACTCTTGGCCTCATCAACCCCCAAAGTGTAGCCATGATTGAGCACTGGGTAAGTAGTAGCCTCAAGGCCTGAGCAAACTCATTTGAGGCCTTGTACTCATGGATGGCCTAGCTATCCGGCCTAGAACAACAACATTCATATCGCTCTTCTCAGTATGGAGCTTGGTCATAACCTCCTCCAAACTCGGTCTTCTCCTCTCGTGTACTTAGCCTCGGCCGTTTGGAGACCAAAGAACATACTTGGCCTCCCTTGGCTTCACTCCACCTACGAGCCATGAGTTTCTATTTAAGAGCCTTGTTCTCCTTATTTTTGGACTCAACGAGCCCCGAAGCCTTCTATGATCCGCACGCGTTGTGTCGGTAATCTTCTTCTCTAGATTTTTCTTGATGGTGGAAGCCTTAGCTAATCTTTCAAAAACATCCTGGACAATCCAGGTTCCCTCAATGAAAAATCAACAAACATAAGAATCATTATCATGTTATAATAAAAAAACACAGACTGAAAGTGCAAAATTACGTATTCCATAGCTTCGAATCCAGCTGCGGTTAGTTGTCTGTCAGTCATCTCTGCAATCCGCTCCTACTCGGTAGCGGCATATTCTCTTTCATGAGACAAATCTTCAGTCTCATCAGGCAGGGGAGTAGATCTGCTCATTTTTTAGGGTCTTTCTTCCTGGGGGTTCACGACATCCCTAGTTCGGCTCCTCCTCTAGAGTTGGATACCACCTTTTTCTTCCCCATCAGAGCCATCCATGGTGATCAGATCAATGTCCCCCATAAGAGCAAAGCTGTGCGGGACTTGTGCATCATCAGGGTGACCAGACAGTATCTAGACCCCGGAAGCGTTCAAAGTATTACCCGTGTTCAACACTTGTAGTCTTCTATGTTTCCTGGCTTTGCTCGTGCTGACTATTCTCAGCCTCATCTTCACCAGCGCCAGCCAATTGTGTCGCAAAATCTGCCACTGCAAACAAAATAGGGGCACGGTTAAGCAAAAGTAAACATAAATACAAAGCGAAAGCATAAAAAGGGAAAAACAAAAGAGAAGTCCTACGGGTATCCCATTCCTCATCATTAAGGGGTACGTAAGGGCTAGGCCCAACATCTGTTAATTGAGCAGCAGTGATCAACTCGGTAAAAAAGTCCCTGACATCCACGGTAATACCCGATTCTCAGATACCTCCAAGTAACTCCTCGGTAACGGTGGGACAGATGTCCTTAGGAAGCTCATCTAAGTTCCTGACCCAGCTCAGGTCGTTCTTCGTGACGAATGAATATAAACATCCCGTTCCATTTCTTGTGAGAAGACTTTTCTTTAAGAATAATCAAAATATCCTTCTAAGGACCCGCTCGGCGTAGGAAATAGTACCACCTGGGACACTCATCTCATTTACCTTCTTGTGATGATTGAAGGACCTAAATAATCGTATAGAAAACTTGATTCCGAGCAACCGGCACCAAATCGTGAACCTTATTATGCACCTAACCCTATTGGAGGCTAACTAGCCGATCCCTAGCCTTTTCTGCACGGCCAAAAGGCCCAGGCAGAAAGGGAGGCTTAACCCACATTCAAAGTACTCCTAGTGAACGGTGCAGAACCCATCCAGTGGCTGATGAGCAAAGCTATTAGGAAGAGTAGGAATCCTATGGGCATACTTCTCTATATCTATCTCGTATGTGCTACAGATGTCGTCCAAATTTTTTGAAGAAAGGATAGATTTTATACCGTCACTAGTTATGGTTGTCCTAGCAGCCATTTGAGCTTCTAGGGTTACGGATAAACTCAAATAATTCGTCTATTGAAACAAAAAGAACGGGATAATAATGTTAAGAATTCAATAGAGAGTGAAGAATAGATTACTTGCAAAGTCAGAGATTTAATGAATCCAATAGAAGGGGAATAGTAGAGCTACCGATAGTATCACTTTGACCATCTGATTTAATGATAATGGGGGAATGTTTGATATGACGGGGGTTATAACCCTCAAGCATTTCTTGAAAAACGTTGAACTTCAAACTTGTGGGTATAAACGCCTCGAATCACAGGGTACTTATGACTGCGTCATAACGGCATCCCTGCCGCCTGGCAAGGCTGGTCATTGCAAAATTCTACAAGTCTACATGACAGTGACAGAGCAGCACCTCTAACAGATCCGACCTCACAAGGAGTAGTTTGGCAAGATTTTGGGGGCTTGTGATAAAGGTCGGACCAGCCCTCAGTCACGTGTCATCCTTATATTGACTAAGCATTAAATAAGATAGAGAAAGTACAACTCAAAGGGTCAAGACCCCACTTGAAGCCTAAGTGTAGATCGGAACCTCAGGTGGGAGATCAGCATGGCTCACTACTCAGTCCACCGCAGGTCGGTCAGGGTGCAACGGAGCTAGGTCTGCGCAGTTCGGCCATAATGGCCACGGGAGCTCGATGCAGGTCAGCCAAAGTCCTCTTAGATGTTTAGCACACGTGCTCATAATAACGATAACTATGGATAGAATCACAAGCCATAAAGGCTTTGATCCTATTATTAAACCATCATTCAAATCCCACGATTATCTCCTAAAATCAAAGAGATAATCACGCACGAATCCTATACTTGAGGGATACGAAATAGAGTCCAAATGGACACAACATAGGCACGCCTTGGGCACAATGCCCTTTATATTAACAATCCCAAGAATTACCAAGAGACTTGAATCCTGAACAATTGCAGGATACGTAGGCAATTTGGGATAAACATCATTCCAGGCTCAGTCTGGATGCATTCAAACCACCCCCTCGTTCATACTTTTTTCCAGATTTCTAGTATCTTGATTCATAGTCACTAGGAAATAAGGGTCAGATTGTTACTAGACGAGATCCAGCATCGTTAATTGGGAATTGTTGTGACATGTTATAATATTTTTAATGGTACACAAGACCTAATAATGCGTCAAATCAATTAAACGGTCGCTATTATTTTAATATTGATCTAACGGTAAATTAGACCGTGCAGGTTTTTTTTACTGACTGGACGGTAGTATTTCTTAAATAAAAAAAAAATTCAGTTCCTATTTGTTATGTTTTCTTTATTAAAATTATAAAAAGTAACATATAGCACCTATTTCATATTTAATGCTATATTAGCTTTCTAGATTAAATTTCTTTTTGATTGATTATTTTCATTTACCTCAATTGATCTTTCTTATGATTTTCTCTTAAATTACATATATTCTTTAGAAATCGATCATTCTTTTATCAATGAAAAACATTCATGAATAATTACGAGGAAATGTTTTAAAATCATGAAAATATAATTTCATTGTATTTAATGTAATATAACCACCCTTGTAACATCCACATGATAGCCAATTTTTAGCTGCACTGTGCATAGCAAATTGACTTCTTTTTAATGTAATTAAAAATAATCGGTAGGACTACCGAATATACCCAAAAGGTACATATATCCCGTTTCCGTTTGTTTTGATCGAAACCGAATACTTTATTAAGAAACTGTACAACTTAGAAAACGGCAAAAGAGATATTCATTAATTATGCTCAGAATTAATTCACTACATCACACTATATTTTTTGATATACATAGATCCTGCGCACAGTACTAGATTAGGTTAACATTCATTAGGGCTTGGTCTTCATTGGGCCTTGTCTTCAGTGGGTCCATTATCCTTAACATCCCCCCTCAAACGAAAAGGGGAGGTATCCACATTGATTTTGGCTCGAAACAAAGAGAATGGGACAGCAGCTACAGGTTTTGTGAGAGGGTCAGCTATCTGATCAGTAGAGGCCACATGATGAACTTGAACGTTACCTGTTAGGACATGATGACGGATGAAGTGAACATCAATTTCAATGTGTTTCGTACGGGAGTGAAACAAAGGATTTTTTGCCAAGGATTCTACTCCAATATTTTCACAGAAAGCAACAGGTGCACTTGGTATAGTTATGTGCATCTCAGACAGAAGTGACTGCAACCAAATCAGCTATGTTGTAAGATATGCAAGAGCTCGATATTCTGATTCTGTACTTGAACGTGCTACAACATACTGTTTCTTTGAAGACCAAGAAACCAAAGACGACCCCAGAAACACACAGTACCCGGCAATGGATTTTCTGTCATAATGATCACACCCCCAATCAGCATCAGAGAATCCCAGGAGAGTCAGTTTTCTGGATACTTTGAAGTGCAAGCCATAGTGCATAGTTCCTTTTATATACCGGATGAGTCTTTTGAGAGCTTTCCAATGTAGCTCTGTGGGGGCATGCATGAATTGACTTAGTGTATATACGACAAAGGCAATATATGGCCTTGTGAAGGTCAGATATTGTAGTGCCCCAAGAACACTTCTGTATAAAGTAGGATTATCAAATAATGGCCCATCATCAGGCCTCAACATAGTGCCTGTGACCATTGGAGTGGGACAGGGTTTAATGTGCATCATGTTGATTCTGTGTAGCAGCTGAAGGACAAATTGTTTTTGGGACAACACCAGCTCTTTAGTATCCCTATAAACCTCCATTCCAAGAAGGCTGAAAAGAGGACCAAGGTATTTGAGAGGAAACCTCTTGTTCAGTGGTTTCTTGTTCATTAGACCAATGAACTTGCTGATGGCAGTGGCAGAATTCCCAGTGATAATAAAATCATCAACATAGATAAGGACATACATAATAACAGACTGATGATGAAAAATAAACAAGGAAATGTCTGAAACAGACTGGACAAAACCCCAGAGAAGAAGCTGAGACTTCAACTCATCAAACCAAGCCCTAGGTGCTTGCTTCAGGCCATAGAGAGCTCTTTTTAGGTGACAAGCATGAGTAGGTTTGGAAGGGTCAACAAAGCCCTCAGGCTAGGGCATATACACAGATTCTTGTAGTTTCCCATTCAAGAAGGCATTGTTAATGTCTACTTGTTGAATGGGCCAGTGAAAAGTGATTGCCACAGTCAATATGACTCTAATTGTGAAGGATTTTGCTACAGGACTAAAAGTCTCACCATAATCTACCCCTGGCTGTTGAAGAAAGCCTTTTGCAACAAGTCTTGCCTTGTGCTTGAGGATGGTCCCATGAGGTTTGAGTTTAAGTTTGTAGATCCACTTGTTCCCGACAAGGTTCTGAGAGGGATGAGAGGGAACTAGCTTCCAGGTATTGTTGTCCATAAGCGCTTGATATTCCTCCTTCATGGAATTGTGCCAGACAGGATCCAAAAGAGCTTTAGAGACCTTGGTAGGTTCATATTGGTGATGGTAAGACACCTGGCTTGCTAGACCTACAAATCTCTTAGGTTTGAAAATACCACTTTTAGAGCGGGTTTGCATTGAATGAGATGTGGGTGGGGGAGGAACAGGCTGGACAGGTGAAACAAGCTGTGGTGAAGGGGATAAGGAAGGAGAAGCAATGGACTGTGGTGGGGAGGGGGAAGGAGACATAGGAGAAGATGAAGGGGAAGCGTGAGAGGAATCAGATAGGATTGGAGAAGAGGGCTCAGCAGCAGCAGGTGTGGGAACCCTGTGTCAGGAGGAGGAGTAGAAGTTGGTGTACGTTGTTGTACTGAGGGAGTGGATGAGGAAACAAGAAGCACAAGAGTGGTAGTGAGGGGTGTGAGAGGACAAGAATTGGAGGGAGTGTTGTTGGACTTATAAGCAAAGCTGGTCTCATCAAAAGTGACTGTTCTAGAGATATAGATGCGTCCATTGGAATCCAGACAGATATAGCCTTTATGGCAGGGGATAAGACCAAGATAAGTACACTTTTGGGTGTGAAACTGAAATTTGGTGGTGTGGTAGGGTCTGAGAAGAGGATAGCACGAGTAGCCAAAGGTCTTGATCATGGAATAATCATGATGTTTATGATGTAGGCACTAGGATGGGGTTTTCATATGAAGGACAGGGGTGGGGAGATTGTTGATGAGGTGAACAGAGTACTGAAAACTGTGCCACCAAAATTTTAGGGGTAATCCTGCCTGTGCAAGAAGAGTTAATCTAGTTCTGTGATGTGCCTATGTTTCCTTTCTACTCTCCCATTTTGGGCATGTGCGTGGGGGCAAGGATGCCTAAAAGAGATGCCAAACTCTTTGAGTTTGGGTTCAAAAATCCTGTATTCACCACCCAGTCTGATTGGAGCTGTTTTATAATGAGGTTTAACTGGTTCTCAGACAGAGTTTTAAAATGCAAAAAGGCATTCAGTGCCTCAGACTTGTGTTTTAGGGGATATAACCAGGTGTACCGACTAAAATCATCAACAAAAATAATGTAATAAAGATAGCCATTCACAGAAGTAACAGGAGAAGGACCCCAGAGGTCAGTGTGGACAAGTTCAAGAGGGTGTGTGGTATGATGTGTGGAACTGGGAAAGGGAACAGAGTGCAGTTTACCAAACTGACATGCTTCACAAATGGAAAGTTTGCCATTCACAGAAAAATTACAAGAGTTCAAAACACACTGTAAAAGTTTTACATTGGGATGTCCTAGTCTTCAATGCCAAAGATCTACACAATCCTTGGAGGAGACAGCAGAGGACACAAGAAAGCTGGTGCTAGTGCTTGACTCTGGCTTGATATGATTATTGGATTGAAGGAAGCTCTTGGTAGGCTGAAACTGACTATGAGATAACTTGGTACTCTTGACTTGGTAAAGACCATTCCTAAGATGTCATTCTAGCAGGGTAGTCTTGGTGGATTTGTCCTTAACATAACACAAACCATCAGTAAACTCAACAAAGATGTTATTATCAGCTATAAGTTTAGATATGCTTAAAAGGTTCTTGGTTATGTCAGGAACGTGGAGAATATGGCTAAGATAAAGAGTATAGTGATTAGGAAGGACAATGGATGTGGAACCAACATGAGCTATAGAAAGGGTCTTACCATTACCAATCACCAAGGAGTCTGAACCATCATAAGGAGTCCTGAGGCTGAGATTGTTCAAATCAGAACTAGGATCAGCCACAGTATCAGCAGAAGCAAGATAAGCATATACCTGTTTAGCATTAGACTGATTTGAGGAAGACTCTCCATATTCAGATTCAAAACGATGCCAGCACTCAATAGCAGTGTATCCAGGCTTCATGCAAATTTGACATACATGCCGTGGTCCAGAGTTTCCAGAGGTGGTGTTTGTGCTATTATTGCTGGCTGTCCTGCCTCCCCTGCTCCGTCATCTTCCTCTTCCACCTCTAGATGAGGTGTTTCTGCCTCCACCCTGTGATGTATTATTGGCTGGGAATCTAGTTCCACCTCTACCAGCACTGGTTTGGGTATAAGCAGCATTTGCCATAGCACCACCAAGATCAACGGTGGAAGAGGAGGAGTTGAACCTCATCAATATTCTTTCATGGGTAAGTAGTTGCGCTTTCACCTTTGGCCAGGACAGAGAAGCAACCCGGGATGTGATGTTTACAATCACAGACTCATAATCCCTGGAGAGTCCACCAAGAGTTGCCAAGATCAATTCACAGTTGGGTAAGGGACAACCAGCAGCAGCCAAGTTATCTGAATAGCTTTTCATTAAAGCTAAATAATCGGACATGGACTTTCCTCCTTTTTCAGTTTTTGTCAAAGCATCTTTATACTCAAGGATCCGAGATTTCGCATGGCTATTAAACAGGGTTTCCAGTGTTTGCCATACTTCTGCAGACGTGTTACAGCCAACAAATTCCATTAAAGCCTGCTCCGTCATTGATCCAGTGAGCCACCCAAGTAGGAGTTGATCCCGGGTTTCCCATTCAGTAAATGCCGGGTTTGGCTGAGATCCATAACCTCCAAGACCCGGAAGCAGACGCGGTGGAATTTCATTTCCAAAAAGGTGATTCTCCAGTTTATGACCTCGGATGACAGGTAGGACAGTATATTTCCACAGTAAGAAGTTATTCCGGTCAAGTTTGACATGGCAAGTCTGGGTCCGATTTCCACCAAAAGGAGCTGCCGGAGGTGACGCAGAAAAGGGTGAGGTCGGATCTCTGAGTATAGCTGGTGCTGTCATATATGAAGAGAGGAATGGGAAACTCGCTGGCAAGGAGAAGCTTCCCGGAAACGATGGTGATGGAATTGAAAAGGAAAACATTGAGCTAGATGGAATTTGAGTGTTGATGACTGAACCAGATGAGACTTGGGTGTGGGTGACCTGTTGAGCAACGCTTCCACAGGTTGTGGAAGGCGGCGGAGCAGCGGTATCTTCAGACACCGGCGGTGTTTGATCGGTAAGTGGTGCGGTGGACATTTTCCACCGTTTTCTCTCTCTGATACCAACTTAGAAAACGGCAAAACAGATATTCATTAATTATGCTCAGAATTAATTAAGTACATCACAATATATTTTTTGATATACATAGATCCTGCGCACAGTACTAGATTAGGTTAACATTCATTAGGGCTTGGTCTTCATTGGGCCTTGCCTTCAGTGGGCTTTAGTCCATTATCCTCAACAGTACAAAAGGTACAAACTGTACAAAACAAAGCTAAAGCAATTTACATAATGTAAACTTGGGTCTGAAGGCCAAGCTAGTCTAAGTTCTCGAGCACGACGAACATCTTCAGAGATGAAGATCATCAATGGGGGTCGCGAGGTGTCTGGACAATGATATTCTTTATTACGCCAATACCAGATGCCTAACACAGTTTCACGGAAAAGGAACCTCCAGAAGGCCATATTGTCATGTTTGTACATGTTTATCGTGAAACAGGATTCAAGCCAGGATGGTGTGTCGTGGGTGGAGATGAAAGTCGTCCAATGGTGCTGGTGAATGAGGTGCTTCCACACATTATAGGTCCAATGGCAGTCTCGTAGAACATGGAGTGATGTTTCGGAGTGAGTACCACAAATACAACAAGTGTCATCTTCACTAAGGCCTCTCGCAGCATGAAGGTGGGCCGTTGGTATGGCATCGCGGCAAATCTGCCATAGAATGATATTGCCATAGCAAGTGTCATCTTCACTAAGACCACGTTTCCGTTTGTTTTACGTGGTCATAATTCATGCTCAAAAATCACGCCGGAGAAATTTGATTGTAGACAAAATATATGTGAGTTATTTTTTTCTTTTCTTTCCCGGTATAATCAAAAAGTGTGTCTTTTTATATCAATTTATTATCAAAATGATTTATTTGTTAAAAGTAAAAGTGTGTTTTTATCCACTTATTTTGTATATTACTTATTGATACGGAATGGTCATTTAATTGTAAATAAATGGCGAGTTCTTATCATTCAAAGTGTGTTTTTATGAAATTATGTTAACTTTGATACAAAATATAAATCTTTGTTAGAAATGATTCATGAGTTATCGTTTTAAAAATGTTTGTCGTGAAAAAGGCTAAGATAAGTTCGGAGGCGGGTGGGGGAATGAACTTATTATTATTATTTATGTTTTAAAACTTTCACTTAATATTTATCAAAGTGTGCAGCAGAATATAAGAACCGTTGAAGTACGTCAAAGTAAATTGCAATTAATGCAGTAACTAAATGCTTAAAGTAAAGAACATTGATTTGTTATCGAGGTTTGAGGTGGAGCAATCCTCTACGTCCCCGCTTTTCATGTGATGCGAAGGAATCCACTATTGATTTGTTTACACTATTGCAGTAGTTTAATAGTTCTTTACCGTCCTCAGCTACTTCACTATCTAAGTTGTCAATTATTCACAATCCTGAACTGTTTCTTTGATCCACTTCGTAGTTCCTTCAAAGTGAATCTTCAACCGCTATCACAACTCAGTTTCATGACAGTTTTCAACTGCTTCAACTGATTCAGTCATTCTGATACATCCAAATTATTTGATATTTTTGATAGAAGACAAAGTCAGAAGTGATAAAGATATGGTTAAAATCAGAAGAGGTAAAAATGATTATTGTCAAAAAGATATAGATGTTATATTGATAAATCCAGATAGATTTATATTTTGAACAAAAGATTTATATTTATTGTATTATGATAAGTATTTAGGTTTATCATTTTACTATTTCTCTACTATATAAGAGATCCATTGGATACGTTTTTATTCAATTCAATAAAACAAACAGTTCAGAGTTTTTATATTTTCGATGTGTTTCGGTTTTTCTCTATGGTAGCAGAGCTAGGGACGAATGTTCGTGTGTCTTAATATTGGTGAACCCTCGTCCGGTCTTTCTCCACTTTTTTTAAACAATGGTACTCTGTCATAAGTTATACTTTCATCATGAATTGTATTCTCCATTATAAAGAAGAAAAAAAACAATATTAAAAATCCCATTACCGTCCCATCTCCCATCTGTTTGCATTCGTGGAATATTATTCCATTCCAAAAATAAATTCACCTCATCATCTGTTTCATACCACCAATTGTTTTGCTTTTTAATTTTCAATTTTTATCCCATTCATTGAGTCCGATTTTTCCAATTTCACGTCCAAAAAATCAAAATAGCATACCAATGTTTTTAAGTTACATCTCGTCCAAAAAGCCAAAACTTTGGGCCCAAAAAAAAAAATCCAGTCAGTTTTTTTCTTCTCTTTCGAGTCCATATTCCTTTTTGATTGTCATTCAATAAATAAATATATTGTCATATAGCATCACTGCATTAATCTTTTCTTTCCGTATCTATTAACTAGCTGTAAACCCGTGCATTATGCACAGGGTAATATAACATCATCAAAAAATAGATAATATTTTGTCTACAACAAAATGGATATAACAAAACGACTCAATACATCTTACATCATTCACTATTGTGTAAGACCCACTAATAAATGAATGTCCCACTATAATCAACGGTGTAAGATGTGTTGTGTTTATTTTACGGTGGATGAGATATTTTACATTGGAAATTGAGGGCGTTGACGTGAACATTTATTTGGATGAGATTGTGGTTGACAGAATGAACAGTTGGATGGAAAAAAATAGTCCAAGTCTAGATTCGGGTAATGGTTCCGCCAATTTTTTCTTGCACGTATACATATACAGTGAATATGTTATAATCTAGTAGAAAATAACGTAAAATTTGAAAATCCGCCAGCAAAAGAGAAAGCTTATGTTAAAGAAAAATTATGTATTTGAATTTGAAAATTGGAATGAATTTATAATCATTATATTTAGTGCAGTATACCAAAACATTAGCTTATAGAAGCATCAACATTGCAGTCAAAACGAAACAAAATAAGCTTGATGAACCTACAAATAACCAAGGATCCAAACATAATGGAGCTCAACTCCCATGAACACTTTGCTCCGATGAGGACCCCATTGGTCAATTTCCTATCTGCAGAAAAAGCAAACTTTCTGAGAAGTTGACCAAGCATGACATTTCGTAAAAAGATGAAAAAAGATAAATGCTATAGATGAGGCAACATAAAATTAAAGGTAAAAACATCATTAACATTTAGAGAACACAATTTAATAAGAGGCAAAGTTGAGACAAATAATATTTCTAAAAAAAAAAAAATTAGAGAGGAGCAATCTTGCACACGCAAAAAAAATGACCTATCATACCGGAGAAAACATTATGTATAGTCAAATTTGCAAACTTCAATTAAACATCATGTTACTGGAAAGAAAGGTAGAGGAGCACACCACACATTTACCTTGCCATTTAATCCATCAATAGATAGCGCTCCAAGACCAAGTCTGAAAGTAACAATTGAGCTTCAAAGCAACTCGTGGCTGGCTGGTAGCATGCAATACGTACCGTAAAAACTAATCCAATGTACTTGTGCTACAATGGGATAAATTGAGCACTGCAAACGAATCGTCGAACTTTATAAGCCGAGTGTCTACGAAACTATTGCAATCATTAAAGTTACATGATTCTTACCCATAGTTGTAAGAATCCTTGATTCTTCATGGTAAAATAAACTGAATGGAAATGATTATGGCTGAATATCACCAATAAGAATGGAGAGAAAATATTAATCTCTCTAAGACCACAGTTCTTTACAATGCTGGTAAAAGAATATTAACATCTAGAAATGGATATCATTTAGGAATGTAGCTGCCAAGTTTTTCAAAACAAAACCATCGGAAAGAAAAACCAACACATCATGACTTATGAAATGCTTTTCATATAGTGTTAACATCTTCCAATTCTGCACACCCAGTGAAAGATGAACCTCCTACACAAAATCAAGAAGAAATTGTTAGAATGTCTGGGAAAGAAAAAGGATCTTGAGAATAGGTGAAGAAAAACATACATAATAAACCATAGAAATCCATACATAAAAAAAACAAAACAAAGAAATAAAACCACATACATTGAACTTGTCAAATTCTTCCACCAGATCCGGATGATCTATTAAGTATTAAACACCTGAAGGATGCAAAATTTTCATTCAAGTCATGATCATTTAAGCAGAAATTATAATAAATAGAAAAAAAAAACAAACAAATGAATTATGGTCAACATCTTCAAAGTATCCAATAAATTCATAGAAGAACTTGTGATGTTCATTTGGTGAAAGAATGCAAATGGTACAGAAAGTGAAGTAGCATTGAAATTCAGAATCCCCAAGTAACAAAGATTGTCTTCTTATGATTTGAGGTACAAAAAGAAACCACAAAAAGAATTGCATTGGTTAAAGCATGAGATATCAATAGGCAAGTGAAAAATGATACAAAGAATACAACCAATGGACCACTTTGCCCGGATAAATTGTGGACAAAGTGTTTTTGGTTTGCCAAGGTCTCCTCACTTTCTATTCATAAACCTTAGTCACTTTGTCACTGCAAAAACCGAGGACATGAGAACACCAAAAAAAAAATAATAATAATAAACAGATCATCCAGTCTTAAGATAACCACGATGATGTAATATAACATCATCAAAAAATAGATAATATTTTGTCTACAACAAAATGGATATAACAAAACGACTCAATACATCTTACATCATTCACTATTGTGTAAGACCCTATTTTGATGATGGAGCATAATTAAAAAGAACCTATTTTGTCTAAACATGTAGAAACTAACTCATACTTTTCATAGTTTCTCGATATCCCAAAGCACAACCATTACATGTGAGTTTCTCCTTCATCAACTGTCAATGAAAAAAATGAAGAAAAAAAAGTATGAAACTATGTTATGGAAAATTTATATTCGAAAATAAATAAGTAGTAGGTTTTGTATAAGAAAAGGAATAACCTACTAAGGCCTTAATATAGAGTCAAACGTTGGATTAAATAAAACAAAATGCAATAGAAAAATTAATATATTCACAATCATGGTTTGTCGGGCATGAATTCCCTGTTGGTGTTGATAGTTGAGTGGCCTCCTGAAGTACAGAATGAACCCACACGCAGCTTTGTTGAACCCCAATTAGCACGCCTCTATGAACATAAGGCCACCAAAATAAGAGATCAACATAGAGGTCGAACAAAAGTATTGACACACACAGTTCCGATGAAACAAAAGAACAATGTTAACCATGGAGTCATGTTGCGGCTTCAATCACCATTGGATAGCGTAAATGGTAGATGATGTTTCAATGAATAATTAAAGAAGGGACACTAATACCACACACTCGGATCAGAATTTCCCAATTGTATATGACAAAATTAAGCGAAAGACTTTAAAGGAACACAACTTTAATCAAATCATACAGGCTCATCTCTCACCCCAACTAATCAGATCAAACAAAACAAACTATGAACATGAATGTACCTTTTTGAAGATGTTTTTGGCAGGAGTGGAACCGGGGGAAGGCTGAGACATTGTCACATTGAAGCCCTTCCCATGCTTCTTGAGAAGAATTTTGTCGCGTTTAATCTTCCAGATCTCCCCCATTTGGTCCTCACTTCTGCACCTTCCTCCTCCACATCCACCACAATCTTGTAGCGGTTTCAATGAAACTTTGTCCTGTCACATGTCCTCAACGATCACTAACCTCAAAATTTTACAATTAAAAAATACGTATCACTACTACCAACAAAAAGAATGACCATGGAATCAAGAACACCGCCGTCAGAAAACTATAAATATAATGAAATAAAAAAAATCAACAAAAAAAAATTAGAAAACCATTGTGTAAAGCCACCTCAGTTTCAATCCGACTGTCACCAGCACTACCATCCGATCTGCTCATCCGAAAACTCCGCCATTGTCGATAATAATATTAGAGATTAAAATCCTTTTCAAAACATTGTCAGACCACCATCAAAATTTAATATACAATATAAAATTTAAAAAATAGAACATGGGAAGAAAAGGAAAAATGGTCTAATGCCACCACCAGAAACCTTAGATTTCCTGGTGCTCTAGGTAGGGGATCTATTAGGTCTATTCCCCATTGATCAAAGGGCCCAGGCGATATGATTGGTGTCATCTCCTGCTTAGCCTTATGAGATAAGTTGTCATGCACTTGGCATGCCTTGCATGTATTGACCAGCTTCTCTGTATCCTCTTGCATTTCTGGCCAGTAATATCCAAAAAGTATACATTTTCTGGCCAGAGCTCTTGCTCCGAAATGATTCCACAAATGTCAAGGTGGATTTCTCTCGGCACATAGTCCCCATCTTCTTAGGTGACACACTTCAGCCATGGTGCTGCATAGGATTTTCTGTACAGCACGTCGTTGAACAGTGCATATCTTGCTGAAAGTTATTTGGATACATCATAATTGGATCCATCCAAGTTTCTACCTGTGTTATAGGTTGTACTTCAACCGCATCACAGTTTTTTTTGCTTTAACTGCTCAACTAGTTTTTCCTTTTTTGGAATCCCTGTGGAAGTCCTCTCGCTTGGCCATGTTTGCCTCTTCTCCTTGACAATGTCTGTATGCAATTTCCAAACATTCTTCCATCGTGCTCGGATTCTTGTTGCTCAGCTTAGCATGTAGCCGTCCTTCTTTCAAACCTGCCACGAAGGACACTACTAAGAATTTATCATCCAGATCCGCTATCTGGGATGATTCTCCATTGAATCTTTTAATGAACTGCAGTTTGTTTCATTTATGTCTGATGGTCAGCAAATATGTTCAGTTTCTCTGGAAAGGTCTTGCAGCGATAAACACGTGCATGAACTTCCTAGTCAGAGTGGGGAAGTCTGGTATGGATCTGGGGCTCAACTTATTGAACCAATCCCTTGCCTTCCCTGTAAGAAGGGTTGCTAATGCCCTGCATTTCATCTTTTCTGGTGCATTGTACAGGCTCATATGATGTACGTACGGGTGCATATGGTCATATGGATCCTGAGTGCCATCATATGACCGAATCTTGGGGATCTTGAATCCTGTAGGACAAGGAAATGTATCAATGTCCTCAGTAAAGGGAGACACCAGCCTAAACTCATCTTGCTTAGGCCTAAGAATAGCGTCCAATTCTGCTTTGGCGTTATCATCACCTAGGCGAATAAGCACCACCCTTCCACTGGACTTTGCTTCATGTTTTTCTATCTGAATTGTATTATGAGGAGGAGTTGTTTCTGAAACTTCGGCATCCTGATTTCTGGCTTTTAATACCTCCTTAAAGATGGCTTTTATCTCTTCTCCTCTAAGATTTGCCAGATTTTCCACCAACATCTGTCTGACTGTATTTGGTGTGCTGGTTTGTCCTTCTTCCATTAGAGTTTTATTTCCAGGTTCTTGACCACTTTTTCTAGGCTCTTTTCCCTGGTTTGATCTTCAACTTCCGGTTGATTTTGATGCTTCTTCCTATGATTTTTCGCCATTTTTACTATAAAAACAACTCACTAACTAGAATCGACCCTCCTTCTAGCGCCAAATGATGATGCTTAAAATTGTAAACGGGTAATTAAATGATTCGAGTTAGGAAAATAGTATCGAAACAAGTATGATTTTGTATGAATTTGGACTGAACTCTTTTGAGAGAGCTGCCTACGTATCCAATTCAAGTATGGAATCGGAATCAAGTCTCCCTCGTAGTTCAAGATTTCCTTTATATTTTCCAATCATGGCCATAACCACTCTCTCATAATGGGGAGTTATCACCGGTTAACTATCAGACGTGGGGTCTACCCACGTTTGTCAACGGTTATGTCCTTATGGATTCTGCCTTTGGCAGTTATTTGGTTGTTCTGTCCAGAAGTCGTTCTGCTAAGAATCTGGCGGAGTCCTGCTCTGCTAGTCCCACTATTATTATTACGTGACTGGGAGATGGGCTTGACCCAATCGTAAATAACCCGGCCCAGTTGGCCCATATATCATCATTGGTGAATAACCCGATTAAAGTATCAAAATCCACAGAATGTGAGTGTATTAGTATAGCGTCAAAATAGAACAATGGATGCATGAAAGAAATCATCGGCAACAGATGAAAAAAAAAAGATGTATAGAAATTAAGAAAGACATCATGTCTTGTTGATAAGTTGAGCAAGAAAAATCACACAAAGATCCAATGGAAAATCCTCAACGGGAGAGTGAATAATCCGATGGCACACCATGTTGATATGTAAGCACTTACCGACCGGTTTCAGGGCTGCTGGCTATTTGGTACATATTTGTAGAACCATTTGCTCATTTTACTGCTTGCTTCCATCCCCAATCTCTATTGTCAATCATCCTATAAAAATGGGATGAAGCGAATTTGAGCGCTGATTTGGTTGCCATTAGATAAGATCAGAATCGCTTGAGAAAAAGAAAACGGAAATACGTTGGGATTGGGTACGATTGCGTTGTTAGCGAAGTTGAAGCGTTTACGGCTTTCAACGATGGTCCATCGCTTCTTTTGTTTGTTTTTAGGTGGAGGAAAGGTAAATAACGGGTTTGGGGCGGGTTATTGGGTAATTATCGGGATAATTGGGTTAAAACAGCTCTACTTTATTATATAGTATAGATGTCGTTTTTCAGATTCAACATAAGGAAAGATCGATCCAGTAGTCACAAACGGAGGCAAGAACGGCGAAATCTCAAAACAGAACACCACGTACTCTTGGAAGAGACGGGAAATACGAGCGCCGAGGAAGTCACACCTACATCACAACTAATGGACTCTAGAACACCATCCGGAGAGGACATGCCCTCCAAAACACTACAACTAATGGACTCCGGAAAAAACTCCGGAGTGGAGATGTCCTCCAAAATATGCAAAGACAAACTCGGTCTCCAAACCCGACATCGTTTGAGGGAGGGTGATAAGAGACAAAGTCTGAAGTGAAAAAAATATTGGTTAAAGTCTGAAGAGATAAAGATGATGATTGTCAAAAAGATATAGATGTTATATTGATAAATCAAGATAGATTTATATTTTAAATAAAAGATTTATATTTATATTAGGATAAGTCTTTAGGTTTTTCTCTAAACTATTTCTCTACTATATAAGGGATCCATTGTAAGCATTTTATTTTTGAGGACAAGCATTTTTATTCAATTCATTAAAACAAACAGTTCATAGTTTTTATACTTTTGCTGTGTTTCTGTTTTTCTTTAGTTTTCTCACTACTTTACTCCAATTCTTGGGCTTATTTTCATTTTAACTGGTTTAAGAATAGTTATTAAGTAAAAAAAAGAATAATTATTAAGTCTATATTCCAGCAATAAATAGCATATATCGGATGTAATAACGAACACAAAAATACATTAGAGGGAAAAAACCATTGAACGCAAAATTATGAAACAAACTTTCTGATTCTTGATGTAATATAAGATTGTAAAAGTAAGGCTCAAAAGGTACTGAGCATGAATATTATTGAGGATCAATGGGAACTACTACTTCCGTGGGAAAGCAAATATAATAAAGCCATTGCACACAATGACGGAGTCAGGAATTGGATCTCGGATGGGGTACAATCGATTATATTCGGACGATCGGATGACGCTTAATTAAGAAGTTTTGATGACTTAAGTTGAATCATATATGTTTTTTTGTGTAGCATCTTTTTCGTTGGATGAGCTTAGCCCACCTCAACCCTGCATTCAACTCCGTCTTTGATTGCACATGCTGCTATTTGGTCCAGTATCAGTACATGTGAAGTTTTTAGGTATTGGACGTGTTCCATATTTTCCTAAAGCTAAACCCAAACAATTTAGCGTGCTCTTGTTCCGGTGACCTTTTTTTCTTCGCTTTTTTGTGTTACGTAGGATGGATGAGCAATCTCCATGTGCCCCCTATTTATAGCTTTAGTGGTACAATGGATTGATATTGTGACTAATCAATAATTTCAATAACAAAATATTTTGTCTCCAACCTTGACAAAAAAAAAACATCTTCTTAAGAAAAAAGGATTTTTTTTTTTCATTATACTCCGTTCATCATTAACTTTTATTCCCAAATTGGTGCCCTAATTATTATCAAAGGTAAATTTGTAACATTCCAGTTTTAAGAACATATACATAAAATAAATTATTATGTATAGTAGTTTCGTTGGAATATGTTTTTTTTTTTTTTTTTTTTTAGAAACGTTTGAATATGAAAATTATATGTCAAAAAAAATTATGATTCTTATTAATTTGTTATGATTTCATTATTAATATTATAAACAGTGCCATAAAGTAATAGCAAATATTTCATATTTTTCTCTAAAAAAATATTTCATATTTCATATTGTCTTTCAAGATTAAATTTATTACTGCAACGACCTGTGGAGGATCTTACGGCTCAGGGCTGCCTGCTGCAGGACTGTTTGGTCATTTTACCTAGTTTTTTTATCTCTTTTTTTTTTTCCATTTATTTAGCGTATGGGAATGTCCCAGCGCACCTGCTAGCTAGACATGGGTTGTGATGATGCTTAAAATTGTAAACGGGTAATTAAATGATTCGACTTAGGAAAGTAGTATCAAAACAAGTACCATTTTGTATGAATTTGGACTGAACTCTTTTGAGAGAGCTGCCTACGTATCCAATTCAAGTGTCGAATCGGAATCAAGTCCCCCTCGTAGTTCAGGCTTTACCTTTGTACTTTCCAATCGTGGCCATAACCTCTCTACCATAATGGGGAGTTATCACTGGTTAACTATCAGACGTGAGGTCTACCCACGTTTGTAAACGGTTATGTCCTTATAGATTCTGCCTTTGGCAGTTATTTGGCTGCTCAGAACCTGGCGGAGTCCTGCTCTGCCACTTATATTATTATCTGACTGTGCGATAGGCCTGGCCCAATTGTAAATAACCCGGCTCAGTGGGTCCATATATCATCATAAGTCCCCCAGACTAGGGTGAGCTACTGTACAGCTATCCTAGTCTGCAACGTATGAACTTCCATCATTAATATAACGTGAAACGAGGCCAACTTGCACCCAGCTATAATGATTGCGGGCTGAACCATTACGTCTCTTCCATTTCTTGTCATATAGCCCCTTTATTTGAAACTCTTTGGATCACACATCTGCGATATTAAGTAAGTCTCTGCATCTGTCTTATTTCTTCTTCTTCTTTTTGGTTTGATACTTATTTCATGAGTTTAAGAACCAATACTGCCTCCAGTGACTCCATAGAAAGATTATTTCAATCGTCTGAAGAAAACGCAATCGTAGCAGAAAGCGAAGAAGTGAATTCCTCTATTCCTCCCTCTTGCCCTAAGCCTATCATAAACTCTCATAATCCCTCTTCTTCGATTAATATGGGGGATACTTCTACATTTGGAGATAATCCCTTGTGCCTTCTCCCTTCTCATCTTCTTCCTCCTGGGATCTTTACCCATACTTCTATTGTATACAAATATCCAAAAGATCCCTCGGCTTTTGTCCACACCCTTGGTAGGGAAATCAATCGGTTTAAGAAAACAAAGGAAGTAATGGGCTCCCATGGTGTTCCTAGCAAGATGACTAAACCGAACTGGCGCGTTTAATGAGAATCTACAAGATTTATACCGATCCCTTTGAGGTTGCTCTGCCCGGTGCTACTGAATACGCCAATAATCCCCTATCAGGTTTCTGCATAGTATATGTTGACCAGCTGCGGAGCGGCCTTAGGTTCCCTCTTTCCTCTAGTTATGTAGATGTAATGCGGCATTATAAGCTGGGTATCGGACAAATCCAGCCAAACAGCGTTAAAACCCTGATTGGATTTATGATATGGTGTCGTCTGAACACTACCCCTTTCTCAGTGAAGTTATTTAGAAACTTCTACCAGTGCAAGTTAACACCTGGCAGTGGGGGTGGTACCACTTCTGTCGTAGAGCTGGTAAGCTAAACCAGATTAATACCATATCTGGTAAGGATAAAACAAAGAAAAAGTGGCAGCAACACTTTTTATTTGTGCTACATAACACTAATGTGGGCCTTGGCCGATGGAACACTTCCTCCATGAAGGATAAGCTGGTAGACACTATAGATTCTGCCCTTGCCCAATTCCTTTCGGATAATAAATTTTTTTTGACCTTAGACATCCTAAGCTCTGCTCTGATAAATGCTGCTCAGCTTCTTACCGCAGGTCCTACCGGATATGTGGAACTCACTAAGGAAGAATACATAAAATGTAATGTCTAAACTTATACTATCTGCTTGTTATTGGGTATAACTTAACCATCTTTTTTCTGTGCAGTGGCCAACGTAGATGACTTAATTGATGTTGATGTTGAAGATGAATTTGAGCAAGTGCAAGAATATTCCGAGAAGACTTTGTCATCTGCCCCTGAGGGTGGTGAGATTTCTGCTTCGACAATGGTGGGGGAGGCAGGTGCCTCTTCTTGTGCGGCTGCCCAGAGCATCGTTGCTGCAATGGAGCCTTCTGCTCAGAACCTGCCGAGCACAAACAAAACTATAGCATCGATTGACAAAGAGAATCCTCCTGGTGATCAATCTCCTGCTCTGAATGTTGTGCCGTTAAAGTCCGTTTCTCAGAGAAACAAAAGAAAGTATAGGTCGGCATCATCTGGAAACTCTGCCAGTTATTCTTCTTTTGATTTTGAAGACATGTCGGCTGAGGAATTTGCTGACTCTGTAAGTATTTTGTTTGTTGGGTTTTTTATTTTCTTTTTTGATCTTTACTTCCTAAACTCCAGCCATTTGCAGTGTTACCACCTAGGCATGTCTTTGCATAAGAAAACTTCTGGTATGGCCAAAGAGATTGCTGCACCGCAACAAAATATGGCCAGCTTAGAGGAGGCGAATACCAAGGTGACTAGTTTGGAAGAGGCCAACCACACATTGATTTCTTCAGAGACTGCTGCCCGTCATGCGATCGAGCAACTACAAGCCAAACTTGACAAGGCTGAAAATTTGTCATCCATTCAAGACAACCAATTGGAACTTAGAGATCAACAGCTGTAGAAGAAGAATGAAGAAAATCAACAGCACCTCGCAACAGCAAAAAGGTTGAAAGCTGAGTTTGAGGAGACTGTGAGATGGATGGAAGAAGCTCCTGCTCAGAACGTCGTTCAAAAGATCATTGAAGAATATAAGGCTTCTCCCCAAACGTTTGAAGAGAACAAAATCATCCTGGCTCCTGCTATGCACAGAGGGTACACTCTGGGAGTTGATGAGGCCAAGCTAGCCGATTTGGTGATTAGCGCTCTTCCTAATCACAAATTATATGATAATGAGTTAGGTGATATCTTCACCAAACGCTATGAAGAATATAAAAGTGGGGAAGATATCGTTTGCAAGCATGCCAAGAAAAAGCCTGCCAAGTCTTCTGCTCCTCCTTTATCTTGATTTAATATATCCGTCTTGAGACTTTGATAATCAAACTTTGATGTTTCTGAAACTTTTATGTTATTTGAATTTGCTTTATTGACGTATTTGATATTTTGATCCTCGACAATTTTGAATTATCACAGATATTTGATTGTCTTTTTGAATTTGCATCTTTGATGTTTGCTTGTGTGGCTGTTCTTTATATCCTATTGCGCTCAAAGAAGCTAGGATTATTTATCTTAGCTTATTTATTAGTATTTTGTATGTTTCTTCTCAGAATGCTCTGCATTTACGTTAGTGGCCATTGGGTATTTTGCTTAGAATATCCTTGCACTGCAAGTTTGGTTAAGTCCATTCACGTGCGGTGTTTCCGTCCAGAAATGTCCTTGCACTGCAAGTTTGACAATTACAGCTCACAGCTCTTCTGCCTTGTTATAGGTTGTACTTCAACCGCATCACAGCTCTTCTGCTCAACCAGCACTTTCTTGTTAGACATAAAATTAGACCCCAGCTTGGATAATGCATCTTCTCTGGTATTTTAGGCCTTAGTTATCTGTTCCACTTCCACCATTAAAAAGTATTGCAACTTTCTCTGTGCAACCGCTAGGTATTTCTTCATGAGGCCTTCCCTGGCTTCATATTCTCCTTTGATATGATTGGTTACGAGTTGCGAATCAGTGTACACTTTTAGGTTCTGTACACCTAGTTTTTGTGCTAGGTTTAATCTAGTTATTAAGGCTTCGTATTTTTGCTTCGTTGTTAGTGGCCTGAAATTCGAAATGAAGAGCATATGGGAATTCTTCACCTTTTGGGCTAATGAGTAGGTATCCTGCTCCTGCTCCCTCTTTGTTGAAAGCTCCGTCTACATAAAGCTGCCATTACTCAGCCACTTTCTGCTCTGCCTTTTGCTCCACTGCTAATGCCTTTTCTTCTACCAAGAAATCTGCTAATGCTTGAGCTCTGATTGTCGTTCTTAGTGTGTACTCAATGTCAAACCCTGCTAATTCAATTACCCACTTCGTCAATCTCCCAGACTTATCTGGTTTATCCAAAATTTGCTTTAGGGGTTGATTTGTCAACACTATCATTGAATGAATCTGGAAATACGGTCTTAATTTCTTGTGGCATGCACAAGGGCAAGAACCAATTTTTCTACCTCTGAATACCTGACCTCAGGCCCTTGTAGGGCTTTGTTCACAAAATACACAGGCCCTTGTAACATACCATGTTGTTTTACCAACACAACACTTACTGCTTCATTACAAAAGGATAAGTATAAGAATAATACCTCACCTTCCTGAGAAGGAGTTAGGGTTGGCAGGCGACTGATATGATCCTTTAATTCCTGAAAAGCTTGTTGACATTCTGTGTTCCACTCGAATGGGCTGGCCTTCCTGAGAATTTTAAAGAAAGGCAATGACTTCTGCGCTGATTTTGACAAGAAACGATTTAGCGCTGCGAGTCTCCCCGTCAATCATTGCACTTCCTAAATGTTCTTCGGCTCGGGCATAGCCTTCAAAGCTTCCAACTTATCAGGGTTGGCCCTTATTCCTTCTTTGGATATCATATAACCAAGAAACTTGCCTGACCTCACTCCAAAAGTACATTTTTTAGGATTCAACTTCATTCGAGTTTGTCTCAGCACCTGACAAACTATTGTCACAACTTTGAAATATTGGTCAAGGGTCTTGCTCTTGATCAATAAATCATCTACATACACCTCCATCGATTTTCCAATCTGTTGGTTAAAAATTTTATTGACCGCCCTCTGGTACGTAGCCCCTGCATTCTTTAACCCAAAAGGCATAGACATATAGTAGTAGGAACCAAATTCAGTAATAAATGCAGTTTTTACAGCGTCTACGGGATCCATCATAATCTGATGATACCCCTTTTATGCATCTAAGAACGCAAAAATTTCATATCCAACTATGGAATCCACTAGCCTATCAATTCTAGGGAATGTGTAGCTATCTTTAGGGCATGCCTTGTTTAAATATGTGAAATCCACACACATCCTCCAGCTGCCATCAAGCTTTTTGACTAGCACAGGGTTTGCTAGCCACTCAGGATATATAACCTCTTTAATCACGTTGGCCTGTAACAGCTTCTCTACCTCTTGCTGGACAGCCTGTATCCTTTCTGCAGCGAAAGACCTCTTTTTCTGCTTCACCGGTTTTCTGGTTGGTTCTATGTTGACCTTGTGGACAGCCAACTCTGTTGATAGTCCGGGCATGTCACTGGCTTTCCATGCAAACACATCTTTGTAATCTTTCAAGATCTTGACTAGAATTTGCTTCTGCTCAGCGGGCATCCATGATCCTACACTGACTGTGGATTCTGGGTCAATTTCATCTAGCATTATTGGCTCCACTGGATCATTAGACTGTCAACTTTTCTCTTCCTCTGGAACGAGATCTTCAATTGTCACCTGCTGCACTTTGACCTTCCCACTGGTTGTGGCTGTATAGTAGTTCTTCACAGCATCTACATCTCCCTTAACAGTAGCTTCTCCTTATGAGGTTGGAAACTTCATGTTGTTATGTGTCGGGGACACCACTACTCTGAGATCGATCAATGCCGGTCTGCCCAAAATTACATTGTACGGAGATGAGGCTTTGACCACCACATAATTGACCATCAGAGTCCTGCTCCGTGATCCTTTTCCAAAAGTTGTTAATAACTTAAGCATACCCAGAGGATGAATATGAGGTCCTGTGAATCCAAAGAGAGGAGTTGATACAGGAGTCAACTCTGAGTCAGCCAACTTTCTTGCTTGAAATGCACTATAATATAGCACGTTTACTGCACTGCCCGTGTCCACACAGTCTATTTTCACCAAGTTCTTCTGTATAACCGCCTCTACCACCAACCCTTCGTTGCTCACAACGGCTTGTAGTGCATCTTCTGGGCCGTACTGGACGGTTCCTATCACTTTTTTTTCCTTTGATTCACCTTATTTCTCTGCGCTGCCACTCCTTTCTTGTTGAACAGCCTTGCCAACACCTGCTGGCCCTCCAACAATCGTATTCACCATGTTCATTGGAGCATTTTCCCTATGCCCATCAGGAGATGGATCTCTACGTCTCCTATAATTATTTCTATCCTGATCATTGTTGAATTTTCTGACTCTGTTCTTCCTCTGGGTTATCTCCTTGTGATCGATCGATGAATTCATCGATCTTCCCTTCCATAGCTGCCGTATCTATATCTCTGATCAGGTCCCTGCACTGCTCAGAGTCATGCCCAATGTCTTTTTTGGACTTATTTTATGTTTTAATGATGAGTGCCAGACTAGCTGTTATAGAGCAAAGGCAAAAAGATGTCTAGATCAAATTTATAGGTTTATTAGAGTTTGATCTTTGTATAGGTTTGATCAAACAAGCATTGTAAGGGGGTCAACTGACATTATCAGTAGACCTGTGTAGGTCAGTAAGGTTACTAGGTTAGTAGACTAGATTAGGAACCTGCTGAAGACTGAAGGCTGAGGGTGCAAACTCAGTTATTGAAGGCTAAGGGATCAAACTTAGTATTTTAAGTCAAGGTTATGGAATCAGAATTTAGGGAAGTCTGTGACGACCTAAACTGATTACATATACCTTGTGTACAAGGTCTAAGTTCCATATGTTAAGTGGTGATTGGAACTTAGTTATGTTCAAATTGGTGTACTCTAACCTCACAATTAAAATTAGATAAAAGATAGTCTCCTGAAGTGTTTTATAAACAAAGCAAACTTCAGACAGCTGACTGACAAGCATTTCAACAGACTTACATACACAGGAATCTGCTGAATGTAAATCTTGATTTAATCAAAGGTTACATTGGAAGATTACAAGGATAAGGACATATCACAAGTCTTGATTTTGTTAACAAATCAATGGTCAAGATTAAAGGGACGTTGGAAATATTCAGAGGATTAACCAATGGATATAAGTCAAAGGGTGGACAGATTGAAAACTGTCAAAAAGTAAACTGACAATGTCAGTACTATGTACATGGACAGAAAGCAAGTAAAGATAGGGACAAATCTGAAATGGCTATGTTTGAATTTCAAACACAAGTCACAGGATTCTCACCTATAAATAGAAGACTTCTGATCCAAATACAAGTGATGAAAAATAACAATCAATCTTAAGATATCAAGTTTATTATCAGGAAATCACCCTGTTGACATTCACTGAGCTTAAAGCTACTGATCCAGAAAACTCTACAAGTGTAACCTGCTATCAAGTTACATCAAGAATACACACTTGAAGATATCAAGCTGCTGATCATTTAATCTTGATCATGCTGCTGACTGTTGAATCATTTACTTGATTCAACTTTCTTTTACAAGAAATCTACTGAAGACAGAGAAGCACGTAGGTGTCAAGAACTGTTGTTTGTGGTGGAGCTGGTGTAGAGTCAATCCTACCCTTCAAGGACCAGTGGAATACTTTGAAGCAGCAATCCTACCTATTTCAAATATTCAATTTGTGAAGCCATAGCTATTGGTGAATGACAGACAGCTTAGGGATTTTTGTAACTGCAACCTCAAAGATCTCTAGTGAATTTCATCCAACATCACAGGAGAAGAGTGGACTGATAGGATTACACCACCTGGAACCATTATAAAATTTGCCTACTTACTTTCTGCATTTAATTTCTGTATTTAGTATACTGATCACATCAACTTACTGAAACTAGCAACTGAATCACACACTTACACTGCTGAGTATCTAATACTTAGTATCATATTTAAACAACAAGTAATAAGGCTTAATTTGAATATATTCCGCTGCAACAAATTCAGTAATATCTACTGTCAGCAGACTACTGAGCAGTCAGCAGGCTACTGACCTTGCTGAGTTTGTTAACTCCAAAAGTTTTAAGTGTTAAGTTTATTCACCCCCCTCTAAACTTAACCAAAACCTTTTCAAGGGACAAACATTTGGTATCGGAGCAGTGCTTCTGTTCTGAAGTAATCCTACTTGTTATGCATGTGAAAATACTTTGAAAACTTTTTCAAGTTTTTTATTTTCAAAGCTTTGCATCATGGATAACAACCAGTATGCTAGAACTATGTTGATGTGATCCTTAGATCGTTTTCATGAGTATAAACGTCATATGCAGGCTTTTCTAGCCGCAACACATGATGAGATGATGGATGTGCTGACTGATGGACCACTGGAAATCACAAAATCTATGACCGTGGATGGTCAAACTCAGTATGTTCCAAAACCAAAAAGAAAGTGGAATGCTGAAGATAGAAAAAGAGCAAACGTCAACAATATTTCTATTGATATCATATACAGAACTTTGGATAGCAATATGTACATGAAAGTGAAGGATTGCAAGACTGCAAAAGAACTTTGGGATAAGTTACAACTAATCTGTGAAGGTACTGATGCTATCAAGAAAAACAAGATCAGTGTAGCCAAAAATAAGTTTCAAGATTTCAAAATGAAACCAAATAAAACCATTGAACAAATGGAGTCATGGTTCCATGCTATTATGGAAAAACTCACCTTACTGAATGTAGACTACTGAAAAGAAGAAGTAAATACAAAAATCTTAAAAGCCTTACCAGCAAAAGAAGTTGGGAAATGAAGGTTACTGCCATTGAATAAATAAGAAGAATACATGAAGAGGACACCTTCAAGTTATTTTCAGATCTCAAGGCTTATGAATTTAGTAAGAAACTTGCACCTGAGACTGAAAAGGAAGAACCAAAGACAACTGCATTGGCTGCCACACATCAAGAAGAGTCATCAGGAGCTCAAGATGATCTACTGGATGAGATGCAAGAGCCAATTGCCCTACTGAGCAACAAAATCAGAATGATGAAAACAGGAAGGGGTTCTCCAAGGAATTTCAAAAATAAATCTAGTGAAAAGAAGATGGAAGAATCCAAGAAAGACAATGACTACTTGTGCTTTCAATGCAAGAAACCAGGAAATTTCAAACCTGACTGTCCTGAACTAAAACAGAAAAAGGAACCTGATTATCTATACTTCAACTACAATAAACCTGGACATTTCAGACCTGATTGTCCAAACATACTGAAGAACAAGAATAATCAAAGAAGACCTGACAAGAAAGCAATGGTTGATGATGATGAATCAAGATATGAAGTTGAATCAGAAAAAGGAAATGAATCTGATGATACTACACTTGTTGCTGACACGGAAGATTATGCTATGATGGCAAATATGGATGAGACTGAGGAGGTATACAATTATGTATCTATAAACACTCCTACTGAAAGTGATTGTGAATCAACTTGTGGTTCAAATCCTAAAAATTCTGACAATGAAGAAACTTTGGATGCCATCCTTAATCAACTGAGGATAATACAATCTAGTTATGAGTTTGTGAAGGCTGAAAAAGAAGCTCTTCAAATAGAAGTTGAAAGGTTAAAAACTGGATTAAGAATTCTCAAGGGAAAGGAAAAAGATTTTGAGCAAAATCAGCATAAGCCTGCTGTACATTCAGTAGCTGCTGAATCTGCTGAACAATCTAGTTCCACCACTGCATTCAAACCTGGAAAGCCTTATGGTGATAGAACAGACATTGGATGTGGATCCAGTAAGGTTACTGAACCTAGTGCCAAAATTGGTCCTAAGTTTTTGCCTGCAAAAGATCCAACTCCCAAAAAGGTTGTTGAGATAGTGAAGACTACTGAGAAGACTTCCAGGAAGCAAAATTTGAAGTCAAAAAGTTCAACAGCACCTAACAAAAGGAATAAATCAAAGAGTAGGACTGCTGTTCCTTAAAGACCTACTGATAGCAGACCTGCTACTAAGTCTGCTGGACCACAAAAGGGCAAAAATCAGAAATATTCCAAGGATAAAAATTCTAAACCTAAAAATGGTAATCATTATAGGGATACTTATCTCAGGGGGGGAAAGGTAGACTGTTCCCTACTGATGTTGGAATATTCCTGCCCCTACTGCTAGAAACAATAGACATAACCATAATGCTAGGGTAAAACCTCAGCAATGGAATCAGTAAAGGACTCCGTAGAGGACTTATACAAGACCTCAACAGGGACCTCAGCAGACTCCATATCACAAGGCTGCTACTAACAGACAACAAACCCATGGTTATGCTAGTGCTTCTAACAATAGAAATCACTTCAAACAGCATTGTGTACCAAAAGGCCAGAAAGCATATGTAAATCCTACACAACCAAATGTTAGACCTCATGGATGTGTGGAATACATGTATGAACAAAAGTATGATATTTTTCAAAGAAGACGTTATGGAAATTTGCCAAGGGTCATGCTTACCACTGACCACTATGGACCCAAATAGTTTTGGGTACCTAAAATACATTAACTTTGTTTTGTTGGGTGTCTGGTACTTTGACAATGGATGTTCCGGACATATGACAAAGAATAAGAACTGTTTGACAAACTATGTGGCATAGGATGGTCCAAGAGTGAATTTTGGCAACAAGAACACACCAGGATACACAAGAGGATATGGCACACTTGTGAGGAATGGATTAACTATCAGAAATGTTGCATTTGTGGAAGGACTGGACTAAAACCTACTGAGCACTGGACAGTTTTGAGACATGGGTTACAAGGTCACTTTTGACAAAGGATACTGTTTTGTCATTAGTGAAAGAGGTGAACAAGTTGTGTTGGCTGGAAGAAGTCAACAAAACATGTATGTTGTGGATTGGTCTACTGCTGTTCCAGAGACATGCCTGATTGTGCATACTATGTCAGAACTGAATTGGTTATGGCATAAGAAGTTGAATCATCTTAACTTTGATGACATCAATCAACTGGTGAAAAAGATGTTGGTAATTGGTTTGCCTGAGATTATATTCAAAAAGGATGCTATATGTGATGCTTGTCAGCAAGGTAAACAAACCAAGTCTAGCTTCAAGTCAAACACTAAGCAATCAATAAAAAGAGTTTTGGAGCTAATGCACATGGATTTATTTGGACCAGTAACACCAACAAGTGTGACTGGAAAGATGTACACTCTGGTAGTTATGGATGATTATTCAATATACACTTGGGTATTATTCATGAACAAGAAAAGTGAAACACTTCAAAAGATGCCTGAACTTTTGAAGAGATTGCAAAATGAGAAAAGTTTGACAGTAGTGAAGATCAGACCAGACAAAGGTACTGAGTTTCTCAATAAAGTTATAAGAGAATATTATGAACAAAATGGTGTGATGCATTAATTAGCAGCTGCTGGTACACCTTAGCAAAATGGGGTTGCTGAGAGAAGAAACAGGACCTTGAAAGAGGCAGGAAGGACCATGATTTGTGAGCATTGTTACCTGAAAGATATTGGGCTGAAGCAATCAATATAGCATGCTATACACAAAGTAGGACCTCAGTGAACAAGAAGCTGCTGAAGACACCTTATGAGATATGGAATGGAAGGAAACCAAATATATCTTATTTCCATCCATTTGGAAGAAAATTTTTTATTTTGAATCATAAGGAGAAATTGAAGACATTCCAACCAAAATCAGATGAAGGAATCTTCTTGGGATACTCTTCTATCAGCAAGGCATTCAGGGTACTGAACAAAAGGACTCTGAAACATGAAGAATCAATACTTGTTGTATTTGATGAACCAAAGTTCACTGGAATGGAAGATGAAGTGTCAGAACCTACTGAGAATCGCCAAGTCACTGATCCAGAATGTATTGATGTTTTGGAAAGGGTAAATGACTTAAAAGTTTCTGACTCTGCCCCTACTGAAGAACCTGCTGGTAACACTATTGATGCAACAATTGAAGCAATTCAAGGTTCTACCGAACCCCCTGTTGAAGCAATAGCAGACCCTACTGAAGATGATGTTCCTAAGAACCAAACTAACCAAAATCTACAATGGTTAAGGGATCACCCTGCTGAACAAGTTATTGGCAATATACACAAGGTGTAAGGACTAGAAGACAATTGGAAGCAATGTTTACTTGTTTTCTATTTTAAATGGAACCTAAAGTTGTTGAAGAATCAATATCAGATCCAGATTGGATAATTGCTATACAAGAGGAATTGAATGAATTTGAAAGAAATCATGTTTGGACACTAGTGGAAAGGCCTAGCTAATCATGCAAATATAATTGGAACTAAATGGGTATACAGAAACAAATTAGATGAATCTGGTACCATTGTAAGGAATAAGGCCAAACTAGTAGCAAAAGTCTATTCTCAAGCTGAAGGAATAGATTTTGATGAGACATATGCCCCAGTTGCAAGATTGGAAGCTATAAGATTATTCTTGGCATATGCTGCTCACAAAAACTTCAAAGTATACCAGATGGATGTCAAGAGTGCATTTCTGAATGGCATTTTGGAAGAAGAGGTTTATGTTCAGATGCCTCCTGGTTTTGAAGTTAAAGATCAAGAAGATAAAGTGTACAGACTCAACAAGGCACTTTATAGGTTGAAACAAGCACCAAGAGCATGGTATGAAACCCTATCTCAATTCTTAGTGGACATTGGTTTTACCAAAGGTACCATTGACAAGACTCTTTTCAGAATCAATGAAGGAGACAACACCCCGCTGGTACAGATTTATGTTGATGATATAATTTTTGGTTCTGAAAATGAATAGCTATGTGAAAAGTTAGCTAATCTCATGAAAAGTAAATTCCAAATGAGTATGATGGAAGAAATGAACTACTTCTTAGGATTACAAGTCAAACAAATGAAAGATGGAATCTTCATTCATCAAACTAAGTATACCAATGAGTTACCGAAGAAGGTTGGTATGGAAAATAGCACCAAGGTGTCAACACCTATGATCACCAATAACAGACTAGATGAAGATAAATAAGGCAAAGATGTTGATCAGACTTTATACAGAAGGATGATAGGCAGTCTGCTGTACCTCACTGCCAGTAGACCTTCTATATCCTTTGATGTAGGTGTTTGTGCAAGATTTCAATCTAAACCAAAGTAAAGTCATTTAGCAGTAAAAAGGATTCTCATGTATCTAAAAGAACATTAGGAGTAGGGATATAGTATTCAAAAGATGGAAACTTCAAGGTTATATCCTACTCAGATTCTGATTATGCTGGATGCAAGATTGACAAAAAAAGCACCTCAGGAACCTGTCAGTTGATGGGAAATAGACTGGTTTCCTGGTTCAGTAAGAAACATAATTCTATATCAACTTCCACTGCTGAAGGTGAATATATTGCTGCTGGAAGTTACTGTGCACAAATACTATGGCTAAGACAACAATTAAGGGATTATGGAATTGAAGAAAGAGAAATTCCTATAATCTGTGACAACACAAGTGCAATTGCTATCACAGAAAATCTTGTTTTGCACTCAAGAATCAAGCATATTTATGTGAGACATCACTTTATAAGAGATCATGTTGAAAAGAAAGAAGTGGTGGTTCTTTACATCCCTACTGAAGATCAACTTGCTGATATTTTTACTAAGCCATTGGATAGTGAAAGATTTGCTAAGTTAATGACTGAACTTGGAATCATAAAAGTTGACTGATATACAATAATCAGCAGTGTACTGGAATTCACCAAAGGGATTAGTCTTTGCTATGTTGGGTGAGCTCACTTAGCAGACTAGTCATTGGTATTAACAATTCCGTGTACTTATATAAGTATGGACAATTGAGCAAATGAAGTTGCCAAGGGGATTGGCCTTTGTCCTGTTGGGTGAGCTCACTTGACCGATCAGTCATTGGTATTAAACTTCATCTTGTATTATCAATTGGACAAAACTAGTGTGTATGAAGATCAGCAGAGTAACCCTGTCAGTAGGCTGCTGAGCCATCCTCATCAGCAGGCTGCTGAGATATAACTCTACTGAAGAACAAGTTTGCTGAGTTATACATTACAATACAGTCAAACTTAACTGAAAGTCAACAGTTATTGGATATTATTCTTATCTTTATAACTGTGGTTACATTATGCAACGGTTACAACATGTTATGAAATCAGTTAGTGGGACACATGACAACATCACATTTATTCCTACTTTAATCGTGGTTAAATGCACAGTACGTGTACAGTGCTTTCTCTGACATCTACCACCCATCTTCTTTCTCTATATATGCGGATATATACATAGATGATAGATACAACTTTCAGATTGATTTTTCTCTGAAGACATACAGTGTGAACACAGATTTGAAAGCTTTCTTCTTCATCTACAATGGCGGATAAATATGATATTCACATTGGAACGAGTCAATGTATTAGAGGGTTCATTGTTGATGCTAACAAGACTGAACTAGCTATCAACATTGGTAGAAGAATCAGGAGATATGAGGGATTAGATGATGTTCTTAATCTAAGATTAGAAAGCATCTCTTATACAAATATTACAAATTTTTTGAGGAATATAGTGATTAGAGATGATAGAGAGGCATTCACTACCATTGTTAATGCCCAGGAGATTGAGATTTCCTCAAACTTGTTGAGGGAAGTGTTTGGTTTTGGACCTGGTAATAATGCTCCTACCAATCCTTAATCAAAGGGGCTGTCAAGACTGGAGTTTGTTGCTATGATAAAGACCAACAAATCCATTAAGTCCTCACTGAGTATCAATGTGAAGCACATCAAAATGGAGTATAATCTGCTGAGTAAGATTATAGCCAAAAATATTCTTAGTTTTAGTGGAAGTCTTGACACTTTGTCTGGACCCAAGATTGACTTGCTTATTATCATATGCAAGATTATGAGATTTGACTGGGCCGGATTCTTTGTCCAATATATGAAGAAAGTGATAACAGAGGACAGAGATGGGACAAGGAAATCCAAGACACTACCTTTGGGTTTGATGGTGCAGGCCCTACTGACCCATTTGAAGATTGCTGATATGGCACCTGAAAAAATTAACAAGTCCAGATACAAAAAGGAAATCAACTATCTCATCCCTGGATTGGATGATGATGAAGAGCTAGATACTGAAAGGACAGAGAGTGATAATGATGGAGATGATGATGCTGGTGGTGAGCAGGTTAAACAAGTTGCACAACCTGCTGCACCTAAGAAGGCTACTGGAAAGCGAAAGGCTGCTGATACAAGGAAGATCACTGAGATGTTAAAGCCTAAGAAGACAAGGCAGCAATCAGTAGACCCTGCTTTGAATCTACTGAAACTCCAATTGAAGCTGAGGCTGTTGAGCCTGCTGGAGTTACAAAGAAATCTGCTGCTAAAGTTTTGAGAAAGCAGATTAAAGAAGACAAAAGAAAAAGAAAAGTTGTTTAACAAATAGAATGAAGGAGGTTGTGAAAAAGAAAAGGCATGGAAAAGGAAAAGAATTAACGGTTTTGAAGGCCCAAAAGGAAGCTGAAAGTGTTGCTGAAGAAGCACCTGTGCAAGGTAATGAGCCTACTGAGGCTAGAGAAGTTGTTGTTGAGCAACAAACTGCAGAATCACAGCAGACTGTTATTCTTGACCATGTTGTGGAAATTATTGAACATGTTCCTGACCCTGCTGTGGATGCTACAACTCAGGGGGAAGAACACACTGCTGCAGACTGATACTCATACAATTCAAGGGGAACCTAGTGTGGAACATTTGGAGGTGGTAGGTTCAAATGTACAAGCTGAAGAACCCACTTACCTATTTGTATCTACTATAGATACATTGGCCTATCTTATTGAAGACTTTGGAGGACAACCGGCTGAGAAATCTACACCAACAAGGCCAACAATGCCTTTTGAAAGGAAAGAGAAGAAATCAAGGAAGGAAAAAGTAGATCCCAACATCAAGAAAATTCAGGACTACCTTGCTTGGAAATTTGGTTTCTATAAGAGATAGAAATCAGCTGCAGAGCCATTGACTGACTTTGAAGAGTGGTCATTTAATAAGTTGGGTGTGGAGAACTTACTTCGTTTAATTGATACATCTGAGTTACAAGTAAGGCTGTTGGATCTCATTGAAAGTGAAAAACATATTGCAAGCATTAAGATCAATGAACCACACTCTGGACCTAATGATGATGATACATCATCCTCTGATTCTGATGATGATAATCCCTCTTTCCAAGGCCAATCTAGTGGCACTGCCTTGGAAAGACCTACTGAGGATGTAGGACAAGGATCTAAAGACACAGCTGAAGATCAATCTACTGATGCTGGCAAGTCTGTTGGGGGTCAGCAAACTGATCAGATGGATGAAGATCTGTAGGATCTAACCATAGATTAATTGGAGGCTCTTATAAATGATGGAATAAATTTTGGAGATAACAGGCTGGTTAGTATGTCTGACATATTACTTGTTTTAGAATCTGATGCACATCCTGTTGACAAGCAAACTAAAAATTTGGATGAGGAGATGGCAATTGCACATAGTGAGCCTGACATCAGTTCTAAAGATTCAGCTCAATATCAGGAGTGGTTTGACACTCAGGATACCTTAACTCAAGTAGGAGACCAACTGCAGAAGATTGCTGATGTCAGAGGAGTGCTAAAAGAAAATTTGGCTATTTTTCCTTTTATTTTTGTTGAATAAAGGGCCCTAATCACTGAGGATCAAACAGTGTTAGGACAGAGATTGTATTTAGTGATGGGTTTAGAAGAGTCACCCACACATTCTGAGGTGGTTCAGGTTGCTGAGGAATAAACAAAGACTCGAATACAAAGTTGGAACAGGAGGTACAGGCTGCTAAGGATCAGACAACACCTGGACAAAGGTTGGAACCTACAATGGGTTTGGAGGAAACCCCTACACTAGTTCAAAAGACTGTTATAGAACAGGTTGCTGAAACACCTGTCAGTGCAGTGCAGTCTACTGGAACTAAGGCTATTGAAGGAAAGGATAGTCAGCAGACTGTTGTTGATGAGGATGCTACTGGATTATGATTTCAGTGATGAGGAGTTCCAAGTGCCTGAGGAAGAAGGAGTTGATGTTGAACCTCAACAGGCACATGTACCAATTTTTGAGGAAGAACATGTTTTGGAACCTTAACCTGCAGAAGATCCTATCTTGGAAGACATCTTTGGAGATGTGGTTGAAGATGGTCCTGATCCTGGTGGATAGAATAGGATAGGAGCTTTGGTTGTCAGCACTCAAATGGCACATTACAATGTTGAAGAACCTGCTGATGATGCTGCTGGACATATGGGTGAAGGCATGGCTGGCATTGTACCAGCATATGTTTTGGATGAGTTGAGGGCAGTCAGAGATGACATTACACTATTAATAACTCAACTCAATAGACAAGAGCAAATATTTGAAGATTTGATGAGTTTAGTGAAAAATGGAGGCAGAACCACTAAGACAGCTGAATCTATCATCATTTCCACTCAATATGCACTTGCTGACTTGACAAAAGATGTGAGAGGTATAAAATAAGGCAATGCACACAGAGATAAGTTTTTGAATGAACAGTTTGCCTTTTTACACAAAAAGTTTGACAAGCTTGCTAAGGCACCCAAGCCTGCTGTGGCTAACCCTACTGAAGCACCTCAACATGATGCATTGGATCCTAAGATCACTGAAAGGATCAATCTACTGGAACAAACTATGGAAGGAAGGATCACTGCAGTTGACAGAAGAACAAAGACTACGGAAGGTCAACTTGCTAACTTAGTGATAACAAATGAGAGTGTTCATGGTCTACTGTCCCGGTTTGTTGATGATGTCAATAAGGGGGAAGAGGGCCTTGCAGCAGAAGCAAAGGAAGTTGCAAGGATATTTACAAAGAATAAATAGGAGGTTGATACTAATGAGTTCAGGAAACCTGCACCTGGCAGGATTCAGTTGACTGATGACCTCCTGAAGGAATATAAGCAGCTATACTATGGAAAGAAAAGACCTTACAATCGCATGGGATATTTTGAGGGTCTGGATTCCTTTCTAGGAATGAAGCTATGGGAAACAAGGGTCAAAGCTATGAGAGCTTCTACTAGAGGTGGAAGAGGAGGCAGAGGTGGAAGAGGAGGTAGATTGGGAACTGCTCAATCAGCAAAGAACTCACTGAATGAATTCAAATACTTCTACATGAGACAGGGCTTCAATGTTCACACCATAAGATTAACTCTACCAGAAGCCTAGAAGTGGTGGAATGATCTGAATCATTGGATTGACTTTTCTCCAATTGAAAATCAATGGATGCATGATGTAGTCAAAGAAATCATGGAGTATTATGAGAAGAAAGAGCAAGACAAAGACAGGAACTAGATCAGCATACTTACACTATTCATCTCTTTCTGTTGATCCTAGTTTGTAATAATATTGAACAAATGATTATAATGAGAAATGACTGAATTTGTTCTATTTTTGTTTGTATCTTTTTTGCTTCGCTGTAAGGAGGGTATTGGTATCATCACTTAAAAGGGGGGAATTGTTCGACATATTTTAAGTTTTAATGATGAGTGCCAGCTAGCAGTTATAGAGCAAAGGCAAAAAGATGTCTAGATCAAATGTATAGGTTTATTAGAGTTTGATCTTTGTATAGGTTTGATCAAACAAGCATTGTAAGGAGGTCATCTGACTTTATCAGCAGACCTGTCTAGGTCAGTAAGGTTATTAGGTCAGTAAGCTAGATTAGGAACCTGCTGAAGACTGAAGGCTGAGGGTGCAAACTCAGTTATTGAAGGCTAAAGGATCAAACTTAGTATTTTAAGTCAAGGATATGGAATCAGAATTTAGGGAAGTCTGTGATGAACTAAACTGATTAAATATACCTCGTGTACAAGGTCTAAATTCCATAAGTTAAGTGGTGATTGGAACATAGTTATGTTCAAATTGTTGTACTCTAACTTCACAATTAAAAGTTAGATAAAAGACAGTCAGCTGAAGTGTTTTATAAAGATAGCAAATTTCAGACAGCTGACTGACAAGCATTTCAGCAGACTTACATACACAGGAATCTGCTAAATGTTAATATTGATTTAATCAAAGGTTATATTGAAAGATTACAAGGACAAGGACATATCACAAGTCTTGATTTTGTCAACAAATCAATGGTCAAGATTAAAAGGATGTTGGAAAGATTCAGAGGATTAACCAATGGATATAAGTCAAAGGGTGGACAGACTGAAAACTGTCAAAAAGTAAACTGACAGTGTCAGTACTATGTACAGGGACAAAAAGCACGTCAAGATGGGGACAAATCTGAAACGGCTATGTTTGAATTTCAAACATAAGTCACAGGATTCTCACATATAAATAGAAGACTTCTGATCCAAATACAAGTGATGAAAAATAACAATCATTCTTAAGCTATCAAGTTTATAATCAAGAAATCACCCTGCTGACATTCATTGAGCCTAATGCTACTGATCCAGAAAACTCTTCAAGTGTAACCTGCTATCAAGTTACATCAAGAACACACTTGAAGATATCGAGCTGCTGATCATTTTATCCTGATCAAGCTGCTGATTGTTGAATCATTTACTTGATTCAAACTTTCTTAAACAAGAAATCTGCTGAAGACAGAGAAGCACTTAGGTGTCAAGAACTGTTGTTTGTGGTGGAGCTGGTGAAGAGGCAATCCTACCCTTCAAGGACCAGTGGAATACTTTGAAGCAGCAATCCTATCTATTTCAAATATTTAGTTTGTGAAGCCATAGCTATTGGTGAAGGACAGACAGCTTAGGGATTTTTGTAACTGCAACCTCAAATATCTCTAGTGAATTTCCTCCAACATCACAGGAGAAGAATGGACTGATAGGATTACACCACCTGGAACCACTATAAAATTTTCCTACTTACTTTATGCATTTAATTTCTGCATTTAGTATACTGATCATATCAACTTACTGAAACTAGCAACTGAATCACACACTTACACTGCTGTGTATCTAATACTTAGTATCATATTTAAACAACAAGTAATAAGGCTTAATTTGAATATATTCCGCTGCAACAAATTCAATAAATCTAATGTCGACGGACTGCGAGTGGTCGGCGGACTGCGAGCGATCGAAGGCTGCCGACCTTGCCGAGTTTGTTAACTCCAAAAGTTGTAAGTGTTAAATTTATTCAAACCCCCCCCCCCCCCCCCTCTAAACCTAACCAAAGCCTTTTCAAGGGACCAACAGTCTTTATGATATCTGCACCACCTTGTATGTCTCTTTTTTCTCTTGGACCCCTTAAAAGAGGAGGAGTCTTGGCAATTCCTTTCTTCTCCATTCGTGTTCAAAGGAATAAGGTCTTTGTCCTACAAAGCACCTTTCTTCCCTACCCTATTAGATATGGGAGCGGTTACCCTGTTCCAAACTGATTTTCTTTTCTTGTCAGATTTATCATCGGTTTTTCCTTTTTTGGAATCCATGTGGGAGTCTTCTCTCTTGGTCCTGTTTGCCTCTTCTCCTTGACAATGTCTGTACGCAATTTCCAGACATTCTTCCATCGTGCTCAGATTCTTGCTCCTCAGCTTAGCATGTAGCCGTCCTTCTTTTAGACCTGCCACGAAGGACGCTACTAAGAATTTATCATCCAGATCCGCTATCTGGGATGATTCTCCGTTGAATCTTTTAATGAACTGTAGCACTGTTTCATCACTTTTCTGTCTGATGGTCAGCAAATATTTTCGGTTTCTCTAGAAAGGTCTTGCAGCGATAAACGCGTGCATGAACATCCTGGTCAGAGTGGGGAAGTCTGGTATGGATCTGGGGCTCAACTTATTAAACCAATCCCTTGCCTTCACTGTAAGAAGGGTTGCAAATGCCCCGCATTTCATCTCTTCCGGTGCATTGTACGAGCTCATATGCTTTGTATGTACTTGGTGCATATGGTCATATGGATCCTTAGTGCCATCATATGACTGAATCTTGGGGATCTTGAATCCTGGAGGACAAGGAAATATATCAATGTCCTTAGTAAAAGGAGACACCAACCTAAACTCATCTTGCTTAGGCCTAAGAAAGCGTCCAATTATGCTTTGGCGTTATCACCACCTGGGCGAGTAACCACCACCCTTCCACTAGACTCTGCCGTATGTTTTTCTTTCTGAATTGTATTATGAGGAGGAGTTGTTTCTGAAACTTCAGCATCCTGATTTCTGGCTTTTAATACCTCCTCAAAGATAGCCTTTATCTCTTCTTCTTTGAGATTTGCCAGATTATCCACCAACATATGCCTGACCGACTTTGGTGTACTGGTTTATCCTTCTACCAGAGTTTTATTTCCAGGTTCTTGATCGTTTCTTTCTGGACTCTCTTTCCTGGTTTGATCAACTTCCAGTTGATTTTGATGCTTCTTCCCATGATTTTTTTCCCATTTTTACTATAAAAACAACTCACTAACTAGAATCGGGCCCTCCTTCTAGGGCCAAATGATCATGCTTAAAATTGTAAACGGGTAATTAAATGATTCGAGTTAGGAAAGTAGTATCAAAACAAGTACCATTTTGTATGAATTTAGATTGAACTCTTTTGAGAGAGCTGCCTACGTATCCAATTCAAGTGTCGAATCGGAATCAAGTCCCCCTTGTAGTTCAGGCTTTACCTTTATACTTTCCAATCGTGGCATAACCTCTCTACCATAATGGGGAGTTGTCACCGGTTAACTATCAGACGTGAGGTCTACCCACATTTGTAAACGGTTATGTCCTTATAGATTCTGCCTTTGGCAGTTATTTGGCTACTCAGAACCTGGCGGAGTCCTGCTCTGCCACTTATATTATTATCTGACTGTGCGATGGGCCTGGTCCAATTGTAAATAACCCGGCCCAGTGGGCCCATATATCATCAATTTGTTTGTTATTTCTCGGACATCTTGGGGCGCCTTGCATCCGTGTGACGTTTTACCCGCTTGCTTGGAGGATGTTGATTAATAAAAAGTTGGTTTCTCTCAAAAAAAGATTAAATTTATTATGATTGATTATTTCATTTGTCACAATTAATCTTTCTTATGATTTTCTCTTAAATTACATATATTCTTTAGAAATCGATTAATTAATTTTTTTGAGCTTACTTTATACTAATGAAGCTTACTTTTATTTTTTTTCCAAAAAAAAAAAAGAAATCGATTATTTTTATCAATGAAAAACATTCATGAATATATACGAGGAAATGCTTTAAAAGATTACTTTATAATAATGAAAAATAACGTTTTAACACTTATTTAGTGTCTCCGCGATATCCTAGTTGTGCTCAATCATTAAGATAATTGTACTTTTTTTGAAGGGGATATAATTGTATTTAATAGTATAATATAATCACCCTGGTAACATCCAAATTGACTTCTCTTCAATGCAATTAATCTCTATAGGAATTTAGGGAGACAAACTTGCTTTTAGACCTGCAAAATAATTGGTGGGATTGCTGAGTTTACCCAAAAGGTAGTACATATATATATATATCGTTTCCGTTTGTTTCACGTGGTCATAATTCATGCTCAAAACATGGTCTAATAAAACATCCATCTTTTCGTTAATCCGAAATATAGATAAACTACTAACCATATTATTCGTTAGAAGCCTCTTATATATCTCGAGACATTCCTCAAGACGTCAATTTACCCAATGCTACTTCTACAGCATCCTCTGTTCGCCTCGTATCATAATTTGTTTTGCATATTTTGTATACTTTGTCTTAAAGAGTATGCCAAAGGGGGCACTTCAGCACTTGATCATGAAACTGTCACATAATAGAAAAAATGTAAAATGCAAACAGCATTATGAATCGGTAGTCATACATTTTACAGAATTTAGGGTAATGGAAATTGCAGAAAATGATTTAGAAAACAGAATTAAAAAAAGAAATCATACCCCATCTCCAATTGATATCAGATTTTGAAACAATGCCTTATGCTTTCCTATAAGAAAGGTAAAAGAACACCATTATTAGCAGCACTCACTTGCAAAATCTGCTTCATTGTTCATATATTTCAAATTCAGCACAGAAAACCATATATATCAAGATGTTTCTGCTTATATATTCAACCATCATCAACCCCTATATCAAATTTTATCTCAAACCATCCCTCCCTCTACCTTCTAGAAAACAAATGCTCAAACATGAAAGACCTTCAAATGCTTCATGCCCAGATCATCAAAACAGGACTAGTCAAAGATATAATAGCAGCTAGCATAATCTTAGAATTTTATGCTTATTTGTTCTTCACTGGAATTGAAAACCCAAATCTGTTTAGCTGGAATACTATAATCAGGGGGTTTTCCAGAAGCCCAAACCCAGAAATTGCAATTGATATTTTTGTTCAAATGTTGGTTACTTCACCAATCCAACCAGGAAGGCTAACCTATCCTTCAGTGTTCAAAGATTATACTCAACTTGGACTAGCAAAAGTTGGAGCTCAGCTTCATGGAAGGGTAGTGAAATCAGGCCTGGAATTCAACATGTACATACGAAACACAATGATTAACATGTATGCCAATTGTGGGTTTTTGAGTCATTATCCAAAGGTTTGTCCTAAATAAAAACTTTACTTTTTGGTTTCATATCACATGCATGTGCACTTAAATTTTTAAGAAAGGACACATCATCCAAGTCCATGTGATGAACACCAATTAGAGAGAGGCTTCTACAATTTGGCACATACAGACCATTGCGAAGGGCAGCAAACAAGATGTCTCACTTAAAGCAGACAGACAGTATAAAACAAACAATTTTGTAATTAATACATGTGCAACAAGCTAACAATTGGTGAGAGAAACATACCTTAGATATGTGCAAATATAGCTAACATCTTTTCCATATTCGCCTCTAACTTCATCCGGTTCTCCTACAAGGTTCCCAACTCAGAATGTAGGGTATCAATCGTGACAATTTGCTCTTCAATCCTAGCATTTTGTTGTTCAATTGGGATTTGCTAACTTTCAATCTGAGTTGTTTCTGGACGAGTTGGGATTGTTGTTCCTAAAGTTGTTCACGTGCATTTTCATAGCTTCTGAATTATGGATATGGACGCGTTTTGTTGGCTGTAAAGGCAAGAAACCATAACTCATCCTTGTTCTATAGCCAGTTTTTCTCCCCAATGTTTCAGCCAAAATATCCTCCTCCACGACAAGTTCACCAGCTGCATACCGTTGCCTTTTTTTGGTATCCATCTCCTCCTGCAGCTGAACAATGGCATTTATGAGTAACACAAACACAAGAGTCCAACATAACTTGAGAAATAACCATTACACGTATCGCATACACGTATTAAAATGCTCCACAATCAGACGTATTTGATCAATTACATCAAACAACAATGAAAACTGACTGTAGTACCTAACAACCCCGTCAGTGAAATGCAAATGGAATGGACAATAAAAGCGCGCAACACAACTATTTCCTCTCCACCAAGCTCCCAACAGAAAGTAAATTGAATAACTAAACCAATAGATGAACTACAGCAATGGCTAGGGAAAAATAAGTGAAAAAATACCTTAATTTGTATTTACTCAAACCCTTCGCCAACATGACAAAATTGCAAATCTTTCATGATTCTACCCTCATTAGCCAAAACCCAGATGAAACCAACACTTAATTTCATGATTAACGTTGAAAAGAGAAATTGAAAATAAAAATGATTGAATGCAAGTAGAAAGTTTAGGTTTTTTAACTTTGTGCATAGCTTTTTCTGTGGTTTTTTCAAAACCAATAAATTCAAGAACAAAATACCAAACAACACATGTGATGGGTGCAGTGGCGGACCCAAGAATGTATGTTAGGGTGGTCTTGGTTTTCCATTTTCAAATGAAATACATAAGCGCATAAGAAAAAATCTGATGCAAAATAATTTCATTTATCGTACATTAAGTTACGAACGTATTATATAGTAATGTCTTGCTCTTCTAAATAATAAGGAAACTAGAGTTTGTTTCCATGTTGTTGAAGTTTTTATGATTAGATTTAGATGATATAATGTAGAAAAAAAATTGCAAACACATTTTCGAACATGCACCCGGTTTTGTGGTGTATGATTATTATAATTAGATCTACATGGTGTAAGGTAAGAAAAAAATCAAGATTTAAGTCATAATATTTAAGGGGAAAAAAAGATTATACATAGATTATATAATGTATGAAACACATTCTATAAGCATGTATAGTGGTGTAAGGCACAAAATAAAAAATAATTATTGCTTCCAACGTGTCTCGAACCCATGACCTTTGAAAACAACAAAAGAATGATAGCTGTTAATACCACAAGGCTGACAAATATTTCACTCTTAATAAGAAGAGTTAGTTATATATACTATTAACGATAATAATATAAATACACAAAAAAAAAAAAAAAAAAAAAATTTGGTTTTTTTTTTTTTTTTTTTTTTTTTTCAAATTTTGGGGTGGTCTTCCCTCCTCCTTACTTGGTCCGCCCATGGATGGGTGACTTACATCAAGTAATTCCGCTTTATCGTTCACCATGCGTCCATTTTTTTCAGTATGGCAGTCTCGCCAAATTTTCACTTGACTACGTTCTGCTTCCGCCTGCATTATAACAATACCCTTCACTGTTTTGCTTGTAAGACGTAAAATTTTAAGCATATTATTATTATTTTAAAATAACAAAAATATGTCAAAAAAAACCACTTACCATTCTGTAATAACGCCCATGGAATGGTTGTGACCCCGAGGCATGAGGGTACAATATTTTACCATGCGTCCATTTTTCTCAGTATGGAAGTCTCGCAAATTTTTCACTTGACCACGATCTGCTCCTGCCTGCATTATAACATTACCCTTCACTGTTTTGTTTGTAAGACGTACAATTTTAATCATATTATTATTATTTTAAAATAACAAAAATATGTCAAAAAACCACTTACCATTCTATAATAACGCCCATGGAATGGTTGTGACCCCGAGGCATGAGGGTACAACATTTTACTCCGATTATCAGGGCCGGCCCTATCACAAGCCAGGCGAGCCAGTCGGCTTGGCCAAATGAATCCCGATAGGCCCAATCGGTACATGTTTTGCTTATCCGAAATTTTTTTTTATAGAGTTAATCCGATCGATTTATAAAAAAAATCGTATATTAAAAAGCCCGATTTTGATAACAAATAGGCCCGATTCTTTAAAAAAATAATACCCAACCCAATAAAAAAATTTATATATAGGCCCGATTCTTTAAAAAAAATATCCAACCCAATAAAACAATTTATATGTAACTAAATGTTACAACTTCTTGTACATGTTTTGCCCGAAGAAGCGGATGAACCTCTCCAAATTTTGAAATTCTTGAAAACATTTGATCTAAGTTATGTAAACACGGAGATTGTTTACCGAATATTGTTGACTATTCCGGTAACGGTTGCATCTGGTGAACGGAGTTTTTCGAAGTTGAAGCTAATAAAGAACCATTTTCGAAGCACGATGAGTCAAGAACGCTTGAATGGGTTAGCGATAATATCGATTGAGCAGAAATTGGTTGATGAAATTGATGATTATACATTGATTAGTGATTTCGCCTCCAAATGTGCTTCAAGAGCATTGTTGAATTAGTATTTAGTATTAATATATATGTATGTTTTGTGTTTGCATTATGAATTTGATGTTTGTATATGAATCTATTAGAAAAAAAATTGTATTTTCGGTCGATTTTTTTTGTGTGTACATAGGCCCAATTTTTTTTAACTGGCTTCGGCCCTAAAAAACGTAGGACCGGCCCTGCCGATTATCCTTGTTTATATAGGACCGTCTCTGCAATAAAAAACATTGGGAGAATAAAATATCAAAAGCTTAGTGAAATTCTTACCATTCTAAATACTATTCTTGATTATTATCACAATGAGAGGACTGCTACAGTCAATGTGAATCATTAACAAGCAAAAGGCCCCCTATTTACAAACAAGGGGGTTGTCCTAATTATCCACCACCACCACCAACATATATTGTGCCACAAATCAGCCAAATAATAAAGGCAGTAAGCCGCCAATAGAAACAATGTCTAACATGGTCAAAACGAGAACGTTTTGCTCCAATTTTTACAGTTTTACAAATAATAGAGCGAATGAAGTCAAGGACACGATACAACAGAGAAAACATTTTTCAACTACTGGCACATAGGAGTTGAACTCGTAAGAATAACGTTAATACGGCCATATGTGAATGAAACTTAGCACGGATCTAGTCATATCTCGAAACTGCAAGTAAAATGTAAAATGTCCTTGAGACATAACCTTATATTTTGGTTCCTCAAATGAGCCACACATTGCTTCCTAGACTCCTTTCCTCAAACCAATCAAAAGGACAATCTTCAATAGGATTACGACCAGCATCTTTCAATTTGCTTTAAGCCACATGCATTTGATTTTTCCAACGAATAAATGAAGTTCTGAGCATGTCATCAAGCTTGTACTGAACTAATGGATCAGTTTCAATATCAACGAATTCAAACCATGCCTGCAAGAAAGGTGTCCAAAGAGTGAGTAGAAAAATGAAGACATAAAGTTCTAAATTTTAGTAATATGAAAGTGAAGTAGAATATTTCATGACCTTCGAGCCTCCATAAAGCTTCTCTTTATCTTGGGAAAGTATATCACCATAACCATTAATGTTAATCAGATGAGCATGATTCCTAATGATTATCCCTGTACCAGTTGCAAGCAAAAAGATGCATTTTCCACCGGTCGAGCCAAGTGTTCAGGAATCAAAATCTGTAATTTCCTTCCACCCTAATTAATCAAAAATCAAAAGGGAATGTTAGAAGATCCAAATATAGAATTAGTTAAAGTGCATAACATTGCATAATTAATACTCACATTTTTAGCAATTGCTTTATGTATATTCTCTCCACAACTCTTGCCTCGTACTTTCTTCGGCATATTTGAGTCTTCTATTCATAAATGAAGGATCAAATATCTTCTTATGAAATAAAAAGTACCGTATGTGTTGGAATGTTACATGCTTGAGAATTGGTATTGTCTTTATCTCCATCAGCATCTCCCAATGAGGAAGGCACCGATGCAAGTCGGGAGGGGGGGTTGCACATCAACAGCACTTGTGGAAAAAGATAGTTTAATACGTGCAGTTGTACGTTGAACTCCTCTGCGAGTTAACATTGTTCCTATAGGTGCCATCTGTAATGGGAAACTCAATAGTAATCTGCAGTGTATACTATTCTCACTAAACTAGAGTTATTTTCTAATGAGATGACATAATATTTTTACAGAATAAATGAGATGACATAATTATTGCATAAATGAGATGACATAACTAGAACATAGAAACCAATTAGGTGAAACTGCAATGTGTATGCATAGACAATATGTCCAATCCATACGAGGATGAAACACTTTTATTCATATAGTATTATAGACTAACTAGATCCAGTCAAAAGTTGAGCAATGACTTCTGAGTAGTATATAGGACATGGTTACTCAAAAAATGGAACTCAGTTATACATCACTTTGTGATGTTTTATGCACATATTGAAGCAGTATTATGCACATATTGAAAACCCAAGTTGTATCATATGTATCCATATAACTTAGTGTGTATTACTCGTGAGGATTAATTTTATGGTGATACACTTGAACTGTTAGTCCGTGGTGAACTTAATCGAAGTATGGGGTCTATTGATTAAAACACCATTAATGCGCCCAGAACACTTTATGGTGTGACAGTAGATATTGGTTATCAAAGTGAGGCATTTATATATGATGTAGTCATATAGTACTGGACCGATTTAATCTGCATTTCTGATATAATTCCGTAATTGAGAAATCTTATTGAATCACAAAATGATCATATATGGATTAACCTCAATCCTAAAGTGATTGCCGACTCCTTCTTGTTTCAAGATAAGGTTTGATGTGTTCGTTAAGGATTGCTAAGAGGCGGGTCTGAATCACTTTCACATTGGCACTATTCTGAAATGAGTGAGGAGTGTGTGTCTTACATATATGAAATTCAATCCTTCCTGCGGGAAGTAGAAAGACAATCCCCTTATTTGTTAAGCCTAGAAACTGATCAATCCCGGGAGTTCTTATTGGTTATGAACTTATTGATCACTAGTGGGTTAATGGTAAATAAGGATAAGATGTAATGAAGGAGGTTTACGGAAACATTCCAGCTTCATTACAGATGGTCTATGGAGGGTTACTCTATATGCAATGATTATATCAATGGTCACTTATTGACTCGACATTTTGAGAATAAGTTATATCTATAATCGATAGAGTTCAGTTTCAGATTTATGGTGGCGTAATTCCGGAACTAATTAGTTGAGTTGAAATATTTTGTTCGATGAATATTTGATTCAATTTATTAGAGCTACTGGTTATAGATCCATGGTCCCCGGGTTGGCTCCTAACACGTGAGTGAATTCTTGTATTTTGGAACCTCGAGAATAAAGTAAATTGTTGGTCTATTTAATGTACGCGGATAGTATTTATTCAGTAAATAATATGTAATATAGAAAAGACTTTTTCTATTATCCCAAATGGAATAAAAAATAGCGCCATATTTTTTGGAATTTTGGAAAAGTAATTTTCTCCTAATTAATTATAATGTGGGAAATATAATTATTTATGTGATAAATAATTATAAATAAGGAATTGTTTTTCGTATTTGATAAATAGGAAATTTGTTTTCCTATTGGATAAAGGTTTTATTTTCCTAAAAGGAAAAGATAAATTTGTGTGTAAAAGATAAACTCTCAAATTATTAGTTATTTTCCTATAAAAGGAGAGATTCTCCCAACACAAATAGAGCCAGAGAGCCAACGCCACTTTTTAAATAAAATAGGCGACGCCTATTTGAAAAAAATAGAGAAATTTTTGTTTTCTCGTCTTAGCCATTAGGAAGAAGAAAAACTAGGTTTTTCTTGAAAAATATTTGAGGAGTTTTGAATGCGGGATCGACGTCCCCGAGTCGTTGCTTGGAGATACAACTCGGAACATCACGGCTTCTCTCTCCGGTTGGGTAAATCTTAAACCTTCTTGTAGTTAATTAATTAATCAAGTGAATCTTATTGTGGTAAAATAGTATATGAATCGTTGCTTCAGCTGTGCATGATCGAGTGTCTCGATCGGTGAAGTGAATCAGATCTGACAATCCAATTTCGGGTTGGATCCAGATTCGGGTTTCTGTATATCCAGCATGTGGTATCAAAGCAAGGTAAAAGCGATTTTGCGATCTTCATTGCATAATTAATTAATAAGAACTTAAGGAGTGGAATTGAATAAAATTGCATCTTTTATATGTTTATTATATACATATGCGTGATTGAATGATTTGGTTGACGAGATGGATTGGGGTTGTTACTTGTTTACCGTTAGATCTATTGTAAACCCAATTTTTCTGGGTATAGGAAATTATGTAAATTATTTGTTGTAATTTAATTTCCTAGTAATTAGAATTTATATCAAATTTTCGGCTTTGTTGTTATTTATTTAAACGCGATGCTTTCCATCAACAATGAGACGGCAGCGTGGTGGTGAAGGCGCAAATTCAGTAGCCGGGATTCGAATCTGTCCTGCCACAGTAGAAGGAAAGACGTTCAACCAACTAAGCTGGGACTTATTTGTTCAAGAAACTGAGCAGTTTATTAATAAACAGAGTGGCGTCAAAAGCAATTAAGGATTAGTAAATCCTTTAAACGTTGGGTTTATTTATTTATTTTTAAATCTATAGATTATATACGGGGGTACCAATGGTCCATTTTAGTGGTTTATTTTTCGCATTTATTTTCTTATGTGATTATTTATATTCATGAACTCCACACCTAGCATAAGCATACATGTAGATAATTAATTTTGGCATTAATTAGGCATGTATGAACACGTAATTAATTTAGATTAATTTATTTAATTAATTAAATTAATTGAGCAAACGAAATTTTATCTGGATATAAAATTTACTCGGTAAATTTTGGTTTTGGATCTAAAATTCTCTGAGAATATTGATTATGTAGTGTCTACATAAAAAGATTTTGATAAACGAAAATTTGGAAAATCGTGAAAAGTTGGACACTAACTAGACGGTATTTGGAACCGATTATTGGAAAAATTCTAAGATCCAAAGTCCTTATCATGACAAAAAATTAGGACTTTTAAAATTCTTTTGTGAATTTTAGTTGTGTAGTGTTTACACAAGAGATTTCTAACGGAAAAAATTGGAAAATCATTAAAAGTGTTGCTAGTGAGACGGTATTTGTAACCGATAACTAGTGGGAGTTTTAAATTTTGTGATTTATTGTTTTTCGAATTTTTGGAAAATTCATGAGTCCTAATGTATTAGGATTATGAAATTCTTGGTGAATTTTAAATTGTGTAGTGTCTACGCAAGGAATTTTAATCCATAAAATTGGAAAATCATGAATATAGTGACACTAGTTAGACGGTATTTGGAATCGATAAACTAGTGGGAGGATTAAATTAAATATTCATGATCTATTGTTTTTCGGATTATTAGAAAATTCTGAAAATCCTAATAAGACTGCCTATTTTTCAAAATAATGAGTGGGAGCGAGGAAGGTGACAACCGACCCCACGGCCTCTACTGTTTACACGAGCAAGTGAGAGAAGGGTGACGCCTCGTGCCACTTTGATTTCGGCCCCCTGAGGGTGGCTTTCACCCCTATCAAAATTCAAGGCTTGGTCTCCGAAATGATATGATTTTGGGTACTCGTCAAGTCACTGACCGACCCTGAGGTGGCATACTCGGGGCGTGCTTTGAGATCTGAAACAATAGGTAACACTCTGAAGGATATTTCAGGAAATATCTTGGCTGAAAAAGGAAGGTAATCAATAATTAAATGGAGATGTCTAATTCTTAATGGTTTAGTTGTTGAGAGATAATGTCTCAATTTAATCGTCACCTCTTTGACCTACTCTGAGGCGGCACTGAAAGTGTGAGATTAAATCCTTGGAATGGTAGGATAAACTGCATGCATGAAATCACGTTTATAATTCCTAAAATCATTATATTTTGTGGTGTATGATTTGGTTTATATTTCTGTCATGATTTATTTTACAACTACATATCATCTCGAGGTGACTAGACTGCTGAAGTAATTAAAATTGACTACTGATGACTTCGTGAAAGTGGAAAAGTAACAAGAATGTTGAACTCATAAATCAAGAATGCAATTAATTTTTTCGGTGGAGGATTTCCCTCTTATGCCTTCAAACTTAAGTGACATTGATGAGTATGTCACTGCTGTCACTTGTGTTGAACGCTATACAACCGATATTAGTTTAAAGATGACGAGAATGATTTGATATCAATCTCACCAGACATCCCACAATTTATGAGTAGTGTCTACTCTTATAAACTGCTAGTTCAAGGTCATTCCCTTTTATAGAAAGCCGAGAATGGGAAGGAAAATGTGTACAAGTGTAAGTGATCAAAACTAAATAAGCTAAAGGCTAAACCCAAATTAATAAAAGAAAGTATAGGATAAGGAAAGTGATTTTGTACTACTAACCTATGAATCCTTAGAGACTTTCTGAACCGGGTAATTTGACCCGGAAGCTAAGTTCTTTTTGTAAGAACGAGGTGGCTAGGCATTAATGATTAAAGAGTAGACAACATGCAGTTATTTCAGCTAAGATAGAGGGTGTGATATAAGGAAATAAATTTCGGATTTTAATCCTTGTATATCACATAAGTTTAATTACTGTTTTAAGATTCATTGGATCAAATGGATTCACTTTCACATCGATAATATAATTGTCTTAAAGAAAGTGAATATGACTTTTGTAGTACGATTTTGATACTCGGACTTTTGTTTGATAAATTCAGAACTACTAAATAATGCTGAAAAAGAAATATGTAACTCATCATAAACTATTAAGAGAAATGGTTTCCGTATTTAGATAAACGATTCTTCAGCGTCTATTGATTAGTGCATATATCCTAAAGATAAGATCTTAAGACTAGCTAAGGGTGATTCCTATCTCCCTGTCTAAGAACACTATCTCAAAGGAAAAATGACTAAGTAACCTTTCAATTTGGAAAGGGTAATAGAGCTAAAGAAGTATCATGGCTTGTTCATAATGACCTTCGGGGTCTTATGAAAGATACAAGCTAGTAGTGGCGGACCCAGGATTTTATCTTGGGGTGGTCTTGGTTTTCTTTTTTCAAATAAATATACATATCCCTGAAATAAAATAAAAAATCCACTGCAAAAAAATTTCATTCATCGTAAATCAAGTTACGAACATGTAGTATAGTTATGTATTGCCCTTCCAATTACACAACAAGCGAAGCTGGAATTTGTTTTTCTAGTGTTTAACTTTTATGATTAGATTTAAATGGAATAAGGTTGTAAAAAAAACTATTTTGCAAATTAAAAATGTTTCAAACGTGGATCCGTTCTTGTAAATGTAGTATATAGTACGTAAATTCTTGGCCATATAAATCGATGATGTGGTGGCCTAGTGGAACAAGACTGCTCACTTTTATCTTGTTTATCCAATAGTCAAGGGTTCAACACTTAAATTTACATGACATAAGGTAAGAACGAAACAAATTTAATTTTAAAAGGTCTAAGGTAAAGGAAGAAAACTATTAGATTTAGATTATATCAGGTACAAAGAAAATGCCAAAAAACAAAAAACAAAATTATTGCTTGCAACAAGTGTTGCACCCATGACCATTGGATAAACAAGATAAAACTGAGCAGTCTTCTTCCACTAGACCACCACAGCATTTCTTTAAAATAATAAGCATTAAATATATATACTAATACTAACATTAACACAATTATAAAAAAATAAATTTTATTGTTTTTTTTTTCAAATTTTGGGGTGGTCTTGAGACCACCCCTCCTATAGGGTGGGTCCGCCCATGCAAACTAGTGGGAGTCTTTTCAGTGGTAGAAATTTTGTCTAACGACTACTCAAAAAGCCGATTAGTTTATCTGAATATTTAGAGGAATCTCTGATATTACCTGTGAATAAAGTATTCAATGCTCAGATATAGGCTATAGCATAGTATTTGGAACTGATGCTCAGCCTACCTCTGAGTGAAACGATTTCACTGAAAGGATAAACCATGTATTGTCTTGTATAGTTGTTGATATTCTACATTACACTGCTTAACTCAATTAAGATATTAGTTGTAAAATAACAGCATACATTATTATGTAATACCGAGAAGTCTAACTAGAAGATGCTTATGAATTTATGGATAAGGAGTGAACTACGTTTACTCCACTTCCATAAATAGAGGCATTTAACACTTGGTGCTTGAAGGTAGGAATGAGATTTTGCATACACATTCAGATAAGAATTGTTTGTGAAATATCTTAATACAATAAGTGAAGGTTGGTTATAAGATTCTGAAGATCGGATAATGACGGTTGTACTGTCATAGCCTTTCTAGGAGAATGTATACATAACAACCTTGGACCTTGAAGTAAAGTTACTCAAGGAGTTACTATCTAATTTAATCAGACCACATCCAACATTGGTTGTTGGGGGTTACGCTGATAAATACTACTACACCAGATCAGAATATCAATCCACCCAAGTGTAGTGAGAGTATGATTTATCCATTGAATCATTGTGATTATGCAGACTTTACAGTCTGCTCAGGGTGATTGATAATCTATGATGAAAATGAGGTTGGTTTAAAGCCATAAACCTGTAAATGGAGTTTTGGTACTCCAGTTTTGTTCACAATCTTATAGAACCACTTAAGTGTCTCAGGACCAGTGGGAGTAATTGGATCTACGTGATGAAGAGTTGAATGAATGAGAAAGTTAAATTTTCAAGGCAAAGCCAAGTGGTCTAGGGGTAATGTCCTGAGAAGTAGAGAGTTAACCAGGGGTGATGCCCTGAACTCTCTCGCCACTCAGACTTTCTTGACTTCTTGGAAAGCAGAAAGTTCAATAGGGATGATACCCTGAATATTTTCTTGCCAAACAACAGACTCTGGTCTCATTTGGAACAGAAGGGTTTTAGCTTAAAGCCAATGGCAGATTGACTGCCTATGCTTATATCCATTGATGGATTCAAGCAAACCTCTAGGTCATTAAAATTCACATGTTTTGAAACATGTAGGTCTGAAAAAAAAACATTGATAAGTCTTTTATAGACCAGAGAATCTATATTGGTAAAGTAGTGAATGTTAGTGTAAATGCAAGGTAACACTGCAACACTTATGAACAACATGGGTGTGTTATCTAAAGTCAAGAATTGATGAGCCAAAGCTTCTGTGAATCGAAGAATGGGACTATATTCTTAGAATTTATTTCGGCCGAATTCATGAGAACAAGTTCTTTGGCAGTATATCATTCATCTTATTGTTAAGATGATGATGCCTTTTTGAATGCTAGATTCAACGAGAGGTTTCCTACCCAACCCCTCACGGAATAATTCCCTTAGTCTTTTGATAAAGAGAAAATGGGATAAATTCTCTTTTGGATAGAGAAAGTCAGGTTATTAATAGTCAAATTAAAGTCAAATCACGGATTCGAGCAATGGATAGCAGTATATCCTCAAGTACCTTTAGACAACGAGGATTAATATGCGTCTATATTCAGGTGCATACCTAAGTATTTTTTACTTCACTGATTCTGACTTACCGTCAGATTAAGGATAAGTCGATTTCAGGCTCACTATTTACTCATAGTGATGGAACTAGAATCTGGAGCAATCCAACACAGCGAGTTTGACTCTGTTAATCGAATACATAGCAGCTTTTGGAGTAGATAAATAGACAGTGTGGCTTGAGAAGTTCTTTGTTGGATTAGGAAGTGATTCTAGGTCTCGATGAGCTGATACCATTTTACTGTGAAAACAGTTGAGAGGTAGCTCATCCAAATGATCTTTTCCATCACAAGAGGTCAAAAGCATATTGAGAGACAGTACCACCTGATCAAACAGACCGTACAGAGAGGAGACGTTTCAAACCTAAAAGATCGCCACGAGCCGACAACCTAGCTGATCAGTTTACCAAGTCGTGTGGCATCTAATGTCACTGATAAGCGCTTGACGGGTATGAAATTAGGAGATATGTCTCATCTTCTTTAGAGCAAGTGGGCGAATGTTGTGGATAGAAAGAATAAGGGTGTGGTGCTCTAAAAACAATCATTACTTATCTCTACGGGCAAGTGGTAATTTTTAGATGTAGTGCCCGAAAGACAATTGTTGCTTGACCTTACGGGCAAGTGGGAGATTGTTGGAAGTAGCGCCCGAAAGACAATTTATGTAATTGTTTTTAGAATTAATAAATGACAGATTTATTCTCATCTTATTAATTGCTTCATGTTTACACGAAATACACTATTGAAAACCCCAAGTTGTATTATATGTAGCCATTTAACTTAGTGTGTGTCATAAGCGAGCGTTATGTTTATGGTGATACACTTGAACTGTTAGTCCGTGGTGAGCATAATCAAATTATGGGGTTTATTGATTAAACCACCATTAATGCGCCCAGAACACTTTATGGTGTCACCGTCTTTTCGGACAGTCGATATTGGTTTTCTAAGTGGGGAATTTATATATGATGTTGTCATATATGACTGGACCAATTTAATATACATTTATCATATAATTCCGTAATTGAGAAATCTTATTGAATCACAAGATGATCATATATGGATTAACCTTAATTCTGAAGTGATTGCAGACTCTGGCTTGTTTCAAGATACTTTTTGATGTGTTCGTTAAGGATTGCTAAGAGGCGCGGTCAGAATCACTTTCACGTTGGCTGTATTCTAGAATAAGGGAGGAGTGTGTGTCTCATAGATATGGAATACATTCCTTCCTGCGGAAAGTAGAAAGACAATCCCCTTATTTGTTAATCCAAGAAACCGATCGATCCTGGGAGTTCGTATTGGTTATGAACTAATTGATCACTAGTGGGTTAATGGTAAATAATGATAAGATGTAATGAAGAAGATTTACGGAAACATTCCGGCTTCATTACGGTTGGTCTATGGAGGGTTACTCAATATGCAATGATTATATCAATGGACAGTTATTGACGCGACATTTTGAGAATAAGTTATATCTATAATCGATAGAGTTCAGTTTCGGATTTATGGTTGCGTAATTCCGGAATTAATAAGTTGAGTAGAAATATTATGTTCGCTGAATATTTTATTCAATTTATTGGAGCTACTGGTTATAGGTCCACGGTCCCCGGGTTGGCTCCTAACACGTGAGTGAATTCTCATATTTTGGAACCTCGAGAATAAATTAAATAATTGGTCTATTTAATGAATATGCGGATATTATTTTTTCAATAGATAATATGTAATATAGAAAAGAAATTTTCTATTATCCCATATGGAATAAAAAATGGCGCCATATTTTTTTGATTTTTGGAAAATAAATTTTCTCATAATTAATTATAATGTAAAAAATATAATTATTTATGTGTTAAATAATTATCAAAAAGGAATTTGTTTTCGTACTTGATAAATAGGAAATTTGTTTTCCTATTGGATAAAGGTTTTATTTTCCTAAAAGGAAAAGATAAATTTGTGTGTAAAAGATAAAATCTCAAATTATTAGTCATTTTCCTATAAAATGAGAGTTTCTCCCAACACAAAATAGAGCTAGGAAACCAATGCCACTTTTTAAATAAAATAGGCGACGCCTATTTAAAAAACATAGAGAATTTTTTGTTTTCTCGTCCTAGCCATTAGGAAGAAGAAAAACTAGGTTTTTCTTGAAAAATATTCGAGGAGGTTCGAATGCGGGATCGACGTCCACCAGTCGTCACTTGGAGATAAAACTTTGAACATAACGGCTTCTCTCTCTGGTTGGGTAAATCTTAAACCTTCTTGTTGTTAATTAATTAATCAACTGAATCTTATTATGGTAAAATCGTAAACGAATCTAAATCATTGCTTCTGCTGTGCATGATTGAGTGTCTCGATCGGTGCTGTGAATCAGATCTGACGATCAAATTTGGGTCGGATCTGGAGTCGGGTTTCTGTATATCCAGCATGTGGTAGCAGAGCAAGGTTAAAGCGATTTTGCGATCTTGATTGAATAATTAATTAGTAAGGAGTGGAATTGAATAAAATTGCATCTTTTATATGTTTGTTATATACATATGCGTGATTGAATGATTTGGTTGACGACATGGATTGGGGTTGGTACTTGTTTACCATTAAATCTATTGTAATGGGTATAGGAAATTATCTAAATTATTTGTTGTAATTTAATTTCCTAGTAATTAGAATTTATATCAAATTTTCATCTCTGTTGTTATTTATTTATACGCGATGATCAACAACGAGACGGCAGCATGGTGGTGAAGGCGCAAATTCAGCAGCCGGGATTCGAACCTGTGCTGCCATAGTAGAAGGAAAGGCGTTCAACCAACTCAGCTGGGACTTATTTGTTCAATAAACTGAGCAGTTTATTAATAAACACAGTGGCGGCAGAAGCAATTAGAGATTAGTAAATCCTTTAAACGTAGGGTTTCTAAATATTCGAGGAGGTTCGAATGCGGGATTGACGTCCACGTGTCATCGCTTGGAGATACAACTAGGAAGATCACGGCTTCTCTCTCCGTTTGGGTAAATCTTAAACCTTCTTGTAGTTAATTAATTAATCATGTGAATCTTATCGTGATAAAATCATGAACGAATCTAATTCGTTGCTTCCGCTGTGCATGATCGAGTGTCTCGATCGGTGCTGTGAATCTCTGACGATCCAATTTCAGGTGGATCCAGATTCGGGTTTCTGTATATCCAGCAATAAGTTTGTTACATCAATATCAAAGGACACTACGCACGGTAAACAACTGCACTACAACACGGGAAGCACCTCAAGGGCACAGGCTTAGGTCCCCGTGTGGGAGTCACACGCGTCCCTTGGCATCAGACCAAGGAGATCAGTGTAATAGTCCCATGCTAAGAATAATAGACGTGTCTCACCAGTGATATTGACGTATTACCTTTTAGACATACACATATGTAATTTACGAGTTAAGTCTAACCACCTAATTCATTCACATAAAAGACTTCCTAAGGACTTCTAGTTCTAGACAACTAGTTATGCTACCTAGCACATTGTAAAAAGGATCAATGACTACTAAGTCAATGTCCCACAAGGCCTAAATAACGCCTTTCGGTGCTCCCACCTTCTCGCAAAGGGTCTCAGTTGTGGTGCTGAGCCAAGGTTGTCAGAAGTTGATATTAGCCATTGCCAATTAATATATAATGTTCCAAAAGAACATATAAGCCACATCGTATTAGGGAATACACTTAAAAGCACAAAAATAACACAATACACTTTTACCGTTATACACACCACACTTTTACTATAATCATTAAACGTATACAGTACTCTGTTGTTCATACCTTAATAGTGTATAAATCAAATAAAGTTACTTACTATACGTAGTATCTATTAAATCAACTATATTAATAATCCGCTTTTTTTTTTTAAGCTGCTGCAACTTTTTTTTTTAATTCTGTTTCATTTATTCATTTATCCCTTTGATCAACACATCACATGCATAGCCAATTATAATTTTATTTCATTTAATTATTCTTCTTTTTCCTGAAGCTTGCGCATCACCTGCATCTTTCTTTCTTTTTTTCTTTTGACCACTGCTTACTAAAGCTACGGCCCAGAACAACTGAACAAGAACATATACACACACGTTATAAATATATATAATGTATACCATAAACAACGTCCAAGAACAGCTGTAATAAAACAGCACTATCATAATTAATTACAGTTGAACACCCATTTACCCGTGTAAGAACACCTATTTACTTTTGGTATTTCGAAAGCGATTTCGAAGGCAAAATCTTGAAACAAAAGTCATGAATTCTCGAACCAACACCTCTATGAAATACCCTACGATAATTAAACGACATGCTACGGTTAGCCAATCCTCTAATTCACCAAAATCTCAAATTTTCTCAAAAACGAACGGATCTATAATTAGGGCTAGGAAGGAAAACTTACCGAAAAAAGAACGGTTAGTATCGAAACAATCGCCTCCTCGCGGTGATCAATTTCTCCGACTATGGTCTGCACCGAAAATCAACCGTTAAACCCCGAATTTGGAAAACAGCATCCGACCCTTTTTTTCCCTTTTACAGCGTCGCCCCTCCTCCAATATTTAGAAAATGTGTCGTGTACAAGTAATGAATAATTTAGGGGTTTATTTCCTCTTAAATACCCACTAATTAACATTAATTAAAATACTTTGATTCCTTTTTTTTAAATAATCTTTTAGGTTAAAAATAAAATAGAAAATATTAAATAAATTATTTTTTACTCTTTTACCCTTCTTAAATTTTCAGGGTATTATATCCCTCCCCCTTAAGAAAAGTTTCGTCCTTGAAACTGGTCATACCTGGGAGAAGCTTGAAACCCGGGAACTCGTCAATCATGTCATCTTCTTTCTCCAATGTTGCCTTTTTGGGTGTATAATTACTCTATTGAACCAACACTAGCTGAACATTTTCACCCTTGACTTGCTTCACTTTCCGTTCCAAGATACGAACTGGTTGTTCTTCGTAGGTGAGGTTTTCTTCCACCATTTCAAGGTCAATGTTTGCCTCAGCATCAACATCAGTCAAACACTTCTTAAGCATTGACACATGAAATACATTGTGGACTCTTGACAAGGATTCTGGCAACTCCAAACGATAAGCTAAAGGTCCGACTTTAGCCAATATCACGTAAGGCCTTCATAACGGGGGCTTAGTTGCATGTCGGCCTAAGCCGTCTTACTTCTTTAATTTGGAACGTCTTAAGATACACTTTATCTTTGACTTTGAAACTCTAACAGTTCTCTTCTTCCATCCTCTCAACTCTTCTACCCTTCTTGCTATCTCGAGGTTGTGACGGTCCACTTCAATCTTCTCGTTGGCTTGTTGTATCAACTCTAGTCTTGTATTTGTCACTGTTCCACTTATCCCAGATGAATGGCGTTCTACACTTTGTCACATATAGAGCTTAGAATGTGGCATCTAGATACTAGCGTGGTAACTAGTGTTGTAGGCAACTCAGCTATCTTTATCTTCATGAAAGGCCTCCAACATTGTTGTATCAACTCCTACACATATTGGTTGCCCTGGCATGGACTACAAACGCTATCTTGTAGGATTCATTCATCATTGTCTTCCTCAGATCTTCCATCTTCGGAACACAAGGCCAATTCTTTTTTACGCCTAAGTTTGTCATCTTCATCTAACTTGTAACCACTGGCTGGGTTGGTTCTGCCCACTCACATGTAACCGACCACAACTGGATCTTCGTCTTGTATATTCACTAACTATCTCATCCTCCATCACGGTGACGAAGCTTGACTCCTTTTGAAAAATCAACTGCGCAAGGATCCTAAATTGCGAAGGAAAGCTTCGAGACTTTTCGGGGATGGAGAAATACGCATTTGTTATACTTTCTCTCAGATAGTCTGATCCGATCCTTATAAATGCCAATAAGGGTTAGCTTGGAAACAAATAAAGTTGAAAAGTGACAAGTTGAGTACCATGGGGTGGTAGGTCAACTTGGTAAGCCAAAGAATGGACAATAAGTTCTTAGAATAAGGGAGGTTTTATGGGTCACAGACAAGACAACATGACTCCAGGTTGAGGAACGTCGAAGTTGGTTCCAAACTGAAGAATAAGACATTGTATCATAATACAAAAGGTAGCCACCAAAAGGATAAACAAAAGAGCATCTTGTAGATGAGATTCTTTTGAGAGAGTGGAATTCTACTAGATACGGTGGTCTGCAAAAGAACTCGGACCACTTGGAATTAAGATAATGAGCTCTTACATATGCCCTTAGAAAGTGGGGGCGTTAAGAGAAACATCATATGATGGACTTGGAAGCATTTACTTCAAGAGGAGAAGAATATTTGACTTGAGAACATTTGACATGTGACCTTATTCGTTATTGATTTGATAAACAAAGTGGATTTGAGCGAATGAGGAGAATCCTCAGTTTGATGAATGTTGTAGAGGAATAATTCCTCAACAGATAGACAAGGCAAAGGTGTAAGGTCGAGCACCTGAAAGACCATATAACTGAGAAATCAAGAAAAAGGTGAGAATCTCAACATGAAGAAGTTATGGGGCCAAAATGAGTACACCAAAAGGTCTTAGGAAGGAATAAAACTTGTCATGTAGTGTCCAGGTTTGCATCAAGGAGTGGTTATTTCAAGATTGAAATAGGATAGAATTTCCTCAAGACGTTGAAAAGGAATGTTAAATGTTTTGAAAAGGGGTCTGCGATAAACAAGCTTTAAGTGAAGGATAAAAAGACACTTAAGAAATGTCAGATAACGTTTGATTTCATAGAGTTTATTCAAACTTTCAAAGAAGTTTAAAAGATCATTGATGATCCAATTCAAGGGTTCAAGATTGCACTGCTCCTGAGTAGTAGTACAATTCTAAAGAATGAATGCTCAGAGTTATCCCTTATAGAGAGACGAAAAGGGCAAAAAAAAAAAAAGGCATTTCAACCAGTGTAAATTGTTATAGAAATACCAAGGCAGAAGAGGGAATGTCAAAAGTTGTGTATAGTGGTTCATGGCTCTAAATGGCCTAAAAGGGATTTAAAACTGAAAGATACAAGGTGCATATTCCCTTGAATTGAAATTAAAAAAAATTTGGGAGTTCAAATGTTGGTTGGCTAGATATGTTCGGAAGGCATCTTGGCAGAGACTACCTTCTGCTTGAACTATTTTAGTGTATATTTCAAAAAGTTTAAGGGGAAGTAATTGAAAATGTATGTCATAGTAGGCATTAAAGACCTGACTGGCAAAATGGTGAGATGCATACCTTGAAAGAGCAGGCATCATTAGATGAAAAACTTACAATATCAACACTACCCTTAGGAGGGAAGCTGAGAATGAACACAAGTAAGAAGAATGTTCTGTCATTAGGATATTTAATCAATTTTGGATTTGAAAGGAAGAATAAAAGTACAACAATGCAACATTAGAGAGAACTTGTTTCTTTGATTTTGAAAAGTAAGAACGAGTGAACTTGTTCACAAAGGAAGGCTTAAGAAGATATGTTTCTGAGATAATTCGTGACAGAAGATGGCGAGAAGTTATTGAAATCAAATACCTCAAGTGAGGAATCGAATGGAAGTAATTTACTAGAAAAGGCATAAAAGATTTTGAACTTCAAGCATGGCATTCTGGGAGGTAACTACAAAGGAAGAACAATGTTAACTCTACAAACATCCTACAAAAAGACTTACCCCAGAAAAGGTAAAACTTCGGAGAAACTTCTAGAACATAACAATCATAACTTACTACTCTCTTAGCCCAAACAAGAGGTGAGGGTTTTCTTTGGCTATTTTGTATGATATTTACTCCAGACCTATCATTATCGACTTGTGCAACCCAAACGAGAAGGAATTTGAGCATGATCAAAAGATAAAGGATTTAGATACTAGAGTTTCTCAGGTGATAGCAAAATATTAGAATTTTTTAATGAGAAGTAGTCGATAAAAAACAATTACTTTTTCCGGATGCACAAGCTGTCAGAATTTCCAGATTAGTAAACACTGACTTGAATTGCATATTGCGATTAAACGAAAAAGAATTTGTACTTAACTCCAGAAGAAAAGTTGTAAATAAAAGTGTTTTCTCAAACATATAAAAAATTCAGGTCATTTAAAGGTGTTTAACAAATTAAAAACATAATAAGAAGTGAAAGTGCTGCTGCAGATTTTCTGGACAAAGTCTTAAGCATTAACATGAATCTTTTGAACAATCCATGCGGATTATTGAGTTGATATAAAAAGATAAGTTGTATACAAGATAGTGTTCAACCTTTATGAAAACATTCAGAATTTTTGGAGTGGGGGAAATAGTTTTATGTGAAAGGAAAACACGGGAACGAAAATCTTTCACCCGTGTTGCAAAGGTTAATCACAAGGATGATGAAAAGCACGTGGCAAAACAAGAAACCTTTAACACAGGTAATTGAAACGAATAGGAAGCACTTGGAAATGATGGAGTTATATATGGAGTTCGTGTGAAACCCATCTCAAGCGTCAAAGGTCTAAGAATTTTGATAAACACCAAGTAAGTAATAGTGAAAGGAGAAATTTGTGGATTGTAGAGTAGAGTAAGATACCATACCCTACAAAGGTTGGCCAAGTCAAAAGTAGACTTTGATATTGATGTGTAAATGAAGGTGGAAAGATCACAATAGCGTGTGTAAAGAAAATTCAACCGAGAGAACCTCAACCTGAAGGTGTAGGCATAAGACTCCAATCCCAAAGCTGTACTTAAAGGGATTCACTTATTCCTAAGTAACATAGTTTAGTTTAGAGACTCCGACGTTAAAGGATTCGTTTCTTAACTAACTAGCTTAAGAGGGTCTACACTTAGAAGATCCAACTCCAAGATTCCTATCTCGCATACCTAACACAGCTAGACCAACTATTCTTAATTTAAATCCTATGCAACGGTGTTACTTGCCGCTCTTATACCAATTGTGACGCCCCTGTCCCAGATACCGAGTCTCTATCCAGAAAAGAACGCCTGACATGCATATAATTAAATTTGTAATCTAATTATACATGTATACCCTACGTAAGCAGACATCAGAGAACAAGCGGAAGGTTAAACGACTGACTCGGGCACTAAAACAACTACTAAAACGATCGAAAGTAACACAAACTACATCTATTACATCATCAAAGACTTATTATAATCATCAATTGCAAAATGTATCCATTACAAAACGTTAACCATAAACTCAAACCATTGTTTCTATCGCTACAAAAGACAAGAGAATCTATACCCAGACGTAAACTGTCATCTGCATCATCTCTTGGTCACTCCTCAGTGGCCACAAAAACAACCTACAAACACCACCTTCTTGGGGTGGGAACAAGAAAGAAGAGGGGGTAAGTACATACGTACTTAGTAAGGGGTAGAAGAAATGGTTACACACAACATAGCATATCATATACAAAAAGTTAAGTTCTACAATCTCTACCACAGGTTGCATTGAGATCACTCTCACACTCTACTAGATCACATAGTACATCCTCACACATAAGTTTGTTACATCAATATCAAAGGTCACTATGCACGGTGAACAACTGCACCGCACCACGGGAAGAATCTCAAGGGCAAGGGCTTAGGCCCCCGTGTGGAAGTTGCACGTGTCCCTTGGCATCAGACCATGTAGAGGAGTGTAATAGTCCCATGCTAAGAAGAATAGATGTGCATCACCAATGATATTGAAATTTTAGCTTTTACACATACACATGTAATTTACGAGTTAAGTCTAACCACCTGATTCATTCACATAAAATGCTTCCTAAGGACTTCTAGTCCTAGACAACTAGTTATGCTACTTAGCACATTGTAAAAGGATCAATGACTAATAAGTCAATGTCCCCCAAGGCCTAAATAACGCCTTCCGGTGCTCCCACCGTCTCCCCGCAGAGGGTCTCAATTGTGGTGCTGAGCCAAGGCTACCAGAAGTCAATGTTAGACATTGCCAATTAACATATAATGTTCCAAAAGAACATATAAACCACATCGTATTAGGAAATACACTTAAAAGCACAAAATTAACATAATACACTTTTACCGTTATACACACCACATAGCATCTATTAAATCAACTATATTAATAATTCACTCTCTTTTTTAAGCTGCTGCAACTTTTTTTTTATTCTGTTTCATTTTTTCATTTATCCCTTTGATCAACGCATCACATGCATAGCCAATTATAATTTTATTTCATTTACTTATTCTTCTTTTTCCTGCAGCTTGCGCATCACCTGCATCTTTTTTTTATCTTTTGACCACTGCTTACTAAAGCTACGGCCCAGAACAAGAATATATACACCGGTAATAAAACATCACTATCATAATTAAATATGGTTGAGCACTCATTAACCCGTTTAAAAACACCCCCTTATCTTTGGTATTTCGAAAGCAAAATCGTGAAACAAAAGTCATGAATCCTCAAACCAACACCTCTACGAATATCCTACGATAATTAAATGACAAGCAACGGTTAGTCAATCCTCTAATTCACCAAAATCTCATATTTTCTCTAGAACGAACGGATCTATAATTAGGTCTAGGAAGGAAAACTTACCGGAAAAAAGAACAGTTAGTATCGAAACAATCGTCTCCTCGCGGTGATCAATTCTTCTTCTATGGTCTGCACCGAAAATCAACCGTTAAACTCCGAATTTGGAAAGCAGGGTCCCACCCTTTTTTTTTCCTTGTACAGCGTCGCCCCTCCTCCAATATTCATAAAATTTCTCGTGTATAACTAATGAATAGTTTAGGGGTTTATTTCCTCTTAAACACCCACTAATTAACATTAATGAAAATCCTTCGATTCCTTTTTTTTTTAAATAATCTTTTAGGTTAAAAATAAAATATAAAAATATAAAATAAATTCTATTTTAATCTTTTACCCTTCTAAAATTTTTAGGGTTTAACAGTCACTCAAACAATCAAGTCAGTATTCTATATAAAAATGTCTAAGTTTTGACAGTAAGCCAGGGCTCGTGTAGTGATGTAATATACGTATCTTAATAATGAGGATGAAGATCAATTATACAGGTCTCCCCAGTGGGGGTGATGATTGTACTGATATTAAAGTCATGTTGGATAGTGTGAGCCATTTGGAAGCAATGATGGACCAATCATGGCTACGACAACGATAATCATGGAGCAAGTATAGAATCGTGGATGTCCAATTAATGGGGTGTAACTGTCAAATGAGGTCGGGGCTAACTTTCTCTGAGTTGAATACAAGCGGCCATGGTGAACCCGCATCATGTCAATAATATGAGAACATAGACATCATACGTCGTCCTGACCATATAAGACACAGACGGACTACGCCATGTTGGACAAAGAACGACGTGCGTCATGTCGTTAATCGATAATAATAGCGACCTTTGCCTTATGTAGGTGAGCTTTGGTAAAGTCGTCTGACATATAAAATCCAATATTGAGATGAGCCCGACTCAACACATTTGAAGAGATAACCTGGTTAGACATGGTTAGTGTCACGTGTATGAAGTCAGTTCATGCGCATATCTAAGCCTTTAAAATTCACTCTAATTTCATTCTCTAGCTTAGAGCAACCATATTGGTTGTGAGTCCATATCTGAGAATTCAGGCCAAGTGGCCATCTGTGATTGGAGAAAAAAATTAGAAAGATTATTGAAATATATTAGTGTGTGTTGGTCCCTTGAAAAGGCTTTGGTTAAGTTTAGGGGGGGTGAATAAACTTAACACTTAAAACTTTTTTTTGGAGTTAACAAACTCAGCAACTTCGACGATCTGGCGATACCTCGATGGTCTGCGATGCCTCGGTAGCCCGCTCGATAAACGATAGTCTGCGATAGTTGAGTTTACTGAATTTGTGCAGCAGATTTATATCAAAAATTAAGCCTTATTACATGTTGTTCAATATGATACTAAGTATTGGATACTCAGTAGTGTGAGTGTGTGATTTCAGTTGCTAGATTCAGTAGGTTGATGTGTATGGTAAACTAAATGCATAATGTAAGTGCAGAAAGTAAGTAGGCAGATTTTATAGTGGTTCCAGGTGGTGTAATCCTGTCAGTCCACTCTTCTCCTGTGATGTTGGAGGTAATTCACTAGAGATCTTTGATGTATCTGTTACAAAGATTCCTAAGATTGCTTGTCCTTCACCAATGACTATGGCTTCACAAACTGAACACTTGGAACAGGTAGGATTGCTGCTCCAAAGTCTTCCACTGGTCCTTGAAGGGTAGGATTGCCTCTTCACCAGCTCCACCACAAACAACAGTCTTTCACACCCAACAGATGCTTCACTGTCTTCAGCAGGTTCTTTATGAAATAAAGAATGAATTAAGTAAATGATTCAGTTGCAGCAGCTTGATTAGGATGATATAATCAGTAGCTTGTAGTCTTCAAGTGTGTGAACTTGATGTAGCTTGAATACAGAATACACTTGAAGATTTTCTCTGGATCTGTAAGGTTAAGCTCAGTAGGTTCAGCAGGGTGCTTTTTCAGCTCAGAATTATCTATTATATTTTTCTCTTAAAATTCATCAATCATAATCTTTTTCTGAGTTGAAAGTCCTCTATTTATAGGTAGGAATGCATGTGACTTGTATTTGAAATTCAAATATAACCGTTCCTGGTTTTTGTCCCATTTGACTTGCTTTCTGTCACTATTCATAGGATCGACGAGTGTCGGATTCCTTTTGACAAGCAAGTGCAGTCTGTCCACCCTTTGACTTATAACCATTGGATAAAGTTCGAATCATCCCAACGTCCTTTTAATCTCAGCCCTTGATTTGTTTGATAAATCAGAGGTAGTTGGCTGTCCTTATCCATGTAATCTTCCAATGTAATCTTGAATTAACCGAGGTATATTATCAGCAGGTTCATCAGTCTGCTGTAATACCTATCAGTCTGCTTGAACAACAATTTGTTGTGTATCAAATACAATGCAGCTGATTACTTTTATCTAACTTTTATCTGTGAAGTTAGATTACACCTTTTTAATTATAACCAAGTTCCAAACATCATCCAACTTATGGAACTTAGAACTTCAACACAAGGTATATGTAATCAGTTTTGGTCATCATAGACTTGCCTAAATTCTGATTCCATATCCTTGACTTTAATTACTAAGTTTGATCCCTTAGCCTTCTGTAACTGAGTTTGAGCCCTCAGCCTTCAGTCTTCAGCAGGTTCCAGAAAAGTCTACTGACCTAACTACCCTACTGATATTGACCAGTCTGCTGATATAAACCAGCTGACCATTACAGTGCTTGTTTGATCAAACCTATTCATAAATCAAACTCTAATAAACCTATACATTTGATCTAGACATCTTTTTGCCTTTGCACTATAACAGCTAGTCTGGCACTCATCATAAAAACATAGAAATAAGTCCAACAGTGTGATTAGATGGTGTAGTGGCTAGAAAATGTAAACTTGTCATTTATAATATTAATAGTGTTATAGATGTCGTGCAAGGCACGGCTACCCATCAAAGCCCAATGTGACGATAGTGTATATGTATTGTCGTCTTGTTTTGGACATGATATACATGATAATAATGCAGTAGTAAAGATTCCCCTCAACCAATTGGCGTGCAACAAAAAACTCCTCCAGCCAACACTTAGTGCAGTCTTTTCTACGTTTTTCATAGAGATTTTCACTGCTTTGGATATAGCGATTCCTAAACTCCTGGACTTGATGGATCTTTCTGGAGAATTTGAAGACCGGTCTCTGTAACGGTAGATGGTGATGGATGGACCATTGCTCCCCATGTTTGCATCATCAGGATATGGTTTTTGGTCGTATGAAGCACAAACTTTCCATACTTGGAAGTGGATACAACTGAAATGGAGCTGTTAATTCCAATGTTTACTGCTCATTTTAGAGCACTTGTGGTAGATAATGTAAAAGAAGTTAAATTGATACTTTTTCTCTCTTTTTGCTTTCTTCTCATTCCGCTTCTGCACATAAATTGATATAATTAATGATGCAAAAATGCCTTGTATAACATGCCAATAAGAAGGCGTAAGCATGAAGAGCAAACGATACATGCTCCAAACCATAATCAAGATTTATTTAAAGGAAAGAATACGAGAGGCAAGGAAAGCAAGCATAGAATGGATTTAAAACCCGGTATGCCTCATGGTTTGACACAATTCTCTTTATTATCATGTCGGTTGTAATATCCGGATGACTTTCTAGCACTTTAAGTATGCCCAAGCCGATTGGAACGATGTAAGAATTGCTTTTCTGCAAGGTGCCAACATCCAAAACAAAATCTGGATTTAGAGAAGGGGGGTGCAAGTGCTCTGAATTATTGGCAATCCAGGAGGAGATTGATTTGATTCACTCTGAATCCAAACTTCATGTACAGTTCCTTGAATTCATCACGTGAGTTCTTTGCTTTTGTGATAGGCAAAATCCTATCACCTCTACCACTTCTTCCACCTCTTCCACCTCTGCCACCTCTGTAATTTGCCCTTAAGGCTTTAACTCTTGCTTCCCAAAACTACAATCCCAAGAAAGAGTCTAAACCTTCATGAAATCCCTTGTCATGATAAGGTTTTCTTCTGTTATAGTATTCCTTCTTGTATTGTCTAAGGAGATCATCAGTAAGTTGAACTCTGCCAGTTGCAGGTTGCCTGTAAGCATTTGTCTCATTCTCCCATCTTTTCTGTGCAAAGAGTCTGGCAGCCTCTTTTGCTACTACTGTTTGGCCCTCTTCCCCCTTAGTGACATCATCAACAAAACGGGACAATAGACCATGAACACTCTCCCGTGTGATAATCGGATTACTCGGTTGTCCTTCCATAATCTCGGTTCTTGTATCAACTGCGGTAAATCCTTGTTTGCAAAGTCTGCTCCGAGTAGATTGATCCTCTCGGTAACTTTAGGATCCAATCCGGCGGGTTGAGATGTTCCAAAGACCTCGGCGAGGCTTGGGTGTTTCAGCAAGTTTGTCAAGTTTCTAATGGATGGATATGAATTGGTCTTTCAAAAACTTGTATTTCAGTGAATTCCCTTGCTTGATTCCTTTCACTTCCATTGCAAGATCAGCAAGAGCATACTGATTTGAGGTAATATTGGAGGCAACTGTTTCTGTAGTCCTCCCTCTATTTTCCACCAAATTGATCAAATCATCAAACCTCTGCTCTTGCCTGTGTTGAGTTCTAAGATTTGCAATATCATTTCTGACAGTCCTCAACTCTTCCAGGACATGTGCTGGTACTCCACTAGCCATTTCTCCAGCAGCTCCATCAACAGGCTCCTCAACATTATATTGTGGCCTCTGATTGCTCATAACCATTGCCCAACTCCTATCTAGTCCAGCAAGGTTAGGTCCTTGATATTCTTCCAAGATAGGATCAAGAGCTGGTTCTTAAAAAATAGGTTCAAATGCCTGTGGGGGATCAAAAGCAACATCTTCTTCTTTAGGCATTTGGAACTCCTCATCACTAAAGTCATAGTCCAGCAATTGCTCATTCTCATTAACAGCAGTCTGCTGACCATCTTTCCCTATAGTGGTCTTGACTCCAGTAGGCTCCACAACAGCAGCCTCTTCAACAACAGGGGTTTCCTCCAAACCCAAAGTTTGTTCCAACCTTTGTCCAGGTGCTGTTTGAGACTCAGCAGCCTGTACCTCCTATTCCAACCTTTGTGCAGGTGCTGTTTGTAGCCAAGCAACCTGTACCTCCTCTTCAATTGTTGGATCTGGTGCAATGAATGCAACAACAACTTGATCAGGGAGAATGTCCATGTTTTCCTGTTGAAATTCTCCCATATCAGTGATTCCCCTTAGCAAATTTGTAGTTTTTGTTAAGACAGCCTCAGTGTCAATCCAGTCTTGATATTGAATTGATTCCTCTGAACTGGCACTAGGTTCACTGATATCAGTAACTCTTTCATCATCCAAATCTTCAGCTTCCTGATCCTCAGGTTGATGAGTAGGTTCAACCACAAATAAATCATCAATCTCACCAACCATTCTGTTTGCACCACCATCTATTCCCACATTGATTTATGCCTCAATATCATCTATGGTGAGATTGTCCTCATCCTCATTCATCTGTCCAGTTTGCTCTCTCTCAGTGGACTGTCCAGCACCAGTAGACTGCTCTACTCTTGGTTCAATAATCATGGCACTTCCACTGACTTTTCCTGGACCAGAGGGGTGATTATCATCAGAATCAAATGATGAAGAGTCATCATCGCCACCTCTTGGATCCCTGAACTTGATACCCTCCTCTTTCTGTTGTTCATCAAACAAATCCATCAGCCTTGATTGAAACAAAGAGGTATCAATCAGATCCAGCAGACTCTCCACTCCCAATTTCTCAAAAACCCATTCTTCAAAGTCTGTCATTGGTTCTGCAGCAGGTTTTTGCCTCTTATAGAATCCAAACATCCACTGGAAGTAATCAGCCACCAGCAGGAGTTTTGGATCAACATACCCCTCTTCCTCTTTTTCTCATGTTTTTCATAGGGCAAGAATGATCCTTTGGGAGCTGTTGCGGTACCTTGCTGACCTCTAAAAGTCTCAACAAGTAGATTCAATGTTTCTTCTACAGATGCTTCAAGGCTAGTAGGTTGCTCAGGTTGGATATTACTTCCTACTACCTCCATCTGTACCACACTTGGTTCCCCCTGACTTATATGCTCATCGAGCGGGGTTAGCGACGGATCGCTCTTCCCCCGAACTATTGCGGGATTTGCGGGGTCTTGAACATGTGTTTCCATCTCCACGGTAGGTGTAGATTCGGTGGATTGTTGTGGTTCTTCTACAAGTTGCTCAACAACAACTTGTGCGGCTTTCAATAGATCTATCGGTTTCTACGGCGGGCTCTAGTGCGGTAGGCGCGTGATTCTTCAACGGTTGCTCAACAACAACCTTTTCACTTTCGGTAGGCTCGGCGGCCTTAGTAGGTGAGGATCCAGTAACATGAACAGCAGGTTCAGTCTCTGTAGTTTGCTGTGACTCTCCAGCAGGTTGCTCAATAACAACCTCTCGCTTCCTCATTAGGCTTGATAATAGTTAAGGGCTTAGCCTCAATAGCCTCTTCTTCTTCTTCTACATCACCTTCTTCTTCTTGTGCCCTTAGAGCCTCTAAGTTTTTTAATTGTTTGCCCTTTCCATGTTTCTTTTTGTGAATAACTTCTTTCATTCTTTTGGAAAGTGGCTCATCATCAATTTCAACCACAGTAGACTTCCTCTTTCTACTGGCTTCTTTCTGTTGTTCCTTCAAAATCTCAACAACAGTTTTCTAGCAAACGGCGGGGTCAGTAATCTCATCTTCAGCTGGACCCTCAGCAGACTTAGCAGTCTGTGCTGTTTGCTTCTTTGTTCTTTTAGGCTTTAAGATTTCTGTTATTTTTCTAGTGTCAGCAGCCTTTCTTTTCTCAGTGGTCTTCTTTGGTGCAGCGGACTTACCGCATTTCTTAATCGCTCACCACCAAGATCACCATCATCTCCATCATCATCACCATCAGTAGCCTCTGCAACACCTTCTTCATCATCATCCAGACCAGGGATAGCATAATCAATCTTTTCTTGTATCTGGACTGATTGATCTTCTCAGGTGCAACATCAGGGATCTCCAAATGATTCAGCAGGGTTTGAACCATTAATCCTAAGGGTAAGGCCTTGGATTTACTTTTCCCTTCTCTTTCCTCCTTGGCTACTTTCTTCATGTAGTGGATAAAGTATCCAGCCCAATCAAATTTCATACTGCTGCAGATAATCATCATCAGCTCTATCTTGGGTCCTGATAGAGTATCCATACTCCCAACCAGCCCTAAAATATTCTTTGCAATGAGTTTGCTCAGCAAGTTGTACTCATTCCCAATGTGTCTACAATTGATGCCAGGAATTGATTTGGTGTCTTTATTTGTCTTGATTTTATCAACAAACTCCATCTTGGACAATTCCATTGCCTCAGGATTTGTTGGACCATCTACTGTTTCTTCAAAACCAAAAACTTCCCTCAACAGACTTGAGGAAACTTCTATTTCTTGTGCATTCACAACTGTTTTGAATGCTTCAGTTCCTTCATTTACCTGAATATTCTTCCAAAACCTGACAACGTTTGTCTATGAGATTGTTTCCAATCTTATGTTCAGTACATTCTCCAATCATGCATATCTTCTTATTCTTCGACCAATGTTGATAGCTAATTCTGTTTTATTAGCATCAACAACAAAACCTCTCACACTTTGGCTTGATTCGATTTGAACATCAATCTTTTCCGCCATTGATAAAAGAAAAGGATGAAGAAGAAAGCTTTGTAAATCTGTGTTCACACAGTGTAAAACCAGGGAGTATAAGTTTGAGATTTTGTAAGTAGAGTGAATCTGCTGTGATAGGCCTGTATAAATAGACAGTGAGTGGTTGTAACTGTCAGTGCACGTACATCCATATTGACCATGATTAATCTGAGTGAATGTTAGCTTGACACGTGGCCCATTACTTTCCAAAACGTATTGTAACCGTTAGATCGTGTAACCGTGGTCAAAAAGGATAAAATAAATATCCCGCTAATTTCTCTTTGACTTTAACAAAGTTTGACTGTGAAACATTCCATTCAGCAGGGTCGTCTTTAGCAAGGTTGGCTCAGCAGTCTGCTGATAAAGATGCTTCGGCAGCCTGCTGACAATGTGACTCTGCTGATCTTTGATTTCTTCTTGTTTTGATCAATTGATAATACAAAATGAAGTTTAATACCAATGACTAATCTGTCAAGTGAGCTCACCCAACATGACAAAGACCAATCCCCTTGGCAACCTCATTTGCTCAATTGTCCAAACATAAGTACATAGAATTGTTGATACCAATGACTAATCTGCTAAGTGAGCTCACCCAACATAGCAAAGACTAATCCCCTTGGTGAATTCCGGTACACTGCTGATGGTCAGTCAAGTTTAATAATTCCAAGTTCAGTCCTTAATTTGGCAAATCTTTCACTATCAAGTGGTTTAGTGAAAATATCAGCAAGTTGATCTTCAGTAGGGATGTATAGAACCACCACATCTTTCTTCTCAACATGATCTCTTATAAAATGATGTCTCACATCTATATGCTTGGTTCTTGAGTGCAAAACAGGATTTTCAGTGATTGCAATTGCACTTGTGTTGTCACACATGATTGTAATTTCCTTTTCTTCAATTCCATAATCCCTTAACTGTTGTCTTAACCACAATACTTGTGCACAAGCAACTTCCGGCGGAATATACTGCGCTTCAAAGAGCGGAAGTTGATATAGAGTTCGTTTCTTGCCGAACCAGGAAAACCGATCTATTTCCCATTAACTGACAGGTTCCTGAGGTGCTTTTTCTATCACTCTTGCATCCAGCATAATCAGAAACTGAGTAGGATATAAATTTGAAGCTTCCATCCTTGGAGTACCATATCCCTACTCCCAAAGTCTCTTTTAGATACTTGAGAACTATCTTAACTGCACCTAAGTGACTTTCTTTAGGTTTAGATTGAAATCTTGCACAAACACCTACAAAGAAAGGATATATCGTCCGTCTGGGCGATGAAGGTACGACGATCGCCTATCATCCTTCTGTATAAGGTCTGATCAACATCTTTGCCTTCTTTATCTTCATCCAATCTAATGTTTGTACTCATAGGAGTTGATATCTTGGTGCTATTTTCCATACCAAACTTCTTCAACAGCTCCCTAGTGTACTTGGTTTGATGAATGAAGATTCCATCTTTCAATTGTTTGACTTGCAGTCCCAAGAAGTAGTTCATTTCTCCCATCATACTCATTTGGAACTTGCTCTTCATTATATTTGCAAACTTTTCACATAACAATTCATTTTGGGAACCAAAGATTATGTCATCAACATAAATCTGGACCAACAGGGTGCTGTCACCTTCACTGATTCTGAAAAGAGTCTTATCAATGGTGCCTTTTGTAAAACCATTGCCTACCAAGAATTGAGATAGAGTCTCATACCATGCTCTTGGTGCTTGTTTCAGTCCATAAAGTGCTTTTGTTGAGTGTATAAAATTTATCTTCATGATCTTTAACTTCAAATCCAGGAGGTTGCTGAACATACACTTCCTCCTCTAGAATGCCATTCAAAAATGCACTTTTGACATCCATTTGATATACCTTGAAGTTTTTATATGCAGCATGTGCTAGGAATAATCTGATAGCTTCCAATCTTGCAACAGGTGCATAAGTTTCATCAAAGTCTATTCCTTCAGCTTGAGAATAGCCTTTTGCAACTAGTCTGGCCTTATTTCTTACAATGGTACCAGATTCATCAAGTTTGTTTCTGTATACCCATTTAGTACCAATGATATTTGCATGACTAGGCCTTTTAACTAGTGTCCACACATGATTTCTTTCAAATTCATTTAACTCTTCTTGCATAGAAATTATCCAATCTGGATCTGAAATTGCTTCTTCAACAACTTTAGGTTCAACTTGAGATAGAAAACAAGTGAACATAGCTTCTGATTGTCTTCTAGTCCTTACACCTTGCTGAATGTTTCCAATGACTTGTTCAGCAGGGTGATCCCTTAACCATTGTGGATTTTGGTTAGATTGATTCTCAGGGACCTCATCTTCAGTAGGTTCTGCTGTATCTTCAATAGGGGGCTCAGCAGATCCTTGAAAGTCTTCAGTTGTTGCATCAGTAGTATCATCAGCAGGGTGTTCAACAGGGGCAGTATCAGAAAATTTTAAGTCATTAATCCTTTCTAAGACTTCAACACAATCTAGATCAGTGACTTGTAGATTCTCAGCAGGTTCACAAAATTCATCTTCCATACCAGTGAACATAGGTTCATCAAACACAACATGGTTGGTTTCTTCATGTTTCAGTGACCTCTTGTTCAGTACCCTAAATGCCTTGCTGACTGAAGAATATCCCAAGAAAATTCCTTCATCTGATTTAGGTTGGAATGTCTTTAAATGCTCCTTATGATTCAAGATAAAACATTTACTTCCAAATGGATGGAAATAAGATATATTTGGTTTTCTTCCATTCCAAATCTCATAAGGTGTCTTCAGCAGCTTCTTGTTCACTGAGGTTCTATTTTGTGTATAGCATGTTGTATTAACTGCTTCAGCCCAATACCTCTCGGTAGTAATGCTTCACAAATCATTGTCCTTCCTGCTTCTTTCAATGTCATGTTTCTTCTTTCGAACCCCATTTTGCCGAGGTGTACCAAATGACACAAGTTGATGTAGTACACCATTCTCGTTCACGGTATTCTCTTATAACTTTATTGAGAAACTCGGTACCCTTTGTCGATCTTATCTTTACTACTTCAAGCTTTTCTCATTTTGTAATCTCTTCAAAAGATCGTGGCATCATCTTGAGTGTTTCACTTTTCTTATTCATAAAAACCACCCAAGTGTACCTTGAATAATCATCCACAACAACTAAAGTGTACTTCTTTCCGGTTATACTAGTTGGAGTGACGGATCCAAATAAATCCATGTGCATTAGTTCCGGCCTCTCTTAGTTGATAGTTTTGTTTTTTACTTGAAGCTTGATTTTATTTGTTTTGCCTTGACGAGCATCACAAATAGCATCATTCTTGAATGTAATCTCGTGCAAGCCAATTACCATTTTCTTCTTTACTAGCTGATTGATATCATCAAAATTTAGATGATTCAACTTCTTGTGCCATAACCAATTGAGTTCTGATTTAGTATGCACAATCGGGCGAGGTTTTCTGGAACTCATAGTAGACCAATCCACAACATACATGTTTTGTTGTCTTCTACCACCAATACAACTTGATCACCTTTTTCACTAATGACAATACAGTTGTTCTTGTCAAAAGTTACCTTGTATCCCATGTCACAGAATTGACCAGTGCTCAGCAAGTTGTAGTCCAATCCTTCCACATAAGCAACATTCTTGATGGTTAGTCCATTCCTCACAAGTGTGCCATAGCCTCTTGTATAACCAGGTGTATTTTTGTTGCCAAAATTCACCCTTGGACCATCCTTTGCTATGTAGCTTGTCAAACAGTGCTTATTCTTTGTCATATGTCTGTAACATCCACTGTACCAGACACCCTACAAAACAAAATCAATGCATTTTAGGTACCCAAATCTGTTTGGGTCCATAATGGTCAGTGGTAAGCATGACCCCTGGTAAATTTCCATAAGGTCTTCTTTTAAAGGTGCCATACTTAGGTTCATACATGTATTCCACACATCCATAAGATCTAACAGTTGGTTGTGTAGGGTTCACATATGTTTTCTGGCTTTTTGGTATATATTGCTGTTTGAAGTGATTTTTCTTGTTAGAAGCAGCAGCATAACCATAGGTTTGCTGTCTGTTAGGGACAACCCTGTAATATGGAGTCTGCTGAGGTCTTATGCAAGTCCTCTGCTGAGTCCTTTGCTGAATCCATTGCCTAGGTTTTACCCTAGCAATATGGTTGTATATGTTGATTCTATCAGTGGGGGCAGGAATATTCCAATCATTATCAGCAGGGAACAGTCTACCTTTCCCCCTGAGATAAGTATCCCTTGAATGATTAATATTTCTGTTTCTTACCCTTCTGTGGTCCATCAGACTTGGTAGCAGGTCTTCTATCAGCAGGTTTAGAAGGCACATCAGTCCTATTTTTGGATTTGTTCTTTTTATTAGGAGCTGTTGACTTCTTTGACTTCTGATTTTGCTTCCTTGAAGCATTCTCAGTAGGTTTTACTGCCTTAGCAACCTTACTGGGAGTTGGATCTTGTGCAGGTACAAACTTAGGACCAATTCTGGCACTAGGTTCAGTAGCTTTACTGGATCCACTCTTTTTCGATTGTTGAGTTCCAAATCCAAGCCCTGATCTATCACCATAAGGCTTTCCAGATTTGTATGCAGTAGATGAACAAGATGGATCAGCAGATTCAGAGGCTACTGAATGTTCAGCAGGCTTATACTGATTCTGTCCAACATCTTTTTCCTTACCTTTGAGACCCCTTAATTCAGCATTCAATCTTTCAACTTCTACTTGAAGAGCTTCTTTTTCAGCCTTCATAATCTCATAACCAGATTGTATTTTCCTCAGTTGATTGAGGGTGGCATCCAAAGTTTTTTCATTGTAAGAGTTTCTACGATTTGAACCACAAGTCGATTCACAATCACTTTCAGCAGGAGTGTTAATAGATACAGTATTGTATACCTCCTCTGTTTCATCCATATTAGCCATTAATGCATAGTCTTCCATATCAGCAACCGATGCTGTGTCATCTGATTCATTTCCCTTTTCAGATTCCACTCCATAACCAAATTCATCTTCAGCAACTATAGCCTTCTTGCCATGTCTTCTTTGTTGACTCTTTTTCTTTTGGAGATCCGGACAATCTGGTCTGAAATGTCTAGGCTTCTTGCAGTTAAAGCAAAGATAATCTGGTTCCTTTTTCTTTGTTTCTTCCTTTTTCTTTTTAGTGAATTTCTTTGTGAAATTCCTAGGTGAGATTTTCCCACCATTCATCATCCTGATCTTCTTGCTCAGCAATGCTATTTGCTCTTGCATTTCATCCAGTAATTCATCTTGAGCTTCTGATCCTTCTTCTTGATGTGAGGCAGCCAGTGCTGTGGTTTTTGGCTCTTCCTTTTCAGTGGTAGGTGACAACTTCTTTTTGAATTCATATGCCTTGAGATCCGAGAACAACTTGAATGTATCTTCTTCATGCGGTCTTCTCATTTCTTCTATGGTCGTCACCGCATCTTCCATTCATCCGTAGCAGGTAAAGCTTCCAAGATTTTTGTGTTGATTTCTTCTTTTGAGTAATTAACACACAAGCGAAGGTGAGTTCATCCAGAATTGCATTGAACCTAGATTCCATTTGTTCAATGTTTTCATTGGGTTTCATTTCAAACTTTTGGAACTTCTTCTTTGCCACACTGATTTTATTCTTCTTTATTTCATCAGTGCCTTCGCAGATCAACTGTAGTTTGTCCCAAAGTTCTTTTGCTGTTTTACAATCTTTCGCTTTCATGTACATGTTGCTATCCAGAGTTCTGTAGATAATATCAATAGCAATGTTGTTCAGATTTGCTCTCTTTCTATCTTCAGCAGTCCATTCCTTTTTAGGCTTTGGAATGTACTGTGTCTCTTCACCCACTATTACTGACTTTGGTTAACTTTTAACACTTTTTTTTGGAGTTAACAAACTCAGCAACTTTAGCGATCTCTTTGGTACCTCGATGTCGTCGCTCTTGCGCTTAGTAGCTGCGATAACCGATAGTCTACTGAAGGCTGAGTTTACTGAATTTGTGCAGCGGATTTATATCAAAAATTAAGCCTTATTACTTGTTGTTCAATATGATACTAAGTATTGGATACTCAGTAGTGTGAGTGTGTGATTTCAGTTGCTAGATTCAGTAGGTTGATGTGTATGGTAAACTAATTGCAGAATGTAAGTGCGAAAGTAAGTAGGCGAGATTTTATAGTGGTTCCGGTGGTGTAATCCCGTCGGTCCACTCTTCTCCCGTGATGTTGGAGGTAATTCACTAGAGATCTTTGATGTATCCGTTACAAAGATTCCTAAGATTGCTTGTCCTTCACCAATGACTATGGCTTCACAAACTGAACACTTGGAACATGTAGGATTGCTGCTCCAAAGTCTTCCACTAGTCCTTGAAGGGTAGGATTGCCTCTTCACCAGCTCCACCACAAACAACAGTCTTTCACACCCAACAGATGCTTCACTGTCTTCAGCAGGTTCTTTATGAAATAAAGAATGAATCAAGTAAATGATTCAGTTGCAGCTGCTTGATTAGGATGATATAATCAGCAGCTTGTAGTCTTCAAGTGTGTGAACTTCATGTAGCTTGAATACAGAATACACTTGAAGATTTTCTCTGGATCAGTAAGGTTAAGCTCAGTAGGTTCAGCAGGGTGCTTTTTCAGCTCAGAATTTTCTCTTATATTTTTCTCTTAAAATTCATCAATCATCATCTTTTTCTGAGTTGAAAGTCCTCTATTTATAGGTAGGAATGCATGTGACTTGTATTTGAAATTCAAATATAACCGTTCCTGGTTTTTGTCCCATTTGACTTGCTTTCTGTCACTATTCATAGGACTGATAGTGTCAGATTCCTTTTTGACAGTGCAGTCTGTCCACCCTTTGACTTATAACCATTGGATAAAGTTCTGAATCATCCCAACGTCCTTTTAATCTCAGCCCTCGATTTGTTTGATAAATCAGAGGTAGTTGGTTGTCCTTGTACATGTAATCTTCCAATGTAATCTTGAATTAACCGAGGTATATTATCAGCAGGTTCATCAGTCTGCTGAACAAAAATTTGTTGTGTATCAAATACAATGCAGCTGATTACTTTTATCTAACTTTTATCTATGAAGTTAGATTACACCTTTTTAATTATAACCAAGTTCCAAACATCATCCAACTTATGGAACTTAGACCTTCAACACAAGGTATATGTAATCAGTTTAGGTCATCACAGACTTGCCTAAATTCTAATTTCATATCCTTGACTTTAATTACTAATTTTGATCCCTTAGCCTTCTGTAACTGAGTTTGAGCCCTTAGCCTTCAGTCTTCAGCAGGTTCCAGAAAAGTCTACTGACCTAACTACCCTACTGATATTGACCAGTCTGCTAATATAAACCAGCTGACCATTACAGTGCTTGTTCGATCAAACCTATTCATAAATCAAACTCTAATAAACCTATACATTTGATCTAGACATCTTTTTTCATTTGCACTGTAACAGCTAGTCTGGCACTCATCATAAAAACATAGAAATAAGTCCAACAGTGTGATTAGATGGTGTAGTGGCTAGAAAATGTAAACTTGTCATTTATAATATTAATAGTGTTATAGATGTCGTGCAAGGCAAGGCTACCCATCAAAGCCCAATGTGACGATAGTGTATATGTATTGTCGTGTTGTTTTGGACATGATATACATGATAATAATGCAGTAGTAAAGAAGATTCCCCTCAACCAATTGGCGTGCAACAAAAAACTCCTCCAGCCAACACTTAGTACAGTCTTTTCTACGTTTTTCATAGAGATTTTCACTGCTTTGGATATAGCGATTCCTAAACTCCTGGACTTGATGGATCTTCCTGGAGAATTTGAAGACCGGTCTCTGTAACGGTAGAAGGTGACGGATGGACCATTGCTCCCAATGTTTGCATCATTAGGATATGGTTTTTGGTCGTATGAAGCACGAACTTTCCATACTTGGAAGTGGATATAACTGAAATGGAGCTGTTAATTCCAATGTTTACTGCTCATTTTAGAGCACTTGTGGTAGATAATGTAAAAGAAGTTAAATTGATACTTTTTTCTCTCTTTTTGCTTTCTTCTCATTCCGCTTCTGCACATAAATTGATATAATTAATGATGCAAAAATGCCTTGTATAACATGCCAATAAGAAGGCATAAGCATGAAGAGCAAACGATACATGCTCCAAACCATAATCAAGATTTATTTAAAGGAAAGAATACGAGAGGCAAGGAAAGCAAGCATAGAATGGATTTAAAACCCGGTATGCCTCATGGTTTGACACAATTCTCTTTATTATCGTGTCAGTTGTAATATCCAGATGACTTTCTAGCACTTTAAGTATGCCCAAGCTGATTGGAACGATGTAAGAATTGCTTTTTTGCAAGGTGCCAACATCCAAAACAAAATCTGGATTTAGAGAAGGGGGGTGCAAGTGCTCTGAATTATTGGCAATCAAGTGAAAAACTAGCATTGTACCATTATAAAATCATTATCCTCCACAACTACTCCATTGGTAACATTAGAGATATTGAATGTAGTTATCTGCAATGTGTGAAGCATTATGCATCCAACAATTATACCCACAAGACACAATCACACAACAGTCACTTTTTCACATGAAACTTCTAAATAAAATCACCGTAAGAAGTGAAGTAATTAATTCTGGAATTTCATGACAAAGAACCACAATGTTTTTCTTTGGATAATAAGGTGTGCTATTAAAGGGAGATGCACTTTTTTTTTATTGAACGAGAACTTTTATTAGAAAAAATATGAGCAGCACATATATATGTCAAAAAGAGAGCAGGTTCGTCGATATATCCTTCACGCCATGTACCAGAAACACTGAAGCTAGCATTTACAAAGGAAGCAACACAATGAAATTTCTTTTTCAAATCCATTGCTATATATATATATATATATATATATATATATATATATATATATATATATATATATGACCAAGTCAACATTTTGATTCCGACCTCCGATCAAAGATCCGTCCGGTTCATTCGTTACAAATGGGGGTAATTGCAAGACCTTAGTCGCTTGCACTAACGTCGCTTGGTCTTGCGTGCTTGGGGACTTGAAATCACCATGATCCAACGGTAGGTCTGAGAGAAAATCCAATTTCAATTTTCATGAACAGTGTGTTGTCAACAGTCAAATTTACAGTCAAATGTCTCTCTCAACAATGACTCGTTCCATCACTATTGTACCCATGACCATTAATGTTAAGTTAGTCATTAACCCATGTCCATTAATGTTAAGTTAGACCTTAATCATTACTATATATATATATATATATATGTGTGTGTGTGTGTATGTGTGTGTGTGTGTATCTAGAAATTGTATGCTTAACAATGATTACCTTGAAATTTTTACAGCTTTTGTCCACCTTCAACTCTTCCTGACAAGCTTCTACACAAAAAAATGATTACCTTTACAATTGTTTTATGAATGAAGTGCAAAGCACAAATGAGAAGTAACACAACAAACCGGAAATATTGAAAAACCATTCAGAAGGCCAGAAGCTAGAAAATTCAGAAGAAGGGCTAAACAACAATAACCATGTTCGGGTCATAAGGGAAAAATTCAAGTAAGTCTGTGATGGCCTGAACTGACTTTATGGATCTTGTAGAAGACCTAAGCATCATAAGGACAATGATATCTTAGATGATTTGTTTAAGGAATGATGTAATCTGATTCAGTCACATAAAATAAGATAAATATAGTACTAAGTTTTGAAGAAGAGTAAAAAATCAGTTAATGCTCCAAGTAACTTAACAAACTGAAAACTGACACACTCAGTATAAAACTGATCAGGAAACTCAGTTTTACAGTCAGCCACCCAAGAAACAGAAAGTTCATTGAAACGTTATAAATCAAGGATTTTTATTGGATGAAGAATTGACATGTCAGAACGGTCACAGACACCTGACATCTTAAAATATAGACGTTGATGCAATTCAAATTCAAGAAAGATGCACGTTGGACCTCACACTATAAATAGAGGACTTGGCATCAAGGATCACACACGGAATTAACAAGATTACAAGCATTTTTGTGCACAAGTCTAGTTCATTCGAATTGCTATCAATATCTGTGCTCAACAAGATCATATCTAGATTTCTTCAAGCGTTCAAGCTACATCGATCAAATCCAGAATTCGATACTTTGAAGAACCACAAGCTAGAATCAATTTATTGATTCTCAGCCCAACTTTGATTCTTAATCAAAGGTTTAGACAGTGAAGCAATCCGGTCATGGATTTGCCAATGACAGTTGTCATTTGTAGTCGGGTAGACTGTGTTTGTGGTGGTAGCTGGTGAAGAGGCAACACAACCCTCCAAGGACCTGTGGTTCAAGCAATTGAAGAGCAGCAATCCAACCTGTTCTTTAGTTGTTTAGATAGTGACGCTAGGGATTAGTCAAGGACTATCATTTTGGACTTTTGTAACAGCGTACCTCAAGGAGTTCTAGTGGAATTTTTCTCCTACATCACATGGGAACAGTGGACTGACAAGATTACACCACCTGGAACCACTATAATTCTTGCTCTACTTAATTTATACATTTACATTCAGTCATTTACTTTACAGCATACTGAAACTGATTGTTATAAGCATACACACCTCACAAACTGACATTCACCAGAATTCAGTTTTGCATACCCAGCTTTTCTTGTAGAATCAACAAGATCCAGATAAAGGCTAAACTTATATCCGCCGCCGGTTGACTCAGTTTTGTTAAGTCAGTTTGATTGAGACTCAGCTTAGTCAGCTCAACTCCACACAAGTTAAAACTGAACCTTAATTGTTATTAATCTAATTTTTGGTGACAAGTATATTCACCCCCCTCTCTCTAAACTTGTGTTAGCCTTTCCAAAGGACCAACAATTGGTATTGGAGCAGTGTTTTTTGACAAGCTATTGTTGAAACCTCACTTGCTCTAATTTTCTCCTCTAGTTGTTCTCTTGAAAAAGCTCAATTTCCAGTCTTTGTATAATCCAATTCTCATTCACTCACACAACGGATAACAATCAGTATGCCAGACAGATGCTAATGTTCAACATGGACAGATTTGATAAATACAAACATCGTTTGTAGGCCTTTCTAGAAGCTTCTTATTATGAGAAGATAGATGTACTCACTGATGGACCTATCCAGATCACTCATATGCAAACTGTCCATGGTGAACAAGTTTGAGTTCCAAAGCCCAAAAGCGATTGGACCTGTGATGACCGAAAGAGAAACAACCTGAATAATGTTGCCATGGATATCATACTCAGAACTCTTGACAACAATATGTATATGAAGGTCAAAGATTGCTCTACTACAAAAGAAATATGGGAGAAACTCCAACTGGTTTGTGAAGGAACTGACTCCATCAAAGAAAACAAGATCTCAGTGGCAAAACAAAAGTTTGAGAATTTCAAGATGAAGTTAAGCAAGAATGTTGATCAGATGGAAACAAGATTCAACGCCATAATGGACGAACTAGCATTACTCAAGACCGAGTACACCAAGAAAGAGATCAACACAAGAATCTTGAAAGCTTTACCCATGTGCTGGAAGATGAAGGTCACAAGAATGGAAAAATTAAGAAGACTTGATATAAAAGATTCCTTCAAAATCTTCTCAGACCTAAAGGCTTATGAATTTAGCGAGGATTTCACAAGCACAACTGCAATAATCAAGGCTCTGGAGGAACCTAAAACAATAGCCCTCGCAGTAGCTTCAAATGACAATCAAGAAACCTCATCAAACAATCTTCAGCAGTTGGATGAGATGGAAGAGCAGATGGCTCTAATGATGAAAAGAATTTGAAGAAAGAAGAGTGCACATCCAGTCACTCAGAAGTTTATTAAGAAGACACCTAAAAAGAGAAAAGATGATGAGTATCTCTGCTTCCACTGTAAAAAGCCTGGACACTAAAAAGATGAATGTCCAGAGCTGACTAGCAAGAAAACTCAGCAACGAAGAACTGGCAGAAGAGCACTCTTAGCCGGAGATGAGTCAGACTATGAAGCTGGCACTGAAAGATTATCAGATGATACAGCTCTAATAGCTCATATAGAGGATCCAAATGAAGTATCTGAATCTAACTCTAAATATTCCTCGTCTCAGATTTCTGTGCAAAATGCATGTTCTTCGACTGCTGACTCCTATCCAAAAAATATGGAATTAGAAGAACTTGACGAATTGATGAATCAATTGGTAACCATCCAAGCTTGTTATGAATCAATTAAAGCTGTGAAAGAAGCACTAAGTCTTGAAGTTGAAAGATTGAAGTCTGAAGTCTGAACTAAACATGATGAAACTGACTAGAACTGATAAAGGGAAGAGTCAGTTTAGTCTATTGCATCAGCAGCAGCAACTGAATCTTTTGCTCAATCAAGCTCAGCTACTGGATTCAAATTAGGTAAGCCATATGGAGACAGAATTGGCTTAGGATTTGATACACAGCAATCTTCTAAGAAGGGAACTAGTAAAGTTGCTGAACCTAATATCAAAACTGGTATTAAGTTTGTAGCTGAGCAACTACCACAGACTGAGAAAATTGCTGAACCAGTAAAGTCAGCCTCACATAACTCAACTCAGTATTCTAAGAAGACAGTTGCACCTATCAACAAAGGTAAATCAAAATGTAGATCAGTTGTACCTCAAGGAAATAGAATGGTAAATCAACCGCCGGATCTACAAAAACTGATCAAGTCAAGAACTAGAGAAATTATAATCAGAGTAAATCTAAGAATGTCAACCATTCCAAGATTCACACATCAAAGGGGTGAAAGGCAGACTATACCCCACTGATGATGATTGGAATTTTACAGAACCTACTATTAAAACTGATAGGAACAATCATTCTAGACAGAAAAGTTATCAAAAGTTTGAGTCCAAGACTCGACAGAGAACTTATCCCAGTTCTCAAGAAAAGTCTCAATATAAATGTCAGTCTACACCCAGTACAAAAGGAATGATGATTATTATTCAGCTTTTAATAATATAAGACATTATGGAAATCAGTTTCAACCAAAAGATCTGAGAAATCATATAAATGAGACACAATCTAGGAAAAGATATTATGGAAGTATGGCTTATATATATGAAAATATGTGCACCAATTTCCAGAGAAAACCTTATAGAAATATACTCAGAGTTGTACTGACAAATGACCACCATGGACCCCACAGGGTTGGGTACCTAAAGCATTTTAATTTGTTTTGTAGGATATTTGGTACTTTGACAGTGATTGCTCTAGACACATGACAAAGAGATTCCCTGATAAAGCTCAGAGAAGAGAGTCAGTTACATCATCATTTCCCAATGATGCTTCGAAAAAGAAAGATGATGATAAAGATGATGAGTCAAGAAAAGAAGCAGAAAAGAGTATAGTCTTGGAACCAGAAGCACAATCTGAAGATCAAACTAGGCAAACTGTTACTCAACCAGAAGAATTTCTAGTTGGAAATCAGACAACTAACAATAAGGAAGAAGAAGGAAAAGCTGATGAAACTCAGCAACTGATGATAATTGATGATTACAGTCAGTCTAAGATCCAAGAAGCAGATGATGAAGATCCAACGGAAAAGATGGCGGTAAAAGATTTGAGCACAATACAAGAGAGTTTGAAGATCATGCTCAATCAGAAAGAAGATTTCAATGGTCTTCTGTCACACATTTCGGATACTTGGACTACAGAAAGAAGACTGACGTCTCTGTTCATAACAAGTTGGATGTTATCAAGAACTCAACTTCAAATTCAGTCTCAGAAATTATCAGCCTGAAGAAGAATTTTGAGATCACAACAGAAGAAGATCGCGAGATTCAAGCCAAGGTAGAATGCATCTAAATCAGTGAATGTATGGTTTAGAAACTCAGCTTAAAGAAGTTCTCACCTCCCAGAAAGACATTACAGCAGATCAGAAGGCAACACATCAGCTAATCAATGAGTTGTATGATGCCAAAAAGAGGGAAGTAGAGGAAGAAAAGCTGAAGTTTAGTGAAGAAAAACTAAAGCTTGAAGCTGAGTTGGCAGAACTGAAGAAATATAAATCAGCAGCAGGTCCTGAAGCCAGGGATGTTGAAGAAATATCTGAAGAACAACTCATTGCCAAGTATAGTCAACCTGGGAGAAAGAAGAGCTACTCTGACAATGGATCTATGGATGAAGTTTGTTGCTGATTATAACCATGTCAAAACGAAATACAGGCACAAGACTTATGAAGATTCTCTTGCCTATTTCTTATCTGATGTTTTTCATAATCAAAAGATGGCACATCACAAGAAGATCAAGAGAATTGAAGAAAGACTTCAAATCAAAGATAAGAGAGAACAGCTGAAAGCAGATATTTCAGAATTTTAAGATTACTACAAGGATGAAAGACACCTCCCTAAGTTAGCTCTATGGAGGAAGTGGAAACTTACAAGCCAAGTGGATTATCTCAGGACATTCCAAAAGCAAGATACAAAGATTGAAGAATGATATCGTCTTCATGATAAGGAAAAGAAGTTTATCAAAGTTACACAAAGAAATGTTTAGATCTTATTTTAGTTATTATCAACTGTGTAACTATTCCAATTTTTGCAAACTTAATGAAATCCGGTTTTCAGTACAGAAGTAAGCCTACACCTCATTACAGAATGAATGATGGTTATTATTCAGTTCTTAATAATAAAAAGGGATTTTGGAAATCAGTTTCAGCCAAAAGACTTGAGAGAACATATAAATAAAACACAGTCCAAAAATAGATACTATAGGAGTGTGGCTTTTATATATGAAAACAGTGCAACAATTTCCAGAGAGGACCTTATGGAAATATGCCCAGAGTTTTACTGACAAATGACCACCATGGACCCAAACAGAGTTGGATACCTAAAGCATTTTAATTTGTTTTGTAGGATATTTGGTACTTTGATAGTGGTTGCTCTAGACACATGAAAAAGAGCAAGGACTGTCTCACTGTTTTTGTAGCTAAGGATGGACCAAGAGTTAACTTTGGAAGTAAAGATAGACCTGGTTACACAAAAGGTTATGGAAACTTAATCAAAAATAGACTCACAATCAAAAATATATCTTACGTAGAAGGACTTCACTACAATCTACTCAGCACAAGTCAATTCTGCGACATGGGATACAAAGTTAGTTTTGAAAAGGATTTCTGCATTGTCGTCAGTGAAACAACTTTCCAAGTAGTTCTTGCCGGAAGAAGGGAAGAGAACATGTATGTTGTAGATTGGTCGACAACAGTTTCAGAAACCTGTTTAAATATGCACACCAAGTCAGAACTCAGTTGGCTATGGCACAAGAAACCGAGTCACCTAAATTTCGATGATATCAACTTATTATTCAAGAAGAACTTGGTGATTGGACTACCAAAGGTGACATACAAAAAAGACAGGTTGTGTGATGCATGTCAGCAAGGAAAGCAAACAAAAGCAAGTTTCAAGACTAAGTCTCAGCACTCAACAACCAGTGTTTTCGAACTGATGCATATAGATTTATTTGGACCAATTACACCAATCAGTGTTAGTGGAAATAAATACACCTTGGTGGTAGTTGATGACTTTTCAAGATATACTTGGGTTATCTTCATGACCTGCTGCTGAATTATATTTCAGGACCTGCTGCTGATTTATATAAATGATTGTTTCATAATTGATTTTTGAGTAATTTCAAGAAAATTGATGACGGTTTGATATGTCTCTGTACATAATTGACAGAAAGAATATCAACACGTGAAAGGCTCTGTTCGAATTTTAAAATTGTTCAAGTGAAGAGCCGATAGGCTTTTTGGAGTTGATCTATCCAAGTACTGCAAACCATTCAGAGTTGATCCATCCAATTTCGATTCAATCAATTGAGCAAGTAAGAAACTAAGAATCAGTAAATAAAAGATCTTTCAAGTTTTTCAAAGTGCTTTATATTGTGATTTTCATCTTTTTAAAGGAATTTTTGTGAAAAAGTGAGTTGTTGTAGTTGTTAGTGTAGTGTTGGTTGATTGTAAGGATTCTAAAGTCCTATGGTGTTGAGGTTGATGTGTCTGTGTGTGCTAACTAAACTAAGCCTTGTATTTGTTTTTAAGTTTCCTTTTTCTTGAATCTGTGTCATAATGTATAGATTCAACCTGAACCATGAAATATTCAATTGACTTAGTGGGTGAAGTGTTTCAATTGTAATTTGTGTGGTGAAGGTTCCATTGAATCTCTGCCTTGAGAGATTCAAGTGAAATTTGTGTGTGGTTTCTTTGATTCAAATGCCACCCCATGAACTAACAATGGTAATGGAATATTTGGTCACAAACACCATCTTTAAAATCATGTTATTTAGAATGAGGATGCAAGCAACGATAATCATTTTTATGACCATATATATATAGTTAAAATGGTCGAGTTGGTGGCACTAATAGTTCTTCATCCACTTCTTAATCTTAAATAAGAATTATTAGATAGATTAAAAGGATAAAATTACCATCTTTGCTTTAATTTGGATACTATTTTATTGTTGTTTTTCCTTTCACAATGTGTGCCTTTTTTATTTTTTATTCTTGCACTATGATCGAATCTTGCTTTAGTCTTTTAATGGCTTGGAGTTGTATATATGTTGAAATGGTGGAGAGTGATATGAACGGTTGGAAAAGCACAATTTAATCTTTCGAGCTTTTTATGGTTATTCTGCATTTTAAGTCTTTTGTAAACATTAGTATTCATTGTTTGGTAGTAAAGGTAGGTTCTTTATGCCTAGAAAAGAGCACGGTTTTCACGCTCCATAGTTGTTTGTTTTCGTTTTACATAAGTGTACCCGTAAAATCAAATGGTAACTTTCAAAGTTGAACCGGTTTTCGTGGCATGCAATTCCTGCTATGCTGTGTAAAGATAAGATATGTACTTTGCTGTATTTCTTGATGGATAATAAATTGTTTAGTGGCTTCTATTTGCAACTTTGTAGTGCATGGGTAAATCATCTCCGTGCATCCCTGAATTGTCCTACATGTTTTTCAGTTCTGATGGGAATCAAACTTGTAAGAGCTTGTGTCAAGCAAGAAAATATGGGTATTTCTTCAATTCCTCCCGGATTTGAGTCAATTACTCTTTTCACCTTGAAGAAGGTGGAAGATAGGGATGTTAAAATGAGGGACAAGAAGATTAAAGGTTACAAGTCATATTACATAACCAGGGACATGAAGCTACTTGACCAAACACTTGACTCAAGAGAGCAAACTTAGAAAGATTATTGGCTATAGGCTATAGCGTTAGCTTCTCTAGGTACATACAAAAGGCTACAAAAATCAAACTTAGTTTTACTCATCAAATTGTCCTCTAATATAGCACTACAGGTGAAAGAAGAACCAAAGATAGATAGCTTCCACTAAGATTTGAGTTTTCATCCAAAATAGCTACCCAGAAGCCGGAGGGGTGTTCACCTTCCAGTAATATTATAAAAGATTTTTAGGGGCCCTGAGGGAGGAGGCTGTGGATCAGAAGAAGACTGAGCCTCATCAAAACATCTGGTCTGAGTGCTGAAGATGAGTCCATGTAAAAGATTTCTTAGCTTTCCTTACATTCTTGAATAGATAAACCTTTCTCAAAAGGGCTTTCATTATGATCTTCAGAGATTACACTTTGCATATCACCTGTTCTCATCCTGACTCCAAACGTTTCTTTCATGAAACTGAATACTAATAAACCGTTGAAGTCAATCGGAAATGTTGTTATTTAGTATGTAAATAGAAGGTTTTTTGCTACAATGGTATGCTATTAAGGTACGCTAGAGATTTGAGAAAATATGCAGGTAATTTGTTAACTCATGTTAAGTGGTGTGTTATTAGAGTAAACTAGAACTTTAGAAATTTGCTGGAAATTTGTTAATTCTTAAATTAGAGTTCCACTTGCCAAAAAAATCAGCACTTGGGTGGCACCAAGAAAAAAGCCTATAGTCTTTTATTTGTATTAAGAACTATCGGTGACAACAAGTTGGAATGGCGCTACCTAATAGTGAATCCACGTTTCCTAGAAACTCAAGCTCTAGGTATACTCGAAATGCAAAAGAGATTGCACTCATGTCGTTACGAACATAGTTTTTGATGTTGTATTTTCCTCACGTCTTGAACCCCTTTTAGGTATACTCGAAATGCAAAAGAGATTGCACATTGATCCAGTCCAAGGCTTAAAAGAATGCTGGCTTCCTGATCCGCGCCAATGGATCCTGAGATAATCCCCACAAGCAGTGTGATTTCTTCTGTTGATAGGGTATGCGGCCTTTAGCTTTTGTTTATGATGTGCATTTTCTTGGTATCTTGAGCTATATGCATTGTTAATTTTGTTTCTCTTCATGTACCAATTAAGACTGTCTGGGTTTCTACAAGGGTGGAACTAATGCCGGCGCAAGAAACATTGCGGAATAGTGTGTGTGGTGGTTGTAATAAATTACTCACTATTGGTTGGACCCTTTCCTGTACTTTTTGTGGTGAAGACGAAGAGGTGATAACGCGGTAAGAACATAAATTCTTTTACCTATTATTTACTCACATTTTTTTGTGCTAATTTACGAAGTACTAATGATTTTTTTTGCATTATGAAGCTGCCGCAACCGGGTTTTCTAAAATGACGAATCTGGAAAAACTGGTTGTGACTGTTATCACCAAATGCTGAAAAATTGACATGTTTTACAGCAGTCCAGGTTCAAGCATCATAAGATGGGGTACTTATGTTACATAGTGATTATATGTTAAATTATTCTCCAATGACTATCAAACATGTATGCTTGGACACTTAATGTTGTGTATGAAAAATGTTTGTCGACCCACACCTAATGAGTTCTTTTTTTTCTTCCAATTATTTACCCAACAAGTTCTTGAGGTTTTCATGACATACTTTGTTTCGTTTTGCTAAAGCTAAAGGTTGCATACCACATCAGATTGAAATTTTGTTACACAAGAAACAAGTTTTTTGATTTGTCAAATATTTTGACAGTGAATTCCGTGGTAATATTGTGAGGAATTACCCCGTACTTGAGCTTTACGTCCAGGAAGAAGTCGTTAAATCAAGGCAAACCGCAGCTAATACATTGACTGTGACTGATACTCCCTCTCAGTTGATCGGTTCAAGTGTTGGTACAAGTGCAGGAGCTCAGCGATTTTTGTATCCCAACTACAAATACAATCATTCAAGAGATCGAGAGAGTCCGCTAGCGAGACAATGCTTGGTGTTTAGCCTCCGGCCACAAAACGTATGAAATTTTTTGATGAGAATTTTGCTAAGGAAACTGCTGATGCAACAAGTAGTTTACCCACTCCACAATATGATGAGCATGATGTTGTTGTTACTATGAGTGAAATTCCAATTAAGAAAAGCAAGAATAAAAGCAAAAGTGACTCATAGTTCACATTTGAAGTTGTAGCATCATGTGCCTATTATTAATGTTAATATCCTCCGTATTAATAAAAATGTATGACTATATCCTTTCTACGAATGTAAAAATATCCATCACTTTTACATTTACGCTTTTAACGGGCACACGGGCACGCCGTGCCTTGCACGGCGTGAGCATTGCCACTAGTATATATATATATATATATATATATATATATATATATATATATATATATATATATATATATGCTGCCGCAAGAAGCCAAAGAGCTAGATAGAACACAAAAAGATTACGATGTTGCGTAAAACATCGGGTTTGCGGTAACAGTGCTTATCTTGTGGATATAAGGCTGTGATGGGTGATTTCGACGGTGAGGACACGGTGGTGTTTAAGAACAGTGGTGGCGGTTTAAATGTTTTACGAAGAACAAGTGAATCTGTCTACAAATTGGCAGAGTTTCTGCTTGTTGTATATTATAGCTTAAAGCTTGAGAGATTGATCCTCTTTTTCTATTACAATGTGATCCCATATTTATAGGCTAAAAAGTAAGTCGGTCTACTATTCATTGACAAGACAACTGAGAGTACATAGCTAAGTTAACTACGTGTGCATTACAAGTGTCCTAGCCAACTGTCACGATTGGCCAGCTGTTACATCCAGCTTTGGATTGATAAGGACGACGGACAGCGGACAGCGATAGGCCGCGGCGAGTAACGACCATCGATTATTGGTAAGAATGACGAGCAGCGGACTCATTTGTGCCTTGACTGTATGGGTAGAAATCACATTGAGAAGATGGATCCGACATTGAACTGGCGGACAAAATCCGGCTTACGGTTGGCGGACAGGTCCCGGCTTGTAGCTAGCGGGTAAGAGATGGCTGTGACAGCGGCCAGAGGAGAGTAAAGCCCATTTTCATATGTGGATGGGCCAAGAGTATAGGCCCATTAGGGATGAATAGGGCCCCGTTCTGACCCAGGTATATCAATGGCCCCCTACTCTGTGCCTGGCGTGCCCGCCAAGGCGGAGAGTAGAACTCTGAAGAACTTTTGGTGAAGCTCCTTGTGGTCGCTCGTGACAGAAGTATGCCGATACTGTTCTAGCGGACTTGAACCAGTGTTGGTGAGAACCACTAGTTATATGCTGTGCATTGAAGCGAACAGGCTTGATCGCCGATACTGTTCTATCGGGCTTGGACCAGTGTTGGTGAAAACCACTAGTTATATGCTGTGCATTGCAGCGAATTGGACCAGTGTTGGTGAAAACCACTAGTTATATGCTGTGCATTGCAGCGAACAGGCTTGATCGCCGATACTGTTCTATCGGGCTTGGACCAGTGTTGGTGAAAACCACTAGTTATATGATGTGCATTGCAGCGAACAGGCTTGAATCAGTGTTAGTATCTCGTAGCGAATTACCGATTATATGCTGCGCATTTGTAGCGGACATGCTTAATTGCCGACAACGCTCTGCCGGGCTTAGTCAGGTGATAATACTCCATCAATGGTGTTTTGTCAGAATAGGCCACAGCGGGCACTGAGTGACGTTCGCCGCTTGAGTAATGTTGGGAAATAGTTACGGGCTGAGGGCGCTTCTTCTGCGGAGAAGTTGAACGGTTGGCAAATATAAACGGATGTATCGGTACACGAAACGTCACATCAGTCACGTATTCTGACACGGCGGTTGGAACTGAACCGTCTCTTGCTCTGATTGGCGGAGAAAAAATCGGTAACCGTTCCCACCATCATTACGTTTGAATTTTGAATCCCAAACGTCGTTTCCCCTCTTTTTTCCCTCTATAAATAGAGGAGTTATCCCCAACTCTTACACTTTTCTCTCTTTTCATCTCTGATAATTTTTTCCGGCAACTGAAGAAGAGAAGATCCGGAAATTGCAAGCAGGTTTCCGGCAAGCGCTATTTCAATCCAAGATCAACGCTTTTCCTCTCTTTTTATCAATCAGGTACGAAATTGCACATTCCCTTTGCTCTCTTATCCAATTTTGCCTTGATGTCATCTATTTCTTGTTGGTAGATTACAATGCCTTGATCTGTGCCTCTGTAATTTATATTGTTTTTCCTTTGATGAATGCCATGAGCCCAGTCGTTCATGCCTTCTTGTGATTTCAGCCTCTTTTTCCCAGAAATAACCTTGTATGCATGTACTTCGATTGCGGTTTTTTGCCAATGCTAGAGTATTTGTGTTTGCGCTTTTGAATGTGTGATGTATTAGGGTTTTTCTGGGTAGTTTTTTGTAAAATTGGATTGTGTTTTGGGGGTTTTTCTGGTGAATTGGGGGTCTTTCTGGGCTTTTGTTTGTTTAAGGAAGATGGAAGGGCTAGGTGTCGGGGTGTGATTGCTTTCACCCCGGCCCGATTTCCATGTCTGGGTGATAATCTAATCCACCTTGCCCTTTTTCTTTTCCAGAATGTCATCAGAGCATACTCAATCAGATGAAGAGGCTAGGGCCGCGGCGGGTTACGGATCAGAGGAGGTGAGTATGGAGGACGCTTCCTCTAGCGGCGATGAGGAAGAGTTGGATGAAAATCCCAATCCTGGACCCATTACCATAGAATCTGACCTGGACGTATCCGTTGGTGATGAGGGCGATGCTGAGGTCGAGGTCGAAGATGACGACCAGATGGCACTGAGCGGACTACTAACCAGAATGGAAAAAGCTCTGAATACTGGAGCCGCCAAACGTAGCGGCAAGCTCAAGGAAGCCGTGGAAGCCGTTGACCCATCGGAGAAATCAAGGAGATCTCCAAAGGTCGTTGTGTCCAAGAGGAAGGCTGCAACTGTCCCTGAGCCCGCAAAAAGGAAAAGGGCTGCTAGGAAAAGGTCCGATGACGTCGAGAACGAACTCGCAGAACAAAAGCGTGCAGACAGCGATCTTATATCTCGATGGAAAGAGTTCAGAGATCGAGAAGATTATACCTCGGCGTTATCGGCATACGATATACCAGCGGACTATCGTTTTGCCAGCATGGGTGCGACCAATGTGTCGTGGGTTTGTGGCCGGGAACATCAAGACTACCTGTGGTTGCACTATGACCATCTCGCGGCCGGGCTCAGACCTCCCTTTGACCCATTTTTTGTTAATTTTATGGAGGAGCTGCAGGTGATGCCCTGTGACCTTAGCCTTGGGGTTGTTCGCGTGGTCATGTCGTTTATCATAATCAGCAGGTTGAGCGGACGCGAACCGTCGATGCCAGTGCTCTTATACTTTTATAGTTTCTCCCGGAAAGGCGGGGCCGGTCAAATTCAGCCGCGAAGTAGATCTAGCCATGGGAGGCCCCGCTTGTTGTTCGATCTTCCAAACAAGGTAGCGGACTGGGATAAGAGATGTATGAAGGTAGAATCCCGGGTGGGATGGCCATTTCCGAAGTTGCCGGTGAATTCGGTTAAAACCGAACACTTGGTAAAAATAAAGACTCAGTTTGACGATGTCACCTTCATATCCGAGCTAAAAGATGATCTGGGCTACACTCGCAAAGGTGAACCTCAAGCCCGAGCATTTAACTGGAGGTTGTTGTTGGACGTCGGCCAGCCCTACCTTAGACAGGCCGGACTTCCCGGAGCCGGCGTTGGCAAATCCCTCGGTTCTAGTCGAGTCATTGCCGACTCACCCAGACGGCACGGCGAGTGTCACCACGGCGAGGTTTATGCCCTCTCAATGCGGAATTTGCGGCGGTTACCCTAATATGCGAGCACCGAGTAGGATTTTTACTTGTTTTATTTCATAATTTGTTCCCTTGTTGTTTTTGTGATCGCCGATAAACTTTGTTCCCCGCGAGATACCATGGACAAATTAGCTCAACGCACCACCGTCAAAGAAAAAGACGTCGGCGAGGTGAAGAGGATCGCCGAGTCGAAGGGGATCAAAACATCCCTCCCCATGGTCAATTTACGTACGTCCGCGGCGGGAACATCTGGAGATAAGGTCGTGAAGTCATCCCGGCCGCCCGTAGTAGAGAAAACCGCGGCCGCAAAACCATGAAGCGACTACTCGACGAAGCCACCCGCGGCGGATAAGAAAAAGAGGGCCGCCGTTGAGGAGATCGAGCTCGCGAGGAGATGACAAAGCAGCAAAGCGGGATGTCCCTCTTCATAAAAAGACCAAAACAGAGATGATCCCCCGAGGAAAGAGGCCACCGAAAAGAGTAAAGGCAAATTTGTTGCCGCCGAGTCTCGCTCCCCGCGGGCACGAGAACAAGGGGTGCCCTTTACCGGAATCCCCGCCGGGCCCGCAGGGTGTCCCGCCGCCCGGTTGGACAAAGAGTTTATGCGGCAACATCCTCTCGACCGCCCATGGCGCGGACAATTTCTAGGGGTATCGCCGACGTGCCTCCCCTGAGGCATTTTAGGTGGGGTATCCCTAGTGATATCCAGTTGGAGATAGGCCGCGGAATAGCGGACAGGGTTGTGATGGCGGACCAGACTGATCCCCGCCGTTCCTTTCTTGGGAACATTGATGATTTGTGGGGCTTATACGGCGCCACGGTGAGCATGGTAAACCTCTTTTTCCGCTTTCGTTTTTCATTCTTTTTATTGTCATTCTTCTCAAGTCAATATTGACTCCGCTGTTTACTTTTCTTCCCTTAGGTCGGCACTGGCTTGGCGCAGTTCGTCAATGATTACAGAAACACCATAGTTGAGAGTGCCAGTGTTGCGAAAGAGCTGGCCGAAACCAAGAAAGCTCTTGGTGCCGCAAATCTCGTGTCCGCTGGGCTTCGTGGGCGATTAAACGCAGCTGAGGCGGAGAATGAGAAGCTGAGAGCATAGCTTGCTGAAGCTAATAGGATTAACTCTGACCTCGTGGAGCAGGGAAAATCCGTTGATCGAACCATGGAAGAGATGAAGCAGAAAGTGACTGAGGCTCAAGCTCATTGGGAAGCCGAGAAAGCAGTGTGTGCAGATCTGCGCAAACAGTTAGAGGATCTGAGCTCGAGTATCCCAGGCCGGATTGAGGTCGCTAGCAAAGCCGCTGCTGACGATAGCTTTATGATGGGATATGACCAAGGGTTTTATCACATCGCAAGGTGCGTCCCGGCTCATGATGGCGGTACCCCCGACCTCGATGTCTTGGAAGAATGGATTCTTACCCATCCCTTTTCGATTATCTAAGAGAATTCCATGACCGCATACCTTTCTCTCGATGTTGAGCTTCAGCGCTACGTCCCAATGTATGATCCTGATTGGATGGTTCCCGCTGTAATTGAAGCAAATCTGAGGGAGCGTGTTCGCTTGGCCACAGAGGCGAGAGAGAGAGCCGCTGAAGAAGGCGAGGTCGAGCAGCCTGGTGAGAAGTCGACAGAGCCTACTGAGTCGGAGACCAATGCTGATCAGATGCTGCACCATTCTCTCCGCGAAGAGAATGTCCATAATGAAGAGATGCGGCCCGAGGGTTCTTAGATTTCTGGCTCTGTTTTGTAAAACATTATTCTGTGTTCGCATATGTATAACTCTTTTCCTTTTCCGCACTTTTGTCCGCACATTTGTCTCTGTAATAGCTAGTATGTACTTTGTCCAGCTTATAATTTTATTCACAAGTTTGTTTCCTGCCCGTTTTTTATGTATGTTTGCTTTTTGCTCGAATTTATTGTCTAAATTGAGTCCGATGATAATAACATCCGTCCCCCTTGTTTTAGATAAGATTCTAGGTCGATCTTGTGCGGACTCCTGTATGAGATATGCCCCTCTTGAATCTTATCTGAAATAACTTGTTCGCTAGGAAGTTGTGGCCGCGTTAAATTTTCCCAAATATTGCCCCTATTTTAACAACTCTGAAGTCCAGCCGAAGTTTTGTTGAAAATTCTTCGAGCACAATTCTTTCTTACCCGTGCATACTTGTAATAATTTGTATATAAAAAAGAGAATGTAAAATCGGGCTTTATTAATTTCGACTCATCCCGCTAGATGAGTAAAGATTACAAGCAAAATAAGAAAGCCTAACCACTCACGTTGTAAACGAGAGGATAGCCATATCCCTAGCCGATTTATTACATGTAGTACCTTTTGAGGTTGTCCGCATGCCAAGGTCTATTGAGCTCGTAGCCTTGATGATTTCTGAGGACATAAGTCCCTTTTTTGATCTCTCTCGCGACTTGATAAGGGCCTTCCCAATTTGCTGTTAGCTTCCCTTTATTAGGCTCCATACCCATGGCCTTTCTGTTCCGAAGAACGAAATCCCCGACTTTAAATGAGTGGTCGCGGATTCGCTTGTCGTGTTGTTGTTTAGCGATTTGCTTGTAGTTCGCTAATAGATGATAAGTCGCTATTCTTTTTTCCTCCACTAGATCCAAGTCGATCTGTCTGCTTAAAATATTATCCGCCGGGTCATACAATGCGACCCTGATGTTGGGTAGAGCCATTTCAACTGGAGTCATAGCCTCTGATCCATAGGTAAGAGCAAAAGGAGTTTCTCCCGTGGGTGTTTTGATAGTGGTGCGGAGTGCCCAAAGTATATCGGGTAACTCATCAACCCACCCTCCTGCTTTTAGTTTGTCGTCCACGCTTTTCTTCAACATTTTGATAATTTGTTTGTTGTCGGCCTCAGCTTGGCCGTTTCCTTGAGGATAAGCTACCGATGACTGCCAGTGTTTGACTTTGAATTCGTCGCAAAGATCTGAGAAGTCCTTCCTAAATTGCGGGCCGTGATCCGATACTACTGCCCGCGGGACGCCAAAACGTGAAAAAATCTGATCGTGTAAGAAGTATCCCGTCGCTTTTGCGGTTATCTTAACCATAGGTTTTGCCTCAATCCACTTTGTAAAATAATCCACGGCTACTATGATAACTTTGCATCCGCCTCTTCCCCGGTGGAAAAGGTCCGATGAGATCGAGTCCCCACATGTCGAAAGGCCAAGGTGCGACCACAACGCTTTGTTCGACAGATGGTATCCGGGGGATGTCTGCGTGTTTTTGGCACTCCGGACATTCTCTTACCAGCTTTTCTGAATCTTTAAGGATAGTTGGCCAATAATACCCTGCGGTTATGACCTTCTGTGTCAAGGAACGGCTAGCGGGGTGGCCCCCACACACTCCTTGGTGAAGTTCGATAAGGATTGTTTTGCTCTCTTCCTCTCGAACACATCGTAAAAGAGGTCTTGTCGCGGACCTTCTGTAGAGTATTCCATTGTTTACGATATACCTGACCGCTCTTTTCTTAAGTGTGCGAGCTTTGTCCGCCCCATTTGGTAATATACCTGTTTCTATGTAAGCCTGTACCTCATCAATCCAACATGTAATCGGCGCTGGTGTGTCGATTTCCATGATTTGTATTTCCTCTATGGCGGGTATGGCTAGATACTCAATCATTATTGAAGGATCTCGCAATCTCTTCTTTGAGTGATAGCTTAGAGAGATAGTCTCGCTCGCTCATTGTCCTCTCTTCGAATTCTGATGAACTCGCAATAGTTGAAACCGCTTTTTAATCGTCGAACAATCTCACCATACTTCTCAAGAATACCACAGTGCGTGTCATAGTCCCCTGAGATTTGATTGACGATGAGTTGGGAATCACAAAATACTTCAACATTTTCCACTTTTAATTCTCGGGCAAGTTTGAGCCCGGCTATAACTGCTTCATACTCGGCTTGATTATTGGTGGCCGGAAATTCAAACCTCAAAGCTTTTTCGATTTCTTCCGTCGTTCCGGGCTCCATCAAGATAACTCCGGCTCCACAACCATTTCGTTTAGATGCTCCATCAACATATAAGTGCCGACCGATTTGGCTTAACTCGGCCGCCGCGGGCTCTTGTGATAATGGAGAACTAGGTTGTGGCGAGCCGAAACTTGTCTCTACAATAAAATCCGGTAATGTTTGACCTTTGATAGCTTTTCTTGGTTGATATTGTATGTCGAATTCGGTAATTTCTATTGCCCATTCGAGGAGTCGGCACGAAAGGTCCGGTTTATGAAGTATTTGGCGAATTGGACTATCCGTTAAGACAATAATTGTATGTGAAGTAAAGTAAGCCCCGAGTTTGCGGGCGCAATGACAAGCGAGTAGGCTAATTTTTCAATATTAAAATAGCGACTCTCCACCGGACCGAGAGCCTTGCTTACATAATAGACGGGATTTTGGAGGGTTCCGGCCTCCTTGACAAGAACGGCGGCAACAGCCCGGTCTGAAGCCGCTAAGTACAAAAACAAAACATCTCCCTCTACGGGGCTAACCAAAAGAGGTGGTTTTCCTAGATATTCCTTCAGAGCTTGGAATGCCTGCGAACAATCCGCGTTCCATGAGAAAGTTTTATCGCCTCTGAGAATCTTGAAGAAAGGAAGACACTTCTCCGTTGATTTTGATATGAACCGACCCAACGCGATGATGCGGCCATTAAGCCTCTGAACTTCTTTGATAGTTGTAGGCTCTTGCATATCGATTAAAGCTTGAATCTTTTCTGGGTTAGCCTCGATGCCACGACGACTAACCATGAACCCCAAAACCCGCCCGCCCGGACACCAAAAGTACATTTGGCCGGATTGAGCTTCATCGAGTGTTTTCGACATTGTTGAAGGTTTCTTGAAGGTCGGCGGCGTGACCGTCCCCGCCGGACTTAACAACCATGTCGTCTATATAAGCTTCCATATTTCGCCTATCCGTGAACCGAAGACCCTGTTGACCATTCGCTGATAGGTCGAACCCGCATTCTTCAACCCAGATGGCATCATTTCATAATAAAATAGACCTCCAGCGGCTCTGAATGCCGTTTTCTCTTTGTCGGATTCAGCCATCCGCACTTGGTGATACCCAGAATATGCATCCAAGAAACTTAAAACTTCAAAGCCAGAAATAGATTCGACTAACCGATCGATTCGTGGAAGCTGATAAGGATCCTTGGGACAAGCTTTGTTGATATCGGTAAAGTCGACGCACATCCTCCACTTGCCATTGTGCTTCTTTACCATAACCACATTTGCTAGCCAGGTCGGGTAGGCGAGCTCTTTTATTATCCCCGCTTGCAGGAGTTTTCCAACCTCTATTTTCACCGCCGCCTCCTTTTCAGCTGAAAATTGGCGCGCTCGCTGTTGTATTGGCTTGAAAGTAGAGTCGACGTTAAGATGATGAAGAGCGACGTCAACCTCGATTCCTCGCATGTCCGTGACCACCCAGGCGAAGGCGCTCGGATTCTCTTTAAGTAATTGTACCAAATTTTCCTTTCAAGGGAACACGGCCGAGCCCCAATTTTGACTTTCGATCGGGGTATTCATCGTTGATGATTACCTCGATTAACTCATCCTCTCGCCGTAAAATCGGCTCGTCCCCGACTTGCAATGTTTCGCATTCCACTTTAACCGTCGCATGTTCGGCGGCGACCCCGATCATGTCGATGTTTTCCATGTGCGGGGGCCGCTCAATTCGTGCTCTCTTGTTCCCCGTTCTCATCTCATGTATGTATGTTAGGACAAACCGTAGGCTCGCCGATCGACGTTCCGATCCTGTCCCCCACATAAAACTTTGCCCGTTGATGTGGAATGGAAGTTACCATTTGAAATTGTTTCAAGGCAGGTGTCCCAATTATCATGTTATAATTGGACTGAAGATCGACTACCAAAAATGTTACCTTTTCCGTGCGAAATGGCGCGTGATCTCCCATCTCTACATCTATGTCGATGGCCCCTTTGACCTGTATTTTGTGATTTGTGAATCCCTCAAGGGTGCCATTGTGCGGCCTCAGATTGGAGTCGCTGAACCCCAATTCTTTGAAGCAATTGTAGTATAAAATATCGCGGCAAGCTCCTGTATCAACCATCACTCTATTGACACAGGCCCGATTGACGACCACTGAAATGCAAAGGCACATATCTTCTGCATTGATCGAAGTCACAAGCTCACTTCGAGTAAAGGCCAGAGGTTGCTCATTTCCCCGCAAAACTATAGGCTTCTCCACATGTTTGTTGATGGAGCCGATACGATTCTTAATCTGATTGTTACTGGGAGGAGGCTCAGTTATCATTCTAATGTTCCTGTCGAACTGACGAGCTTGTTGATTCCTCTTATCACCATGATCTAGTTTGAGGTGATCATGGTGTCCGCGAGCGAGTAACTTCTCAATTGCCCGTTTGAACTGAATGCATTCATCAGTAGTATGTCCCTTGTCTCTGTGATAGCCGCAGTATTTGGACGCATCGCGGCGGGTATCTGGTACCATCGGATATGGCTCAGGTATCTCGTCTCTTATTTCATTCAACACTTAGGAATAGGAAATTCTGAGCGGCGTGAAATGCTCTTCCTTAAATCTTTCCGGTTTCTTGATTTCCCGATCTGCCCCTCGGCGGGTATCTCTTGGCGGGCTACGCTCAGCCCTCTGTTTGCCTTTGTTGGACGAAGACGCTCCTTCGTTTCCCGCAGTTGCAATGTACTTCCTGGTCGAGCTCAACATCTCTTGTAGGTTCGCTGGTGGTGACAAAGCGAAATAAGATTTCAAATACCCCGGCTTCAACCCTGTTTCGAAGCTAGTCATGACGACGTTATCTCGCTATGCCCCCGGTTAGCTCGTACACTTTATAAAATCGTTCATAATAGCTGCGGGTAGCCTCATTATCGCCCGTCGGACCTCAAGTAGGTCAATGTGTGTCTTCTTAGGTCCTCCTACCGACCTAAATTCAGCTATAAATTTGTTGATCAGATCATCCCAAGATAAAATCGAGCCCGGTGGAAGATCGCGGATCCACGATGCTTTGCCCGATCCCGCATTGATCCCACAAATGCTATACACCAAGCCTCGTCGCTTGATGTACACAAACCGATTCTCGCTTTGGAAAGCCGACGGCCAATCCGAGGGATCCGTAGCTCCATGGTAGTTAATGAAGTTGGGGTAGTGAGTCCCGCCTCTTGGTGCCGCTTTCAATATTCTCGGATGGAGCACACTCGTTCCTCAAGTCGGAACCACTTTAACACCCTTTGTACCCCTCTGCAGCTCTTCTATCTGTTTTTTCATGATGCCCAACTCCACTTGAGTTTGGGGAATTGGCGGGAACGCCATATGCCCTCCCTGATCTTGCGAGTCCCCATGTCCCTCCGTGCGAGTGCGCACCTGTCGAGGATTCCGTGGTTGCCCTGGGGCTGCACCGCGGTCGTCGACCACGGGCCCCAGTCGACCAACTGCTGATCTCCTATCTCCTCTTGGTTGGGACGTTGCGTGGCTGCTTTCTTCCATTTCCGACCGTTCAGTTTGTATGGTATTTGGGGGAATGAAAGTTGGCTGTAACTCTGTTTGTGCGGGTTGAGGGGGTTGAATTTGCGGATAGGTTGGGGTGGTAATCCTTCAAAGAATCGGTAATGTATTTCCCATTCGCATTTCCTCTACGTATTCCATATGTGCCTGTAGTAGAGCTATTCTATAAGCATCTTGCCGCGGGGAAGCTCCCCCCCGCCGAAACAACCTCTTGCTCGTTATTTGGATTGGATGTCCCAACAATTCCTTTTCCTTTGTTTTTCCTAACCGCTTCCTCATGTATCTCACGGGCTTTAGCTCTTTCTCGTATGTATGCTCGCATGTCGGTTGTGAGGGCAGGGTTGACGTCTGCCCCATCTGACATAACCCTGCGGCTAGCCTCTCCCCGCAACGCACTTGTCCCACGTGTCAGGCGTTGATTTAATGGTTTAGTCGGTGTTGTTGGGTTCAAGTTTTTCCCGCCAGCCATGACTTATGATTTTAGTGGGTGTTCTTCCGGTGCAAAATATGAAGGTGAGGAGATGTTGTGCTCTCTGAGTGGTCTGCGGCTAAATAATCAAACTTTCCTTACTTGAAGATCTGAAACCGACAAAAGAGTGTATAAACCAACCTGGGTATTAAAGATGGACTCAAGCGTGAGTATGCGGTGAAATTAGTGATCTCCTTGTTGAGATGAGGAGAGCAGCGGTTTCCTGGGCTGTATTGTCCCAAAAGGTCAAAGCTTCAATGACCGATGGACTGGTGATGATGATAACCTCGTCTAAAACACCGTGAAATCGTCTTTGTGGTGGAGGAAATGATCTCCAAAAGCTGAATGATGATCGGTTTCCCGGTAACGGAGCCAACTGATGTTGCGTAAAACACCAGGTTTGCGGTAACAGTGCTTATCTTGTGGATATAAGGCTGTGATGGGTGATTTCGACGGTGAGGACACGGTGGTGTTTAAGAACAGTGGTGGCGGTTTAAATGTTTTACGAAGAACAAGTGAATCTGTCGACAAATTGGCAGAGTTTCTGCTTGTTGTATATTATAGCTTAAAGCTTGAGAGATTGATCCTCTTTTTCTATTACAATGTGATCCCATATTTATAGGCTAAAAAGTAAGTCGGTCTACTGTTTATTGACAAGACAATTGAGAGTACATAGCTAAGTTAACTACGTGTGCATTACAAGTGTCCTAGCCAATCCTGTCACGATTGGCCACCGTTACATCCAAATTTGGATTGATAAGGACGACGGACGGCGGACGGCGATAGGCCGCGGCGAGTAACGACCATCGATTATTGGTAAGAATGACGAGCGAAATGGACTCATTTGTGCCTTGACTGTATGGGTAGAAATCACATTAAGAAGATGGATCCAACATTGAACTGGCGGACAAGATCCGGCTTACGGTTGGCGGACAGGTCCCGGCTTGTAGCTAGCGGGTAAGAGATGGCTGTGACAGCGGCCAGAGGAGAGTAAAGCCCATTTTCATATGTGGATGGGCCAAGAGTATAGGCCCATTAGGGATGAACAGGGCCCCGTTCTGACCCGGGTATATCAATTACAATATAGTAGACCTAAGCTCTCTCCAATGGTTTATCTCCGTACAACACTTTATACCTCTATTTTCCCGTTTTAGTTACACTTTTTTAACACTTTAAAAATGCATTCACTCCAATAAACACTATTTGTAGTCCACTCTTAAACTTCTTATTTCAACTATAACAAACATAAAAACCAATTTATATTATTTTTTACATTGCACCAATAAAAAAATATGAAATTTTTTTTTACCAGATAATTTTTTTTTTAAAAGAATCATATTTAAGTGGTTAATTGTCAATTACGACGATGTCTGGATTTTTGGACTATATGAAAAGATTTTTGTCAAAAAAAGGACATTTCCCTAGTGAAAGTGATAGTGAATTTGAAAATGAATTACGTTGGTTTTGTGCTGAAAATCAACGTAATTCACTCTCAAATTCACTGTCACTTTCACTTTCACTTTCACTAGTGAAATGTCTTTTTGACAAAAATATTTTCTTATAGTCATTTATGCCTGACATCTTTCATATTGTGTTATTTAGGACCCTTATGCCTTTTTTTTTTCTTGACCAGCTAAGTTTATTCACTGATTTTGTTTGCATTTTTTTTTTAAATTCCTGCAATATGTCAACTTAAAGAATTTGACATTATATTTTTTTGTCCATACAATTTGTTGTGGGTATGGTAAATAAAATTAATACAATTGTGATAAGAAGAAAGAAAAGACTACTTGCTTTTGGGAAAAGAAATATATGCTTTTAAAGGAGCCCTCCAATTTTGGAGTGGAAGCTGGAGGATTTTTAAAGGTAGAACATGTATGAGGGACTGCATTGTAGTGTTAAAGTGCTCTCTATTACTTGAAAGTTGTATATCAAGAGCCCCACTGTGGACGGTCAAAGATTTATATAGAAAAGCAAAATGTTTCACAACTCAACATCTGAAGTACAGACCATGCATGACTTAGAAATCACACGAATTCAGACAACCAAAACTTACAAAAATGTGATATCACACATTGGATGTGGGAGAAGCACATGACCTCCTTATAATCGTAAAACATAAATGACTTGTTAACTCGGGTTAGCCCTTTTAGGTCAAGCAGGGATGAAGGGTATATGCAGTTGACCGGATGTTTTATGGCTCACTTAGCGCAGAAGGCCCGGGGTCTTGGGGTGTTACAACAAACGACATCCATATGACATAACAGAGCCAAGAATCAATTAAGTAGCAACCCATGGGCATTCAATTCAATAACATAATCAGGAAAGAAATTAATGCATATATATATATATATATATATATATATATATATATATATATATATATATATATATATATATATATATATATATACAAGCATGATTATTCACATCCTAGATATATTTATATCATATCAACAACTCAGTCAGGATTGTGACACTCCGTTCCGAAAGTTGAGGCCTTAACCGGAAAAAAGATTCTGACACGCGTGAGACCAGCCCTTGCAAGGAGGTGAGCTTGCTCTAGTTACCAAATTATTTGACAAAGCTAAACATAACAGAGGAAAAACAAGGTACGAGACTCAAATAATCAGACACCAATCAACCGAGGAAAAACAAGGATCATGACTCAAATAATCAGACATCAATCAACCGAAAGATGAAAGATCTTCTTCTACCATCAATGGCACGAATGGTTATTCAAAAGATTTATATAGCAAAACAAAATGTATTATTCTAAACAATGTTCTATATTTTTTTGTAGAATTTTTAGATACCAACATGTGGTCCTCCAGTGTCAGCAACCTACACCAAGAAGTTGGTGGCAGAGACAGACTGCACACTTAATTAGAGTTACAGTCATAACATGCATCGAATGGACTTAACATCTTTGGTTAATGATATAAAAACGTGTGATAACACATGTGGCTTAATTATAAACCACAACATGTTTTGCCTTTTTGCGTCTTGTGTATTTTCGGGTTTTAAATGTGTTTTTTAAATCTAAGCTATCAAATTGAAAGCCACTTAATTTATTTTCTCTGGAAAATAAGATTTAGTATTTGACGATATTCGATTACAATTATTATCATCAGTTAACTTTACTTCCCCGTTTGAGTAATTTAAAATGATGAATTCAAAAAAGTTTGATCACAATCATTTTACTGGTCATATTCTTTTTATTCATGAGCAAATATATCCAATCCCTTGTCCCGTGTGGCCGTGTCTGTGTGTGTCCGTGTCCGGTAGTAATTTGATTACCAGAATCTAAATATATGTGTGTCCTTAATGATCGAGTAATCAAAGTAGACTGTGTCCTAGCTTTCTTTTCTTTTTTTCACTACAGATAAAATACATTATCTAACTTTTTCAAAACTGAATGCGTGCGCGCGCACAAAAAAAAAAAAAAACAACAACAACAACAACAACAACATTGAGAGGCACATATTATCTCATACTTATTCATATATTAAAAAAGTTTTTGCTACAGGTTTACCATTAAAATTGAACAAATTAACAAAAAGTAAATGGACAATGAAATACATAAAGAGCTAACATAGCCGGCCTACATGTAACAAATAAAGAGTTGATTAAATAATATTGAACTATAACAAAAACAAACAAAATAAAATCAGAACAGTACGTCATATTATTTTGAACTCCGGGGACTCGTCCAAATTCAGCATCAGTCTTCTACAAGAGGAGTTTCTTTGCGGTCTTCGGTAAACAATTAACAATACTGGCAACGAATGGAAAGTAAAAAGAAGACTTATTTTGTGCAATTTGTGTTCTTTCCAGAATTTCATGGGTAACTAAATCGTACAAATAAATGGTTCCTTTATCGCGACCGTAAAAGATAACTTTTCCCAAATTATTACCCTCTAAAATAGCCACAGGTGTGTAATACCATCCAGTGGAAGATGATGTATACTTATCTTAATCCATGAATCCTTTAAGCGGTAATCCTTCATTACCCAAGTGTCAAAATATGTCCACCCATTTTCGGTTATAGCTAAGCAACCATTAATCAACACACACGATCTCAAACCAGGTATTTTTCTCAAGAACATCAGGTAATAGCATGTACCTATGTTTATCAGTTCTGAGATCAAATACTATAATGCAAGTCTTCCATGTATTCCTATCTTTATTATAGGAGCGAAAATTCCAATGTAAAGCACAATTAACGAAGACTCCATCAACGTCATCACATGCTCCCTTTATCAGTAAGTTGTCACCATAATCAAGATATGATCGTTTTATACTCCATGATCTAGTTCTCAAACTGTAAACTTCAAAAACATGCTCTTTATACTCATAATCACGAGTTGCTACCATAACCTTGTAGTCATCATTAACATCATTATATCCGAAGCCGAAAAACCATATTCTCCTGCTCTCCTTATTCTCAATCGCTCTTTTTAGTGGTGGAGTAGTAGGCATAGCCCGTCGTGCGAGCCTCCCACCGGAGCCCGCTATGCCAAAAGCGGGAGAAACCCCATCCCACTCTTTACATCTTTCGCCCCAAGGGTCATGATATCCAGAGCCGGTATAAGGTACATCCCATGATGAATTTGTTTGCGGGTTGCACAAAGATATGTCATATTCAAAAATTCCACATAATTCATGATATGGGCTACGAATCAAACAAAGTAAACCATGGCAACAACCTACGACCCTGAACTGTGAGGGTGTCGTTTCAAAAGGGTGGTTGATCTGCTGAATTTCGCGACCTAATTCTATGTTTTCCCCTGTGACTGAAATTTGCACTGCTTGTATTGGATCTTCTTTATAAACTAATATGCTTGGATTTTGGTTGATGTGAGGCTGATTCAAATGCAACTTAACAAAATATCTGTATGAAATCAGTTCCTTCCATGATTTCGATACGCTTTTGAATCGAAGAAGAGATTTTGTTGGTAACCTTACCAGCACAAGAACAAGTAGATCCTTAGGTAAATAAGCAATTGACATTGATCGAATATTTGATTAAAATCAAAGGATGAATTCCGTTACCTGCTGACAGATACGAAGAAACCCTCACAGTTTTATGGATTGGTGGGCTGTAGTGATTTATCCAAACTCTAGTTATAGGGTTTACGCAATACAAAATATAAAAAGTACGCAATATAAAATAAATAAATTAATTGGTATATTTGTTTTTTTTTTTTAACGAGTGAATGTGAAAATTCGTACTACCATTTCTTTGGGGCCAAGAGTTTATCCCACGTGCATATTAATCTTAATTATCTTAAGCTTTATTGTTTAAAAGAACATTCTCTCAATAGAAATGATTGTTTAATTTAGTTGATTTTTTTTTTATGGTTTATAACTTTCAGTTCAATTTCAGAGTCTGTCATTTAATGTGCTGCCATATTTTTAATTTTTTTCATAAAATGGGATGATTTAAGGGATTTTGTTTATTATTTGGAATCATTTAAGATGACATGATTTTAGGGATTTTGTTTAATATTTGGAATGAAATTTTGATGTAACTGTATATGTCCGTATATTTTTCTCAAAATCGGCTAAATCCACTCTCAGATTCGTAGGCTCAAGTTTACTGTCCTCAAGTCTCTGTACACCCCAATTTTCTCTTTTTTAATCAGCTTCTTTACGATTTTGTATGATCCTACCACCGTACTACTACTGATTATTTTATAGTATTCAATTAGATATTTCTTTTTCAAATAATAATAGTATTAATAAAAAAAAATTATGCTAGGATTTTTTCTTAATAAAATGTAAGTTACATAACAAAAAACAAATTTTATCCAAAATAATTTGTTTAAATTATTAAAGTGGTACGTTATCATCATAATATACCATTTCAAATTCCAGGTAAATATATAACGTATCACAAGATTTTAAGTAAAACGTAAATATAAAAGGGCCAATTATTTGAAAAGACTGATTTTCAACTTATTAGGGGTAATAGGACACTTCGAAATCTTATTTAGTTATAAGGACATTCTAATTTCAAGTGGATAAAGAGGAAGAAGGAAAAAAGGAAGCAAGGGAAAAAAGAAAAAAAAAAAAAGAAGCGCTCAAAGGGGAAAAAAATGACGAAATGTCAACCCAACGTTCACTCAGTTTTTTTTTTTATTTTTTTTTTTATAATTCACCATATTCTAAATGTCATATATTTTGATTAAAAACTCGGATCATCATAATTTTTTCACTAAAATTCATATTTTTTTCGTCTTCTTTATTCTAAAATCAAATTTGATATTTTTCGAATAAATTTCATAAAATCAAATTTTTTCTTCATAAAAATCGACGTGACGTGTTGATAACCGTCATGCATTGACCACCTACCCGGATGCATTGGCCACCGGGATCCATTAACCACCCCGATGCATTCACCGCCGCGATTCATTGGCTACCATGATGTATTGACCGCCGCGATCCATTAGCAACCTTGATCAGTGACATCTCATTGTAGCGATTTATGCAATGACGTCTCATTGTAGCGATTTATGCAGTGACTTCTTATTGTAGCGATCTATGCAGTGATGTCTTATTGTATCGAATTATGCAGTGACGTGTTATTGTAACGATTTATGCAGTGACGTGTTATTGTAACAATTTATGTATACCTTTGGTTGTAAAAATATGCATTTAAACCAAAAAAACAAAAGAAATACAGTTATTTTTACAAAGTTATCGAAAATTTAAACCAACATCAATCAAATATTTAAAGATAACAAAGAAATAAAGTTACTTTACAAAGTTATCAAATGTGTGTATCAAGTTGTATATGCAGTGACATCAATATCATTGCATCAGTTATCTAATTGTAAATACAGTCATCAATGTCACTGCTTCAGACATCAATGTCACTGCATAAGTCATCAATGTCACTGCTTCAGAACATCAATGTCCCTGCAAAAGTCGTCAATGTCCCTGCATCAGACATCAATGTCACTGCATAAGTCGTCAATGTCACTGCATAAGTCGTCAATGTCACTGCATAAAACCTAACAACTGCATCAGTCAGCTCTGCTCTTGTTTTGCATTTCTCCAAATGTGGAGCTTTTAATATGGATAGAAGTACAAGTTTGGTGAAACTACAAAGACTCTTCACTATGACTCTTGTAATGGCCACACGTTGTTTGTGCCCTCCTGATAATTGGATTCATTGTGGAATCCCCCAATTCTTTAACACGATCTTGAATGTTTAGCTTAATGTCCCTGCATCATTCATCAATGTCACTGCATCGGACATCAATGTCACTGCTTCTTAAAAAAAAAAAAAAATCAATGTCACCAGCGCTTCATCTTTTTTTTTTTTCCTCCAGAGCTTCAGCTTTTTTTTTTTTTATTTTTTTTTTCCTTCCTTCCTTTTTCTTCTTTATCCACTTGAAATTAGAATGTCCTTATAACTAAATAAGTTTCCTTCTTAAAATTAGAATGTCTTTATAACTAAATAAGATTTCGGAGTGTCCTAAATGATCATTAATTCTCTAACGACGGCCTTATAACTAATTTGCACAATATAAAATACACGTTGGAGTGAGAATTAAAACAATATATTGATCATGATGTGATACTTATTGATTCTTGTGAGTCTCATATTAATCATTGATATAAAATTGTCTTGCGAGACTTTGTGTTTTTTTTTTAGGACAATCATACTTTGTTATTGAACAAATATTTTCCTATCCCTATCACTCGAAAGATTTTATGATATAACGGGTGTAATAATATAGTACTATCTCCGTCACAACATATAAATCCGTTTATCATTTTGGATTTGTCCTAAAATATATGTCCATTTCGATAACCAATGAAGCATTTACCTTTCATTTATTATATATCAACCAACTTTTCATTACTTTACATTAATAGGAGTCGAAGGTCATTTTAGTCTTTTTAATCAAAATTAATGATACATAACCAATTTAATCGAATTTCTTAATATGTGTGAAAAAAGCCAACAGACTTATATTTTGGGATGGAGGTAATACCAAATAATATGCATCACATACTTATTTTTATATATTTTCCTTATAATAAATGCGTATTATGTGCAAAATATTGAAAATGAAATAAATTTATAAATATAATTTGGTACAACATTTTTAAAATGATTCTATTGAAAAAGGAAAAAAAAAATTTCTATCGGATCCCCACGCACCCTACTCCCACCCGGGGATGAGATCCCCTCCGGGACAGCATAGTACATAAATGAGGAGCTGCCACATGTCATCAACCTCATCTCAGCCACTTGTTTTTTTCTTTTTCTTTTTTTTTTTTGTTTCTTTCTTTTTTACGGTAAAATAAAAATAAAAAAATGTCTCGCTGCTTTCCTTGTCTAAAATCTAAATCCATGCAATTGTTACCTTTTGTATAGACTGAAGCATATATATATATATATATATATATATATATGATATCTATCTATATATAATATATAGAGGAGTCAATTTAACCTAGGGGTCGCGGTGTAGAAGACAAAATAAGATACAAAATAGGAAAAAATGACAAGAAAAAAAATAGTGGTTGAGAAGGACAAAAACACGCATGTTATATCACGTGTTACTACATGTTGCTACAACCACACGTAGTATACGCGCGTTGTTTTTGTCCTTCTCAACAACTATCTTTTTTTCTTGTCCTTTTCTCCCATTTTAGATTAAAAACAGTCATCCACAACCTTTAACATTTTAACCTATTTATCCGATTGACCCGCTCCAGACCCGATTGAAAAAGACGCGTTTTTTTTAAACCATCGAAATCTCAGATCATCTTGAAATTTCACATGCCAATCTCTCCCCAAAATATGAACTTTCCGATATCGGCCACAAGTCTCAACTGTTTACAATCATCCACTTACACGGCTTCGAAAACCTACTCAGTATTCACTGGCGGCTGATCTCAATCCATAGATGATTACAATCATCCGCATACACGGCTTTGAAAACCTACTCTGTATTCACCTGTGGCTGATATCAGTCCATAGATGTTGTCAATAGCTTACGAAAACTCACTACCACCGCAGGTAAATCAGATTTCTTTTATTGCTTTTCTTTATTATCCTTATTATTTTTATTGAACCAATTGCTTTGTTAGTTGTTACAATGTAATTCAAAGCTACTATTGTTGGACTACTTGCTCTCGGACCAACAGGGAGGGTAATATCCAAAGATACCTCTTATTATCATGACCGTAATCGGAACATTTACATTTATGCTGAGTAATATTAGTATCCCACCAGTTGGTTAGGGTTTTATGTTAATTTTTTTAAAATTCTGTATATTTTTTTGGTCAGATTGGATGTGGTTTTTTTTATTTTTTTTCCGGATTGTTGGTTGCTTTCCTAATTTTGGATTGTTGAACATCGTAGTAATTCAGCTTTGAGAAGAAGAGATGGTTTAAATCGCATTAGAGAGGAGAAAGGAGCGTCGTCGGAGAGAGTAAAGCTTGATCATTTTGCTGAATTCTGTGGAAAATTTCATTTTAGTATGGTGACGGTAAAATATTGTGTTGTGTCTACATGTGTTCGGAGGATTTTGCATCACTAAACAAAAACAATTTATAAACCCTAACCTATATGCAAAACTAACTCCTAACCGGCCGAATACCGGGTAATTGCTAGTAAAGCGGGATAAGTAAGGGGTCGATCCACAGGGAATTGGGATGTTGAATCTAATCTTATTAATTCCTTTCAATTGTTACTCAAGAAAGCAAATAAACGAAAGAACAAACATATAAACACATAGGACAGATAAAATAAATCTAAGCTATAACAACTAAGAAAAACATAAAATAAAGATACATGTAATCAAACAATATACAAACCAAGTGATTTCAATCCAAGTTTATCTCATGATTTTAATTCGATATTGTGGTTTCACCTTTACACGAGATACAAACTCCTAATTCCTTAGTGAATCCGTTTCTCAAGCTATGAATTCCTAATCCCTTAGTGAATTCAATTATCGATCTCTCCTCTTCCGAATGTTGAGACCAATTTTCATACAAAACGAAGGTGTAGATTCAAGTTAACTCCCGTATTTTAGAATCTAGCAACCTAGATAATCAACCAATTAATTTGTCACGAATTAACGATTAAAGATCCTATCTTTCTATGATGATCTAGCCTAACAACGATTCTCATCTACGTTAGACAACAATTAGCAACCGATCTCTCGATCTAGTCACACAATAGCATCATAAAGCGCATAGAAAGATACAAAACCAATCAAAGATCATGAAAATAAACAAGGACTGAATAAATTAAAAAGGATTAAACTCACATAGTTTGGTACAATGGATGATCTCCATGAATCAACAACGAAAAGAAAAGCATCCTAATCTAACCTGGATCACCCGAGCACAAGGCTCGGGTGACCGGCCTTGAGAGCCTCAGAAGAGCGGCTGCTGTGATATATTTTTGTGTGTGAAAATCTGATGATCTTTAGGGTTGGGGCGCAGCTGCTATTTATAGGTTTTTAAGTCGGCTGGCTTAAGTCGGCCATGGACGCCCGTCCAAAGTGTCTGGACGCCCGTCCAGAATGCTTCTGAACATCCTGAATCGATTTCCTTCCTCTGGACGCTCGTTCAGTATTTATGGACGCCCGTCCATCCTGGACGGGACTTGGACGTTCGTTCACTGGCTTGATCTTCGATTTTCTTCTATCTTTATCCTTTCCTTCCATCTTTATCTCCTCTCCATCATATAAATCTTCAGTTAATTCATCTTTAAATCCTCTTCTAATCCATATCTCGTGTATCTACAATAATCAAAAACATACCAAAGCGTAACATAACTCCAAAATAATATAAAATCACAATTTAAGCACATAATTCGTTACGTTTTGCAATTTAACTATTAAAAACACCATTTGCTCAATATTTCAATATAAAGCTCGATTTCTATGAAAAACATCCACATATGGGGGAAATTGATATAAAACATATCCTTATAAAACGTATAAAATCACCCTTAACAACATGCATGCTTTTTCAATTAACAATCCCCTATAAATCGCATTAGAGAGGAGAAAGGAGTGTTGTCGGAGAGAGTATATAAAGCTTGATCATTTTGCTGAATTCTGTGGAAAATTTCATTATAGTATGGTTACAGTAAATATTGTGTTGTGCCTACATGCATGCTTTTTCAATTCTAAAATCCCCTATATATTACATTGTTCGTTTTTATTTTCTATACCATGGGTAATATGTGTTGTATCTTTCAATTTTCATGAATAGCATTTGTTTCTTTCTCAACTTTCTAGGAGGCTTGGTAGGCCGGAATGAAATTGAAGCAGATGGCGATGATACTAAAAACCAAGGAGCGTTATCCAATGCTTAACAATCATGGAATTGTATTATTGTCAGGTGATGTAAAAAAATATTATAATAGTTAAATGTCCCTTTGAGGTGCATATGTTTCTAGATAAGTATATTTTTAAACGCATACTATGTTATAGTACAATACGAAATTAAAATGATGCTGAATTTGAGAACTTTTATGGCTGTGCAAGAAAAAGGGTTAAAAGGATATAGTTGCAACATAATTTTCTATTATGTTAGGCTTTTGCCAATAATTTATCTTTCTTCTTCCTGGCTTTTGTTTTTGTTCGCAAGTATTGAAAAATATTGTAGGCTTTTGTTTTCATTGTAGTATAGTTCGAAAGTAAAGCACAAGTTCGTGATTCCAATGATTTTGTATGTCCTAACATATGTAACATTGCTTTTGTAGTTTTTTGCTTCATTTGGCAAATTGCTTCGGTCTATTAGTTTGTTTTTCCATTCGAAGCCTTTTTTTAGGAACATTTGAAAACTATTAAATAATCAAAGTAGTAGTTTGTTTTCTTTTACTATTTCAGATAGTTGTTTAGACATTATACCATTTATCTTTGTGAAACTCATGCCGAGTATATTTGTTTTTGCATCATCACAAGAATCTGATATAGAGAAACTACACCAGCCAAGGTGTGAAACATTCATAGGTGTAATGATGATTTTTTAGTTTGTTGTTTAGAGTGCCTACATATCCTGAAAATGTTTTTTCTTAATATTGCTAACAAATAGTTAAAGCAAAATATTCATTGATATATATATATATATATATATATATATATATATATATATATATATATATATATATCTATATATAATATATGGAGGAGTGAATTTAACCCAATTACCCGATTGACCCGCTCCATACCTACAAATGACCCGGTAAAAAAAAAGAAAAAACCTAGGATATTACCCGAAAAGCAGAAAAAAAAGTCTCTTACCCCACTTTCCAAATTCCCCTTATCCCGCTGCAGTCGAATGAACCCTAACTTCACATCCGAACAACCGCATCAAAAAAAACAACCGCATCAAAAATTCAACGCACAAACGCTATAACACTTCGCTGGATGGACCTTCAATCATAATATTTCAGGCCAAAAAGCATTAGAATCTCATGCCATTCTAGATCATTAATAGGTAAAGATTGAATGATCTATCATTTCCTTTCCTGCCCCACATATATTTGCCACCACTCACTGATCTTGATCGATTTCATTGGTAGGGCGACGTTGACACGGCATATAGTGTACGTGAACCATTTTTCCTTTTAGTTTTTACTTTTTTCTAACACTGGAAGAAATTGTGATGAATAATGATTTTCCAGTGTAATAGATCCTACCAAATTGCAGGCCAAATGGGACGACATGCTATGGTGGTAAGGGCATCAAGGGCGGAGGCCAGGAATGGAATTTTCGGCTCTATGGTTTTTCTATTTTTTCATGATATCCTGCTTATTTGTTGCTATATTTGATATTCTGCTTGCTCCTACATTTGCCATGACTTCTTATCATCATTATTATTGGATATCTAAAAGAATATTTTTTATCTTGCATTTTTGGGTTTTTGAGAGTTGAAAACAGAGTTGGATGTTTGCTTAAATGAATGTTTTTTTATTGGACCGTAATTCATATAATTTTGGTGATTGGTTTAACAGGTTCGCCATTAACTTTTAACAATTTCATCTCTTACATTGTTGGATCAGTGGAACTATCACATTTGAAATTGGTCGATCATTATCTGCATTATTTCTCATTTTTTTAGCCCTTTCACTTCTTTACATAATTTTTTGCAACTACATAGGGCTCCCTCGAGCTTAGGTTTTACGGTTTGAAGGCCAAAAAGAAGATGGATTCTTGAAATCCAGAATTCAAGATCAAGTAAAAGTGTTTAACGTTGGCCAACACACCTTTTGCAGTTTGTCTTTGTGTATTGTGATGCGTCTTTATTTAATTATTGATGTATACAATTCAGTACTCTAATTCCACATTTCCTAATTTTTCTGTTTGTAGGCATGCAGATGAGAAACTTTCAAATGATAATTCGGAGTTAATCGGCCCAATGAAGCTTTTCCTTTGTTTTATGCACACTGTTTTTTGTCCCTTGGCTGTGTAGGTGAGTAGTTGAGGCGTCCATGAGCTATGCTAAAGCTTTGTGAACAAGAAATTAGTAGTGAAAAAAATGATATTCAGCCCATGCAAAGACTCATGCTTGAAGAGTAACAAGATAGAACAATTGACATGGCAAACAGTTGTTGGGTTTTTGACTTTACGTCCATGGCCACCTCGGTTGATAGGTCTATATCTTTTATTATTGTTGTTACTTATTGCTTTACTTTGATTTGTTTTTATCGGATATTATATTTAAACGCATATTCTAAATTTTGTGTAATTGAGTTTTGTCTTTTATCGTTTTAATAGTTTTAATGTTTTTTAGCAGATGAAGTCAACACGTTGATTTGGCTAATTGGCTTAACCATGCCAATCAAAACCATGTTTCAAAGTATCACGAGCTTATGAATAAAAAATGATATTAATATAGCTTTAGCTTGGATGTACATTGTCTATTTAAACATGGTTTTTACTTATCCACGTTAGCGGGTTAGGTATGCAAAGGTAACTTTTCAATTTTTATTCTAATGTCGGGTTTTTTTTACTTTTATTTTATGTGTACGTTTGTTTGGTATCCCATGACTGTAGGTATGCAATTATTTTTATTAAGTGTGCTGCTGAGATATATGGTATAATTTGCTTTAATAGCTTTTTGATGTCCACTCTGTTGGGATAATCTTGAATTGGTTGTTTTCTCATTTTTTTTATTTTTCTAAATATTCTTCCCTGAATAGTACATTATTTATGTAAGATGTGTCCTTAACCAGTCTGCCAAGCCTGGAAACATTACTCTAGCGAGACTTTAACCCGTCGAAGGGTAAGAAGCAGAAATATAATTATTGATAATGGGAAAGAAGAGGAAGAGAGGTGTCTTATCGAATATGTGGTGCTATTATTGCAAGGATTCATGTAGGTTTTTTATTGAGTGAGAATTGATATGTCTATGTTTATATACAGATATATTTTTCTTTCTGATTTTACGGGATTTTATCACTTCGATCCATTTTTTGGAATGCAATGGAAAGGAAAAACTTTTGGGGTTCAACTGCTATATGTAAGTATTATTTCATGTCTTTAATTCATTTCAATTCATGTATTTATTTTATAGTGGTCAGATCTATCATGGTCGGTATTAAGAATTTGAGACAATTTTGTTTATATGGACCAAATGTCGTTGGGGTTACAAGTTTGTCTTTTCCTTTTAAAGTTATCTCAGAAAACCATTTTATTCTCTCCAACATAATGATGGTTGAGGAGGCACAATGGTGAATTGTTTAACCCCTGTTTTTTTTCCGTCTTGAAAGATTGTGCATTGATTAAAGATTGTTGAGTAATTCTAGCCGGTCTCGGTGTCTTTTCAATGTGAGTTGCGTGATCTACCTTCATTACTTCCCCACCGACAAAAAGTTATAGTAAAAGATGGTTTGTTAAAGGAGCCTTTTTAAGTTGTTAATGCCTTATTTTTATGTACACATATATATAGATATGAATATTTTCAATGGAAACAAAACTTCAAATTCCAAGCTTCATCTTTTGATCTTCTACCTGTGCATTGGACGGGACTGTCGAGAAACAGTAAGCGAGAATGACCCTACTTAAAATACTTGAACCCTTGGTAGTCAGTGGCGGAGCCAGAAAGTTTTTTCAGCGGGGTCCGTAAATATTTAACACACTAAATAATTTTTTTCACGGGTCCGAAATATTTTCTATAGGTAAAATGTAGAGTATTTTTATTTTTAGCGGGTCCGTGGACCCCCTTAGATACACGTAGATCCGCCGGTGTTGGTAGTCCCTATCTTGATTTGGGTGGATGCATCTTCGATCAACTCTTCGCTTCCAAAGCGAGTCTAGGAGCCGTCATCGAAAGGAGAATAGATACATGAGGAAGCAGGTTCCATCTTTGAGGACTACAGAAACATGTAAGAGCCTCTACCCTATTAGTTTGGTTTTGTCATTCCTTTTAGATATTTACAAATGGTGGAGACACGGAAGATAAAACGTGTGCAAAATCTTCTCATGAAGCGCGGAAGGGCTTCAAATGTTTTGTTTTCATCTAAAGATAATATATATGGAATTTTTTATGCTTATGATCATTTTAGAGAACATGATAATTCTCTTGGTGGCTGTCTTTCAACCATTTATATTATTTTCCCATATCTTATTTACAGGTTGGAGTTTGGTTGGAACCACTACAAGGTAGCGTTGGATGTGGGGAATGGAAGATGCAGAAGTTGTGACCAAATGGTGGAGATACGGAAGATAAAACGTGCCCAAAATCTTTTAAAGAAGCGTGGGAAGGGCTTCAAATGTGGATTTTCAGTATACGATGACGATTTGATGGATGGCAACACATAGGGTACCCGTTCCCATTTAATTGTGTATTTTTATATTGAATTTTTATGTTTGATTTTCTGATTGGGGTTGGAGGTTCATCATAGATGGAGAACAAGTTTTAAACGCCGTCAACTTTGGGTTGGAAGCGGAAAAAAATTGAGAAGCAACTTTGGATCGAAAGAACAACATTTTCAAGGTGAGATATTCGGTCTTTCACGAGCTTTTGTGTTTTCCTTTTCGCATTTGTTCTTAGAGTGGGATGTTGCATTTTGAATTATACATGTAATGCGATAATTTGATCTCAAAAAAATTAAGAAGCTAATAATTTGATCTCCTAAGAATTAACAAATCTGCTAAGAACAAATGATAATTCGGGCTGCAAGTTTATGTCTTTTGCTTCTTCCATTCTTATTCGTAGACGACCTACTGCGTTCTTTTCGGGGAGTACACAAATCTTCATTTAAATTACGGTCGTTCTCTTTCGATTTTATCATTATCTCGCTACTAAAAAAATTAAAATGAGCCAACTCATCTCGCATTTTGAATTTTCATAATTTCTCATAAATGATTGCTCAATTCTGTTTTCACATGTTATTTGATGGATTGTTCGGTTGTCGGATGGTATTTTACTTCAATTTTTTGAACGTCGGTGTTAGATGGAAATAGTTGAGGGCAAAAATGGGGGAAATCGCATTGAATTTTCGGTGTAAATGAAGCAATGATTCGGCGGAAATAAAAGGTTATTTATGATTACTCTTTTGCCCTTTTTTCTTATTGGTACATTTTATTGTTTATCTTCAAATTGTGAGACATTCATATTGCTAATCTTTCTTTTGTTCCCTTTTTTCGGCTTCGATTAATATTTGCAATTTTTTTTCGTTGAACAATGCCACTTGAGTAGTCGGCACTTTATTTTTCGTTACTCCTTTAACCATTCGTGTCGAAAGTGTTTGGTTATGTGTGTTTGGATTCATTCAACAATTATTGGTTTTGATGTTTGCTAACTAATTAATATATTGATAAAACATTTTCCTGCTCCTTAAATGTTGGTTGTTGCATGAAAGAGAGAGCTTGACATTTCAGCTTTTAGATACATTGACTACTAAGCTAAGATAGAGTCGTGTGGTAGATGTTCGTGAAAGGTGATTTTCAGAATAAGCACGCGTGGCTTGACATTTTTCTCTTCCCTAAAGTACAGTTTCATTAAATGACATTAAGCTTATCTAATTTGGAGAATTTATGTGATTTTTTCTTTGTTGTCTCCATTCCTTTTGGTTAGGTGTTGTGGATAATAAAGCTTGGTCGTTGTGGATTTTATCCAGTATTTGATTGTGTAAACTTATGATTGATGTTATTGTGTACGATTAAGTTTATTATTTATATACAAGATATATCATTTTGGTTTTATTTCATTCTCGCTTACTGATTGCAATAAAACATATATTTATAAGTTTAGATTTTCACGAAACAATGATGTTCGACAGTCCCGTGCAATGCACGGGTTTATGACTAGTATATATATATATATATGCATAACCAATTTGGTGCATTCTTGATGTATATTATTCTACGGTATTTGCTCTAATCGGAATCAAAACAAAACAAGGAGAAGCCACCGCTAGCTGATAGTTACAATTGTTCTGCATCTATAGCCAGGTGATCTGTCGACTATGAAGAATAAGACTTTATGAAAAACTTCTTATGGATTTCGGCCAGTTGTCTTGCTTTGTTTATTTTCATTTTTATATGAGAAAGTGCAGCCTAGCATGTTTTATGTATTTCAATCTATATATCCAATTGCTTGCATGCATGCTTTATGGGGTGAAATTAGATGTCATTTCATCGGATACTACAAGTTAGCTTTAAAACTTGAATTTTTTTAAATGAGTTTTTCCTTTTAATTTCAGCTCATTCTTTTATTTCCTCTTATTCAGCCATGAAATATGCTATTTTCTTTTCTTTCCGGGAGAGATTCTATGAGGTTTCATTGATTTATTGTATTGCCGATGCATGGATTGTCTACTAACTGCTAAGTAGACGATGCATATTTTATTTAGCGAGCATCTCAGCTATTTTAGATCTGAGCACATATGATTTAGCGAGCCCATCGGCTATTTCTGATAGGAGCATATGAGATATAGCGAGCGCATCGCCTATTTTAGATGGAAGCTGAATACATGTAAATGTACTTTCATAACCTAATGTCATTCATATTATTGCGTCAATGTTCATATTTTATATTTATTCTTCACAGGAGCAGCCTCAGAAGTTCCTTAGACGATTTGCTGAGGAATTTTATCAATATTGCTTTGCCCTTTATCTTTTACTGTTGGTGTACTTATATGATCAATTCACCAATGCAGAAAATCATCGTTCGTAGCAACGGATTTCATTTTTCAGTAAAGGTTGTAGTGGAATTTCATCGATATGACTTTGCTTCTTCCCTTTCTTTTCGCATTTCGATTTTTCAGCCCTATATATGTATCTGCTTTACATTTCTCCTGATTTACGGGTTTTTTTATCAACCCTTTAAAAGTTAATAAAGTGTGGCAATGTTTTCTGCATTTTCAAATTTTGATAATTTTTTTGTTTGTTTAGAATGACTGGACGGTAGGAGGAGGTGAGCGTGGAAGTGGTTGGCTACGGGGTTGGTGATGGATTAAGATACTTGATAGGGCTAAATCGTAATCCGGTCCTCGGATCCTTATTTGGGTCCGTCTGACCACCAATATAGTGAAGGAGGCCACCGGCTGTTATTGTCCGAAAACTCACAGGCCAAATAGGCTCGCGAGCCTTTGTATCCGCTCCAAGACCTTAGCCCCATGAGGCGCCAATAAAGACTCGAGAGCCAGCACACGAATTCCTTCGGTTATCGGGTCCGCCAGCAACCTCACATGCAATATTTAGCTCCGCTACGAGCTCATTAGTATAGATAAATATCTGTTTGTACTATGTCCTTACTTGTAAATAAACCGAACTTTAGTCGGTAATTTCCCTATAAATAGGGCCACCTGTAACCCATTCAAGGGACCACAATTTAATCAATAAAAAAGTATGGCAAAGCCAAATTCCCCCACTCTCTCTTCTCTTATGAAAGCACCACCGCCGGCAGCCATTGCCGCCACCGGAAAACACCATTTTAATACACTTTTATAGCCAGATATCCACTACAAATAACTGCTAAATCTTAGATGACTTTTTCGACGTTATCAGTTGGCTCCGTTACCGAGAAATCGACATTTTCGTCACTTTTCCGGTCAGATCCTAGTATTTCCGGCGGCCTAAAACCACCCGTTTTTTGTTTTCCGGCCAAGTGTTCTTCAAGATCTCCATCAGGATTTAATAGATCTTCGTCCAGATCTAATAGATCTTCGTTCAGATCTAAAAAATTTGTATATACAGCACGAAGTCTTCATCAAATCGAAAGACTGAGTTATGGAGGATTGCAAGAGTTGTTTGGAGAAATGCTTCTGCAATTCAAAGAGGAGAGAAACAAAGGTGATTTCTTTGTAAAGAATCCAGCTGACTTGGCTTCCGATGGATTTTCATTTTCATCTTATCGTAGAAGATGATTGGAGCCGGAAAGAACATCATTGGCGAATTACCCGTCCAGCGAGAAAAGCTTTCCTTCATGAAGAAAACGTGAGAAATCGGAGAAATCTATCTGAAATTTGCGACAGCTCAAGCTGAATGTTCGTCGGTGAGAGGCAACAACTCCGGCCCGGAGATTCCCTTTCCCGGCAATGGAACCAGCCACCGTGCCGCGGCTATCCTCGCCATGGATTCGAGCTCATGTGCTAGCCATTAATGAGTACAGAATAAGAGGGGAAGGTAGTAGGTACCCAAGACATCCCCACCTGACCGGTTAGTAAAGGACCCCTCTTTCTTTGCATTGTTTTCTGCATATTTCCTTACAAGTTTAAACAGAAAGTCATCAATAGAGGCATATGATTGGTTTTTGAGATTACCAAGTGGAAGCCGAATTTTCATTAGTTGAAAGAGTATAAAATATTGCTTAAAGTCAAAGGATTGAAGAAAACAGGGTGCAATGGTTCTGCTTAATATTTAACTTGGAGGCAAAAATCAAATGATTGATCAAGGTTGTTCTGTTGCTGTTGTTCCATCTTGACACACATGCTTTTCTGCATCCTGTGTGTCTGCTTCAGGGCTTTAACTCATGTTGTTTAACTTGGAGATGGCATTATGTTTACTGTCATTGTTCGACCGCGTAAATCTGGTAAAAAGCTATGTGGATTTCCTAGATTTGCTGGAGACTCTGTTGGCGGCCACTAAAAATCACATAAGTGTACAGATTCAGAGTTCAGCTCGGTAAACTCTAAGCCCGACACCAGTCGTCCAGCTCTAAGTCCGACTCATCGGCAAGCTCTAAGCCTGACACCAATCGGCCAGCTCTAAGTCCGACTCATCGGCCAGCTCTAAGCCCGACCTCGGTCGGCAAGCTCTAAGTCTGAATCATCGGCCAGCTCTAAGCCCGACCTCGGTCGGCAAGCTCTAAGTCCGAATCATCGGCAAGCTCTAAGCCCGACACCAGTCGGCCACCTCTAAGTCCGACTCATCGGCTAGCTCTAAGTCCGACCCCAGTCGGCCAGCTCTAAGTCCGACTCATCGGCCAGCTCTAAGCCCGACCTCGGTCGGCAAGCTCTAAGTCCGAATCATCGGCCAGCTCTAAGTCCGACCCCAGTCGGCCAGCTCTAAGCCCGACCCCAGTCGGCCAGCTCTAAGTCCGACTCATCGGCAAGTTCTAAGCCCGACCTCGGTCGGCAAGCTCTAAGCCCGACACCAGTCGGCCAGCTCTAAGTCCGACTCATCGGCAAGCTGTAAGCCCGACACCGGTCGGCCAGCTCTAAGTCCGACTCATCGGCAAGCTCTAAGCCCGACACCAGTCGGCCAGCTCTAAGTCCGACTCATCGGCGAGCTCTAAGTCCGACCCCAGTCGGCCAGCTCTAAGTCCGACTCATCGGCCAGCTCTAAGCCCGACCTCGGTCGGCAAGCTCTAAGTCCGAATCATCGGCCAGCTCTAAGTCTGGCCCCAGTCGGCCAGCTCTAAGTCCGACTCATCGGCCAGCTCTAAGCACGACCTCGGTCGGCAAGCTCTAAGCCCGAATCATCGGCCAGCTCTAAGCCCGACCTCGGTCGGCAAGCTCTAAGTCTGAATCATCGGCAAGCTCTAAGCCCGACACCAGTCGGCCTACTCTAAGCCCGACCTCGGTCGGCAAGCTCTAAGTCCGACTCAGCGGCCAGCTCTAAGCCCGACCTCGGTCGGCAAGCTCTAAGTCCGAATCATCGGCCAGCTCTAAGTCCGACCCCAGTCGGCTAGCTCTAAGTCCGACTCAATCGGCCAGCTCTAAGCCCGACCTCGGTCGGCAAGCTCTAAGTCTGAATCATCGGCCAGCTCTAAGCCCGACCTCGGTCGGCAAGCACTAAGTCCGACCTCAACATTTATTTCAAACAAATTACTCGAGATCTCAATCTTATCAAAAACAAAGGGGCCGCGGGAAAATTTTTCGAGCTTACACTTTGGTTCAGAATTTGTTCCCAGCAAACTCGTTACGTCATAGTTCCGATCTTACTTAAAACAAGGGGGCCGTATATTGGAATTTTTTGACCAAGTTCGCCCTCAATCTTGTTTGAAACAAGGGGGCCGGAGGTGGAAATTTTTAAACAGACGGGAATGACCCGAATTCAACATTTATTTCAACCAAGCCCGCAACGACCTTGCTTAAAACAAGGGGGCCACACATCGGATTTTTCGATTCAATCATCGACCTCAACCGAAACAAGTACGGCTTTTAGCTCAATTATTTTTAGCAAGTTCGATGCTTTAATTTCCTCGACCTCGCCAAAAACAAGGAGGGCATATATATATATATATATATATATATATATATATATATATATATATATATATATATATATATATATATATATATATATATATATATATATATATATATATATATATATCGGACCCGGACGAGAGGACTCGAAAAAGAGGGAATTTTTCGAGCAAAAATAAATATACAAATTCAAAAACACTTGGAAAAATCATTTCAAGAAGCAAAGCAAATATGCAAGTTATGAGCTCTCAAGCTCCCCGAATTACGAGCTCTCAAGCTCCCTGAGTTACGAGCTCTCAAGCACTTCAATTTATGAGTTCTCAAAGATATCAGCTCCCATCGGGTTTTATTTCTACAACCCAAATGATTGCACTTCTTATTGGAACTCTCCCGTCCAAAAATGGCGGGACGAGCCTTCTGACATAGATTAGCTCGTCACCGAAATGGGATTTCTCTTCACCAACAACAAGTCCGTCTGCTTAATAGCGCGGCATTAATCAGGCTAGGCAAAAAGCCCAAGATGCCAAATCATATGAAGCTTAGGCTATTCGCCCAATTACAGCTTCGCCATCGGCTAGGCTAAAAGGCCAAGATGCCAAATCCAATGAAGTCAAGGCTATCCGCCCAAGTACGAATTCGAATCAGGCTAGGCAAAAAGCCCAAGATGCCAAATCATATGAAGCTTAGGCTATCCGCCCAATTACAGCTTCGCCATCGGCTAGGCTAAAATCCCAAGATGCCAAATCCAATGAAGTCAAGGCTATCCGCCCAAGTACGACTTCGAATCAGGCTAGGCAAAAAGCCCAAGATGCCAAATCATATGAAGCTTAGGCTATTCGCCAAATTACATCTTCGCCATCGGCTAGGCTAAAAGCCCAAGATGCCAAATCATATGAAGCTTAGGCTATCCGCCCAATTACAGCTTCGCCATCGGCTAGGCTAAAAGCTCAAGATGCCAAATCCAATAAAGTGAAGGCTATTCGCCCAAAACAACTTCAATCGGCTAAGGCTATACGCCCATTAAAGCCACTAAAAGGCTCAAGTTAATTGCCACTGCGAATGTTTTATAAGACCGACCCTCAGTTCGGCATCATATTTGGAATTCGCCTTCGAGCGAATGTTTTATAAGACCGACCTTCAGTTCGGCATCATATTTGGAATTCACCTTCGAGCGAATGTTTTATAAGACCGACCCTCAGTTCGGCATCATATTTGGAATTCGCCTTCGAGCGAATGTTTTATAAGACCGACCTTCAGTTCGGCATCATATTTGGAATTCGCCTTCGAGCGAATGTTTTATAAGACCGACCCTCAGTTCGGAATCATATTTGGAATTTGCCTTCGAGCGAATGTTTTATAAGACCGACCTTCAGTTCGGCATCATATTTGGAATCGCCTTCGAGCGAATGTTTTATAAGACCGACCTTCAGTTCGGCAACATATTTGGAATTCGCCTTCGAGCGAATGTTTTATAAGACCGACCATCAGTTCGGCATCATATTTTATAAGACCGACCCTCAGTTCGGCATAATGTTTTATAAGACCGACCTTCAGTTTGGCATCATATTTGGAATTCGCCCTCGAGCGAATGTTTTATAAGACCGACCTTCAATTCGGCATCATATTTGGAATTCGCCCTCGAGCGAATGTTTTATAAGACCGACCTTCAATTCGGCATCATATTTGGAACTTGCCTTCGAGCGTGCCTTCTATAAGACTTAAAGCTCTCAAGCCACAACAGGGGAATTTCATCAACTACACACAAGCAACGGAAAGACCTACTCTGAGTACGGCATTTAGGTAAAGCTAACAGGCGATCCACCACAATAGCGAGCCGTCGCAGTACCTCAAGGAAACAGATCCACGAGCGGTCTTTACTCCCCGCCTAACATTTTTAGAAAATGCTTAAGACACGGAGTAGGGGGCCATTGATAGGGCTAAATCGTAATCCGGTCCGCGGATCCTTATTTGGGTCCGTCTGACCACCAATATAGTGAAGGAGGCCACCGGTTGTTATTGTCCGCGAACTCACAGGCCAAATAGGGTCGCGAGCCTTTGTATCCGCTCCAAGCCCTTAGCCCCATGAGGCGCCAAGAAAGACTAGGGAGCCGGCACACGAATCCCTTCGGTTATCGGGTCCGCCAGCGACCTCACATGCAATATTTAGCTCCGCTACGAGCTCATTAGTATAGATAAATATATGTTTGTACTATGTCCTTACTTGTAAATAAACCGAACTTTAGTCGGTAATTTCCCTATAAATAGGGCCACCTGTAACCCATTCAAGGGACCACGATTTAATCAATAAAAAGTATGGCAAAGCCAAATTCCCCCACTCTCTCTTCTCTTATGAAAGCACCACCGCCGGCAGCCATTGCCGCCACCGGGCACCACCGACAAACACCATTTTTATACACTTTTATAGCCAGATATCCACTACAAACAACCGCTAAATCTTAGATGACTTTTTCGACGTTATCAATACTGTTCTTTTCTCTATCACACACACAGCTAGGAAACCAACAATGTTGGCGGCAAATCGGTACGTGATGCTCTTTCATCAGAGGTTTGTTTATACAATTTTGTTTGTGGATATATTTATTTTCGTTCTAAGTTTCATTTAAGTGTTAAATAACACATTGAACGGTACATGTTGTGGTAGATTGTTAAGGAAGACTTTTCTTTTTTGAATCCATTCAACTAAAATTTATTCTTCTCGATTCACTTTTTTGTTTTTCATGTCGTTTTTGACTGGATATCAAAAGGGGCTCAATAACCAATTGCATATATAGTTGCTTCATAAATTTTATTTTGGTAGAATGTAATGAATAGTTTTTTTGGATGAAATCTGAGTCCAGAGCTGTGCTCAATCTCTTGACAAGCCCCTAATCATCAGTTTTGTGATATTAAACAGAGGTAGATTGACAGACTTGACGGAATATGAGTCGCTTCATAATATGTAGACTTTTGTTGAGTCAGGTAAGTCTTATAACAATTTCAAGCTCATGTTCCCTGTAGAGAACAAGATAATTCTCTTTGGTGTCAGCCTTTTACCGTTCACTAAGTATGCATATTCAGCAGAGCATTTAGGCCAGCCATTTTTCCTGCCCGAATTCTTCTCTTATTGGATAAAATTATCCATAAGTCCCCGTCCAAACGGATTCCCTCTCTGAAAAGTTTGGGTTATTCTTTCTTTTTGTGTGTGTGTCACTTTATTAACAATTGCTTTCATTTTTTAATCCATAATCCACCAAAAAAATACTTTCGCTCCTTGGCTTGGTTTTTCTATTGTGCTTAATTCAATGCTCCCTTACTTTTGTCGGCACCGACCCTATGTTCACCAAGACAGTCATGGTTTCAGGGAGATGTCGGTAATTGGAGGAACTTCTTGCAAAGGATGTGCTTCTTGCGGCTGCATTAGGGTGTTTGTGTGTGAGCGGTATAGTTCACCGAATCGAATTCTTACCTTCAGGGTCTGCATCTGCACCTCATGCTTCTCTTGGTCGTTGTTCTCATTAATGTTTGGTCCATTTTCTACATCTAATGATTTTAATTTGTTTATATCATTATTCTTCTAATTTGTTCTTGACATTAAACGGAAGCATTGTTCACAGTTGGCAACTTGGCCAATTTTCCGACATTTCATTATCTATTAGTATTATTAATGTTTATGCAGTGCATACATGTTTGACGAAAGTAGCCATTGTAATTGCTTGCGTATTATGTTGGTCTTTCTTGATATTTAATTTTATCCTCTTGCTCTTCGGACGCCGACCCGACTTCCGATCAAAACATATGAGACTGATGTTTATGCACTAATCACCAGGATTACTTTGCTTTGATTTGTATGCTGAAGGATTCCAAAGCACTAGAGTTACGAGGTAAGAAAACAGGGAATGGGTCATCAACGAGAAAGAACTTGACAGAATATGAGCTGCTTCATAATATGTAGAGACTTTTAATTTGCTGAATTAGGGCATGTCTTCTAAACATTTTTATGCTTATGATCATAGTAGAGAACATGATAATTCTCTTGGTGGTTGTCTTTCACCGTTTATATTATTGTCCCATATCTTATTCTTGATTATACAACTATATAATGGTTCCTATTAACCCTTTCTTTTTATTTTTTTACACCAAGCTAAAGCTGATAGTTTTGTCGGTGGTGTACCTCATCCCCATCTTTCAAGATTGAGGTGTATTAAGTCAACTATAATTAGTCTTTTTTTGTTGGTAATTTTTGTTCTCTGGTCTCATTTGTAAACTGAAAAATCTTTTACTTCTATTTCTTTGTGCATTTCAAAAGTGCCGTCTTCAATCCATAAAGTCGTATTGTGTTGTTAACAGTAATCATTTTCCTTTAATACTAATTTTCAAACTTTACGATGTCCCGTGCAATTCACTTGTTTTTGACACGTATATATATATATATATATATATATATATATATATATATATATATATATATATATATAGCTTAAACCCCGTGCGTAATGCACGGGATGACTCAACTTCTTTAAATATATTGTCAAGGACAGTTTGACATATGACTCAACAGCGACGACCGGACCGAACTCCGGATTAATCGGACCAGGTGGGTTACTGGATCTTGGGGGATTTAAGCAAAAAAAGGACATCTGACATATAATTAGTTAACATGAAAATAAGAACTTACAAAGCAATGTGATTGGAAAACCACAAAATAAAATGACAACATCATACTTATGGCGATCCGGAGCACGGTTATCACAATCATTATATCACTTACAATCTCTACTTCAAATCCGCGATCTGCATTATAATCATAGCAAAAAACCACGTGTAAAACACCCAAAAATTAAAAAATGCCTATCACAGGTTTTGAAATTTTGTCACAAAAAGAAAAGAAAAGAAAAACAAATTTACTAAACAACATGATTGGAAAACCCTAAAATGAAATGCCATAATGTTTATGATGATCTAGAGCAGCCATAATGTTCATGATACCTTAAATTCCTTACAATTTTTAGTTTATAGAACATTCAAATCCTAGTACTGCATTACGATCCTATAAAATAAAAAAATAAAAAAAAACATAATTTAGTTTTCTTTTTAAAACACAAAAAATAACTTTATCTTAGAACAATCGCAAAAAGAAAATACTAAATGTAGATCGTAGAGACCAATAATTAGACAATAGTAGAAAATTTTCAACATAGAAGATTGAAAAAGATAGAATCAATATTAATGGAATTATTTGGAATTGTAAAATACAACGTAATATTACTTCCAAAATACAAAATTATTATTCAAATTCAAAATCCAAATTCTTGTTTCCTTTTACTTGAGATTCAAAAAATAATGCAGTGAATTCATAATTATTACTCAAATTCAAAATTTAAATTCTTATTTTATTTTACTTGAAACTCCAAAAATACTACATTAAATTAATAATTATTATTATTCAAGTTATTATTTCCTTTTACTTATCTTCAATTATTTCGTTTTACTTGAGATTCTAAAAATATTGCACTAAATTCAAATTTATTATTTAAATTCAAAATTCAAAATTCATATTTTTATTTCCTTTTACTTGAGATGCCAAAAATATTTCATTAAATGCATAATTAATATTCAAATTCTTATTTAGTTTTACTTGAGATTTCAAAAATTTTGCATCAATTTCATAATTATTCATAAATATATAATTATTATTCAAAATTTAAAATCCAAAATTAAAAAATTTATTTCCTTTTACGTGAGATTCCAAAAATACTGCATTGAGTGCATAATTATTATTTAAATTCAAAATTCAATTCTTATTTCCTTATTTGAGATTCAAAAAATTTGCATTAATTTCAAAATTATTCATGGATATATAATTATTATTCAAAATTCAAAATCATTTTTTTTCCTTTTACATGAGATTCCAAAAATACAACATTAAATACATAATTAATATCTATATTCAAAATTCAAAATTCTCATTTCATTTTACGTGAGATTTCAAAAAAGCTGTATTAATTTCATAAAAATTCATGGATATATGGGTTTTTTTATTTTTTTCTTTCATTTTTCTTGAGATTCCAAAAATACTGCATTAAATGCATAATTAATATCTAAATTCAAAATTCAAATTCTCATATCATTTTATTTGAGATTTCAAAAAAATTGTATAAATTTCATAATAATTCATGGGTATATGGGGTTTTTTTCGTTTTTTTCTTCATGAAAACCGAGAATTAAATAAAACCGGTCATCGAGTGGGCCAATTGGTCGATACGGGTCAATTAATTTTATTTGCCTTCCTCTATCCATTATATATATAGATAAAATTTTACACATATGAGAAGATAATAATTTATTATGAATTTAGTTAATATTAGCATCTGATATTTCCATTAGATTTAAATTTCAAATAGAAAATTCAAATCCATGATCTTCATTATTAAAAATAAACCATCCAAAAATAAAACGCATATCACATGAACTGGAAATGGCTTTAAAAAAACAAACTTACAAATGATTGGAAAATTCGGAAATGAAATGCATATTGCGAGAGACATTTTTCTCATCGAAAGCCACAATAAATGCATATTCATTTTACTTATTTTCCAAATCAGTTATTGCCGAGATATTTTTTTTAACGATTTGCCGAGATTTGAGGAGGCTGACTGGACTGATTTTTATTTATTTATTTATTTAGTAACGGGTATGGAAGGGGTCAGTTGAGTATTTTTTGGATTGATATATGTAATCGAAGTAGTTATTGTTGAGATTTTATTTTTTTGAAATGATTTTTCGAATCGAATCAGTTATTGCCGAGATTTTTGCAGTTATTGAAGATTTTTGCAGTTATTGCTGAGTTTATTTTCTTGAATGATTTGCCGAGATTTGAGGAGGCTAACTGAACCGATATTATTTATTTATTTATGAAGTGGCAGGTATGGAAAGGATCAAAATGACCATGAACCTGTGCATAACGCGCGGGGATGGTGTTCAACTTTAAAAACAATATGCACCGAACATATAATATTTTTACAAAATAAATTTTGTATCAACATATAATTTGTGGTTAAATGTAGCATTCCCTATGATCTACGTTATATGAAAATCCCGGAACTAACGTATGTTACACGTAGCATTCCTTATCATCTACGTAAATATTGGAATTAACACAACAAGCTATCAGGATTTGAAAAACTTAGATATTTTGATTTTTTCTGATTACAAAATAAAAATATTGCCGTATAAAGACTTTTTACAAAAACGAATGTAAACTCAAGAGATATGTCGTACATAATTCACCCAAATTGACGCACCCCTTATTGGAGATGTGATATACATTTGAATGAGTTAGACTTTTAAATGGGCACACATCCCTTTTCTGTTTTGGTGTGCTTATATAGACAGATTAGTGCAAATCATTATATCGGTTGAGTTGTCGTTTCGGATGAATGAGATGATGCCTCCGACCAATTAGAGCTCATGGTTACCACTACAAATAAGTTTTCTTTGCCGCATATTTTCTGCCTCAGTCTCAAATTCCATTAATCTGCACGAAGCCACCAACTGATCCACCATCAAAAGAACAATTATATTATTCACCTTGCCAAAACAATAAAAATAAAAATCTTTAAATTGCGAATAATTCTTAAATACTCCTAAACATAAACTAACATAAAATAAAGTCAAAAGTAGCAACTTAACAATAAAAGCTATGGTTGAATTGCAAGCAACAGTTAAAAAAACAATTAAAAGAAAAAACAATCATTATATACCTCATTTTTGTTTATTTTCTCGTGTAAGCTACCGGTCTCACAAAAACATTGTTCGCAGCAAAAGCTCCCATTTCTTTTACTTCCTTGCACCTCCCAGAAATTGCACCTCCCAGAAAACCCTTCTAAAATAACTACTTCTCATTCTCATGTTAATTAAGGAAATTTTTTAAACAATATCTATATAGATATATCATAACATGCTCAACACAAAAAAGTGAAATTCTATAGAAATTAAGATGATCTCTAAGGGAGGGAATACGCCACTAAAATCACCACCTCTCATTCTCGGATTAATTAATAAACATGATAAAAAAATATACACATGTGAATTACCTAGTAGAATTTACGACTTGGCAATATATCTGGCCATTTTAACAATTTCCATCACTGTAATGCTCAAAATCGGTGGAAATCTGCACATAAAAACACATACAAAAAGTATATAGATATCATAATTTCCCAACCAAAAAAATTGAAATTATATAGAAATTAAGATGATCCGGAAGGAAGTAAGTCGAGTTGCATAAAATGCATATGTGAATATGCTAAGAAGGATGCTTCTATATATATATATATATATAATTATTCCCCGACTCTAAATCCTCACATTTTGGAATATGTAAAAGGAAAGAAAAAATTGAATTTTGAATAATAAATATGAATTTAATGCAGTATTTTTGGAATCTTAAATAAAAGGAAATATATTTTGAATTTGAATTTGAATAATAATTTTGAATTTTGGGAGTAATATTAGAATTTAAATAGGAGTTAATGATGGTTTAAAAAATATATTAAGGAAATAAAGCGGGTTTGGAGCGGGTTAATTGGGTAATTGGGTTAAATTCCCTCCTCTATATATTATATATAGATATATTATGTGTCATTAATTTAGACATTGTAATTTTTTTGGGCCTTTATCAACTGACCTAAATTTTTTTTTAGGTCAATTAAATTTTTTTTGGCCTTTATTAACACATTCTATCATGTTAGATTGGATTAGATTTATACGATTTTTTTTTAAATTGCGGAACATGTAAATTCGGGCCCCCCTATTCATGATATACAGTAGAATTATCCGATGCAATCCGCTATCCCCTTTATGCACATATTATGGCAATACAAATTCACACATCCACAAATGAACAGAGGAATTTATAATTCGAATAATCGAAAACAAAAATGGACCGGTGTAAAACGTAATTCGAACTGTGGTATGCATAGAGTGCAACTTGTTGGAGAAAAAGCCCTTTTTGAAGGGTTGAATAGTCAACTTTAGCACGATTTACGGACAGGCTCCGGTGTATGTCATCGAGAGTTAATGATATCATTAAATACTCCATACGGAGTAGTTGATGATGGGCTTTTGAATCACTCGATTCGGATGTCGGGTGAATGAGAAATTAATGCCTAAAGTTGGTTGAAAATGTGTTGGAGATAAGAGTTGAAGGGAGCACCTCAACTCAACATCCCACATTGGAAAGATGGGAGACTTGAGCTCCATATATAAGGGCTAGTGTATGCTCTTATAAATGTACCCCAGGGGCAAGGCACTTTTGTGCAGGAGGGATGACTTAGATATTTCCACACGCGCGCGCGCGCCGCCCTCCGTCCGGCCGGTTCGGCTTGTGCTCGGTTCGGTTCGGGTGTTACTATTAATTTTTTGGACAAAGTTCGTTTGAATTTAACCAGAAAATTAATTAAGACGGTTGGAAGGTTCCAGAATAATGTGGAAATGAATTCTGATTAAATTAAGTTGGTCCGGAATTAATTTAATTAAATTAATTTCGAAATTTGATTATTATTTTCGGCCAGAATAACTTTTCTTGAGGGAAAAGTCGAGCGATTAAATCATCTGACCAATCAGAATTCAGAAGACACGTCATCCGACTAATCAGAATTGTGGAAATATTTGGCCAATTTTATTTATAATTTTTGGCCCTATTTTCTTTTCCAAGGGGAAAAGTCTGATGATGTGTTCTGGCCAATCACGTTCAAGCATTGGCTCCTCCTCTCCACTATATAATGAACCCCAAATGATGAAGGCTGACGGATCGAATTTTCTCTTGTGTCTTTCCACCACAAAGAGTCAGTCATATAGATCTAGTTATTGAGTCGAAGAGAAGTCGGAGCACTATGTAAGTTCGCCGGAGCTCGGGTTTTTGAAGTGCCTCTAAATCCGAGACGTAAAGCCGTTGTATCGTGGGAGACATTTGCTAATACCGTGGGCACCATACCGGAGCAATTTGTCTGAAGGAAAGAGTAACTACTCACCTTGGTTTGATCTCTAGTCCTTTATTTTGTGCATACTACTTTATTGTCTATTGTTTGAATCAGATAAGCATGATGATATCTATCTTGTTAGATCTGCTAAATAATATGAGTTATAATATTCGCATGATTTATTTTCTAGATTAATATTCCGTAATTTAATCCGTAAATTACGGATCTGTTCCATAAATCACTCCACACACGACACTTATCCCAACACAACTTAAATAGTGGAATGTACAATTTGAACTATCGAATGGAAAACATTAACAGCATAATCCTCAATCATAAATTTCGGAACACCGTGAAAGAAACCGTAGCGTTAACATACAGAATTCAAATTGAAGATATCGCCCATTGATTTTCGCCAAATTAAGCGAATTAACGAGTTCCACTGTATCTCGAACACAAAATCCCACTAATAATTAGTGTTCTATACCGATGATCAAATCCATTTTCGAAAAAGATTAGCTTGCTGGATTTTGTGTCTCAATTTCCATGGAAAGATATATACACGGAATATTTTTCCGGAATTTCTGGAATTGGATTTGGTTGATTTTTTTTCCCGTGTTTCATGAATTTAGGAATAACTCCAAACTCCAAAGAGTTACGTGCGGGAAACGTTTCACGGCTGGGCAGGGGTATTTTGGAGAATGAATAGATAGAATGTCTTATAGCTATATTTTTCCCTCCAATGTCCTATTCCATGTTTTCGAGCTAGTTTTTGTCCTTTTAAACTATTCCTTCACTGGTCTCTAAAGAGATAAAATAGTAACTATATAAAATATCCTAATTTATTTTGGACCTGTCCCCCAAAAAAAACGTGCATCACGCAAGGGACTGTATCAACCGTATTCCGAGGGCCAGCCCAAGATATTTTTGGGCCTTCGACGATTTCAACGAATGGGTCTTTTAGTTCATTTTTTTTTCTTTCAAAAACATACTTACAAAAAATGTAACTATATAAGATATCCTAATTTCTTTGGGGAAATTCGTTTAATACCCGGTTTTTTTAAAATAAAATCGATTTATACACCCCTCCAAATTAAACTCCTCCTATCCCCTGCCTTAAAACCGGTGAAATCGCCCAAAAATAGGCGGGGTCGCCCATTTTTTGCCGACTGACGAGGGATCCCGCGCAACTTTCGCTCATTGTGAGCGGCCCCGCTCTTGAAGATGGGCGACCCCGCCCGTTTTTAAAAAAAAAAAAAATTCAGAACACAAATGAATAACTATCATGTTTCCAGACACATGAATAACTATCATGTGTTGTGTGACTATGGTATTGGGCGTGGTAAGATGGGAAGAATTTACATGGAAGCTAGAGAAGTTTTTATATACGATGAAGGTGTTTTGCAGTCGAAGCTTATGTCTATTGGAGAAGTGGGGTTAAATCAGTCTACGGTGACTAAGCTTGTCATTTCATGTCCTAATGTGTTGATTGAATCTGCAAATAAAGATTTTCTTGAGCTTGTGAACAAATTGAGAGGTATTGGAATTGCATATTGTAACATCCCGACTTTTCGTAAAAGGGTAAAATAGTTATTGGGCGTATTTACTACGACCTAATTATTATTTGTCCCATTTATCTAATTAAAGAGGATTTAATTAAAAGGATTTAGTTATTTTTATTAATGGGTTTAATTAAATGACTATAAAAAGAAATAATCCCAATTATTTCTCATAACCTACACACGCATATTTCTGAAAAAAAGAGAGGATGGAACGGCGCTGAAGAAGAGCAACGCAGAAGCAGAAAACGAAATAAAAGGAAGAACCGTGTGATCAATCCGTTCATCTGTTCAAGACGCCGCAGGAGAGAAAAGTGATCAGCGCGAGGAGACGCAACTTTGGAAAATAACATCTCTCAATTTCGTAAGTTTTCAGTTTAGCCCTAGTTTTTGGTATTCGTAGAATTCGATTCTTCAGAAATTCGTATCTTTTAATCCGTAGTTCTGTTTCGCAGCCATTAGTAGTCGAAACGATCGTCTTGAAGTATAGAATAATCTAAAAATAGTTTCACAGCAGTAAACCTAGGTAATCTTCAGTTTTACAGGCTTTTTCAGTTTCGTTTTTCTGCAAAGAAATAGGATTTTAGGGTTTCTTGTTGATCACATAGGTTTTGGGGTTGAGGATCGTTGTTGCAGTTGCTTGGTGGTTGCTGTCGGTTTTGCAAGCAAATAAGGTAAGAGGCTCTTCCTATGATTCAAATTATCATTTATATGGTTTAGATCAAGTTTTAGGGTGTTTAGATGATAGAAAGATGCGTCTTTTTGTTGATCAAAGGATCATAGATGATTTGGTATGTTTAGATATATTTTACTATGTTTTACTGTGTTATTTCCGATGCCAATTATGTTAGAAACGAATGGGAATTCGTGTCTTGATGATTTTAGGGTTCTGGGCAAAACCCAGGCAGACGGGCGTCTGTATTAGGCAGACGGGCGTTTGCGATCGTTGCAGCTCAAACGGACGTTTGGGTATTCTGGACGGGCGTTTGAGGTGTGACTTATGATTCAGGATGTAGCCCTTTTTGACGGACGGGCGTTTGAGGTTAGTGAACGGGCGTTCGGTTTCGGACGGGCGTCCATAGGGTTTTAAACGGGCATTCGGGGTTAGACGGGCGTTAAGGCTTTTCAAACGGGCGTTTGACCTGTTTTATTTGTTTTCACTGTTTTCATCATTTCAGCTTAGTTTCAGGTTTTATACTCATGTGTTTACTGTTTTAAACCCTTAAACATGATATATTAACATTGAATAAACAAAAACAAGCCTGAATTGAGCTTCTGATTCGTTTAGTTAAAACACCGAATATACTCTTAAAGGGAGTTGAAGTTCGGATCCATCGGAAGAGCATGATAGGCTTATGCTTTGATGAATTAGCATTCATCAATGTCTGTGTAATTGCTAGGCCTTGTCCGTGTCTAGTGGTCTAGGAAGAGAGTAGTCAAGGTGAGGGAGATTAATTGAAAACACTTAGGTGGTTAGTTAATCATCCTAATAAAACACGTACTTGACTAGTAAAAGATTAAACAACATGTCTCTCTTTGATAGGCACCAGTCTATATTGCGATGTATGCCTACCTCTGAAGGTGGAAGAACTCCGTAGGTCAAAAAAAGCCTAAGTACGGAGGGACTCCGCTGAGATGTGCGTACTATCGAAACCTACCTATTCTAGCCTCTGTGGATATTGGTGTGATCCACTAATATGTTGCCAAGAGTGTCCCAAAAGTGGATACGCGTAGTGCCCTTGAGTGCGGTTGTAACATAGATAAGTTAGGTAGAAACGTTTAGTCAATTCATGTTGATGGACATGAAATGAACCCTAGATTGAGTCGGTCACACAAAGATAACTAACTAAACGATTAAATATCTTTTCTTTATAAATCTTAATTGTTGTCGTAGCTTCTTTCTTTTACTAAGTACTTTGTACTTACCTCCTTTGCATTTTCTTTTGTATGCATTGTGGGGTGAGAAGACGAACAAAGTTTGATCAAGTGTAGACGACGGCTTTTGAAGACTTAAAGTCTTGACGAAGCTTCTAGATTATTTTCTTTGTAAAGGTTGTATTAGACTGGTTGTATTTCTTCTCTTAGATTTGTTGTACTTCTAATTTTAAGGCATCGTATTGTATAAGTCTTTGGGTTTTTAATCGTTGTAATCTTAACTATCCACCTTTAGTATGGTTAATTTCTATTCATAGTAGCTTTTATGTTTTTGCCCGAGTCTTTTTAGCTTCCGTTTGCTTTTATTTGATACGACGACGTAGAGGCTTGCTGTTGGACTTATTTTTATGTTTTGATGATGAGTGCCAGACTAGCTGTTATAGTGCAAAAGCAAAAAAGATGTCTAGATCAAATGTATAGGTTTATTAGAGTTTGATCCTTGTATAGGTCTGATCAAACAAGCACTGTAAAGGTCAGCTGACTTGTTTCAGCAGACTGGTCAATATCAGTAGGGTAGTTAGTTCAGTAGACTTTTCTTGAACCTGCTGAAGACTGAAGGCTGAGGATTCAAACTCAGTTAATGAAGGCTAAGGGATCAAACTTAGTGATTAAGTCAAGGATATGCAATCAGAATTTAGGCAAGTCTGTGATGACCTAAACTGATTACATATACCTTGTGTAGAAGGTCAAAGTTCCGTTAGTTGGATGATGTTTGGAACTTGGTTATAATTAAAAAGGTGTAATCTAACTTCACAAATAAAAGTTGGATAAAAGAAATCAACTGCATTGTATTTGACACACAGCAAATTGCTGTTCAGTAGACTGATAGGTATTACAGCAGACTGATGAACCTGCTGATAATATACCTCGGTTAATTCAAGATTACATTAGAAGATTACATGGATAAGGACAGTCAACTATCTCTGATTTATCAAACAAATCAAGGGCTGAGATTAAAAGAACATTGGGATGATTCAGTATTTTATCTAATGGTTATAAGTCAAAGGGTGGGCAGACTACACTGTCAAAAATGAATTCTGACAGTGTCAGTGCTATGAATAGTGACAGAAAGCAAGTCAAATGGGACAAAAACCAGGAACGGTTATATTTGAATTTCAAATACAAGTCACATGCATTCCTACCTATAAATAGAGGACTTTCAACTCAGAAAAAGATGATGATTGTTGAACTTTAAGAGAAAAATATAAGAGATAATTCTGAGCTGAAAAAGCACTCTGCTGAACCTACTGAGCTTAACCTTCCTGATTCAGAGAAAATCTTCAAGTGTTTTCTGTATTCAAGCTACATCAAGTTTACACACTTGAAGACTGCAAGCTGCTGATTATTTCATCCTAATCAAGTCTACGCCGCAACCGAATCATTTACTTGATTCAATCTTTATTTTACACAGGACCTGCTGAAGACAAGAAGCATCTGTTGGGTGTGAAAGACTGTTGTTTGTGGTGGAGCTGGTGAAGAGGCAATCCTACCCTTCAAGGACTAGTGGAAGACTTTGGAGCAGCAATCCTACCTGTTCCTCGTTTTCAGTTTGTGAAGCCAAAGTCATTGGTGAATGACAAGCAATCTTAGGAATCTTTGTAACAGATACATCAAAGATCTCTAGTGAATTACCTCCAATATCACAGGAGAATATTGGACTGACAGGATTACACCACCTGGAACCACTATAAAATTTGCCTACTTACTTTCTGCATTTACATTCTGTATCTAGTTTATCATACACATTAATCCACTGAATCTAGCAACTGTAATCACACACTCACACTACTGAGTATCCAATACTTGGTATCATATTTAACAACAAGTAACAAGGCTTTATTTTTTATATAATTCCGCCGCACAAATTCGAAAACTCAATCGTCGGTAGACTATCGAAGTGTCGGCAGAGCTCGAAGTGTCGCGGACTGCGAGGTATCGCGGGATCGTCGAAGTTGCTTTGAGTTTGTCAACTCCAAAAAGTTTTAAGTGTTAAGTTTATTCACCCCCCTCTAAACTTAACCAAAGCCTTTTCAAGGGACCAACAATTGGTATCGGAGCAGTGCTTCTGTTCTAAAGTAATCCTACTTGTTGTGCTTGTGAAAATACTTTGAAAAACCTTTTCAAATCACTGATTTTCAAAGACTTGCATCATGGATAACAACCAGTATGGTAGAACAATGTTGATGTGTTCTGCAGATCGTTTTGATGAATATAAACGTCGTATGCAGGCTTACCTTGCTGCAACTCATGATGAAATGATGGATGTGCTCACAGATGGACCACTGGAGATTACAAAGTCAGTAATAGTGGGTGAGGAGACATAGTACATTCCAAAGCCTAAAAAGGAATGGACTGCTGAAGATAGAAAGAGAGCAAATCTGAATAACATTGCTATTGATATTATCTACAGAACTCTGGATAGCAACATGTACATGAAAGTGAAAGATTGTAAAACAAAGAAAAGAACTTTGGGACAAACTACGCTTGATCCGTGAAGGCACCGATGAAATAAAGAAGAATAAAATTAGTGTGGCAAAGAAGAAGTTCCAAAAGTTTGAAATGAAACCCAATGAAACCATTGAACAAATGGAATCTAGGTTCAATGCAATTCGGATGAACTCACCTCGCTTTGTGTGTTGTCTATTCAAAAGAAGAAATCAACACAAAAATCTTGGAAGCTTTACCTTTACTGAGATGAATGGAAGATGAAGGTGACAACCATAGAAGAAATGAGAAGACTTGCATGAAGAAGATACATTCAAGTTGTTCTCGGATCTCAAGGCATATGAATTCAAAAAGAAGTTGTCACCTACCACTGAAAAAGAAGAGCCAAAAACCACAGCACTGGCTGCTTCACATCAAGAAGACGGATCAGAAGCTCAAGATGAATTACTGGATGAAATGCAAGAGCAAATAGCATTGTTGAGCAAGAAGATTAGGATGATGAAAGGTGGGAAAAGCTCACCTAGGAATTTCACAAAGAAATTCACTGAAAAGAAAAAGGAAGAAACAAAGAAAGACAATGATTTCTTGTGTTTCAATTGCAAGAAACCAGGACACTTCAGACCTGACCGTCCTGAATTAAAGCAGAAAAAGGAACCAGATTATCTTTGCTTCAACTGCAAGAAGCCTGGACATTTCAGACCAGATTGTTGTTTAGGGCCAAATTATAGTGATTTTCATATATATTTTATGAATCAATTTTCCCCATATATGGATTATTTTCATAGATATCGGGCCTTATAGTCAAATATTGAGTAAATGAGGTTTTTAATAGTTAAATATGAAAACGTATCGATTTTTATGTTTATTTGATGTTTTTATATTATTTTGGAAATTATTACGTTTTGGTATGTTTTTGATATTTGTAGATACCCAATTGATGATGGAAAAGATGATCCTAAAAGGCTAAATTCGAGATGGAAGAGGATCAATTAAAGATATGGAAGAATAAAAGAGATAAGGAAAGAAATAAATCAAGATAAAGATGGAAAAATCAAGAAATTCGATTTCAAGTCAATATAGACGAGCGTCCATCCGGCGTACGAGCGTTCAATAGTGGACGGGCGTTTGGTGAAGTGAACGAGTGTCCTAGAAGAGATTTTACATTCGAGTCTCCGACGCAAGCCGAACGAGCGTTGACTCTCCGTCCAAGGCAAATGGACGGACGTCCATGTATTCAGACGAGCGTCCGCCGCCGCCTTTGCCTAAACCGACTTAATCTTCTATTTAAACAGCCGTCGCCCCAACCCTAAGGGCATCAATATTTTTCTTCACATCAAAAAGAGAGCACAGCCGCATCTTGGGAGTTTGAAGGCCGGTCACCCGAGCCTTGTGCTCGGGTGAACCGAGGTTAGATTAGGAGTAGATTATGTAGCTTTTCTTTTCGTTTCCATGGAGTTCAACCATTGTATCAAGACTATGTGAGTTTGATTTCTTTCAATTTATTTAATTCCAGCTTTTTCTTCATGATGGTTAATTTATTTTGTATCTTTCTTTGAGTTTATGATGCCATGAGAATAAATCGAAAGATTAGTTCACGATTGATGTTTATAATACGGAAGTTGCATAAACGCTAGATCACCATAGAAAGATAGGGTTTTTAGCCATTAATGATGACAAGTTAATGAGTTAGATTCCTAGGTTGTTAGGTTCTTTAAAAACGAGAGTTAATTGAATCTACACCCGAGTTTTGTTTGGTAAATCAGTCTCAACACTCGAAAGATGGGAGATAGATAATTGAATTCACTACGAAGTAGGCTTTCATAGCTTGAGAATAAATTCACTAAGGAATTAGGGGTTTATGTCTCGCGATAGGGTGAAACCACAAACTGAATTAGAATCATGAGATTAACTAGAATTGAAATCACTTAGGTTTGTACTTTGGTTGTTCCCATGTTTCCTAGGTTAGATTTATTTTGATTGTTCTTTATGTTTTTATGTTTTTATGTTTTTGCTTTTCGTTTTTAGAGTAGCAATTGGTAGGATTAATAAGATTAGATTGAACATCCCTTTTCCCTGTGGATCGACCCCTTACTCATTACGCTTTACTAGCAACAACCCGATGTTTTGGTCGGTTAGGAGTTAGTTTTGCATGATAGTTAGGGTTTATAAATTTCTTTTGTTTTTAATGATGCAAAATCTCCGCAACAAAAGTGGCGCCGTTGCCGGGGAATAGGTGTCATGTTGAATCTAGTTTTGTTAGTTCTCGATTTTGTTACGTTTTATTTTTGTTTTTAATAAAAGTAGCGTATACCAAGTTGAGAGTTTTTATTTTGCCGTGTTTCGATGACCGTTAGGTTAAGAATGTGCAAAAGTTTTTTACTCAACTCGTTTTACGTGAAGTTTATATGTTTATGTGTTACCTAGTCTAACCCCGGTGCTTAATTTGATAAGGCTGTTGTGCTGTGATCTGTGTTGCTGTGTTGTGTTCATAAGTATTTAGGGTTTTGCTGTGTTTTTCCCGCTCGTCCGTGCATTCTTGTTGTATGGACGAGCGTCTCGTTCGTTGGACGCCCGTCCGCTTCATCTGGGTGAACGAGCGTTGGGAAGTATTGGACGCTCGTCCGTTCAAATATTTTCAATCCCGTTCGATTTAAAGGACCGTACGAGCGTCTATACTTTCGAACGCCCGTCCGGTCGGTTTTCAAGGCAGACGAGCGTCTGCAAGGTGGAACGCCCGTCCAATTCTGAACGCTAAGTGAACGTTCGTCCGGGGTTCAGTCCAGGTTCTAAATTTCTTGATTTTATTTTCAATGCTTTTATTTGATGTGGATTTTTCATTCGAGCTTCTGTGGCTAATTGATTTTTACGTAGATGTCCTGAACTTATGTGATTTTACCTTTCCATCTATGAATCCATGTTATATAATTGATCAATTCCTTATATAGGATTCATCTAGGCATGTTATAGTCACTGTCGGTTCTCGTACGCTATAACTGTTCTTATCATTGTTAGTGTAGCTACTGTCGGTTCTCGTATGCTACATACTGTTATGATGAATCTTTTAAGCTTTGAGACTTATGTGCTTTCTTTTTATTTTTATAACTCATTTGGGTAGTAACTGTCGGTTCTCCGTTGCTACCATCGGAAACCTTATGAGTTATATCTGTTTAGTATAGCTAACTGTTGGTTTCCATAATGCTATCACTTTTGACGAGTCTTAAGGCGCGTCTACACTGCATGTAATGGACAGCACTGTCGTTTATCGTAACCTGTCATTATTTGGTAGACGTTTGTTTTATACATGTCGTGTTGCTAATTAGTGGGCTAGTTTTCTTTCTTTTATTTTCTTTTATTTTTGCATATCATTCAGATGCATATCATTTAGTTGCATGTCATCTAGTTGCATTGTTTTTCTATTTTTCTTTTATTTTTCTTGAGCGTAGTTAACTGTCGGTTTCCGTGATACTACCTCGTTTTTTTCCATGATGGTAACTGTTGGTTTTCCATATGCCATCATTATTATTATTGCATATCATGTAGATTGCATTGTAGTATATTTTCATATAGTTGCACCTAGCCTACGACTTTGTAGTATTTCATGTATAGTATTCAATCTTTAGTTGAGCTTAAGTTGAAAAATCTCTATGATCCTTTTCTTCATGTGCTTTATATATGTAATATTTTCTTTTTCCCCGAAGACTCTTTTTGCACTAATCAAGTCTCGCAGGATACTTTCTATAGCGATTGTGCACTTTAAAGATGTATTCGCTTGTCCCGTGATGCTCCACGCTCCATCGAGCTATGCAAGCAATCCCGGTTCTTGTTGGTTCCTCCGAATTGCCGCATCCAATCGCCTAAGTTCTCTATTTGTTTTATTTCGTATAACTTGAGGACAAGTTGCAATCTAAGTGTGGGGGAAGGGATAGATGATTTATGTGTCTACTTTCGTTTGCTCATATTTTTAGTATTTCTATGAAAAGTGCTTAATTTTTAAAATTTTTGTTTTGTCCCGAGTAGACAAAGGCATATCTTTGCTTGAGTTTATATCATTTTTGCTATATTCGTATATTTAGTAATTTTAGTTGTTTCACCCGACACTCTTTTTCACGTGCCATAGTAAATGATGAGCTAAATGTTGAAAGCCTACCCCATTTTAGTTGGAGATTTTTGATGATTATAGCATGTTTCTTTGCTTATGTACAATTCTTGAAAAGTTTAGTAGTTTGTATTCTAGGATTAAAGTATGACATACTGTGAATATCTAGAAGTTTGAATGTGTTAAGTGAAACATGAGTAAGTCTTTGCAATAGTAATAAATTGTTTACTTGAGGTGTTATGCTCGGTGGTACGTGCTACCGAAAATAATCTTTTCCACCGCCAAATTTAAATCTCTAAGTAAACATAATTGTAATTGTGTGTGTCGGAAGTTGGTTTATGATTTGGGTGAGGTAGGGTGTACCACGTATGTCCTATTCCACTATGATGACCAAGAGCTCACGACAGTTAGAAAAAGCTGCCTTATGATTGGAGTAAGGTAGGGGATTATCTTGAAATGTCCTATTCTGCTATGAGGGCAAAAGCTTATTCTGATGTGTGTTAGAAAAGTGTGAAAAAGTGAAAATATTGGATTATATTATTATGAATAAGTAAGGGCTTAGTTATCGTCGACCTTATCCCCGCATAAACCGAGAGATATGTTGTAGGGATTATCCTTCGAGTCCGTCGTAAATGTTTTAGATATTCTCTACTATTTCTTTCCGGGATATGTATGTTTTGTAAAGTGCCCGTTATAGATTTTTGAATATTTCTAACTTAGATGGGAAACCGGGCTAGTTTTGGTTTGAATAACTTTCAAATTGTGGAACTTAGTGGAAATTTATTATGGCTATGCACACACTACACGGGTGAACTTCTAAGTTATTGAATATACTTCGTATTTGTATGGATGTTTATTTGTCTCGAGCTTGACTTTGTTTTGTTTTGCTCGAGGACGAGCAAAAGATAAGTGTGGGGGTGTTGTTTAGGGCCAAATTATAGTGATTTTCATATATATTTTATGAATCAATTTTCCCCATATATGGATTATTTTCATAGATATCGGGCCTTATAGTCAAATATTGAGTAAATGAGGTTTTTAATAGTTAAATATGAAAACGTATCGATTTTTATGTTTATTTGATGTTTTTATATTATTTTGGAAATTATTACGTTTTGGTATGTTTTTGATATTTGTAGATACCCAATTGATGATGGAAAAGATGATCCTAAAAGGCTAAATTCGAGATGGAAGAGGATCAATTAAAGATATGGAAGAATAAAAGAGATAAGGAAAGAAATAAATCAAGATAAAGATGGAAAAATCAAGAAATTCGATTTCAAGTCAATATAGACGAGCGTCCATCCGGCGTACGAGCGTTCAATAGTGGACGGGCGTTTGGTGAAGTGAACGAGTGTCCTAGAAGAGATTTTACATTCAGAGTCTCCAGACGCAAGCTGAACGAGCGTTGACTCTCCGTCCAAGGCAAATGGACGGACGTCCATGTATTCAGACGAGCGTCCGCCGCCGCCTTTGCCTAAACCGACTTAATCTTCTATTTAAACAGCCGTCGCCCCCCCAACCCTAAGGGCATCAATATTTTTCTTCACATCAAAAAGAGAGCACAGCCGCATCTTGGGAGTTTGAAGGCCGGTCACCCGAGCCTTGTGCTCGGGTGAACCGAGGTTAGATTAAGAGTAGATTATGTAGCTTTTCTTTTCGTTTCCATGGAGTTCAACCATTGTATCAAGACTATGTGAGTTTGATTTCTTTCAATTTATTTAATTCCAGTTTTTCTTCATGATGGTTAATTTATTTTGTATCTTTCTTTGAGTTTATGATGCCATGAGAATAAATCGAAAGATTAGTTCACGATTGATGTTTATAATACGGAAGTTGCATAAATGCTAGATCACCATAGAAAGATAGGGTTTTTAGCCATTAATGATGACAAGTTAATGAGTTAGATTCCTAGGTTGTTAGGTTCTTTAAAAACGAGAGTTAATTGAATCTACACCCGAGTTTTGTTTGGTAAATCGCCTCAACACTCGAAAGATGGGAGATAGATAATTGAATTCACTACGGAAGTAGGCTTTCATAGCTTGAGAATAAATTCACTAAGGAATTAGGGGTTTATGTCTCGTGATAGGGTGAAACCACAAACTGAATTAGAATCATGAGATTAACTAGAATTGAAATCACTTAGGTTTGTACTTTGGTTGTTCCCATGTTTCCTAGGTTAGATTTATTTTGATTGTTCTTTATGTTTTTATGTTTTTATGTTTTTGCTTTTCGTTTTTAGAGTAGCAATTGGTAGGATTAATAAGATTAGATTGAACATCCCTTTTCCCTGTGGATCGACCCCTTACTCATTACGCTTTACTAGCAACAACCCGATGTTTTGGTCGGTTAGGAGTTAGTTTTGCATGATAGTTAGGGTTTATAAATTTCTTTTGTTTTTAATGATGCAAAATCTCCGCAACAATTGTCCAGATCTCCAAAAGAACAAGAGTCAACAAAGAAGACATGGCAAGAAGGCTATGGTTGCTGAAGATGAATCTGGTTATGAAGTGGAATCTGAAAAGGGAAATGAATCAGATGACACAGCATTGGTTGCTGATATGGAAGACTATGCATTAATGGCTAATATGGATGAAACAGAGGAGGTATACAATACTGTATCTATTAACACTCCTGCTGAAAGTGATTGTGAATCAACTTGTGGTTCAAATCCTAGAAACACTTACAATGAAGAAACTTTGGATGCCATCCTCAATCAACTGAGGAAAATACAATGCTGTTATGAGATTATGAAGGCCGAAAAAGAAGCTCTTCAAGTAGTAGTTGAAAGATTGAATGCTTTGAATTAAGGGTTCTCAAAGGTAAGGAAAAAGATGTTGGACGAAATCGCATAAGCCTCGCCGAACATCTAGTAGCCTCTCGAATCCGCTCGATCCATCTTGTTCCTCTACCGCATACAAATCTGGAAAGCCTTATGGTGATAGAACAGGGCTTGGATTTGGAACTCAACAATCCAAAAAGAGTGGATCCAGTAAGGCTACTGAACCTAGTGCCAGAATTGGTCCTAAGTTTGTACCTGCACAAGATCCAACTCCCGGTAAGGTTGCTGAGGCAGAAAAACCTGCTGAGAATGCTTCAAGGAAGCAAAATCAGAAGTCAAAGAAGTCATCAGCTCCTAATAAAAGGAACAAATCCAAAAATAGGACTGCTGTGCCTTCTAAGCCTGCTGATAGCAGACCTGCTACCAAGTCTGCTGGACCACAGAAGGGCAAGAAACAGAAATATTCCAAGGATAAGAATCCTAAACTCAAAATTGTCAATCATTCAAGGAATACTTATCTCAGAGGGAAAGGTAGACTGTTCCCTACTGATGATGATTGGAATATTCCTGTACCTGCTGCTAGAAACAGTAAGTATAACCATGCTGCTAGGGTAAAACCTAAGCAATGGAATCAGCAGAGGACTCGGCGAGGGCCTTACACAAGACCTCAACAGACTCCATATTACAGGGTTGTTCCTAACAGACAGCAAACCTATGGTTATACTGCTGCTTCTAACAAGAAAAATCACTCCAAACAAAGAATATATACCAAAAAGCCAGAAAACATATGTGAATCCTACACAACCAACTGTTAGATCTTATGGATGTGTGGAATACATGTATGAACCTAAGTATGACACCTTCAAAAGAAGACCTTATGGAAATTTACCAGGGGTCATGCTTACCACTGAACATTATGGTCCCAAACAGATTTGGGTACCTAAAATGCATTGATTTTGTTTTGTAGGGTGTCTGGTACTTTGACAGTGGGTGTTCCAGACATATGACAAAGAATAAGCACTGTTTGACATGATACATAGCAAAAGATGGTCCAAAGGTGAATTTTGGCAACAAAAATACACCTGGCTACACAAGAGGATATGGCACACTTGAGAGGAATGGAATTACCATCAATAATGTTGCTTATGTGGAAGGACTGAACTACAACTTGCTGAGCACTGGTCAATTCTGTGACATGGGATACAAGGTCACTTTTGACAAAAAAAAAACTGTATTGTCATAAGTGAAAGAGGTGATCAAGTTGCATTGGCTGGAAGAAGACAACAAAACATGTATGTTGTGGATTGGTCTACTGCCGTTCCAGAAACCTGCCTGATTGTGCACACTAAATCAGAACTCAATTGGTTATGGCACAAGAAGTTGAATCATCTAAATTTTGATGATATCAATCAGCTAGTAAAGAAGAAAATGGTAATTGGCTTGCCTGAGATTACATTCAAGAAGGATGCTATTTGTGATGCCTGTCAACAAGGTAAACAAATAAAATCAAGCTTCAAGTCAAAAACTAAACTGTCAACTAAGAGAGTGCTGGAGCTAATGCACATGGATTTATTTGGACCTGTCACACCAACTAGTATAACTGGAAAGAAGTACACTTTAGTTGTTGTGGATGATTATTCAAGGTACACTTGAGTGGTTTTTATGAACAAGAAATGTGAAACTCTCAAGATGATGCCTGATCTTTTGAAGAGATTACAAAATGAGAAAAGTTTGACAGTAGTAAAGATAAGATCAGACAAGGGTACTGAGTTTCTCAATAAAGTTATAAGAGAATACTGTGAACAGAATGGTGTACTACACCAACTTGCTGCTCCTGGTACACCTCAACAGAATGGGGTTGCTGAAAGAAAAAACAGAACTTTAAAGGAAGCAGGAAGGATAATGCTTTGTGAAGCGTTACTACCTGAGAGGTATTGGGCTGAAGCAGTTAATACATCATGCTATACTCAAAACAGAACCTCAGTGAACAAGAAGCTGCTGAAGACACCTTATGAAATTTGGAATGGAAGAAAACCAAATATATCTTATTTTCATCCATTTGGAAGTAAGTGTTTTATCTTGAATCATAAGGAGCATTTAAAAACATTTCAACCTAAATCAGATGAAGGAATTTTCTTGGGATATTCTTCAGTCAGCAAGGCATCCAGGGTACTGAACAAGAGATCACTGAAACATGAAGAAACTATCCTTGTTGTGTTTGATGAACCTAAGTTCACTGGAATGAATGATAAAGTTTGTGAACCTGCTGAGGATCTACAAGTCACTGATCCAGATTGTGTTGAAGTCTTGGAAAGTATTAATGACTTAAAAGTTTCTGATACTGCCCCTGCTGAACACCCTACTGATGATACTACTGATGCAACAACTGAAGCAAGCTTCAAGGATCCGCTCGAGCCCCTATTGAAGACACAGCAGACCCTACTGAAGATGAGATCCCTGAGAATCAATCTAACCAAAATCCACAATGGTTAAGGGATCACCCTGCTGAGCAAGTCATTGGCAACATTCAACAAGGTGTAAGGACTAGAAGACAATTAGAAGCTATGTTCACTTGTTTTCTATCTTTAGTTGAACCTAAAGTTATTGAAGAAGCAATTTCCGATCCACATTGGATAATTTCTATGCAAGAAGAGTTAAATGAATTTGAAAGAAATCATGTTTGGACACTAGTTGAAAGGCCTAGTCATGCAAATATCATTGGTACCAAATGGGTATACAGAAACAAACTTGATGAATCTGGTACCATTGTAAGAAATAAGGCTAGACTAGTTGCAAAAGGCTATTCTCAAGCAGAAGGAATAGATTTTGATGAAACTTATGCACCTGTTTCAAGATTGGAAGCTATCAGATTATTCTTGGCACATGCTGCATATAAAAACTTCAAAGTATATCAAATGGATGTCAAAAGTGCATTTTTGAATGGTATTCTAGAGGAGGAAGTTTATGTTCAGCAACCTCCTGGATTTGAAGTTAAAGATCAAGAAGATAAAGTGTATAGACTCAACAAGGAACTTTATGGATTGAAACAAGCACCAAGAGCTTGGTATGAGACTCTATCTCAATTCTTGGTGGACAATGGTTTTACAAAAGTCACAATTGATAAGACTCTTTTCAGAATCAGTGAAGGGGACAGCACCCTGCTGGTCCAGATTTATGTTGATGAAATAATCTTTGGTTCTGAAAATGAATTGCTATGTGAAAAATTTGCAAATCTAATGAAGAGCAAATTCCAAATGAGTATGATGGGAGAAATGAACTACTTTTTGGGATTGCAAGTTAAACAATTGAAAGATGGAATCTTCATTCATCAAACCAAGTACACTAAGGAGCTACTGAAGAAGTTTGGTATGGAAAATAGCACCAAGATATCAAATCCTATGAGTACAAACATCAGATTGGATGAAGATAAGGAAGGCAAAGATGTTGATCAGACCTTATACAGAAGGATGATATGCGATCATCGTACCTTACTTCCGGCAGACCTAATATATCTTTTGCTGTATGTGTTTATGCAAGATTTCAATCTAAACCTAAAGAAAGTCACTTAGGTGCAGTCAAGAGAGTTCTCAAGTATCTAAAAGAGACTTTGGGAGTAGGGATATGGTACTCCAAGGATGGAAGCTTCAAATTTATATCCTACTCAGATTCTGATTATGATGGATGCAAGATTGATAGAAAAAGCACCTCAAGAACCTGTCAGTTAATGGGAAATAGACTGGTTTCCTGGTTCAGCAAGAAACAGAACTCTATATCAACTTTCACTGCTGCAGCAGAGTATATTGCTGCTGGAAGTTGCTGTGCACAAGTATTGTGGTTAAGACAACAGTTAAGGGATTATGGAATTGAAGAAAAGTAAATTCCAATCATGTGTGACAACACAAGTGTAATTGCAATCACTGAAAATCCTGTTTTGCACTCAAGGACCAAGCACATTGATGTAAGACATCACTTTATAAGAGATCATATTGAAAAGAAGGATGTGGTGGTTCTGTACATCCCTACTGAAGATCAACTTGCTGTCATTTTCACTATACCACTTGATAGTGAAAGATTTTCCAAATTAAGGACTGAACTTGGAATTATTAGAGTTGACTGATAATCAGCAGTGTACTGGAATTCACCAAGGGGATTAGTCTTTGCTATGTTGGGTGAGCTCACTTAGCAGATTAGTCATTGGTATCAACAATTCCATGTACTTATGTTTGAACAATTGAGCAAATGAGGTTGCCAAGGGGATTGGTCTTTGTCATGTTGGGTGAGCTCACTTGACAGATCAGTCATTGGTATCAAACTTCATTTTGTATTATCAATTGAACAAAACAAGAAGAAATCAAGGATCAGCAGAGTCACATTGTCAGTAGCCTGCTGAAGCATCTTTATCAGCAGACTGCTGAGCCAACCCTGCTGAAGTTTACCCTGCTAAATGGAACGTTACACAGTCAAACTTTATTAAAGTCAATGAGCAATTGGCGGGATATTTATTTTATCCATTATGACCACGGTTACACGATCTAACGGTTACAATACGTTTGGGAAAGTAATGGGCCACGTGTCAAGCTAACATTCACTCAGATTAATCATGGTTAATGTGGATGTACGTGCACTGACAGTTACAACAACTCCCTGTCTATATATACAGACCTATTACAAAGAAGATACTCTACTGGAAATCTGCTTATATCTCTGGTTTTACACTGTGTGAACACAGATTTACAAAACTTTCTCCTTCATCTTTTTTCTTGTAACAATGCCTGAAAAGATTGATGTTCAAATATAATCAAGCCAAAGTGTGAGAGGTTTTGTTGTTGATGCTAACAAAACTGAATTAGCCATCAACATTGGTCGAAGAATAAGAAGATATGCAGGATTGGAGAATGTACTGAACATAAGATTGGAAACAATCTCATATACAAACGTTGTCAGTTTTTGGAATAACATTCAAATAAAGGAAGGAACTGAAGCATTCAAAACAGTTGTGAATGCACAAGAAATAAAAGTTTCCTCAAGTCTGCTGAGGGAAATTTTTGGTTTTGAAGAAACAGTAGATGGTCCAACAAATCCTGAGGCAATGGGATTGTCCAATATGGATTTTGTTGATAAAATCAAGACAAATAAAGACACCAAATCAATTCCAGGCATCAATTGTAGACACATTGGGAATGAGTACAACCTGCTGAACAAACTCATTGCAAAGAATATTTTAGGGCTGGTTGGAAGTATGAATACTCTATCAGGACACAAGATAGAGCTGATGATGATCATTTGCAGAAGCATGAAGTTTGATTGGGCTGGATATGTTATTCATTACATGAAGAAAGTAGCCAAGGAGGAAAGAGAAGGGAAAAGGAAATCCAAGGCCTTACCCTTAGGATTAATGGTTCAGACCCTGCTGAATCATTTGGAGATCCCTGATGTTGCACCTGAGAAGATCAATCAGTCCCGTATACAAGAAAGAGATTGATTATGCTATCCCTGGTCTGGATGATGATGAATAAGGTGTTGCAAAGGCTGCTGATAGTGATGATGATGGAGATGATGGTGATGCTGGTGGTGAGCAGATTAAGAAATCTGTTAAGTCTGCTGCATCAAAGAAGACCACTGAGAAAAGAAAGGCTACAGATACAAAGAAGATTACTGAGATCTTGAAGCCTAAGAAGACAAAGAAGCAAACAGCACAGACTGCTAAGTCTGCTGAGGGTCCAGCTGAAGATGAGATTACTGACCTTGCTGTAGCTGCTAGAAAAACTATTGTTGAGATTTTGAGGGAACAATATAAGGAAGCAAAGAGAAAAAGGAAGTCTACTGTGGTTGAAATAGAAGATGAGCCACTTTCCAAGAGGATGAAAGAGATTCTCCACAAAAAGAATCATGGAAAGGGAAAACACTTGAGAATCTTAGAGGCTCAAAGGGCACAAGAAGAAGAAGGTGAGGTAGAAGAAGAAGAGGCTATTGAGGCTGAGCCCTTGACTATTATCAAGCCTAATGAGGAAGCAGAGGTTGTTGTTGAGCAACCTGCTGAAGAGTCACAGCAGACTACTGAGACTGAACCTGCTGTTGATGTTACTGGATCCTCATCTACTAAGACTACTGAGCCAACTGTAAGTGAACAGGTTGTTGTCGTTGAGCAATCTGTTGAAGAATCACAGCAGTCTACTCCACCGCAGCCCGCCGTAGAAAAGCGTCAAATCTATCGGAAGTGCACAAGTTGTTATTGAGCAACTTATGGAAGAACCACAGCAAACCACTGAATCTACACCTGCTGTGGTGAGTGAAACATTGGTCCAAGACCCTGCAATTCCTGCAATAGTTCAGGGGGAAGAGCAGTCTGCTGCTAACCCTGCTGATGAGCATATAAGTCAGGGGGAACCAAGTGTGGTACAGATGGAGGTAGTAGGTAGTAATATCCAACCTGAGCAACCTACTAGCCTTGAAGCATCTGTAGAAGAAACATTGAATCTACTTGTTGAGACCTTTGGAGGTCAGAAAGGTACTGCACAAGCTCCCAGAGGATCATTCATGCCCTATGAAAAACATGAGAAAAAGATGAAAGAGGGGTATGTTGATCCAAAACTCCTGCTGGTGGCTGATTACTTCCAATGGAAGTTTGGATTCTATAAGAAACAAAAACCTGCTGCAGAACCTATGACAGACTTTGAAGAATGGGTTTTTGAGAAATTGGGAGTGGAGAGCTTGATGGATCTGATTGATACCTCTTTGTTACAATCAAGGCTGATGGATCTGTTTGATGATCAACAAAAAGATGAGGGTATCAAGTTTAGGAATCCAATAGGTGATGATGGTGATTCTTCATCATCTGATTCTGATGATAATCACCCCTCTGGTCCAGGAGAAGTCAGTGGAAGTGCCATGTTTACTGAACCAAGAGTAGAGCAGTCTACGGGTGCTAGACAGTCCACAGAGAAAGAGCAAACTGGACAGATGAATGAGGATGAGGACAATCTCACCATAGATGATATTGAGGCACAAATCAATGAGGGAATAGATGGTGGTGCAAACATAAATTGATCATGTTGAGCCAAGTGTCAGTTCTGAGGACTCCATTCAATATCAAAACTGGGTTGACACTGATGGCACCCTGACCAACACTGCAAATCTACTAAGAAAGATTGGTGATATGGGAGAATTTCAACAAGAAAACATGTACATTCTCCCTGATCAAGTTGTTGTGGCATTCATTGCACCAGATCCAATAGTTGAAGAGGAGGTACAGGTTGCTGGGCTACAAACAGCACCTGCACAAAGGTTGGAACATGAGGTACAAGCTGCTGAGTCTCAAACAGCACCTGGACAAAGGTTGGAACAAACTTTGGGTTTGGAGGAAACCCCTGTTGTTGATGAGGCTGCTGTAGTGGAGCCTACTGGAGTCAAGAACACTATAGGGAAAGATGGTCAGCAGACTGCAGTTAATGAGAATGAGCAGCTGCTAGACTATGACTTTAGTGATGAAGAGTTCCAAATGCCTGAAGAAGAAGATGCTGCTATTGATCCCCCACTGGCATTTGTACCTATTTTTGAAGAACCAGCTCTTGATCCTATCTTGGAAGAATATCAAGGTCCTAACCCTGCTGGACTAGATAGGAGTTGGGCAATGGTTGTGAGCAATTAGAGGCAACAATATAATGTTGAGGAGCCTGCTGATGGAGCTGCTGGAGAAATGGCTGGTGGAGTACCAGGACATGTCCTGGAAGAGTTAAGGACTGTCAGAAATGATATTGCAAATTTAAGAACTCAACTGGACAGGCAAGAGCAGAGGTTTGATGATTTGATCAATTTGGTGGAAAATAGAGGGAGGACTACAGAAACAGTTGCCTCCAATATTACCTCAAATCAGTATGCTCTTGCTGATCTTGCAACGGAAGTGAAAGGAATCAAGCAAGGGAATTCACTGAAAGAAAAGTTTCTGAAAAATCAACTTGAAACCATCCACCAGAAACTTGACAAACTTGCTGAGGCACCTAAACCTGCTGAGGTTGCTGGAACATCTCAACCTGCTGGATTGGATCCTAAGCTTACTGAAAGGATCAATCTACTGGAGCAGACTTTGCAATCAAGGATTACTGCAGTTCATACAAGAACTGAAATTATGGAAGGACAGCTGAGTAATCTGGTAATCACACAGGAGAGTGTTCATGGTCTAATGTCCCGTTTTGTTGATGATGTCACTAAGGGGGAAGAGGGCCAAACAGCAGTAGCAAAAGAGGCTGCAAGGATTTTTTCTATGAAGAAATGGGAGAATGAGATAAATGCATTTAGGGAACCTGCACCTGGCAGAGTTCAACTTACTGATGATCTCCTTAAACAATACAAGAATGAGTACTATAACAGGAGGAAACCTTATCATGACAAGGGATTTCATGATGGTTTAAACTCATTCTTGGGATTGAAGTTCTGGGAAGCAAGAGTTAAAGTCTTGAGGGCAAGTTTTAGAGGTGGAAGAGGTGGAAGAGGTAGAAGAAGTGGTAGAGGTGAAAGGAGTTTGCCTATCATAAAAGCTAAAGACTCTCTGAATGAATTTAAAGAACTATACATGAGAATGGGATTCAGAGTCAATCAAATCAATCTCCTTCTACCAGAAGCTTGGAAATGGTAGAAAGAAGTCAATACCTACATTGATTTCACTCTGATTGAGAATGAATGGATGACAGAAATGATAGAAGAAATCAGAGCCTATAAAGAACAAGTGGAGAAGGCTAGACAGGAAAGAGAAAGAAGACAGTAGATCAGCATACTTATTATATTTTATCTTTGCTGCATCTAGACTGTAATAACTGTGAACGAATGATTATAAAGAGAATTGACTAGAAATTTGTTCTGTTTATGTTTTAATCTTTTTGCTTTGCTGTTAGGTGAAGGTAGTGGCATCATCACCAAAAAGGGGGAAATTGTTGGACTTATTTTTATGTTTTGATGATGAGTGCCAGACTAGCTGTTATAGTGCAAAGGCAAAAATATGTCTAGATCAAATGTATAGGTTTATTAGAGTTTGATCCTTGTATAGGTCTGATCAAACAAGCACTGTAAAGGTCAGCTGACTTGTTTCAGCAGACTGGTCAATATCAGTAGGGTAGTTAGGTCAGTAGACTTTTCTGGAACCTGCTGAAGACTGAAGGCTGAGGGTTCAAACTCAGTTAATGATGGCTAAGGGATCAAACTTAGTGATTAAGTCAAGGATACGCAATCAGAATTTAGGCAAGTCTGTGATGACCTAAACTGATTACATATACCTTGTGTAGAAGGTCTAAGATCCATTAGTTGGATGATGTTTGGAACTTGGTTATAATTAAAAAGGTGTAATCTAACTTCACAAATAAAAGTTAGATAAAAGAAATCAGCTGCATTGTATTTGACACACATCAAATTGCTGTTCAGCAGACTGATAGGTATTACAGCAGACTGATGAACCTGCTGATAATATACCTCGGTTAATTCAAGATTACATTGGAAGATTACATGGATAAGGACAGCCAACTACCTCTGATTTATCAAACAAATCAAGGGCTGAGATTAAAGGAACGTTGGGATGATTTAGGATTTTATCCAATGGTTGTAAGTCAAAGGGTGGACATACTGCACTGTCAAAAAGGAATATTGACAGTGTCAATCCTATGAATAGTGACAGAAAGAAAGTCAAATGGGACAAAAACCAGGAACGGTTATATTTGAATTTCAAATACAAGTCACATGCATTCCTACCTATAAATAGAGGACTTTCAACTCAGAAAAAGATGATGATTGTTGAACTTTAAGAGAAAAATATAAGAGATAATTCTGAGTTGAAAAAGCACTCTACTGAACCTACTGAGCTTAACCTTACTGATCCAGAGAAAATCTTCAAGTGTTTTCTGTATTCAAGCTACATCAAGTTTACACACTTGAAGACTGCAAGCTGCTGATTATTTCATCCTAATCAAGCTGCTGCAACTGAATCATTTACTTGATTCAATCTTTATTTTACACAAGACCTGCTGAAGACAGTGAAGCATCTGTTGGGTGTGAAAGACTGTTGTTTGTGGTGGAGCTAGTGAAGAGGCAATCCTACCCTTCAAGGACCAAAGTGGAAGACTTTGGAGCAAAGAATCCTACCCGTTCCTAGTTTTCGCCAGTTGTGAAGCCATAGTCATTGGTGAAGGACAAGCAATCTTAGGAATATTTGTAACAGATACATCAAAGATCTCTAGTGAATTACCTCCAACATCACAGGAGAAGAGTGGACTGACAGGATTACACCACCTGGAACCACTATAAAATCTGCATACTTACTTTCTGCATTTACATTCTGTATCTAGTTTATCATACACATTAATCCACTGAATCTAGCAACTGTAATCACACACTCACACTATTGAGTATCCAATACTTGGTATCATATTTAACAACAAGTAACAAGGCTTTATTTTTGATATAATTCCGCTGCACAAATTCAGTAAACTCAACCGTCGCAGACTACTCGAAGTGTCGCCAGGTTACTCGAAGTGTCGCGGACCGTCGAAGTTGCCGAGTTTGTCAACTCCAAAAAGTTTTAAGTGTTAAGTTTATTCACCCCCCTCTAAACTTAACCAAAGCCTTTTCAAGGGACCAACACTTGTGTATAATATTAGATTTATTTAATGCTATACGCGCCGAACGTTTCTCTTCCGGATAAGGTCTCGGTATCCGGTTGTGGGGCGTTACAGTTGGTATTAGAGAGAAGCGTCCTTCTGTCCTAGGCTCCTCTTCCTTTAAGATAAGATTCCTTTAGACCTTTTAGAACTTGATCTTGGTGGTAATCCTCGTATGACTAAGAATCCTTAAACCATGGTTAAGCTCCACTAGGACTAAGTGAAGATTCGTCTTAGACGAAGGTCAGGTTGAGTTCTCAGTTCACATCTTTCATGTGATCACCTCAGGTTTTGTCCCTTCTAGGATCCTTAGTCGGAACTCTTTGTTCTTTTGAAGTTCCAAACCATAGCTTGTCACATAGGGTTAAGTGAAACCCCTTTAAGTAATGCTTTGGGATCGGAGTCTTATGCCTACACTTTAAAGCCGAGGTCCTCTTGGTTGATTTACTTTTTCCTTTCCTTCCCTATTGAAATCTCTTCACCTTCTCTACACATGAATATCTAAGTTTACTTTTATCTTGACCGAACTTTGTAGAGAATGATATTTGATTCAGCTCTACAAGTCCTCCACTTTCTCTTTTCACTATCATTGGTTGAGTTCATCAACATTCCTTGACCCTTGCTTTGCTTGAGATGGTTCTACACGAACTCCATATATAACTCTATTATTTCCAAGTACTCCTCAGTCGTTTCAACTCATTGTGTTAAAGGTCTCTTACTTTGGCACATACTTTTCATTGTCCTTGTGTTTGGATTTACCCAACATGTGTGAATGTTTTTGTTTCCGTGTTTTCCCTCTAACATAAGAGTATCTTCCCCTACTCTAAAAATTCTGCAAATTTTCAGCAAAGTAGATTACTGTCTTATCTACAATTTCTCTTTTTACATCAACTCGATAATCATTATGGATTATTCAGAAAATTCATGTTTATACCGGACACTCTGTCCTGAAAATCTGCAGCTGCACCTTCACTTCTTCTTCTGTTTTGAACAGGTTAAACATCTTCAAATGACCTGAAATTTTGATATGTTGCAGACAACAATTTTATCTACGGATTTTATTTTGGAATTAAGTTCAGATTCATTTTCGTTTGATCTCGATTTGCAATTCAACACAGTGTTTATTAATCTGGAAATTCTGGCAGCTTGTGCAATCGTCAGAAATAACTGTTTTTGACCAACTTATCTTCATTCAAAAATTCTAATATTTTTATATCACCTGGAAAACTCCAGTATCCAAATATTTTCTCTTTGGATCGTGCTCAAATTCCTCTTCTTTTGTTCTGTAAAAATTGATAATGTCAGATCCGGAGTAAAAATCTTGCACAGCAACCTAAAAGGAATATTCACCTCCTTGACTTAGAGTTTGGGCTAAGAGGGTAGTAAGTTACGACTGTTATGTTTAGGAGTTCCCTGAAGTCTGATCTCTTCCTGAGTTAAATCTTTTAGTAGGATGCTTGTAAAGCTAACGTTATAGTTTCTTTTGCAGTGTTAAACGAGAACCAAGATGCTATCCTCCAGCATGCCATGTTTGATTTTCAGACCCTTTTCGTGCCTTTTGTAAACATACCTTTTCTGGTAATTTTTTTCTCATGTAATCCCTCATTTGAGATCTTTAAACTCAACAAATCCTCTCTGCAGTGTTGCACTCCCATCATTCATTTCAAATTCACATTTGACTGATGTTAGAACATTCTGTTTTTTTACTTGTGTTTATTCTCAGCTCCCCTCCTAAGGGTAGTGTCGATGTTGTAACTATTTTACCTAATGCTGCCTGTTTCTTTAAGGTATGCATATCTTCTTTCACTGGTCAAAATTTTAAGCCTATCATGACATTCTTCTTCAGTTACTTATCTTTAACCTTCTATCAATTTTTGCTAAACTAGTTTCAAGCAGAAGGCCGAGTTTTTCAAGATGCATTCCGAACTTATTTAGCCAACCGACGTTTGAGTTCCTAATCTTTTGATCTCCATTTCAGGTTATTGCACCTTGTACGATTCTGTTTTAAATCTCTTTCGGGCCATTTAGAGCCGTGAACCGCCATATACATCATTTTGACTTTTCACTTTCTGTTTTGGCGTTTCTACTACAATTTTGTTACACCGGTTGAAAGTTTATTTTATTTTAACCGTTTCATTTCCACACGGGGAATAACCTCGAGCATTTATTCCTTGGCAGTGTACTATTCCTCTCGAGTAGTGCAACCTTGAACCTTTTATTTGAGTCGTCAATGATCGTTTAAACTTCCTTTGAAGGTTTGAATTAATTCTTTGAAATCAAACCTTACCCGACAATTCTAAAGTCTCATTTCCTCTTCACTCAAAATTTTTCTTGCCGCTTACTTATCCAAACCTTGGATATTCCCTTACAATTTCTTGGGGAAATTTCTATTTTTTTCTTTAAATCTCGTAATAACCCCTCTTTGACTATTGTAAACTCGGACACTTCCTGACAAGTGTTTAATCTCATTCTGAGACCTTTGGATGTGCTCGTTTTCCCTCCATAGCTACTTCATGATGAGATTCTTGCTCTCTTATGATTTTTATCTTTCTAGTCCTTCTGGTGCTCGACCTTGCACCTTTATTTTGCTTTTCTGTTGTGTGATTTTTCCCTTACGAAGCTCATGTGAACTGAAGATTTTTCTAGTTCGCCAACATCCATCTTTGTTAATCAAATGATTAACAATCAAGGTCACTTTCTTAATGTTCTCAAGCTCGGTGTTCTCTTTTCATACATTGAGAATATCTTCAAGTCCATCTGGTGAAGTTCTAACATCTCCACTTTCTAAAGGCTTATATGAAAGCCTATTACCATTCTTCCAAGTTGCCTCTGAAGTCCTTATAGACCATCGTATCTTGCAGAATTCCACTCTCTCAAAAGAATTCCATCTGTAAGGTGTTCTTTTGTTGTCCTTCTGGTGGCCATCTTTTGTATTATGATACAAAGCCTCATTCTTCATCCTGGAACCAACTTCAACTTTCCTCAACACGGAATCATCTTGTTTTGCTTGTAACCCAAGCAACCTTCCTTATTTCAAGTGCATTGTGCCCTTCCTTGGCTTACCAAGTTGACATACCACCCTGGTACTCAACTTGTCACTTTTCAACTTCTTTTATTTTCCAAGATAACCCTAATTGGCATAAGGATTAAATCAGACATGTCAGAGAGAAATTATGGCAATGTATGTTCTCCACCCACAGGGAGTCTCAGAAGTCTTTCAGCCGGGATCCTTGCAGTTCTTCAGCAAGCTTGTGGTGCCATGATGGAAGTTGGGATTGAAAGAAGTCAAGTCTTCCATAAGTGCAGTTTTGGCTGGGAAGATTCAACTTTCCGGGTATAGGTCAGCAGGAGCAATCAAAGAGCGGTAAACCGATGATGCAAGATTCGAGGCGGTCGATGAGTTTGTAAAAGAAGCAAGACAAAGATCCAGTTGTTTCCGGTTACAAGTAAGTGGCTGGAGCCCAACCAGCCATTGGTCACGAGTTAGATGAAGATGGCAACAATTGGCATTGGAATCAGCTTTGGGTTCTGAATGCGGAAGATCGGGAAGGACAATGAAGAATGATAACCTCGAGATGACAATTGCAGCTCCTCTCGGAGCGACCAAGAAGTACAAGAATTGGAACAGTACTGCTGGCGATCTTTCAGGAAGATAGAGGTAGAAGAACACGAGATTCTGGAATGAAGTGGAACGACAACAGAATACGAGACCAGAGTTGATACAGCAAGCCAACAAAAGATTGAAGTAGATCATCGCCACCTCGAGTAGCTCAAGACAGGTGGAAGAGTTGGGGAGATAGAAGAAGAAGAAGAAGACTGTACGAGTTAGGGGACGAAACGCTTCGCAAAGTCCAGAGTTCAAGCACCTGTCGGTTACATTCGAGTTTCAAGGACGAAACTCCTCTTAAGAGGGAAGGAATGTAACATCCTGACTTTTCATAAAAGGGTAAAATAGTCATTGGGCGTATTTACTACGACCTAATTATTATTTGTCCTACTTATCTAATTAAAAAGGATTTAATTAAAAGGATTTAGTTATTTAATTAATGGGTTTAATTAAATGGCTATAAAAAGAAATAATCCCAATTATTTCTCATAACCTACACACGCATATTTCTAAAAAAAAGAGAGGATGGAACGGCGCTGAAGAAGAGCAACGTAGAAGCAGAAAAAGAAATAAAAGGAAGAACCGTGTGATCAATCCGTTCATCTGTTCAAGACGCCGCAGGAGAGAAAAGTGATCAGCGCGAGGAGACGCAACTTTGGAAAATAACATCTCTCAATTTCGTAAGTTTTCAGTTTAGCCCTAGTTTTTGGTATTCGTAGAATTCGATTCTTCAGATATTCGTATCTTTTAATCCGTAGCTCTGTTTCGCAGCCATGAGTAGTCGAAACGATCGTCTTGAAGCATAAACCCAGGTAATCTTCGTTTTACAGGCTTTTTCAGTTTCGTTTTTCTGTAAAGAAATAGGATTTCAGGGTTTCTTGTTGATCAAATAGGTTTTGGGGTTAAGGATCAACAGTTGTTGCAGTTTCTTGGTGGTTGCTGTCGGTTTTGCAAGCAAATAAGGTAAGAGGCTCTTCCTATGATTCCAATTATCATTTATAAGGTTTAGATCATGTTTTAGGGTGTTTAGATGATAGAAAGATGCGTCTTTTTGTTGATGAAAGGATCATAGTCAACCGTCTTTGATGGAACTCGGTTAAGTGAATAAGATGCGGTTTCTAGAGCATACCCTGATCGCGTGTAAGTCACTAACGTCGATATTACTAGCAAGAATACTAGGTACATCGTAGTATAGTAAATGCGAGTCAAGGTCGATCCCACAGAGACAATGCAACTTGTAAGTATAAACGATTCTAACCTAATTAAGAAGCAACATAGAGGCGGTCATTGACCAACAATAACGTGAAATAAAACAGACATGGTATTCTCTCCCTCTCCTCACCGATCTACTAACTTGGATTAGTTAATCGTTATGTTTACTTCCCACATAATTTCCTTAGATTAATCGCGAGCTCTTAATGATTATTATCATATTTATCAGCTATGGGTGCAATTCCTACTCCTATCTACTCCGACAATGCCAGTAGACAATCTATACGCAAGCTACCCTCCTTAATTAGTCCGTAATAGCCCATACGCATAAAGAACTAGAACTGCCGATATTGAGCGTTACCTCATACCGCTAACCAGCCTAGACAGCTGTCGACATTGACCAGCACGTTCCTAGAGTCCATCAAGACTATGTCCTAATTAACAGTTGACTTGCGGTCCTTCATGTTAATTTACAAATTACGAATACTAGATTGACCAGACCTATTACAAATTTTAATTATTCCTGCTTGTCAACGTAGCTGTAGTGAATCCCAGTTTAGGTTTTCTAAAATATTCCTCGGTAAACCGGTATCGACCGCCGGTTTACCGGGGATGGCTTTTCCTAATTTTTGTATCTACATTGCTCAGTACGATTAAAATAAGTAAATTATAGGGTTGTTAAACATGCAGATTAACTAAAACACATAAATACGAACATATCTACCATATTGAAGACAATAAAGGAACGTTCAAAGCTTCATACCTTCAACAATGGAGATCTAGCTCGATCTACTCAAGCTAGAGATGATGGAAGAAGGGAGGAAACCAAAAACAACTCTTGAAAGCTCATGAAAACTTTATTTCATAATAATTGTATAGTAAAATTGAATATAATTGAGTGCTTATCAAAACTTATACAATAATCTGTAACTGCGGCCTCATATAGATTCAATGACCGACTTAAGACTCTCTAAAACCCTATCCGACTTAGACAATGCGGAAGAATCAATTTCGTGTTCCATAATACGCCGGTTTACCGGGCCTAACCCTCGGGTTACCGGGCCTTCTATTCTTCTTTTTCCTCAGCAGGCTTCTTCTTGGACTTCAATCACTCAGCCCAATACAAGCCCTTTGGTCTAGATCCATTCTCCAATGCTCCAGATTCGGTACATCCTATAAAATACACAAAACGAGACAAAACAGTACCAAAACATCAGGAAAATAGCATAGATGCAGAATTACGATCCTGGAAACACTCACATAGAATTTAAGACATATTATAATAAATAGCGAGCCTATCTATCCTCTCTTGAGTAGAATTCAAGTTGAATATTGGTATAAATATTGGAACCATTTAGAGCGTCATCAACTACCCCCCACTTAACTTTTGATCTTCCCGAGCAAAATGGCGAAAAGAAAATAACACTCTGATCAATACACAAGTTAATTAAAAACAACTATGCCTTACTATGCCATGGTCAAAATCATGCCACTCGTATCCATTAGTAACATATTAAATACTATTCATGTCATGAGCTAATGTGTGTGTGCAATAACTTTTACAACCGCTTAGAAATGCAGACAATCTCACATTACGTCAACCCGTAGTCGAACTAACCAGTCTCGAACATGTGATTCATTAATTAATTGAGTTGGCAAGGCAGATCGAGAACCGAGCATATATCACTCTTAGGCTCACATTTATCGGTCTATGCAAAAGTCGTGCGTCTTACGCTCCATCGACTAAGATATTGCTAAAGAGAATGTAGATGTATATATTTCAATGCACTTCTCTTTCTTGGCGGGTGAAATCTCATTGATTTATCTATCCTCACGGTCACACTCTTGATAAACTACCGAATCCGAAATTCCATTGCCTTTCTAAGCGTTGGTGAAACATGATTCGTGATAAAGCAAGGGTCAACTCTAGTCAAAGCAATATACTATCGACTACACACCAAGGGAAGTGAGTTATACGTGCTTAAAATGGTGGCTCATAACAGAATATGCGCTTAATATTCCACTACTTCAGAAGTGGACACTATCTCTTACTCGTGCAAAGTAAAACAAAGATGAAGTCAATTTACTCGAAAAGATCAAAGATATCATATTTTTTTGAAATTCTTTCGAAAAGAATCAAAGTCTAAGTGGTGAATCGTGCATCAATGAGAATCAATACAATCATGCAATTCATGGAATATAATGCTAAAAAGCTAAGTGACGTTCCTCTACCCCCCCCCCCCCCCCACATAATCGAAACATTGTCCCCAATGTGTAAGATGAGAAATAAAAAATGGAAAGGAACTTAGCTTTGGTTAAGGGCGGAAGCAAAGAAGAATCGGATCATCGTATAAATCAACGGGCTCATGTAAATAGTCCATGATGAATCTGCGCTAAGTAACTCAAGAACCAAGAAGAATAGTGGTGACAAGAAACTGTATAACAAAAGTGCGGCAGTAAAAGAGAAAATAAATAACTCCGAAACAATTTAAGCCGACAAAATCATTATACAAATTTTATTCTGCTACATCAACTAAGTAGGAAAAGAAAAATAAAATAAAAACAAGAAAAATGGAAAACAACAATAAAAATAAATAAAAGCTAGTCCTCATCAGACTCACCCTCCTTGTCGTCTCTAGGCTCAAAACCGGGAGGTGGTGCAGAACTTGAGGCGGCGGCGGCTGAAGATGATGCTCTACGATGTGGGGCAGTCCTAGGTGGTGGGGTCACGGAAGGAATACCAAAGAAGTCAATAATCCTATCCATCTTGCTATGTAGACTCACAATCTCTCGCGAGTGCTGCTCAAGCAAGGCTCTCTGAGTCCTCGGTGCACCATGCACCGGAGTACGCTCCCTCTCTGCTCTCACCCATCTCTGTACTATCGTAACTGAGCTTGGCTCAGGATCTTCACAATCATCACTGACAAGAATCTTCATCTCAGCCTCCAGAACAAACATATCAATCATCGGCCCATATGGTAGCAGCTCTCGCTCAGAAGTGGTGGCAAGCTCATGAATACGGCTATGAATCAGTAGACCAATGTTGATTGGGGCACCCGTCTCTAGGTAGAACATTAACTCTACCCTCAAAGTTGTGACATAGACCGCGTGCTTCGTCGGAAGAAGGCGAGCACAAACAAATCGATTGACCATCTTCCGGTCCCAAGATAAATCATTCTCTAGGAAGATGGTGGGGGCTTCAGCAGGATTACACTTCCATTGCACCCCTAAGAAATCAGCAACCATATCCATCCTCTCGAAATCATCAATGTTGCTCCAGGATGTGTACTCATCTGGGACCACCAGTGGATTTCGAACACCAAAATGAGCATTAATCCGCTCAATCGAAAAATCAACCTTTTCTCCTCGGACCACAGCAAAGGTGCCTCCGGGGTTATGCGAAACATAAGCATAAAACTCTCTTACCACCATGGCGTTGAACCTTGCCGGTGCCTTAGCCATGTCCAATAAATCCTGTGCTTGTAGGGCCTCCGGCAATATCGACCCGCAGTCATCCAAATCTACCCCTTGTTCTCGAGCCACTGGCCTTGCGTTCCAATGGCCTCGGAACGACTCGTAAATAGCTAGAGAATGGAACTATGCAACCTCTTCTATCAGCGGATTGGCATCTCTATACACTGTCTGGTAACCACTTGGACGAACAGCTAACCGTTGACGCTTAGGACCCATCCTGAATGAGTACGAAACCTGATACAGAAGCTGGTCTGGAAAACAACCCTCGGTAAACCGAAGGTAGGGTTTGGTTTACCGGCCTGAATTTTTCTGGATTTCTTCTGGGGCTGTGCTCCTGATGATGCAAGATGAAGAATTTTGGGCACTTCACCGTTGCAGCAGCACTTCAGAACAGCATCATGGTTTGAAAATGGGTGTTTAGGGTTTGGAAAATAGAAAAAATTGGTTTGGCTCTGGTGGTGATTTGGTGGTGATAGTGGTGGTGATGGTGGCTGGATTTTTGAAAGAAAGAAGAAATGGAAGATGTTTGATGAATGAAAGAGATGAAAATGATAAGAATGATGATAATGGTGAGGAAGGGGTGGTTTAAATACGAAGAATGGAGTGAATGTGGATGATGTTAGTGGGATTGTGGGTAGAGAAGTTATTAGGGTGAGAGATTTGAGGAGGTGATTGATGGGATTGAGGTGGAGTTATGGTGGAGTGTGGGAAAGGATGAAAAATTTGAAAAGAGGGGAAAATGGTTCGGTTTCTGTTGACTGGTTGTATCTGGTGCAACGTGTCTCCTCCACGTGTCCCTAAAAATTTAGCTTTATGAGCTAACATTCAGAAATCTGAAAATCAAGCCTCAGTGACCCAGAGGTTACCCTTGAGATACCGGGGGTATCTTTTCCCCAGATTTTTATCTGCCTTTGCTGCACTTCCTACTCAACCTTTCTGCTCAATTCTGACCTCAAATTGACTACCCTTTCATTCTTCAATTGTCATTTCCGACTCAAAACCTAACCTACTTCACTAGAATGCGCAACAAGGTAAAAAAAACCTTTCCACAACCATTCGGTTTCAAGCCTAAGTTTGTGGTAGGATGAAAAAAAGCTCGTCCCTTTATCTGGCTACTTTTATTCAATCCTAAGCTACCTAAGGGTTTGAAGAAATAGTTCTGAGTTTATAGTCGCCAGCTCGAATTTCTTCAGATCTCTGATCAATCAAGGGTTGGAGCCTTAACTCGCCAGACTTTCGCTCCAGTGGTTTGCACTTTTAAAGAACCTTTTTGAGCCCTCTTCCTAGCACGCCTTTCTCTCTTAGCTTGTATGCTAGGTCTGCCTCTGCGTCAAGAAGTAGCCTTTAAACCCAAGGACTCCACGCTTTCCACTTTTAGCTCGACTTGTTCACTATGCAACACGGAAGGACTGGCTTCCGTGAGCATCTTGTCGTGGTCCTTATCTTCTTTTTCTCTCAGCATTAATCTCAGAAACTCTTGCTCAACGGTTTCTATGACAACCTCTCTATTCTTATGTCCCTCAATCTCCAAAATCTCCACCTTCCCTGAAGCATACGTCATCTTACAACTCTCCGGTCGGTTTCCAGGGGTTATAAATCCTAAAAGATACAACATCATTATTCATCCTTAGAGTAATCTCCCCCTTATAAAAATCCATAACCACTCTGGTCGTTGCAAAGAAAGGTCGTCCTAAGAGAACTGGGGCACTAGAATCTTCAGGTACATCTATGACCATAAAGTCGATAGGATACGTGAACCCTCCTGCCTTAATTATGCATTTCTTAAGCAAACCAGCAGGCATGTCTCTGGTTCTATCTACGAAGGTCATAGTCTTGGTTTGATTCATTATGACCGGAAGTTTTATCTTTTGACAGAGGGAACAAGGTAGAATATTGCAACTAGAGCCAGAGGCGTAGAGACCTAATCTTACGGATATTCCATTAACATAAATTTTGAGTCTGAACGTGCTAGGATCTCCTAACTTCACCATAGTGTCTGAGTCTGGGTAATCCTCAAGCCCAGAGAACATCGTGTCAGGATCCTCTTCAGGATCATCATAATCATAATCTGAAGGTGATATTTCAATTAGCTCACAAGGAAACTCTCCCGGACGATACGTGCTATACTCCTTCAGGTCATCTTCAGGCTCTTGCTTTATTGCTTTCTCCACTTTTTCCAACCGTTTCTTTATAGTCTCATAATGCTCTCGTGCATCAGTTCCGGGATACATGGAAATCGGTGTGATGTTCAAGATTGTTCTAGGCATATTGTTCGACTTGTGTGTGCTTTTTTCAACTCTGAAAAGGTTAGCAACTTCCGCTTCAGCTGGGTGTGATCCCAACTGTTGTGGACCTACTAACTAAAATCAATAGGGAATAACACAGAATAACATGAACTGTTCAGAAATCGATTTTCCAGGCCCCGGTAACTCGGAGGTTACCTTCGGGATACCGGCCCTGAATTTTCTAATTCTAGCAGTTTAATATGTCCAGGATTGATACAGAATGACTCAAGACTCAAAATAAAATAAAATAAAATAAAAACGACTTCTTAATTAGAATTAAAACGTTTATATTTAAAAATTGGCCATTGTCCCCGGAAACGGCGCCAAAAATCTTGATCGAGAGTAAGGTACATCATAGTATAGTAAATGCGAGTCAAGGTCGATCCCACAGAGACAATGCAACTTGTAAGTATAAACGATTCTAACCTAATTAAGAAGCAACATAGAGGCGGTCATTGACCAACAATAACGTGAAATAAAACAAACATGGTATTCTCTCCCTCTCCTCACCGATCTACTAACTTGTATTAGTTAATCATTATGTTTACTTCCCCACATAATTTCCTTAGACTAATCGTGAGCTTTTAATGATTATTATCAAATTTATCAGCTACGGGTGCAATTCCTATTCCTATCTACTCCGACAATGGTAGTAGACAATCTATATGCATGCTACCCTCCTTAATTGATCCGTAATAGCCCATAAGCATAAAGAACTAGAACTGCCGATATTGAGCGTTACCTTATACCGCTAACCCACCTAGATAGCTATCGACATTGACCAGCACGTTCCTAGGGTCCATCAAGACTATCTTCTAATTAACACTTCACTTGTGGTCCTTCATGTTAATTTATGAATTACGAATACTAGACTTGCCAGACCTATTAATCGTTTTAATTATTTCTGCCGATCAACGTAGCTGTAGTGAATCCCAGTTTAGGTTTTCTAAAATATGCCTCGGTAAACCGGTATAGACCGCCGGTTTACTGGGGGCGGCTTTTCCTAATTTTTGGATCTTCATTGCTCAGTACTATTAAAATAAGTAAATTATGGGGTTGTTAAACATGAAGATTAACTAAAACACATAAATACGAACAGATCTACCATATTGAAGACAATAAAGGAACATTCATAGCTTCATACCTTCAACAATGGAGATCTAGCTCGATCTACTCAAGCTATAGATGATGGAAGAAGGGAGGAAACCAAAAACAACTCTCCAAAGCTCAAGAAAAATTTATTTCACAATAATTGCATAGTAAAATTGAATATAATTGAGTGCTTATCAAAATTTATACAATAATCTGTAATTGCGGCCATATATAGATACAATGACCGACTTAAGACTCTCTAAAACCCTAACCGACTTAGAAAATGCGGCAGAATCAATTTCGTGTTCCACACGACGCCGTTTTACCGGGCCTAACCCTCGGGTTACCGGGCTTTCTATTCTTCTTTTTCTTCAGTAGACTTCTCCTTGGACTTCAATCACTCTACCCAATACATTCCTTTTGGTCCGGATCCATTCTCCATTGCTCCAGATTCAGTACATCCTATAAAATACACAATGTTGGACTTATTTCTATGTTTTGATGATGAGTGCCAGACTAGCTGTTATAGTGCAAAGGCAAAAAGATGTCTAGATCAAATGTATAGGTTTATTAGAGTTTGGTTTATGAATAGGTTTGATCAAACAAGAACTGTAATGGTCAGCTGATTTATATCAGCAGACTGGTCAAATATCAGTAGGGTAGATAGGTCAGTAGACTAGTCAGGAACCTGCTGAAGACTGAAGGCTGAGGGCTCAAACTCAGTTACAGAAGGCTAAGGGATCAAACTTAGTAATTTAAGTCAAGGATATGAAATCAGAATTTAGGCAAGTCTGTGATGACCTAAACTGATTCTGTATACCTTGTGAAGAAGGTCTAAGTTCCATAAGTTGGATGATGTTTGGAACTTGGTTATAATTTAAAAAGGTGTAATCTAACTTCACATATAAAAGTTAGATAAAAGAAATCAGCTGCATTGTAGTTTTTACACAGCAAATTGCTGTTGAGCAGACTGATAGGTATCTCAGTAGACTGATGAACCTGCTGATAATATACCTCGATTAATTCAAGATTATTGGAAGATTACATGGATAAGGACAGCCAACTACCTCTGACTTATCAAGCAAATCAAAGGCTGAGATTAAAAGAACGTTGGGATGATTCATATTTTTATCCATTGGATATAAGTCAAAGGGTGGACAGAATGCACTGTCAAAAAGGAATTTTGACAGTGTCAGTCCTATGAATAGTGACATAATGCAAATCAGATGGGACAAAAACAAGGAACGGTTACATTTGAATTTCAAATACAAGTCACATGCTCTCCTACCTATAAATAGAGGACCTTCAACTCAGAAACAAGATGATGAAAATTGATACACTTTAAGGAGATACTTTACTGAGCTGAAAAACAACCTACTGAACCTACTGAACTTAAAGCTACTGATCCAGAGAAATTCTTCAAGTGTTTTCTACATTCAAGCTACATCAAGCATACACACTTGAAGACTGCAAGCCGCCGATTATATCATCCTAATCAAGATGCCGCAACCGAATCATTTATTTGATTCAATCTTTATTTTATAAAGAACCCGCCGAAGACAAGAAGCACAATTGTGTGAAAGATCGTTGTTTGTGGTGGAGCCGTGAAGAGGCAATCCTACCCTTCAAGGACCAAAGGAAGACTCGGGAGCGACAATCCTACCCGTTCCCGCTTTCGCCAGGTGAAGCCAAAGTTATTGGTGAAGGACGAGCAACCTTAGGAATCTTTGTAAAAGCTACATCAAAGATCTCTAGTGAATTTCCTCCAACATCACAAGGAGAAGAGTGGACCGACATGATTACACCACCCGGAACCACTATAAAATCGCCTACTTACTTTCAAAGATTTACATTCGCACTTAGTTTATTTTACACATCAACCTACCGAATCTAGCAACTGAAATCACACAGTTACACTACTGAGTATCTAATACTTAGTATCATATTTAACAACAAGTATTAAGGCTTAATTTTGATATTATTCCGCCGCACAAATTCAAAGCAAACTCAACTATCGAGACTACGTTTATCGCCAGTTATCGAGGTATCGCGTACTACCGAAGTATCCGCAGTACCGCCGAAGTTGCGAATTTGTTAACTCCAAAAAGTTTGAAGTGTTAAGTTTATTCACCCCCCCTCTAAACTTAACCAAAGCCTTTTCAAGGGACCAACACACAAAACGAGACAAAACAGTACCAAAACATCAGGAATATTGCATAGATGCAGAATTATGATCCTGGAAACACTCACATAGCATTTAACACCTATTCTAATAAATAGGAAGCATCCTCTCTTGAGCAGAATTCGTGGTGAATATAGGTATAAATATTGGTACCATTTAGAGCATCATCATACCCCCAAAACAATTTTGGGAGAACTATGTCGCTCATCATGGATCATACCATGTCTAACAAAGTACGGTTTCTCCTCTCAGACACGCCATTCTTCTGGGGCGTTCCGGAATGGGTCCATCAGGTAGAATCCCATTCCTTTAAGTAATCTTGAAACTCTCCATCTAGGTATTCACCGCCTCGATCGGATAAAAGCATTTTGATTTCTTTACCTAGTTGTTTTTTAACTTCATTTCTGAATTCATTGAACTTTTCAAAGGCCTCAGACTTATACTTCATTAAGTATACATAACCATAGCATGAATGATAATCCGTGAAGGTGATAAAATAAGAGTATCCTCCTTTGGCTTGAATTGACATTAGGCCACACACATCAGTATGTATGAGCTCAAGTAATTCATTGGAACTTATTCCTTTGCCACTAAAGGGTGACTTTGTCATCTTGCCAACTAAACAAGCTTCGCATGTATCAAATGATTCGTAATCGAAGTGATCTAACATTCCATCTTTATGGATTTTGGAAATGCGATTCTTATTTATACGGCCAAGTCTACAATGCCATAAGTAGGATTCATTCAAGTCATTTATTTTGGCTTTCTTGTTGTTTATATTAGGTACATCAATATTCATATCTAATATGTAGGGACCATTGCTAAGTATGCCAGTACCATAAAATATTTCATCACGTGAAAAAGAACAACATTTATTCTTGAACATAAAAGAAAATCCTTCAACATCTAATTCTGAAATAGAAATAATGCTCTTCGTAAGAGCAGGAACAAAATAACAGTTATTGAGTTCTAGTACTAGCCCCCTGGGCAATGAAAGAAAATAAACTCCTACGGCTAGAGCAAAGAACACTTGCTCAATTTCCAACGCGTAGGTCCACCTCTCCTTTCCTCAGTTCTCTAGTTCTTCTTAGTGCCTGCATATTCGTACAAATTTGAGAACCACAACTAGTATCTAATACCCAGTGGTTAGACTTAGAAGAAGCAATATTGATCTCAATCATAAAACATACCTGAAGTCGAGGCATCACTATGCCTCTTCTTGGTACTCAAGAAGCCTTTGCAGTTTCTCCTCCAATGTCCGGTCTCACCGCAATGGAATCAAGCATCCTTGGATTTATCTTTAACTATCTGAGGCGTTGGCTTAGGTGCAGCCTTCGCCTTCTTGGAGTTCTTTTGGGCTTTGGCCTTGCCCTTGTTAGAAGTGACAAGAAACACTTGTTTTCCCTTCCCCACAGTGCCTCAACAGTCTTCAATATGTTTAATAACTCCACAAGGGAGCAATCTATCTTGTTCATGTGATAGTTCATCACAAACTGCGAGTATGAATCAGGTAGAGTATGCAGAATCAAGTCAATACTCAATTCGCGTTCCAACTTGTGTTCCAGTTTCTCAAGCCTTTCTATGTACCTTGTACCTCTTAGTGCGAGACCGAGAAGCAATAAAGCACCTTTAGGTGAACCATGATTATGTAGGTATCCATAGACTCATGCTGTTTGTACAGTTCAGGTGTCATAGAAGCAAGCATGATACGTGTAGCATCAGAATTGTCGGAATAGTTCTTGTTGTACTTCTCGACAACTTCTGCAGCCGCGACCGGCACGGGCTTTTCCGGTATGGGTTCGTCCAAGACATAGCCAATTTTCTCATACCACAAAACGATTTGAGGTTTCTTTCCTAGTCGAGAAATTTGGTTTCGTCAAGATTATTGTCGATGATGAAACGAAGGTTCAATTTTTTTGACATATTCTACAACAATAAATAAGGATAGAATAACTAAAAGTTCATGTATTCAAAACCCTGAAATTGCAGTTTAAATTTTAATTAGGTTTCACTCCCACTAGCCAACTATTCACAATTGGCTTTCAAGAATTTGATTAGTTCCTGAGTAGCTGGGATCCAATCTAGATATCTTGATTCCCGATGAGGGCCGATCAACCGAGAAGTTTTGAAAGGTGGGTACTCCTACCAGTCGCATCGCTTGCGGCTCCCAGTGGTTGACTAGTCAACTCTTTGACAATTCACATCTCTATGTGATGGTCAACCCCATGTCTCTAAAATCAGACGGTCCTGACGAGGACCAATCACCGCAAGATTCTAGTCGAGTCGTAACCCAAATATTCATGAGATCTCTTAACGATTGTATCTCGATAATAATTATATACCTGAGGTAGGTCAACTCTCGACGAGGGCCGATCAGTTGGATCCGAACACGGGCTCTTCACCGTCATTATAATATGGGAGACAATTTTGGCTCGATTTTTGTCGTTGGAATAATTTTAAATTAATTCACATAATTTATTTCATTTAATTATGGTCTCATCTACTATGTGCATATTACTATGATATTTTTGGAATAAAATTTATGTTTTGATGATAATTCATCTTATTTGTTAAAATATTATCTTAACCCCATTGATGAAGTGCTGAAGCCAGCTGTTATAGTATAAAGCTAAAAGATGTCTAGAACTGAATGTATAAGTTTTACTAGAGTCTGATATTTGTATAGGTTACATCAGACAAGCACTGTAATTGTTAGTGTGTCGTGAAACTGAAAACTGGAAATCATTTAGAAAACTGGAAATCATCGAGACAAGGAAACTGACTCAGAATACACCTACATGAAATTGAAGAAGGTAAGTTCACTGAGAGTTACAGACTCAGTTGACTTATCTAAATGATCAAAGAACTGAGGGTTCAAACTCATTTATTGAAGAATGAAGAACTGAGGGTTCAAACTCAGTTATGAAGATTACAAGTCGAGATCAAAGTTGGACTTCGTGCAAGATTGTGGTGACTCGAACCGACTTTATGGATCTTGTATGAAGACCTAAGAATCATAAGGACAATGAATTCTTAGATGATAATGAATCATGGTGTACTCTGATTAAGTCAATTATAATCAGATGAAAACATGAGTACTGATATTTGAAGAAGAGTAAAAACTCAGTTAATGCTTCAAGTCAGTTAGGAAACTGACAAAAGAAAAACTCAATACAAAACTGATAAGGAAACTCAGTTTTATAAGTCGATCATCCAACAAACTGAAAGTACAGTCGAACGTTGTAAAGAAAACAATTTCATTGGATGAGTTACTGACACAGCAGAACGGTCAGAAAATATAGCCGTTGCAAGATAGACGTTGATACAATTCAAATTGAAGCTAGATGAACGTTGGACTTCACACTATAAATAGAAGACTTTGCACCAACAACAAAACATATAGAACAGAGCATATACAAGAATCAACAAGCAATTTTGTGCATCAGTCTATTCTATTTGAATTGCTTTCATCTCTAAACTATAACAAGATCATATCTAGTATTTCTTCAAGTGTTCAAGCTACAAAGAATTTATCAAGAATTCAACACTTTGAAGAACCACAAACAAGAATCAACTTATTGATTCTCAGTCCAACCTTGATTCTACATCAAAGGTTTTAGACTGTGAAGCAAACCGGGAAGGTTTCGCCAAGGACAGTTGTGACAAGTAGTCGGGTAGACTGTGTTTGTGGTGGTAGCTGGTGAAGAGGCAATCCTAACCTCTAAGGACCAGTGGTTTAAGCATTTGAAGAGCAGCAATTCTACCTATTCTACAACTATTTAGATAGTGAAGCTAGGGATTAGCCAAGGACTATTGTTTAGGACTTTTTGTAACAGTTCACCTCAAGATTTCTAGTGGAATTTTCCTCTGCACTATAGGGGAAGAGAGGACGTACATGATTACATCACCTGGAACCTCTATAATATCCGCCTTATTTACTTTACGCATTTATTTATTTATTCAACATTTACTTACAGCATTGTGATACTTGATTGTTATACACCTCACGCTACAAACCGACATTCACCGAATTCGCCTCACAACACTCGCTTTTCATAATAGAATAACAAGATCAAGAAAAAAGCTAAAATCATATCCGCTGCCTGTTGACTCGGTTTCAGCTTAAGTTAGTTTGACTTAATCTCAGCTTTGTCAGCTTAACTCCACACAAGGTTTTTTTAACTGAACCTTAATTTGCTTTAAATCCAGTTTTAGGGACAAGTTTATTCACCCCCCCTCTAAACTTGTTTTAGCCTTTCCAAGGGACCAACAATTGGTATCGGAGCAGTGTTTCTTTAACAAGATATCATTTGCTCTTTATCTCCCCTAGTTGTTCTTATTTGAAAGCTCAGTTTTCCAGTTAATCTACTTGTCGGTCTTCACTCACTCACAATGGATAACAATCAATATGCAAGACAAATGCTTATGTGCAACATGGACGATTTGACGAATATAAACGTCGTATGCGAGCATTTCTAGCAACTACTCATGATGAAATGATGGATGTACTCACTGATGGACCAATTCAAATCACTCATATGCAAACTGTTGGTGGAGAGCAAGTTAGAGTTGCAAAACCCAAATCCGAATGGACTAGTGATGATCGCAAGCGAAACAATCTCAACAATGTTGCCATGGACTTTATCCTCAGAACTCTTGACAGCAACATGTACTTGAAGGTGAAAGAATGCACAACTGCCAAATAAATGTGGGACAAACTTCAGTTAGTTTGTGAAGGAACAGATTCAATCAAGGAAAATAAAATTTCCGTTGCAAAACAAAAGTTTGAGAATTTCAAGATGAAATCTGGAGAAACCATTGACCAAATGGAGACAAGATTCAATGCTATCATGGATGAACTAGATCTACTCAAGATTGAATACTCAAAGAAAGTCATCAACACAAGAATCTTGAAGGCATTACCAATGTGCTGGAAGATGAAGGTCACTGCTATGGAAGAATCCAGGAGACTTGATGTAGAAGATTCTTTCAAGATCTGAAAGCTTATGAATTCAGTGAATATTTTACAACCACAACTGCAATAATCAAAGATCTGGAAGAACCAAAGACCACAGCACTTGCAGCAGCATCAAATGAGATTCAAGAAAACTCATCTAACAATCTTCATGAATTGGATGAAATGGAAGAACAAATTGCTTTAATGATGAACAGAATTCGAAGAATGAAAAGTGGACACCCAGTCACTCAAAAGTTCATCAAAAGGACTCATGAGAAAAGAAAAGACGATGAATATCTCTGTTTCAACTGCAAGAAACCAGGACATTATAAAGTTGAATGCCCAGAACTGATCAAGAAGACTCCACCAAGAAGAGTTGGTAGAAGAGCACTCCTTGGCCGGAGATGAATCGATTATGAAGTCTGGTACCGAAAGATTATATGATGACACAGTTTAATGGCACACATGGAAGATCCAAATGAGGTATGTGAATCAAACTCTAAATACTCTTCAGCTCAGATTTCCATGATAAATGCATGTTATTCGACTGCTAACTCCAATCCAAAAAATCTAGAATTAGAAGAAACTCTTGACGAGTTGATGAATCAGCTAGTAAACATACAAGCTGGTTATGAATCAATCAAAGCTGAGAAAGAAAGTCTAATTCTTAAAGTTGAAAGATTGAAGTCTGAACTCAAAATGTTTAAACTGACTAAAACTGATAAAGAAAAGATTCGGCAAGATCACCATTGCATCATCGGCGGCGAATCGAATCGTTTGCTCAATCAAGTTCAATTACTGGATTCAAATCAGGAAAACCATATGGTGACAAAACTGGTTTAGGATTTGATACACAGAAATCTTCAAAGAATGGAACTAGCAAAGCTGCTGGGCCTAGTACCAAAACTGGTATTAAGTTTGTAGCTGGGCAACTTCCACAAACTGAGAAAATTGCTGAACCAGTAAAGCCAGTATCACACAGGATAAATCAGTTTTCTAAGAAGACAACTGCATCTACCAACAAAGGTAAATCAAATGGTAGATTAGCTGTATCCAATGGAAACCGAAACGGCAAATCAACTGCCAGATCCACAAAAACCAATGAAGTCAGGAACCAGAAAAATTACAATCAAAATAAATCCAAGAATTTCAATCATTCAAAGATTCACACATTTAGGGGGAAAGGAAGATTATATCCCACTGATGATGATTGGAATTTTACTGAATTTGTTAATAAAACTGATAATGACAATCATTCCAGACCGAAAACTTAACACAAGTTTCAGTCCAAAACTCGGTAGAGGACTAATCTCGCTTCAAAGATATGTCACGGACAAAGGTCAATCCAGACCTCAGTACAAAAGGAATGATGGTTATCACTCTAGCTTTAATAACAGAAATCAACATGGAAACAAATTTCAGTCAGAAGATCTGAGAAATCATATAAATAAGACACAGTCCTAACATAGATACTATGGGAGTGTGGCTTACATGTATGAAAAAAAGTGCAACAATATCCGAAGAATCCCAAAAGGATATATTCCCAGAGTTGTACTGACAACTGACCCCCATGGACCCAAACTGAGTTGGGTACCTAAAAACTTCTAATTTTCATTGCAGGATATATGGTACTTTGACAGTGGTTGCTCTAGACACATGACAAAGAGCAAAGACTGTCTCAGTAATTTTATTGCAAAGGATGGACCAAAAGTCAAATTTGGAAGTAAAGATAAACCTGGTTACACCAGAGGTTTTGGCACCTTAATCAGAAATGGACTTACAATCAAGAATGTATCTTATGTAGAAGGACTACACTACAATCTACTCAGTACAAGTCAATTTTGTGATATGGGATACAAAGTTACTTTTGATAAAGAATTCTGCGTTGTCATCAGCGAATCAGCTTATCAAGTTGTCCTAGCCGTAAGAAGAAAGAAAATTATGTATGTGGTAGATTGGACAACTGCCGTTGCTGAAACTTGTTTGCTCGTGCATACCAAATCAGAAATCAGTTGGCTATGGCACAAGAAACTAAGTCATCTCAATTTTGATGACATCAACACACTTGATAAGAAGCTGCTAGTCATTGGACTACCAGAGATATCATATAAGAAGGACAGCTTATGTGATGCATGTCAACAAGGAAAACAAACAAAACCAAGTTTCAAGACCAAGTCTCGATTGAACAACCGTACATCTAGAATTGCTACACATGGATTTATTTGGACCTATTACACCAATTAGTATCGGTGGAAAGAAATATACATTGGTGGTAGTAGATGATTTTTCAAGATATACTTGGGTAATCTTTCTAACCAAGAAAAGTGAAACCAAGCAAAAGCTCACAGAACTTCTCAAGAGACTTTAGAATCGAAAAGAGTTTCGATTGTGAAGATAAGATCGATAAAGGAACCGAATTCCTCAACAAGTGATTATTGAATATTGTGAAGAAAATGGTGTCTTACACCAACTTGTCGCCACAGAACACCACAACAAAATGGTGTAGCTGAAATAAGAAACAGAACACTCAAAGAAGCTGGGAGGACTATGATTTGTGAAGCTAAACTACCTGAAAGATATTGGGCAGAAGCAGTTAACACAGTTTGTTACACTCAGAACAGAGCTCTCATGAACAAGAGACATGAGAAGACTCCTTATGAAATTTGGAATGGAAGAAAACCAAATGTTTCATACTTTCATGCTTTTGGAAGCAAATGTTTCATACACAATAATGGAAAAGATCAACTTCACGTTTTTTAACCCAAAGCTGATGAATGAATTTTCCTAGGATATTCAAGTGTCAGCAAAGCTCTTAGAGTACTAAATAAAAGGACACTCAAGCATGAAGAATCAATACATGTAGTATTTGATGAACCAAACTTCCCTTGTGAAACAACTGAAGACCGACAAGAACCAGTTTCTCAGTCTCAGTTACCAGTCACACCAGAAACAACTGTAAAACAACAAAAACGAGAAAAAGAACAAAATCAGTAAAAGCTCGATCGAGGCTCGACTCGAAAATCAACCCCGAGAAAAAGTTGAAAAAAAAAACTCAAAAAGGTTTGTTGAAACTTACCAAAATCGGTGTTAGGAGTGCAGTGGTGCAGTCGGAATCCCCGAACGATCCACGAATGGGCCAAAAATTGGATTTTTTGTAACGGAGCAAAACGAAGGTGAAATCTCTGATTATCCAAAATGAGTGTTTGTTTGATGATTTTGGTTGGAGAATCGAAGAGAGGAGGTAGCAAGGTGGTTATAGCAACGAGAATGGATGAAAACGGTGAAGAAATAAGAAATTGGTGTTTTGGGGAGAGGAGGGGTCGGTTGCGGTTTGTGTTTTGAGAGAGGAATGAAGAAGATGGTGAAGAAAATCGGTGGTTATAGGGGATTTTTGAGTGTGTCCGGATGTGTTTCTATCCGGACGGACAAGGGATGAACCATCCGGACGGATGGAATTGATGTCCGGACGGACAGGTGTCTGCCAAGCCAATGTAAAAACCAGTGATATATCCGGACGGATGGGTATGTTTGTCCGTCCGGACAAGTGAATGCCAAGATCATTGTAAAAACCAGAGATCCATCCGGACGGAGGGGTGTGTGTGTCCGTCCGGACAAGGATAAAAACAGAGGAAAAGTGAATTTTAAGCATGAATGCCCCTCGGGATCATCCGGATTCAATCCTCAACACCAAAACACAACAAAACGAATTCAAAACCAGCAAAAACACAGGAAATGATGGGTTGCCTCCCACCGAGCGCCTTTGTTTTATGTCGTTGGCTCGACATAGTGACTTATACTATATCGGTTTTTTCAAGATTATACTACCGATACGAGTGAGGAGGACGAGGTGTAGAAAGAAAACGAACGTTGAGTTATAAGGTTAAGTTGTCATGCATTGGAGTCCATGACGGGACTAAACAATTGGCTTCCTCTATCTTAGGATCCTCCAAAATCACCACTTCGAGAGCTTCATCAAACGGCAACTTTTCATATTTCTTCAAACGAAGGCCATTTGTGATTGAAGTCCCATGCTTGGGGTGCTTTATCTCTACAGCCCCCGAGTCAAAAATCCTCTCAACTGTGTAAGGTCCCGACCATCGAGACTTCAACTTTCCCGGAAAAAGATGCAAACGAGTATCATACAACAGAACCTCATCTCCTACCTCAAACATCTTTGGCTTTATCAATTGATCGTGGTCGAGCTTGGTTTTCTCTTTGTATCTTGCCGAACAATCATAGGCTCGTAGTCGAAACTCCTCCAATTCAACTAATTGAGCCATCCTTCTCTCTCCACTAAGAGTCTCGCCCATATCTAACTCTTTAATAGCCCAATGCGCTCTATGCTCAACCTCCACTGGTAAGTGACACGTTTTTCCAAAGACAATCATGTACGGCGACATACCAATTGGAGTCTTAAATGCGGTTCTGTGAGCCCAAAGAGCGTCATCCAACATTTTGGACCAACTCTTAGAATTTTTATCAACAGTTCGTTCAAGAATCCTTTTAATACCTCGGTTTGAAACCTCCACTTGGCCACTCGTTTGATGGTGATAAGCCGTTCCCAACTTATGAGTCACCCCATACTTAAGGAGTAGCTTATCTAAATCTCTATTCGCAAAATGAGTGCCATTGTCAGAAATGATAGTTCTAGGTACTCCAAACCGTGTGAAAATGAACTTTTTTAGAAACTTAATGACCACGTGTCCGTCATTAGCGGGGGATGCAATCGCTTCCACCCACTTCGAGACGTAATCACAAGCTACCAAAATGAACTTGTTGCCAAAAGAAGAAGGGTAGGGTCCCACAAAGTCAATTCCCCAAACGTCGAAGACCTCACAAACAATGATAGGTCGTTGAGGCATCTCATTTTTCCTAGAAATTCTCCCCGAACGTTGACACACGTCATAGGTTTTTACATAAGCGTGGGCATCTTTAAAAATTGTCGGCCAATATAGCCCGCTTTGCAAAACCTTCAATGCGGTCCTTTGTCCCGAGAAATGGCCCCCGGCCTCTCTATCATGGCAAAAGGATAACACGCTCAATCTCTCGCCCTCAGTTATACATCTTCTCACAACGCCATCAGCACACAAACGAAACAAGTAGGGATCCTCCCAAACGAAGTATCTAGCCTCACTCACTAACTTCCTCCTCTGATTCTCATCTAACTCCGACTCGATAAATCCACTTTCCAGGTAATTCACTATCGGTGCAAACCACGGAGCTCCCTCCTATCCTTTCTTCAGAAAAAATTCCCTCGTTTTTCCGGTAACATAGTGTCTACAACAAAAAGTCGCTCATCCGGAAACAAGTCATCTATTTCAACCCTTTCTGATTCGTCACCCTCAACTGGCTCAATCCGACTAAGGTGATCGGCTACCACATTCTCACAACCTTTACGGTTTTTAATTTCCACATGAAACTCTTGAAGGAGCAAAATCCATCTCAACAAACGCGGTTTCGCATCCTTCTTAGCGAACAAATATTGCAATGCGGAATGGTCCGTATGGACAATCACTTTAGACCCCACCGTATAGGATCTAAACTTGTCGAAAGCAAAAACTACCGCCAACAATTCTTTCTCGCCGTAGTGTAGTTCGTTGGGCCGGATTCAAGGTGTGATCGGCATAATAAATCGGTCGAAACAACTTATCCACCTTTTGTCCTAACACCGCTCCTACGCCAAATCGCTAGCATCGCACATAACCTCAAACTCTTGCTCCCAATTTGGAGCTATCAAAATAGGAGCCTCAGTCAAAAGCCTCTTAATCTCCTCGAAAGCTTCCACACACTCATCATCAAAAGTCACATTTACTCCCTTCTTCAATGTAGAGGTAAGAGGTGTAGCCTTTTGGGCAAACTTAGGGATAAATCTACGATAAAACCCCGCATGTCCCAAGAATGATCTTAACGTTTTCAAACTAGTAGGCATAGGCAACCTAGAAATAGCATCTACCTTAGCCCTATCAACCTCTATCCCCTCAGCTGAGACCTTATGACCTAGGACAATTCCCTCAGTCACCATAAAATGACACTTCTCCCAGTTCAAAATCAAATCGGTCTCCTCGCACCTAGCGAGCACCCTATCTATATTAGTCAAGCATGCATCAAAAGTCCCCAAAAACTGTAAAATCATCCATAAACACCGCCATACACTTATCAATCAAATCAGCAAAGATGGCAAGCATGCATCTCTGAAATGTCGCGGGTTCGTTACACAACCCGAAAGGCATTCTTCGAAATGCAAAGGTGCCATAGGGACAAGTAAACGTGGTCTTTTCTTGGTCATTGACATCAATGTGAATCTGATAATAACCACTAAATCCATCAAGAAAACAAGAAATGCATGACCAAAGCAAGCTTATCTAACTCTTGATCAACAAACGGGAGTGGGAAATGATCCTTCCTAGTCTTTTCATTCAACATGCGAAAATCAATGCAGACTCGGTGACCAGTAACAAGGCGTACAGAGAAAGACTCACCTTGCTCATTTTTTAGCACCGTAATGCCGCCCTTCTTAGGTACCACCTGCGTGGGACTCACCCACTCACTATCCGAGATGGGGTAGATGATGCCCAACGTCAACATCTTCACCACTTCCTTTCTTACCACTTCCAGTAAATGCGGGTTCAGTCTCCTTTGCGGTTGACGCCTCGGTCTCGCCTCATCCTCGAGGATGATTTTGTGCTTACACATGTCGGCACTAATCCCCTTGATATCCACCATTTTCCATCCAAAAGCTCGTTTCCTCTTCTTCAAGTCTTGAACTAGCTTTACTTCCTGCAAGGCTGTTAGTGAAGCAGATATAATAACTGGAAGTAAATCACTACCTTCAAGAAAAACATATTTGAGGTGTTGAGGAAGCGGTTTCAACTCCAAATCCGTCGGTGGTTCCTCAATGGATGGCTTTGGCATATCCTCTCGGCGATCCGAGATCCGGTTTCTTAGTCCAACCTAGCTTCCATGAACTCACCCGCCTCGAGATGCATGGCATAAACTCGCATCACCCGGTGTCGTCGGTCACCTTGCATGATTTCATCAAACATTTCTCCAATGGTTCCTTGTGCCCCTGCAAATTCACATTCTCCAAAACACACGGGTGGATGACATCTATCGAAAAACAATCGTTCATCTCATCCTCGGGGTGTTTCATGGTTTTGTACACATTAATCTTGACACTATCTTGACCAACTCTTAAAATTATATCCCCTCTCTTAACATCTATCAAGGTCTCCCCAGTATTTAGGAAAGGCCGACCTAACAAAAGAGTTGTCTTAGAATCAGTGTCCATATCAAGAACCACGAAATCAACCGGAAACACAAATTTATCAACTTGAACCAACACATCCTCGGCTACCCCTAGCGGTGTCCTAACTGACCTATCCGCCATTTTCAAAGTCATGCCCGTTGGTTCTAATCTCCCTAGGCCCAACTTATCATAAACTGACTTTGGCATCAAACTAACCGATGCCCTCAAATCGCAAAGCACATTTTTAAAAACAGTCTCTCCTATGGTTATCGTGATAGAAAAACTGCCCTTATCTTGAATTTTGGGAGGGACTTTATTCTCAAAAATGGCAGAACATTCATAACTCAACTGGACCATCTGTTGTATTTTCTCTTTACTTGAAAGCATATTCTTTAAAACTTGAAATACGATGGGATGTTAGCAATGATATCCAACATTGGCATGGTCACTTCAAATTTCCTCAACATTTCTAAAAATTTGGCTTGACTTTGGGTCAAGACCTCCTTTTTAGTTGTTTTGGGAGGAAATGGTAAAGTGGTCACATCAAAACCCGGGGGAGGAGGGGGAATTTTACCTTTACTACCTTTAGGCCTGAGTGGTGGCGATGGCTCTTCTTCCTTCACATCAATGATTATCGTATCCGACTTTGGCCTCGCCGCTTCTTCCCACTTTCGCTTGTATTCTTCCACTTCCCTTTCCAACCTCGAGATTCTCTCCTTTTCAGCCCTTTTCTCAACGTCCTCATCAAAACCTTCTTGCTCACCCAACGGCCCTTTGTAATCACAAAATTTCTCTTTCTCGGAGTTTGGCATCATCTTCTCAAGTTCTCGACCTTGTTGACTCGTCTCTTTACCACTCCGGGTGACTACCGCACAAACATCTTTAGACTCCTTGGGGTTCCTCTCCGTGTTACTAGGTAGCCCCGTACTCAAAGACGGTTGAGATCTATTCTCGGTCAACTGGCCCACCTGAATCTCCAAATTCGGTATGGCCGCTCTCTGTTCAATCACAAGCTTATTCAACTGATCAAGACCTTCATCCGAAGACTTCCTTTGACTACCCGGACTACCCCCTTGTTGATTATAAGAGCTATTTTGCTTATGGGCATTCGGATGTTGATAAGTCTCAGAATTTTGATTTCCGGCTTGTTGAGTATTCTGTTGGTTGCTGATTTGTTGCCCTTGCTCTCGACTCCCATGATCTCTATTCTGATTATTGCCCCATTAGCCTTGTCGATTCTGACCCCAACTCTGGTTACTTGAATTTTGATTTTGGCTTTCATAACCTTGGTTGTTGAGGTTTTGATGTTGTCGACCCCAACTACCTTGATTATTCTCTCTCCAACCACCTTGGAAATTCTGAGGGTTCCCTTGCTCTCTATTCTGATTCCAACCTCGGTTGCCTTGGCCTTGATTATTTTGGTTCCATCCTCGGTTGCCTCGGTCCCAATTCCCTTGGCCACCTTGATTTCCTTGGTTCCAATTTTAGCCTTGCTGGTTGTTATTCCATGAATTCCCAAAATTATGGTTCCTCCCATTATTCCCAGAATTGTTGTGATTCCAGCTTCCTTGGTTGTTGTTGCCCTGATTCCAATTCCCTCCAGAATTATTTCCATTGTAACATACATCATTCGGTTGCATCTCTTCTTCCATGCCAAGTCCCATTGATGATTCAAAATATTGATAGTATGGTGGAACTTGCAAGCTTGGATTATTACCCCACTGATTGTTTGGATTCACTGGCCCACCAAAACTCTACTGTTGCCCAAACTGAAGGTTCTTCCCGGGACTTTGTTGACTACTACCACTCGAGCTTCCCACTCCCAATCTGTTGAGTGCGGCTACCAACTCTTCCACCACTGCAACTGGTTGTGGCTGAGACACACTTGCTATAGGTTGTTGAGGAATCGGCTGTGGGACCGGCTGTGGTGTCTGTCGAGGTAACTGTTGAGGGTAAGCCGACCTACTCGGATTCGAACAAAAATGAGCCGAATGATTACCTCCACATAACTGACAAACCTGTAATGCATCTTCCATTTTCTTCACCTTGGTTTGCGTGCCGCCAACTCATTGTGTGCACCGTGTCTCTTTGTCCAACTCGTTCTTCAAGTGCCTTGACAGTTTGTTGAGACTCATTCGGGTTGTCTCGTCCCCGAACTTGAAACCCATTCATCATCCCTTTCAATTGCATCATTAATATGTTGCATAGCCACCTCGGGATCAATCCTTGTCAAACCCTTTCCACTTGCCGCATCCAAAAGATTTCTATCCGATTTATCCAAGGCTCGATAGATTTTTATGACTTGTTCAACCGTACTCAAATTGTGGGGAGGGCACTTTTTCATCAAAGCTCTGAACCTCTCAACCTGCCTCTTTCATAGTCTCTCCTTTTCTCCCACTAAAGTTATGAATTTCACGCTTCAAATCTTCAATCTTCGCCGGAGGAAAATACTTTTTCAGAAAAACATCGGCCACTTCCGCCCAAGTAGATAGGGAGCCATTTGGTAGGGTATTAAACTATGTTTTTGCAGCCCCTCTCAAAGCAAACTGAAACATCATCAACTTGAGTGCCTCCTCGGTCACTCCATTATACTTCAATGTCGAGATTATTTGTAGGTAATTGTCCAAAAACTCATTAGCATCCTCATTCCTTTGCCCATAGAAAACCGCATTCTCACTGATAAGATTTATAACATTTTGCTTTGGTTCCATGTTGTTAGCATGGATAGCGGGAATTCTGATTGGATTGTGGCCAGCCCCTTGGTATGGAGTAACCACATAATCTCTCGCTGAAACAAACCCGTGATTGGCAGGTGGGTCATTCTGTTGTTGTTGATTCGGGTTATTCTGATTAGCTTGAAGAAACTGATTCCGTGCCGCTAATTGTTGAACCAACTGGAGTAACTGCTGATTGTCCTGACCCAGTGCTTGTTGTTGAAGTTGTACATCCCCTTCCAAAGCGGGATCGAACAAATTCCTCCCATCTGTCCTTGCAACCAAAGGAGGGTCCACAGGATTTCTTTCACGTGGAGGAGGGGTGTTTAGATGGCCCAATCCTCCAACTTGAGATGTACCATCACCATTCAACCAATCTCTTCCGCTGGTCGTCATACCTTCTCCCTCTGAAGAAGAATCCGAAGCTTCTTGTCCGTCCACGGTGTCTGAAACCGAGGCAGACGATCTTCTCCTCAATTGGCTTGCGTGCCTATCAATCTCCGGGTAAAAAGGCTCTGTAGGAGTCCCGTAACTCCGGGTCATACACCGCAGTCAAATCAAACAACAAGAAAACAATAAAAGAAAACGACCTAAGCCCAAGCTTTCGGTCAACTTTTGTGATATCAAAGCGTTGCCAATCCCCGGCAACGGCGCCAACTTGATAAGCGGATTTTCTAGGTCCGGTCGATCAAGTAAAAACTCGAAACCTTAGCAAAATCTACTTTCTAACCGGCAGTGGACCGGGTCAATTGTAGGATAGTGCTTGAGGAGTCCGAGGTCGAACCCACAGAGATTGGTTTTTGAGTACCACAAATGCTTGACTTAGCACTCAGTTCAGGTCAAACAGATAGGTGTGAAGTTATACTATTGCGTAAAAGAAAGATTACACTACTCGGAATTCTAGACAATTAAAAGAGGTATGGCCGAACTACGTTTCAACGGATTACTTTACCCTTAAACAGATTGCACCGGGAGTGTGCCTTACCTTACTTCACCATCTAACTATAACTCATAGGTGTCGAGTCCTAATTCTAGTGTTATTCACACCCTACGCGAAGCTCGTCAATCCTCCCTTTAGAAGACCGACTCACCTAACGTGATTAAGCTCTAGACTCGCTCGAACAACCGATACAAACCCCATATTAGAACTGGACTTGATGACTAGCGCGTCAATCTAGTACACGGGTAGATGTCAAACTACCTTTCAAGTCCAAAATCTCTACGGTCCCGAAACCCCGTTCCCACACGTCGCCGCAACATACATTTATAAGCTAAGTGTGTGCAATGGTGAACTAGGTGATCAATCTAGCTCAAAAATGATTCAAACAAGTTTCGAGATACGGATTATCAATTAGAACGTTTATTTACACACTACACTACCTCCCGGTTCATCAATCTAACGGCGTTTCACCCGCCTTCACATAGTTCAACCATACGAGGAATCTAGCTACTCATAATCGAATATAAGCAATAAAAACGGAAGAAAAACATCACAACAACAATAAAATAACAAAAGAACATACTTACTTTACTCAACTTGAAGGAGGTGCCAAATGTGCTTACAAAAGATCGAATTTTTGTCAAGTGAAAAGTTACGGATCGAAGCTAAAAGTTAGTAGATCAAAGAGAGGATTGAATGAGGATTCTAATGATATAAAATACTTAGTCTAACTCTAAAAGACGAAGAAAATCGCCCAAAATCTCCAAAAAGCTAAAAAGGGAAACTTGCTATCTACTTTTTCAACTCTGTCTGCGTGTGTGTGTGAAATGAGCAGCTTTATATAGAAAGTCTTCTGTCCGTACGGATATCAACCAAGTCTGGCCGGACTGTTCTTGATTTTTCCAGGTGTCTGGACGGATGCATAGATGTCCGTCCGGACGAAATGCTCTTGTCCGTCCGGATGTTGGTTCTGTCCGTCCGGATGCTGGCTCTGTCCGTCCGGATGAATTCTTCATCAAAGTTTTCCCAATTTCCAGAGAGTTAGCCGTCCGGACACAACACCTTGTCCGGCCGGACAAACTTTTGCAGCCAAGAATCCATTTTCCAGAGAGTTAGCCGTCCGGATGAGAGGTTTTTGTCCGTCCGGACAGCCACAACCTTCAACCTCCGTTATCAATCACCTCGCCTTTCGGGCCCTCGAGACACCCTAGTCCTGCATCCATATGAAAACAACAAGCAAACGCATAACCCCACAAACTATGGGTGTTCGGGAAAAACGAGTATAACATGCTAAAATAAGGTCGAGTTTACGGAAAACCGACAGTCACTCGCCGTGCAATAAAACCTCATTTAATACTCAAAATAGGGTCTAAACTCACCCGAAACATGCCATAAATGTGATAATCGTGGGCCGAACTCGTACGTAAATGTACCGTAATGTTGGTTCCTATCACCACCCCACACTTAGCCTTTACTCGTCCTCGAGTAAATTAGGCGTTCAAGCAATACCAAGGAATCAACTTTACGGTACATGCATGCATTTCAAAATATTCGAAGTGAAAAGAACTCAGTTAAGTGAATGCATTACTTTGACTCTACTGGATCATGACACGGAGTGAGTGTGTGTTGAATGACGACGACTTATGCTTAATACGATTTCGGGCTTGGAATACCGGACAAATGATTTTACACAATCCTGCCCTTCCTAGAATCTCCACTAATCGGGACTAACCAAGGTTAAACACGGTCCATCAGGACTTGAATGGTTATAACGTTAGGCTAGGGTAAATTCGGTTAATCAAAAAGGGTAATTTGGGAAACTGGAGAAAAGAAGTACGAGTGAACATAATCCAAACACGTACCACGTCTTCTTTACCAAACAAACCCACCAAACTCCTTTTTGATCATTTTCAACACTTTGGGAACTATAGGATACTAAAAATACCCGAACTCATTGCCAAACTCGACTGTGTTTCAAGTGTCGTGAGGTGAGCTTGAATACTTAGTACCTATCTGACTATCCCAACCCTAACATCATCATTGCTTTAAGCTCATTGCCTTTTTCAACCCTTTATTTCTATATACAACACAATTATTTGATTTGATTTTTTTTTTTTTTGAAATGAAACCCGAGCATCCACCCCCACCGAGCTCCTCCTCTCCTTATAGCTCTAAAACTCGAGGAAACAACAACCCGACTCAAAACCAACATCTCCCCACCCCACACTTGCCTTGGCAAGTGTGGTTTAACAAGAGACTAAGTCCACTCGTAAGGTCAAATGAAGGGAATGTGACCAAAATAAGGCTCAAGGGTAGGTTTCTGACTAAGTAACGAAACGGCTATAAAGCGAGTGGTGGTCGGACCATTCTATCAAGGTCGAGAGGGGCTACGAAGGTCAAACATTCGGCTCAGCTTATTTGGATAAAGTAGGGTAAAAAGAACGCCAAAACTGTCATCCCGTGTTCCTACCAAGGCCAATCCTTCTATTTCGCCTCGAAACTAGGGGTACAGGTGTGTAAAGTAATCGTGATACACATAACCGTCATCAAACGTGTACTAAAAAGTGTTCCGTATCATGACAATATAGACTCACTATGAGACATTCACAAAACTAAAGACATTTCACCACTCAATTGTGAACAACATGCATATAACGTGGTGTTAAAATCTTGGAAAAATTTGAAAAACGGCCTAAAAATCGACTCGGAAACGAGTAAAAACCAAGTTTATCACATCACGGCATAATACTTTTAAGAACAAGCGAATAAGCTAAGTCGTCCCCCCCCCCACTTAAGTGAAGCACCGTCCTCGGTGTGTGAACGAGAAGGAAAAAGAAAGACTTAGCTTATGAGCCCGGCAAAACGGCGCGATCAAGTCTCGTAACGGCCGTGAAAGTAGTCCATCCCGAATCCCTAGTCATTGAAAAACATCCAAGAAATACATGCACGGGACATGGTCCGCGTGCCAAAGCATATAATATGGGGAGAATTCGGGGGTGATAAAAATAAACGACCTCATCACGTCAAAAGACTTGAACATATGGCATAGAGATAGTCAAAATACGAATCAACCATACAATAAACAACCAACACGTTTAAACGTGCTCAAAATAAAATCTTAACCCAAGTCAAATCCAAGGCATAGTCACAGAAGGCATGAAAAGGTGAAAAAGTACGCGCCTTACGGCTTACAACCACGGATCAAGAGCAAAGTAGCAACAAAGTCATCTCAAAACAAACTAGAAAGATAAGGGACATGTCCAACAAAAACAAGAAGTGACAATCTAAGGAACGACGTAAAAAGGAACAGCATAAACTCTACGTGCTCGTCTGATCCTCAGATGTAGGTGGTATCGTGCCTCGCAAAGATTCGTAGACGTAGTAGGAGGAATCTCGAAGTCGAAACCGGAATGGCCCGAGATGTCGGAGCCGGAACGGTCCGAGAGGGCCACCTCATCCACCGGAGCGTACGCAAAGCTCTAAAAGCCGTCTCAACCGCATCCTCCTCGACACAAAGTGCTATGGCCTCCTCAAGAACTGGTGCAAACTCGTAAGATCGTGTGTCCAAGGCAAGCTCTGGCATCGCCGGTACAAGTGTCCCAAGTGCCTACAAACCCTGAATAACTGTATTCATCTGCACCCTCTGCCGGTCTAACATCTGACGCACCCCATCCATCAACAAATAACGATTTCGAGCAGCAATGGGGATTGTAGGAACGAAACCTGATGCGGTCTCCTTTACTGGCTCGGTAACAGGACCCTGAACCTCTAGCTCATTTTCACCCTCGGTAACCGGGCTTGACTCATGCTGAGGACTTAAGAAAACGGGCTTCTTCAGATATCGTTCATCCTCGTCATACTCCTTCACCCCGGCTCGCATACACAACCCATTCAACAGATGAATACACATGAGCTTCGAACGTTGATCCTTTCGATTTCTGGTAAGCTCTCCGTATAAAACCCGGCCAACATCAATCGGTAACTCAAAGTGTAACGCATACAAAGATCGCCAAATCTATCATGATGAACTTGTGAAAATTATCCTTTGGGAGGAGGCGATTCCGTACAAACCGAGCCTTAACCTTCCAGCTTTCGAGAAAAATTAGTCGTCTTAAGCATATACCGGACATTAGTGACCCCACTGGGTCTCGTGGACCAAGGAATCTTAGGGCTGATTGCTAACCGAAGCTCCTCAAACGGATCCTCTCCCTTTTCTTGCTTCTCCTTAATAACATCCAAGAAATCCGTAGTGACAACCGGAGCCTTATAAAAAGCAGAAATAGCCTCAGGGGTGAAGGGCACATCCACATTTCTAACTCGAACTACACCCGTTTCTAGGTCCACCGCGCTCAAATTGGCCAAAAACTCCCGGGCCAACGTGTAATTCGGTTTCCTCAAATTGAAGTCCGGTACCTTGACAAAGTCAACCCACTTCCGCTTTATCAGATTGTCCCTGAAACTCTTCTCTACCTTTAAACCTCATCCTAAAAGCCAGTTCCGCATCATCATTAACGAACCTCCCTCGATAAGGCACAACTCCCCCAGGTGCCTTCCTAGCCGCAACTTTCAGATCTGAAACTCGAACCCTCTCGGGGGTCACCACTTGACCTCCCGGGGCTGTCCTAACCTCACTAGGCTGCCCAACTGGCACTCTTGCACCCGCAGTCGGTTCAATCGTACGAGACTTGGCCTGTCTCGGGTCTACCAAAGGTTCCTCCACATCATCAGAATCAGCGTCTGAATCCCTATCAGTCTCATCTACCAGGTCTCCATACAAGGGCCTTTTCCTAGCCTCTCTAACAGGTCTACTTTCCCTGTCTCCACCTATGACTAGGGGCCTGTTTAACGAATCAACCGGAATGTCCTCACGCCTTAACTTTTTTTGAGGGGGTTCTACAACTTTCCCCTTGCCCTTTCCAGTCGTAAACCTGACTTTAGGACTCATTCTCACACAAACTGAACCAAAACAAACCACCACAATCAACACACCAACACAATCAACCCCAAACCGCACCCAAAACCGTAATCCAAAAACCCAAAACAAACAACCAAACCTCACCAAAACATCCATGCAGACGTACCCACAACACCCAACACCGCCAAAAACAACAGTAAAACAACAAAACTCAAAAAAGAACAAAATCAGTAAAAGCTAGATCGAGGCTCGACTCGAAAATCGACCCCGAGAAAAATTTGAAAAAAAAACTCAAAAAGGTTTGTTGAAACTTACCAAAATCGGTGTTAGGAGTGCAGTGGTGCAGTCGGAATCCCCGAACGATCCACGAATGGGCCAAAAATTGGATTTTTTTGTAACGGAGCAAAACGAAGGTGAAATCTCTGATTATCCAAAATGAGTGTTTGTTTGATGATTTTGGTTGGAGAATCGAAGAGAGGAGGTAGCAAGGTGGTTATAGCAACGAGAATGGATGAAAACGGTGAAGAAATAAGAAATTGGTGTTTTGGGGAGAGGAGGGGTCGGTTGCGGTTTGTGTTTTGAGAGAGGAATGAAGAAGATGGTGAAGAAAATCGGTGGTTATAGTGGATTTTTGAGTGTGTCCGGACGGACAGGTTTCTATCCGGACGGACAAGGGATGAACCGTCCGGACGGATGGAATTGATGTCCGGACGGACAGGTGTCTGCCAAGCCAATGTAAAAACCAGTGATATATCCGGACGGATGGGTATGTTTGTCCGTCCGGACAAGTGAATGCCAAGATCATTGTAAAAACCAGAGATCCATCCGGACGGAGGGGTGTGTGTGTCCGTCCGGACAAGGATAAAAACAGAGGAAAAGTGAATTTTAAGCATGAAGGCCCCTCGGGATCATCTGGATTCAATCCTCAACACCAAAACACAACAAAACGAATTCAAAACCAGCAAAAACACAGGAAATTATGGGTTGCCTCCCACCGAGCGCCTTTGTTTTATGTCGTTGGCTCGACATAGTGACTTATACTATATCGGTTTTTTCAAGATTATACTACCGATACGAGTGAGGAGGACGAGGTGTAGAAAGAAAACGAACGGTGAGTTATAAGGTTAAGATGTCATGCATTGGAGTCCATGACGGGACTAAACAATTGGCTTCCTCTATCTTAGGATCCTCCAAAATCACCACTTCGAGAGCTTCATCAAACGGCAACTTTTCATATTTCTTCAAACGAAGGCCATTTGTGATTGAAGTCCCATGCTTGGGGTGCTTTATCTCTACAGCCCCCGAGTCAAAAATCCTCTCAACTGTGTAAGGTCCCGACCATCGAGACTTCAACTTTCCCGGAAAAAGATGCAAACGAGTATCATACAACAAAACCTCATCTCCTACCTCAAACATCTTTGGCTTTATCAATTGATCGTGGATGAGCTTGGTTTTCTCTTTGTATCTTGCCGAACAATCATAGGCTCGTAGTCGAAACTCCTCCAATTCAACTAATTGAGTCATCCTTCTCTCTCCACTAAGAGTCTCGTCCATATTTAACTCTTTAATAGCCCAATGCGCTCTATGCTCAACCTCCACTGGTAAGTGACACGTTTTTCCAAAGACAATCATGTACGTCGACATACCAATTGGAGTCTTAAATGCGGTTCTGTGAGCCCAAAGAGCGTCATCCAACTTTTTGGACCAACTCTTAGAATTTTTATCAACAGTTCGTTCAAGAATCCTTTTAATACCTCGGTTTGAAACCTCCACTTGGCAACTCGTTTGATGGTGATAAGCCGTTCCCAACTTATGAGTCACCCCATACTTAAGGAGTAGCTTATCTAAATCTCTATTCGCAAAATGAGTGCCATTGTCAGAAATGATAGTTCTAGGTTTTCCAAACCGTGTGAAAATGAACTTTTTTAGAAACTTAATGACCACGTGTCTGTCATTAGTGGGGGATGCAATCGCTTCCACCCACTTCGAGACGTAATCACAAGCTACCAAAATGAACTTGTTGCCAAAAGAAGAAGGGTAGGGTCCCACAAAGTCAATTCCCCAAACGTCGAAGACCTCACAAACAATGATAGGTCGTTGAGGCATCTCATTTTTCCTAGAAATTCTCCCCGAACGTTGACACGCGTCACAGGTTTTTACATAAGCGTAGGCATCCTTAAAAATTGTCGGCCAATATAGCCTGCTTTGCAAAACCATCAATGCGGTCCTTTGTCCCGAGAAATGGCCCCCGGCCTCTCTATCATGGCAAAAGGATAACACGCTCAATCTCTCGCCCTCAGTTATACATCTTCTCACAACGCCATCAGCACACAATCGAAACAAGTAGGGATCCTCCCAAACGAAGTATCTAGCCTCACTCACTAACTTCCTCCTCTGATTCTCATCTAACTCCGACTCGATAAATCCACTTTCCAGGTAATTCACTATCGGTTCAAACCACGAAGCTCCCTCCTTTCCTTTCTTCTGAAAATTCCCTCGTTTTTCCGGTAACATAGTGTCTACAACAAAAAGTCGCTCATCCGGAAACGAGTCATCTATTTCAACTCTTTCTGATTCGTCACCCTCAACTGGCTCAATCCGACTAAGGTGATCGGCTACCATGACGCCGTTTTACCGGGCCTAACCCTCGGGTTACCGGGCCCTCTATTCTTCTTTTTGTTCACCAGACTTCTCCTTGGACTTCAATCACTCTGCCCAATACTCTCCTTTTGGTCCAGATCCATTCTCCATTGCTCCAGATTCGGTACATCCTATAAAATACACAATGTTGGACTTATTTCTATGTTTTGATGATGAGTGCCAGACTTGCTGTTATAGTGCAAAGGCAAAAAGATGTATAGATCAAATGTATAGGTTTATTAGAGTTTGATTTATGAATAGGTTTGATCAAACAAGCACTGTAATGGTCAGCTGATTTATATCAGCAGACTGGTCAAATATCAGTAGGGTAGATAGGTCAGTAGACTAGTCAGGAACCTGCTGAAGACTGAAGGCTGAGGGCTCAAACTCGCCATTCGAAGGCTAAGGGATCAAACTTAGTAATTTATGTCAAGGATATGAAATCAGAATTTAGGCAAGTCTGTGATGACCTAAGTTGATTCTGTATACCTTGTGAAGAAGGTCTAAGTTCCATAAGTTGGATGATGTTTGGAACTAGGTTATAATTTAAAAAGGTGTAGTCTAACTTCACAAATAAAAGTTAGATAAAAGAAATCAGCTGCATTGTAGTTTTTACACAGCAAATTGCTGTTCAGCAGACTGATAGGTATCTCAGCAGACTGATGAACCTGCTGATAATATACCTCGATTAATTCAATATTATTGGAAGATTACATGGATAAGGACAGCCAACTACCTCTGACTTACCAAGCAAATCAAAGGCTGAGATTAAAAGAACGTTGGGATGATTCATATTTTTATCCATTGGATATAAGTCAAAGGGTGGACAGACTGCACTGTCAAAAGGAATTCTGACAGTGTCAGTCCTATGAATAGTGATAGAATGCAAATCAGATGGGACAAAAACAAGGAACGGTTACATTTGAATTTCAAATACAAGGCACATGCTCTCCTACCTATAAATAGAGGACCTTCAACTCAGAAACAAGATGATAAAAATTGATAAACTTTAAGGAGATACTTTACTGAGCTGAAAAACACCCTACTGAACGTACTGAACTTAAAGCTACTGATCCAGAGAAATTCTTCAAGTGTTTTCTACATTCAAGCTACATCAAGCATACACACTTGAAGACTGCAAGCTGCTGATTATATCATCCTAATCAAGCTGCTGCAACTGAATCATTTATTTGATTCAATCTTTATTTTATAAAGAACCCGCCGAAGACAAGTGAAGCACAATTGTGTGAAAGATCGTTGTTTGTGGTGGAGCCGGTGAGGAGGCAATCCTACCCTTCAAGGACCAAGGAAGACTCGGAGCAAAGAATCCTACCCGTTCCCGCTTTTCAATTTGTGAAGCCATAGTTATTGGTGAAGGACAAGCAACCTTAGGAATCTTTGTAAAAGCTACATCAAAGATCTCTAGTGAATTTCCTCCAACATCACAGAGAAGAGTGGACCGACATGATTACACCACCCGGAACCACTATAAAATCTGCCTACTTACTTTCGGATTTACATTCGCACTTAGTTTATTTTACACATCAACCTACCGAATCTAGCAACCGAAATCACACACTTACACTACCGAGTATCTAATACTTAGTATCATATTTAACAACAAGTATTAAGGCTTAATTTTGATATTATTCCGCTGCACAAATTCAGTAAACTCAACTATCGAGACTACGTTTAACAAAGAGTTATCGAGGTATCGCGACTCATCGAAGTATCGCGACCGCCGAAGTTGCAGAATTTGTTAACTCCAAAAAGTTTGAAGTGTTAAGTTTATTCACCCCCCCTCTAAACTTAACCAAAGCCTTTTCAAGGGACCAACACACAAAATGAGACAAAACAGTACCAAAACATCAGGAATATTGCATAGATGCAGAATTATGATCCTGGAAACACTCACATAGCATTTAACACCTATTCTAATAAATAGCAAGCATCCTCTCTTGAGCAGAATTCGGGGTGAATATAGGTATAAATATTGGTACCATTTAGAGCATCATCATACCCCCAAAACAATTTTGGGAGAACTATGTCGCTCATCATGGATCATACCATGTCTAACAAAGTACGGTTTCTCCTCTCAGACACGCCATTCTTCTAGGGCGTTCCGGAACGGGTCCATCAGGTAGAATCCCATTCGCCTTTAAGTAATCTTGAAACTCTCCATCTAGGTATTCACCGCCTCGATCGGATAAAAGCATTTTGATTTCTTTACCTAGTTGTTTTTTAACTTCATTTCTGAATTTATTGAACTTTTCAAAGGCCTCAGACTTATACTTCATTAAGTATACATAACCATAGCGTGAATGATCATCCGTGAAGGTGATAAAATAAGAGTATCCTCCTTTGGCTTGAATTGACATTAGGCCACACACATCAGTATGTATGAGCTCAAGTAATTCATTGGAACTTATTCCTTTGCCACTAAAGGGTGACTTTGTCATCTTGCCAACTAAACAAGCTTCGCATGTATCAAATGATTCGTAATCAAAGTGATCTAACATTCCATTTTTATGGATTTTGGAAATGCGATTCTTATTTATACGGCCAAGTCTACAATGCCATAAGTAGGATTCATTCAAGTCATTTATTTTGGCTTTCTTGTTGTTTATATTAAGTACATCAATATTCATATCTAATATGTAGGGACCTTTGCTAAGTATGCCAGTACCATAAAATATTTCATCACGTGAAAAAGAACAACATTTATTCTCGAACATAAAAGAAAATCCTTCAACATCTAATTCAGAAATAGAAATAATGCTCTTCGTAAGAGCAGGAAAAAAATAACAGTTATTGAGTTCTAGTACTAGCCCCCTGGGCAATGAAAGAAAATAAACTCCTACGGCTAGAGCATCAACACTTGCTCAATTTCCAACGCGTATGTCCACCTCTCCTTTCCTCAGTTCTCTAGTTCTTCTTAGTGCCTGCATATTCGTACAAATTTGAGAACCACAACCAGTATCTAATACCCAGTGCTTAGACTTAGAAGAAGCAATATTGATCTCAATCATAAACAAACCTGAAGTCGAGGCATCACTATGCCTCTTCTTGGTACTCAAGAAGCCTTTGCAGTTTCTCCTCCAATGTCCGGTCTCACCGCAATGGAATCAAGCATCCTTGGATTTATCTTTAACTATCTGAGGCGTTGGCTTAGGTGCAGCCTTCGCCTTCTTGGAGTTCTTTAGGGCTTTGGCCTTGCCCTTGTTAGAAGTGACAAGAAACACTTGTTTTCCCTTCCCCACAGTGCCTCAGCAGTCTTCAATATGTTCAATAACTCCGCAAGGGAGCAATCTATCTTGTTCATGTGATAGTTCATCACAAACTGTGAGTATGAATCAGGTAGAGTATGCAGAATCAAGTCAATACTCAATTCGTGTTCCAACTTCTGGTCCAGTTTCTCAAGCCTTTCTATGTACCCGATCATTTTAAGCACGTACGACCCCACAGCAGTCCCAGTCGCCATCTTACAACCAAACAGGGGCTTCGAGACCTTGTACCTCTCAGTGCGAGACCGAGAAGCAATAAAGCTCCTTTAGGTGAACCATGATTATGTAGGTATCCATAGACTCATGCTGTTTCTACAGTTCAGGTGTCATAGAAGCAAGCATGATACATGTAGCATCAGAATTGTCGGAATAGTTCTTGTTGTACTTCTCGACAACTTCTGCAGCCGCGACCGGCACGGGCTTTTCCGGTATGGGTTCGTCCAAGACATAGCCAATTTTCTCATACCACAAAACGATTTGAGGTTTCTTTCCTAGTCGAGAAATTTGGTTTCGTCAAGCTTATTGTCGATGATAAAACGAAGGTTCAATTTTTTTGAAATATTCTACAACAATAAATAAGGATAGAATAACTAAAAGTTCATGTATTCAAAACCCTGAAATTGCAGTTTAAATTTTAATTAGGTTTCACTCCCACTAGCCAACTATTCACAATTGGCTTTCAAGAATTTGATTAGTTCCTTAGTAGCTGGGATCCAATCTAGTTATCTTGATTCCCGACGAGGGCCGATCAACCGAGAAGTTTTGAAAGGTGGGTACTCCTACCAGTCGCATCGCTTGCGGCTCCCAGTGGTTGACTAGTCAACTCTTTGACAATTCACATCTCTATGTGATGGTCAACCCCCTGTCTCTAAAATCAGACGGTCCTGACGAGGACCAATCACCGCAAGATTCTAGTCGAGTCGTAACCCAAATATTCATGAGATCTCTTAACGATCGTATCTCGATAATAATTATATACATGAGGTAGGTCAACTCTCGACGAGGGCCGATCAGTTGGATCCGGACAAGGGCTCTTCACCGTCATTATAATATGGGAGACAATTTTGGCTCGATTTTTGTCGTTGGAATAATTTTAAATTAATTCACTAAATTTATTTCATTTAATTATGGTCTCATCTACTATGTGCATATTACTATGATATTGTTGGAATAAAATTTATGTTTTGATGATAATTCATCTTATTTGTTAAAATATTATCTTAACCCCATTGATGAAGTGCTGAAGCCAGCTGTTATAGTATAAAGCTAAAAGATGTCTAGAACTGAATGTATAAGTTTTACTAGAGTCTGATATTTGTATAGGTTACATCAGACAAGCACTGTAATTGTTAGTGTGTCGTAAAACTGAAAACTGGAAATCATTTAGAAAACTGGAAATCATCGAGACAAGCAAACTGACTCAGAATACACCTACATGAAACTGAAGAAGGTAAGTTCGCTGAGAGTTACAGACTCAGTTGACTTATCTAAAAGATCGAAGAACTGAGGGTTCAAACTCAGTTATTGAAGAATGAAGAACTGAGGGTTCAAACTCAGTTATGAAGATTACAAGTCGAGACTGTAAAGTTGGACTTCAGGCAAGATTGTGGTGACCTGAACTGACTTTATGGATCTTGTATGAAGACCTAAGAATCATAAGGACAATGAATTCTTAGATGATAATGAATCATGGTGTACTCGATTAAGTCAATTATAATCGATGAAAACAGAGTACCGATATTTGAAGAAGAGTAAAAACTCGCTTAATGCTTCAAGTCGCTTAGAAACCGACAAAAGAAAAACCGAATACAAAACCGATAAGGAAACTCGCTTTATAAGTCGCCATCCAACAAACCGAAAGTACAAATCGAACGTTGTAAAGAAAACAATTTCATTGGATGAGTTACTGACACAGCAGAACGGTCAGTAAATATAGCCGTTGCAAGATAGACGTTGATACAATTCAAATTGAAGCCAAATGAACGTTGGACTTCACACTATAAATAGAAGACTTTGCACCAACAACAAAACATATAGAACAGAGCATATACAAGAATCAACAAGCAATTTTGTGCATCAGTCTATTCTATTCGAATTGCTTTCATCTCTAAACTATAACAAGATTATATCTAGTATTTCTTCAAGTGTTCAAGCTACAAAGAATTTATCAAGAATTCAACACTTTGAAGAACCACAAACAAGAATCAACTTATTGATTCTCACTCCAACCTTGATTCTACATCAAAGGCTTTAGACAGTGAAGCAAACCGGGAAGGTTTCGCCAATGACAGTTGTGACAAGTAGTCGGGTAGACCGTGTTTGTGGTGGTAGCTGGTGAAGAGGCAATCCTACACTCTAAGGACCAGTGGTTCAAGCATTTGAAGAGCAGAAATTCTACCTGTTCTACAACTATTTAGATAGTGAAGCTAGGGATTAGCCAAGGACTATTGTTTAGGACTTTTTGTAACAGTTCACCTCAAGAAATTCTAGTGGAATTTTCCTCTGCACCATAGGGGAAGAGAGGACGTACAGGATTACATCACCTGGAACCTCTATAATATCCGCCTTATTTACTTTACGCATTTATTTATTTATTCAACATTTACTTACAGCATTGTGATACTTGATTGTTATGCACCTCACAGTCACAACTGACATTCACCAGAATTCAGTTCAAAACACTCAGTTTTCATAATAGAATAACAAGATCAAGAAAAAAGCTAAAATCATATCCGCTGCCTGTTGACTCAGTTTCAGCTTAAGTCAGTTTGACTTAATCTCAGCTTTGTCAGCTTAACTCCACACAAGTTTTTTTAACTGAACCTTAATTTGCTTTAAATCCAGTTTTAAGGACATGTTTATTCACCCCCCCTCTAAACTTGTTTTAGCCTTTCCAAGGGACCAACAATTGGTATCGGAGCAGTGTTTCTTTAACAAGATATCATTTGCTCTTTATCTCCTCTAGTTGTTCTTATTTGAAAGCTCAGTTTTACAGTTAATCTACTGTCAGTCTTCACTCACTCACAATGGATAACAATCAATATGCAAGACAAATGCTTATGTGCAACATGGATAGATTTGACGAATATAAACGTCGTATGCAGGCATTTCTAGCAGCCACTCATGATGAAATGATGGATGTACTCACTGATGGACCAATTCAAATCACTCATATGCAAACTGTTGGTGGAGAGCAAGTTCGAGTTGCAAAACCCAAATCCGAATGGACTAGTGATGATCGCAAGCGAAACAATCTCAACAATGTTGCCATGCACTTTATCCTCAGAACTCTTGACAACAACATGTACTTGAATGTGAAAGAATGCACAACTGCCAAAGAAGTGTGGGACAAACTTCAGTTAGTTTGTGAAGGAACAAATTCAATCTAGGAAAATAAAATTTCCGTTGCAAAACAAAAGTTTGATAATTTCAAGATGAAATCTGGAGAAACCATTGACCAAATGGAGACAAGATTCAATGCTATCATGGATGAACTAGATCTACTCAAGATTGAATACTCAAAGAAAGTCATCAACACAAGAATCTTGAAGGCATTACCAATGTTCTGGAAGATTAAGGTCACTGCTATGGAAGAATCCAGGAGACTTGATGTAGAAGATTAATTCAAGATCTTTTCAGATCTGAAAGCTTATGAATTCAGTGAAGATTTCACAACAACAGCTGCAATATTCAAAGCTCGGGAAGAACCAAAGACCACAAAGACTTGCAAAGAAAGATCAAATGAGATTCAAGAAAACTCATCTAACAATCTTCATGAATTGGATGAAATGGAAGAACAAATGGCTTTAATGATGAACAGAATTCAAGAATGAAAAGTGGACACCCAAATCACTCAAAAGTTCATCAAAAGGACTCTGAGAAAAGAAAAGACGATGAATATCTCTGTTTCAACCGCAAGAAACCAGGACATTATAAAGTGAATGCCCAGAATCGATCAAGAAGACTCCACCAAGAAGAGTTGGTAGAAGAGCACTCCTTCTTTGAGATGAATCGATTATGAAGCCGGTACCGAAAGATTTTCGATGACACACTTTAATGGCACACATGGAAGATCCAAATGAGGTATGTGAATCAAACTCTAAATACTCTTCACTCGATTTCCATGATAAATGCATGTTCTTCGACCGCCGACTCCAATCCAAAAAATCTAGAATTAGAAGAAACTCTTGACGAGTTGATGAATCAGCTAGTAACCATACAAGCTGGTTATGATTCAATCAAAGCTGAGAAAGAAAGTCTAATTCTTAAAGTTGAAAGATTGAAGTCTGAACTCAAAATGTTTAAACTGACTAAAACTGATAAAGAAAAGATTCAAGATCGCCTCATCGCATCGCCAAGAAGAATCGAATCGTTTGCTCAATCAAGTTCAATTACTGGATTCAAATTAGGAAAACCATATGGTGACAAAACTGGTTTAGGATTTGATACACAGCAGTCTTCAAAGAATGGAACTAGCAAAGCTGCTGGGCCTAGTACCAAAACTGGTATTAAGTTTGTAGCTGGGCAACATCAACAAACTGAGAAAATTGCTGAACCAAGAAAGCCGCATCACACAGATAAATCGCTTTTCTAAGAAGACAACCGCATCTACCAACAAAGGTAAATCAAATGGTAGATTAGCTGTATCCAATGGAAACCGAAACGGCAAATCAACCGCCAGATCCACAAAAACCAATGAAGTCAGGAACCAGAAAAATTACAATCAAAATAAATCCAAGAATGTCAATCATTCAAAGATTCACACATTTAGGGGGAAAGGAAGATTATATCCCACGATGATGATTGGAATTTTACCGAATTTGTTAATAAAGCGATAATGACAATCATTCCGGACCGAAAACTTAACACAAGTTTCAAATCCAAAACTCACAGAGGACTAATCTCGCTTCTCGAAGATAAGTCACAAGACAAAGGTCAATCCGGACCTCGATGCGATGAAGGAATGATGGTTATCACTCTAGCTTTAATAACGAAATCAACATGGAAACAAATTTCACTCGAAGATCTCGAGAAATCATATAAATAAGACACAGTCCTAACATAGATACTATGGGAGTGTGGCTTACATGTATGAAAACAAGTGCAACAATATCCGAAGAATCCCAAAAGGATATATTCCCAGAGTTGTACTGACAACTGACCCCCATGGACCCAAACTGAGTTGGGTACCTAAAAACTTCTAATTTTCATTGCAGATAGATGGTACTTTGACAAAGGGTTGCTCTAGACACATGACAAAGAGCAAAGACTGTCTCAGTAATTTTATTGCAAAGGATGGACCAAAAGTCAAATTTGGAAGTAAAGATAAACCTGGTTACACCAGAGGTTTTGGCACCTTAATCAGAAATGGACTTACAATCAAGAATGTATCTTATGTAGAAGGACTACACTACAATCTACTCAGCACAAGTCAATTTTGTGATATGGGATACAAAGTTACTTTTGATAAAGAATTCTGCGTTGTCATCAGCGAATCAGCTTATCAAGTTGTCCTAGCCGGAAGAAGAAAGAAAATTATGTATGTGGTAGATTGGACAACTGCCGTTGCTGAAACTTGTTTGCTCGTGCATGCCAAATCAGAAATCAGTTGGCTATGGCACAAGAAACTGAGTTATCTCAATTTTGATGACATCAACACACTTGATAAGAAGCAGCTAGTCATTGGACTACCAGAGATATCATATAAGAAGGACAGCTTATGTGATGCATGTCAACAAGGAAAACAAACAAAAGCAAGTTTCAAGACCAAGTCTCAGCATTGAACAACCAGACATCTAGAATTGCCACACATGGATTTATTTGGACCTATTACACCAATTAGTATCAGTGGAAAGAAATATACATTGGTGGTAGTAGATGATTTTTCAAGATATACTTGGGTAATCTTTCTAACCAAGAAAAGTGAAACCTAGCAAAAGCTCACAGAACTTCTCAAGAGACTTTAGAATCAGAAAAGAGTTTCAGTTGTGAAGATAAGATCTGATAAAGGAACTGAATTCCTCAACAGTGTGATTATTGAATATTGTGAAGAAAATGGTGTCTTACACCAACTTGTCACCACAGAACACCACAACAAAATGGTGTAGCCGAAAGAAGAAACGAACACTCAAAGAAGCCGGGAGGACTATGATTTGTGAAGCTAAACTACCCGAAAGATATTGGGCAGAAGCAGTTAACACAGCTTGTTACACTCAGAACAGAGCTCTCATGAACAAGAGACATGAGAAGACTCCTTATGAAATTGGGAATGGAAGAAAACCAAATGTTTCATACTTTCATGCTTTTGGAAGCAAATGTTTCATACACAATAATGGAAAAGATCAACTTCACGTTTTTTAACCCAAAGCTGATGAAGGAATTTTCCTAGGATATTCAAGTGTCAGCAAAGCTCTTAGAGTACTAAATAAAAGGACACTCAAGCATGAAGAATCAATACATGTAGTATTTGATGAACCAAACTTCCCTTGTGAAACAACTGAAGACCGACAAGAACCGCTTTCTCGCTCTCGGTTACACGGTCACACGGACCGCCGGTTGACGTTGGAAGACTACAAATTTCGAATGTTCGATGAAGATCGGCCTCGCTTCCATTTGCTCAACAACTTGAACAAATTAATTCGATTCGCTTGAACAAGTTCAAGAACCCGTTTTTGAAGAATCGAGTTGAACAAAATGCAAATCGCTTGATACAAACTCACACACATCAATGGATGAAAGATCACCCCGAAGAACAAGTTATTGGTGATACTCAAGCCGGAGTTCGAACAAGACATCAACTAGATGCAATGATTGCATGCTTTCTATCTCAATCGAACCTAAAGAAATTGAAGAAGCTTTGAAAGATCCGTTGGATATTAGCTATGCAAGAAGAACTCAATGAATTCGAGAGAAATCAAGTATGGGAATTGGTAGATAAACCAGCTTCATGTCAATATCATTGGAACCAAATGGGTTTTCGAAATAAACTTGATGAAGATGGGAACATCATCGAAACAAAGCCGACTTGTAGCCAAAGTATACTCTCAAGCGTAAGGCATAGACTTTGATGAAACTTATGCACCGAGTTGGAAGACTAGAAGCAATCGTACTATTTCTTGCTTATGCGCACTCACAAGAAATTCAAAGTTTATCAGATGGATGTTAAAAGTGCATTTCTAAATGGAATTCTTGAAGAATAAGTATATGTTCAACAACCACCTGGATTTGAAATCAAAGATCAAGCAGATAAAGTTTTTAGACTAAGGAAAGCTCTTTATGGACTTAAACAAGCACCAAGAGCTTGGTACGAAACTCTATCTCAGTTTCTAGTGGATAATGGATTTATCAAAGGAACAATCGACAAAACCTTATTCAGGATGAAGAACGGAGAAGATACTCTACTTGTTCAAATTTATGTTGATGATATCATTTTTGGATCAGAAAATGAACAGTTATGTGAGAAATTTGCAAGTTTGATGAAAAGCAAATTTCAGATGAGTATGATGGGAGAATTAAATTATTTCCTAGGATTGCAAGTTAAACAATTAGCTGATGGAATTTTCATTCCCCAAACCAAATATACAAGAGAACTTATCAAAAAGTTTGGTATGGAGAAATCTACTGGAATTTCTACACCAATGGGGACCAACATCAGATTAGATGAAGACAAAGAAGGTAAAGATGTTGATCAAACACTCTACAGAAGGATGATTGGAAGCTTACTCTATCTTACAGCAAGTAGGCCAGACATATCTTTTACTGTTGGTGTATGTACAAGATTTCACTCAAGACCAAAGGAAAGTCATCTCACAGTTGTGAAAAGAAATTTGAAATATCTGAAAGACACAGATGGAGTTGGAATTTGGTATTCAAAAGAAGGAGAATTCAAGTTGATTTCTTATTCAAATTCAGACTATGCTGGATGCAAAGTGGACAGAAAAAGCACATCAGGCATATGTCAGTTATTGGGAAATAGACTTGTGTCATGGTTTAGCAAGAAGCAAAACTCAATCTCAACTTCAACAGCTGAAGCTGAATATATAGAAGCTGGAAGTTGTTGTGCTCAAGTGTTATGGATCAGACATCAATTAAGAGACTATGGGATAGAAGAAAGAACAATTCCCATAATGTGTGATAACACAAGTGCAATTGCAATTACTGATAATCCAGTTTTACACTCAAGGACAAAGCACATTGATGTCCGTCACCACTTCATAATAGATCATGCAGAGAAGAAGGATATAACAGTTCTTTATGTACCTACTAAAGATCAGTTGGCAGATATCTTTACAAAGCCATTGGACAAAGAAAGATTTGCCAAATTAAGAACTGGGTTGGGAATAATCAAAGTTAGTTAAGTCAGTTAAGCCAGAGATTCGTCAAGGGGATTAATCTTTGTTATGTTGGGTGCGCTCACCTAACAGATTAGTCATTGACATCAACAATCTCAAACTGACAAATTGAAGAATTTGACAAAACTGAATAATTTGATGGAACTGAATTATCTCTAGAACTGACCTCTGCATCAATTTTCATTCCAGTCAAATTTAGTCAAAGGTTGATAAGATAGAATCAACAGCGGTTATATCGCATTAAATTACCACAGTTCTTTTTGTCAGAATTTCGTATGTACACCCCACGATTGTCAGAACATTACACGTATCGGTTATCAAAACCATCATGGAATTTGAAAAGTTGTACCACTCAACCGCTAGAATATCCTACTTATTTATTCAACCTCCGTTCAGACTATTCTCTATCAAAATTCAAATTATTTTCAGAAAGCAAAATAGACTCTTTGCAACCCTCTCTTTCAAAAATCAAAATTTTGTGTTCACACTCAAACATGGCCACTTCAGATGATTCGAAAGACAAACGATTGATCACAGAGCTGGATGAACTAACACTTGAAATGTATGAAGGTATATTTCAAAACACCTTGTTAGCCAGCTGTGTACGAGATAAAATCGAAAAACAACCAGGATTGAACAACATCCTCGAAGTTAGTTTCAAAGAAAAATGAGATGTGGAAGGCATTTTGCAATTTTGGCAAAATATGTGATTAGTCAGAGACTCTTTGATAACTACAGTTCGTGGAGATCGCATTGTTCTCAATGAAAGAGTCATGAGGTCACTCTTTGGCTTCGCAAATACAACAGCAACTTCCACAGAGTTAGCCACTCTACCATGAAGAAAGAAGCTTTTCTCGCAATGATTACTTCGTCTACAGAACCAATCGAACCTGGTATTCATGTTGACAAAATCAAGCCGGAATTTGGAAATCTCAGCAGATGGCTCAGCAAACACGTGATTGGAAAATCCAAAGGAATTAATATACTTTCGGAAGAAAATATATTGCTGATGAACATAATCTGGGATAATATAGAATTTAATTGGGCAGGTTATATAGTCAATCAGTTCAAGAAGCAACACTTAGCAGAATTAGAAAGTGTGAAAAGAGCTCAAGTCAAGGACAAGTAATCGATGGCAGATTCCGACCGAAGAAGACTCTTAGTGGAATCATTCAGTTTTATTTAGAAAGAATTAAGGAAGGGAAGCTAGCAAGGCAAACTGCAACATCGAAGGAAATCGTATAAACAACTTCCCAACCTGAAGCAAGTCAGTCAACTATGTCTCAGCAGGAAGCTGAACACAAAGGGACTAAGCGAAATGCTGAATCCACAGAAGGAAGATCAGTTGTAAGATGTTTGTACCCTGAAATCTCAAGTGAGAAAGCACCAACTGAGGGGGAACAACAACATCAATTGACAATTGAAGTTACTCAAGAGAATGTCACTGATGACCATACTTCTCAGATACAATAGCAATCGGTTCAACAATCAGCACCAGTCTTCGAAGCTGACAAAATCATTAAGCTGATGAAAATGAAACTTCAACCAGAAGATTCTCGAGATGTCAGTTTACAGACTGAAGAAAAATTAATCTTAGAGAAATTGGAATTTAGAGATCTTTACTCTCTGTTTCCTATTTCAGAATTTCTTGACAACTGTTTCAAAAGATTTACCGAACTAGCAAAAAGAAGAGAATCAGGCACATCATCTAAAGACAGTTCAAAGAAAAAGGATGATGATGACCATGATAAGTCAAGAAAAGAAGCTGATGATACTACAGTTTTCAAAAAGTCACTCAATCTCAACCTCTAGCAACGCAAACTGTACCACAACAAGAAGGATTGCCAGTTGGAAATCATACAACTGACAATCAGCAAGCAGCTGATGAAATCAGACAACTGATGGTTATTGCTGATAATACTCAGGATAAGGATCAAATAGAAGCTACATATGATCCCTCTGATTTTCTATCTAAGGATGAATTGGCCAGAGTTCATGAAAACTTGAAAATTGTACTCAGTCAGAGAGATACACATAATGGCCTTTTATCAAACATCTCTGGATATCTTGATTATAGAACTAGAACTGATGTTTCAGTTCATGCAAGAGTAGAGATGATTCACAAATCAATTTCAAGTTCTGCTTCAGAGATTGTGTTACTCAAACAACAACTCGAAGATTCAACCGCGATAGATAGAGAAACTCATGCTCGTGCTCATTGGCATATAAATCAAGATATCTACGGGTTAGAAACTCGACTTAAGGAAGTACTTGCTTCTCGGCGACGATTTCGAAGATCAAAAAGCAACCCATGCCCTGGTAGATCAATTATAGGATGCCAAAAAGGGGGAAGCTGAAGAAGAAAAGCTGAAATTACTTGGAGAAATGAAGCGACTTGAAGAAGAATTACAAAGACACAGATCAGATCCTAAATTTTTTAAGAAAGAGTTAACTGATGATCAACTTATTGAAAAATACAATCAACCTGGAGACAGAAGAGTTACACTTACAAAGGATCTGTGGACACAGTTTGTCAAAGATTACAATCCTATTAAAGCCAAGTACAAGGACAGAACATTTGAGGAATCCTTGAATTACTTTCTGTCTGATATTTACTCAAAGCAAAAAATTGCACAACATAAGAAGAATCAGAGGATTGATGATAACCTGAAGATTAAAGACAAGACTGAACAAATGAAAGCCGATCTAGTAGAATTTGAAAATTACTACTTGAAAGACTCAATCTTACCCAATCTAATTCAATGGAGAAGATGGAAAGAAAGTAGTCAAGTTGACTACAACAAGACCTTTTCAAAGGAAGACTCCAAGCTTGAAGAAGATTTTTGCGTGTATGACAAAGCAAAAAGATATGACACAGTCATGCAAAAAGCTAAGAAGAAGCTTAGCCTTTAATCACAGTTATTTGAACAAAATGTACGTATCCAGTTTTTGCTGATTCTAATGAAAACCAGTTTTCTAGTTTTACATTGTTTTACATTTTTTTGATCTTTAAGCTTTTTTTTAGGGAGAGTTTTGGCATCATCAAAGAGAGGGAAATTTTCGGAAATAAAATTTATGTTTTGATGATAATTCATCTTATTTGTTAAAATATTATCTTAACCCCATTGATGAAGTGCTGAAGCCAGCTGTTATAGTAGAAAGCTAAAAGATGTCTAGAACTGAATGTATAAGCTTTACTAGAGTCTGATATTTGTATAGGTTACATCAGACAAGCACTGTAATTGTTAGTGTGTCGTAAAACTGAAAACTGGAAATCATTTAGAAAACTGGAAATCATCGAGACAAGCAAACTGACTCAGAATACACCTACATGAAACTGAAGAAGGTAAGTTCGCTGAGAGTTACATACTCAGTTGACTTATCTAAAACATCGAAGAACTGAGGGTTCAAACTCAGTTATTGAAGAATGAAGAACTGAGGGTTCAAACTCGCTTATGAAGATTACAAGTCGAGATCGTAAAGTTGTACTTCGTGCAAGATTGTGGTGACTCGAACTGACTTTATGGATCTTGTATGAAGACCTAAGAATCATAAGGACAATGAATTCTTAGATGATAATGAATAATGGTGTACTCTGATTAAGTCAATTATAATCAGATGAAAACAGGAGTACTGATATTTGAAGAAGAGTAAAATCTCGCTTAGTGCTTCAAGTCGGTTAGAAACCGAAAAAAGAAAAACTCGCACAAAACTAATAAGGAAACTCGCTTTATAAGTCAGCCATCCAACAAACTGAAAGTACAGTCGAACGTTGTAAAGAAAACAATTTCATTGGATGAGTTCCTGACACAACAGAACGGTTAGTAAATATAGCCGTTGCAAGATAGATGTTGATACAATTTAAATTGAAGCCAGATGAACGTTGGACTTCACACTATAAATAGAAGACTTTGCACCAACAACAAAACATATAGAACAGAGCATATACAAGAATCAACAAGCAATTTTGTGCATCAGTCTATTCTATTCGAATTGCTATCTCTGAACTGTAACAAGATCATATCTAGTATTTCTTCAAGTGTTCAAGCTACAAAGAATTTATCAAGAATTCAACACTTTGAAGAACCACAAACAAGAATCAACTTATTGATTCTCAGTCCAACCTTGATTCTACATCAAAGTTTTAGACGTGAAGCAAACCGGGAAGGTTTCGCCAAGGACAAGTTTGTGACAAGCAATCGGGTAGATCGTGTTTGTGCTTTGGTAGTCGGTGAAGAGGCAATCCTACCCTCTAAGGACCAGTGGTTCAAGCATTTGAAGAGCAGCAATTCTACCTGTTCTACAACTGTTTAGATAGTGAAGCTAGGGATTAGCCAAGGACTATTGTTTAGGACTTTTTGTAACATTTAACCTCAAGAAGTTCTAGTGGAATTTTCCTCCGCACCACAGGGGAAGAGAGGACGTACAGGATTACATCACCTGGAACCTCTATAATATCCGCCTTATTTACTTTACACATTTATTTATTTATTCAGCATTTACTTATAGCATTGTGATACTTGATTGTTATACACCTCACAGTCACAACTAACATTCACCAGAATTCAGTTCACAACACTCAGTTTTCATAAATGAATAACAAGATCAAGAAAAAAGCTAAAGTCATATCCGCTGCCGGTTGACTCAGTTTCAGCTTAAGTCAGTTTGACTTAATCTCAACTTTGTCAGCTTAACTCCACACAAGTTTTTTAACTGAACCTTAATTTGCTTTAAATCCAGTTTTAGGGACAAGTTTATTCACCCCCCTCTAAACTTGTGTTAGCCTTTCCAAGGGAGCAACATATATCATATAAATAAAACATACACAACATTCCGTGCAAAAAATAACCGATACGATCATGGATTCCCTAGGTGCGGTTTTGAATACAAACTGAAAAAACTGCGGGTCACAATCTAAGGGTAGCTGAAAGCGCCAATAGGATCTTTATTGCTGTATGCCAATGGGTTCTTTATCTTTCTTTGGTCTTCGTCTTCTTGCTCCATTCTTGTTGCATAATAAATTTATCTAATAAATAATTACACCCGCCGCACACGGGGGGAGCTAACAGGAATAGGATAAATGCAAAAAAGTAAACTATGTCACGTTCTTCATAACGGCCTAGGACAATTTGAAAAACCAACACAAAGTAAAACACTCCCATCTATCCTATTGGTCGAGTCCATTATCAATCGGGGTCCATATAATCATATTATATCTAATCATCTAGTCCATACATTTATATCTTATGAAAAAGATGAAATTAAAAAATTTAACGACTTATGCTTCTTATTTTATCACATCAATTAATTAATTAACTTTTATTTAATTGAATGACTTAATCGAAAATAATTTTAACATTTAATTTTAAATCGATTCTAATTTCAATTTTATTAATTCAGAATTATTGAAAATTAAAATTAAAATTAAATGTCTATTTTGATTCCTTTCCTTTGGGTTCTTAAACAAAACGGATGACTTTGGTTTCTGTTAACGGTGAATTTTATGGTTTTTATCGCTTTACTCCGTAACAATATTCTTCGTATTTTATTACTTTTTATAGAAAAGTAGGAGTTTAATTGAAACATTGAGATAATGAAGTTCGAAATTTTAAAAGTGCAAAATCGAGTTGTGTATGTGTTTTTTTATGTGTTTATGTACTATTTTACACTTTGCTATTGGCATGAAGACACATTGATGACTAAACTGGCGTCTGAGTCCCGTCCAGTGGACGGGCGTTTGAAGGACCAGACGAGCGTCCAGGAGAGGAAACTTGATTCAGAGTTTTGAAAATTCCAGTGGACGAGCGTCCATTTTTGCATAGGACGGACGTCCTAGAAGACTCGGCCCGACTCGATGATTTTTGTGAAGACTGGACGGGCGTCCAATCGCCGACTTAACCCTAGCCGCCTCAATGTCTTATAAATACCAGCGCATATCAAACCCTAAGGAGGATCATATGATTCATTCAGAAATTCCTAGCAGCCGCATATTTAACAAAGAGCAAACACAGAGATGAATTCTTCCATCTCAACAATCATGATCACCAATATGATTGTTGGCTAAGCATCTTGCGGTGGGACAACGGAGGAAACCAACCAACAACCACACCAACTAGAAGATTTTAAGCTATATCTTTAGTGAGTTAAATTTACTGTTTTTCATCAATTGAATTTTGTAATAATTGTTTATGTTTTATTGAATCGAGAGATCGATGAAACTACCGTTCTAATTGAATTTATATGAAAATATTATTCAAGTTGTGATTTTTTCAATTGATGCAATTAATTGTGATTCAAGAGATTGTTTATGATTAATTGAGTAGAGTATTGGAGACAATCTCATGATCGTGTTATGCATGCTAGTTTAGTTTTGCTTGAGAAAGAAAACGAAACCCTAGAAATTGATTAAAGAGATTTAATCGAATTCGTGATTTGATCATTACTAAAAATCGTACCTTTAGCTCACAATCTAGTTGGGGTTGGTTGGTTGATTGGTGGATTCTAGTTTCCTTGCCGTTCTTTTAATTCTTTGATAATCCAATTTGTTCGTATCAATTGTGATTGCTACGATTAGTTATTTCAAGAACTTTAGTTGTTACCCGCTGTTTTCTGCATATTTCAGTTTTCCAGCACGTCACCGGACGCCCGTCCACCCTCAGTGAACGGCCGTCCACCCTCAGTGAACGGCCGTCCACCCTCAGTGAACGGCCGTCCAGTGTTGAATTTTTCTGTTTTCTGCTATTTTAGTCACTGTTCTTCGTTTTTATTTTACAATTAATATAAACCTTAGTTTTAGATAATAATTTGTGACATAATCGATATAATAACTGCATCTTAATCCGATAAACATTCGACTCCCTTAGGACGACCCGTTAACACCCTTTACTACAAGCCTTATACTTGGGGTATTTCGGTTTATAAATTTAAAACTAGTTTTTACCGAACAAGTTTTTAGCGCCGTTGCCGAGGAGTCGGTAACGGTTGTCGGATTCTTATAGGTGCTAATCTAAAAGGTACGTTTATTTTATTTTATCATAGTTTGTCTTTTTTTTATTTATATTTTTCATATTTGACTTTTATTTTTCATAGTTTAGATTTGCCTTAGATTTTAGCAGCCTTTATTCAAAAAAAAATTTAAAAAAAAAAAGAAACTTTCTGAACGGGCGTCCAGACGCTGAACGCCCGTCTGCCCCCCCCCCCAATTTGTCTTCTGAACGCTAGTTCAGTGACCTGAACGAGCGTTCACCTCCAAAATTTCCCCTGAACCAACGTTCACTCATACTGAACGCCGGTTCAATCTCTTAAATTGTCACCTCTCTTCTTCTCTCTTCTCTCTTTCTAAACCTCTAAACGCTCTAATCTTCTCTAAATTCGTTCTCATCAACCCTAAGGTTGATTTCTTCCTGTTCTGCTCTTCTGGTTTATGCAAACCAGGAGTAAGAAGGGACCTCTTACCTTTAATCCCGAACCTGAGCGATCTATTCTCAGGAGAAAGCTCTTCCCTAATCCAGACATTATGGCTAACGAAGTTCCAAATCCAGATCCTCTAGCCCAAATGAATCTGATCCTTCAACAGATGCAGGCAATACAACAACAACAAAATCAACAACTTGGGATAAATAATCAATTTCAACAATTCCGTCAAAACCAGCTAAACCAATTAAATCAAGACCCCTATGCCCCCTATCTTGACCAAGACTTCCTGGAAGGGCATAGACCTATTCGCCCTCCAGACATGGGGCAACTGAACTTCGATCTGAAAAATGGAGTGGTTGGGCTGGTCCAGAATAGTTCTTTTCATGGTACTGCTGAAGAAGATCCTCATGACTTCTTGTCCACCTTCGTTCAAATCTGCGAAGCAGGCCACTATCCTGGTATTGATTCTGAGATTGTCAAGTTAAAACTCTTCCCGTTTGCTCTAAAGGGTGAAGCAAACCGTTGGTTCAAATCTTTAGCCCATCATTCTCTCCGTTCCCGGAATGATGTCAAAAGAGCCTTTGCTCGAAGTTTGTCTCAACTCGGGACAATCATGGACATGAAAAGGGAGATAGCCACATTTGAACAGCTTGATGGTGAGAGTGTGGGGAAAGCATGAGAGACTAAATCTGCTGAAGAGGAAGTGCCCCAACCATGGATACAGTAGACATGATCTACTAGAGTTATTCTACAGAGGTGTCTCTCAACCAAATAGAGACTACCTTGATTCAACTACTCATGGATCCTTCCTAGGGGGAGGTGATGACACTGCTTACAGGGTAGCTGAAAGTATATAGCAAAGAATAACATGTGGTCAATTTCAAGGAAGACCAATGTTAGTGGGAATAAGAAGGAATCTGCTGCGAGCAATTCTGAGACTAAGATGTTAGTTGCTCAAATGGAAGTGATGAACAAGCAGCTAGCCAATTTACAAATGCAGCAGCAACAAGGGCCGTCAGATGTGAATTACCTGGAAATGCAGGCGGGAAATGAGATGAATGAGGAAGTGAATTTAATGGAGAATCATAACCAAACCTTCAGAAACTTCAATCAGGACCAGAATCATTCCGGATTTCAACGTCCCAATTTCAATCAAGCCAATGCACCACCTGGACCATCCAATTCAAAACCTTCTTTCAACTCAAGTTATCAAAGACCACCTCCTGGGATGGTTAATCAATCTCACAATCCTAACTCCCAAAGACCTCAAGGTGGTTGGAATCAAAACCAACATCATAACCAAACCACCTCTTGTGTCGCTCAACATAAGTTTGATGAGCTAGTAAACATGGTGAAGACCCTGGCTACTAGTGTCAAGGCAATAGAGAGACAGGTTGGTCAGATGGCAGACCAACAAGCAAGCAGACCTCACGGTAAACTTCCAAGTTATACCGAAAGAAATCCTAAAGCAGATATCAATGTTTGCACTGCAATCACACCTCAATGGGAGTATGGAGACGAAGAGCTGAATGAGGTCACTCTAAGAAGTGGTAAGCAGGCGGAACCCGGAAAGATGTCGGGAAACGAGTAGCCCCTCCTGACACCATAATTTCAGGAGGGGGCAATCAGAAGTTAAATACCGAAGAAAGCAACAGTGAGGAGGAGCTTAATGATGATGATTCTTCGGGGGATGAAAATTATTCTGATAAAGAAATGAGGAAAAGTCAGGTGGTTGTACCCTTGACAAAGAAGAGGGAGGAAAAGTTTGTCAGATGGAATGATAAGGAAGACGAAGCCATAAGAAATCAAGCCATGAACAATGATAAAGCTCTTCCTTATCCACCAAAGAAGAAAGAGAATACCCTCAGTCATGACAGACAATATGACGGAGTGAGGAGGATGCTCAGAGACACCAAAGTGAGTATACCCCTAGCTGAGGTATTGACTGAAATGCCCAAGTGCTCTAAGTATCTTAAGGAAGTTTGTTGGAGCAAGAAGAAGTTTCAAGGGATGGCGGAAGAAGTTTTAAGAGAAGATTGCTATATGGTTTCACAAAAAGTTGCTACTAAGCGAGGTGACCCCGGAAGACCTTCAATCTCTTGTGAGATTGAAGGCCACATGTTCCAAAACGTCTTATGCGACTCAGGGGCCTCTATAAATGTGATGCCATTGAACGTCTGCAAAAAGCTCGGTTTAGATAAAAGAATGCGGGAATGCCCTATTTATCTTCAGATGGTTGACCGATCTAGCCGCTCAGCAGCTGGTTGTGTTACTAATGTTCTTCTCCATGTTGAAGACTTGGTTTTCCCTACCGACTGGGTTATCTTAGACTATCCGCCTGACAAAGAGATGCCCCTAATTCTAGGCCGGACCTTTTTGGACACCTCTGCCGCCCACATCGATTTCTGAAAGGGTCAGATTACGCTTAGAGTTGATGATACATCTGTTACCTTCACACGAGGGAAAAGTCCTGAGAAAACCTTGATTGAAGAAATCTCGTTCGTCGAAGCAATTTATGAGGACGAAGAAGATGCCAACTCTGAAGAAGCGGAAGAGTTAACGGAGATAGGTGTTTTCGAAGCTATAAACACTAAAGATCAAGCTGATTGTGGACCATCTTCTGTTTCATCATAGGCCGTAGTCACTGACGAGTCATCTTCACAACTTGCTCACACTAAGCCTGTCAATGAACACGAAACATGGAACTTCCCAGCGATGAACGATTATTTCAAAGAGCTGCATCAGGAAGACTTTAACCCTGTAGAAGAGGAAGCCCTGATGGGTAGTTGGGACGAAGTGGATTTCTGGAGAGAGACTATACTTTGGGAGGTTGATGATTGGGAACAACTAGCAAAGGAGCTAGAAGATGAAGAGTTGATTAAGATGATCAAGGATAAGAAGGAGGAAGCGGGTGCTGACAGAAGGATCCCTATGGATGATGTGATCCAGTACCTTTCGGGGGTTATGCCTCGGGAAGATGAGGCATTCTTCAGTCAACCACTTCAAGCCCATAAGGAAAAAGGTGGCCCGTTAAAATCCAGTATTGAGCAACCACCTACTGACTTGGAGCTTAAACCGCTTCCGCAACACCTTAAGTACATCTTTCTTAAGGATGGTGAGAAGTTGCCCTTAATCATCTCTTCAAAACTCGAGCCCGAACAAGAAGCACTGCTGATAAAAGTGCTTGAAAAAAACATCCTCGCGTTCGGATGGCAAGTGGGTGATATCCGAGGAATCAGCCCCGATGTGTGCATGCATAAAATCCAAACGGAGAAAGGAGCTAAGAAATTCAGACAACCTCAGCGAAGGCTGAATCCGTACATGCAGGAGGTTGTCAAGAAAGAAGTCATCAAATGGTTAGACATGGGAATCATCTATGCAATCGCCGACAGTGAGTGGGTTAGCCCCACTCAAGTTGTGCCAAAGAAGGGAGGTATTACCGTGGAAAAGAATGAAAAGGGGGAAGAAGTAGCTTTACGCCTTGTGATCGGCTACGAGTGGTCTGCATTGATTATCGCGAGATTGAATGAAGTCACCGCCAAAGACCATTTCCCCTTACCTTTCATTGACCAGGCTTCTTGAAAGACCGAGTGGTCATAAGTATTATTGTTTCCTCGAAGGATATTCTGGTTACTTCCAGATAGCCATCGCCCCTAATGACCAGGAGAAGACTACGTTTACGTGTCCATCAGGCACTTTTGCTTTTCGCCGAATGCCTTTCGGGTTATGCAATGCACCAGCAACATTCTAACGGTGCATGTTGGCCATTTTTCGATGGACTTGTGGAGAAATGTATGGAAGTCTTCATGGATGACTTCTCAGTCTATGACGATAGCTTTGATGAGATCTTGGAAAATCTAGATATAATACTTCAACGCTGTGTTGAAAAGAATTTAGTACTCAACTGGGAGAAATGCCATTTTCTAGTAGATGAAGGAATTGTTCTAGGACACAAGGTGTCCAGTACTGGTATTCAGGTTGATAAGGCTAAAGTAGAGGCCATTGAAAAGATGGCGTACCCGAAAATAGTGAAAGAGGTACGAGGTTTTCTAGGTCATGGTGGCTTCTACAGGCTGTTTATTCAGGGTTTTTCCACCATCGCCAAGCCCTTATCTAACCTTCTGAAAGATGATGTTGAGTTCTTGTTTGATGAGAAATGCAAGGAAGCTTTCAATTGCCTAAAGGATAAGCTCATAAGTGCCCCTATCTTAATCGCACCTGACTGGACTAAGCCTTTTGAATTAATGTGCGATGCCTCTAACTACGCAGTGGGCGCAGTTTTAGGCCAGAGAATTGACAAAAAGTTCAGGCCCATTTACTATGCGAGCCGCACCTTGAACCCGGCTCAATGCAATTACACCACGACTGAGAAGGAATTCTTAGCCGTCGTTTTTGCTATCGACAAGTTTAGAAGTTACCTTCTAGGGTCTCAAGTTGTGGTTTGGACAGACCATGCAGCCCTACGCTACCTTATGGACAAAGCAGATGCAAAACCAAGGTTACTCAGATGGATTCTAATTTTGGAAGAGTTTGACCTTGAGATCAAAGATAAGAAGGGTAGTGATAACATTGTGGCTGATCACCTGTCTCGCCTAGTAAATGAGGGTGGCGAAAATCACAAGGAAATAGGCATCGATTTCCCTACTGAGCAATTGATGAAGCTTGATACAGTTAGGCCGTGGTACGTTGATTACGTCAACTATTTAGCAAGTGGGCATTTAGAGGAAATGACGTATCAGCAGAGGAAGAAGTTTTTTTTATCTGATTTAAAGTATCTCGTGTGGGAGGATCCTTATCTGTTCAAGGTCTCTAAAGACGGGTTGCTTAGAAGGTGTGTTCCGGAACATGAGCAATGGGATATTCTGGAACAATGTCATAGTGGTCCCACGGGAGGACACTACGGAACACCCAAGACTGTTGCAAAAATCCTCCAAGCGGGATTTTACTGGCCGACTCTTTTTAAATATGCAGAAGCCTTTTGTAAAGGTTGCGATAGGTTCCAGAGGATTGGGAGGCAAAGTAATAGGATGGAAATGCCACTTAGGCCCATTCTAGAATGCGAAGTCTTCGACGTGTGGGGAATTGATTTCATGGGCCCCTTCCCATCTTCATGCTCCAATAAATACATTCTTGTCTGTGTAGACTATGTTTCCAAATGGGTGGAGGCAATAGCCACCCAAACTAATGATCACAAAGTTGTGAAGAAATTCTTGCAAAAGAATATCTTCACCAGATTCGGCTGTCCTAGAGCCCTCATTAGTGATGAAGGTACTCATTTTTGCAACGCGCCGCTTGATAAAATTCTTGAGAAATATGGTGTCAGACATAAAATCGGTACACCATATCATCCCCAAACAAGTGGCCAAGTCGAGGTAAAAGACCGTGAACGCAAATAGATCCAACTAGAGTCTAAAGTTGGATGACGCGCTTTGGGCCTATCGCACTGCGTTTAAGACCCCTATGGGCACGTCACCCTTCCAAATGGTTTATGGCAAGGCATGCCATTTACCAGTCGAGCTTGAACACAGAGCTTACTGGGCTATTAAATTCTTGAATTTCGATAGCCATCTCTGTGGGGAAAAGAGGTTATTGCAATTAAATGAGCTCGACGAATTTAGACTCAGAGCATATGAGAATGCCAAAATCAGTAAGGAAAGAACTAAGGTACTCTATGATGCTAAGATCAAGGTTCGGGAATTCAAAGTGGGTGATATGGCTTTGCTTTATAATACCAGGCTCTATCTGTTTGCCGGTAAGCTCAAATCTAGATGGTCTGGCCCCTTTGAGATTCTCGATGTCAATCCAAGTGGAGCGATCACGTAAAACGGGTATGATAATCAACCCTTCAAGGTAAATGGTCAAAGACTCAAAAAATATTTTGGCCAACCAAAAGAAAAGTCTGAGACCCTGTACTTTCAAAAGAGGGTTGAAACGACTGATATTCTGATCTGCGATGAGATCCCATCCGAATTCTTTCATTCGGATGATGACAATTCTACATTTACCCGTGAGGACCCTTCTTCCAAGACATCTGAACATGTCAGTATACCTAAGCGTAACCTGCACAAGAACGGGACGAAGAAGAGAGTCAGTGCTATCTGGAGAGTTAAGTTCAAACACTTAGTAGAGCACTTGACTGTTGTTTGTTGCGGCCACACCCCCGTCCTTCATTCGATTCCGATGAAGAAGTGGCCGACGTAAACCGAAGTGACCCGATCCGGGTTAACTTTGAAATCAGTGTCAAGCTAATGACATAAAAGAAGCGCTCCTAGGAGGCAGCCTAGTCTTTTAAGTTACTTTTTAGTTAAGTTTTTAGGGCATTAGGAATAACACCATGGTGATTTGTGTGTTGGTTATCCATGTCCTATTTGTGAATGTTTTATGTGCCTACATGTTTACTCATATACCCCTTATACCCCGAGATTATATGCTATGTCGAGTGTTGCAGATATTGTTGCGCGGTTTTTGCCAGTTGTCACTTTTAGTGTTGTATGTTCATGCTACGAGTTGCAGCGGTACATTCATGCTACGGCCTGACCTCTGCCAACCTACAACCCGACAATCATTTTGAAAACCAGCTAAGTATTCTTTTCTTTTATCTGCACATTCTGAGGACATAATGTGATTTAAGTGTGGGGGGTGTCTAAATTGGGTATGTTATCATGCTATATTTCGAAAAGCGAGCAAATGTGAATTCCTTGGCAAAAATTTAAAATTTTTTCAAAGTAAACGTGGATAATTGTAAATCTTGAGCATGTTATTGAAACAAAAAGGCTCGCTAGTTGTAGTTTCCTGACGATGATTGTCTGTAACTTCTGTGAGATAGTTATAGCATGCTTTTACTAATATGAGATAGTATTCATTTCATATTCACGTAAGCCTTTGAAATTGAAGCGACATTTTTAAAATTTATCCATTCACTATCCTAGTGATTTATCCTAGAGAGACTTGTGCTTAATAGTAACAGTAAGCATTACACCTAATTTCTACCCGTGTACTGTGAATATCTGAAGGTTTGAATGTAATAGGAGGGATATATCTTAAGGTTTGTACACCAATCTAAGATGAATAATATGAATAAAATATGTGTATGTCGGATGTAGCTGCCAATGATTTGAGTGCGGTAGGGCATTATCATGAAATGTCCTATACCACTATGAGGTTCAATAGCGCCCGACTGCCTGATGATAGTAGTCCAGCTAGGGTGTTATCACGAAACATCCTATTGCTGGGAATGAGGGCATATGCTATATATGTGGAATTAAGTTAATCTTAAAGAAAATTTGGCAAATGGTACTATGGAAAGTTGGTAGGAACCGTAGTTATCTTCTAACTATCCTCAGTATATACCGAATGATATGTTTTAGGGATTATCCTAATAAGTACACGGGAAGACTTTTTGTGGAACGGTTACTGCCTATACATAGGAAAGTCATTAGGATTATTTGAACGGATTTTGTGCGAAAGAATAGTGGAGATTGAAAAGGGCTTTTCACACACACACACTGAATCTATCCCTATTGTTGGTATTAATTGCTATATTTGTCGTATCTTTTGTTACGTGAGTTGGGAATCTATATGGATTGCATGAAAGTGAGCTAGTTTTGATTATTTTGTTCGGGACGAACAAAAGTTTAAGTATGGGGGAGTTGTTAACGGTGAATTTTATGGTTTTTATCGCTTTACTCCGTAACAATATTCTTCGTATTTTATTACTTTTTATAGAAAAGTAGGAGTTTAATTGAAATATTGAGATAATGAAGTTCGAAATGTTTAAAAGTGCAAAATCGAGTTGTGTATGTGTTTTTTTTATGTGTTTACGTACGATTTTAAACTTTGCTATTGGCATGAAGACACATTGATGGCTGAACTGGCATCTGAGTCCCGTCCAGTGGACGGGCGTTTGAAGGACCAGACGAGCGTCCAGGAGAGGAAACTTGATTCAGAGTTTTGAAAATTCCAGTGGACGAGTGTCCATTTTTGTATAGGACGGACGTCCAAGAAGATTCGGCCCGACTCGATGAATTTTGTGAAGACTGGACGGGCGTCCAATCGCCGACTTAACCCTAGCCGCCTCAAAGTCTTATAAATACCAGCGCATATCAAACCCTAAGGAGGATCATATGATTCATTCAGAAATTCCTAGCAGCCGCATATTCCACAAAGAGCAAACACAGAGATGAATTCTTCCATCTCAACAATCATGATCACCAATATGATTGTTGGCTAAGCATCTTGCGGTGGGACAACGGAGGAAACCAACCAACAACCACACCAACTAAAAGATTTTAAGCTATATCTTTAGTGAGTTAAATTAACTGTTTTTCATCAATTGAATTTTGTAATAATTGTTTATGTTTTATTGAATCGAGAGATCGATGAAACTACCGTTCTAATTGAATTTATATGAGAATATTATTAAAGTTGTGATTTCTTTCAATTGATGCAATTAATTGTGATTCAAGAGATTGTTTATGATTAATTGAGTAGAGTATTGGAGACAATCTCATTATCGTGTTATGCATGCTAGTTTAGTTTTGCTTGAGAAAGAAAACAAAACCCTAGAAATTGATTAAAGAGATTTAATCGAATTCGTGATTTGATCATTACTAAAAATCGTACCTTTAGCTCACAATCTAGTTGGGGTTGGTTGGTTGATTGGTGGATTCTAGTTGCCTTGCCGTTCTTTTAATTCTTTGATAAACCAATTTGTTCGTATCAATTGTGATTGCTACGATTAGTTATTTCAAGAACTTTAGTTGTTACCCGCTGTTTTCTGCATATTTCAGTTTTCCAGCACGCCACCGGACGCCCGTCCACCCTCAGTGAACGGCCGTCCAGTGTTGAATTTTTCTGTTTTCTGCTATTTTAGTCACTGTTCTTAGTTTTTATTTTACAATTAATATAAACCTTAGTTTTAGATAATAATTTGTGACATAATCGATATAATAACTGCATCTTAATCCGATAAACATTCGACTCCCTTAGGACGACCCGTTAACACCCTTTACTACAAGCCTTATACTTGGGGTGTTTCGGTTTATAAATTTAAAGCTAGTTTTTACCGAACAGTTTCCTAATCCAAAAGTGAACTTTCCAAACAAAATTTGGTTGACTTCCTAGCCACTATCCAAAATCAAAATTTTGAAAGTAGCATAGGCCTCGGCCTTTTCCCAAATAAAATATTTGGAAAGGGTCAAGGCCTATCCCAAACAAAGTTTGGAAATACCATTATTATTTTAATGTCATGTGGCATCTCAATGGCCTAAACTATTTAAACCATTGGTTAGCCACATGACACAACTAAACAAAGGAGATATCAATGAACAATAGAATATCACAGACAGAAAAAGCAAATTCGATCTCCCCGTTGGATTGGCCAGCCGACGTGGAGGGGGGCCGCCGCTTCGGCCGAGCCCCCTAATCGAATTGTACTTTTTTTTTGTTTTTGGGATCTTAGATCTTGCATCTATCGATTAATTACTACGCAATTTAATTAGTGCTTATTGCTTAAGCTGGAAGCTGTCTCTGATACCACTGTTACGAAATCACTAGTTTAATGCAGCAGAATTTAAAATTTTGATTTCCGATCCAAGATCGGCTTCGTTTATTACAATAAACCCATTAAGTAATTTGATGGTATATACGTTGGTTGATCTATAAGATCGACGATTTGACCGTCAAGGTGAGTAGTACTGTGCACAAGTCGTCCACGCGTCCGGCCTCTATCGATATCCACATGAACTCCTCGCCGGAATCCTCCTTGGATTGCTATTAGAAAAATCCGGCTGCTAGACCGGCCTTTTCCTCTCTCTAAAACTCTCTATTAGAAGCTCTCTATTTTTCTCAAAAAACAATTAGCTCTTGGAATTGTGATACACAAAAGAGCTAGCCAACCCCTTTCTTATATAGGTGAAAGTGGCGCCCTTATATACTCTAATCTGATTAGAAGAATCTTCATAGAATATAGATGAAAGAGAAAAACCTTTTTCTAATAAAATAAGGAAAATCATATTGATTGATTTATCTCTTTTATTATAATATCTTATATTACATAAAAACTAAATATTGCCAATATCTTATATTGAATATATTTATCTTATTACCATAATTCTATTTTCCAAAAATCAATTAATATCCAATATTAATATTATGGTAATCTTATTAATTAAATTGCACAATCCAAGTGTATCTTATACACATAGGTGTGGCGCCCCATATTGCCAAATATTGGCATCCAGAATATTTTTTAATTAATATAATTAATATCTTGTATTCTATTTATTTATTCATAATAAATAAATACCACCATATTAATTTACCACAATAACCTTTATAGTCTTGAGATAAAACCTTCCTTATTTGGACATCAACTATAACCGCATTTTAATCCGACTCGATGTTCTTATGTGTGTGACCCGATAGGCTTCCAAATATGTTTGCCGTAGACACAAAGTGAAAATTATGAAAATTCCCTTCATACCTAACGATCTCCGGATATCGTCTAGCAACACACTGTTACCCCCAATCATCGGAAGAGTCAAAAGCAATGACTACTACCTTTCATGTGAAACAATTACCGTGTAAATAAAATCCTATCACTGTAATAATATCCATACGATCGTATCTAGAGTGACAGTACATTGACGATCGTATCTTATAATTTGGATAACATGCTCTCTCGGAATAACACATTTACTCCCACTTTGCAAAGATTCACGAGAGCTAGACATTCCTTATAAGAAGGCCATTACGGATATTCACTCCCAATCATAGGATACTGATCGGCCAAAACGAGGTGTCCAATTTAACCGGAAGTGTACTGGGTCGACTGTAGTCTAGTTTGGTGAGTCAAGGTCGTCTCCTCAAGGAACACACACTTATGAGGTTACACACCAAAAAGTCTATATTACTTCGATCTAGGTCGAAATTTAGTGAAAGATTAATCAATTGCATAAATAAAGTGCTGAAATAACAAAGATGATAAATTATAAAAGAAGCTAACCAAGATAATTCGTTGCCTAGCTGTCCTCTTGCAACATCATGAGAACGACTTCCTACCTTCCTACCATTCGTGTTCAAAAGTGTGAAACGGTGCACTCCTAAACAAGCAATTCCCCCTCATACGAGTGAATGAAATTGCTCTCTACCTCCTCCTTGGTCTAGGTGCCCTAAACTTAATGATTCGTTATGCTACGCCCGTGAATGCAATGGCAAAGCCATCTATCCCCGGATAAGAAATCGAATACCTACAAGAGGTCGATTTTACCTTCCGGTTCACCTACCCTCTTCCTACGTCTAACATCTCCTTTCGGTATACGTTAAACATGTAAATGCTAACACTTGGCAATTACTCTAATGCAAGCAATCAATACAATACAAGTAGGCACAGCTTCACAACAATCAAAACTAACAACACAAACAATCATTCCCAATAAAACACAAGAGGATAAACTAAAACTACAACATAATCTTGGCTAGAAAAACCTAGCCACTCATGTCTACAAACATAATCATCTCAAGAATAAAATTCATAACCATAAGAACAACTGAATGATAATAAAGATTAAAGATTACCACTTCAAATGGTGAAATTCGAGTTGGTGTTCATCATCCAACCTCAAAAGCTTTAATGAGGCTAACACTAGTGTGTTAAACTTCAAACAAGAAATCAAGGCTAAACTAAAATCCTTAAGAGTTACAATCAAAATCAAGTGCTAATTTATACTAAAATTCGGCTAGAAGAGCGTTGGGGTGAATGGTGCCTGCATGATGGAAAAGTTGGAAAAGATGAAGTGTGTTATTGCTAATAATATGATTGGAAGTATAAAAAGGATTAATTCTTGCTGACTCTGCACTCTTGACTCACGTCACTCCATCTTGGCGTGCGTCACGCCCAAAATTGCACTAGTGGCGCAGGTCAAAGCTTCTTGGCACGCGTCGCGTCTAGTTGTGGTAGCTGGTTGAATGACATCTTCATTAAATGCCCAACTACTCCGTGACTCAGGTCATGTGACATGGCGCAGGTCATCAGTGTATTAAATCACAAAGTCATAATTTTATTCTCCCGGCTGGCTTGGACTGAACCCTCTACTGTGTATCAAATAGTCCTCGTGGGCTGAAATCCATGCCACATCACAAAAAATCATCACAAAAGAATCAAAAGCCACCCTGAGGTCAGAATCCACACTCCCAACCGTGATATATGTGTTGCAAAAATAGGCACAAAGATACCACGTGTAAATCTGATAACAATATCTGGTAATAACTAATATAATACAACTAAAAACATGGTTTTCTGCAAATTCTATGTACACAAAATATGGTTCCAATCATCATTCAAATTACTCAAGTTGATGTCAAAATATCGCTAATTGCATTAGAAAATGGGGTAAATCATCAGAAATTATATCATCAGGTTGACTTACATCAACCACTCCCCACTTAGCGTTTGCTCGTCCTCGAGCAACTAGAGCGATAAGGTTATCTGGAGTCACAAAGATACGATCATGCAACATCAAGAATTGAGAATCCAATTAGGCGATGCAACCTATCAAAATCACAAGGACATGTTCTTCACGATCTAAAGAAGTAGTGGAGTGTGTGAGTGAATATTCATCAAGCTTGTTATCAACTAACGATCATGAATCCATGCAAACCTTACTCAAAACAATCAACCCTAAGCTTAGGAATGAGATCAATCTCCACTAATGAAGTACTCGGAATCGAGGAACTAGGTCAGGTAGTTGACAAATCGGCTTGTAACGTTAAGGCTAGGGTAGTGGCTAACCGAAAGGAAATAAAAGGATAATCAAAAGAATAAGGAAAGATAGCAAGAATCCGGACCTTCTTCTTCCATGACACCATTCTTCCAAATTAGTCACTTCTTACCCGTACATCACTTAAGATCTTACAATTCGCTTCAAAATCGCCTTCAATGACTCGTTATTGATGGTGAAGTATTTACAACTTGTAAGCTTCTTTTTGATTTGAGTTGATTTGTTAGAAGCCTTTATTCGACTCTTGAAATATGTACAAGATAAAAGAGACTTTTTTTTGTTTTTTTATTTTTAATAACACCACACCAATGGTTTCCGAACCAACTTCAAAAGATTCCATCTCAACCCACTAGCACTTCCATCCAACTCTTAGTCCCAACCACCGCTCTCACAATTACTAAACTCTTGCTATGCTTGCGGAAGGCCAAAGGAATGTAGACCAAAATTTTGGGTAAGGGTCGGATTATAACGAGGCTAAATACGAACGGCTAGTTCGAGTGGGGTCTCACCACTCTACAAGGCTAAGATGGGGACAAAAAAAGGAAGTATTGTTCTAGGAAGGCTATTTGGCTATGGTTTGTCAAAGTAATGCCAAAAATCGTCATCCCTATTCCGATTCCAAGTACCTGTTATTTCGTCTCAAAAGAATAACATTCCTAAATTCACGTTGCAAATTAGAGTATGCATGCACAATTTCATGCATGGTTGTTTGTTAACAAAGATATTAGAATATACGTGCACAATGGATCACACTACCAACAAAGATTAGTGAATAACATGTACCTATGTTTCGTCAAAGTTACTCGTTTTATTGAAATACTCGTTCTATCAATTACCAGATCATAATTCATGCCAAAAGATAAATTACACAACTCTAAATTTCTCGTGGATGATCAAAGCTAAGCTTTTTTTTCTTTCTTTCAAGCAATTAAAGGCATTACCCATTGTTAGACCAACTATACTCCCACTCCTCACTTACGAATCAGCATTGTCCGCAATGCGAAGTGAGTAACGAAGATATAGTTAGGGAAACAATGGGGAACCAGCATGAGCAAAATTTATGCGATGACCATAAATAAAATTAGGGCAAAAACGGGTCTAAAAGGCCTGGTGGCTCACGCCAGGAGCAAAATGGCGCTCGCCAAAGTTACTATTGCTATACATAGAGTTTAGCCTACAAAGCTGACGTACGCCAACATTGGGGTGACGCGCGTCATTCTCAAAATTAAGAGAGATGGCGTGCGTCAAAGCAGCATTGACGTAGGTCATGTTGGAATAGTGTCCTAAACCCAATCGGGTTGGACCGAATCCGACCGGTTCGGATCATTTCTACTATTTCTTTACGTTTAAACACATATATTAAATGGCTTTTATGTTGTCATATATATGTTCTTTTAAAGAACCAATTATGAATTGTTATATGATAACGTCCTCAGTATCAAACTGTGATAGAGAAACCATTATAGGCGATTATGGTTGATGAGATCTCTAATCACTTTAATAAGTTCGATACTTAAATGTCTCTAGGCTGATGTACTATTAAACAGGGCATTGATAGTATAAACAGACTAGCACGTATTAGATGTCTTCCGTCTTTAAGGGCAGGGATAGATCTCGTCTATCGAAGTGTAGAGACACTTGGACTGTACGTGAATGTGTATTAGAGAATGCGTACGTTAGACTGACCCACTTACACGGATAAGTGTCACACTATGTGACGGTTGTGTAGTTATCCTTAAGACCGGAGTCTTCATGGCATCACGGTGTGGATTGTCATGCTTTGACACTATTGTGGTTTCCCCTAGCCACGGGGCGATCATGCGGTAGTGATTGGGCATGATATTGAAGCATGCGGAGTACACATGATTGGTCGTCCGGGAATCGCGTATCCGATGATTGGGATCGAATATCCAAAATGGCCTTCTTATAAGGAATGTCTTACTCTCGTGAATCTTTGCAAAGTGGAAGTAAACGAGTTACTTCGAGAGAGCATGATATCCAGATTATAAGATACGGTCGTTGATGTTTTGACACTCGACTAACGACTGTATGGATATTATTACAGCGATAGGATTGTAAGTTACACGGTAACTATTTCACATGAAAGGTAGTAGTCATTGCATTTGACTCTTCCGATGATTGGGGGTCACGGTGTGTTGTTAAACGCTATCCCGTGATCGTTAGGCATGAAGGACATTTTCGTAATTTGCACTTTGTGTCTACGGCCAACATATTCGGAAGCCTATCGGGTCACACACATAAGAACATCTAGCCGGATTAAAATGTGGTTATAGATGGTAACCAAATAAGGAAAGTTTATCTCGTACTATAAAGGTTATAGTGGTAAATTAATATGATGGTATTTCTTTATTATGAATAAATTAAATACAATATATTAATTATATTGAATAATTAAAGAATATTCCGGATGCCAATTTATTGGCTAAGGTGGCGCAATTTGTGTGTGTATAAGATACACTTGAATTGTGCAATTTAATTAATGGTATTACCAAATATTAATATTAGATATTAATATATATATATATATATATATATATATATATATATATATATATATATATATATATATATATATATATATATATATATATATAAAAAATACTTATGAGTGCGTGTGTGCAAAAGTGCAAGTTGGTACTATGCATGCGCATGTATGTATATATTAATATATTTATGTGTTATATATATGTGATATATACACATGTGTAAATTGATTTATGGTAATATAATAAAAGATAAATATTGTCAATATAAGATATTGACAATATCTTGGAAATATTCAATATGAGATATTGTCAATATCCTAGATTTATTTAATATAAGATATTATAGTAAATGAGATAAATCAATCAATTATATTTTCCTTATTTTATTGGGAAAAAGGTTTTCTTCCTTTCCACTCTATTAGAGGCGCCCCACTCACTATAAATAAGAGGTGGGTGTCAAGCTCTTTAGTACATCACAATTGCAAGAGCTCATAGTTCTTGTGTAAAATAGAGAGCATCTTTTGGAGAGTTGCAGAGAGGGGAAAAAGACCGGTCTAGCAACCGAAGTTTTCCAATAGCCATCCATGATTGGATTCCGGTGGGCTGTTCGTGTGGACTAGCGGTAGAGGCGAACACTTGGGCGGCTCTATGCAGAACTACTCTCCCTAGACGGTCAAAGCGTCGATCTTTTAGATCAACCAAGGTAACCACCGTCTACTAACTCGTTTGTTTATTGCTTAAACGAAGTCGATCCTGGTTAAAAGGAAATAAAATTTTAAATTACGCTGTGTTCCCGCGTAGATTTCCTAACAGTGGTATCAGAGAGAGCTTCGAGCTTAAGCAATAAGCATGTTATATTGCGTAGTTAATTTTATCGTTTAAATCAGAAAATTAAAAGATGAAAGATTTTTTATTTCCAAAATTGATACACGAAAAGAAAAAAAAAAGAGGGGGCGGCAATAGTGGTGCTCGGCCGATCGGCGGCGGCACCATCACCGTGTGATCGCCGGTGGCGGCGGCGGCCTCTGGGCTGCCGGCGGCTGCTGGTGTGATGCGGTGGCCCCCGTTTTGTTTTGTGTATTTGTGATTCAATATTGTTCATAGTTGTGATTAATATCTCCTTTGTTTAGTCACTACAAAAAACAGCAGTTTTGCGACGGAGTTTTTGCGACGGACCTTATTTCCGTCGCAAATTTACGTTTGCGACGGATGATTTAATGTTTGCGACGGGACACTTGGCGGGACCGAATTTTCCACTTGGCGGGCAATTTTGCGACGGACTTTTTATTATTTTGCGACGGACTATTCAATAAAATTTTATAAAATTATTTTATTATTCTGAATTTAGATAAAATTTGCGACGGAAATTAAATTCCGTCGCAAAATGCCTTTTTGCGACGGCATTTGTATTATTTTGCGACGGAATATTTAATACATTTTTATTAATTATTTTATTATTCTGAATTTACATGTTTGCGACGGAATTAGGTTTATTTTGCGACGGACATTAAATTCCGTCGCAAAATGGCGGATATCAGTCGCATAATCCCCTTTTCTTCCTCATTTCTCTTCTTCTCTCCCCTCTTCTCTCCCGCCGCCCCCCCCCCCCCCCTGCCGCTCGAACTGTTTCCGGCGCCACCTCCTTCCACCACCGCCGCAGCCACTCACAAGGTAACCTCTTCCCTCCCCCTCCCACCCCCTCTCCCCCACACCCGATTCCAATGCATAATGAATTATATATATTTAATGATATAATTGTTGATGTTTAGACTTAATGATATTGTTGATTTCAATTTCTTTGTTGGATGAGTACCGAAATTTCATTGATTATTGTTTTTGCAAATGAGATGATGATGTGTGTATTACTTGAACAACCGTATCGTAATGAGGAACAAATTTGTGTAATGATGAAGTTGACTAATTAGCAAGTATATGTTCTCTTATTTTGTTGAATATTGATTTTGGGTTTCAGGGATTTTCACTAAATATATCTTAGTAATGGTCCTCGGGTTGCTAAGCCACCTGTCATATGCATATGTCAGAAGGAGGTGATTTCTTTTGCGAACGATATGAAGAGACTACTTTGATTATTGTACAAAGCTACTAGGATTAACTTCAACGTATACGAAGTCATCCCTTAGCGGTTGAACATATTAATTAAGCCATAAAATGTCAATACGATTTGTGATTATGGTGGCCCAGGGTTTGGAAATTATGATGTGTTTGTTTCGATGAAATGATTATATTTTAGAGATCGTGCCTTGTTTAGAGAACCAGGGTCTAAGAAATGGCGAGACCCTTTTGATGGATGCAGGTTCTTAGATCTAAACGAGTTAGATCCATACGCAGCGGATGGATCACGATTTACACGGTACAATACATAAATAAAGGACTTAAACTACTACAAGGGGGTTAAGATCATGTTACCAATATAGGGAAGAGAAGTCTTGATCTTCCGATGTGTTCTCCAAACGGCGGTTGGTGGACACCCTTCTTGATACACGAGCCTCCTTGATATGCAACCAGAAAAATCCCGAAGATTTTTCCAACTCGAACCCTAAGAATAGAGGCCGAAATTTTCCGGCCAATTTCTCTCGGTGAATAGTGACGTGAATAGTACCTTGCCATTAGACTTGGGAGAACTCTCTTTATATAGGAGAGTAATCAATGTCCTCCAAGGATTAAATAATTAAGTGATAATTATCACATTAATCCTTTTCCAAATAAAAGATAAATAAAATGATTATCCCAAACAAATTAAGATAAATCATATTATTATCTATTATTCCATGAATTATCATTTAACAAATAAAAGATAAATCACATGTTAAATAATTATCCAAGAAAACTAATTTCTCTCTAATTATTAGGACATTAATGGCGCCACATATTGGGTCAAAAAAGCCCACATAAAATGTCTTTTATGTGTATTATATTATTTAGCCCAACTAAATAATATCCATGCATATCAATTAATTAGCCCACCAATTAATTATCACCGAGGCCCAAATAACAAGATTATTAGTCCGAATTACAGAAGCCACACCGGGGACCATGGACCTATAACTAGTAGCTCCAATAATTAATTATTCATCGAACAGAATAAGCACATTAATTATTAATTCCGGGATTACGCCACCATAAACCCGAAACTGAACTCTACCGATTATAGATGTATACTTATACTCAACCCATAGAGCGAATAAGTGTCCATCGATATAATCACTACATACGGATTAACCCTCCATAGATCGTCCATTCGAGTAGGAAGTCTCCGTGAACCGGACTCGAATATCTTATCCTTATTTACCATTAACCCCCTAATGATCAATTAGTGCACATATCGACTAGTAGCTAATTAGTCAAATGTGAACTCGGCCGATCGATCACTTTCTTAAGGCTAACAAATAAGGGGATCGTCTCTCTACTTCCCGCGAAGGAATGGATTCCATGTCCGTGAAAATCGAACTACTCACTCATCCGGAGATAGTGCCAATGAGAAGTGGCTTGGAACACATTATTTAAGTGAACCGTAACTAACACATCAAACACTACCCCGGGACAAGCAAGCACCCCGTGATCACCTCGGGATTAAGGTTGATCCATATATGATCATCTAATGATTTAATAAGATTCCTCGATTACGGAATTATACCGAGAAATTCGATTAAATCGGTCCAAATCCTATATGAATGCCATCATATATAAATGCCCCACGTAGGTACCCTCTACCGATAGTCCGGATAAGACTATCACACCCTAAGGTGTTCGGGCGCATTATTGGTGTTTTAATCAAGAGACCCTAAACTCGATTAAGTTCACCACGGACTAACGATTTAAGTATATCACCACTAACTCAATCCTCACGTGCATGCCATGCACCGAGTTAAGCGGTTACATACCGATATACTTAGGGTTTGCGCGGTGTATTACTTACAAGCACAAAGCAAGTAATAAGGTGAGATAAATTCTGTCATCCATTAAAAACAATTACACAAATTGTCTTTCGGGCACTACACCTAACAATCTCCCACTTGCACGAAATGACAAGCAACGATTGTTTTTAGAGCACACCCTATCTTATTCACAACACTCTCCCACTTGCTCTAAAAGCAGGTGAGACATATCTATCAATGCCGTACCCTCCAAGCACTCGACTTGGTACACTGATTAGCTAGGTTGTCGACTCGAGACGATCTTTAGGATTGAAACGTTGTCGGTCCTTCCAATCAGGCGGTACTCTCTCTCAATATGCTTTTGACTTCTTGTGACCGAGAAGATCCTTCTAAGCTATATCTTCACTGTTTTCACAATGAAGTGATATCGGCTAATCAGACCTGGAATTACTCCCAGACCAAAAAGGAAATTCTAAGCACTATGAGTAAACACGAGCCCGAGATCAACTTAATGATCATCCTTAATCTGACTACAAGTCAGAATCAGTGTGGTCAACCATATTCAAGTTTGCACCTAAATATACAAGCATATCATTCCTCGTTCTCTAACGATACTTGAGGACATACTAAACCGCTACTTATTGCTTGAATCCAAGATTCAACTGCAATTGACTTATTATGACCTGACTTGCCGTTATCCAAGAGAGACTCTATCCCATTTTCTCTTTATCCGAAGATTTAGAGAATCATTCCTGAGATGTAAGGTAGGAATACTCTCGTTGAATGTTGCATACGTATATGCATGATCATCTTAACCAATAAGACGGATGGGATAGCCAATGACTCATTCTTGTGAATTTGACCGAATCAAATTCTTAGAATATAGTCCAATTCTCCCATCCGGAGAATCTTGGCGTGTCGATTTCCGACTTCGTATAGCACACCCATGTTGTTTCCAACCGTTTTAGTGTTATCATTTATGAACACTAATACTACTACTACATTACCAATATTGATATCGCCTCTACAAAAAACTTATCAATATTTTGGTCAAGTTCACATATTTTAAAATATGTGACTTTTAAATGACCGAGAGGTTCTCTTAAATCCACAAAGGATATAAGCCATAGCAGGCCTCCTACCAAAGGTTCTTTCTGAATGAATTAAGATATCGTTAGTCTCGCAAAAAAGGTCTTAGGGAATCACCCCTATCTTCTGCTTTGTAACGAATCCATTATTCATTCTTAGCTAAAACCCTTCGTTCTAAATGAATTCGAGATTCCGTTGTTCAAAGCAAGAAAGTCTCGGGGAATCACCCCTATTTTCTCGCTTTCTAACGAAATCTAGCAAGATCGAGTGGTGAGAGAGTTCAAGGTCCGGTTAACTCTCTACTTGTCGTGGAATCACCCCTATACCACTCAACTTTGCGCCGAAAGTTTAAACTTTCCTATTCATTCGACTCTTTTCCGTGTAGATCCAATTGCTCCCACCGGGGCCCGAGACACTCGGGTGGTTCTACAAGAGGTGAAACGTAGCCGGAGTACCAAAACTCCATTCACGGGGTTAAGGTTTTCAAACCAACCTCTATAATCGTAATCCTATACACCCACCAAGAGCCATAGGTTATCAATCACCCCAAATAGAGATTATAAAGTCCACAAAATCACAATGGGTCAACGGTTAAACCATACTCCCACTTGTGTCTTGGGTGGATTGACATTCTGATCTAGTAGTATTTATCAGTTTAATCACCAACAACCGATGTTGGATGTGGTCTGATTAAATCAGATAGTAACTACCTTTGGGTAACCGTACTCCAAGGTTTAAGGTTGTTACTTATAGATTCTATCGAAGGCTTGTGACAGTTCAACCGTCACTTTCGATCTCAAGAATCTTATAATCAACCTTCACTCGTCTCATTAAGATGTTTCACAAACAAATCACAATCGAACGTATGCGCAAAATCTCCAAATCCTACCTTCAAGCATTAAATGCTAAATGCCTACATTTATGGAAGTGGTGTGAACCGAATTCACTCATTATCCATAAATTCACCGGCATCTTCTAGGTAGACTTCTCGGTTTACATAATAATGTTAACCGTTATTTTGCAACCAATTATCTTAATCGAGTTTAACGGTGTATTGTAGCACATTAATAACTATATCGTGCAAGTCTATGGTTTCTTCTTCTCGTGAGAATCATTCCACTAGGAGGCGGGCCGAGCATCGGTCCCAAGACTATGCGATAGCCTATTTCGAGCATGGAATACTCTATTCTCTCGCTAAAATCGAGAGACTCCTCCTCGTATTCTTTTGATAAACTAAATCACGTTTCGAGTAGTTATCGACAATATGTCACCACTCAAAAACTCCCACCGGCTTGTATCTCTCACTAGACCCCGAAGGTCATGGTGAACAAGCTATGTTACCCTTCAAATCTATTACCCTTTCCCGATTGAAAGGAAACTTAGTCATTGTTCCTTTGAGATAGTGTTCCTAGGCGGGAGATAGGAATCACCCTTAGCCGATCGTCGGGTCTTATCTCTAGGATATATGCACTAATTAATAGATATTGAAAGGTCGCTTATCTTAATACGGAAACCTTTTACCTTTAATAGTTTTAGATGTGTTATACTTATTCAGCTTTTCTTAGTGGTTCTGACTTTATCAAACAAAAGTCCGAGTCTTGGATTCGTACTACAAATGTCATATTCACTTTCTATGAGGCAACAATATATCGAGTTGAAAGTGAATCCATTTGTTTCAACGAATCTGTAAACAGAAAAATAAATTTTTCTGTAATATTCAAGGATAGAATCCGAAATTCATTTCCTTATATCACTCCCACTATTGTAGCTGAAAATTACTGCCCGTTGTTACTCTATTAATCGTTAATGCACAGCTTCCTTGTTCTTCCAAAGAAATAAGCTACCGAGTCAAGTTACTCGGTTAAGAAAGTCGCTAAGGATTCATTGGTTAGTGGTCCGGAATTACTTTCCTTATCCTATACTTTCTTTAATTAATGTTTCGGTTTAGCCTTAAAACTTTAGTTAAGATGATTAACACTTACAGACATTCTTTCCCATTCTCAACTTTCCTTAAAAGGAAATAGTCTTGAACTAGCAGTTCAATTGAGTAGACACTACTCGTGAACTGTGGGATGTCTAATGAAAGCGTTACCCAGTGGGACTAATTTTCTAAATTAGAAAAACATAAGACAAAAGCTCCCACTAGTTTATCGGTTCCAAATACCGTCTAACTAGCGACACTTTAATTTATGATTCTCTAATTTTTCTATTAGAAAATTTCTCGTGTAGACACTACACAATTAAAATTCACTGGAAGAATTTTATCGTCCCAATCACCTTTCAAACTAACTACGGTTGTCTCTCGTTCTGCACGATTGACAGCAGTGATATACTTATTTACGTCACTTAAGTTTTGAAGGCTCAAGAGATATATCTCTTCCGAAAAATTAATCGCATGTGAGATTAATAAATACGGCGTTCTAGTTACTTACCACTTTTAACGAAGTCGTTACTAGTCAATTTTACATACACTAGCGATCTAGTACCCTAGAGAGATATATAAATAGTTGTAAATAAAGCTCGACGAAAAATAAATCCAAATCATACACTACTAAAATTTTAGGAACATAAACTAATTACTTATAGTCTATCCTACCGTTCCAAGGATTTAATCTAATGCCTCGGTGCCGCCTTAGGGTAGGTCAAAGAGGTTTCGATTAATATTGACGATCGATTGAGAATCGAACATCTCATTTGTGATCGTCAACCACCTTTCCTTTTTCAGCCAAGGTACTACCAAAAATACCCTTTATGAGTGTGACCTACTGTCTCAGATTTTTAGGTAGACCCCGAGTGTGCCGCCTTAGGGTCGGTCAGTGACCCGGAGAGTACCCAAAATCCTATCCTTTCGGAGACCAAGCCTTGAATTTTGATAGCGGTGAAGGCCTTCCTTAGGGGGCCGAAATCAAAGCCGGCACGAGGCGTCACCATTCTCTCACGTTGCTTGTGTCAACAGTAGAGGCCGTGGGGTCGGCTGTCGCCTCTCCCGCTCCCACTCAATATTTTGAAAAAGTGGTGGGTTTACTGATCACGTTTTTGGACTTGATGTTACATTAAGGAACAATAAATCATAGGCCCGAATGTTGTCGGTTATGTGGGCTAGCCCACCCGACCTATTCGTTAGAACATATGTGACCGTCGGACGGGTCAAGGCTAGGAGAGCTCCGTTGAGCCGTAGTGGCTCTTCGGATGGCTCAGTATTGCCAGACCCCCGTGCAAACGCCACACGTGGAGGGTGAAGTCGATTGAGCCGTAGCTACTGTTGACCACCCAACCGTGGTTAAACCACTTTCGAACCTTTGTTTGCCCGTGATTATCCAATCCTTAAACACCAAACTTTCTCGTAGACACTACGGAACAAAAACGTAATCTCGTCTAGGTAAGGTGGAATTCACCGAGAATCCAACACCTTAACCACGAGGTTTTGGGATTTTACTCCTTATGCTTTCGCAGTGGGGATTCACCGAGAATCCATCACCCAACCTCGACGATTGAAAAAACCCGTGTTCCTCGGTTTTTACCCTAATTAGTTTCTAATCAATATCAAACAATTAATTAAAACTAATTGCGTGTTTTATACATGCCTAACTAATTCCTCGAATTAATTTCTACATGTATGCATATAGAGTGGAATTCATGATATGATGCATGTCATGGCAATTTTCCGGTTCTATTCATACAATCTACACATGTATACTAGTGCGGAAAATAAACACCGAGATGGACCGTTGACACCCCCGTAACTAATCTATTCGAAAATAAATAAAACCCTAATCTGCATCTGTTTAGAATCTTCGACGATTGGCATATCAAACGAACTCGGATCGGGACGAAACTTTCCAGATCTGATCTTCATTCTTCGGACTTCAAGATGGACGGTTGGATCGGAGCTTTGACTTGTCAATATTCTCCAGTGAGCCGCCCAACTTGCTGCTGAATCTGACTTTTACAGCAGCGCATCAATGACTTCCCGCTGCCGATCGGGAATCGAGATGAAACCCGATCGACCTGAAATTTTTATTCCACGTCCAAAACTCCATATTTATCAATCTGACTGGTTGGATTTGCGTTTCAACGGTCGAAACTCTCCCAGAAATTCGAGGAAGTCACAGGTAGGGTTTCTGTGAATCCTGCGTTTTTCTGTTACAGCAGCTTCTTTGCAGCAACGAACGGAAATCCAAACGGACTCTGATCGATGCCAAATTTTGTGGGATTGTTCATCAACTTCCAATCTTGATTCTGACCGGAGGGATCTTCTTTTTAACGTCTCGATTAACGGGAAAAACGAAAACACTAAACAGCTACTAAACCGATCTACTTTCTGGAAATTAAAATTGCAATAACCAATAAATTACATAATTTCCTATACGCATATGAACGAATTTTCATTGTTCATATGAGTTTACAATAGATCTAACGGGTAAACAGTGCCAACCCCCAATCCATCTCTTCAACCATGACAACCAATCATAAACAATGCATAGAACAATAAATTAAATTTACCTACATGCAATTCCACTCCTTTAAATAGTTTAATTATGATTATACTATGTAAATCGTGGAACCTTGCTCCGATACCACATGATGGATGCAGGTTCTTAGATCTAAACGAGTTAGATCCATACGCAGCGGATGGATCACGATTTACACGGTACAATACATAAATAAAGGACTTAAACTACTACAAGGGGGTTAAGATCATGTTACCAATATAGGGAAGAGAAGCCTTGATCTTCCGATGTGTTCTCCAAACGGCGGTTGGTGGACACCCTTCTTGATACACGAGCCTCCTTGATATGCAACCAGAAAAATCCCGAAGATTTTTCCAACTCGAACCCTAAGAATAGAGGCCGAAATTTTCCGGCCAATTTCTCTCGGTGAATAGTGACGTGAATAGTACCTTGCCATTAGACTTGGGAGAACTCTCTTTATATAGGAGAGTAATCAATGTCCTCCAAGGATTAAATAATTAAGTGATAATTATCACATTAATCCTTTTCCAAATAAAAGATAAATAAAATGATTATCCCAAACAAATTAAGATAAATCATATTATTATCTATTATTCCATGAATTATCATTTAACAAATAAAAGATAAATCACATGTTAAATAATTATCCAAGAAAACTAATTTCTCTCTAATTATTAGGACATTAATGGCGCCACATATTGGGTCAAAAAAGCCCACATAAAATGTCTTTTATGTGTATTATATTATTTAGCCCAACTAAATAATATCCATGCATATCAATTAATTAGCTTAGCCAATTAATTATCACTGAGGCCCAAATAACAAGATTATTAGTCCGAATTACAGAAGCCACACCGGGGACCATGGACCTATAACCAGTAGCTCCAATAATTAATTATTCATCGAACAGAATAAGCACATTAATTATTAATTCCGGGATTACGCCACCATAAACCCGAAACTGAACTCTACCGATTATAGATGTATACTTATACTCAACCCATAGAGCGAATAAGTGTCCATCGATATAATCACTACATACGGATTAACCCTCCATAGATCGTCCATTCGAGTAGGAAGTCTCCGTGAACCGGACTCGAATATCTTATCCTTATTTACCATTAACCCCCTAATGATCAATTAGTGCACATATCGACTAGTAGCTAATTAGTCAAATGTGAACTCGGCCGATCGATCACTTTCTTAAGGCTAACAAATAAGGGGATCGTCTCTCTACTTCCCGCGGAAGGAATGGATTCCATGTCCGTGAAAATCGAACTACTCACTCATCCGGAGATAGTGCCAATGAGAAGTGGCTTGGAACATATTATTTAAGTGAACCGTAACTAACACATCAAACACTACCCCGGGACAAGCGGCACCACGTGATCACCTCGGGATTAAGGTTGATCCATATATGATCATCTAATGATTTAATAAGATTCCTCGATTACGGAATTATACCGAGAAATTCAGATTAAATCGGTCCAGTCCTATATGAATGCCATCATATATAAATGCCCCACGTAGGTACCCTATACCGATAGTCCGGATAAGACTATCACACCCTAAGGTGTTCTGGACGCATTATTGGTGTTTTAATCAAGAGACCCTAAACTCTGATTAAGTTCACCACGGACTAACGCTTTAAGTATATCACCACTAACTCAATCCTCACGTGCATGCCATGCACCGAGTTAAGCGGTTACATACGATATACTTAGGGTTTGCAGCAGTGTATTACTTACAAGCACAAAGCAAGTAATAAGGTGAGATAAATTATGTCATCCATTAAAAACAATTACACAAATTGTCTTTCGGGCACTACACCTAACACCTTTGTGGCTGTCCTTGAATCCTTTTGCATTTTTTATTTGATGATTTGCATATTTTGTTTTTTTTTTTTCTGTTTTATGAGAAGGGTATTTGTCCATTTACAAGTCATGTGTTTTAGAGGGCACGGTATGATATGAAACAGCTAGTTATGTATATTGGAACAACATAAAAATTAACAGTTTATTATATTATTGGACCTGATTTTTAAAGCAATATGGATTGTGACCATGTTGGTTTTTGGGTTACTAGTTAATAATCTATTCGATCTAACCTAACCGGATGTTTTGCTCTTAATCGTAACCCTTGTAAAATTTAAGTCATTGAACACTAAATAAATGCAATTGGTGCTTGGTGATGGGTGGTTTGGGGTTTTGATTGTTTTGAGTTAGATTTTGGATGAAAGTTCATTTTTTTGATGAAATTTTGACCTATGTTTATCTCACTTTCTTACTATCAAAACGAACTCAAAATCAGTTGGTCTAAGAAGATAAAATGCTCATAATATTCTGAATTATAATCCCTTAAATTTTCAGCTCGTTTGGGCTTCAACCCGACATTCAAAAACACCACACAAACCTAATTAGCTCCCACCGGACAGTTTTGACTAAGCAGTTTGTGACCAACATTTAACTATTATACAGGCCTCAAACCAGAATGGTTTCTCAATGAAAAATGTACCCCTATATGCAATATATAACACATCAAAAATTCAGCTCATTCCAAGTAGTATAGGGTACTCAAAAGTTCGACACAAAACCACATCGAAAAAGCTGTAAAACAGATTTTCAATATCGATGCGTTTTTGTTTGACATGGTGTGTGATGTGTGATGGATGAAAATGAGAACTGAAATATGCGTTTTGTAGCTTGCATTCTGAGCTTTCCAACCATATAAAGAAAACGCAATTTGGTGCAATTGTGTTTTCGAGGAGGTGCTGTCCGTTTGGATACTTTGTTTACGAATGATTGATGTATTTTACTTGTTGTTTTAAGTTAATAATGTCTAGAGGCTTACATGCTTTGAGGTGGAACAACAATGTAGTCAATCATAAGACTACGGGATTTATGATCATCATTTTGGTATCACTTTATCTTAGCTTAGTTTCACCTTTGGAATCTCAAGTGCATCTACTTTATCTTAGCTTAGTTTCACCTTTAGATTCCCGCCACCTTTGTTTGATTGACATATGATACTCGGTGTGCGGCTATACTTACCTAACTTATTTTTTTGGCAGGTCCATTTACTTTGCTTGCACTTTTTTACGAGTTCCGAAGAAGGTGTTGTAGTTACTCGGCTTAGCAAACAAAGAAATTGCTTGAGGTCAGTGTAGTTAGAGGTGCTACTGCAAATCTCAATAGTTAGGGGATCTATTGCAAACCCCGTAGTTACGAGATCTACATAAAATCTCGCTTTCCTTGCACATATTATTAATTAGTATAAACGCCTTTTTATTATAATTGCATTTAGATTAGTATAAACGTCATTTTCTGTGTCAAATAGATGTCAGGTAGTGTATCATATGTAGTATATATTTATAGATATATATGTGTTGTAATTATAAGTTAGGAAAATGCTTACTTATGTGTATTAGTTAGATAAGTTAGGAAAATGCTTAAGTATGTGCAAAGCCGGATGTTGGTTGAATTGGTTGAATTGGTTTGTTGAATGCTTAAGTATGTGCAAAGCCGGATGTTGGTTGAAAATGCTTAGTTTAGAAACAGGATGGTGCAAAGCCGGATGTTGGTTGAATTGGTTTGTTGAATTTGGATTGAAATGATGATAAGTATGTGGTTGAATTGGTTTGTTGAAAAGGGTGCTGTTCCTACCCGTTTGGAAAATGGTACTGGGGGGTACTTTGTTATCCGGCAAAGCCTCCGAATTATTTTGACGTCGAACCTTTGACCATGAATTAAAAATTTAGGTTAAAGTGTTGTTAGTTTCATAGTAAGTTGAGTAAAACCTGAGTTTGCAAAAGTGTTGAGACAACCTTCAAAGACTATTGTTAGTCTCATTTTTTGTATGATATGATGTGTAGGATTGAAAATGAAGAGAATAGAACGTACTTGGATGTACGAGAGGTTGGATGCTAACAAGAAATTTAACCCGGTATTTGTGAATGGTGTGGAGGAATTCAAAAAACATGCAAAGTAGTTAGATTCGTTTCGGGCAAATAATGGAATGATGAAGTGTCCATGTAGTAAGTGTAAGAACACTAAATTTTCGATCGAACATGACGTTAGATTACATTTAACTAAATATGGGTTTTGCGCAAACTACTATGATTGGGTGTGTCATGGTGAAGAGTTTCCCATTCCGATGAACGTTCAGCAAAGACGGAATGTGAACCATTATCAGGACATGGTTAATGACGCATTGCGTGATAGGATTGATCACGTAAGAGAAGAATTGCTTAACCAAGAGGAGAACAATGAGACACCAAACCCTGAAGTTGCATCGTTTTTTGAAATGCTGAAAAACGCAGAGGAACCTGTATGTGATGGAAGTAGTGTCTCCGTACTGCAAGCGGCTTCTAGGTTGCTCACTTTGAAATGTGATCACAACCTCTCTCACAAATGCGTTGACGGGGTTACCGGTTTGATAGGAGATATTCTTCCGAAGAATAACTTAATGACCTCGAACTTCTATCAAACCAAAAAGTTGTTAAAGGCATTAGAGCTACCCCACGAGAAAATACACGTGTGTCCCGCGGGGTGTATGTTATTTTGGGAGGAGGACGCGAATCTGGACAAGTGTCGGAAGTGTGACCATGATCGATATAAACCGAAAACGAACGCAAGAGGTCAACGTGTGCCTAACAAAGTGATGACTTATTTCCCGATTGGACCTAGACTCCATAGGTTGTACGCCACGAAACATATAGGCAAGGAAATGAGGTGGCACACGGAAAACCCCAGGACAAGCGGTATAATGGCCCACCCAAGTGACGCTGAAGCTTGGAAGCATTTTGACCAAATGCACCCTGAGTTTGCTAAGGAGCCTAGAAATGTGCGGTTAGGACTTTGCACAGACGGTTTTGCACCTTTTGGTAATTTTGGGAAGAACTACTCTTGTGGCCGATCATGGTGACACCATACAATCTTCCGCCCTGGTTGTGCATGAAAAGACAGCTTTATATTCTTATCGGTGCTTGTACCGGGGCCGAAAAATCCGAAAGGAAACCTCGATGTTTATTTGCAACCATTGATTAAGGAGTTGAAGCAAATTTGTGGGAAACGGGGTTGTTTACTTACGATGTATCCACAAAACGAAATTTTCATATGAGGGCCGCACTAATGTGGACTATCAATGATTTTCCTGCGTATGGCATGTTATCCGGGTGGACTACGGCTGGTGTGAAAGCTTGTCCCTATTGTGGTGATGGAAACAAGTCATTCGGCTCAAACATAGTGGTAAATGCACTTGGTTTGATTGTCATCGGCGCTTTCTCCCGAAGACCATATTTTTCGCACCGATAAAGGTTTTTTGAAGTCCAAACAGTATGAACACGTGACTCCACCCCGTAGATTGAGTGGTGAGGAGGTATGGGAATTTGTACAACACCTACCAAGCATCATTGATGGCTCAGATTCAGACTTGAAATGGCTTAAAAACTTCAAGAATGGTTGGTGGAAAAGAAGCATTTTTTGGGATCTTCCGTATTGGAAAACATTGCTGCTTCGACATTGCCTGGATGTGATGCATATTGAGAAAAACTTCTTTGAAAAACTGATTGACACGGTTATGGACGTTAAAGGCAAAAGCTCGCTTGTGGTCCAAAATCTGCTAAAGATTTGAAAGGGCTTTGCGAGAAAGCGCCCCGATTGTACACTTGTTCTTGACAAGCGAGAAAAGAAAAGTGTTGTGTGAATGGGTCACCAAGTTGAAATTCCACGACGGTTATGCTTCGGACACGAGTAGGTGCGTAGATCATGATCAATACATTCTACGTGGTTTGAAAAGCCATGATTGTCACGTTTTTATGGAACGTTTGTTGCCGCTTGCCCTTCGAGAATTGATTCCGAAAAATTAGTGGAATGCATTGACCGAGATAAGTCAATTCTTTCGAGACTTGTGTCTTTGCTACCCTAAAAATAGAAGACGTGATTCGTTTAGAGAATAACATTGCTTGAGATTATTTGCAAGTTAGAGAAGATTTTGCCTCCGCGTTTTTTAACTCGATGGAGCATTTACCGGTACACTTGCCGTATGAGGTCGAGTTGGTGGTCCCGTGCAATATCGATGGATGTATCCATTCGAAAGGTTTTTGAATCACTTAAAACAAAAGATTGGTAACAAAGCTTTCGTAGAGGGATCAATATGCAATGCGTATTTGTTGGAAGAGATTTCAAACTTCGTTCTATGTATTACGATGATCATATTGAAACAAAAGCAAAGAATCTTGCTTGTTGGTGAGACTTCGGCATCGGCAATCGTTTCGATTTACACGAGTTATTCCATGATCATAATGGTACAACAACGGGGAAGTGCAAGACGAGGTTCTTGGATAATAAAGAATATGACTTTGTGCACAAGTACGTATTGTCTAACTGCGAAATCATGAAACCGTATGAACTTGTAAGTACCTCATTACTACATATATACAATGCTTAACAGATTTTTTCGAACAAATATACATTAACCGACAAAATGATTCATTCTTAGATTGTTCAAGCAATTTATTCGTGTTCAACACCTCAATTGACCTCGACGATATTTGGAATAAACATGAAAATGAATTTACCAAATGGTTTGCACAACAAGCATCATTGTTGAATGATGATTTGCTAAAAGCTTTGGCAAGTGGTCCTTCTCGTCAAGTCAAAACTTGGAAACGTTATTCGATTAACGGCTACAACTTTCGGACATTCAACCGGGCAACTGATATTGGTAAATCTTCAGTCAACAACGGAGTTTGTGTCAGTTCCACGGAAGGTGCCGACTATTATGGCACTTTAAATGAAATCATTGAGTTGGTGTATTATGGAGCTTCGATCGTCTACAAAGCCGTATTGTTCAAATGTGATTGGTTTGATAATTCTGAACGGGGCATGAATGTGCATAAAGATTATAAGATAGTTGAAGTTCATCGTGGTAGGAAATATGGCGCTTATGATCCATTTGTTCTGGCTTATCAAGTCGAGCAAGTCGATCTACTATGCTCCATATCCAAGTTTGAAAAAAGACAAAGATCAATGGTCGGTTGTTTTCAAAACAAAGGCAAGATCGACTATCGATGCTCCCGTCGAGGAAACCGTTTTCCAAGAACAAGTGATCAATGATGTTTCCCGATTATCTGATCCTCTTAACATTGTCCACCAAGATCTTGATGTCGATGTTGACTCCGATGTTGGGGATAATGACTTGGATGATGATGAGATGGCGGATTTCATTCAACAAGAAGATGGAGAGGAAGAAGAATCGGTTGATGATCTAGATATCGATGAAGAGGAGGAAGAACTCTTCCATTCTAGTAGTGATAGTGAATAATAATGTATTAAATATTTTATTTTGTCATCATTGCTTTGAATAATAATGTATTAAACATTGTAATTTATTATTAATTAGTATAATTGCATTTAGATTAGTATAAACGTCATTTTCTCGTGTCAAATAGATGTCGGGTAGAGGTAGAGGTAGAGGTAGACGCGGTAGGGGTAGTTCCCCCTCCCCCGGAGCGTCTTCCTCCACACGACTCACGGTTTGGATGATGAGATACACCAGATGTCCGAGGAGGATTTGGGTGTCATTGTCAATGGTGACCTTGGATTGCCGTTTTTGGATCCCGAGGGGAGATGGTAAGTTAATACATATCTTGCTTTAATTTGTTTGTATTTTTATTTTTATTTTGATTAACCAAATATATTAACAACTTATTGTTTTCAATATGACAGGTTTACCGACAACTATGTCAAGAAAATGGCCAAGACCGCCATAATCGGCGGCTTCAACACTTTTGCCACCACGTGGCATAATGCCGCCCGGAGCGACGGGGAAAGGTGGTGGCACGCATTTAGGGTACGTCGTTCATATAAATATAACTATATATAAATATAACTATAATTATAACTATACATATAACATATATATAACTATGTTGCGTGCTCAAGTCGGCTTCGAGTTACGGCACGAGCGCCCGGTTGGGAAGCTTTTGAGCGGTATGCTATCAACGGGGTCCGTGATTATATGTATCGGGCTCAAACAAACCCCCGTGCTCGGTTTTGGATGACCCCGGATATTCTCCGTCGCCCGAGGAGTGGATTGGGAGTCCCGTAAGCAATTATTCAATATTTAATTAATAATACTTGTGTTATATATATATATGTATGTACTAACTTGTTTATCTTATGTCGGAATAGGCATTCAAGGAAACATCTGCGAAAAAGAAGATAAACCGATCTTCTGGATCCGGTGAGGAAGGGAAGATCCCTGGGACACATGCTATGGGCAGACGCGGCGTTATCGATTTCGCTCGGGCCATGGAGGACAATAGAGAAGTGCCCCTATCAGTCGGAGATCTGGTGACTAGTTCGAAGAAGAAGAAGTCGGGCAACTTCGTCTCGAGGAAGTTTGAGAAAATCTTGGTACGTTATGTATTCTAAATATTATATATACATTATATATATATCATGTAATTATTGTTACTAACAAATTTATATCATACTTTACAGACGTCTTCACCTCGAAGAAGGCGAAAGCCCGGGAGACGCACTCGACACCCCCGTCGACGAGTCGCGTCTTTATTACGAAGCCGGCGGTGGTTACGACAAGAAGGGGAGAGTTTTTGGCATGGGGTCGGTTGCCTCCATGTACTACGACAGGGCTCCGCTCGCTCGACACTCATCCGCCGAGACATACTCTCCGGGCATACTCACCCGTCTCACCCAGGAGATGGCGAGAGAAAGACAGATTAATGCGAAACACAAAGAGGTTGGAGGAGCTAGAGAGAGACAGAAAGCGTCGGGAAGACGGACTAGCGCGGATGGAGGAGTGGATTACCCAAATGTTAGGCGGCATCCTCCGGAGGGATGCAACCCGGGTACGAGGCGACAGAGATGACCGATCCGATCACGGACCTGGAGGAAGTGACATGGGTTTAGGTAGTACACCGGGTCTGACTGGGTGACATATTGCTTTATACATTTTTATTTATTTTGGCTTATCGTATCCCCTTTGACATATCGTTTTATCCCCTTTGACATATCCCTTTTGACATATCGTTTTATTTATTTTGGTATCGTATCCCCTTTTATATTGTTGTTGTTGATAGCCGGTAGCAATTGTAATGCTACCGGGGAAAAAATTATGGTCGTTTTGCGGCGGTGGTTTGGCCGGTCGCCGCAAAACAAATGCCCATAATTTTCTGATTAATTTTAACTTTTGCGACGGAAATATTCCGTCGCAAAAATGTTTTTTGCGACGGAAAAGTGTATTTGCGACGGATATGTAAGGATCTAAAAATAAAAAAAATTATTTAATAAAAAAACTTTGCGACGGAATATACAATTTTTGCGACGGATTATAATTTTTTTGCGACGGTTTATAAAATTTTTGCGACGGATTATAAAATTTTTTTGCGACGGATTATACAATTGTTTGCGCCGGATTTTACATTGTTTTGCGACGGAAACTATGTTTTTAAAAAAAAAATAAAATACGTTATTATCCGTCGCAACATTCGTCGCAAATAATTTGCGACGGATAAACCGTCGCAAAATCTCGGTTTTGCGACAAAAAATGCGACAAATAAAAACCGTCACAAATCCGTCGCAAATTAGGATTTGCGACGGAATAAGCCTATTTTGCGACGATAACCTTCCGTCGCAAAAAGCCCAGTTTTTTGTAGTGAGTTGTGTCATGTGGCTAACCAATAGTTCAAATAGTTTGGGTCATTGGGATACCACATCGCATTAAAATATTAATGGCCTTTCCAAAATTTGTTTGGAATAGGCCTAGGCCCTTTTCCAAATATTTGATTTGGGAAAAGGCTTAGGCCTAGGCCACTTCCAAAATTTTGATTTTGGAAAGTGGCCAGGCCTAAACCAAAATTATTTGGCCTTTCCAAATATTTGATTTGGAATATGCCTAGGCCCTTTTTAAATATTTGATTTGTAAAAAGCCTAGGCCTAGGCCACTTCCAAAATTTTTATTTTGGAAAGTGGCCAGGACTAAACCAAATTTGGTTTAGGAAGATGCCTTTTGGTTTAGGAAACCGAAGGCATCCCTTTTGATTACGAATCAAAAGGAAAGAAACAAAAGAGACTTAATTTTAATTTTGATTTATTTGTAGAATAGTTCTAATTAATTAAAATTAAAATTAAAATCGTTTAAATTTAATCGTTAATTTTATTTCGATTAAAATCATATAATTAATTAAATGTTAATTAGTTAATTGATTGGATAAAATTATTTAATAGATTAAATGTTAATTGATTAATTAAGACGCAAGTAGTTAAATTTTAATTTTATCTTTTTCATAAGATGTTATTGTATGGATTAGATATAGTAGATATAATATGATTATATGGACCCCGATTGATCATGGACTAGACCGATAGGATAGATGTGAATGATTTAATTTTTCTGTTGGTTTAAGAATTGTCCTAGGCCGTTATGAAGAACGTGACCTAGTTTATTTTCTGCATTTGTCCCATTCCCATTAGCTCCCCCCGCGTTTGCGGAGGGTGTATTTATTTTATTAGATAGAATTAAATGTAACAAGAATGGAGCAGAAGATGAAGACCAAAGAAAGAAGAAAATAAAGATCCCATTGGAGAATGGAGCATTAAAGATTCTATTGGCTGTTGCAGCTACCCTTAGATTGTGACCCACGGTTTCGTCGGTTGTATTCGAAACCGCACCTAGGAAAAGTCCATGATCATACCGGTTACTTTACGCATTTATTTATTTTGTGCTTGTATTTATTTTATATGATACGATAGATGCATGACTAGGCACGATCTAGATAAATGTGTAGGATATATATCTATAGAGATAGATATAATTGATGAGACCGAAATTAAAAATTAATTAAGTGAATTAATTTACATAAATACTTCCACAACAAAAATCAAGTCGAAATATTGTCTCCAATATTATAACGACGGTGAAGAGCCTGTGTTCGGATCCAACTGATCGACCACCGCCGGGAGTTGACCTACCTCGGGTATATCGTCGTTATTGAGATATTATAGTATGAGATCTCGTGAATATTGGGTTATGACTTGACTAGAGTCTTTTGGTGATTGGCCACCGTCAGGGCCGTCTGACTTTAGAGACAAGGGGTTGACTAACACATAATGATGTGTATCGCCAAAGAGTTGACTAGTCAACCACTGAGAATCACATAGAGATGTGAATGGTAAAGAGTTACCTACCTTTCGAAATTATCTTGGTTGATCGACCACCGCCGGGAATCAAGGTAACCAAATTGGATCTCAGCCACTGAAGAATTTTTGAAATATTCTTGAAAGTCAATTGGGAGTAGTTGACTAGTGGGAGCAAAATCATAAACCAAAAGACCATTTTTGATTTTGCGTGTATAAACAATAACACTCTTTTATTTTCATTTTTATGTTGTAGTTTTAGCAAACTTTATATTTATGTTTTTTCTCGATTAGTAAAAACCAAATTATTACTGTTAATTTTGAGAAACGTTCTCAAATATGGTTAAGTAATTTTAATCCTTTTAAAATAAACAATGACATGAGCAATCCCGTTATAGTAGTTAGAGACAAAGAGATTACATAATTGATGTAGTACTCCAAGACTTTAATTATTAATGAAAGCGGAAGCTCATGATATGATTAAATCATTTGAAAGAAGTTTCAACGAATTAGTCATATATTGGAAACGATCCAAGATGATCATTCAGTCATACGATGACAATTAATTCAAACGTTGGATAAGAATGACCACATCTAATTTTGGAAAGGTTGTTTTCAAAATTATAATATTTAAGTATCAACTTAATTATCATTTCTTAAAGGTTAATTAAATGGTCAATGTTTTGATACGATTCAAAAGGTTGAATAAACTATTTAATAAACTTTAGATTTTCTTTATGAAAGGAAATCAAGACATAGCTCATGTGATGTTTCTTAAGTTTTATGAAGACTACACTAAGAAATATTTACAAGTGCTTAAAGGATTAAAAAGGAAAGTTAGGGCATGTGCTTAAATAGAGAACTTATTGAAGTTTCTATTTTAGGCAAGTGAGTTGAGATAAATATATCTAAGTTCAAGTCAACTCTTAGATATATGATATCTTGCGAGTGTGATTAAATTAGAAAGATTAAATACAGATATGGAGGGTGAAGCAAACGTTGTAGCACTTACCACATTCTGGATCTAGCAAACTGATAATGGAACTAAATAAATGTTATTATGTTCCGGTTCTTATGAAGAACATGCTTTCAATTATTTGTTAGGATCTAGTAGACATATTCAATTGTAAAGAATAAATGTTATTCCGATAAAGTTGGATGGTCACTGAATCTAACATACTAGATTGTTGTCACTATATAGTTGATATATGTGATGAGATCTCAACTAAATATTTGTGTGGCTGTTATCCTTAATATTTGTGGTTGTTCTAGACATAGTCTCTCTGGAAGGAAAGCGTGTAACTAAACGTCATTCTGATGATGTTGGACCATATGATTATGAATCATGTGGGTTATACGTATCTTACCTAAAGATGACTAAAATACCCTTTTATGAAAAGGTTGTAAAATCTAGAAAAATTGTCTGAAGCCTAAACATACCGATGTTTGTTGGCTTATGACAATTAATGCCACAAATAATTGTTTATTAATCTCTGTGACTGTTTTAGAAATAGTTGAATGTACTTATTGAAGTTCGACAATTCGGAAAGCCCGAAAGGTTCGAGCTAGTACGAATATGAGATTGATGAGCTACTTAGGAATTAATCTTCAATTGGATTGAAGTAATTAATACCTGAAGGGTGTTTCAGAAGTCGTCTGAATAGGAATAAGATTCTCCCTTGAAGGATACCATCTTTGGGATACGCAATTAGATTGTGTTCCCAAAATGGAAATAACACTTTATAAGATAAAGGTGTGATGCAAGCCATGCGATGTATCCCTTACCCGTTTCAGGATAGTGCCCTTATACTTAACCGAGTTCCAAAGAATAATTGTTGAATAAATTCCATATTAAATATGGTAGAGGATAATGTCGAATCCATCTTAACCGATGATTTGAAGTTGTCATAGGCAAAGTCAGAAAGGCTTGGAGCCTAGTACGACATATGTAACTTTGTGGAATATCTTAGCTACCATGCTAGATATTATTTACTTGTCCGTGGAGCAAAATGTTTGTCTCCAAACATGCTGACTTCTAGAGGAAGTGTTTCTTCCAAAAGAAACAGTGGGAGTAAGTTAGATCTCAAAAGGGTTTGAGAACCACAAAGATATATTCAACCATTGGAACGTGAGCAGACGCCGCATAGCGATGAGGTGTAGAACACTGCTCAGTGCACACAAAGGTTATGTAAGTCTATGGATAACCTCAAGCCCAAAAGGGCTACTGGTATGTTCATCCTGATGAATGAATATCTCATGACTTATGAAGGAATGTTTGAAAGGCAAGATTGAGAGATATGGCCAGGAGCCATAATATCTGAACTAGATTCCATCAGTGACAACCAGGTTATGAACCTAGTCTGTCTTACCTAAGGGGAGTGTCCCTGGAAGGCTGACATGGATAGTAATATGATTACCATAAGGCTATAGTGACGGCTGAAGGGTATGAGGTGTAAACCTTGTAATTATCCTTATGCTGCCAGCTGTGCCCAGTTCTATTCAGATAATGCTTGTTATAACATCGTATCATGACTATATGATAGTGTTGAAGACGTTGGGCAAACAACCCGATGTTCATAGACGATAACATGATATGTAAGCCCACGAGATCCATTTATGGACTCAAACAAGTTTCTCTAGATAATTTCTTTGTTTGATAATCAAAGGAGTTTGATTTAGTCAAAAGAAGAATATGCCCCATGTGCAAGATGGATAGTGGGAGTGTGTTACGATTTTTGAGTAAGGTATTGGATATCTCTCTCGAGAATTGTCACCCTATGTCACAGTCCATTAAGGTTTGGTAGTTCAAGGTCTTTACGAAAGCGCTTGGATTGGCAGTTCTTATTTTTGGAAATATGAATCTATAGCGATAGATTTAACTACTGTTAGATTATAGTTTACCAATATATATGTGATGCTAAAAGAAGTTTAGCATAGATCGCGACAGGGATACTGCTGGCCAGTGTTCTCAAGATCTATCTATGTTAGGACGTTGGTCCTAAAGATAAGGTGAAAGATGATGCTTATGGAAGGTTTCCTTCGCTACGGCGATAGGAACCATCATAAAGGTAATGCCGGATGTTCATAGTCCATGAATAGTCATGAGCAAGTATGAAAGTAAATCTGGTGAATGTCGAGAATATCCTTAAACAAGTTAAGGAAAAGTTCCTAGTTTATTGAATCTTCGAATTAAAAACGTAGCTATACAGACGTATATCCTGAGTCTTATGAAGGCGAGTGGGAGCTGCTGTCTGAGTTTGCAATCACTTTGATTAAGTGGTACAGTGAACTGGAAATGTTCTTAGCTATGGGTCACTGTAAATTCTACAACTTAGCCAAAACACAATAGTGCCTTAGAGGCGCAGCGGGAGCAGTACATGGATCTTGAAGGTTCATTCCTGAACCTTGCACGGTTCTTCCACCTTTTCTATATAGTTGATATAGTAAGTGGATTCATTGCTTGAAGCAAGGACCAGGGTCTCGTCAGAGATTCGTGTGTGTATGTTGAGGCGGTTCCTTTGACTTGGTCAGTTGGAGCATGGTATGAAGATAGTCTGAGTCCCCACGGATAGCGATCCGTTTATGGTTAGGGCTGGTTGCGAGTATTGCGTGAGATTCTTGTGTTTCAACTTGGTCTTGTGTGTGCTAGTGATTGGTTTTAGGCCAAGTGGGAGATTGTTGGAATAGTGTCCTAAACCCAATCGGGTTGGACCGGATCCGACCGGGTCGGATCATTTCTACTATTTCTTTATGTTTATACACATATATTAAATGGCTTTTATGTTGTCATATATATGTTCTTTTTAAAGAACCAATTATGAATTGTTATATGATAACGTCCTTAGTATTAAACTGTGATAGAGAAACCATTATAGGCGATTATGGTTGATGAGATCTCTAATCACTTTAATAAGTTCGATACTTAAATGTCTTTAGGCTGATGTATTATTAAAAATGGCATTGATAGTATAAACAGACTAGCACGTATTAGATGTCTTTTGTCTTTAAGGGCAGGGATAGATCTCGTCTATCGAAGTGTAGAAACACTTGGAATGTACGTGGACGTGTATTAGAGAATGCGTACGTTAGACTGACCCACTTACACGGATAAGTGTCACACTATGTGACGGTTGTGTAATTATCCTTAAGACCGGAGTCTTCATGGCATCACGGTGTGGATTGTCATGCTTTGACACTATTGAGGTTTCCCCTAGCCACGGGGCGATCATGCGGTAGTGATTGGGCATGATATTGAAGCATGCGGAGTATACATGATTGGTCGTCCGGGAATCGCGTATCCTATGATTGGGATCGAATATCCGAAAAGGCCTTCTTATAAGGAATGTCTTACTCTCATGAATCTTTGCAAAGTGGAAGTAAATGAGTTACTTCGAGAAAGCATGATATCCAGATTATAAGATACGGTCGTTGATGTTTTGCACTCGACTAACGACTGTATGGATATTATTACAGCGATAGGATTGTAAGTTACACGGTAGCTGTTTCACATGAAAGGTAGTAGTCATTGCATTTGACCCTTCCGATGATTGGGGGTCACAGTGTGTTGCTAGACGCTATCCCGTGATCGTTAGGCATGAAAAGCATTTTCGTAATTTGCACTTTGTGTCTACGGCCAACATATTCGGAAGCCTATCGGGTCACACACATAAGAACATCTAGCCGGATTAAAATGTGGTTATAGATGATAACCAAATAAGGAAATGTTATCTCGTACTATAAAGGTTATAGTGGTAAATTAATATGATGGTATTTATTTATTATGAATAAATTAAATACAATATATTAATTATATTGATTAATTAAAGAATATTCCGGATGTCAATTTATTGGCTAAGGTGGCGCAATTTTTGTGTGTATAAGATACACTTGGATTGTGCAATTTAATTAATGGTATTACCAAATATTAATATTAGATATTAATATATATATATATATATATATATATATATATATATATATATATATATATATATATATATACTTATGAGTGCGTGTGTGCAAAAGTGCAAGTTGGTACTATGCATGCGCATGTATGTGTATATTAATAGATTTATGTGTGTTACAAATATGTGATATATACACATGTGTAAATTGATTTATGGTAATATAATAAAAGATAAATATTGTCAATGTAAGATATTGACAATATCTTGGAAATATTCAATATGAGATATTGACAATATCCTGGATTTATTTAATATAAGATATTATAATAAATGAGATAAATCAATCAATTATATTTTCCTTATTTTATTGGGAAAATGTTTTCTTCCTTTCCACTCTATTAGAGGTGCCCCACTCACTATAAATAAGAGGTGGGTGTCAAGCTCTTTAGTACATCAAAATTGCAAGAGCTCATAGTTCTTGTGTAAAATAGAGAGCATCTTTTGGAGAGTTGGAGAGAGGGGAAAAAGGCCGGTCTAGCAACCGGAGTTTTCCAATAGCAATCCATGATGGGATTCCGGCGGGCTGTTCGTGTGGACTAGCGGTAGAGGCCAAACACTTGGGCGGCTCTATGCAGAACTACTCTCCTTAGATGGTCAAAGCGTCGATCTTTTAGATCAACCAAGGTAACCACCGTCTACTAACTTGTTTGTTTATTGCTTAAAAGAAGTCGATCCTGGTTAAAAGGAAATAAAATTTTAAATTCCGCTGCGTTCCCTCGTATATTTCCTAATAGGTCAGTAGTTCAAAAACTCAACAAAGGGAGGGTTTTTCATGTACGGGGGGTTAATTAAAAGATTTGTACACAAGCATGAAAATAGAAACAAGCAAAATCAATGAAAATAAAGACTAATATATTACATTATTCGGATTGCAAAAGCATTGTTTTCAACATCAACGGGAAAGTGCAACAAAGATTCAAAGCAACATCAAAAGATAACCAGATAAACTGCAAATCAAACCAACCAACCAACAAACACGCAAACTAATTAGACTCGACATCAGGCTCATCAACAGGCTCATCAGAAGACGGGGAAGCACCCAGCATATCTCGGGGAACAAGACCACGACGTGCTACCGGACAAGGGAAAAACTCATCGTGAGAGTAGGCGGGAACTTGGGCTACACGAGTGCACAAATGAGAGATCAGCCACGCAAAGGGAATGAAGGGGAAAGTGCACGTAGGCCTGGCATAGGACCATGCAGCTTGATGGATCAACTTCCCCCAATTGATATACACCTCGCGCCTAATTGCGTAAAGCAAAAGCAACTCGTTGTCCGTCATGTCCTCGAAGTTGTCTGTTGGGAGAATGCGGTTGTTGATAAAATGCATCCATGCCCGCGTCTCAGAAGAAAGAGCAGAAACTGAATAGTCCGCCCTAGGACCTTTCCGTCCCGAGAAAAGCGTAGCAGTAGCAGTAGAGAGATGAGCCATGAAACTACCAATGTTGTTGAGGCCCCACTTAATCTCATAGTGTTGATGAGGAGCAACGGTGGTGGAAGAGAGGCCAAAAGCGTCATTGATATCCATCCAGTGGAAGGGTACCTCAATTCCACAAACCATGATCGAATTAGTGGATCGTTCTTCAGGCTCGATTGACAACATGGCGTAGGACTCGAGAACAACAGTCTCGATGATGCGCCCCTGCGGTGTTGCGACCAAACGATTCCATCCTTCCCACTCTATGCGATACTCGGACAAATCTGAAAGCTTCTTGGAGTTAACACCTCGTTCCAAGAGAATGGGACAACGACTAAAGAGTTCGGTGTAGTTGTGCATGGCGTCTGCACCAGCCACATCGTAGAAAAGAACGGGACGATCATCTTGAGGAGAAGACATGGTAACAGGAAGCAGAAGAAGAAAAGATGAAAATATGGAGGGAATGAATGAGAGAGGGAATAAATTAGAATGGTGGGGTTTAAATAGAAGATTTTAGGGTTTGAGACATTTAATAGGCTGAAAATGCGTGAGTAACGCGCGTCAAGCCTATCTTGACGTGCGTCAAAGGAGACAAAGACTGATCCTAGGGTTTTGTGGTGGCAGAGGCGTGACTGGTGGTTGTCAAGTCGGTTGACGCGCGCCAATGGGAGATTGACGTATGCCAAGCTTGCTGAGTGTGTGCAAGTTATGGACAAGGGTAATGGCGTGCGTCAACGAGGGATGGCGTGCGTCAAAAAGGCAAATGACCCTGACGCACGCCAACAAGTAATGACGCGGGTCAAAACACACTGACATATCTACCCAAATAAGTTACAATTATCACTACACAATGAGCTAAGCACAGATAATTTAACAATGCTGGGCAGATAGATAAGAACTTAAACTTTAACACACCAGTAGTACTTTGAATACAAAGCAACAATCCCAAAACAAAACAACATTTGCCACATCCAAACAAAGATCAAAATGACAAAATAGTTCAACAAAATGAGACAAACTGCAGAAATAAAAACAAAGCCACATGTGGCTAGACAACAAAAACTAACAGAGTCTGGTGAACAAAAGTACTAAACGGCATCGGTAGAGGATGCAGTAACAGAAGGAGAAGCAAGGGGAAGCTCCTCGTCATCATCATCCTCATCAAGAAGCACGTGAGCAGCCAAAGGAGCAATCGCACTGGTAGGAGGGAACGCTGAAGGATGAAATAAGCCAGCACCTTGATCATCAGCCGCATAAGGTTTGGATAGCATCTGAATAGGAAAATCTGGAAAACCAGCAGATAGCATAGACTGAAAGGATGAACGGCCCGCTCCGTCACCAATGGACATAATCATCGAACCTGACAAACTTTGTCCAGCAAAAGCGGTTAAAGCGGCACTGACCGAACCAGTACCTGTAGATGAAAAGGACGAAGCGCTACCCAAAACCACGGGTGGTCTAGTGAAAGGCGGAATCCAAATAGGGATCGGATTGTCGTCCTCCATGGGTGTATCAAAATCGTCGGCTCGATCCGTATAACCGGGATGACAAATCTCATCAAAGGAACGATGACCACAGGAACAAATCCTTAAATCGTTCAAACCACGCAACACACTCTCAAATCCAAACCTAGAATTGGTGTCAGCCGCCACCAATGCTCCACGCATAGCTGCCATCTCAGACTCAAGCAACTCAAACCTAGCTCTCACGGCTGAATCAAGAATGTGGGGACGCGACAAGATAGGTGGACTGGAGGTAGGAACATCAACAGGATGCGGAGCACTGTTAGAGACAGAGAAGTCGGGAGAAGGATCGGACGGCTTAACATTCTCTGGGATACTAGGGCCAATCATAAGAGTAACTGGTGGGAATAAGTGATCATCAGGAAAAGTAGGGACTGCGGCAAGGACACAGAGTTCATGAATCAGCCAGGGTAGGGGCATATTGCTATACGCACGACGATTCATGGCGAAGTCCACTGCTCCCTGATACATGTAGTATCCAACATTCACAGGCAAATCGGTGAAAATAGCAAGGGCTAGGCAGGCCTCGGTATAATTAAAAGTATTAACCTTGTGGGATGGAATGATATTATGACTAATAATATGCTTCAACACCCTCACATCCTTAATCGCCTGACCATACTTGAAACGCTTACCTACCCACGTGGCTGATGGACAGAGATAAGTTTTAGCCACCCGAGCCTTAGCCCACAAATTCCCGTCCTCATTCAACTTCCAAACATTAGAAAAGATGGTATCGGCAGGGATCTCAGGAATACCAAAGAAATTATTGATAACCTCGACTGAAAAAGCAACGTTCTTACCACGTACGGGCACTGAACCTTTGGCTGCCTCAACAGGACCAGCGGCTAAATTAGCATAAAACTCAGCCACGATTGTTCCATTGACCGTAGAAGTACGGTTAGCCGCCAAGAGTTCCCACTTACGGTCCGTAACAATCTTCTGAATCCTAGGACTGACCGACTTGAAATCAATTCCGCGCTCGAAATGCAACGTGCACTGACTGAAAAATAAAACAAAAAGCCTCCTTGCTTTCCTACCAAAGGGTGTTACAGGAAAAGAGACAACAGGTTCAGTTTCACTAGGGGCAGGGGCTTTCCTCTTCTTATTCTGGTCACCCTGACGACCACTAGTACGAGCAGACGATTCAGACATTGCTACGGTGTGACAAAAATCCAACAAGAAAACAAAAGAAAACAATCAGCCCTTCCTTCAGTTTTAAAGATTCAAAACATCAAAATGATTAAACGAGATTAGATTGCAAAAAGAAGACTAAGCCAAAATACCTTGTTGAGATGATGAACACCGCAGACAGAAATGGAGGTCGCCGGAAACTATGGAAGTGACCGGAAATGCAGCAATTATGCCTTAGAAGCAAAAAGAAGAGTCTCCACTTCCCCAAACCAATAAAAGAAAAGGAATGGAGAAAGAGTGGGTAATGAGGGGTGGTGATAAATGGAGGAGATTGTGGAGTGGTGGGAGAAAAACTGAAGAAAATAGGAAGTGAAAAGAGGTGATTTCGAGTAATATGGGAGTTATGGAGGGGAGAGAAATGAGAAAAACCGCTTTATTCAAAAAAAGTGCCCCCTTGACGCGCGTCAAAAGCTATTGACGCAGGTCAAGCCCTAGATGACACCCAATGATGCACGCCAAAGACACTCTGACGCACGCCACTAAATTTGCCCAAACTCTCTGTATGTCTACAATGATTGTTGGCGTGGGTCAGTAGTCTTGGCGTGAGTCAAGAGATTCTTAACCAAACAATTAATTCCAAAAATTCTAAGGTTCACCAAACTTATCAAAATAATCAATAGAATAACTACAATTATGAAGAAACGGGTTGCCTCCCGAGAGCGCTGTTGTTTTACGTCGTTGGCTCGACGAGATTATATGGTAGAGACGATGAAATTATATAGATTATCAAATTGGGACACTCACAATTACTCAATTAAGCACGTAGCAGATAAGCACATAAGCCACCCAAAAGATAATGCTTAAAAGGTAATTGGAAGATAGTACCCGTGGTGTGCTATATTTATAGTCTTTAGCTAGACAATGCAAAATTTTCAGTCCAACGGGGGGTCTTCGAGGAACAACACCTCCTCCTCTCAAGGTATGCCCTCTCCTTCGATAAAATTCTTAATGCGATGACCATTGGCAACAAATGTCGTTTTTCCATCACTCAGCTCAACTGCACCAGATTTATACACCTTCGTAACAATGAATGGACCTGTCCACCTCGATATAAGTTTTCCTGGAAACAACCTCAAACGTGAGTTATACAAGAGCACTTTATCATCTACATGGAACTCTCGATTAAAAATCTTCCGGTCATGGAATGACTTGGTTCATTCCTTGTAAATTTGGGTGTTCTCGTATGCATCAAGGCGAAACTCATCAAGCTCGGTGAGTTGGAGCAACCTATGATCTCGTACAAGCTCGGGGTCAAAGTTAAGAAACTTTATAGCCCAATAAGCTCGGTGCACCAATTCAACGGGCAAATGACAAGACTTGCCAAAAACTAATCTATATGGTGAACATCCAATAGGTGTTTTAAAAGCGGTGCGATAGGCCCAAAGTGCGTCGTCAAGCTTCACCGACCAATTCTTAAGGTTAGTGTCCACCGTCTTTTCAATAATCCGTTTTACCTCACGGTTTGACACTTCAACCTGCCCACTTGTTTGTGGGTGATATGGTGTGCCGACTTTGTGTCTTACACCATAGCTCTCAAGAAGCTTAGTGAATGGTCGATTGCAAAAGTGTGAGCCACGGTCACTAATGATAGCTCGGGGAGTTCCAAATCGAGTAAAAATATTTTTCTTTAAGAATTTTAGCACCACCTTAGAATCATTAGTGGGATAGGCTTGTGCTTCAACCCATTTAGAAACATAATCTACCATTACTAAAATGAATTTATTACCGAATGAGTGAGGGAATGGACCCATGAAGTCGATGCCCCAAACATCGAATATCTCACATTCCAAAATAGGTTGGAGGGGCATTTCATACCTCTTAGATACATTTCCCCACTTTTGGCATGAAACACAAGATTGAGAAAAACGGTGTGCATCTTTATAAAGTGTAGGCCAATAAAATCCGCATTGTAAAACTTTGTATGCCGTCTTCCATCCTCCATGATGGCCTCCGGTATCTTGGCCATGGCAAAAGGAGAGCATGCTTGAGATTTCATTATCGGGGACACATTTTCTTATGATACCATCCGAACACCTCTGAAAAAGGTTCGGTCTTTCCCAATAATAAAATTTCAAATCGTGAAAGAATTTCTTCTTCTTTTGCCATGTCCAATTTGGTGGAACATACTCACATGAAAAATAATTCACAATATTGGCAAACCATGGTGAGCTCTCATTTGGTTTCGAACCGTCATGAATAAATTGCATCTTCGGTGGAGCATCTACCATCATGAGTTGTTCATCCGGGAAATAATCATCAATTTCTCTTCGTTTTCCTTCTTTTCCAATGAAATCCAACCGACTTAAGTGATCCGCCACGACATTCTCACTACCCTTCTTGTCCTTGATCTCAATATCAAATTTTTGAAGTAGGAGAATCCATCTAAGCAATCTCGGTTTAGCATCTTTCTTGTTCAACAAATATTTCAAAGCCGTATTGTCGGTATAGACAATGACCTTAGAACCAACAAGATAAGATCTAAACTTGCCGAGGGCTAATACTATGGCTAGTAACTCTTTCTCGGTTGTTGCATAGATGACTTGAGTGGAGTTCAACTTGTGAGAAGCATAATAAATGGCCTTGAGTACCTTGCCATGACGTTGACCAAGCACGGCCCCAACTTCTAAGTCACTTGCATCACACATTAACTCGAAAGGTATATTCCAATCCGGCGCTACCAAAACGGGTGCGCTAACTAGTTTCTACTTCAAAGTCAAAAAAGCCTCTATGCACTTTTCATAAAAAATGAATGGTACTTCTTTCTCAAGGAGATGATTGAGAGGTTTGGCAATACGGGAGAAATCCACAATGAATCTTCGATAAAAACCCGCGTGCCCGAGAAATCCTCTCAACGTCTTCAGATTAACCGGTGGAGGTAACTTCTCAATCACTTCAATTTTTGCTCTGTCCACCTCAATACCGTTCTCAGAAATTCTGTGGCCTAGCACAATACCTTCTGATACCATCAGATGACACTTCTCCCAATTAAGCACTAAATTCGTGTCTTTACATCGTTGTAACACACGCTCCAAATAAGAGAGACATTCCTCAAAAGAATCCCCAAAAACACTGAAGTCATCCATGAAGATCTCCAAAAATCTTTCCACCATGTCAGAAAAAATGGCTATCATGCATCTCTGAAATATAGCATGAGCATTGCATAAACCAAATGGCATTCTCTTGTATGCAAACGTTCCATAAGGACAAGTGAAATTCGTCTTCTCTCTGTCTCCAGCCGCAATGAATATTTGCAAGTAGCCTGAATAACCATCAAGAAAACAATAGAATTTATGCCCACTCAACCGCTCCATCATCTAGACAATATACAGAAGGGGATAATGATCCTTCTTTGTATGGTCATTGAGTCGTTGAAAATCAATACACATGCGGTGTCGTGTGACTTCCCTTGTTGGTATCCACTCATGCTTATCATTTTCCTTCACGGTAAATCCACCTTTCTTTGGCACGACTTGAGTAGGACTCACCCACTCACTGTCAGATATAGGAAAAATAATACCCATCTCCAATAACTTGATAACCTCTTTCTTTGAACACATGGTTTAGCGTCACCGTTCAGAATAATCTTATGAACACAGATTTCGGGACTAATTCCCTAAATATCAGCCACAGTCCAACCAAATGCTCTCTTGTATTTCCTTAGCATCCTCAATAGAAAATCTTCCTGCACATTGGTTAGTGACGAAGAAATAATAACAGGAAGTAGATCATCATTTTCAAGAAAAGCATATTTCAAGTTAGGAGGTAAAGTTTTCAATTCAAGGTTCCTGGGTGGCTCCTCTATGGACGGTTTCAATAATGGGCCATCATTCTCCAATTCCAGATATCGGTGCCAAGGTTGTTTGTCAAATATACGACCGACATCCAGATAAGAAATCACTGCTCGCATTTCCACATCATCACTCTCACATTCAAATACTGATAAGGCTAGGCACTCTTCAAGGTTATCTTGAAAGACCTGCAAGTTAGCATTCTCCATACAAACACAAGATATTGCATCAACAAAAGAACATGACTCTCGTGAATTATACGGGTGTTTCATGGCTTTGAAAATATTGAAGGTAACCTCATCTTCATTCACTCTCAAAATCAATTCTCCACGTTGAACATCAATCATAGTCCTTCCCGTGGCTATGAATGGACGACCGAGAATAAGGGGCGTTGAATACCCTTCTTCCATATCCATAACCACAAAATCAACGGGGAAGTATAACTTATCAACTTTCACTAACACGTCTTATATGACTCCCTTAAGACATTTTATGGACCTATCTGCTAATTGTAGAGTCATCTTCGTGTTTTTCAACTTTCCTGCTCCAAGTTTGATAAAGTCCTCATATGACATGAGGTTGATGCTAGCACCAAGGTCGGAAAGTACCCTCTTAAACAAAAAGCCCCCAATTTCAGACGGGATGGTAAAACTCCCGGGGTCTTTAATCTTAGGTGGAAGCATATGTTGCAACATGGATGAGCATTCCTCATTGATACAAATGTTCTCATATTCCTCTAACCTCTTCTTGTTAGTGAGAATATCTTTCAAAAATTTACCATACACAGGCATGTTAGTAAGTGCTTCTATGACCGGAATATTAACATTCAAGTGTCTAAATGTGTCAAGGAAGCGAGCATACTTTTTATCTAGCTTCTTCTTTTTAATTTCTTCTCTAGGTGGGTAAGGCAATGACTCAAGATCAATAACTTTAGGTTTAAAGTTCATACCTTCCTTACCTTTGCCGCTCGATGCATCATCGGAAGCTTTTCTAGAAAATGCCTGCTGAGAATTGGCTTGCGTCAAAGTATCCTTGGCGTCCGTCAACTCATCATTGGCTTGCGTCAGTCCTTTACTTGGGTCACTATTGACGCACGTTGAGGTCTCCTTGGCATCCGTCTTGGCTCTATTGGCGCAGGTCAATTTTTGCCCAAAACTCTCTGTATGTGAATAGTGACTGTTAGCGTGGGTCAGCTCCTCCGTGGCGGGGGTCACTTAGACATGTTCCTTAAAAAGGGTCCTCAAATCACTTGCTCTCGGATTCTTCAAAATCCTCGGGACTTTCACAAAATCTTTGCTTTCTTTCCCAAGATTGACATATCCGTCATTCTGCAAAAACTTATCAACAATTTCCTCCTCTTCTTCGCTCAACTCTCTCTCTTCTTCGGTATCATGCAAATCATTTTCAACTTCGTTTCCAACCTCATTCTCATGAAACTCCCGATTTCCACAAACCATTCCACTTCGGGTTATGATAGCATTCACTCCCCTCGGATTCCTTTCTGTATTTCTTGGCAGACCACTTGGTGGTCTACTAGCATTCCTCTCACCTTCTCTACTCAAATGTTCCTCCACATTCTTCATGGACGCCTCAATCGTTTTCATTCTCACGTCATGTCCACTCATAGCTGTTTTCATCATTCCCATATCCTTTGTGACTGTACTAAGCGAAGTCATCACATTTTCCATGTTCTGAGCTTGAGTGGCAACTACTCCCAACAGTTTATCCAAAGTGCTGTCCCATCTATCTCCTCATGCTTGATTGGAACTCTCGGTTATTGTGATATTTTGGGTGGTGGGTTGAGAATAAGAACGAGTGTTTGGTGATTGAGTTGAGGTATTGGTGTTATAGGAGTTTCGTGGTTGTGGAGCAAAGGGGGGTTGTCCTTGCTTGTATGAGCTCTCATTCCAATGATAATTCGGAATATCTCTCTTAATAGCATTGAAAGAGTTAGAGTATTCATTGTTCAAATTCCGGTGTTGTTGCATGAAGCTTACTTCCTCCGCTTGTAAATCACCGGACTCTTCCATCTCAATAGATATCTCATCCTCATTGCTATAAACATTATCTCTCTTGCTCTCAATCAAAAAGCTTCCTTCCATTCTCTTGCTTGACTGCAAATTTTCAAACTTCTTTGATAATTTATCAATTTTTTCCATGAGCTCGGAATTGTCCTTTGGTCCTTCTGTAAAACTGACCTTCCTTGTGCTAGCTCCGGCTTCCCACATCCTATGGTTCTTCAAAATTCTATTGATAGCATCATAAACTTCTTGAGCATTGCGGGACATCAAGCATCCTCCACATGCGTGGTCAATATTAGCATGTGATTCTATCCTCAACTGTCTACATAAAAGTTGTATTTGCGTATCAAATGGATAACCATGATCGGGGCAAGCCTTCAAAAATTTCTTGAATCTTTCCCATGCACTACCTAAAGTTTCATCGGGGCCTTGTGCAAAATTAGCTATTGCAACCGTCAACTTCAAATTCCTCCCGGGTGCAAAATATTGCTTTAAGAACTCGTTTTGTATTTCCTCCCAAGTGGTTAATGAATGATGGGGTAAAGATACAAACCATTCCTTAGCTCTTCCCGTCAAAGAGTATGGGAACATAGATAATCTTGTCAATTCATTCTGAATTCCATGACTCTTGGTTGTGTTACAAAGTTGTTCAAAAGAATATAGGTGATAATGTGGATCTTCAAAATCTTCTCCGGCGAATTGGCATTTGTTATCAATCAACCCAAAAAGATGCCCTTTCACTTCAAAATTATTTGCCCCTTCATTGGGTAATCTAATAGGATCATTAGGTGCATTCCTTCTCAAAGGTTGATCACAAAGAGGTCTCAAAAGTTTGTTATTTTGGCCTTGGTTTTGAATGTGGTTTTGGTTTTGCCGGTTCCGGTTCTTTCGGTTATTTTGGTTATTTTGGCCTTGGTTATTGGGATTTGGTTGGGGGATTGGATCTTTCAAAAGAGGATCAATTTGTGCATTATCAAGATTTTCCGCCATCTCTTCTCGAGTCGATGAGTATCGGGATGATTCTTCACCAAGTGATTCTCCACTGGGCGAGCAACCTTATGCTCACTCTCAATTGTCTTTCGTACGTGTTAATGTCCGAACGATATGGAGCAAGAGGAGCTTTACCGGTTCGGGACCGAGTCATCAACCACAAAAGTGAAACAACAAGAAAACAATCACACGCACTTGGTAACTTACCAAATGGTAAGTACCACATAAGTAAACAAAACTATGATTAGAAAGAGACTTGACCTATGCTCGAAAATTTTAAGACTGATACAAGTAGTAACTTTTACTCAAAAAGAATGAAGGGTCCCCGGCAACGGCGCCAGAAATCTTGATCGGCCAAAACGAGGTGTCCAATCTAACCGGCAGTGTACCGGGTCGACTGTAGTCTAGTTTGGTGAGTCAAGGTCGTCTCCTCGGGGAACACACACTTATGAGGTTACACACCAAAAAGTCTATATTACTTCGATCTAGGTCACAATTAAGTGAAATATTAATCAATTGCTTAAATAAAGTGCTGAAATAACAAATATGATAAATTATAAAAGAAGCTAACCAAGATAATGCGTAGCCTATCTATCCTCTTGCAACATCATGGGAACGACTTCCTACCTTCCTACCATTTGTGTTCAAAAGTGTGAAACGGTGAACTCCTAAACAAGAAATTCCCCCTCATACGAGTGAATGAAATCGCTCTCTACCTCCTCCTTGGTCTAGGTGCCCTAAACCTAATGATTCGGTATGCTACGCCCGTGAATGCAATGGCAAAGCCAACTATACCCGGATAAGAAATTGAATGCCTACAAGAGGTCGATTTTACCTTCCGGTTCACCTACCCTCTTCCCACGTCTAACATCTCCGTTCGGTATCCGTTAAACGTGTAAATGCTAACACTAGGCAATTACTCTAATGCAAGCAATCAATACAATACAAGTAGGCAAAGCTTCAGAACAATCAAAAGTAACAACACAAACAATCATTCCCAATCAATCACAAGAGGATAAACTAAAACTACAACATAATCTTGGTTAGAAAAACCTTCTTGGTGTTTCACAGTCTAAACCTTTGATAAAATCAAAGGTGAGACATGAATCAATAACTATGATTCAATTGTGTTTCGAGCTTCTTCTTCTAGATATGTAAAATATTCTCAGGCTCTTTGTTTATTTTCTAGTGCTATTCTTGATCATTCTTTGAATGCTTATAAACACTTAAAGATTTCTTGATCTTGATCTAAGAATAACGTGCATAGCGGGAGTTCTTTTTGATCGACTTTCCCTTTACTTGAATATAATTTATCTTAGAACTGCACTCTCCTTGTTGAGGTAGAAGTGATCTATTTATAAGGGTTTCTCCAACGGTCAGATGAAATCGAACGTTATAACTTGAATTCTTGTATCCGTTAGTGGTCCTGCTAAACCTGATATATGTCAGTGTCCTTTCTTACATTTCTGTGCGTCCAATAAAGTTGCTTTCTTTATAACGGTCAGAATTTCTTTCACCTTTCCATGACCTCAGCACAAAAATTTGTCTTAGTCGTTTTTCAGCTTATGAGCATTAACTGAGTTTTTACTCTTCTTTAACAACTCAGTACTCCATTTCACATCTGATTATTATTGACATAATCAGAGTACACCATAACTCACAACTTAGCTAAGATATCATTGTCCTTATGATACTTAGTCCTCCATTCAAGATCCATAAAGTTTGTTCAGGTCACCACAGACTTTCCTGAATTTTAACTTTGCAGTCTCGGCCTAAGTCTTCACAACTGAGTTTGAACCCTCAGTTCTTCAATCTTCAATAACTGAGTCTGTACCCTTAGTTCTTCAGTTCTAGATAAGTCAACCGAGTCTGTGCCCCACAGCGAACTTAACTTCTTCAGTTATTCAGTAGGTATGCTCTCAGTCAGTTCTCAAATCTTGTTAAACTTTGGTTATGAACTCAGATCAACAAGTCAGTTTCTCATTTTCTCAGTTCTGATCCTAGATCTATTACAGTTCTTTTCTGATTTAACTTACACAAATATCAAGACTCTATTAAATCTTACACATTGATTTCTAGACTTTTGCTTTGCATTATAACAGTTAGTTATGACACTTCATCAATGGGGTTAAATATAACAATTAAAATAACTGATGAATCATCATCAAAACATAATTTTATTTCCAATAATTTCCCTCTTTCTGATGATGTCAAAACCCTCCTTAAAAGCAATGCAAAAAGATAAGGACAAAATAAAGTAAAGAACACAAAGAACTGAGAAACGAATATTTTATTGATAACTGAGTTACAAGGTATTAGAATACAAGTACATGAAAAGAAACTAAATTCCATCTTCTTCTCCTATCCATTGAACAGCTTCACTTATCTTGTTGTCAAAGATTTTTGCAGCTTCTTTCATAGCAAAGTTAGTTTTTGTGGTCTCGATACCATGGATGCTTGCCCATGTGTTCCATGAATCCATCATACTGTGCTTGCCGAAAAATTTGCTTTTGAATAATGCTGCAAATACGAAAACAACTCTCCTTAATCTTTCACTTGTGGCTGTTTTCAGTAAGTTCTGAACAAACTCAGGTTCAGTCTTTTCAACCTGATCTGAGGCCTTATCTAGAGTACCATTTCTTTCCCATTTACCCAGTTTGTTCCAATAGTGCACAAGAATTATTTTGCATGTTCAGAAATGTCTCTAAGGCTTGTTCCCTTGATACTCCTTCTTGAGTAGGTAGTTCTTTGAAAACATTATACAGTTGTGAATCTAGAGCGAGTCTTTCCTCATTTGGTTCTGAGAACTTTGCAATCAGTTCCATTTCGTCATCAGTAAACTCACCTCTAGCTTTCTTCGTTCAGTCAGTTTCTCATCAATACATCCAAGAACCTGAGGCATATCAACTACATTGACTTTCAGCAGGTCCAAACTTTACCCCTTATTGACATCATCTTTGTTGATCAAGCTCCTGATGTAAGAGTTCAGGTGCTGCTGATTTGATGCCAATATGGTTTGTGCAACAACTGAGTCCTTCATTGCATTCTCCAATAAAATTTGTCTATCAACCACATTGTTGAGAATGCCTTCCAATCATCCTTGAGTCTCAGTGTTTCTTGCATCAGATTCAATGGTTGTTTCCTGATGGCGATTAGAGTGTCATGACAGTCTTCCTTGACACTGTTCAGTTCTGCTTTCCGCCATTGACTTCAATACTTTTCCAAATACACTTAGATCATGTTTCTAAATCCTCACAACCTCATTGAAATAGAATATGATGGTTACAGCTTGTGTAGGCACTTCACTTTTAATTTTCAGTTTTCTTTTCTTCAGTTTTACCTTTGTCAGCTCCAGGTGCTTTGACAGCTTCAATCTGAGATTTGCTTACAACATTCTCAGTCGTCTTTAATTCTTTAAGGGGAGAGGAAGCAACATGTTTCAGTTTATCTTTGATGTCCTCAGTCTTCTTTCTTTCTTCTTCTGAAAAAGCCTCCTTTGCAACATTTTCTTCTTTAATTAGATAAGACTTAGCTTGGTCAGCTTCAGTTTTTTCTATTTCCAGAATACTTTTGTCAGTCGGAGATTGATATCCATCATTCTCTTGGTCTTCAGACTGATTATCTGAGTCAATTTCTGTTTCTTCACATCCATCAGAACTTTCTTCTAATAGATATTCTTCATCATCATCTTCCTTTGTTTCTTTTTCTTGCAAAGATGCAAGAATCTCTTTCTATAAATCAGGGTCTCCCTGAGATTCATCATCATCATCATTGTCATATTTCTTTGTTTTTGAGTCTCCATTTTTGGCATATCTCTCCCAATATCTATTTCTAATGAGTGAGCATCCAGTACTCAGAAATTCTTCAGATCTAAAGAGTTGGGATAGATGAGTGATGTCGAATAGCTCAAAAACCCAATTTTCAATTCTTTCCATTTCCGTAAGTTGACCTCTTTGATTTTGAATTGAGCTAAACTTCAAATATTGATAATCATCAAGTCTTCTACAGTCAGCTTCAATCAGTTTCCCAATGTTAACGCTTGGATCTTCAGCTTCTCTAGGAGTCTCCAAATTTGATTCAGCTAGATTCTCAACTTGTCCTAAAACATTCTCAGCTGCAGATATTTTGGCTTCAGTTTTGCTGGATTCCCTCTCAGCAACAGCCGAAAAGATTGACGCTTAAGTATCAACTTCTGGGACTTGCATAACTTGTTCAGCTCAAGTTTTTCCTTAAAGACAACTTCTTCTGGCAGAGTTTCTGTTATAGTGATAGGTGCGAGTACCATTGTTGGTTCAGCTTCAGCTGCAGGTTCAACAACATGTTCAAAATCCTTCCTTGATTCAGTTTCATGCGGCTCATCAGCAATTGATTCTTTGACTGGTTCAATTCCTAGTTTAGTAACTAGTTCTTTCTCTTTAATATCTTTAACTTCTCCTTCTTTAACAAGCTCATCTAGAGCGATGACTTATGGTGATCTAGATTCAACTTCATCAGCTTCTCTTTCTTGTGACTGTGAAGCTTCCAGTTCTTTGATAAATTCTTCATACTTGAGTCTGGATGCAGATTTTTGTGGTGTTGATCTTGATAAAGATATCAGACTGAGCATTGATATTACAGCAGGTCCAACTAGTTCTTCATCACTATCAGTTTCTTCCTCATCAACTTCAACTCTCAAGGTTTGTTTCCCCTAAGTGTAATTTTTTGGTAGTGATGGAACAACTTCTTGAAGTTCCCTTGCTGATTCTTTAACAGGTATAACTTCAGCAACAGGTTATACTTCAACAACGACTTGTTTGGTGGGAGTTTCCTTAGTTCTGGATTTCTTTGTTGGGCTTTCAGCAACGGAGGTAGCTGATTTTGCTGGTGAAACTTCCAAAACATTTCCAGCTAAAGCCACAGTACTCCCTTTTTCCAACTCTTCTAGTTTCCGTTTCTTTTCTCATTGTTGGTCCCTTGAAAAGGCTTTGGTTAAGTTTAGAGGGGGGGTGAATAAATTTAACACTTAAAACTTTTTGGAGTTAACAAACTCTGCTTCAGCAGCCAACTGATAGCTCAGGAGTCTGCTGACACTCAGTAGTCTGCTGACTATTGACTTTATTGAATTTGTTGCAGCGGAATATATTTAAATTAAGCCTTATTACTTGTTGTTAAAATGTGATACCAAGTATTAGATACTCAGTTGTGTATGTGTGTTATTCAGTTTCTAGTTCAGTAGATTGATGTGTTAAATGTACTAATGCGAGAATATAAGTGCGAAAAGTAAGTAGGCAATTTTTATAGTGGTTCCGGTGGTGTAATCCTGTCGATCCACTCTTCTCCCGTGATTTTGGAGGTAATTCACTAGAGATTCTTGAGGTAGCGATTACAAAAATCCCTAAGTTGCTTGTCCTTCACCAATAACTATGGCTTCACAAACCGAACACTTGGAACAGGTAGGATTGCTTTGCTCTCTAAGTATTCCACTGGTCCTTGAAGGGTAGGATTGCCTCTTCACCAGCTCCACCACAAGCAACAGTCCTTGCCACCCAAAATGCTTCACTGTCTTCAGTAGATTTCTTGTAAAAGAAAGTTTGAATCAACTAAGTGATTCAGCTTTTAGCAACTTGATCTGGATGATATGATCAGCAGCTTGAGGTCTTCAACTGTGTAAACTTGATGTAGCTTGAAAGCAGATTACACTTGAAGAGTTTTATTGGATCAGTAGCTTTATGCTCAGTAGGGTCAGTAGGGTGTTTTGATCGATTGAAATCTGATAGCTCAAGATAGATCCTAAATTTTCATCACATGTATCTGAATTAGGAGTCCTCTATTTATAGGTAGGAGTCATTGGGATTTATGTTTGAAATTCAAACATAGCCATTTCAGATTTGTCCCATTTGACTTGCTTTCTGTCACTGTTCATTGTACAGACAGTGTCAGATTGCTTTTTGACATTTTTCAGTCTGTCCACCCTTTGACTTGTATCTATTGAATAATGCTCTGTTTCTTTCCCACGTCCATTTAATCTTAACCATTAATTTGTTTGATAAAATCAGAGGTTGTTAGCTGTCATTATCTTTGTATTTTTCCAATGTAACCTTTGAATAATCCGAAATATATATCAGCAGGTTCCTGTGGGTATTACCCTGCTGAAATACATATCAGTCAGCTTTTCCAAGGTTGCTGTGTTTATAAAAACACATCAACTGACTTCTCTTATATCTAACTTTTTATTGTGAAGTTAGATTACACCATTTTGAATATAACTAAGTTCCAATCACCATATAACTTGTGGAACTTAGACCTTGTACACAAGGTATATGTAATCAGTTTAGGTCATCACAGACTTCCCTAAATTCTGATTCGATATCCTTGACTTTAAATACTAAGTTTGATCCCTTAGCCTTCAATAACTGAGTTTGAGCCCTCAGCCTTCAGTCTTCACAGGTTCCTAAACTAGTCCACTGACTCAGGTACCCTACTGACATAGACATGTCTGCTGATGAAAGTTAGCTGACCTTTTACAATGATTGTTTGATCAAACCTATACAAGATCAAACTCTAATAAGCCTATACATTTGATCTAGACATCTTTTTGCCTTCGCTCTATGACAGCTACTCTGGCACTCATCCCTAAAACTTAAAAATAAGTCCAACAATTTCCCCCTTTTTGGTGATGATGCCAATACCCTCCTTACAGCAAAGGAAAAAGATTAAAAACAAAAACAGAACAAATTCCAGTCATTTCTCATTATAATCATATTGTTCAAAAGTATTACAAGCTAGATTCAGCAAAGATAAAAAGCAAATGTAAGTATGCTGATCTAATGTCTTCTTTCCCTTTCCTTCATTTCCTTCTCTTGCTGCTCATGATATTCTCTTATTTCTCTAACCATTTGTCTTATCCATTCATTTTCAATAAGAGAAAAATCAATTTGGGGATTCACTTCTTTCCACCATTTCCATGCATCAGGTAGAGTAAGATTGATCTGATGTACTCTAAAGCCCAAACGCATGTATAACTCTTTGAACTCATGCAGTGAATCTTTAGCTGATGTAGTAGGTAGACTCCATCCACCTCTACCACCTCTTCCACCTTTATGTGCAGATCTTAAAGCTTTAACCCTTGCTTCCCAAAACTTAAGTCCAAGAAAAGAATTTAGTCCCTCATGGAAACCCTTGTCATGGTAAGGTCTTCTCTGCTGTTGTAAAGCTTCTTTTATTCTCTGAGAAGATCATCAGTAAGTGGAAGTCTGCCAGGTGCAGGTTCTCTATAAGCATTGGTATCCGCTTCCCATCTCTTCTTAGCAAAAATCCTAGTAGCCTCTTTTGCTACTTCTGTATGGCTCTCTTTCCCCTTATTGACATCATCAACAAAATGGGACAGCAGCCCATGAACACTCTCCTGTGTGATTACTAGATTATTCAGTTGACCCTCCATAATTTCTGTTCTAGTGTCAACTGCTGTGATTATTTCTTGCATTGTTTGCTCCAGTAGATTGATCCTCTATGTAATCCTAGGATCCAATCCAGCAAGGTTAAGTGTTCCAGCTGGCTCAGGCACAGCAGGCTTAGGTGCATCAGCACGCTTGTCAAGTTTCTGGTGAATAGATTCAAATTGGTCTTTCATAAACTTGTTCTTTAGTGTATTACCTTGTTTAATCCCTCTCACATCTTGGGCAAGGTTAGCAAGAGCATATTGAGTTGAAGTAATAGTGGAAGCAACGGTTTCAGTAGTTCTTCCTCTATTCTCCACTAAATTCATCAAGTCTTCAAACCTCTGCTCTTGCCTGTCAAGTTGAGTTCTTAAACTTGTAATGTCATTTCTGACAGCCCTCAACTCATCCCACACTTGTACTGGTACCCCACCAGCCATTCCTCCAGCCATATGTCCAGCAGACTCATTAGCAGGCTCTTCCACATTGTATTGTGCCCTTTGTCTGCTAACAACCATGGCTCTACTCATGTCCCTTCCAGCAGGGGCAGGACCTTCTTCAACCATAGCACCAAGAATGTCTTCCATTATAGGATCTTGTGCAGGTTCCTCAAAGATAGGTACAAATGCCTGTTGTTGTTCATCATCAATAGGTTCTTCTTCAGGCACTTGAAACTCCTCATCCCTAATGTCATAGTCCAACAGCTGCTCATCCTCATCAATAACAGCAGTCTGTTGACCATCTTTCCCTTCAGTGGCTTTTCCTCCAGCAGGCTCCACTACAGCAGCCTGTTCTCCAACAAAAATAGGGGTTTCCTCTAAGCCCATTGTCAGTTCCAACATTTGTCCAGGTGCTGATGGTCCTCAGCAACCTGTACGACCAGTTCCGACCTTTGTTCAGGTGCTGTTTGATCCTCAGCAGCCTGAACCTCCTAAAAATGTAATGGTGAATCTTCGACACCCATTACCATATCTAACCTTTGTCCAATCACTGTATGTTCCTCAGTGAGTAGGACTCTTCCTTCCATAATAATAAAAGGAAATATAGCCATGTTTTCCTCTAGACATCCTCTAGCATCACCAATCTGTTGTAGATCCTTAGCAGATTTGGAGATAGTGCCTTGAGTGTCAATCCAATATTGATATTGATTTGAGTCTTCAGAACTGACATCAGGCTCACTATATGCAATAACTCGTTCTTATTCAAATCTTCAGTCTGTTGATGCTCAGGATTCATGTCAGCCTCCACAACCTTGAAATCATCATATGTGCTAACCATCCTGGTACTTCTAAGGTTTACTCCATTATTGATCAGGGCCTTCAAATCATCAATGGTGAGATCTCCTATATCCTCACCCACTTGACCAGTCTGCTGGCCCTCAGCAGACCTCCTAGCTTCAGTGGACTATTCTATACTTGGTTCATTTATCAAAGCAGTCCCACTGACTTCTCCTGGACCAGAGGGATGATCATCACCCGAGTCAGATGATGATGAATCATCACTATCTGATCCATCTCTAGATCCCTGAATTTGATACCCTCAACTTTCTTTTGCTCATCAATGAGATCTACCAATCTCATTTCCAACAAAGAGGTATCAACCAGATCAAGTAAATTCTCCACTCCCAACTTCTCAAAAGCCCATTACTCAAAATCTGTCGTCATAGGTTCGAGTTAGGTGTGATGCCCGAAAGACAATTTTTGTAATTGTTTTATTTAATAAATGAAATGATATTATTATTCATATTTATTATTCTCATAATCACCGATGTGACAATAGTATTTACACTACGTAAAACCCCGAGTATATCGTTTATGTAATCACTTAACTCGGTGTACGAGATATACACGGGAGGATTGAGTTAGTGAAGATGTACTTAAAATACAATTAGTCCGTAGTAAAGTTAATCGAGAGTATCGGGTCTCCCCTTTAACGTACTATTAATGCGCCCATAACACGATAGGTGTGATCGTCTTATCCGGACTTTCGGTTAAGGGAACCTAATGGGGCATTTATATATGATAGATATATCATATAGGGCCGGACCGATTTGATCCGAGTTCTCAATATAATTCCGTAATTGAGAAGTCTTATCGAATCATTAGATGATCATATTATGGATATATCTTAATCCCGAGGTGATCACAAATCAACCGCTTGAATCGCATGAGGTTTGACTTGACGGTTAAGGATTACACCGAGTCCGTGATCCGAATTACCCCATCTTGGCATTGTACTCGGATTGAGTGAGTAGTCCGTGTTATCACGTATACGGAATCCATTCCTTCCATTTATGGAAGTAGATAGACAGCTCCCCTTATGAGTTAATCCTAGACATTGATCGATCCATGGGATTCATATTACACCGATTAGCTACCAAAGAGTTATTTGAATTATTGATCACTAGGGGGGTTAATGGTAAGTAAGGACAAGATGTTCGAAAAGGGTTAACGGTAACTTCCCGATTTAGAATGAACAAGCCTATGGAGGATTAATCCATATGAAATGATTATATCGCGTGGACACTTATTACTTTCTCGTGAGGAGATAAATATAATCTTATAATCGGAGGAGTGCGAATCACGGGATTATGGTGGCATATTCCCGTGATTGATTTATCGAATATAATTATTCTGTTCGTAAGATAATTATTTATTTGATTTATCGGAGCCGCTGATTATTAGTCCATGGTCCCCGACGTGCCTCCTAATATAGCATAGATATTCTCGGACGTCGAATCCTAATAATATTAATTTAGTTCATGTTGGACTTTATTAAAACGATATGTGAATTAATTGTTTAGTGGACTATTAAATTAGTTGGGCTAAATAATTAAAATAATTGGAAAAGACATTTTCCTAATCTTGGCAATTAATGTGTATGGCAAAATCATCAAAGTGACTAGGTCACAAAGTGATTCACGTCCATGACATTTTTATGGAAACAAGAATTGTTTTCCTTGTGTATTAATAAGACATGCGCATAAAATATTTATTGGATAAATATTTATGGTAAATAATAAAGATAAAAATATTCTTGATTTGTTCTAGAATATTTTGAGATTATCTTTTATTTAATAGGATTATTATAATTGATTTTGTATTAATTATAAAATCCTTGGAGGACAAGGATTACTCTCCTATATAAAAGAGAGCCCCCAAGTCTAAAACACACAATAAATTTCGACTTCTCCTCTTAGAGAGAAGAGAGTGATAATTTCGGCCAAGGGGTTTAAGGGGAAAATCTTGGAGATTTTTCCGGGTAGCATATCGGAGGGGTTCGAGTCGAGAATTCCTTCCACCGGGAATTGCTTGGATCACACGTGCGGAAGATCGTGGTGCTCTTCACATCTTCTTCGAAATCTTCCTAATTGCGGTTCTTCAACTTGGATTTTGAGAGATCCAAGAGGTATGTTCTACAACCCCTTGTAGATGTATTTAATGTTTTATTACGTGTATTATATAGATCTAGATCCATAAATCGCTTCCGTTGCGATGATATTTTCCTAACAGTGGTATCGGAGCCAAGGGGATCTATATTTATTCGTATAAAATATTAGATCTAAGGAGTGGAATATGCATGTGTAGATTGCATTATTTTCGTTTTTAATTTTATTATTTTCGAAAATTTTATGATGAATGCTTGCGATTGTTGTGGTTGAAGAGATGGATTGGTGTTGGCATTGTTTACCCGTTAGATCTATTGTACACTCATATGAATGATGAAAATTCGTTCATATGAAAGATAGGAAATTATGTAATTTATCTTTATTGCAAGTTTAATTTCCAGCAAATAGATCTAGTTTGTAGCTGTTTAGTATTTTTGCTTTTCCCGTTGATCGAACCGTTGAAACGAAGATCCCTCCGGTCAGAATCAAGATTAGAAGAAGATGATCAACTCCACAAATTTTGGCGTCGATCAGGGTCCGTTTCGATATCCGTTTGATGCTGCGAAGAGGCTGCTGTAACAGAAAAACGCAGGATTCACAGATACACTACCTGTGACTTCCTCGATTTTCTGGGAGAGTTTGGACCGTTGAAACGAAAATCCGACCGTTCAGATTGATCAACTTGGAGTTTTGGAGGTACCATAAAAATTTCAGGTCGATCGGGATTCATCTCGATTCCCGATCTGCCTTAGGAAGTCCTTGATGCGGTGCAGTCAAAGTTAGATTCAGCAGCAAGTTGGGCGGTTAACTGGAGAAAATTGACAAGTCAAAGCTCCGATCCAACCGTCCATATTGGAGTTCGAGAAGTGAAGAAAAGATCTGGAAAGTTTCGTCCCGATCCGAGTTCGTTTGGTTTCCCGATCATCGAAGAGTTCGAACAGCTGCAGTTTTTGTTAGAAAGTAGTAAACCCTAGTTAGGGTTTTGGTTTTGTTTTTTTTTATTTATTTTCTAATAGATTAGTTACGGGGGTGCCAACGATCCATCTCGGTGTTTAAATTTTCCGCAATTTTATTTTTTATGTGTTTGATCATAAAATGACATAAAATCGGAATTGCCATGACATGCATCATATCATAAATCCACTCCATGCATACATGTAGAATTTTAATTTTGGCAATTAAAATAGGCATGTATACAAACTCGCGTAATTAGTTGAAATTTAATTAATACGTGGTAATTAATTAATTTAGTAACTAATTAAAGATCCGAGGACGGGTTATGAAATCGTTAGCCTTTCGGTGTGTGTTCTCGGTGAACCGCCTTAAAGCTGAAACGAGATCACGTTTTCAATTCGTAGTGTCTACGAGATTGAATGATGGTAAAAGAACAATAAATCTTGGATAAAAACGGTTCGCCTTTAGGTTGGGTGGTCAACTGAGCTTCGCTCAAACGACTTAACCCTCCTAGTGTGATGTATGCACGGGGGTCCGGCAAGACTAAGCCAAACCGAGAGCGGAGGGGTGATTCCTTCTAATCTCAATAGGGCTCTCTTGACCCGATTTCGTCCGACTGTCACATATGTTCCAACGAATAGGAAGGGTAGGCTTGCCTACGTTACCGACACCATTCGGAATCCTTGATTTTATGTGCTTTTATGTTAACATCAAAAAGACGTGGTTAGTTAACCCACCACCACTTCCAAAATATTGAGTGGGAGCGGGGAGGCGACAACCAACCCCACGGCCTCTACTATAGATGCAAGTAAGTGAGAGAAGGGTGACGCCTCGCGGCGCTTTGATTTCGTCCCCCTACGGATGGTGTTCACCCCTATCAACATTCATGGCTTGGTCTCCGAAAGGATAGGATTTCTGGGTACTCGTCGGGTCACTGACCTATCCTACGACGGCACACTCGGGGCGTACCTAAGAGATCTGATATAGTAGGTCACACTCATCAAGGGTATTTTTTGATAAATACCTAGGCTAAAAAAGGAAGGTAGTCAATGAATAAAGGGATGTTCGATTCTCGTGGGATGTCTGATTCTCACAAGTTATTCATTGATTTAACCGTTGATCTCTTTGACCTACCCTACGGCGGCACTGAGATGCAAGGTTAAAACCTTGGAATGGTAGAGTAGACTTACTTTTAGTTTACAATTCCTAAAATAAAATAATATAGTAGTGTTAAACTTGAATTAATATATGTCATTTTATTTACAAGATTATATCCCTTACTAAATTGCTTAAAAATTTATAATTGACTAGTATTGACTTCGTTAAAAGTGGAAAGTAACTAGGACGTTGAACTAGTTAATTGATAATGCAATTATTTTTCGAAAGAGATATTTTCTCTTAAGCCTTTTAAAACCAAGAGTGACATACGGGTATGTCACTAAGTGTCATTTGTGTTAAACGGGAGACAAACTTAGTTTGATCAAAGGTGATTTCGGACTTTGAAATTCTTCTAGTGAATTTTAAGTGTGTAGTAATTACACGAGTAAATTTTCTAATTGAAAAATCGGAAAATCATGAAGTGTTACTAGTTGGACGATATTTGGAATTGATGAACTAGTAGGAGCTTTATGATTTATTGTTTTTCTAGAACATTAGAAAAGTGTAATTGACTACACACGTAACCGTTCTAATTGAAAAACCGGAAAGTCATGAAATGTCGCTAGTTGGACGATATTTGGAATCGATGAACTAGTGGGAGTTCTATGATTTGTTGTTTTTCTGGAAACATTAGAACTGTGTAAGTGTTTACACGAGAGATTTTCAAATTGAAAAATTGGAAAATCATAAAATAGAGCATTGTCAAGTTAGACGGTATTTGGAACCGATAAACTAGTGGGAGCTTTAATGTTATGATTTGTTGTTTTTCCGGTATGATAGAAAATCCGAGAAGTCCTAACAAGTAACAATCGAAATAGACATCCCACGGTTCAAGAGTAGTGTCTACTCAAACGAACCGCCGGTTCAAGACTCGTTTCCATTCACGGAAAGTCAAGAATGGGAGAATATGTCTAAAAGTGTTAGTCATCTAAAACTCGAGTTGATTTTAAGGCTAAAAACGAAAATTAACAAACCGAAAGTCATAGGATAAGGATAGTGATTTCGGATCACCAACCTATGAATCCTTGGTGATTTTCTCTTAGGCTATGTTCTTTGGAAGAACGAGATAGTTGTGCATTAACGATTAATAGACAACGGCGTAATTTTAGCAAAATAGTGGGAGTGATATGAGGAAATGAATCTCGCATTCAATCCTTGGATATCGCAAGATTTATTTTTCTCGTTTAAGATTCGTTGGAACGAATGGATTTACCTTTTATTCGATAATTTGTTTGTCTTATAGTAAAGTGAATATACCATTTGTAGTACGAATCTAAGACTCGGACTTTTGTTTGATAAAGTCAAAACCACTAAGAAATGCCGAAATACGTATATGTACCATCTTAAGAACTATTAAAAGCAATTGGTTTCTATATTTAGATAAACGCTTCTTCATATTCCATAGTTAGTGCATAGTCCCTAAAAGACAAGACCCGAAGACCGGCTCGTGGTGATTCCTTTCTCCCAAATACCGGTTATATTGTCTCAAAGGTTCAATGACTAAGTTTCCTTTCAATCGGGAAAGGATAATGGTTATAAAGAAGTAACATAGCTTGTTCATGACGACCTTCGGGGTCCGATGAAAGATACAAGCTAGTAGAGCTTCCGAGTAGTGACTTCTTGTCCGATAACTATTCAAACACTCCGGTAAGTTTATCCAAAATATTTTAAGGTGTCTCGGATTCTCGTCGTAGATGGAGTATTCTATACTCGTAAATGGGCCATCACATAGTCCTAGAGACCGATGTTCGGCTCGCCTCATAGTGAAATGCTTTCACTAAGGAAGAAACCATTGAATTGCCTTACATAGTTGTAGATGTGCTACAATACACTCGCTTAACTCAATAAAGATATTGGAAGTGAAATAACGGTTTACATTGAAATGTAGAACCGAGAAGTCTACCTAGAATGTGCTTTGGAATTAACGGATAATGAGTGGATTCGGTTCACCCAAATTCCGTCAATATAAGCATTTAGCACACGATGCTTGATGGTAGGACTCGGGAATTTCACGTACACGTTCGGTCGTTGACCAAATCGTGATATATCTTGAAGAATTGAGAGAAAGGTTCGTTATCGATTCTTGACATCGGGAAGGGACAACTATGCCGTTGCATCCTTTCGATAGAGTCTATGAACAACAAACCTTGAACCTTGAGTACGGATACTCAAGGTAGTTACTTAACCGATTAGATCAAACCACATCCAACTTTGGTTGTTGGTGATAACACTAAATACTACGCTAAACTAGATCGAATTTCGATCCACCAAGAAAATAGTGGGAGTATGGTTTATCCATTACCCATTACGGTTTCTCGGGACTTTGTAGTCCGAGGATCGATTGATGACCTATGGCTCTTTTGTGAGCAAGATAGATTCTCGATAATAGAGGTTGGTTTACAAGCCATAACCCCGTGAATGGAGTTTGGTACCCGTAGCCGTTCATACTCTTGTAGAACCACCCGAGTGTCTCAGCCCAAGGGGAGTAATTGGATCTACACGGAAAAGAGTAGAATGAATTCGGTAATTCATGATTTCGTTCAAAAGCGTAAAATAGGGGTGATTCCCCGAGACTTTCTTGCCAAACAAACGGAATCGGATTCATTCGGAACAAGTATGGTATTGCCTTATGAACTTATGACAGATGACCGTCAAGGCTTATGTCCTTTGTGGATAAAAAGCAAACCTCTTGGTCATTGGAAGTCATATATTTCTATAATATATGGATTTGACCAAAATATTGATAAGTCTTGTGTAGACTGGATATCAATTTTAGTACAAAGTGAATATATACATATATATTAGTGTTTGTGAAGGATAACGCCGCACCCGCTTGGACTCAACACGGGTGTGTTATCCGAAGTCGAATCCGACAATGCCACAATTCTCTCAACAGAGATTTGGACAACATTCTCAAGAGTTTGACTCGGTCGAATTCATTAGAATCGCCATTGGTTTCCCATCCATCTTATTGGTTAAGATGATGCATCCGTGTATGCAACATTCAACGAGGAAGTTCTACCCTATGCCTCGTGAATGACTCTCTAAATCTTCGGATAAAGAGAAATGGGATGGATTCTCTTTGTGACAAGAGATGGTCGTTTATTGAACGTCAATTTTGATCGAATCTTAGATTCGGCGCTTAACAAAGCAAGTTTAGTATGTCCTTTAGTATCTTGAGAGAACGAGGAATAATATGCGGGCATATTCAAATGTGAACTTGGATATGTGTGATACACCGATTTTGACTTTAAGTCGATTGAGGATGATCGTTAAAGTCGATCTCGGTCTCGTTGTTTACTCTTGTGTGAAGCTATTGCCCGGAGAAATCCAAAGAACGCCAACTCGACTTTAACTAGTTGGGTGATTAGCGGCTTTTGTAGTAGCTGAGAGGCGATATAGCCTCGTGGATTTCCTTTCGCATATCTCGGGAGTCATTCCGATTTGGAAAGCCGATACCACATCATTGTGCAAACGATGAAGGGGTAGCTTATAAGGATTTCCGAAATCATTGAGTTCAAGAGCATATTGGGTAAAGTACCACATGATTAGATGGACCGGCGACGTTTCGATTCTACGGATCGCCTCGAGCCGACAACCCGACCGATCATTAAGACCCATGACATTCGATATAGTGCTCCCCGAGTCACTGACCTATCCTACGACGGCATACTCGGAGTGTACTTTGGAATCTGAAATGGTTATGATAAGTTTTGTGGGTACTAAAATACGGGATGAGTCTCCATTGCTTTAGAGCAAGTGGGAGATGTAGTTTGCTGTAGTTTTAAATAATAGGGTGTGCTCTAAAACAATTAATCACAAGCTTTCGTGCAAGTGGGAGATTGTTAGGTGTGATGCCCGAAAGACAATTTTTGTAATTGTTTTATTTAATAAATGAAATGATATTATTATTCATATTTATTATTCTCATATCACCGATGTGACAATAGTATTTACACTACGTAAAACCCCGAGTATATCGTTTATGTAATCACTTAACTCGTTGTATGAGATATACACGGGAGGATTGAGTTAGTGAAGATGTACTTAAAATACAATTAGTCCGTAGTAAAGTTAATCGAGAGTATCGGGTCTCCCCTTTAACGTACTATTAATGCGCCCATAACACGATAGGTGTGATCGTCTTATCCGGACTTTCGGTTAAGGGAACCTAATGGGGCATTTATATATGATAGATATATCATATAGGGCCGGACCGATTTGATCCGAGTTCTCAATATAATTCCGTAATTGAGAAGTCTTATCGAATCATTAGATGATCATATTATGGATATATCTTAATCCCGAGGTGATCACAACGACCGCTTGAATCGCATGAGGTTTGACTTGACGGTTAAGGATTACACCGAGTCCGTGATCCGAATTACCCCATCTTGGCATTGTACCGGATTGAGTGAGTAGTCCGTGTTATCACGTATACGGAATCCATTCCTTCCATTTATGGAAGTAGATAGACAGCTTCCCTTATGAGTTAATCCTAGACATTGATCGATCCATGGGATTCATATTACACCGATTAGCTACCAAAGTGAGTTATTTGAATTATTGATCACTAGGGGGTTAATGGTAAGTAAGGACAAGATGTTCGAAAAGGGTTAACGGTAACTTCCCGATTTAGAATGAACAAGCCTATGGAGGATTAATCCATATGAAATGATTATATCGTTGGACACTTATTACTTTCTCGTGAGGAGATAAATATAATCTTATAATCGGAGGAGTGCAAATCACGGGATTATGGTGGCATATTCCCGTGATTGATTTATCGAATATAATTATTCTCGTTCGTAAGATAATTATTTATTTGATTTATCGGAGCCGCCGATTATTAGTCCATGGTCCCCGACGTGCCTCCTAATATAGCATGATATTCTCGGACGTCGAATCCTAATAATATTAATTTAGTTCATGTTGGACTTTATTAAAACGATATGTGAATTAATTGTTTAGTGGACTATTAAATTAGTTGGGCTAAATAATTAAAATAATTGGAAAAGACATTTTCCTAATCTTGGCAATTAATGTGTATGGCAAAATCATCAAAGTGACTAGGTCACAAAGTGATTCACGTCCATGACATTTTTATGGAAACAAGAATTGTTTTCCTTGTGTATTAATAAGACATGTGCATAAAATATTTATTGGATAAATATTTATGGTAAATAATAAAGATAAAAATATTCTTGATTTGTTCTAGAATATTTTGAGATTATCTTTTATTTAATAGGATTATTATAATTGATTTTGTATTAATTATAAAATCCTTGGAGGACAAGGATTACTCTCCTATATAAAGAGAGTTCTCCCAAGTCTAAAACACACATGTAAATTTCGACTTCTCCTCTTAGAGAGAAGAAGTGATAATTTCGGCCAAGTGGGTTTAAGGGGAAAATCTTGGAGATTTTCCGGGTAGCATATCGGAGGGGTTCGAGTCGAGAATTCCTTCCACCGGGAATTGCTTGGATCACACGTGCGGAAGATCGTGGTGCTCTTCACATCTTCTTCGATCTTCCTTTGCGGTTCTTCGGTTCTTCAACTTGGATTTTGAGATCCAAGAGGTATGTTCTACAACCCCACCTTGTAGATGTAGATTTAATGTTTTATTACGTGTATTATATTGCGTATAGATAGATCTAGATCCATAAATCGCTTCCGTTGCGATGATATTTTCCTAACAGTTGACTCACTGTCTCTGCTGTTTGCTTCCTTGTCTTTCTAGGCTTTAACATTTCTGTGATCTTCCTTGTGTCAGTAGCCTTTCTCTTCTCAGCAGTTTTCTTGGGTGTAGCAGACTTAGCAACTTGCTTAACCTGCTTACCACCAGCATCATCATCTCCACCATCATTATCACTTTCTGTAGCCTCATCATCTACATCTTCATCATCATCTAATCCAGGAATAGGAGTAGCAACTTCTGGCTTGTATCTGGATTTGTTAATCTTTTCAGATGAAATATCAGGTATCTGAAAATGATTCAACAAGGTCTGAATCGGTAGACCTAGGTGTTTGGTTTTGGATTTCCTTACACCATCTCTATCTTCAGTAAACACCTTCTTCATGTAATGTATAAAGAATCCAGCCCAATCAAACTTCATACTTCTGTAGATGATTATCAGTAGGTTATTTTGGGTCCAGACAGTGTATCTAGACTCCCAATGAATCCCAAAATGGTTTTGGAAATTAATTTGCTCAGCAGATTATACTCATATCCAATATGCTTCACATTAATGCCTAGAGATGAAGATATCTTCTCATTTGTCTTTATTGCATCCACAAACTTCATTCTTGGCAGATTCATGGCTTCTAGATTGGTAGGAGCATTATTTCCAGGTCCAAAGTGAAAAACCTCTCTCAGCAGGTCTGAAGAGATTTCAATCTTTCAACCATTAACCATTGAAGTGAATGCCTCTCTACCTTCATGTATAACTATGTTCGCCAGAATTCTAGCACGTTGACATTTGAGATTCTTTCCAGCCTTCAGTTGATAACATTTTCCAACCCAACAATCCTTCTGATTCTTTGTCCAATGTTAATGGCTAACTCAGTAGAGTGACAGTCAGTAACATATCCTCTCACACTTTGACTAGTTCCAGTATGAACATCATCATTGTTTGCCATTATAAAAGAGAAAGATGAAGAAGAAAGTTTTCAAATCTGTGTTCACACAAAGGATTTGCAGAGAATAGCAATGTGAGAGTTGTAACTATCTTCTGTGTATAGGTCTGTATATATAACAGAGAGTAGTGGTTGGAAACTGTCAGATCGTGTACTGTAGCATTAACCACGATTAAATTTGAATTAATGAGATCTTGACACGGGGCCCATAACTTATCCAAAAAGATTTATAACCGTCAGATCGTGTAACCGCAGTTATAAAGATAGAATAAATATCCTGCTATTTTGCTTTTTGACTTTTGTAAGTTTGACTGAGTAACATTTCCTTCAGTAGCCTTGTCATCAGTAGAGTTGGTTCAGCAGCCTGCTGGTAAATTACTCTGTTGATCTTCAATTCTTCTTGTTTTGTCCAACTTATAATACAAAATAAAGTTTAATACCAATCACTGATCTGTCAAGTGAGCTCACCCAACAGGACAAAGACCAATCCCCTTGGCAACTTCATTTGCTCAATTGCCCAAACATAAATAAGTACATGGAATTGTTGATACCAATGACTAATCTGTTAAGTGAGCTCACCAAACATAGCAAAGACTAATCCCCTTGGTGACTTCCAGTACATTGCTGATTAAGGGTGTATCAGTCAACTTTTATAATTCCAAGTTCAGTCCGTAGTTTAGAAAATCTTTCACTATCCAATGGTTTAGTGAAGATATCAGCATGTTTATCTTCAGTAGGGATATACAGAACCACCACATCCTTCTTCTCAACATGATCTCTTATAAAGTGATGTCTCACATCAATGTGCTTGGTTCTTGAGTGCAAAATAGGATTTTCTGTGATTGAAATTGCACTTGTGTTGTCACACATTATAGGAATATCTCTTTCCTCAATTCCATAATCCCTTAACTGTTGTCTTAACCACAGTATTTGTGCATAGCAGCTTCTAGCAGCAATGTATTCAGCTTCAGTAGTGAAAGTTGATATTGAATTCTGTTTCTTGCTAAACCAGGAAACCAGTCTATTTCCCATTAACTGACAGGTTCCTATGGTGCTTTTTCTATCAGTCTTGCATCCAGCATAGTCAGAATCTGAGTAGGATATAACCTTGAAGCTTCCATCTTTTGAATACCAAATTCCTTCATCCAAAGTCTCTTTTAGATATTTGAGAACTCTTTTAACTGCAGCTAAGTGACTTTCCTTAGGTTTAGATTGAAATCTTGCACAAACACCTACAACAAAGGATATATCAGGTCTGTTGGCAGTAAGATACAACAGATTGCCTATAATCCTTCTGTATAAGGTCTGATCAACATCTTTGCCTTTTTTGTCTTAATCCAATCTAATGTTTGTAATTGTAGGAGTTGATACCCTGGTGTTGTTTTCCATACCAAATTTCTTCAGCAGTTCCTTGGTATACTTGGTTTGATGAATGAAAATTCCATCTTTCATTTGTTTGACTTGCAAACCCAAAAAGTAGTTCATTTCTCCCATCATACTCATTTGGAATTTACTTTTCATGAGATTAGCAAACTTCTCACATAACAATTCATTTTCAGATCCAAAAATTATGTCATCAACTTAAATCTGTACCCAGGGTGCTGTTTCCTTCATTGATTCTGAAAAGAGTCTTGTCAATGGTACCTTTGGTAAAACCATGGTCTGCCAAGAATTGATATAAGGTCTCATACCATGCTCTTGGTGCTTGTTTCAAACCATAAAGTGCTTTATTGAGTCTGTACACTTTATCTTCTTGATCTTTAACTCCAAAGCCATGAGGTTGCTGAACATAGACCTCCTCTTCCAAAATACCATTCAAAAATGCACTTTTGACGTCCATTTGATATACCTTGAAGTTCTTATAAGCAGCATATGCCAAGAATAATCTTATAGCTTCCAATCTTGCAACAGGGGCATATGTTTCATCAAAATATATTCTTTCTGCTTGAGAATAGCCTTTTGCTACTAGTCCGGCCTTATTCCTTACAATGGTACCATATTCATCCAATTTGTTCCTGTATACCCATTTTGTACCAATTATATTTGCATGGTTAGGCCTTTCCAATAGTGTCCAAACTTGATTTCTTTCAAATTCATTCAATTATTCTTGCATAGAAATTATCCAATCTGGATCTGATACTGCTTCTTCAACAATTTTAGGTTCCATTTGAGATAGAAAGCAAGTAAACATTGCTTCTAATTGTCTTCTAGTCCTCACACCTTGCTGTATGTTGCCAATAACTTGCTCAGCAGGGTGATTCCTTAACCATTGTGGATTTTGGTTAGATTGATTCTCTGGAACATCATCTTCAGTAGGGTCTGCTGTTTCTTGAACAAGGGGTTCAGCAGATCCTTGAACTGCTTCAGTTGTTGCATCAGTACTGTTACCAGCAGGGTGTTCAGCAGGGGCAGAGTCAGAAACATTTAAGTCATTAAACCTTTCCAAAACATCAACATATTCTGGATCAGTGACTTGTTGATTCTCAGCAGGTTCTGAGGCTTCATCTTCAATTCCAATGAACTTAGGTTCATCAAATACAATATGTATTGTTTCTTCATGTTTCAGTGTCCTTTTATTCAGTACCCTGAATGCCTTGCTGACAGAAGAGTATCCCAAGAAAATTCCTTCATCTGATTTTGGTTGGAATGCCTTCAATTGTTCCTTATGATTTAAAATAAAGCATTTGCTTCCAAATGGATGAAAGTAAGATGTATTAGTTTTCTTACATTCCAAATCTCATAAGGTGTCTTCAGCAGCTTCTTGTTCACTAAGGTTCTATTTGGTATATAGCATGCTGTATTAATTGCTTCAGCCCAATATCTTTCAGGCAATAATGTTTCACAAATCATAGTTCTTCCAGCTTCCTTTAAAGTTTTGTTTCTTCTTTCAGCAACCCCATTTTGCTGAGGCGTACCTGCAGCAGCAAGTTGATGTAGTACACCATTCTGTTCACAATATTCTCTTATAACTTTGTTGAGCAATTCAGTACCCTTATCTGATCTGATCTTCACTACTGTCAAATTTTTCTCATTTTTAAATCTCGTCAAAAGTTCAGGCGTCTTTTGAAGTGTTTCACTTTTCTTGTTCATGAATACTACCCAAGTGTATCTTGAATAATCATCCACAACCACTAAGGTGTACTTCTTTCCTGTTACACTTGTTGGTGTTACTGGTCCAAATAGATCCATGTGCATCAGCTCCAAAACTCTTTTTGTTGACTGCTTTGTCTTTGATTTGAAGCTTGATTTTGTTTGTATACCTTGCTGACAGGCATCACATATAGAATCCTTTTGAATGTGATCTCAGGTAAACCAATCACCAGTTTCTTCTTCACCAACTGATTGATATCATCAAAGTTTAGATGATTCAACTTCTTATGCCTCTCCAATTAAGTTCTGACTTGGTATGCACAAACAAGCAAGTCTCTGGAACAGCAGTAGACCAATCCACAACATATATGTTTTGTTGTCTTCTTCCAGCCAACACAACTTGATTACCTCTTTCACTAATGACAACACAGGTGCCCTTGTCAAAAGTGACTTTGTAACCCATGTTACAAAACTGTCCAGTGCTCAGTAGGTTGTAGTCCGGTCCTTCCACAAATGCAACATTCCTGATTGTTAATCCATTTCTCACAAGTGTGCCATAGCCTCTTGTGTATCCTGGCATGTTCTTGTTGCCAAAATTTACTCTTGGACCATCATTTGCCACAAAGTTTGACAAACAATGCTTATTCTTTGTCATATGTCTAGAACATCCACTGTCAAAGTATCAGACACCCTACAAAACAAAGTTAATGCATTTTAGGTACCCAAAACTGTTTGGGTCCATAGTGATCAGTGGCAAGCATGACCCTTGGCAAATTTCCATAAGGCCTTCTTTGAAAGGTATCATACTTTTGTTCATACATGTATTCCACACATCCATAAGGTTTAACATTTGGTTGTGTAGGACTCACATATACTCTCTGGCCTTTTGGTATATAGTGCTGTTTGGAGTGATTTCTTTTGTTAGAAGCACTAGGATAACCATAGGTTTGCTGTCTGTTAGGAACAACCCTGTAATATGGAGTCTGCTGAGGTCTCTGCTGAGTCCATTGCTGAGGTTTTACCCTAGCAGTATGGTTATATCTGTTGTTTCTAGCAGTGGGGGCAGGAATATTCCAATCATCATCAGTAGGGAACAGTCTACCTTTCCCCCTGAGATAAGTATCCCTTGAATGATTGACATTTTTTGGTTTAGGATTCTTATCCTTGGAATATTTCTGATTTTTACTCTTTTGTTGTCCAAATGGAGACTTGGTAGCGGTGTCTGCTATCGTTGAGTCTAGAAGGTACATCAGTCCTATTTTTGGATTTATTCTTTTTGTTAGGTGTTGTTGACCTGTTTGACTTCTGATTTTGCTTCCTTGAAGTCTTCTCAGTAGGCTTTACCTCAGCAACCTTTTTGGGAGTTGGATCTTTTGCAGGCACAAACTTATGACCAATTCTGGTACTAGGTTCAGTGAGCTTACTGGATCCACTCTTATTAGATTTTTGAGTTCAAAATCCAAGGCCTGTTCTATCACCATAAGGCTTTCCAGATTTGAATGCAGTGGAGGAACAAGATTGTTCAGTAGATTCAGCACCTACTGAATGTACATCAGACTTATATTGATTCTGTCCAACTTCTTTTTCCTTACCCTTGATTACTATTAATTCAGCTTTTAATCTTTCAACTTCTGATTGAAGAGCTTCTTTTTCAGCCTTCACAATCTCATAACCAGATTTTATTATCCTCAGTTGATTAAGGATGGCATCAAAAGTTTCTTCATTGTCAGAATTTTTTTGGATTTGAACCACAAGTTGATTCACAATCACTTCCAGCAGGAGTGTTAATAGATACAGAATTGTATACCTCCTCTATTTCATCCATATTTGTCATTAAAGCATAATCATCCATATCAGTAACAAGTGCAGTATCATCAGATTCATTTCCCTTTTCTGTTTCAACTTCATATCCTGATTCATCTTCAGCAACCATAGCTTTCTTGCCAGATCTTCTTTGTTGGCTTTTGCTCTTCAGTAGGTCTGGACAATCTGGTCTGAACTGTCCAGGCTTCATGCAATTGAAGCAAAGATAATCAGGTTCTTTCTTCTGTTTTAGTTCAGGACAGTCTGGTTTGAAGTGTCTTGGTTTCTTGCAATGATAACACAAGTAATCATTATCATTCTTGGATTCCCCCTTCTTCTTTTCACTAAATTTCTTTGTGAAATTCCTTGGAGATCCCTTTCCAGTTTTCTTCATTCTGATTTTCTTGCTCAGAAGGGAAATTTGCTCTTGCATCTCATCCAGTAGATCATCTTGAGCTCCCGATGTTTCTTCTTGATGTGCAACAGCCAATGCAGTAGTTTTTGGTTCTTCTTTTTCTGTCTCAAGTACAAGTTTCTTACTGAATTCATATGCCTTGAGATCTGGAAACAATTTGAAGGTGTCCTCTTCATGTAGACTTCTCATTTCTTCTATGGCAGTCACCTTCACCTCCCAAACTTCTTTTGTAGGTAATGCTTCCAAGATTTTTGAATTGATTTCTTTCTATGAGTACTTCACACTCAATAGGGTGAGTTCATCTATGATTGCATTGAATCTTGACTCCATTTGTTCAATGGTTTCATTTGGTTTCATTTTGAACTCTTGGAACTTCTTCTTTGATACACTGATCTTGTTCTTCTTGATAGCATCAGTGCCTTCAAAAATTAATTGCAACTTGTGCCAAAGTTCTTTTGCAGTCTTGCAATCTTTCACCTTCATGTACATATTGCTATCCAAAGTTCTGTATATGATATCAATACAAATGTTGTTGAGGATTGCTCTTTTTCTATCTTCAGCAGTCCATTCTCTTTTAGGCTTTGGAATGTACTGAGTTTCATTATCCACAGTTATAGCTTTTGTGATTTCCAGTGGTCCATCTGTCAGCACATCCATCATCTTATCATGTGTTGCAGCTAAATAAGCCTGCATACGATGTTTATACTCATCAAAACGATCTAGAGAACACATCAACATAGTTCTAGCATACTGGTTGTTATCCCTGATGCAAAGCTTTGGAAATCAGAAACATGAAAAAGTTTTCAAAGTATTTTCACAAGCACAACAAGTAGGATTACTTCAGAACAAAAGCACTCCTCCGATACCAATTGTTGGTCCCTTGAAAAGGCTTTGGTTAAGTTTGGAGGGGGGTGAATAAACTTAACACTTAAACCTTTTTGGAGTTAACAAACTCAGCAACTTCAGTAGCCTGCTGATAGCTCAGTAGTCTGCTGACACTCAGTAGTCTACTGACTATTGACTTTACTGAATTTGTTGCAGCGGAATATATTTAAATTAATCCTTATTACTTGTTGTTAAAATATGATACCAAGTATTAGATACTTAGTAGTGTATGTGTGTGATTCAGTTGCTAGTTCAGTAGATTGATGTGTTAAATGTACTAATGCAGAATATAAGTGGAGAAAGTAAGTAGGCAATTTTTATAGTGGTTCCAGGTGGTGTAATCCTGTCATTCCACTCTTCTCCTGTGATTTTGGAGGTAATTCACTAGAGATTCTTGAGGTAGCAGTTACAAAAATCCCTAAGTTGCTTGTCCTTCACCAATAACTATGGCTTCACAAACTGAACACTTGGAACATGTAGGATTGCTGCTCCAAAGTCTTCCACTGGTCCTTGAAGGGTAGGATTGCCTCTTCAACAGCTCCACCACAAGCAACAGTCCTTGACACCCAAAGATGCTTCACTGTCTTCAGTAGATTTCTTCTAAAAGAAAGTTTGAATCAAGTAAGTGATTCAGCTTTCAGCAGCTTGATCAGGATGATATGATCGAGACTTGAGGTCTTCAAGTGTGTAAACTTGATGTAGCTTGAAAGCATATTACACTTGAAGAGTTTTACTGGATCAGTAGTTTTACGCTCAGTAGGGTGTTTTGATTGATTGAAATCTGATAGCTCAAGATAGATCCTTAATTTTCATCACCTGTATCTGAATTAGGAGTCCTCTATTTATAGGTAGGAGACCTTGTGTTTTATGTTTGAAATTCAAACATAACCATTTCAGATTTGTCCCATTTGACTTGCTTTCTGTCATTGTTCATAGTACTAACACTGTCAAATTGCTTTTTGACAATTTTTAGTCTATCCACCCTTTGACTTGTATCTATTGGATAAAGCTCTGTTTCTTTCCAACGTCCATTTAATCTTAACCATTGATTTGTTTGATAAAATCAGAGGTTGTTAGTTGTCCTTATCTTTGTATTATTCCAATGTAAGTTTTGAATAATCCGAAATATAGATCAGCAGGTTCTTGTGAGTATTACCCTGCTAAAATACATATCAGTCAGCTGTTCCAAGGTTGCTGTGTTTATAAAAACACTTCAGCTGACTTCTCTTATATCTAACTTTTTATTGTGAAGTTAGATTACACCATTTTGAATATAACTAAGTTCCAATCACCACTTAACTTGTGGAACTTAGACCTTGTACACAAGGTATATGTATTCGCCAGGTCATCACGGACTTCCCTAAATTCGATTCCATATCCTTGACTTCAAATACTAAGTTTGATCCCTTAGCCTTCAATAACTGAATTTGAGCCCTCAGCCTTCAGTCTTCAGCAGGTTCCTGAACTAGTCTACTGACTCAGGTACCCTACTGATATAGACAGGTCTGCTGATGAAAGTCAGCTGACCTTTTACAAGTGCTTGTTTGATCAAACCTATACAAGATCAAACTCTAATAAGCCTATACATTTGATCTAGACATATTTTTGCCTTTGCTCTATAACAGCTAGTCTGGCACTCATCACTAAAACTTAAAAAATAAGTCCAAGACTCATAACTTTTCAAAATCTTCCAGTTCTTCTCCAGTTGTCATTTTCTTGGAAGACCCTTTTCTCTTCTTCTTAGGATCAGTTTCAGAACCTTCGGCTTTCCTTTTCATGGATTTCTCTTCTTTGGCTGCAATTTTGCAAGCAACAAATGCATAACTTTCCTCTTTGAAATTCTAAGGTGATCTAAAATTCTCTGAACCAAGAGTGCAAGTGTCTTCTTATGATAAAATCTTCCTTTCTTTTCATCCGATTTCTTCTTAGGTACATCAGATGATTGCGCTATTAATTGATCCAGGATATATCTTTGCCAGTTGAAATTTTATTCGAACCAAATCACATATAGAAGATCAATCTTGGTGCCAAAGAGATTGCTGATATTGCCTGCGCTCTCAAGCACGGAATTTGCTAAAATCTTCGTCAGATACCCAAATTCTGGTTTGAGAAGACTTATGCTTCCATATAACAACATGTTTATGTCTTCCTTGAGTGCAATAACCTTCGATAACTTTTCTTTTTGTTCTTTTGAAGTGAAACCAGACTTCTCAAATCCAAAGATGTTTGCAATAAGGTCTTCAGTGATCTTAACTTCTTTTCCATTGACTGTGGTTGAGTAGGTAAATATGCTTTTGTCTTCTATTGTTTTGCTTCCGAATTCATAAAAATCACCAATGTCGTCCAGACAAACATTCTCTAGATTTATATTGAATACTTGCTATAATCCTTTGATTTTTCTGATTTTCTCTGCGATTTCCTTGGCTAAGGTTTGATATGTGTATCTTGCCACATATTGATCGAGTGAGATGATCAATCCGGGTTCAACTCGGGAAAAAGACATGGTTTCTTGAAGGTTGAATTGAAAAAGGTTTGATAGTGGAATTGTACAGGAACTAAGTGTAAATAATTTTAGTGGAGGAATGATGGGTATTTGTAGGTGGTAGAAGAGGTAGTTAGAAAGTTTCGGGTGGGACTTTAAGGCATCTTGTCATAAATCACATCTAGCATTGAGATTGTGAAAAAGAGGCTATGTGGAGAGGATGAGCGGTTAAGATTGACATAGGTCATATCTTCTCTGTCAACCATAGCTTGTATCAGTAAATATGGTACATACGGTGTATCTCCAGCTGTAAAGGTCTAGCTTTGATTTTATCCAAAATTTGAATCAGCTGTCCTTTTAGTCAGCTTCAAGATTCAATTTGACACAGTGACTCAGTTTTGAGAAACACGGGTACCCAGTTTTCTCAACTCTTAATTTTCACCTGCAAAACAAATTAAGAAGTTTTTGGTACCCAAATTTGTTTGGGTCCTTTTTGATTAGTTTTTGTATTTCTATAGTTCTTAGATGTCTTATCAGTCTTACCCTTATACCTTGATATTTTGGCTGAGTAAGGTCAGTTTTCACAAAATTCTGCTTTTTGGATTCGACCATATTTTTTTAGAGGATTTTGTGAAACATAGTGATCATTTGTCCATTCCAGTCTTCATCAGTGGGAAAAAGTCTTCCTTTTCCCCTGAATCTAGTATTCCATGAATGATTATCATTTTTTGATGGATGCGACTTGAATGTTCTTTTAACTGATCTCTGATTAGTTCTGCCTTTTTCAGCCTTCTGAACTTTTCTATTGAATCTGTTAGTTTGTGGGTTACCAATAACTGATTTTATAGTTTTGTCAGTTTTACGTCGAGGCTATGCTGAGTAATTGTCAGTTCTAATAATTTTGTCAGTTTTTTGAGTTCTTGACTTTTGTGCAGCTACAAACTTAGGTGCAAATGTACTAGGTCCGAACTAAGAATTCTGCTGACTGTCAAACCCTAAATCGGTTCTGTCTTCAAATGGTTTACCTTGTTTGAACTGAACACTCGGAGAAGGATCAACTGATGATTTTGTGATGTTTATTACCGCTGCTAGTTCATCAGTTGAGCAATTTTCCTTAGTTCAATTTTTAGCATTGATAAGGTTGATCTCAGCATTTAATCTTAGAACTTCAGCTTTCAACAAATCTTTTTCCTTTTTGACATTCTTTTAATTCTTTTGAATTTCCTCTAATTTCTTTATGAGTATGTCCAGGTCTTTGTTGAAATCTTCATTTCTATGATTGTTCCTGGCAGTGTGATAATTGGATGTAGAAGCATTTACCTCATGATATTAGATAGATAAATTTTATGTTCTAGCTTCTTCATCTTCTACTGTCTGTTTTCCTTTATCTAATCCAGCATTGTTGCTTAACAGGTCAGTTCCAAAAAGTATGATTTCTTCATCACTTTCACCACGATCATTTCCTCCAAAGCTTATGGGTAGAATTTCAGTATTATCTTCATTGCTTGTAATGAGTGGTTCTTCAATGAATGTTTCAATCAACTTTTCTTGAGTATCAGCCACCAGAGCCTGAAATTTACTTTTGTATTCATCAAATCTCAAGAGTGAACAACTAAGCATAGTTCTAAAATGATTATGTGATTCCATGATGCAATAACTGAAATAACTCAGTCGGAAATAACTGATGCCCAGTTACTTTGAACAAACTAATAAAAGCTTAATCGGAGATCTCTTCAGTGTAAAAGATTTGCACCGATACCAATTGTTGGTCCCTTGGAAAGGCTAACACAAGTTTAGGAGATCAGTCAATCATTATATTTTTCCTTAGGGAACACACCAATCAGTGTCTACTATGGACACGCCACCCTCTAATCCTAAGGCACAAGCCCCTCTATATAAGCAATCCTAAGGAACTACGGAGACTTTATTCCAATCCCCGCATTAGATATGTAGGTAGCCTGATTAGTATCAAGTGCAGTCTAAAAACATCACATAACCACCCCCCCTTTTCATTGTTTCCTTTGCTCTAGGAGTTCCATTACATTATCACCTAGAGAAAGAACCTAGATTTCATACAGACAATTTTTGGAATCGTCAATTGGCGCTAGAAGGAGGGCCTATTTATTGGATAATCTCAGGAAAGCACCAAAATCAATATGGTGACCACATGGAAACAAGACGCCAACAGAAGCAACGCTAACAATGCAACAGAATCAGATGCTAACAACCAGAACCAGCAACATGAAGATGTCTCTCTCGACATAACCCACCAGGCATTGGTAGATCCGCTCATGGCTCTAGATAACGCAACAAAAGAGGCTATTCTCAATGCTGCCTTGGCAAAAATGGATGAGGAAGATGAAGACCTGGAAGGTCTAGAGGAAGAGGATCCCCTTGAGGAAAATTCATAGGACCCAGACCTGCAGGAGGGGGATCCATTGGGAGAGAATTTTCCGGAACAAGATTTGGAGGAGGATGACCCCAATGATGGGACCTGGCAGCAAACTCCTTCTCCTCCTAGGCACAAAAGAGCCAAGAGGGATGATCCGTCAATCTCATTGAATCTAAGAAAGCAGTTGGTCGTGCCCTAGGCGATGGCGGCAGCTTGCGCCGAGCTATAGGCTATAGCCGGAGGGAGATCTGCACTCCTCTAGAATACCTTTTTTCCGAGAAAATTGACCACTATCCCCAACCAATAAGATTCAACATCCTAAAATTGGAGCACTACGATGGAACCAAGGACCCCTAGGATCACTTGTTCTAGTATCTCACGCATATTAATCTCTACTGTGCCCCAGAAGAGATGAAGTGCAAGGCATTTCCAGCACTGCTCACCGGCCGAGCTCGAGAATGGTTCAAGAAGATACCAGCCAGGATGATTTACAACTTTGATACTCTAGGAAAGATGTTCCTTAACCCTTTTATCACGGAAAAGCCATTTCAACTGAATGCTACTGACTTGTTCTCTCTCAAACAGAAGAAATACGAAACCGCACTGCAATACCTTAAGCGGTTCAGTGAAGAGTCACTTCAAGTTCGAGACGCCGATGATCATGTTTGGATCATGTCCTTTATGGAAAGACTACGTGAGGGGAGGCTATACGCCAAGCCGAGCATCAAGCTCCCTGCGTCTATGAAAGAATGAACGGAAATAGCATTCAAGCACTGTCAAGGAGAGGAAGCCAACCGATTGAAGCAAGAGTTGGAAAAGTCAGAATCCAATAAAGAGAAGGACGATGATACTTCCAAGAAGAGAAAGAAGTCATCTGGAGATCGCACGCTAGGGTCAGCTATGGGCTGATCCGAAAAGAAAAATGTCTTGCAACCGTTAGACTTCCCGATGTTGAACAGGCCTTGCGAACAGGTACTTGCGATCATGGAAAGGAAGGGTTTAGCATGAACTCCTAAGCCGCTACGAAGCCCCTTGGACAGAAGTGACCAGAGCAAGTTTTGCACCTACCACCAATATATTGGCCATGATCTGGACAGTTGTAGAGATTTCCAAAGAGATGTGGATGCAGCAATCGCCGAAGGGAAGCTGGATGAGGTCGTGAAACATCCTCAGTATGGTGAGCGTCGAGGTCGATAGGACTACCCGCAGAGGAATTACAAACCGAGAACGTACTTGGTAGGGAGAGCCCCAGTGAAGAAGGGATCGGTCTCCAGACAAGGATCAATAGACGGACAATTGGCCAATTAACACCATCAACACTATTGTGTGAGGCCCTGGCAGTGTATTTGAGGTCGGCAGTATAAACGCCCGATCAGTGGGCGTACAGGCAAGCATGGGATGTCAGATTCCCTTTCAGGAGGTAAGTTATGGGCCTAAGGACCCACTCCCACTGGTCCCTAACAATGAAGGTCTCGTTATTGAAGTCGTGGTGAATAAGAATCTAGTGAAGAGGGTGTGTGTCGACACAGGCACCGCTGTCAATGTCCTATACTTTACAGCTTTTCGGGCAGTGAACCTTAAGGAATCCGAGCTAACTCATGTTTCAGCACCATTGTTCGGATTTTCTGGTCATTCTGTTCATCCCATGAGGATGGTTTGGCTTGTGACAATGTTCAGAAAAGAAGCAGTGGGGAGAACTCTCATGGTCTACTATGTCGTGGTCAAGTTGTCATCAGCGTACAATATCATCCTTGGAAGGCCGCCCCTGATTGATCTTCGGGCCGTAATCTCCCCAGCTCACATTAGTTTAAAGTTTCCTACCGCCCGCAGCTCAATTGAAATCAAAGGAGATCTAGAGGTGGCCCGAAGTTGCTACGCAGCCACCATCAAGGACAAATGAGTTGTTTTGGCTTGTTCGGTTCAGCAAGTCTTTATCATTTACTGCTTTCCTACTTTTCATTTCTACACTTTCGTTATGTTTCGTCCGTTTCATTATCGGTCTTGGACATTTCTGCTTTGTTGAATAAATTTTACTTTTTGTCATTTGCTTACTTCTTTGCCTTGTTTTATAAGTCCGTAAGGGCCAGCTAACTAATATATCTCACGTAAAAACTTCACGCGAGAAGTCAGTCCGACTTGGCCCTGCTCGCCGTTCTTTTAGACAAGAAGTCAGCACTAACCTGGCCCTTCACGTCCTTAAAACTTCACGCAAGAAGTCTGCCGACCTAGCCATGCTCGACATGCTTTTAGACTAGAATTCGGCACTGACCTAGCCCTACTCGTCCTTAAAACTTCATGCGAAAAGTCAGTCCGACCTGGCCCTGCTCGCCGTGCTTTTAAGCTATAAGTCAGCATTAACCTGGCCCTGCACGTCCTTAAAACTTTACGCGAGAAGTCAGTTTGACATGGCCCTTCTCGCCGGGCTTTTAAGCGATAAGTCAGCACTAGCCTGGCCCTGCTCGTCCTTGAAAAATTCATGAGAGAAGTCAGTCCTACCTGGGCTTGCCTAGGAAAACCCATCTAACCTAACTCGGTTTGTTCTAAGATCAGTTTGACTTAGCCCTGCTTGTCGTAAGCTAACGTAGAACTAAAGCTAACTTGACTTGTGAAAATTAATTACCTAACTCATTGTCACCCGAGCTTGAGAATTGAGCTCGGCCTTATATACAAACATAAGTGTGTCATCTGAAAACTCAAAATAGAATACCGGGCAACATGCCCCTCAACTTCGTTAAAGGCCGGTGCAATCTAGCCTCACCCCTCATAACTAACAAGGTTAGGCTTACACGTGCCCGAACCCGCGTGTTAGGCTCGGCCTTATACGAACTCTAAACAAGTATGCCATCCAAAAACTCAGAGTAATGAATGGAATACTGGGGGGGGCACACTCCATCAACAATGAAACCACACATCAACAAAAAATAAAAACAAAAGATAACTCAAAAACTTAAACTTCGTTACTAAAAAAATTCCAAACAAAATCAATGTACATAGTACAAATTCTTTAAAGATTAACTCCTTAAACCTTAAGAGTCTAGGGTCGAACTCTTCTGAGGCTCGGACGAAAGGACCAAGCTAGATACAGCAGTAGGCTGAGCAGCATATTTGGAAACAATGTCCACCCCAGCCTTAAAGTTCCTCACCCGCTTATCATAAACCCGGCTCATCCCAGGTCTGTAATAAATCTTCTTAGGAAGATATTCTACAACATTGGAAGGATACTGAATCCATGCCTCGTCTGTCCTCTGTGTATACCCATGGTTCAGGACGGGGATAAACAACATCTTTAAGCCCTCGGCAAAGTCCCCTGAAGCCTTACACTCCTTGATAGCCTCGGTATACCGAACCGGGACCGTGGCTTCCAGATTGGCCACTCTTGCTTGAAGGTCGGCGATCTCCTTCTCCTTCATCTTCCTTTCCTCAGCAAGCTCACTCGGCAAAGACTTTAGCTCCCCCTCTTGAGCTAAGATTTGAGCCTACAGAGTCCTCATCTCTGCATCCTTGAGCTGAACAGCCGCCTTGAGCTCCTCTCGTGTCTGCCTCAGCTCGGCAATCTTAACCTTCAGGGCAGTTGAATCTGCAGAGGCCTTTCCTAGCCTCCTGAAAACTTCTTGGCCAATCGTGCCCCCTGAATGATTAGGTAGAGAAAGTTAGGAACCCTAAAAACTCAGCTTTAAAACAAAGAGAGACAAGAAAAAGTCGCTTGCCAGTTCCACATTCTTACAGCCTGTAATTGCCAACTCTTCGTTAGACGTGCTGGCGATCCTCTGCTGCACAGAAGCCGCTTCCTCTTGAGAAAAGTAATACCTATAAGGATCATCCTTCAAACCCACTCGATGGTAAAAGTACCTGAACTTATTCACAGTAAATCGCAGGTTAAGTAACCGGCACTAAATGGCAAATCCAATGATAGCCTTAATGCCATTAGGGGCTAGCTGGGAAAGGCCCAACTCATAGTATTGGAGCACCGCGAGAAGAGCTGGACAGAAAGGTAGCCTAAGACCTACCTCAAAGTGTTCCCGGTGAACCGAGTAGAAACCCTCCGGGAGGTTTGGCATACTGAAATTCGGACCCGAGGGTAACATGAGGGAATACCTCTCTTTATCGATCCTATACCGCTCACATATCTCATCCAGGTTCTCTTGATCCAGAATAGACCATGTCTCAAAGGAGCACTTACTTGAAAAAATAAATTCAAAGATTGAAAGGAGAGTAGCAAAAAGCCATGTGAGACGGATCTTCTACTTTAATAACGGATGGAATGAAATGTTTGATATGACGGGGTTATAACCCCCCACTCATCTTGAAAATTGCCCTTAATTAGAGCTAGTAGGCATTGACGCCTCGATTCATGGGACAGTTACCGAGGCATCATAACTAGCTTCTCCACCTGGCAATTCGAATTCATAACCTATAAGTTAGATGACCAAGGCAAGCAACCACTTAGGCGGATCCGAGCCGAACAACCAAGGATCGGCCGGATCCGAGGGACTTATGATGATACCAAAAACTGAACGTACCTACGTGGCACCTCTTTTGATGTGATATATGATGAGTTTTACGATGGGGATCCCGATCCATTGGCAACCGTGAAGAAGATTGATCCATTGATCATTAGAGATGGACCATTGACAAGGCTCCAAAGGAAGAATATGAGAGAAGCCTTGAATACATTGTTGAAAGAGATCCATGAAGAGTTTGGACACCCAAAAAGAGTGATGAAGTTCCAATATTGTTTATGCACTATGCTTTTGGGCTTGAAGACAACACCTAATGCTTGTGGCGCCATTGTTAGTTTTGTTTGGACTTGTTTAATTATTTTGTGTGGACTTTATTTAATAATTGTCTTGTGGGCTTGGATGACACAAGAAAGGCTAGAAAAGCCCATTGAAAATGGCGCCCCCTTCTAGGTTTTAGTTACTTAGGCTTTATTTTACTAGTTAATTTTCTCCCACATTGCTTAGGAGGAAAACTAGTCTTTTACTTGTAGCCTATATAAGGCACATACTATCTCCTTTCATGAACAAGTTAATTTTGAGTGAAATATTATTTTCGATTAAGCATTGTCTTAATTGTGCACCTTGTGTGTGAGATTCTCTTTTTTTTTGTTTTGTTTTTGTTTAGGGCTGGGATGCCTTTTGGACGATTACACAACCTACAAAATTATATGCACAGCAGTTAAACGACTGACGAAACCACTAAACACAAACTAGGGTTCGTAATTTCAAGAACGTAGATCTTGATTACGAAAGAGTGAATCCTGATGAGTTCCTGATCGTTCTCGGTGTGAAAATAGGGTTTAGGGTTGAAAGGTTGCGGTTTTGGGGGTGTTGCAACCTTATTATCCGGGGATGTTTAGGGCTTAGGTAGGCTGATTGCTACGGATTTGTGTGTGTTGTAGCAATATTATCCGGGCTGCGAGGAAGAAGGTTTGAAGGTATGAAGAAAAGTTGAAGGTTTCGGGTTGAAGGATTCGGATTAGGGTTGTGAAAACCTAGGGTTTTGATTTCGGCCAAGAACAAAAAGAAAACGGAAAAGAAAGACGTGTTTTTGTATTTGTTTTTTTTTTGTAAGATAAGAACAAAACAAACAAAACGAAAATTAAAGGAAAATGATATTTGATTACCTTCAGTTACTGAGCTCCGATACCAACTGATGTGATCCTTACGAATCAAATCCTTTGTTTGCCCAGGAAAAAACTGAATTGCAATCAATGAGAGCTATGATCCGCGCCTTAGACCAAGACTACGGTTGGAACACCACAACGTAATGCTCACTTACGTTGATAAGTTCTCAAAAGGGGCGATCCTCCAATCCAAGAGAATCTCACACACAAGGTGCACAATTAAGACAATGCTTAATCGAAAATAATATTTCACTCAAAATTAACTTGTTCATGAAAGGAGATAGTATGTGCCTTATATAGGCTACAAGTAAAAGACTAGTTTTCCTCCTAAGCAATGTGGGAGAAAATTAACTAGTAAAATAAAGCCTAAGTAACTAAAACCTAGAAGGGGGCACCATTTTCAATGGGCTTTTCTAGCCTTTCTTGTGTCATCTAAGCCCACAAGACAATTATTAAATAAAGTCCACACAAAATAATTAAACAAGTCCAAACAAAACTAACAATGGCGCCACAAGCATTAGGTGTTGTCTTCAAGCCCAAAAGCATAGTGCATAAACAATATTGGAACGTCATCACTCTTTTTGGGCTGTCCAAACTCTTCATGGATCTCTTTCAACAATGTATTCAAGGCTTCTCTCATATTCTTCCTTTGGAGCCTTGTCAATGGTCCATCTCTAATGATCAATGGATCAATCTTCTTCACGGTTGCCAATGGATCGGGATCCCCATCGTAAAACTCATCATATATCACATCATCTTTAGTAGCCCAACAATAACTATAGAAAGAGAAAGGTTGTACAAGGGGTTGGGTCTCCCAAGCAACCGATCCGAAGTAGATCGGCTACTCTCCCCAACCTCTCTAGCCGGCGAAGGCTTACGGCCGACCTCTGAGTAATATAGGCACAAGTACCATCCCGACCTCGGCAGGTCGGCCAATACTTGAGTTTAAACTTACCCACATCCGACCTGTAAGGTCGGCCCAAGTCCCCCTCGGGTCAAACCCATTTCACACGCTCTAAATCAGATAATTATGGAAGGAATCCCGAGTCATAAAGACTCCAATCTTTATCACTTAATACAAATATTTGAATATCACAATTATCTCCTAAAGTTTTAGAAGATCAGTCAATCATAATCTTTTTCCTTAGGGAACACGTCAATCATTGTCTACCATGGACACGTCACACGCTAATCCTAGGGCACAAGCCCCTCTATATAAGCAATTCCTAAAGAACTACGGAGACTTGATTCCAATCCCCGCATTGGATACTTAGGCAGCTTGATTACTATCAAGTGCATTCTAAAAACATCACATAATCACCCCCCCTCTTTTCATTTTTTCATGGGTTCTAGGAGTTCCTTTAGAATATTACCTATTGAAAGAACCCATATATATATATATATATATATATGGGAATGGATTCAAAAAAACTAAATATATTTTTAATATCCAGCATTAACTCATATTTCAAATATCACCTAATATTACTCCCAAAATTCAAAAATCAAAATTCCAAATCTCATTTCCTTTTACTTAACATTCAAAAAATACTACATTAAATTCATAATTATTATTCAAATTCAAATATTTGAGATTCCAAAAAAATCTATATATATCTATATATATTTAGAAATATTAAGGAGAGAAAATAAATTCTATTTGTTAAACTCCCCAAATCACTCACACTCCCCGTAAATTTAACTCCATTATCCCGGATCACTTACATTTTGAACATTTTCTCTCAATTGTTTGGCTGATTGAATTTGCCTTTTTTTTTTCTTCTGAATTTTGTCACTAAAACCTTGCTTTTGCTTATTATTTCATGCATTTTTATTTTCTCTTCTCCACAAATTGTATTAAACATTTTGTTTCATTTCATCTTGAACTTTGTAGAGGTTTGCATGACAATGAAGATTGAAATATGCGGTGGTATAGAGTTATAGATTTTAAAATTATTCATCTTCTCTCCACAAACAATCCTTTTTTCAATCCACTTTAGATTACGGTATGTGTTTAATTTTTATATTTTCTGTTTCCAACGCTGAAACTGTGCTTTTTTAATTTTGATTTCACATCTTCTCTTTTTTCACTTTCAAGTTATTTTTTTTAGGGGCACTTTCAAGTTATTGATCTTCAACAACATTTTTTGTAGTTTGATATGGAATTTTGTTATGCCTGTGTTTTCTTCTAATGCTAGATGTTTTCATTATTTTTAACTGTTTAATTTGTAAAGGTTTGCCTTAATAAAAGTTTATTTTTGTATGTATTGCAATCATGCAAATATGTTTTTTGGATTTGTATAGAAAATCCAAAAAATATACTAGCCACATGTCTATTTTCATTAATGAATATAATAGTTGTTACGAAACTTAATTTATTAAATTTTGCAAATTTTTAATGCATCGGCTTTTGTTTGAAACGGGAAAGTGTTGAACTCTTTCTTCTTCAATTGATACTTAAATTTAATATCAAAAAAATAATGAAACTTAATTTGTTTATATTCTTTTTACTGCTTTTTTTTTCTATTAATTTGTGAAGAACTTAAGAAACAACATCCATTTGTTTCACACAGACATTGGTGATCTATTCCACCTTTCAATTGGTTTGATTTTTTTAGGTTTTACCATATAGCTACTTTTGATATTTTTACTTGGTTCACAATTTTGATGCAATAATTTTTCTTTTTTATAGGGATAAAATAATTTTGATTGCATGGTCTTCATTCCTAGGGTCAAACTTGAAAGTCAGATTATGGGGGCTGAGGATATATGTTGAAAGAGTACTTGATCAAGTGGGTATTGCTATTTCAAACATAGTAAATGTTTTTCTTTTGATGGAACCAATTAAAGCAATTTCAGGATAGAGGTGATATGTGTAATTTGATTATTATTATTATTACTATTATTATTATTATTATTATTATTATTATTATTATTATTATTATTATTATTATTATTATTACATTTTTGTCACAGGTTGTACAATTTATTTTATGTCATGTAATCTGTTCTAAAAAATATATATTTTCTTTGGATATACAATTTATGTAAGTCATGTAATCAGTACTAAGGAATGCTTTTTTTTTGTCTTAGTTGTACGATTTATCTATGTCATTTTATCAATACATAAAAGTGTTATATTTTTGTATTTGTTGAATCGTATATTATTATACCTTGGATATAATGAAATTTTGTTTTTTTATCATTGAAACAATTAATATGAAAAGTCATAAAGTAGAGACATACGTGTTTCAAAATATTATTCTATCTTCAAATCTTTTTCCACTTGATAGACATCGCCTCAATGGTTCAGTACCATTTATGATATGATTTTCCCAAACCAATACTTTAGCATATTATTTATTATAGGAAAAAATTAACTTATTAAAAATATTAATTGGCTGAAATATATACAGAATTTGTGTGCATTTTGGTGGTCCTAGACCACCTTAGGACCAATGATGTTTCCATGGTCAGTCAGGTAGCAAGAGATACGAACACAACCTATAGGCAACAAGCAAGTTTGTTAACATTTTTTCCTCTACATAATTAGTGAGTGCAATGGGATATGCTGCAGCGGTGTTTCTTATCGAGTGAAATGTGATGTGCTCCACTGGTGTTTCTTGCGGCTCCTACCTAGGAGAAAACATAATTTCTTGATTAGTTTTGTTTTCATGTTTTTTGCTAGATGTAGTACGTCTTTTTTAATGTTAATTGATTGACTGCTTTGGTTCCTTTTCTATGGGGTGCCATATTGACTTTTGAATCAATTCACTTCTTGACTCAATGTGACGCCCCGTTCTCGGACACCGAGTCCTTATCCGGGAAAATACGCCCGGCATGTATAATATCAATTAAATCTAATGTTATACATAAGTCTTACGTCATATATCATAAACACAATGCGGAAGCAAAACGACTCGGGGAAAAATTCCAAAGATCAACTAGAACAAGATTCAATGCTGCACTAAAACCAAAATGGAAATTGAAACGTCTTACATCAATTCCAAAACAAAAGAAAACCAAACGATCTAGTCTTACATCAAAGGCCACTAAAACGAGCCAAACAAAAACAACATTCAATTTGAATTAACGACATCGTTTAAATCAAAACTTGAAATAAAAGAAAGTCTTCGAAAGCAACTTCATATAAAGCATCAAACGTCCTCATCGTTTTCATCATCTCCATAGACCTATTCATCTTCTCAATATAAAACATGTAACGGGTAAGTACATACGTACTTAGTAACGAGTAGAAGCTATTGAATAATACGATTTATAATGGAAAGAAAGTAAATGCCGTCTTATTATTAAACCGTTATTAAGAGATCTTACATCAAACTATCACATTATATTCATAGTATAACATGAGGTCCCTAGGGTTACTAGCTTAGCTTATCTTTGTTACAGCATGTTTGCGAGGGCACTACACTTAGGGAGATATGCACTTAGACAAAAGACGCAACCCTCTAGAGATAAATCTTTAGCGGTCCCGAGACTGTCATTCCACTTTGTCTGGCCAACCCTAGAGAGCTGACCGGTGAATGTCTATCTCGTTCGTGAGTTTGTCCGGCGGAATGATCACTACTTTATCTGGCGGGTCTAGAATCCGGCAGTGAATATCACCACTTTATCTGGCCAACCATCACATTTCCGATATTGTACTGTGTCTATCCAAGCTCTCAGGATGTTTAACCTTTTATCTAGTCAAATACGTTATTAAGTGATTAGCTAGCCACCTAGGTTCATTCAGGAAAAGGCTCCCTACTCCCTCTTTTTAGACCCTTAGACTCAAACTAGCAATTACACAGACAATGATGAACCCTCGATCATCAAAGCACAAGGCCAATCCTAAATTTCCGACGGTACCGAGTTTCATCCATAAGAAGTGCACTTGGTGCAGAACTGAACGCATCAGAAACCTATTCCTGGCTTTATAATGTTCATAAATGTTTATTATTAACATATAATGTTCCATAAGAACATACAAGTCACACCATATCTTATATTACACATAAAAGCATAAGATTATTATTTTCAGAAACAAAACAGAATATACCAATTCAACCAAATGCCCCCTTTTTTTTTCCTTCCTGGGACTTCGGCTTAAGCCGCTGCATAATAATACATATTTGATTTCTCAAAAGCAAATATCCACCCTTTTGTTTTTTTTTTCTTTTTTTTTTTTCCCAAAGCTGCTGCAACCCTCTTGATCATTCTATATTTATATATTTTATTTCTCGGAGGAACAAAAACGAAATACTACCAATACCTATAAACATTATACATTTATTCCTCTTCCGAAGATAGACGACTTTGAACTTAGACCTGGGAAGCATACTAGTCCAAATAGTATATAAAATAAAGAAAGTTTCATCAATCAAAAACAAACTAATAAAACCTTTAATGACATGAGCCCTCCCAAGTTTGCTGGACGCCACATTGAGAACGGAATTAACAGGTTTCAGTACCGACACAATTATACTCCATTTTATATACGGTACACAATCGACTATATAATCACGTAATCAAAATTAATCAATTCGGTGGCACACTCTTTACTTCACATTAATCATCAAAAAAATCAATTATTCAATATGAAAACCCTGTTACCTTTTATAGCGAGCAACACAACCAAATCTATGATTTGATAGCCAAAAGCCTAGCCTTTAACACCAACCTACAAATTCAGCATCCACACTTAGTCAAGCTATAATCTAAAAGTGTCTAATCTATCGAGAACCAAGATTAAACGAACAAGAACTAAGAATTGGCTCACAATTCCTTAAAATTCCAAACTAGGTCAAAAGCTCACCTTCACCAAACGGAGAAAATCTTGACTCAAAAGTTTCCTTGCGTCAACATGATACTTTTCCTCTTGACGAGTCTGCAAAAACGATGAACGGCTCAGCGGGAAAATCGAGGAATAGCTTCTTCTTCAATTTCTTCTCAATAACCATCGCCTCTTTCTTGCTTTCTAATAGCTTAAAACGTAAAACTGATTAATGGGGTTTAATTTCCAATTAAACCTCCCAATTACTCTTAAATAATTTAAATCCATAAATAAACCTTTTAAATTTCTTTTATCTCTTTCTTTACCATTATTCTTTTATTTCTTAACCCTTTAAATATAATATTTGGATTTTCGATAAAAAGACCAAAGTGCCCTTTTTTGAAAATCGGGATATTACATTCCTCCCCCCTTAAGAGGAGTTTCGTCCTCGAAACTTGAACGTACCTGGTAAAAGCATGAAATCTAGAAATTCGTTAATCATGTCTGCTTCCACTTCCCAAGTGGCTTCACTCGGCGAGTGATTCCTCCATTGCACCAAGACCAAAGGAATCATCCTTCTCTTGACCATCTTCTCTTTCCTGTCGAGAATCTTAACCGGCTTTTCAACATATGATAGGTTATCTTGAAGCAATTCCGGATCAAAATGAGATTCCACATCCGTAGTAGATAAACACTTCTTAAGCATAGACACATGGAAGACATTATGTACCCGAGACATCGATTCCGGTAATCGAAGTCTATATGCTGACTTTCCAATCCTTTCAATGATATCAAAAGGCCCTACATATCTCGGACTCAGTTTCCCTTTCTGCCCAAACCTGTTAACACCCTTCATCGTAGAAGCTCGTAGATACACTATGTCCCCAACTGCAAACTCTAACGGTCTCTTCTGATATCGGCCCAACTCTTATGTCGGTCGTGAACGGCTTTAAGATTCTTCTGTATCAGCTCAAATCTCTCCCAACTCTGGCCCTGTAAACTGCTTTCCCCAACTTCATCCCAATAAAGTGGAGTTCGGCATTTCCTACCGTACAATGCCTCAAAAGGTGGCATCCTTAAACTAGCATGGTAAATATTGTTGTAAGCGAACTCTGCCACTGAGAGGTACTCATCCTATGAACCCCCTACTTCAAGAACACAAGATCTAAGCATGTCCTCGAGAGTCTGAATTGTCCTTTCAGATTGACCGTCTGTCTACGGGTGAAAGGCTGTACTCAAATCAGTCTTAGTTCCAAAAGCCTTTTGCAAACCTTTCCAGAAGTGACTTATGAATCTACTATCCCTGTCGGATACAATAGATAAAGGCACACCATGAAGTCTCACTATATTATCCAAATACAGCTGAGTGAACATCTAATAGGCATGACAACCTTACCTGGCAAGAAATGGGCTGATTTCATGAGTCTGTCGACAATCACACAAATCATGTCATGGCCACTCTTAGTACGCGGTAAACCGGTGATGAAGTCCATCGTGATGTTCTCCCACTTCCATTCCGGTACCTCCAAGGGTTTCAACAAACCTCCTGGCCTTCTATCCTCTGCTTTAACTCTCTGGAATGTATCACACTTTGCCATAAACTCTGCAATATCCAAGTTCATGCCAAGCCACCAATACCTCTCTTTAAGATCCTTGTACATCTTGGTAGATCCTAGACGAACCACAAAAGAAATCTTATGGGCTTCAGCCTTAGTCCATCAACATCAGGCACACACAAACGATCACCATACCAAAGATGACCATTCTTATCCAGCTGATAACCCACTGTAGTTTTCTCTCGAGCTACGCGCTTCAAATCAACTAACACTGGGTCTTCATCTTGCTTTGCCCGGATATCATCCAACAATTATGACCTTGCCTCAATGGCACCAAACACTGAGCTTCACCTTCCCGTTCAACCACTTGAATCTGCAACCCATCCAGCTAATCAAAAACCTCTTGCAAAGTAGTGATAGTATTAACCGACCTCCGGCTAAGTGCATCAGCTACAACATTCGCTTTACCCGGATGGTATTGAATGTCCAAGTCATAATCTTTTACAAACTCTAACCATCTTCTTTGCTTTATATTCAAATTCTCTTGAGTGAAAAAAAAACTTATGGCTCTAATGATCCGTGAAGATCCTTGCTTTGACACCATAAAGATAGTGCCTCCACAGTTTCAAAGCAAAAACCACTACTGCCAACTCCAAGTCGTGTGTAAGATAGTTCTTCTCATGAACCTTTAACTGCCTAGATGCATAAGCTATTACCTTCCCTGCTTTCATCAGAACACATCCCAAAACTTGACCCAAAGCATCTGTATACACGTCATAATTATCAAAAACCTCTGGCAAAGCTAACAGAGGTGCTGTAGTCAACTTATCCTTCAAAGTCTAAAAAGCTTCCTCACACTCTTTTGACCACTCAAACTTGATGTTTTTCTAAGTAAGTCTAGTAAGAGGAGTTGCTATCTTCGAGAAATCCTGCACAAACTTCCTGTAATAACCGGCTAAGCCCAGAAAACTTCTTATCTCTGTTACTAAAGTAGGTCTAGGCCACTTAGAAACGGCTTATATCTTCGCAGGATCAACTTGAATCCCATCTCCAGAAATTACATGGCCAAGAAAACTAACTTTCTTTAATCAAAACTCACACTTAGAAAACTTGGCATACAATTTATTTTCCTTTAAATTCTGTAAAACAATCCTCAGATGCTCCTCATGCTCCTTCTCATCCTTAGAGTATAACAAGATATAATCTATGAATACTACCACAAATTTATCAAGATAAGGCATGCAAACTCTTTGCATTAAATCCATAAATGCTAATGGAGCATTAGTGAGTCCAAAAGGCATGACAAGGAACTCATAATGTCCATACCTCGTACTAAACGCTGTCTTCGGTATATCTGCAACCTTGATCTTCAATTGGTGATAACCTGACCTAAGGTCAATCTTAGAAAACACCTTCTTCCCTTGCAACTGGTTATACAAGTCATCAATCCTAGGCAAAGGATACTTATTTTTCTATAGTCAATGCACATCCTCATACTACCATCCTTCTTCTTCACAAACAAAGCTGGTGCTCCCCAAGGCGATGTACTTGGCTGAATCACATTCCTTTCTAACATGTCCTTAAGCTGTCCTTTCAACTCTTTCAATTCGGCTGGTGCCATCCTATAGGGTGCCTTAGATGTTGGTGCTGCTCCTGGGATTAACTGTATCTCAAACTCTATATCCCTGTCAGGCATATTTCCGGGCAACTCATCTGGAAAAACTTCGGGAAATTCCTTAACTATATGAGTTTCTTTAAACTTAGGAGTACGCTTCTTTGTGTCCATAGCATAAAGAACATACTCTTCACAACCCTTCTGCAAAGCCCTCATGGCTCTAACAGCTGATATTATCGGATGCCTCTTCTTACTTGGCTTATACACGTTACCCTGAAGAGTCCTATCTGACTTACCTGGAACTTTGAAGATCACCTTCTTACCTTTACAATTCACATGAACAAAATTCTTGGATAGCCAATCCATCCCTAGAATTACATCAAATCTGTGAAGTCCAAAACTGTCAAGTCCGACTTACACCTATAGGTTCCAAATCTAACGTCGACCTGAGGTAAAACTTGTGCAACCTTAGTAACTCTCCCCAAAGGTGCAGTGATACTTACAGGTTTCTCCAACTCCTGAAGTGGTAGATTTAACTTCCTAGCTATCTTAGAAGACACAAAAGTACCTGAAGCTCCAGTATCAAACAAGGCTGACACTTCTAAGTTATCTATGATTATAGTACCTAGCAAGTGGATCAATTTAAGTACAATAAATAACATCATACGCGTCCATATAATGTTAATTATTCATAATAAACACAAACACTTAAAATGTACCTGTAACCACAAGATCATCATGCTCTTCTAGTTCCACATCAATAGCAAACACGCGGGTAGGTCTGCTAGAAGATCCACGGCTTGCATTCTGATTGCCTCTGTTAACCGCTGGGTTCCCCTGAGGAAAATTCTTAGGACAAGTCCTCGAGAAGTGCCCCGCTTCTCCACAGTTATAACAATTATTACCTCCTGCTCTGCACTATCCTGCATGCGTCTTGTTTCATTTAGGACAGACTGCAGGTGAACCATTTTTCTGATTAGCCGTTGCTGGTGCTGTGGTCTTCTTGATGTTCTGTTGCGGTGCCCCACGATTGTTACTCTGAAAAGCTCCCAACTTCTCTTGTTCCCAATTACAACGGTGGCCTTCCTCCTGAAGGTCTCAGCCTCCAAAGCTTTGTTCAGTAGTTCAGCCATATTCTTGGCTGTGAAACCCAACATACCCGACTGTATCTCGTACGATAACCCTTCCTTGTATAGTGCCATTTTCCTCTCTTCAACCTTCATCAGTTCAGGATAAAACATTCCCAACTCATTAAACTTGTTGGTATACTGCTATACCGTCAGTTGTGTACCCTACTTAAACTTTAAAAACAGACTAGCCTTGTCTGCCTGCACTATTTTTAGGAAATACTCGTTGTAAAACATAACTTTAAAGCCTTCCCAATCTTTTACCCTTCCATTACTGCTCTGTATAGCGTCAATCCAAGCTTCAGCTGCGCCCAAAAGGAAACTAACCGCCAACTGGGCCATCTCAGATTCAGGAACATGTATATTCCTGCAAGTCTTTTCGAAACTTCTTAACCATTCTTCGGCCTTTGAATGTTCCACATTCCTAAAGAAGTCTTGAACTCTGTTCCTTCTAAATCTTGTATACCAATCCACTGGTGGTGCTTGCTCAACCGTTGGTCTAACTGGTGGGGTTTGTGGGTACACTGGAGGGTATCCATAGGGTATTTCTTGCTGGTAAGGCTGTTGGTATGGAGGTGGTTGATATGCCTACTGAGGTGGAACCCCTGAGTGAGCAGTCCCATACGGGTGATATGACTGCTATCTGCAAAATTCGAAAGGGTTTTTGTGGATATGACTGCTATGAGGGCATCCATTCAGCAGTTAACAGCCCAAATGGTTAATCTTACTCGTGGTGCCCAACCTGATGGTGCACAACCCGCAGATCCTGCTGCAGTACCTCGACTTCGACAACCGGTCCGTGTAATTAATGTCCCACAGCTCCGTGATCATGAACATGCTGATGAGGATACGTACATTCTGGATAATAATATGACACAGGTAATGATGAAGCTTCCTAGTTTTGCGGGTTCCAGTAGTGCTTCGGTATATCTTGATTGGCAGAGTAAGCTAGATCAGATCTTTGCGTGTAACAATTATACCGAGGAGAAGAAGTGCAATCTAGCTCAATTGGAGTTTACAGGTTATGCTACGGTGTGGTGGAATCAGGTACAGTTCATGTGAACCAAATACAGACAGCCACCTATACGTTCATGGACACTTTTGAAAGAGATAATGCGCACTCGCTTTGTTCCTATATTGTATTATCAGGACCTCTATCGTGCTCTTCAGACAATGCGACAGGGAGAACGTTCGGTAGATGATTTTTATGAAGAAATGATGACTACTTTGGCACGATCACAGGTTGAAGAAGAGGACATGGTCACTATGCAACGTTTTTTATGTGGTATGCGGTCGGAAATCGGGAAACCATTGGAGTTACGTGGTTGTAATACTTTGGATGACATGTTACATACGGCTCGTACGATTGAGAGGCAGTTGAAACGACAAAAATCCACTGCTAACAAATCCATTGGAGGTACTTCGTCTTTCCGTCCGTTTCAGCCTAGAGGAGATGCTCAGAATTTTGTACGGAGTGCACCTCGGACAGCCCTTACTACTTCCTATGATGCTTCTAAAGCTAAGGAAGGTGAGAAGGGTAAAGGTGTTGACCGCCGCATTAAGCAGCCCCGTGATGTTAAGTGTTTTAAGTGTACCGGAGTTGGTCATGTTGCGTCTGAATGCCCTACTAAACGTAATATGGTAGTAGTTGAAGAGACTGTAGATGACGATGGTTTTAATGCGGAGGATTTTGAGCCGGATGAGTATGTAGTTGAAGAGGATGATATTGAGTGTGACCCACCTGCGGGTTCGATTTTTGTACTTAAAAAGGTTCTAACTAACAGTGCTAAACTTGAGGACGGTGTCCAACGTGAGAATATTTTCCATACCCGCTGTTTGCTAAATAGTAAACTTTGCTCTCTTATTATTGATTCTGGTAGTTGTGCTAATGTTGTTAGCGCGGATTTGATTGATCGTATGGGATTACCTACTGTTCCTCATCCCCACCCCTACAAGTTGCAATGGCTGAATAACGCAGGAGAATTGAATGTTACAAAACAAGCGTTGATTTCTTTTAGCATTGGGAAATACAAAGATGCGATATTATGTGATGTAGTCCCTTTGGAAGTCAGCCACATTTTATTGGGTCATCCGTGGCAATACGATCGAAAGATTTTGTTTGATGGGTTTTTGAACAAGTACACAGTTCGTCATAAGGGCAAGAGTTATGCATTATCCGCTCTTACCCCTGAGCAAGTCCGTCAAGATCAGCTCGCACTCACACGAGCTCGTGAGGAAAATAAAAAGAAAGAGGGTGAAAAGTTGAAAAGTAAAGAAAATAAATTGACGGGAGAGAAAAAGAATGAGGGCCTTAGGACTGAGGGAAAAATAAGAGTTGAAAACAAAAAATTGGTAAGGGAGGTCGATGTAGTTTCTCGACGAGGGAGTGATAAAGTAGAAAAGTCAATTGCGAGTGTCGGTGCCACATCTAGTGAGGGAGGTAATAAAGTTGAAAAGTCAAAATGTGCGCGCGTGTGTAGGAACTTCTATGCAAAAGCCACTGAAGTCATTGATACCATTGACTCCGACCAGGTTGTATTTCTTTTCTTATGTACCGGCCCCATAATCCCTCCCCCTACACTTACAACCGGCCCCACACACTCACCAAAGGTGACTTGGCCGAGTTGACCCCCTCCCCCTTCCCCTTGTTTATTGCTTGTAAGCGATCTCACCGGTGCCCTACCTAGTGTTGTGTGCTCTGTTTTACAGGAGTTTGCTGATGTATTCCCCGAGGAGGAACCAAGTGGCTTACCACCATTGCGAGGCATGGAGCATCATATTGACCTCGTGCCGGGCTCTGCATTGCCCAATCGTCCGGCTTATCGAGCAAACCCAGCCGAAACTTTAGAGATAAAGAAACAAGTCGATGAGTTGTTAGCTAAAGGCAAAATTCAAGAGTCTATGAGCCCTTGTGCAGTACTCGCTTCTCGTTGTGCCCAAGAAAGGAGGTGAATGGAGAATGTGCATGGACAGTCGTGCCATTAATCAAATTACGGTAAAATATCGTTATCCCATTCCTCGTTTAGATGACATGCTAGATGAACTAAAGGGTGCTAAAATTTTTACTAAAATTGATCTTAAGAGTGGTTATCACCAAGTTCGTATTAGGGAAGGTGATGAATGGAAGACAGCCTTTAAAACCAAATTTGGATTATATGAGTGGTTGGTTATGCCCTTTGGGTTGACTAATGCACCTAGTACCTTCATGCGTTTAATGAATGAGGTGCTTCGCGAGTTTATAAATAAATTTGTGGTAGTTTATTTTGATGATATTCTGATTTATAGCCACAATTTAGATGATCACATAGTTCACCTACGTGCTGTTTTGTCTAGGCTTCGCGATGCTCAGCTCTATGCTAATCTAAAAAAATGTTCCTTTTGTTTGGATAGAGTTGTTTTTCTTGGTTTTGTAGTAAGTGACCAGGGTGTTGAAGTTGATCGTGACAAGGTTAAAGCTATCGAGGATTGGCCTACACCTCAAACTGCGGCTGATGTGCGTAGTTTCCATGGCTTAGCAAGCTTCTATAGGCGTTTTGTCAAGGATTTTAGCACCATCGCGGCCCCTCTGAACGAGCTTGTGAAGAAAAATGTACCCTTCTATTGGGGTCCACGGCAAAGGGAGTCTTTCGAAACTCTAAAAGCTCGTTTAATTTCAGCCCATATACTTGCACTTCCTGATTTTAATAAACATTTTGAAATTGAATATGATGCATCGGGTGTGGGTATTGGTGGAGTCTTAACTCAAGAGGGTAGACCTATTGCATATTTTAGTGAAAAGCTTAAAGGTGCCTCTTTGAATTATGCAACTTATGATATGGAATTGTTTGCGTTAGTTAGAGCCCTTCACACTTGGCAACATTATTTACGTCCACGAGAGTTTATCATACACACGATCACGAATCGCTTAAGTACTTGAAAGTAAGGGGTAAGTTAATTCCGCGGCATGTTCGTTGGGTTGAATTTATTGAGTCCTTCCCTTATATTATTAAGTATAAAAAGGGTCAAGATAATGTGGTCGCTGATGCTCTTTCTCGTAGACCTGCTTTAATTACCACTATGCAAACTAAATTCCTAGGTTTTGAGTTTATCAAGGATTTATATGCTTCTGATGAGGATTTTATGACTAAGTGGCATAATACTGATAATAAAACCGATGGTAGGTTCTTTCGACGCGAGGGTTTTTTGTATCGAGATCATGTCATTTGTATTCCTCGTTGTTCTATGCGTGATTTATTGGTGCATGAAGCACATAGTGGTGGTCTTATGGGTCATTTTGGCATTACTAAAACGCTTGATATGCTTAAATCTCATTTTTATTGGCCTCGTATGAAAGTTGATGTTGCTAAATAATGTGATGCTTGTATTACTTGTAAGTCTGCTAAATCTACATCCCACCCCCACGGTTTATATACGCCCCTCCCTATTCCTACGCAACCGTGGACTGATTTATCTATGGATTTTTTGTAAGGCTTACCCCGTTCTAAGAGTGGTCACGATTCTGTTTTTGTGGTAGTGGATAGGTTTTCTAAGATGGCACACTTTCTTGCATGTTCTAAAACTAATGATGCTTCATATATTGCTGATTTGTTTCTTAAGGAAGTAGTTAGATTACATGGTGTGCCTAGAACGATTGTGAGTGATCGAGATTCAAAATTCATTGGTCATTTTTGGAGAGTTTTGTGGATGCGTTTAGGAACTAAGTTACTTTATTCTACTGCATTTCATCCTCAAACTGATGGTCAAACTGAAGTGGTTAATCGTGTGTTGGGTCAGTTGCTTCGTTGTCTTGTTCAGAAAAATCTCAAAAATTAGGAAGATTGTTTACCTTACACTGAATTTGCTTATAATAGGTGTAAACACTCTTCTTCTCAATTTACTCCATTTGAGATGGTTTACGGTTTTAATCCGGACACGCCTTTTACGTTGGCTCCTTTACCTGATATTGCGCAGGTTAGTTTGGATGGTGAACAACGGGCTGAACTTGTTCGTGAGCTACATGAGAAAGCACGGAAGAATGTGGAGGCAGCCACGGCGCGGTATGCTAAGCAAGCTAATAAAGGACACAAAGAAGTCATCTTCGAACCTGGCGATTATGTTTGGTTACACTTGCGCAAGGATAGGTTCCCAAAGCAACGCAAGACTAAGCTGCACATGAAGGGCGAGGGACCGTTCAAAGTTCTCGAGAGGATCAACAATAATGTTTACAAGATTGACTTGCCGCCGGATTGGAATATTTCTTCTTCTGTCAACGTGGCTGATTTGACTCTTTTCGACAATCCCTTTGATCTGAGGACAGATCCTTCCCAACCGGGAGGGAATGATGTGATATATGATGAGTTTTACGATGGGGATCCCGATCCATTGGCAACCGTGAAGAAGATTGATCCATTGATCATTAGAGATGGACCATTGACAAGGCTCCAAAGGAAGAATATGAGAGAAGCCTTGAATACATTGTTGAAAGAGATCCATGAAGAGTTTGGACAGCCCAAAAAGAGTGATGAAGTTCCAATATTGTTTATGCACTATGCTTTTGGGCTTGAAGACAACACCTAATGCTTGTGGCGCCATTGTTAGTTTTGTTTGGACTTGTTTAATTATTTTGTGTGGACTTTATTTAATAATTGTCTTGTGGGCTTAGATGACACAAGAAAGGCTAGAAAAGCCCATTGAAAATGGCGCCCCCTTCTAGGTTTTAGTTACTTAGGCTTTATTTTACTAGTTAATTTTCTCCCACATTGCTTAGGAGGAAAACTAGTCTTTTACTTGTAGCCTATATAAGGCACATACTATCTCCTTTCATGAACAAGTTAATTTTGAGTGAAATATTATTTTCGATTAAGCATTGTCTTAATTGTGCACCTTGTGTGTGAGATTCTCTTGGATTGGAGGATCGCCCCTTTGAGAACTTATCAACGTAAGTGAGCATTAAGTTGTGGCGTTCCAACCGTAGTCTTGGTCTAAGGCACGGATCATAGCTCTCATTGATTGCAATTCAGTTTCTTCCTGGGCAAACAAAGGATTTGATTCGTAAGGATCACATCACCTCTGGTACTGCTGCTGTGGCTGATACTGCTGCTGTGCATGCTGAGGGTAAGTATAGCCAGGTGCCACAAAAATTTCAGCTCCACTCGGTGGTGGAGTAAAAACTGTCAGTTGTGGTGTGTAGTCATATGATGGTGGCGGATAGAAAACTGATGCAGGTGGACGGCTATAGATCGGCTGCGACTGTTGTGCTCTTGATAGAGGAGGATATACTGAAACAACTGGAGTTACATGTATCCTTGGTATCTCCCCAACCACTGACACATACAGAGGTGTGTTGTAGTCAGGTGTAGTTACTTGCTCTAACCGTGAACGTCCTGTTTGTTGAACACGTCCAACTGTAGCTGACTCCGGACCCGTAGTATTAGCATTCACCCCTGAAACCACCGGGCCGACTAACCGCAGTCCTCTCGCCTCGCCTCTACCTCTGCTCATTCCTGCAGACAGATTCCTTGAACTCCCTTCACCATTATCATTGGCACTTGAACCTCTGCGTGTATTCACCATTCTATAGAACAAGAGAGAGAACTTAAAGATTATTAAGGCTCTAATCACTTATCTCAAGAAAATCAAATCCTAAGCAGCAAAGAAACATTGGCTCTGATACCAACTGTGACGCCCCGTTCCCGGACACCGAGTCCTCATCCGGGAAAGAATGCCCGGCATGTATAATATCAATTAAAATCTAATATTATACATAAGCCTTACGTCATATATCATAAACACAATGCAGAAGCAAAACGACTCGGTGAAAAATTCCAAAGATCAACTAGAACAAGATTCAATGCTGCACTAAAACCAAAATGGAAAATGAAACGTCTTACATCAATTCCAAAACAAAAGAAAACCAAACGATCTAGTCTTACATCATAGGCCACTAAAATGAGCCAAACAAAAACAACATTCAATTTGAATTAATGACATCGTTTAAATCAAAACTTGAAATAAAAGAAAGTCTTCGAAAGCAACTTCATATAAAGCATCAAACGTCCTCATCATTTTCATCATCTCCATAGACCTGTTCATCTTCTCAATATAAAACATGTAACGGGTAAGTACATACGTACTTAGTAACGAGTAGAAGCTATTGAATAATACGATTTATAATGGAAAGAAAGTAAATGCCGTCTTATTATTAAACCGTTATTAAGAGATCTTACATCAAACTATCACATTATATAATAGTATAACATGAGGTCCCTAGGGTTACTAGCTTAGCTTATCTTTGTTACAGCATGTTTGTGAGGGCACTACACTTAGGGAGATATGCACTAAGACAAAATATGCAACCCTATAGAGATAAATCTTTAGCGGTCCCGAGACAGTCATTCCACGTTGTCTGGCCAACCCTAGAGAGCTGACCGGTGAATGTCTATCTCATTCATGAGTTTGTCCGGCGGAATGATCACTACTTTATTTGGCGGGTCTAGAATCCGGCAGTGATCATCACCACTTTATCTGGCCAACCATCACATTTCCGATATTGTACTGTGCCTATCCAAGCTCTCATGATGTTTAACCTTTTATCTAGTCAAATACGTTTATTAAGTGATTAGCTAGCCACCTAGGTTCATTCAGGTAAAGGCTCCCTACTCCCTCTTCTTAGACCCTTAGACTCAAACTAGTAATTACACAGACAATGATGAACCGTAGATCATCAAAGCACAAGGCCAATCCTAAATTTCCGACGGTCCCGAATTTCATCCATAAGAAGTCCACTTGGTGCAGAACTAAACGCATCAGAAACCTATTCCTGGTTTTATAATGTTCATAAATGTTTATTATTAACATATAATGTTCCATAAGAACATACAAGCCACACCATATCTTATATTACACATAAAAGCATATGATTATTATTTTCAGAAACAAAACAGAATAAACCAATTCAACCAAATGCCCCCCGTTCTTTTTTTCCTTCCTGGGACTTCGGCTTAAGCAGCTGCATAATAATACATACTCCCTCCGTCTCAAAATGTTTGGGACATTTCCTTTTTAAGCCGCTTACGAAAAGTCTAATTAATCCTTGGAATTTCGTTAATTGATGTAATATTATTAGGGTTATGATAAAGTGAAACTTAAAGTACATAAATGTAAAAAGTATTAGATCATTTGATGAAATTCGAAGGATTAATTAGACTTTTCGTAAGCGGTTGAAAAGTCAAACGTCCCAAACATTTTGAGACGGAAGGAGTATTTGATTTCTCAAAAGCAAATATCCACTCTTTTGTTTTTTTTCTTTTCATTTTTTTTTCCAAAGCTGCTGCAACCCTCTTGATCATTCTATTTTATTTATCTATTTTATTTCTCGGAGGAACAAAAACGAAATACTACCAATACCTATAAACATTATTCATTTATTCCTCTTCCGAAGATAGACGACTTCGAACTTAGACCTGGGAAGCATACTAGTCCAAATAGTATATAAAATAAAGAAAGTTTCATCAATCAAAAACAAACTAATAAAACCTTTAATGACATGAGGCCTCCCATATTTGCTGGACGCCACATTGAGAACGGAATTAACAGGTTTCAGTACCGACACAATTATAATCCGTTTTATATACGGTACACAATCGACTATATAATCACGTAATCAAAATTAATCAATTCGGTGGCACACTCTTTACTTCACATTAATCATCATAAAACATCAATTATTCAATATGAAAACCCCGTTACCTTTTATAGCGAGCAACACAACCAAATCTATGATTTGATAGCAAAAAGCCTAGACTTTAACACCAACCTACAAATTCAGCATCCACACTTAGTCAAGCTATAATCTAGAAGTGTCTAATCTATCGAGAACCAAGATTAAACGAACAAGAAACGAAGACTTGGCTCACAATTCCTTAAAATTCCAAACTAGGTCAAAAGCTCACCTTCACCAAAACGGAGAAAAGCTTGACTCAAAAGTTTCCTTGCGTCAACACGAAACTTTTCCTTTTGACGAGTCTGCAAAAACGATGAACGGTTCAGCAGGAAAATTGAAGAATAGCTTATTCTTCAATTTCTTCTCAATAACCAGCGCCTCTTTCTTGCTTTCTGATAGCTTCAAACGTAAAACTGATTAATGGGGTTTAATTTCCTATTAAACCTCCCAATTACTTTTAAATAATTTAAATCCATAAATAAACCTTTTAAATTTCTTTTATCTTTTTCTTTACCATTATTCTTTTATTTCTTTACCCTTTAAATATAATATTTGGATTTTCGATAAAAAGACTGAAGTGCCCTTTTTCGAAAATCGGGATATTACACCCAACCTTAAGAATATATTTTCTATTGATATTCAAAAAAATCAATCATACTTTTGTATTCGGTATTTTATTGACTACTGAATTAATTATCTTATACACCTAATATAAGAAATACACCTTTTGTTGATATTCAAATATAAGGAATAAATCATTATACACCGCGGATAAGATAACGGTGGGTGGACAAAAACAATACAGATTTTATAAATTCTAGCTATAGTTGGTGGTGTAATTGATTTATATGTCCTATTACCAGAATTTGATTTTACAAAGAAGAAAATTAGTTTGCTTTAATTAAGTATTTTCACTTATAATTATGGTAAACATTTATGCAACTTTAATAATCGTTTTCAAATATTACGGTCTTTAGTGCATTGCACGGGTTTTATACTAGATTTGGTTAGTGCAATTTGATATAAAGTACTCCCTCCGTGTTTTTTTATCAGTCACATATGGATACCAGATTCATCCCAAAAATGACTAACATTAAGCTAAAATGTGACCAGGTTCATCCAAAAAATGACATCAAATGTGACAGTAAAAAAAACGAAGGGAGTATATAGATTGATGTGCGTGTGAAAACACCGATGATTTTATTTTATTTATCACATGAGATTCTCTCCATTTTTTTCCATCCTGTAATGAATGACATTTATGATTATCAATGCTGGGAATTTTTTTTAAATTCAAAGACGCGTGTGAAAAGACTAATGATTTTATTTTATTTATCATATATGATTCTCTTTTTTTTCCTTCCTATAATTAAATAATGGAATTTATGATTATCATTGATGGATAATATTTTTTGGATTCAAAGATGTAGGTGTGAAAAGACAGATGATTTTGTTTTATTTTTTATATTCGATTCTCTTCCTGTTTTGTTCTTTCCAGTAATGAATGACCCACAAAATAAATCCATTTGATTTCCAAGAAATTATGAACGCTAAAAGAGAAAAATTGCATTAATGTGAATACATTTTTTAGAATACTCTATTTTTGAATTAATGTGAATATTGAAAGGGAAAAAATCTTCAGTTCAAATTGGAATTTTGAAATGGAAGCTTCCAAATTAATTCACACAAATTTAAAAGATTTGAAACTGATTATGTTGATTAAGGGAGAGAAAGATTTTTAACTGTGTTGAATAAAGTTATTGTGGAGGCATTTTAGGAAGGTGTTATTACACTCTATTTTTAACGTGTTTTTTTTCTATTCTTTTTTTTGGATGTGATTTGGCAATTTATTCGCTGTTTGGAGTGGGTCGAATGGGAAATTGTGTGTGTGAATGAATGGACTGATGATTTTATTTTATTTATCATATTAGATTCTCTCTTTATTTTTTCTTCGTGTAATGAATGACATTTATGATTATCATTGATGGAAAATATTTTTTAAATTCAAAGACGTGTGTGAAAAAACTGATGATTTTATTATATTTACCATTTCATATTCTCTCCTTATTTTTTTCTTCCCGTAATGAATGACATTTATTATTATCATTGTTGGTAATATTTTTTAAATTCATAGGTGTGTGTGAAAAGAGTGAAGATTTTATTTTATTTATCATGTACGATTCTCTTTTTTTTTTCTTCCAGTAATGAATGATATTTATAATTATAATTGACGAGAAATATTTTTGGACTTCAAACATATATTATGAAAAGACTGATGATTTTATTTTATTTATCATATGAGATTCTCTCCCTTTTTTTCCTTCCAGTAATGGATGACCCGTAGAAGATCTAATTGTTTTCCAAGCAATTTTGAATGCTAAAAAAGGGAAAAATTAATTAATATGAATGCTAAAAAGGAAAAAAAAAATCTTCAGTTCAAATTGAAATTTGGAAAAGGAAACTTTCAAATCAATTCAGATAAATTTAAAATATTGAAATTGATTATGTTGATTGAGAGAGAATGTGTTTTAACGGTGTTGAATAAATTGCAAAAAAAAAATGATTAATTCCCAAGCAATTAAGAATGCCATAAGGGAAAAAATGAATTATTATGAATTCTAAAAGGGAAAAATGTACAATTCAAATTGAAATTTTGAAAACGAAACTTCCAAATCAATTCACATAAATTTAAAAGATTCTCTTTCTGCACTTCCTTCAATAATGGGTCCTCTCTTCTTTTATTTTTCAGAAAAATTTCCGTGTTGTGTATAATGGGAGATTAAGGGATTGTCTTCCTTTTATAGCCATTAATTAAATGATTTAGTTAAATAATAAATCCATTTTAATTTTTTTTATTTTTTATTAATTATTTAGGTAAATAATAATTAGGTCTAAATAATTAACCCAATTATCTTTCTACCCTTACAAAAACTCGGAGTGTTATATCATGCTTTCAAAGTTCTTTTGGATATAGTTATCAATATAGCTAAAGGTCCGTATGTAATATAACAATTATATTCAATACATATATTTCTACATGCCGGGTCTTATATGTCCTGCTCGTTAAAGGAACGCATGTTTGTTAATTTGTGATGCAATAATAATTGTTTTGTACTTAACCATATTACAATTCTCTTGGAATGCAAAGTGGGTTGGTACACTATTTTGCTGTCAACGTAATTGTTCCACTGGTAGCAATCGGTGTAAATTGGCCATTGTTGTGACTAATTATGACTCTGATCAAAATATATAAATTAATGTGGAGCATATTATGTGCTTTTAATGAGTTACATACTTATGAAACAGCATATTATGTGCTTTTAATGACTCTGATCAAAATATATAAATTAATGTGGAGCATATTCCGTCCGTCCCAATTTGTTTGTGACATTTTAGAACTCTAAACTTTTAAGGGGACATCATTTATTAGCTTTTCTAGTCATTAAAAACTTGATTATTTTACATTTTTTTTTAATTGTGCTTAATCTTCTTAATAAATGTTGTTATGTGGGCATTTTATGACTTTAAGAAGAACTTTTTAGTTTAAATATTAGTTATGTGACTTATTTTATAAACATCCATAAAAGGAATATGTCCCAAACAATTTGGGACGGAGGGAGTATATTGTTATTAGCTTGATATCATTATATCTTTTTTTGTAGTAACAAAATCTTCAATTATTACGTGCTTAAGTTTGGGTGCCTTGATAGTACGGATAAGAAACCCACACTGCTTCTTGCTTCATAATCATGGTGTAAATGTCTTTTGAAATATTTTATTGTATAAATTTATGACTGATGTTGTGTAAACCATGTTTATTACTTATGGACAAGACATAGAATTTGATTTTCTTTCATTATCGATTACAAGTACCAATGAAGCACACGTTTATGAAATTTAATTTTTTTTTATCGCACGAAACATTGATGTTCAACAGTCCCGTGCAATGTATGAGTTTATGACTAGTATATGTATAGGACTGGTCCTGGTATCTTTTGGGCCAAAGGCCAAGTCGCCGAATAAGGTCTTTTAGTTCGAAGTTATTTTTTTATTTATAAATACATACATATAAAAGAATTGGGCCTTTATCGATTCGAGTAAATTTTTTTTGGGCCTGTTATCAATTTAAAAAAAATTTAACACATTATATTAGGTTGAGTTAGATTGAATCTACACGAAATTTTTTTCTCTTTTAGCGAAACATGTAATGTTGATCTCCCGACACTGTTAGGCCTAAGACAACCGTCTCTAACGCCTTATTGGAGGGCCGGCCCTGCATATATATGATATGAATCTGAGTCCAAGTCCTTCTCACGATCCTCTCATATTTCGGGCTGGGCCTAAAACTCAAGTGCAACACAAAAAAAGGCTCTAGGTTTTGGATAAATTAGCCCAATTGACAATGTGGATCCATTAAATACATTATATTTGCTTATAGGCTTGCTGAATAAAAGCCCAACATTTTGGCTATTATTATACTACTTAATATATATATTTTATTATGCAATATTAAATAATCAACAAGACAAGTACATGGCTGATTTTGGATAAAAGGTGGCGCCAATTTGAAGTTCAAGAATACAAGAATACAAGTCTTGGAAGAAATCAAGTGCATGTACAAGAATATTTGAAAGGTTACAAGCATTAAACAAAATACATTGAATCTAGATTCAATGAATCTAGATTAGTCTTGAAAGGGCTGAAAATTCATGTTAATGTATCTAGAAATTAAAAGTGTTTTTGTAGCATGTATCTTGCATCCTAAAATGTATTCTTGTAGCCTATAAATAGTCAACTACTTGTAACTTGTAATTCAACTTTTGAATCATTAATCAAATTATATTTTATTCTTCACTTGGAAAAGTGTTGTGTGAGTTTCTCTGGAAAGGGAATTCAAATTTCGGATTATCAAGGACTTGAGCAATCTTTGTGGTTAACCATATACCAAGGTGCTTAGAAACAGGTTTTCTAAGTGTTGAAGTTTTATTCCAAGGTGCCTTCACACAGGTTGTGATTGTGTCGCGGAGCTTATTATTCCAAGGAGCTTCCACACAGGTTGTGGTTGTGTTGAGGACTATCCAAATACTTTCAATCCACGATCCTCAGTATTCATTAGATCTGAAGCATTCCTCCGGGCGGTTTCGCATCAATATATGGAGCCGCTATTTCCAGAGCACAATTTCAATACTATCCTTCATTATTTCTGCCACCTTTTGTCCATGTAGGTGTAACTTGAAAGTTACATGCGCTTGTACGTCAAAGATAATCCACACGCTTTTGTTTGTTCAGATTTCATCACGAAAATTTGGATTTTCCCCTACTCAACCAATTAATGCTTAGCTTTCATATTAATTTTAAAAAAATGCTTTAGATTCTCCTCTAAGATGCCATGTTTAAAGAGCTTTTGGCCAGGTCTTACCCCTGAGTAAGAATAAGACTCTGCAGGCACGACAATGGCCAAACTCCGAATTAGTCGGATCAGTGGTTTCCGGATACCGGAGGCTTTAAGGAAGAAAATGCTTTATCTTTCGTAGAGTATTTGATTTTAGGATCTGTTTAATATTTTTTCTTTCTTAATACTGCTTGGTTTCAATAAAATAATATTCGAATACTTTTTTTAGTTAATATTATACGCTTAGCTATCAGAATAATTTTTTTTAAAGCTATGAATACTTATAACATAATTGTGGTAAAAAATGGTAAATTGTATTCACACTTCAATATGGGTATTGTGTACAGTATATATAGGTATAATGTGCTAGTCTAGAAAATTCTACAGATAATGTCAATAAATACAAATAATATATACAGAGAAATCTATCACCACCCCTCAAGTTGGTCGAGGGAGGAGACCTAACTTGTCACGCTGAAGAGAAAATTGATGACGGGGAAGCGACTTGGTAAGACAGTCGGCTAACTGGTCCTGTCAATGCACATGAGTGATGCGTAGGGAGCCTCTATGTACTTGTTCACGAACATAATGATAGTCATTGGCAACATGCTTCATGCGAGAATGGAACACTGGGTTGGAGCAAAAGTGAGTAGTGCCAAGATTATCGCAGTAAATAACAGGGGATTCAGCTGGAGGGAAGCCCAAATCTCGAAGAGTAAAGGACACCCAAGCAAGTTCAGCAGCAGTAGAGGCTACCGAATGGTACTCAGCCTCCGTAGAGTAACGGGCAATAGTGGCTTGCCTTTTGGAACTCCAAGAGATAACATTACGACCAAGGCAAACCACATAGGCACTGGTGGAGGAGAAATCATCTTTATTACCACCCCAATACACGTCAGAAAAGGCATGCAGAGAGAGGGGAGATTGAAGAAAGATCTGGAGTCCATAATGAATCGTACCAGCAAGATAATGTAACGTGCGCTTAACATGGGCTAAATGGACATCGGTCGGGCAATGCATAAACTGAGAAAGTCGGTTGACCGTAAAAGATAAATCCGGACGAGTAAATGTCAGATACTGCAGACTACCAACTATCATCCGATAATGAGAGGGATCATCAAGAGGCGTACCAGAGGTAGCAGTGAGGGTAGAGAGATCCGATGGAAGGGGAGTCGCAACCGAATTAGCATCCTGCATGTGAAGCTTAGCCAGAAGCTCAAGAGCATACCGTTGCTGAGATAGAAGACAACCAGCAGAGTTTGGGATGACCTCTATCCCTAAGAAGTAAGACAGTAGACCTAAATCTTTAAGAGCAAAACGAGAACCAAGCAGCAAAATAAAATCCTCGAGACTAGAGGCCGGATTGCCTGTAACAATGAGGTCATCCACATAGACAAGAACATACATAACAGCATATCCACGACGATAAATGAATAAAGATGTGTCAGCATGCGAATTGCTGAACCACAGAGACAGAAGAAAACCCTTCAGTTCCTCATACCAGGCCCGAGGAGCTTGCTTTAGCCCATAAATCGCCTTGCGCAGGCGACACACATAATCAGGACGATGACCATCAACAAACCCAGGTGGGTGATCAAGATAGACATTTTCAAGTAAGGTACCCTGCAAAAAAGCATTATTGATATCCAGCTGACGAAGCGACCACCCCTGCGAAAGAGCCAGAGATAAAACAACATGAATAGTAGTAGGCTTAACCACAGGGCTAAACGTCTCATAATAATCAAGACCGGGGCGTTGAGAAAACCCCTTGGCCACTAGACGGGCCTTATGATGATCAATAGAGCCATCGGGCTTATATTTCAGGTGATAAACCCATTTCGAACCAATGACATTGTAAGAAGGATGAGGAGGAACAAGTTCCCAGGTATCATTACGCACTAAAGCGTTAAATTCTTCCTACATAGCAGATCTCCACTGAGGGTGTTTAAGAGCTTGGGTGATGGTAGTGGGCTCAGATTGAGGTGAAGAGGCTAAACGAGCAGCAAGGCTTAGCTTTTGAATAGGCTTATGGATGTTATTTTGGGCCCGAGTACGCATGGGATGAGTGGGAAGTACGGGTCGTGGTGGAGGAGAGGCAGGAGGGGGATGGAGGAGGGAGGAGATGGGGGAGAGGAGTCGGGCGAAGAGGGTGGAGGGGAAGCCAGGGGGGGTGGTAGAGGGATCAGGAGCAGAGGTAGAGGGGACAGTGATAGGAAGAGGGTTGGGGATCCAGTCAGACAGAGACAAGGTCTGAGTGGTGACAGTGGACGAGGTAGCAGGAGTCTTGGAAGGGAACACAGTTTCAACAAACTTAACATGACAAGAGACATAGAGGCGAGAGTCAGAGAGATCATAGCAGAAAGACATGCTGGGTTGGGGCATAACCCAGAAAAACACAAGGTTTAGACCGAGGTTGAAGTTTGTGATCAGTGTACGGACGAAGCCAGGGGTAACATAGACACCCAAAGACCCGAAGAGACTCATAGGCAGGTGGAGTGCCAAAGATAGACTCATAGGGAGACTGGTGATTGAGGACCCGGGTTGGCATGTGGTTAATGAGATGGACAGCAGTAGCAAAGGAGTAAGGCCAAAAAGTAGTGGGCAGAGACGCATGGGAAATGAGGGCAAGGCCTGTTTCAACAATATGTAAATGACGTCTTTCAGCGAGACCATTGTGTTCTGGGGTGTGAGGGGGGTGGCGAGAAACGAGATACCATTATCAGCAAGAAAATCACGCAACGAAATGAATTCACCACCATTATCAGAATAACAAATTTTAATGGAGGACTCAAAATGTTTTTCAACAAGATGGCGAAAACGAATAAAAGTGGAGGCAACATCAGATTTACGTACAAGAGGATATAACCAAACATAGCGAGTGAAGTGGTCAACAAAAATAACATAATACTTAAAACCATCCAATGACAAAATAGGGGATGTCCAAACATCCGAAAAAATTATTTCTAAAGGGCGAGAAGAATGTAAAGTGGACTGCCCGAAAGGCAGTTTATGACTTTTGTTTTCTAAACAGGCAGAACAATGCAAATTATTGGGACTAGAATGCGATAAATTAAAACGACGGACAACAGATTGCAGAACAGGAGCAGCTGGATGTCCTAGACGGTGGTGCCACACATCAAATAAGGCTTTATTAGACGCAAACTCAAGCAAGGGCTGAGAGGGCCACTCATAAAGTCCATTTCTAACCGGACCACGGAGGAGAGGCTGTGTCGTCTTGAGATCCTTCACAACAAATTCAGAGGGTGAAAATTCAATAGAGATATTATTGGATTGACACAATTGAGAAATTGACTGTAAATTATGTGAGATATCTGGGACACAAAGTACATTATTTAAAAGGAAAGAATTAGTCAAAGAGTAAGGGAGAGAGGAAGAACCAGTGTGTGTGATGGTGAGTAGAGAGCCATCACCAACCAATAAATTATCCGACCCTACATAAGGAGAATGGAGAGACAAATTTTGTAAATCAGAGGTAACATGGTGGGTGGTACCACTATCAAGTTGCCAAGGAGACACGGGAGACGCTGGTGGTGGAAGTGCCGCTGCTACATTTGCTTGAGGCCGAGAGGGACGTGGAGCAGTGGGCTGTGAAGGGACATAGAAGGTGGGACAGAATTTTGCTGAATGACCATGGAAGGAGCACAGCTGGCATTTTCCTTGATAAGGACGACGGGACGACCGGCGGCATCCGGCCTTGGAGGGACAATCACAGGTGGTGCAGCAGGTCTTGGCAAATTGGACTGTGGTGAAGTATGCAGGTTCTTAGATCTAAACGAATTAGATCTACGCGCAGCGGATGGATCACGATTTACATATCATAAAATATAATCAAAGGATTTAACAACTACAAGGGGGTTAAGAAAATCATACCAATAGTAGGAAGAGAAGATTTGATCTTTGGATGAGAAGCCTTGATCTTCCAATGTGTTCTCCAAACGGTGGTTGGTGGACACCCTTCTTGATATGAGAACCTCCTTGATATGCTTCCAAGAAAAACTCCAAGTTTTTCTCCAACAGGGTGGAGCTAAGGATCGAACTCCTTAGCCTTTTTTCTCTATGAATTTCGTGGCTTTTACCTCACCTAGGGCTCGGGGAGAACTCTCTTTTTATAGGCAAAATCCAAGAGAGAAAACTTATACCCAATCAGTTTAACAAAATAAAAGAGATAATTCTATTTATTATTATCCAATAAAAATAAGAGATAATTACAATCTTATAATAAGAAAATATAATTATCCTTATAGTTAAGAGATAAATAATAAATAAATTATTTTCTTTTATTTATCCAATTAATTATTTAACAAATAAATAACTAATTACACAATATGTCATTATCCAGGAAAACTAATTTCTTGGAAAATTCAAGACATATTGGCGCCACACTAAGCTCACCAGGCCCACAGAAAATGTCTTTTATGTGTATTATATTATTTAGCCCAACTAAATAATATTTTGCATATCAATTAATTAGCCCAGCCAATTAATTATCACTGAGGCCCAAATAACAAGATTATTAGTCCGAATTACAGAAGCCACATCGGGGACCATGGACCTATAACCAGTAGCTCCAATAATTAATTATTCATCGAACCGAATAAGTACATTAATTATTAATTTCGGGATTACGCCACCATAAACCCGAAACTGAACTCTACCGATTATAGATGTATACTTATACTCAACCCATAGAGTGAATAAGCGTCCATTGATATAATCACTACATACAGATTAACCCTCCATAGACTGTCCATTCTGAGAGGGAAGTCTCCGTGAACCCGACTCAGAATATCTTATCCTTATTTACCATCAACCCCCTAGTGATCAATTAGTTCACATATCTGACTAGTAGCTAATTAGTCTAAATATGAACTCGGCCGATCGATCACTTTCTTAGGGCTAACAAATAAGGGGATCGTGTCTCTACTTCCCGCAGAAGGAATGGATTCCATGTCCGTGAAAATCGAACTACTCACTCATCCGGAGATAGTGCCAATGAGAAGTGGCTTGGAACACATTATTTAAGTGAACCGTAACTAACACATCAAACACTACCCCGGGACAAGCGGACCCCGTGATCACCTCGGGATTAAGGTTGATCCATATATGATCATCTAATGATTTAATAAGATTCCTCGATTACGGAATTATACCGAGAAATACGATTAAATCGGTCCAAATCTATATGAATGCCATCATATATAAATGCCTCACGTAGTACCTCTACCGACAAATCCGGATAAGACTATCACACCCTAAGGTGTTCGGGCGCATTATTGGTGTTTTAATCAAGAGACCCTAAACTCGATTTAGTTCACCACGGACTAACGAGCTTAAGTATATCACCACTAACTCAATCCTCACGTGTTATCCATACACCGAGTTAAGTGGTTACATACGTATATACTTAGGGTTTGCGTGCAGTGTATTACTTTACAAGCACAAAGCAAGTAATAAAGTGAGATAAATTCTGTCATTCATTATTCAAAACAATTACACAAATTGTCTTTCGGGCACTACACCTAACAATCTCCCACTTGCACGAAATGACAAGCAACGATTGTTTTTAGAGCACACCCTTTCTCATCTTATTCACAACACTCTCCCACTTGCTCTAAAAGCATATGAGACATATCCATTAATGCTGTACCCTCCAAGCACTCGACTTGGTACATTGATTAGTTAGGTTGTCGACTCGAGACGATCTTTAGGATTGAAACGTTGCCGGTCCTTCCAACCAGGCGGTACTCTCTCTCAATATGCTTTTGACTTCTTGTAACTGAGAAGATCCTTCTAAGCTATCTCTTCACTACTTTCACAATGAAGTGATATCGGCTTATCAGACCTGGAATTATTCCCAGACCAAAAAGAAAATTCTAAGTACTATGAGTAAACACTGAGCCCGAGATCAACTTAATGATCATCCTCAATCTGACTACAAGTCAGAATCAGTGTAGTCAACCATATTCAAGTTTGCACCTGAATATACAAGCATATGATTCCTCGTTATCTAAAGATACTTGAGGATGTACTAAACCGCTACTTATTGCTCGAATCCAAGATTCGATTACTATTGACTTGTGATAACCTGACTTGCCATTATCCAAGAGATACTCTATCCCATTTTCTCTTAATCCGAAGATTTAGAGAATCATTCCTGAGAGGTAGGGTAGGACTACTCTCGATGAATGTTGCATACGTATATGCATAATCATCTTATTCAATAAGATAGGTGGGATAGCCAATGTCTCATTCTCGTGAATCTGACCGAATCAGGTTCTTAGAATATAGTCCGATTCTCTCATCCAGAGAATCTTGACCTGTCAGTTTCCGACTTCAGATAGCACACACATGTTGTTTCCAACCGTTTTAGTGTTATCATTTATGAACACTAATACTACTACTACATTACCAATATTGATATCCAGTCTACGAAAAACTTATCAATATTTTGGTCAAGTCCACATATTTTAAAACATCCGACTTTTAAATGACCGAGAGGTTCTCTTAAATCCACAAAGGATATAAGCCATGGCGCCTCCTACCAAAAGGTTCTTTCTGAATGAATTAAGATATCGTTAGTCTCGCAAAAAAGGTCTTAGGGAATCACCCCTATCTTCTGCTTTGTAACGAATCCGTTATTCATTCTTAGCTAAAACCCTTCTGTTCTGAATGAATTCAGATTCCGTTGTTCGGCAAAAAAAGTCTCAAGGAATCACCCCTATTTTCTGCTTTCTAACGAAATCTAGCAAGACTGAGTGGTGAGAGAGTTCAAGGTATGGTTAACTCTCTACTTGTCAGGGAATCACCCCTATACCACTCAACTTTGCGCTGAAAGTTTAAACTTTCCTATTCATTCGACTCTTTTCCGTGTAGATCCAATTGCTCCCACTGGGCCTGAGACACTCAGGTGGTTCTACAAGAGGCTGAACAGAACTGGAGTACCAAAACTCCATTCACAGGGTTAAGGTTTTCAAACCAACCTCTATAATCAGAATCCTATACAGCCCACCAAGAGCCATAGGTTATCAATCACCCCAGCAGATTATAAAGTTCACAAAATCACAATGGGTCAACGGTTAAACCATACTCCCACCGTGTCTTGGGTGGATTGACATTCGATCTAGTAGTATTTATCGTTGTAATCACCAACAACTAATGTTGGACGTGGTCCGATTAAATCGTATAGTAACTACCTTTGGGTAACCGTACTCCAAGGTTTAAGGTCGTTTCTTATAGATTCTATCGAAGGCTTGTGACAGTTCAACCGTCACTTTCTCGATCTCAAGAATCTTATAATCAACCTTCACTCGTCTCATTAAGATATTTCACGAACAAATCACAATCCGAACGTATGCGCAAAATCCCCAAATCCTACCTTCAAGCATTAAATGCTAAATGCCTACATTTACGGATGTGGTGTGAACATAATTCATTCCTTATCCATAAACTCACTAGCATCTTCTAGGTAGACTTCTCGGTTTACATAATAATGTTAACCGTTATTTTGAAACGAATTATCTTAATCGAGTTTAGCAGTGTATTGTAGCATATCAATAACTATATAGGGCAAGTCTATGGTTTCTTCCTCAGTGAGAAATATTCCACTAGGAGGCAGGCCGAGCATCAGTCCCAAGACTATGCGATAGCCTATTTCGAGCATGGAATACTCTATTCTCTCGCTAAAATCGAGACACCTCCTCGTATTCTTTCGATAAACCAACCGAGTGTTTTGAGTAGTTATCGACGTAATGTCACCACTCAAAATCTCCCACTAGCTTGTATCTCTCACTAGACCCCGAAGGTCATGGTGAACAAGCTATGTTACCCCTTCAAAACTATTACCATTTCCCGATTGAAAGGAAACTTAGTCATTGTTCCTTTGAGATAGTGTTCCAAGACTTGGGAGATAGGAATCACCCTTAGCCGATCGGCGGTCATGTCTCTAGGATATATGCACTAATTAATAGATATTGAAAGGTCGTTTATCTTAATACGAAACCTTTTACCTTTAATAGTTTTAGATGTGTTACACATACTTATTCAAATTTTTCTAAGTGGTTCGACTTTATCAAACAAAAGTCCGAGTCTCGGATTCGTACTACAAATGTCATATTCACTTTCTATGAGGCAACAATATATCGAGTTGAAAGTGAATCCAATTGTTTCAACGAATCCGTAAACGAAAAAATAAATTTTTCTCGTGATATTCAAGGATAGAATCCGAAATTCATTTCCTTATATCACTCCCACTATTCTAGCCGAAATTACGCCCGTTGTTACTTTATTAATGCACAGCTTTCATTGTTCTTCCAAAGAACTAAGCCACTGAGTCATGTTACTCGGTTAAGAAAGTCGCTAAGGATTCATTGGTTAGTGATCCGAAATCACTTTCCTTATCCTATACTTTCTTTAATTAATGTTCCGGTTTAGCCTCAAAACTTTAGTTAAGATGATTAACACTTATAGACATTCTTTCCCATTCTTAACTTTCCTGAAAAGGAAATAGTCTTGAACTAGCAGTTCGTTTGAGTAGACACTACTCGTGAACTATTGGATGTCTAATGAAAGTGTTACCCAGTGGGACTGATTTTCTAATAAATTAGAAAAACATAATATAAAAGCTCCCACTAGTTTATCGGTTCCAAATACCGTCTAACTAGCGACACTTTAATTTATGATTCTTCAATTTTTCTATCAGAAAATTTCTCGTGTAGACACTACACAATTCACTAGAAGAATTTTATCGTCCCAATCATCTTTCAAACTAACTACGGTTGTCTCTCGTTCGCACGAGTGACAAAGCGATGACATGCCTATTTACGTCACTTAAGTTTTGAAGGCTTCAAGAGAAATATCTCTTCCGAAAAATTAATCGCATGTGAGATTAATAAATACAACGTTCTAGTTACTTACCACTTTTTAACGAAGTCATTACTAGTCAATTTTACACTAGCAGTCTAGCACCATAGAGAGATATATTTATCAGTTGTAAATAAAATTGACAGAAAATAAATCCAAATCATACACTACTAAAATTTTAGGAACATAAACTAAGTACTTTATAGTCTATCCTACCGTTCCAAGGATTTAATCTAATGCCTCAGTGCCGCCTTAGGGTAGGTCAAAGAGGTTTCGATTAATATTGAAGATCAGATTGAGAATCGAACATCTCATTGTGATCGTCAATCACCTTTCCTTTTTCAGCCAAGGTACTACCAAAAATACCCTTTATGAGTGTGACCTATTGTCTCAGATTTTTAGGTAGACCCCGAGTGTGCCGCCTTAGGGTCGGTCAGTGACCCGACGAGTACCCAAAATCCTATCCTTTCGGAGACCAAGCCTTGAATTTTGATAGCGGAGAAGGCCTTCCTTAGGGGGCCGAAATCAAAGCCGGCACGAGGCGTCACCATTCTCTCATGTTGCTTGTGTCAACAGTAGAGGCCGTGGGGTCGGCTGTCGCCTCTCCCGCTCCCACTCAATATTTTGAAAAAGTGGTGGGTTTACTGATCACGTTTTTGGACTTGATGTTACATTAAGGAACAATAATTCACGGAGCCCGAATGTTGTCGGTTATGTGGGCTAACCCACCCGACCTATTCGTTAGAACATATGTGGCCGTAGGACGGATCAAGGCTAGGGGAGCTCCGTTAAGCCGTAGTGGCTCTTCGGATGACTCAGCCTAGCGAGATCCCCGTGCAAACGCCACACGTGGAGGGTGAAGTCGATCGAGCCGTAGCTACTGTTGACCACCCAACCGTGGTTAAACCACTTTCGAACCTGTTTGCCCGTGATTATCCAATCCTTAAACATCAAACTTTCACGTAGACACTACGGAACAAAAACGTAATCTCGTCTTAGGTAAGGTGTAATTCACCAAGAATCCAACACCTTAACCACGAGGTTTCGGGATTTTACTCCTTATGCTTTCGCAGAGTGGGATTCACCGAGAATCCATCACCCAACATCGACGATTGAAAAAACCCTTGTTCCTCGGTTTTTACCCTAATTAGTTTCTAATCAATATCAAACAATTAATTAAAACTAAATGCGTGTTTTATACATGCCTAACTAATTCCTTGAATTAATATCTACATGTATGCATATGGAGTGGAATTCATGATATGATGCATGTCATGGCAATTTTCCGGTTCTATTCATACAATCTACACATGTATACTAGTGCGGAAAATAAACACCGAGATGGACCGTTGACACCCCCGTAACTAATCTATTCGAAAATAAAATAAAACCCTAATCTGCAAATTGTTTAGAATCTTCGACGATCGGCATATCAAACGAACTCGGATCGGGACGAAACTTTCCATATCTGATCTTCATTCTTCGGACTTCAAGATGGACAGGTCGGATCGAAGCTTTGACTTGTCAATCTTCCTCGATGAGCCGCCCAACTTGCTGCTTGAAATAGACTCTTACGAATAGCCGCATCATTTACTTCCCGAGGCCGATCGGGGATCAAGATGAATCCCGATCGTCCTGAAAATTTTATCTCAGGTCCACAACTCCATTATTATCGATCTAACCGGTCGGATATTCATTTCAACGGTCCAATACTTTTCAGAAAATCGAGGAATCCTGCGTTTTTCTGTTACAGCTGCCTCTTCTCATCAACGAACGGACATCCAAACGGACTCTGATCGATGCCAAATTTTGTGGGATTGTTCATCAACTTCCAATATTGATTCTGACCGGAGGGATCTTCATTTTAACGGCTCAAACAACGGAAAAAACGAAAAGCCTAAACAGCTACTAAACAGATCTATTTTCTGGAAATTAAAATTGCAATAAAAATAAATTACATAATTTCCGATACTCATATGAACGAATTTTCATCGTTCATATGAGTTTACAATAGATCTAACGGGTAAACGGTGCCAACCCCCAATCCATCTCTTCAACCATAGCAGTTAATCATTATCAATGCATAAAACAATAAATAAAATTTACCTACATGCAATTCCACTCCTTTAAATCGTTTAATTATGATTATGACTATATAAATCGTGGAACCTGGCTCTGATACCACATGAAGGATGCAGGTTCTTAGATCTAAACGAATTAGATCTACGCGCAGCGGATGGATCACGATTTACATATCATAAAACATAATCAAAGGATTTAACAACTACAAGGGGGTTAAGAAAATCATACCAATAGTAGGAAGAGAAGATTTGATCTTAGGATGAGAAGCCTTGATCTTCCAATGTGTTCTCCAAACGGTGGTTGGTGGACACCCTTCTTGATATGAGAACCTCCTTGATATGCTTCCAAGAAAAACTCGAAGTTTTTCTCCAACCGGGTGGAGCTAAGGATCGAACTCCTTAGCCTTTTTTCTCTATGAATTTCGTGGGTTTTACCTCACCTAGGGCTCGGGGAGAACTCTCTTTTTATAGGCAAAATCCAAGAGAGAAAACCTATACCCAATCGGTTTAACAAAATAAAAGAGATAATTCTAATTATTATTATCCAATAAAAATAAGAGATAATTACAATCTTATAATAAGAAAATATAATTATCCTTATAGTTAAGAGATAAATAATAAATAAATTATTTTCTTTTATTTATCCATTTAATTATTTAACAAATAAATAACTAATTACACAATATGTCATTATCCAGGAAAACTAATTTCTTGGAAAATTCAAGACATATTGGCGCCACACTTAGCTCACTGGCCCACGTAAAATGTCTTTTCTGTGTATTATATTATTTAGCCCAACTAAATAATATTTTGCATGTCAATTAATTAGCCCAGCCAATTAATTATCACTAAGGCCCAAATAACAAGATTATTAGTCCGAATTACAGAAGCCACATCGGGGACCATGGACCTATAACCAGTAGCTCCAATAATTAATTATTCATCGAACCGAATTAGTACATTAATTATTAATTTCGGGATTACGCCACCATAAACCCGAAACTGAACTCTACCGATTATAGATGTATACTTATACTCAACCCATAGAGTGAATAAGCGTCCATTGATATAATCACTACATACGATTAACCCTCCATGATCGTCCATTCGAGAGGGAAGTCTCCGTGAACCCGACTCAAAATATCTTATCCTTATTTACCATCAACCCCTAGTGATCAATTAGTTCACATATCCGACTAGTAGCTAATTAGTCTAAATATGAACTCGGCCGATCGATCACTTTCTTAGGGCTAACAAATAAGGGGACTCGTCTCTCTACTTCCCGCGGGAAGGAATGGATTCCATGTCCGTGAAAATCGAACTACTCACTCATCCGGAGATAGTGCCAATGAGAAGTGGCTTGGAACACATTATTTAAGTGAACCGTAACTAACACATCAAACACTACCCCGGGACAAGCGGACCGTGATCACCTCGGGATTAAGGTTGATCCATATATGATCATCTAATGATTTAATAAGATTCCTCGATTACGGAATTATACCGAGAAATACAGATTAAATCGGTCCAGTCCTATATGAATGCCATCATATATAAATGCCTCACGTAGGTACCCTCTACCGACAGTCCGGATAAGACTATCACACCCTAAGGTGTTCTGGGCGCATTATTGGTGTTTTAATCAAGAGACCCTAAACTCTGATTAAGTTCACCACGGACTAACAGCTTAAGTATATCACCACTAACTCAATCCTCACGTGTTATCCATACACCGAGTTAAGTGGTTACATACGATATACTTAGGGTTTGCGTTAAGTGTATTACTTTACAAGCACAAAGCAAGTAATAAGGTGAGATAAATTCTGTCATTCATTATTAAAAACAATTACACAAATTGTCTTTCGGGCATTACACCTAACATGTGGGTTGTACGGTTGGGGCTGAGGAGAACGCCAAGACTGCCCACCGGGACGAGGTCCAGATTGAGGATGCATTTGGGCGGCATGAGCTGTGGCCGGAGAAAACTGGTGGGGCACGGACGACGATGAGATGCGAGCTTGATAAGTCAAGAGCTTGTCGTGGAGCTCTTCGAATTGAATATCCGTTTCTCGAACCTGAATAGCCCGAGCCAAGTTTGCAAATTCAGCCCCAAGTTTATCTAAAATCAGGTCGACCAAATCAATGTTGCTCATCGGGGCCTCAAGAAGGGCGAGTTCATCGTCTTTTCCTTTGATAAGATAGATGAAATCGGATAAAGGTTGAGAACTTCTACGCAAATCCTTCAGGTATTGTTTAATCTGTCGAATTCTACCTATGCTTGGTTTAGCAAATTGGTTATAGAGAGATGTCCATGCTTCCTTAGACGTTGCCGTTCTTGATATGGTGGTGGCAACGCTAGGGGAGAGAGATGCAAGGAGGAGGTTAAAAATCAGCCGATCTTGCCGATGCCATTGTTCAAATTCTGGGTTAGACTTGGGCTCTGCAGTGCCGGTGCCTTCAGCCGGAAGCATGGCCGGAGGGGCTTTGATAGAACCGGTGAGATAGCCTAGAAGACCATGGCCTTCAAGAAGTGATTCAATTTGGAGTTTCCACGGAGAGTAGTTTGTAGAATCTAATTTAGTTGTGGTTTGAATTGCGGGATTGAAAGCAATGAGATTAGTAGAGGCAGTTGTGGTGGAGATAGCCATATTGGTGAAGAAACAGAGAGGGATAGTCGGAGAAGATGGAGATAGGCGGCTGGGGGAGAGAGAAAAAGTGCTATGCAAAAAGAATTTTTCTAGGGCTCTGCTACCATAACATAATTGTGGTAAAAAATGGTAAATTGTATTCACACTTCAATATGGGTATTGTGTACAGTATATATAGGTATAATGTGCTAGTCTAGAAAATTCTACAGATAATGTCAATAAATACAAATAAATACAAATAATATATACAGAGAAATCTATCAACTTATAAGTTGAATTGACTGTTAATCATTTTTATTTTCGACAGATTTCATAAAACCATAAAAAAAAAATTATATATTTCAATTTAACTTATAATACAAAATATGAGTATGTTTTTTTTTTGGAGGAAAATAAATATGAGTATGTTAAGTTATACTCATAATTTATATTTACTTTAAAATTTATGAATAAAATAATGTAATACATAAAACAACTTTATTTATGTTGATTTTTTTTCTTGTTCGTCTGATAAATTTTGAAGTATATATTCATATCAACAAAAAAATTCAGTATATATTCATAAATTTTAATGGCGATATTTTATTTTTTCAAAATAAATTTTACTAATCAAATTTGAAATTTTATTCACTGCATTGATGTGCTAATATAACTTTTAATCTACAGTTTTCGCATCAAATTATTAATGTCTGACCTGTGTCCAAATGCTCCACCATATGGAAGAGGATCTTTCTCCATTAGGTTGTTTAAGACATGATTGCTTGACGGAAAAGTCTCAGTTTACTTCTGATATGCCCGAACCACGATACGGCCTGCAGATCTACATTCGCGTCCGTCTGGCAGCTATAAAGGACGAGGCCACCGGCCACCTAGTCCGCACAGCATGAGCCTAATCGGGTCCGCAGGCCTTGGCCCCGAGCCAAGCCCCATAGCCGCCTTGAGCGGCGCGAGGAGAAGCTAGGGGGCCGGCCCGCGAATTCCTAAGGCTATCAAGTCTACAAGAGACCAGAGCCTGCTACATAAAGAGGAACAAGCTAAAATTCAAGGGTAATAAGGCAGAGGCAAAAATGACTAAGTCCTGGTCCTCCCCATATCGGATCGCTAAGCAGCCGTTAGCTCAGTAGCGCCGATTTATACTTTATGGCTTAGAATTGTCTTTTATTAAACCCTTGCTTGTAGCTTGCCTATAAATAGAGGCTGATTGTAACATATTACACAGGTTGATTAATACAAAACGTAGGCAAACTCTTCCAAATTAACTACTCTCTTTACTCTCCACTTTTAGTTCACCGGAACACTTGAACACCACCATGCACCACCACTTTTACATCACCACACAACCATATATCCACCACTAATCCACCGCTGAAAACACCATGATAGTTTCGACATTATCAGTTGGTTCCATTACTGAGAAAAAAAATCAAGCTTTTAAGCTCTTTCCGGTGTACGGATCCACCGCGGGTTCATCCTTTAAGGCGGCGCTGCAGAAATATTCATCATCTTCATTGGCCTTCGCCGCAGCTCTTCACCAAAAGATTTCGGAATCATCTCAATCAGCAGGAGATCTTCATCTCAACGTCAAACAAATGGTAAACTTCACGAATCTCGTTCAAAATCCATGAGTTAGCATTCGAATTATCACCTTTCTCATGAGTTTCTATACAAAACCTCGCAGGAGTCGATTTCTTCATTTTTCAGTTCAGACCTTTCATCTTTAGGGCTAGTTTTGGTTATTTTGAGCTATACATCTGTTTAACCGAGTATAAACACGTGACATTACTGAGTTTGCACTTGAGAAATCATCATTCTCAGCATATTCATGTTAAGGATGAATCACATTATGGGTTTATTTCTTGCATATTCTGAGAATTTTGGTATGTTGAAGCTAGAATATGTCGGAATCATCAAAGAATATTTATATTATTGGACTTCCCAATTGATTCGTCCTAGTTGTCCTAGAAATTCTGATATTCTGTACATCGGTCCGCCATTAGAACCACCGTTAACGTTACTTTCGACAAAAACACCGAGCACGCCGCCGGCAAGCTTAGCTAGTACAAGGTTGGTGAGTGATAGAGGACAGTTGGTTGATTGTCAGAGTAATTTTAGTTTTTAGCGTGAACAACAAGTTGTAGCAGAGAAATGCCAGGTAGCAAAGACAAGCAGTTAGTACCACAGACCCCATGCAAAAGGACCACACAGAATCTGTCACGTAGAGAGCAGGAAACATTTGAAAATCCTACTGTGGGCTGGGACCGATCTTAGCAAGAGGACTGGTAGAGAGTCACAGATTCCCAGGGCATCGTCACCCGAAGGACCAAGTCCAGGGAAGCCGCTACGGCCACAGAGCAGGTCCGCACCGGACATGCCATTAAGAAAGCGAATATTGGAACACCAAGACCACAACGAAGCCGCGAGGTAATTCCACAACAAATACCCATGGTCCAAGAAGACCCAGAGGCAACTGCTGCTCATTTCTACACTGATTATGTAGAGAAGTTGTTCCTAGCAAACACTTGTCTGGTCGTAGCGGGCCTACCCCTAGGCCAATCACGAGGCGCCATAAAAGACAGTCGGTGCCAATGTTGATCCTCCTTGAAGCCATCAAATCCAACCTAAACCCATCGATATAGAAGAAAGCATCCATTCATCTGGTGGTCAGCATGGAAAACAAGTCCCTGAGAAAAGTATTGAGAAAAGATCAGCTCTAGAGCGTTTGGGAAATACTGAAAGGAGACCAATTCAGCAGCGTCTGGATACACATCATTCAGAAAGAAATGTCCTACCATGACAAGATGATAGAGACAATTGCAATGGCCGCCAAATCATCTGAGAAAGGCGGGCCGAGCAAGATGAAGAATCTCGATACCGTGCGGTCTCCGAATAGGCACCTTGGCACGTGGTTGATCCCATAATAGCAGAGCAGATGGAAAAAGGGAAAAAAAGATCAAGAAATTGAAAAAGTCGAGGCCCACTAAAAAGGACAAGCCGACTTTAGGAATTGATGTGCTTTTTAATGAGACCTTAAGGTCATTACCAACGGAAAAAATCAACTATCCTAGCTATCATTATTATCAAGGAACGACTTACCCGTATGATTGGCTAACCGCATTTCTAGGCCGAATCACTTTGGCGACGCCAAACAAATCAGCTTGGTGCATTCCTCTCATAGGCGGCATGCAAAATACAGCCGCATCTTGGATTTGCGGTCTTCCTCGGGGGTCAATCGAAAGTAGGGAGGATTTATGTGATTTGTTTGTGAAAGAGTTTGAATCAGCCAGTAGACCCAAGAAAACCAGAGGATTTATATGATGTCCGTATGAGAGAAAACAAGTCAGGCAGAAGTTATTATGAACGGTTTGTCTAGGTTTATGACCAGACGAGAAGCATTCCGGATGACGCCGTAATCACCTGCTTCTTAACATGAATACCCAGGGGCATTAAAAACATAATTCATTTTGTGACCACCTAAGCAAGGTCTGAGAGAAATGTTGGAAAGGGCTCGAATGATCGGGCTTGCCGAAGCGACTCCCTCACCCTCTGGAAAAGGAAAATCAAGAACTTATCATCACCCTCCTAATGAGGATCGTAAGAAGGACCGCATGGAGGACCATGGTAAGAATCAAGACAGCGAAGCGAAGAAGCCGGTAGGATTCTATGAGAATGATTTCACACCGCTCAATACCACTCCAACCCAAATCTTGTATGAAATCTGTGAGCATTACCAAAGCCGAGGCCCATGAAATCCAATCCCGAAATGCGTGATGACTCAAAATACTACAAATTTCATAAGGATCATGGCCATATAACTGATGAATGCATCACACTGAGGAAGGCAATTAAGAAGTTGAACGAAGAGGGACCCGCGGCCAAGTATAAGAGAGATGGCGGTGGTTCCACTAACATAGATGACAGGCAACCATATAAACATGTAAATGAGATCAGAGATATTTTGGAAGAGTTCCCAAGCAATAATCAGCCAAAGAGCTAGATTAACTCTATCAATATCAGAGGTTTTGAAAAGACAATTGTTTTAGGAGACTCCGAGCAAGCCATTCGCACAGAGCGAGTTAGTGGGCCTGCCAGGGCAAATGGAAGTACCAATTGTGATTCAAGTGGGAATCAACAACTTCAGGGTGAATAGAGTCCTACTAGACACCGGAGCTAGTAGTGACATCATTTATTGGGACACAGTAAAGCAAATCGGTTATAGAGCATCGAGTTTGAGGGCATACATAGATATGTTGGAGGGATTCTCTAATGACAAAGTTGAAGTCATGGGAACCATCGATCTGGATGTTGATATTAGGGACTATGAGCCAACCCGCACTAAAAAGGTAAACTTTCTCGTAGTCAATTTAAACTCTCACTATACTGCCATTTTGGGGATCCCTGCCCTCAGAAGATTTCAAATGGTTTTTTTGGTGCCACATCCAAGAGCAAAGTTCTATACAAACAGTGGGATTGGGACCTCCGTGAATCGGCCACATATTTTGATGGAACATATTACCAAGAACCGGGCCGACTACTGAAACTGTGCTGGCTATAAAAGGAACCGGATTGACCAGATCAAATCAATAGAAGGCCAATGTCAAGTCATCATGGTCAAGGAGTCTTCCCAGAATGAAGTACAGTGCGATACTTTGCAAGTAAGAGATGAGCCAGATTTTACGGCTAATGACGAATTGGTTGTTGTATCAAGATTGGGGCTCCACTGAATGAGCAAGAAAAAGAAGCATTCATATAATTACTAAAAGCAAATTTAGATGCCTTTTCATGGGTTGTTAATGACATTAAGGGCGTCAAGCCGGAATTCGCTTTGTATTATCTAAAAGTCGACCCTAATTTCAGGCCGATACAACAGAAAGCTCGCCAGTTCTCCAGTGAGAAAGAAATCGCTATAAAAGCTGAGGTGGACAAGCTGGTCCAAGCAGGAATTATAAAGGAGCTCACATATCCCACATGGTTGGCCAATGTTGGCATGGTCAAGAAGCATAATGGTAAATGGATGGTGTGCGTCGACTTTACCGATTTGAAAATGGCCTGCCCAAAAATCCCTACACATTGCCAATAATTGACCGAATGGTAGATGGAATCGCCGGGTTCAAAATGCTAAGCTTTTTGGATGAATACTCTGGGCATCATCAAGTGATAACGGCAGATTGTGACAAGGGAATGACATCCTTCAGGGCGGTATACGGACTCTATTATTATGAGATGATGATGTTTGTTTTGATGAACACGTGATCTACCTACTAGAGAATGGTAAAAAAAAGGTTTTAGGGCCGCAGATTGGGAGGAACAGGGAAGCGTACATCGGTGATATGGTTGTCAAGTCAGCACATTGAGGTCACGCCGCGGACCTTCAAGAGACTTTTGAAAATGCTAAGAAACATTCAATGAAACTCCATCCAGCAAAGTGCACCTTTGGAGTGCAAGCAGGGAAGTTTTTGGGTTTTATTGTGAGCGAGAGAGAAGTTGAAGTGAACCTTAAGAAACTTTAAGTTCTCCTGAATATGAAAGAGCCAACATGCATCATGGATGTGCAAAAGCTGAATGAGAGAATCATAGCGCTGGGCCGATTTATATCTAAGTTCGCCGATAAATGTTTGCTATTTTTCAAAGTGATGAAAGGGGACATGACCTTTGATTGGACTGAACAACAGGGTTAACAGGACAAAGATGATAGAAATTGTTAATAGCCTCCGGGGAAAATAGAACCGAAACTCCACGAAGGGAGATATAGGTGACGTCTCCAGCAGGGGCGCCCTCGGACAGCACTGAGTAAAACTCACATGCCATTGTGATATTACACCTATTGGAGGGTGCAGTGACAAAAACCCTCCACCAAAAAAGAGAAATACAAAGCTCCGAACCTCCGTCAATGTTATTAAGATTCAACCCCATCTCCACCAGGATCGGGAGCTTGTCGACGTGCCACCAGTAGTTAGTGTTGACGCTCAAAATAGTATATCCTAAGACATCAACATTCTTTCCATTATTAGTTAAAAGTGGTTGTTTTGACCTATAATTTTGAACCATTTTAGTTGAATATCATATGTCAGGTTCATAGGTCGAGTATATTGCGGTTAGCGTTTATTTTCCCTTATTCGATATTATTTCGTGCATTATTTGATTATTTTCAGGACATGAGATATTGGGCTGAGCATTGTGGACAATTCTGGAGTAGACTGAACAGAAGGATTGGGCCTAGGGTATTCCAGAACCTTCCAAGCTAAGTCGGTAGAAATAAAAAGACAAAAATACCCCGATAAATCGGGAGCAGCTACCGACTTACCGAGAGTCAGAATCTTCTGAAACGCATTTTCTTGGATGAGGAGTAGTTCAAGGTGTTTCTAAGTCGGTTTATGTAGCTATAAATAAGAGGCATCACCTCAGAATTCAGTGTGTACAATTTTCAAGACATGTATTATGCAATAAAAGTCCTTTGTTCGTTATTCTATTTATTTTTTGAGTTCTGGTCTAGGAGACGACGGATTCACCACCTAGGAAGAGATCCGAGGGAGATGTACACTCATCTTTTCCAAGATATAGATCTGTTGTTGTTCTATTTGACTAGTGTGTGCTAATTGTTTATTTAGTTTAATTATGTAGTAGTTATTTTATTTCACCCCATGTGTGTATAGATCTAATTCGTTGGTGAAGAAATCATGAAGTAGTGATTGCGTTCTTCAGATCTGTGATGGTCAATATCGCTAGATCTGAATACCTAGTAAATTATGAGTTCACGATAATCGGCGCCATCTACGTTGATCGAAATATTTAATTTACATGTTAGTGCCTAATCAACTATTTGCATGTCATCGTAAATTAGCATGAGGGACTTGGAAGGTGAAGTGGTAATTGGGACATAGTCTTGATGGATCCTTAGGAACGTGCTAGTCATTGTTGATAGCTTCCTAGGGAGGTTTTCGGTTTCATGCCGGCAACTCTAGATCTTATTGTGTATGAACTAATACAACCAACAAAGGAGGTTAGTTGCGTATAGATTGTCTATTGTCCTTGCAAATAGAAGTATATTAGGTTTGGAGTTGCACCCGTAGCTGTCAATGAATTATAATTTACTAACTGGGAGGATTGTTGCATCTTATGGGGGGAATAGCTAATCACTCATAATTAGTCTAATACATTCGAAACTCTTGTTTCTATGTTGAACTTGCGTAGTCTTGTTTGTTTATTGTCACCAATTTTACTTCTGTCTATATTATAGTTGGTCGTAGACCGTATTTGTGACAAGCTCAATCTTAATAATTTGCGTTCTTACGAGTCTCCATGGGATTCTAACTTGACTCGCCAGTACTCTACTACGATAGACCTAGTCCTATTGCTAATAACGCAATCAAGATTTTCTGGTGCCGTTTCCGGGGACTCGTGTCAAGAATACTTTTTATTAAAGATTGAGTGTTTGTATATATTTGAGTCTGTTTTATTGAGTCGGTTTTATAGTCTATTTATACTGGAGTCGTACAGAGTCAGTTTTGATTGAATCTAGAAAAAAATTGCATCTGATTAATTGGGGGGTACCCGCGGTTAATCGAGGCTTCCGGATTCAATAGAATTGGTTCTGTCAGTTCAACATCGAGTCAGTAGTCAGAGTCTGTATTTTTGAGTCTCCCAGGCAAGTGTAGCAGCCTCCGAGGAAAGTCACTAACTTTTTCGTTTTCCTTTGTGTCTTGTAGTACGCTAAGATCAAAAAGTTTGCTTGGCAAAAGAGAGGAAGCTCTAGAGAAAACTGTTAGGCTAGCAGACGACATGAGTTCACGGCAAGAAGGAAGAAGCGATTCCACCTTTGGAGGATACATACAACACCATGGCAGAGAATGGACAAAACGGAAGATTCAATAGAGCGGGAGTTGTGGTAAAAGGAGATAGAGGAACTTTAAAGAGTTATGCAATGCGAACGATTGAGCAATTCATGCCAACAAGTGTTAAGCTAGAGGATGCGGCTGAGATCTTTCACCCAGAGCCGAACATGATACAGATGGTGACCAATTACACTAGTTTTCATGGAGTACCGAACGAAGATCCTAGTGTACACATCACCAACTTATTGGAGATAGTCAGCACAGTTAAACCAGCAAGAGTACCTGAAGATAACATCAAGCTTAAATTGTTTCCATTCACTCTGAAGGATAAAGTGAAGATATTGTTATTGTCTCTAGCGCCTAAATTGATCCAGACTTGGACCGATCTACTGCAGAAATTTATGAATAAGTACTGCCCACCTGGGAAGTCACTATAGATGAGACAAGACATCATGAATTTCAATCAAAAACCAGCTGAAACTTTCCAAGAAGCTTCGGAAAGGTTTAAGGAAGCACAACGGAAATGCCCTCACCACGATATCACTTTGCCCGTACGAATGCATAGTTTCTATCAAAGATTGAGGCCTAGTGAACAAATGAGAGTTGATGCATCGAGCAACGGATTTTTTGCGTTGTTGTCACCTGAAGAAGCTGAAGAAAAGTTGGAACAAATAGAATTTACAAGCCAATGGGGAACGCATCAAATTGAGAATGTGTATGTAGCTGATGGAGTATTTGGAGAAGACATCTCAGAAGATCATATACCAGTTAATGGCAATGAATGACAATGTAGACGGCATGCAAGACCGCGTTGCCAAGGTAGAGAAAGTTCAAGAAGTTGAAGCAACCAGCACTGAAGATGTGAGCTATTTTGGGAGACAAGGAAATCCTTATGGGGGCGGATATTACCCAGGTTCTCATGAGCACCCTGGTTTTCGACTAAGTGATCCTAACGGTTGAGAGAGACCAAGGCAAAATGGTGGATTCATGACTCAATTCAACAAGTCATGTGGTTGGGAAGCAGCCACTGATAAAATATGCTCAACTGTGACCGATACGGTCAATTAACTCATAAAATCCATGACCGAACTTAATGCAAACTTCACCACATATTGTCAGAAGAATGATATAAGAGTGACTAATCAGGAGGATTTCCAAGTAACACAGAGAAGAATCCGAAGGACGTGAATGAAATTATGACCAGAAGCGGAAAGGAACTGCCTAGACCAGTTATACCAACTATCCAAGAAGAAACAGAAAGCAATCAGCATCAGAACATAGCAGAATCAGGAGGGCCGGTAAATCGGGACACAGCACCGATTCACCGGGCGTCTCTAAATTCAACAGACGAGCAGGCAGAGCAGCAGCAGGGAGCAGATAAGTCTTCAAGAACTGTAACTATTAATCCTGCACTTTACCGTATCCTCCTAGGAAATATAAACCGAATAATGATGATGCTCATTATAAAAAGTTCATAGAAATGTTTAAGAAATTGCAAGTGAACATACCTTTGGTTGAAGCTCTGACCGGAATTCTAGAGTATGCAAAATTCTTGAAAGAAGCGATCCCTACCAAAAGGAAATTGTTAAACCTTGAGACTATTTGCCTTAACGAGGGATGCTCGGCAGTTTTCCAATGCAAACTGCAGTCTAAGTGTAAAGATCCTGAGAGCTTCCTCATACCTTGCACAATTGGAGGAGTGTGCCTAAACAAAGCATTGTGTGATCTTGGAGCCAGTGCTAATTTAATGCCACTCTCCATTTTTCATAAGTTAGGCATGAAGGAGTTGAACGAAACATCTATAACCCTTCAATTGGCCGATAGGTCTATGAATTAAGCAACCTCGTAAAGTGGTGGAGGATGTGCTAGTGAAAGTTGACAAGTTCGTATTCCCAATGGACTTTGTAGTGCTAGACATGGAATATAACCACGGTGTTCCACTTATCCTTGGAAGACCTTTCCTAGCAACAAGTAAAACGTTAATAGATGTTCATAAGGTGAGCTGATTCTAGGAGTAAATGAAGACAAAGTAGTATTCAATGTGATGAAAACCATGAGGTATGCACAAGATGAGGGAGAAGCATGTTACATGCTAGATGCCATAGACGAGCTTGTTTTGAAACTACATCAGCATGTGGCACTAGACCCTAAAGTAGCTGAGACTTTACTCCTAAAAAAGGATGGAGAAAGTAATGAGGAAACATGGCTTGGGTGTAGCGAAGGTCAAGTATAAGAAGTAGAGCCTATATCTTCTGTGGATGTAGGAGGAATGATTCATAGACCTTCATGGCATAAGTGCTTTGATTTACAATTGACTGGTAAGTTATTAAGACCATCGTTGGAAGAGCCACCAAGGAATTTAAAGTTCAAACCTTTGCCATCTTTCCTGAAGTACGTATACTTAAAAGATGATACTCTTCCCCTCATAATTTCTTCGTCATTATCATCTTTAGAGGAGGAGAAAATTTTATAAGTACTTAAAGAGCATAAGGGAGCATTTGGGTGGACGATTGCAGATATTCAAGGAAGAAGCCCGTCGGTGTGTATGCATAAAATCTCTGTAGACCCGGAGAAAAAAGTTGTACCACAACCTCAGAGGAGGCTAACGCCATAATTGATGGATGTTGTTAAGGAGGAAATTATAAAGATGCTAGAAATAGGAATCATTTTCCCAATTGCAGACAGTGAATGTGTGAGCCTGATTCATGTGGTGTCCAAGACAGGAGGATTCACTGTTCAAACAAATGAGTTTGATGAATTAATCCTTGTAAGACTAATTACTTGACATCGAGTCTGCATTGATTTTAGGAAACTGAATGACGCAACTTCTAAAGATCATTTTCCCCAACCATTCATTGATCCGAAGTTTGAAAGATTAAGCGGTCATACTTCTTATTGTCTCTTAGATGGATATTATAGTTACTATCAGATCCATATTTCTCTCGAGGACCGAGAGAAAACAACTTTCACAAGTCCCTATGGAACTTTTGCATACAATATCATGCCTTTTGGACTTTGTAATGCACCAGAAACATTCCAAAGGTGCATGATGCCACTATTTACGGACATGGTGGAAGACTTTCTAGAAATTTTCATGGATGATTTTTCTGTATTTGGATATAGCTGTTGAAAACACATATGAGATGTTTGCAGTTTAAGAAAGATAAAATAGAAGCAATGCAAACGTAAAGATGGCGGAAGTGATAAAACACAGAAACAAAGAGAACACAATGATTTAACGTGGTTTCCGGCGTTGTGCCGACTACTCCACGGACAGAAAAGAAGATATATTATTATGCACAAAGTTACAAGGAATTCCTCACAAACTGAAAGACACACTCTTTCATTGATTACAACATTGGTATTTATAGGCACAAATCCCAAACTCTAACCGCCAAAGATCTTTGTCGAAATTGTCATAAATACCCCAGATGTGGATCTCAGCTCCCAAATTCGTTATCCACCAGACAAAACTCAGCTCAAAAATGACTTTCCCAGACTTGTAATCAACTGTTCAGATGTAGAACTCAGCTATACTGAGCAAAATTCAACAGACCAGAACTGACTACTGACTTCAGAAGAAACTTTGTTGCACTTCATCAAAGTGACTTTCACAGAACTGAATTTACTTAACTGAACTGACCATCATTCTCAGTCTCAGTTTTCCAAATTAGTTCCACCAGATATTCATCAGTTTAGAGATCAAGTCACCAAAACTGACAAATCTCCACCTTGACTTGAAGTCTCATTCACAGTCAACAAGATTGCATATTCAGACGTACTTGTATCAGATGCATTTGTCAATGCCAGGATGTACAGTACTAGACTTCTCCTCAGAATCCACTCAGTTGATCTACCCTCAAATGAGTATCCAGAGTTCAGTTTATAAGCTTTGAATATTCAGCAAGTCTAGACACAACTGAAACTTGCTCTGCTGAACTGGTTTAGTGAACATATCAGCTGGATTATCCTTGGTGCTGATCTTCTTCACTACAACCCTCTTCTCATTTCTCAAAAAATGATAACTCACATCAATATGCTTGGTTCTCTTATGATGAACTTGATCATTAGCTAGACAAATTGCACTTAAACTGTCACAATAAATCTCAGCTTGATCCTGATGTAGCCCCAAATCACTGACTAGTCCCTTCAACTAGATACCCTTCTTGGCTGCTTCAATAAGAGCCATATACTCAGCTTCAGTAATTGATAAAGCCACTATTTCCTGAAGAGTTTCTTTCCAGTTGACAACTGAATTCCCCAATGTGAAAACATAACCAGTCATTGATTTTCTACTATCCACATCACCTGCATAATCGTATCACAGTATCCTGTGATCGGTTCTTGAGTATCACCTCCACAAATGAGATGAACATCAGCTGTACCTCTAAGGTACCTAAACATTCTTTTCACAGCTTTCCAGTGTTCGTTTTCAGGTTGAACCATAAACCTACTGACAACACTACCTGCCTAAGCCAGATCAGGCCTAGTACACACCATTGCATACATCAGACTGCCAACTGCACTAGCGTAGGAAACTGTTGACATGTATTCCTTCTACTCTGCTGACTGTGAAGCAAAACTGATAAATGAACATTTGATGCCGTAGGAGTATCTATTGGCTTAGCAGCTGACATGCCAAACTTTGACAAAACCTTATGTATATAGCCCTGCAGAGAAAAAAACAGTTTCTTCTGATTTCTATCTCTCCAAATCTCCATCCCAAAATTTTCCTGGCTGCACCCAAATCCTTTACTTCAAACTCAGTACGGAGAAGGTCTTTCAGATACATAACATCGGACTTCTTTCTTGCAGCTATCAGCATGTCATCCACATATAACACAAGATAGATGTATGATCCATCTTCCAACTGACTGTTGTAAACACAGCAATCATAAGGACTTATGATGTAACCCAACTGGATCATGTAACTGCCAAACTTTTTATACCACTGTCTAGGAGCTTGCTTAGTCCATGCAAGGACTTTCTCAAATTACACACAAGATCTTCCTTACCAGGAACTTGGAAACCCTTTGGCTGAGTCATGTATATCTCTTTGTCTACCTCACCATGTAGAAAAGCTGTCTTCACATCTAACTGCTCAAGTTCTAAGTCCTGATGTTCCAGCATTGCTAGTAACACTCTGATTGAAGTATGTTTGACTACTGATGAGAATATCTCATCAAAATTCACCCCTTCATTCTAACTGGACCTCTTGTAACCAAACGTGCTTTATACTTAACTACTTCTACCTCAGTTATCCCTTCATTCTTCTTGAAAATCCATTTGCAAGTAACAACTCTCCTTTCAGCTGGATGTTTAAGTAGATCCCAAGTCTGATTCTTCAGTAATTACTCCATTTCATCTCCCATGGCAGCAAGCCATTAAGATCCTTCAGAACATGTCACTGCTTCCCTGTAAGTAGAAGGTTCAAAACCATCCACTTCTTCTGCAACATGAAGTGCGTATCCAACCATATCATCAAACCCATACCTTCTGGGAGGTATCCCAACATTGAATCTTCTAGCTCCGATATCAGTATGTTGAAAGCACAGGTGAGAAGTTTGCAGTTTAAGAAAGATAAAATTGAAGCAATGCAAATGTAAAGATTGGCGGAATTGATAAAACATAGAAACAAAGAGAACACAGTGATTTAACGTGGTTTCCAGCATTGTGCCAACACTCCAGGGGCAGAAAGGAGATATATTATTATGCACAAAGTTACAAGGTATTCCTCACAAAGTGAAAGACACACTCTTACATTGATTATAGCATTGGTATTTATAGGCACAAATCCCAAACCCTAACCGCCAAAGATCTTTGTCGAAATTGTCATAAATACCCCAGATGTGGACCCGAGCTCCAACTGTTACCCACCAGATGAAACTCAGCTCAAAACTGACATTCCCGGACTTGTAATCAACTGCTCAGATGTACAACTCAGTTATACTCAACAAAACTCTACAGACCAGAACTGACTACTAACTTCAGAAGAAACTCAGCTGCACATCATCATACTGACTTTCACAAAACTGAATATACTTAAATGGACTGACCATCATGCTCAGTCTCAGTTTCCAGATTAGTTCCACCAGATATTCATCAGTTTAGAGACCAAGTCACCAAAACTGACAATAGCTTTGATAAATGTTTGGACAATGATGAATATTCTATCCATTATGAGCTAAAAATAGTTGTTTCGACCTATAAATATGAACCATTTGAGTTGAATAGCATATGTCGGGTTCGTGAGTCGAGAAATCTGCACTTAGCGTTTATTTTCCCTATTTGATATTATTTCATGTATTATTTGATTATTTTCCGGATACGGAATATTGAGCTGGGCATGATGGACTAATCTGGAGTGGACTGAGTGAAAAGAAGGGCCTAGGGTATTCCAGAACCGTCCTTGTTAAGTCGGCTGGAGAAAAAGGACAAAAATACACCCGGTATCCCGGGAGGCGGTGCCGACTTACCAAGGGTCCAGATCCTTCCAAAACGCGTTTTCTTGGAAGATGGGTAGAACTAGATGTTTTCAAGTCGGTTTAGATAGCTATAAATAAGAGGCTTCACCTCAGCCTTCAATGTAACATTGGTAGCCAACAAATACTACAATTACTATGCAATAAAAGTTCTTTGTTCTTTATTTTATTTATTTCATGAGTTCTGGTCGGAGAGACGACGGAGTCGCCACCTAGGGAGAGATCCGAAGGAGATCTACGGTCATCTTCGAGGGTATGATTTTATGTCTTTTCCAAGATGTATATCTATCATTGTTCTATTCGACTAGTATGTTTTAATTTCTTATTTAGTTTAATTATGTAGTAGTTAGTTTATTTTACCCCATGTGTTATAGATCTGATTCGTTGGTGAAGAAATCATGAACTAGTAGTTGTGTTCTTCAGATATGCGATGGTCTATATCGCTAGATCTGAATACCTAGCAAATTACTAAGTCATGATAATTGGCGCCAACTATGTTCATCGATAGATTTAATTTACATGTTAGTAGACTGGTCAACTATTTGCAAGTCATCGTAAACTAGCATGAAATATGAATAGTATAGTGCTATGTTTGGACATTACCTAGAATGGACCATAGGAACGTGCGGATCAATGTCGACAGCTGTCTAGGCGGGTTTGCGGTATGAGTTAGCGCTCAATATCGATAGCTCTAGTTCTTTATACGTATGGGCTATTACGGACCAATTAAGAAGGGTAGCTTGCGTATAGATTGTCTACTACCATTGTCGGAGTAGATAGGGTTAGAAGTTGTACCCGTAGTTGAACAATGAATAAATTCACCAATGGGGAGGACTGTTGCATGTGTGGGGGGAATAACCAATTACTCATAATTGAACTAATACATTAGAAACTATAGTTTGCTTCGTTGAACTTGCGTAATCTTGCTAGTTGATTGTTTCCAAATTTACTACTGTCTATATTATAGTTGGTCATAGACCACTATCGTGACAAGCTCGTTCTTAATAATTAGACGTTCTTACGAGTCTCTGTAGGATCGACCTTGACTCACCAGTACTCTACTACGACAGACCAAGTCCTATTGCTAGTAAATGCTTTGCACGCGATCAAGATTTTTCGGTGCCGTTGCCGGGGACTCGTGTCAAGAATACTTTTTATTTAAAATTCAGTTTTCTGAATGTATTTGAGTTTGTTTAATTGAGTCCTTTTTATAGTCTATTTATAGTAGAGTCGTACAGAGTCAGTTCTGTTAAAATCTGGAAAAAAAATAATAGCCGGTTTACCGAGGGTCTACCGCAGTAAACCGAGGGTCTGAGTTTCGCAGAATTGTTTCTGTAAGTTCAGCGTCAGGTGAGTAGTCAGAGTCTGTATTTTTTAGTCTGCTAGGCGTGTGTAACTGCCGCCGAGGCAAGTCAATAACCTTTTTATGTCCTTTTTGTGTCTGGTAGTATGCTACACGAAGTTCAGCAGCCAAACTCGATAGATTCATACCTGAGATTGAAAAGTTTGCAAGGCAAGAGAAAGGAAGCTCGAGAGAAATTTGCTAGGCTAGCGGACGACGTGGTTTCACACGTAGGAGATCACAGCGAGAGGGAAGAAGAAATTCCACATTTGGAAGATACATAAATCGACATGGCACAGAACGGACAAAATGGAGCTGCAGTTGTGGTACAAGCAGATAGGAGAAATCTACAGAGTTATGCAATGCCGATGATTGAGCTATTCGTGCCAGCAACTGTTCAACCAGAGAATGCGGCTGAAGTATCACCCGAAACCAATGTGATACAGATAGTAACTATTGGTCCCAGAGAAGGGTAAAACTATAGTCAGAGGGGGGGGTGAATGACTATAGTGGAGTTTCGAAATTTTTTCTTCTATTTAAAAGCTTTTGGGTAGCAGATAAGTCCCTTCATAAAATGTTGTTTCAAGGTAGATTATGCAATCACAGATATAAGATATAATATAAGCAATTAAATAAATGCAGTAGGGTAAATTGCTGAAAGTAAATTGACACAAAGGTTTATAGTGGTTCAGGGTGGTGTAATCCCTTAATCCACTCTTCTCCTGTGATGATTGGAGGAATTCACTATTGTTTTCACAGATACAATAGCCTGATTGTCCTTGACTACACAAGCTTCACAATCTTCAAGACTATCATTCCCTGGCTTCAACAGCATCAGTGACTCAGTCTCTTTCACTGCTCCTTGAGAACAAATCTTTCAGCAGCTATCTCAATCACAACTCCTTCTCAGATTGCTCTGATTCAGTTGCTTGATTGAAGTGAATTGGATTCACAAAAGTTCTTGATCAAACTCAATGCTTAATTTTTGAATTGTAGTTCTCAGTTTTGAGTTTACCACTAGATGATTCTTTTTCAGCACAGATATAAGGCTTATCACTTTGACAGAGTTTTTGCTCAGATTCAATCGTTCTTCTTGTTGTTGTTTTTGTTGTCTATCAATGCCTTCTATTTATATCCTTGATAATCGTTGATTTGAATTTACGTCCGTTGGCTATATTAATGAGCGAAATAATCCTTGATTTTATTCTTGATTCCCCCTTAATTATATTCTCCTTGATTTCAGTGATCGGATTTTTCTTCAAACGTTTATCAGACAATCCGTCCTTGATTGATCCTCTATTGATTGTGCATTTCGTGCTTGATCCTCTGTATCTTCTTCACACTTCAAAATCTGATCAAGTAAGGTTTACTTGGCCGTTCTCTGAATAGTTAAGTGACTGTCTGACTTTGCCATTTTAGATCTTCCTTCACTACTTTGTCTTCACTTAGCCGATAGTCAGTTCACTTTGCCGAATCACTATTTCCTTCATTCTTTTAGGTTCAGGAGAATCTTAGTACTTCACGGATCCTTGATTAGTGTGAGATTAGTGTACACCATATTTAAACATTAAGTTTCATCACTTGAAATGTAACTTAGACTTATCCAAGGTCATCAAAGACTTCCTTGGTTATAAGTCAGACCATAGTATCTTCATGCCTTTCTGCTGGTACTTGACTGGCTTCACTCTGCCGAAAATCTATTCTTACTTAACTGTGTTACGAACTAGTACAGTACTTGTTTGACTCAACTTATACAACATGTCAGACTCAAAGTAAAGACTTATACAGAGAATTCTAACTTATTTCAAGCTTGCTATAACAGCTAGTATGGCCATCATCAAAACATAATAAAATGTTCCTCACAATTTCCCCCTTTTTGATGATGCCAAAACCCTCATAAGCCTGAACATAAGTATACCAAATTTATTTCATAATAAATACTGGAATAAAACTCAACAATTTTATTCATCCATTCAAGGGCAGTAAGGTATTGCATCATAATTATTCAAAGGCATTAAATCGGTAAGTATATCAATATAGAAAGGGCAACTGCTTCTTTTCTTCAAACCTGATGCCTTTGCCTTTGATGCCCTTGCCCTTATCTGTTGGGCTTGCCATCTTTCCACTAGAGCCCTCAGGCTTTGAGCTTCCTTTCCCCTTTTTGGCAGCACCATATCGTGCTTCAAGAATGCGTTTGCGTCTTCAGATTCAGGGAGAGGACCGTACCTTTTCTCTAGAATTTTGTTGTTGGCCTTAGTTACATTTATCAGGGTTTCTAGTTGCTGGCCAGAATATTCCATAACCTCATTTAGATGGTGGATTTGATATGTAAGAGCATTCAAAGTATCCACCAATGGTTTGAGACTGTCATCAACTTTATCAGCATGAAACTTAAGATTGGTCTGGACATGGAAGGGGATAAGATGTTGTAAGTTGCAAAGCAAGTTGCCTTGTTTCTCCATGAACTTATTTTGAACCTAAATGTGATTGATGAGGGCCTCAATTTTGTGATTTAAGGAGGTTGCATCACACCGTAAAGCAGCTTTCAGGTTTTGCCTGCTGTGATACTGCTTTTCCATGTCCACAATCAAGGGTTGGATGTCCAGATTGAAAAGTCTTTCTGGGTCAATTTCTTTTGGAGCCACTTCAACACCCTCATCATCTTCATCGGCCTCCATCTCTACATCATCCTTATTTTCTGCTGTGTCTTCTTCCTTCTCTTCCTCTTTCTCTTCTTTCTCACATTCTTTTTCCTTCTTCTCTTCTCTTTCTTCATCTTTCTTTTTGTCAACATTCTCAGGTTCAGTGAGGGATTTCTGAGAGATACTTGCACTTGCCTGGCCTTGGAACAACTGAATTTCTGTTCAATGTTCTGGAGACATGATTTGTTCTACTGATGTTCCCCCTTGATCAATAGTGGGGGTGTTGGCAATTTCAGTAGAGTGAGCTTGATCAGCTGGCTCACTCGGCTGTTTGTCAACTTTGCTAGGGCTCTTGAAAATCACCTCTTGAAGAGTTAGGTCATCATCATAGAGACCCATCTTTTCTTGATCATCTTGAAGACGATCTCCTTCTTGTGGCACTTCTTCTTCTTTGTCTGCCTCACTTTTAGTATCATCTTCTTCACCTTCAATCTCTTTGAGTACTTGAGTAGAGGTGAATTGAGGTGCATCACTTTCATCAATTCCCCCTTTCTCTATGCTAGGTGGTGCCTTGACCCGTGTGGCAGCGGCTAAACCAGTGTCTAACACTGCTGTTGGTTGAGCTATAGTATCCATAGAAGGTTGTGGAATCCGCTTAGGGGTGTTAGCAGCTGGCATGGTTTGCTGAGCATTTTGTGGGGTTGATGAACATGCCTTAGCAGGGGTTGACTTTACTGGACCTTGTGTTTGTAGAAACAAACTTAGGAGGATGTTATCATCAATTGCATCAGGTGTAAGTTCATCCTCTTTACCTTGTCTATCACCAACATTTGCATGGGGATCATCACCATAATTTTCATCATGATCATCACCATCATCCTGATCAGTATTACCATGATCATCTCCTTCATCTTCCAAGTCATCACTGTTTTTGTCAGAGATCTGGGGCAGTTTTGCTTTTGCAGCATTAACCATGCCACAGAGTGGAGATTCATCAAGTACACCAACCAGAGTTGTGATCCTTAGAAAGTCAAAGAACCAAGCCTCCTCAGCAATTATTTGTGTTGAAGCAGAAGTCTTAAATCACCTTCTTTCCATTCAAGATATGCTGCAATTCGGTCATCAATATCATTTGCAGACATCTGTACTGGTTCTTCTAGAATTTCCTCATCATTTCCAGTGCCTCCAGCAATTTCTTCATATCCAAGTTGTTCATCCTCGCTTTCATTTTCTTCCTTTTGTTGCTCTGCCTCCTCCTCTGATTCCTCTTCTTCTTCTTCATCAATTAACTTTCCAAACTCCTCTTTATCCGGATTTCTTTGAACCTTTGGTTACTTTCTTTGGCAAGTTGTTGTTCTGCTAGGTTGCTTGGGTTTTCCTCCTTCTATTTTCTTTGTCTCTTAAACATAGGTAAACATGATTTTGGATTCATGTAATTTGTGGAGTTTTATAGCAGGGACTTGGTGACATTGCAACAGATAGTGCAATTGAATCCCATAGGACTTTTTCACCCATAAGTGTCCCTTTTTCCTCTTTCCTTCTGGTAGCCTCTTTTTGGATGCATTGACCTTTCCTTGGATTTGTACTTTGATTCTTAGAAAGAAATAGGTGGCCCAATTGAACTCTAGACTGTTGTAGATGATTCCCATCAGCCGTATTCTGGCCTCAGTCATAGCATTATTGGCTCCTAGCTTTCCTTCAATGCTCTTTCCAATTAGGGCATTGAACTCACTGAATGGTTTCTTTAAAGCGGATCTAAGACAATTGACCTTCTTAGATCCTAGGTTTACCGTCTTGGTGATTGTTGCCCAGAACTCATCCAAGTCTTGTGGTACCAGGGCTACTTTTGCTTGACCTTTATTCGAAAGTTTGAGGTGTTTGGGAATTACCTTCGCTGTAATGACCACTTCTGTGCCGTTGACATATGCAACGATCTTATCTTCCTCCCAAGCGTCACCTTCTTCTACAGGGAGCGCAGGGACATATTTTGCAGTTTTCCAGAAGGAGATTAGAATCTCATAGCAAACATCGCTGATTGGAGGATTCAAAAAGGTTAGTAACCTCAAATTTTTGCAACCGTCTGCCAGTCTTTTTGCTTCTTCGTCATTCCACATAGTTTTAAGTAGTGTTCTTCTTGAAAGAACGATCCGGTGTCAATCAATTTCTCATACTGCACTCCAGTGTGAGTAATTCGAGAAGAGGAAGCCATTGGTTGAGAAATAGTGAAATTTAGAAGAGCTTCAATTTTTTAGAGATAAGGCAAAGTAGGGTTTCAGATATGCAAACAAGCGTAAAGGTTTCTGAGAAACCTCTAAATGTGGTTTATATAAGATAATTTTTGGTAGTGTGAACGTGGTTGAATATGGAAGGATTTTGTGACATAATGGTGTGATTTTATGTATATAAATCGCGGTATTTGAGTATAGTGGGGGAGTGGATTGAGGTAAGTAATGATAGATCTCCGGAATCGAGGCGTTTATAATTCAAAAAATAATAGGGTAACCTCCATGATTGTAAATTGATCTCCACATGGGTAATCTTTCACAGCATAATCCTCCATAATTTCTTGATTTCGCATGTATATAAGGTTGATTTGATTCATACTTTAGTTTGTTGGTGACTCCAATATATATTTCGGTGGAGCGACTTGGCTGGTCACTAAGCCGGTGTAGTGATTTCTTCACTGAGCTGCTATATTTAACTTTTCCTAACAATCAGTGAAGTTAACTTCGCTGCGTACCATTGCCTTACCTGCTACATATCCGGTAATGGCAAAGGTTTAATCAGCTGGTGAAGTTACTTAGTTGATTACTCCAGTTAGCTGCTCCTTAGTGCTTAGTCAATTTCTATCATTCCCAGCTCAGTTCTCAACTTGCTAAATCTTTCATGACTGAGTGGTTTTGTGAGTATGTCAGCCAATTGATCTTCAATAGGTATGTATCTTAGTATGACATCTCATTTCTCAACATGATCTCTGATGAAATGATGTCTTACATCAATGTGCTTTGTTCTTGAGTGTAATACTGGATTTTCAGTAATAGATATTGCACTTGTGTTGTCACACATAATTGGAATTGTCTTCTCCTCCATTCCATAATCCCTTAGCTGTTGTCTGATCCAGAGTACTTGTGCACAACAACTACCTGCTGCTATATATTCTGCTTCAGCTATGGATGTGGATATGGTGTTTTTCTTTTTGCTAAACCATGATTCTAGTCAGCTCCCTAGCATCTGACATGTTCCAGAGGTGCTTTTTCTATCTATCTTGCATCCGGCATAGTCTGAGTCTGAATAGGATATAAGTTTGAAATCTCCATCCTTTGGATACCTGATTCCAACATTGATGGTGTTCTTCAAATATTTGATTATTCTTTTAGCCGCTAGAAGATGTGATTTCTTTGGTTGAGCTTGAAATCTTGCACACACTCCTACTGCAAAAGCTATATCAGGTCTGCTTGGAGTTAGATAAAGTATGGATCCAATGATTCCTCTATAAAGTTTCTGATCAACATCTTTTCCACTTTCATCTTTTCCAAGAATGATTCTTGCACACATTGGTGTATCTGATGTGCCACTTGTGTCCATACCATACTTGTGAATTAGGTCTTTAGTGTATTTGGCTTGATTGATGAAAATGCCATCTTTCATTTGCTTTACTGGTAGCCCAAGAAAGTAATTTAATTTTCCCATCATGCTCATCTGAAATTTTCTCTTCATTAGGCTTGCAAATTTCTCACACAACTTTCATTCCTCTGATCCAAAGATAACGTCATCAACATAGATTTGTACTAGTAATGTACTTGTTCCTTCCTCTAATTTGAAAAGAATCTTATGTATAGTTCTCTTGTTGAATCCATTCTTGATCAGGAATTGTGATAGTGTCTCATACCAAGCTCTGGGTACCTTTTTGAGCTTGTACACCTTATCTTCTTTCCTTTTGAGTTGAAAACCAGGAGTTTGTTCCACATACACTTATTCTTCCAAAAGTACATTCAGAAATGCACTCTTGACATCCATTTGGTAAACTTTGAAGTCTTTGTGGGCTGCAAAGGCTAGAAAGAGTCTGATTGCTTCCATTCTTGCTACTTGGGACAAAGGTTTCATCATAATCTATTCCTTCTGCTTGAGAGTAGCCTTTTCCAACTAGCCTTGCTTTGTTTCTAACAACTGTTCCTTGTTCATCCATCTTGTTTCTGAATACCCATTTTGTTCCAATGATGTTGTCTATGTCTGGTCTGTCAACAAGTTCCCCGAACTTATTTCATTCAAACTCATTTTGTTCTTCTTGCGTAGCTGTAATCCAATCAGCATCTTGGATTGCATCATCTATTGTTTTGGGCTCTATTTGAGATAGGAAACATGTTAGCGTTTGCTCCAGTTGTCTTCTGGTTCTGACTCTTGTGTGTTTGTCTCCAATGATTTGATCTTCAGGATGATCTCTTAGCCAGTTGAGGTCTGGTTGAAGTTGCTCTTGGCTTGGTGCTTCCACAACATCAGCTTGTGTATCAGCTTCATGCTCTTGTGCTGGTACTGCTTCTATTGTATTGCCTGGTGGTTCTTCATGATTTCCAAGATTGTGATTTAGAATGGTAGCTGGTACTGAAGGCTTTCACCATTTGTGTTTGACTCATCAAAGACTACATGAATTGATTCTTCAATCGCCATTCAGTACTCTGAATGCTTTGCTAGTGTCTGAGTAACCCATGAAGATTTATGTAACTGGTTCCTATTCAACACAAAACATTTAGATCCAAACATATGCAAATATGAGATATTAGGTTTTCTTCCATTCTATATGGTGTTTTTCCATCATGTTTGTTGATGATTGATCTGTTTTGAGTATAGCATATAGTATTTGCTACTTCAGCCCAGAATCTCTTTGGCAAACATGCTTCTGCAATCATTGTTCTGACTGCTTCTTTAAGAGTTCTGTTTCTTCTTTCCGCTACACAATTTTGCTGTGGAGTCCCGGCTGCTGATAGTTGGTGCAGTACTCCATTTTCTTCACAGTAGGTTCTGATAATTTCATTAGAAACTCTATGCCTTTATCTGATCTGATCTTGATAATCTTCAGTTCCTTCTCATTTTGAATTCTTCTTAGCAAATCTGGCAACTTTATGTGTGTCTCTCTCTTCTTGTTCATGAATATAGTCCAGGTGTATTTGGAAAAATCAACAACCACTACTAGAGTGTATTTCTTACCACTTACACTTACTAGTGTGACTGGTCCAAACAGATCCATATGTAGAAGATGTAGAATTCTCTTTGTTCATTGATAGGGCTTTGACTTGTAGGAGCTTTTGATTTGTTTTCCTTTCTAACATGCATCACATAGACTTTCCTTCTTGAATGTGATCTCTGGAAGGCCTTCAACTAGCTTGTTCTTTGATAATGTGTTGATGGTCTGGAAATTTAGGTGATTTAATCTTCTATGCCAAATCCAACTGGTTGATTGTTTGCTTTTGACAAGAAAACATGTTTCTGCTTTAGCTGTTCTCCAATCCACCACATAAATGTTGTCTTCTCTTCTTCCTACAAGAACCACTGTGTTGGTTCGGCTGTGAATCACCTTGCATCCTTCCTTGTTGAAGGGCACATTGTAGCCTTCGTCACAAAATTGGCTGATAGTAAATAGGTTGAAGCTTAGTCCTTTAACATAGGCCGCATTTTGAATCTTCAAATTGCTTTTCAACAGTATGCCTTCCCCCATAATTTTACCAGGGTTATCTTTGCCTCCAAAGGTGACTTTGGGTCGATCAAAAGCTTTAAAGTCAGTTAGCCATCCCTTGCTTCCTGTCATGTGTCTGGAACATCCACTGTCTATGTAATAGACATCCAACAAAACAAATTAATTATGTTTAGGTACCCAACACTGTTTGGGTCCATACCTGTTAGCAGTCATGCCTCCTACTCCAAGTGAATATCCAAATGATCTTCTTTTTGGATAATTAAAGTCATCAACTTCATATGTATAAGGCATGGTAGAATAGCTTCTAATATTTCTACCGAAGGTATTCTGATACTTTTCTCTACTTTTTGATGCATTTGCATCCTTTTTCACTTTCCAATTTGCAGTGGGAAACCTATGTAGCTTCATGTGTCTAGGAACATACCTTGGTTGGTTTTTCTTAAACACGTCATACATGGCAAGAAATGGTTTCTTCTTGTATTTTGGAGGTGCAATATTCCAATCATCCTCTGAAGGGTAAAGTCTTCCTTTACCTTTCAGAAACCTTTTGCTTCTGGTTGGCTGGATTGAAGGTTTGGTCTGCTGTTTCACTACACTGGGTTTTGACTTCACCGGTGCAGGATGAGTTGTTGAAACTATTGTCTGTCCTTTTCTGAACTTTGGTCCATTCTTGGTCCTAGATTCATAATTTTGTTGTCCATTGTTTCTATTCTCATCCTGACTATTGTAGCCAAGACCAGATCTGGATCCAAACCTTTTTGAGGGTTTGTAAGCTGGTGTATTCAGTGGTGCAGTGATGATCTTGACTAGTAGGGAAATTTTCTCAGCTGATCTTTCAACATTGGACGAGTGATCATCTACTGCTTGTTGATCAGTTGAGTGAATCTCCTTACTAGTTTTTTCAGCTTTTACTTTGTCCAGTTCTTTCTATAATCTTTTATTCTCCTTTCTTAGATTCTCACACTCCTATTCCAGAATTTCAGTATTCAACTCAATTTCTTCAAATTTACTCATGAGATTTTGAATTAGGTTTACAGAATCTAGTGGAAGAATAGAAGATTGTGCAGTGTCAGATGTGGATGCACTTGATGATGAGTATGGGCTAGAAGTTACCTCAGTTTCGTTATATTCTTTATCCATAAGGCATAGGTAAGCCTATTCATTTCTTGAGCTGTCAGCTTCATCATCTTCATCAGAATCATCTTCAGATGATTCTTCATTCTTTTCACTACTAGATTCAGCTTTGAGTGCTTTTTTGCTTTTTCTCTTTTCAGTTGTCTTGTACTTCTTCTTGTCCTCATCTTTGTCTTTTTCTTCAGGACATTCACCCTTGAAATGACCTTTCTTCTTGCAGTTGAAACATTTGTATTAATCATCCTTTTTCTTCATGTCTTTGCTTGTGCTAGACTTCTTGTATGATGATGAACCTCTTTTGAATTGCTTTTTTTGTTTAACCTGTCAAAACATTTTAGTAGTAGAGCTACCTATTCCCTCAGCTCCCGTGTCACTTAATTTGCTGTTTGCATCAGCTGTTTGACTTTGCTGGGGTTCAACCAGTGAACTGGCATTATATGCCTCTGCTGGTGAACTATCTTCGCCGTTCAATTCAAATTCATGAGCCTTTAGTTGAGACATTAGAGTTAAAGTATCAGTGGTTGTAAGATTTGTTGTCCCTCTGATTACTAATGTGATGATCTTCTATCTTTCAGGTAGGCCTCTCAAGATCTTCAGGCACACTTATTTCTATGGATATGTGTGTCCAAGTTGTTGTAGTTCACTGATGATGCTTGAGAATCTGTTGTCCATTTGATCAATGGTTTCACCAGCCTTCATTTTGAAGTTCTCAAATTTCTATTTTGCAACAGACAATTTGTTTTCTTTGACTGCTTCTGATCCTTCATTGATCAGTGCCAATTTGTCCCACATCTCCTTTGCTGTTTTGCAATCTTTGATCCTCATGAACATGTTACTGTCTAGAGTCGTCAAAATCATGTCTTTGCAACAAAATCGAGATTTGCCCTTCTCCTGTCGTCCTTGGTCCAATCATTCTTGAGTTTTACTTTTCCTTGATCTACTCCTGTGGCTACCACAGTTGTAATTTCGATTGGTCCATCATTAATTACATCCAGCATCTCCTCATGAGTTTGCTGCAAGATGAGACAACATTCTTATTTGTATTCATCAAAATTATTAACATTGTATACGGGTACCTTTGACATAAAATTTGACGAATCCATAAATTCAAATAAGATATATATATATATATATATATATATATATATATATATATATATATATATATATATATATATATATATATGTAGAAAGCACGATTTGAAAACTACTTTGAAAATTTGTGATCTCCTTGTTACCGTAAAGTAGATCGAATAGGTTCGATACTAGGAACACTACTTTGATACCAATTGTTGGTACCATAAGGGTAAAGCTATAGTCAAAGGTGTGGGGGGGTGGGGTGAATGACTATAGTGGAGTTTCAAAAAAAATCTTGTATTTAAAAGCTTTTGGGCAGCAGATAAGTCCCTTCTTAAAATGTTTTTTCAAGGTAGATTATGCAATCACAGATATATGATATAATATAACCAATTAAATAAATGCAGTAAGGTAAATTGCTGAAAGTAAATTGACACAAAGGTTTATAGTGGTTCAGGGTGGTGTAATCCCTTAATCCACTCTTCTCATGTGATGATTAGAGGAATTCATTATTGTTTTCACATATACAATAGCATGATTGTCCTTGACTACACAAGCTTCACAATCTTCAAGACTATCACTCCCTGGCTTTAACAGCTTCAGTGACTCAGTCTCTTTCACTGCTCCTTGAGAAAAAATCTTTCAGCACCTATCACAAACACAACTTCTTCTCAGATGGCTCTGATTCAGTTGCTTGATTGAAGTGAATTGGATTCATAAAACTTTTTGATCAAACTCAAAGCTTGATGTTGGAATTGTAGTTCTCAGTTTTGAGTTGATCACTAGATGATTCTTTTTCAGCACAGATAGAAGGCTTTTAACTTTGCCAGAGTTTTGGCTCAGATTCAATCGTTCTTCTTGTTGTTGTTTTTGTTGTCTGTCAATGCCATCTATTTATAGCCTTTATAATCTTTGATTTGAATTTCCGTCCGTTGGCTATATTAATGATGGAAATAATCCTTGATTTTATTCTTGATTCCCCCTTAATTATATTCTCCTTGATTTCAGTGATCGGATTTTTCTTCAAACGTTTATCAGACAATCCGTCCTTGATTGATCCTCAATCGATAGTGCATTTAATGCTTGATCCTCTGTATCTCGTCATACTTCAAAATCTGATCAAGTAAGGTTTACTTGGCTGTTCTCTGAACAGTTAAGTGATTGTCTGACTTTGCCATTTCAGATCTTTCTTCACTGCTTTGTCTTCACTTAGCCGATAGTCAGTTCACTTTTCCGATTCACTGTTTCCTTCATTCTTTTAGGCTCAGGAGAATCTTTGTACTTCACTGATCCTTGATTAGTGTGAGATCAGTGTACATCATAGTTAAACATTAAGTTTCATCACTTGAAATGTAACTTAGACTTATCCAAGGTCATCACTGACTTCCTTGGTTATAAGTCAGACCATAGTATCTTCATGCCACTCTGCTGATACTTGACTGGCTTCACTCTGCCGAAAATCTATTCTTACTTAGCCGTCCTACCAACTAGTATAGTATTTGTTTGACTCAACTTATACAACATGTTAGACTCAAAGTAAAGACTTATACAGAGAATTCTAACTTATTTTAGGCTTGCTATAACAGCTAGTATGGCCATCATCAAAACATAATAAAATGTTCCTAACAGTAACTAATTACACTACCTTTCATAGAGTACCAAACGAAGATCCTAGAGTAAACATCACCAATCTTTTGGAGATAGTCAGCACGGTTGAGCAAGCAGGGGTACCTGAAGACAACATTAAGCTAAAATTATTTTCATTCACTCTGAAGGACAAAGTGAAGATATGGTTATTGTCTCTAGCACCGGGATCGATCCAAACTTGGACCGATTTTTTGCAGAAGTTTATGAACAAGTACTACCCACCTGAGAAGTCACTAGAGATGAGACAAGACATTATGAATTTCAAGCAGATACCCACTGAAACCTTTGAAGAAGCTTGGGAAAGATTTAAGGAAGCACCGAGGAGATGCCCTCACCATGATATCACTTTGCTCGTACGAATGCATAGTTTCTATCACGGATTACAGACAAGTGAGCAAATGAGAGTTGATGCATCAAGCAATGGATGTTTTCCATTGCTATCACCTGAAGAAGCTGAAGAAAAGTTAGAGCAAATAGCACTGACAAGTCAATAGGGAACACATCAAATTGAAACGGGCAAAGTACCTGAAGGCGTATTTGGAGAAATATACTTCTCAAAATATCTTATCCCAACTAATGGCAATGAATGAAAAGATAGTGGCCAGCATGAACGCATAGCCAAGGTTGAGAAAGTTCAAGATAGTGAAACAACCAACACTGAGGACGTGAACTGTATAGGGAGGCAAGGAAATCCTTATCGGGGCAGATATCGCCCAGGTTCTCATGACCACACTGGTTTTAGTCTCAGCGACCCTACTGGAGGTTTTCGACAAAATGATTCAACTGGTGGAGAGAGACCGAGAAAAACTGGTTGATTCATGCCTCCATTCAACAAGTCCGGTGGTTGGGAAGCAGCCATGGATAAAATGAGCTCAACTATGACCGATACGGTTAATAAACTTACGAAATCCATGACTGAGTTGAATAAAAACTTCACCATATATTGTCAGAAGAATGATAGAAGACTGACCAATCAAGAAGCCTTAGTGCAGAATCTATCGCACCAAGTGGGGCAAATTGCATAACAAGTGTCAGCCCGTCCTCCGGGAGGATTGCCAAGTAATACTGAGAAGAATCCGAAGGACGTGAATGCACCCATGACTAGAAGCGGAAAGAAATTGTCTGGACTAGTTATACCAACTGCTCAGGAAGAATCAGAAATCAGTCAGCAGCAGAATGCAACAGAATCTGGAGAAAAAGAGGGCCGGTAACCTGGGACACTACTCCGGTAAACCGGGAGACTGAAAATTGAGCAGACAAGCAGGCAGAGCAGCAGCAGTCAACAGCTAAGTCTTCATGAACTATAACAATTAATCCTGCTACTTTACCCTATCCCCTAGGAAATATAAGCCAAATAATGATGATGCACGTTATAAAAAGTTTATAGAGATGTTTAAGAATTTGCAAGTGAATATACCTTTGGTAGAAGCTCTGGCCGGAATGCCAGAGTATGCGAAATTCTTGAAACAAGAAACCTCTACCAAAAGGAAATTGTTAGACCTTGAGACTATATGCCTTAACGAGGAATGCTTGGCAGTTTTGCAATGCAAACTGCCTCCTAAGTGTAAATATTCTGGGAGCTTCTTCAAACCATGCACAATTGGAAGAGTATGCCTAAATAAAGCATTGTGTTATTTTGGAGTTAGTGTCAATCTAATGCCACTCTCCATCTTTCATAAGTTAGGCATAAAGAGTTGAATAAAACATCTATTACCCTTCAATTAGCAGATAGGTCAATGAAGCAACCTTGTGAAGTGGTGGATGATGTTTTGGGGAAAGTTGATAAGTTTGTATTCCCTGTAGACTTTGTGGTGCTAGATATGCAAGCTAACCACGATGTTCCATTGATCTTAGGAAGAACTCTCCTAGCTACGAGCAAAACCTTGATAGATGTTCATAAGGGTGATCTGATTCTGTGAGTGAATCAGGACAAAGTTGTATTCAATGTGATGAATTAAATGAAGTATGCACAAGATGAAGGAGAAGCATGCTACATTCTAGATGCCATAGACGAACTTTTTTTTAGAATTATATCAGCAAGTAGCACTAAATCCTAAAGTAGCTAAGACTTTACTCCTGAAGGAAGAGGAAAGTTATGAGGAAACCTAGCATAGGTGTAGCGAAGGTCAAGTGCGAGAAGTATAACCTATATCTTTATGGATGTAGGAGGAACAATTCATAGACCTTCGTGGCACAAGTTCTTTGACTTACAATTGACTGGTAAGCTGTTATGATCATCGTTAGAAGAGCCACCAAGGAGCCTTCTCACCTGAAGTACGTATACTTACAATATGATACTCGGCCCCTTATAATTTCATCATCATTATCACCTTTAGGGGAGGAGAAACTTTTAAGAATACTGAGAGAGCATAAGGGAGCGTTTGAGTGGACCATTGCAGATATTAGAGGAATAAGCCCATTAGTGTGCATGCATAAGATCTCTGTGGACCCTGAAAAGAAAGCGGTAGCTCAACCTCAAAGGAGGTTGATGCCATAACTTAAGGATGTTGTTAAGGAAGTGATCATAAAGATGTTGTAGATGAGAATCATTTTCCCAATTGCAGACAGTGAGTGGGTAAGCCCGATTCATGTGGTGCCCAAGAAAGGAGGATTCACTATCCAACGTAATGAGTTTCATGAATTAATCCCTGTGAGACTAATTACTGGACATCAAGTTTGCATAGACTTTAGGAAACTGAATGATGCAACTCATAAAGATCATTTTCCCCAACCATTCATTGATCAGATGTTGGAACAATTAAGCGGTCATGCATTTTATTGTTTCTTAGATGGATATTCTGGTTAATATCAGATACACATTGCACCCGAGGACCGAGAGAAAACAACTTTGACATGTCCCTATGGTACTTTTGCGTACAATCACATGCCTTTTGTGTTATGTAATGCACCAACAACATTCCAAAGGTGCATGATGTCATTATTTGCAGACAAGGTGGATGATATTCTGGAAATTTTCATGGATGATTTCTATGTATTTGGAGATAGCATTGATAAATGCTTGGACAATTTGAGTAAAGTGCTAAAGAGATGTGAAGAGACCAACCTTTTACTTAACTGGGAAAAATGCTATTTCATGGTTACAGAAGGAATAGTGTTCGGCCATATGATTTCAAAGAAAGGAATGGATGTTGATAGGGCAAAGAAACAGGTAATAGAGAAGTTACCCCCTCCAACGTACTTGAAGACATTGCGAGCCTTTCTTGGCCACGCCGGATTTTATAGGAGGTTTATTAAGGACTTCTTTAAAGTTTCTAGACCTTTGTCAGAATTGCTTGCAAAGGATGTAGCTTTTATATTTGGAGAAGAGTGCAAGAAAGCATTCAACACATCAAAGCAAATGCTAATAACCGCCCCAATTCTGGTAGCCCCAGATTGGAACAAACCTTTTGAGCTTATGTGTGATGCAAGCGATACAGCAGTTGGAGCAGCTCTGGACAAAGGTTGGATAAAATCTTTAAGCCTATCTATTACGTCATACGTACCCTTAACAGTGCCTGGAGGAATTATGCAACTACAGAGAAGGAACTCTTAGCTGTCATATTTGCATTTGACAAGTTTTGACCTTATCTGATAGGATCGAAAGTCATGGTATTCACTGACCATGCAGCTTTGAAATACCTTCTAACCAAGCAAGACTCCAAGCCGAGATTATTGAGATGGATTCTAATCTTACAAGAGTTTGATGTTGATATTAAAGATAAAAAGGGATCTGAGAACCAGGTGGCTGATCACCTGTCAAGATTAACTTTGCTGAAAGAAGAGCAACCGACTGAGATCAGGGAGAGCTTTCCAGATGAACAACTTTTTGCCATCTCAGTGGTAGCTCTAGTTGAATCTCAGTCCCGACACCATACATCAAGAGTGGGCAAGGTATACCCTTGGTTTGCCAATATTGTGAATTATCTAGCAGGAAGATACCTCAATAATGCGGATAAAACGAAGTTTCTCACATATCTGAAGTATTATCATTGGGGTGATCCCTACCTATAAAAATTGTGCCCTGATGCCATTTTTAGGAGATGCATCCATGATGATGAGATTCCACGTATTTTGCACATGTTTCAAGCTAGAGAAGATGGAGGTCATTATGGGCCAGATAAGACAGCAGCAAAGGTACTGCAGTGTGGATTCTATTGGCCAACAATTCATAAATCTGCTTATAAGTTTACACGCGCCTGTCATTCCTGTCAAATGACCAGTAATATTTCTAAGCAGAATGAGATGCCGCTGCAGAGTATCTTAGAAGTGGAATTATTTGATATATGGGGAATTGATTTTGTTGGGCCATTCACATCGTCAGAATCTAATCATTACATCCTCGTAGCAGTTGATTATGTTTCCAAATGGTGGAAGCTGTAGCTTCACGTACTAGCGATGCCAGGGTTGTTCTGAGGTTTCTTAAAAAAAACATTTTGATGAGGTTTGGACTGCCCAGAGCCATAATTAGTGACGGAGGGAGTCATTTCTATAATAGGTTGTTTGAAAAGTTGATGATGAGTATGGGGTTAGACATAAGATTGCAGCAGCATATCACCCCCAGACGAGTGGACAAGTAAAAGTCAGGAACAGAGAGATTAAAAGGATCTTAGAAAAGATTGTGAATCCCATGAGGAAGGATTGGTCTGAAATTAGATGACACTCTTTGGGCGTACATAACAACTTATAGGACCACGATTGGGATGTCACCATATATGATAGTGTTTGGAAAAAGCATGTCATTTACCGGTAGAACCCGAGCACCTAGCGCTGTGGCTACGAGTTTTCTAAACATGGATGAGAATTTAGCCGGTGAAAAGAGAATGCTAGAGTTGAATAGATTGGAGGAGTTTAGACTTCAAGCGTATGAAAATGCAAAAATTTATAAGGAGAGAACGAAATGCCTGCACGATAAGAAGATTCTAAACCGCACATTTCAAGTTGGAGATAAAGTGCTGGTGTATAATTCGCGTCTTCGTCTTTTTCCTAGGAAGTTGAAGTTTAGATGGTATGGACCACATGTAGTCATGAAAGTCTACAATTCCAGTGCATGTCAAGTTAGAAATGACTACTCTGGGCAGACTTTCACAGTTAACGGCCACAGGCTGAAACATTACCTAGAGCACAAGTATAACCCTGAATTGGAAGTCTTTACGTTGACAAAGCCAGAATATGAATGAAGGAGCCCTATTAGTACAGTCGAGCTGACGACAATAAACTCAGAACTATTTTTAAACCCTTATTTATTGTTTTTGTTTATTTTATTTTGAGTCAATAAAGTAGCATGATAATCGCAAGGTTTTTTTCTCATATATCTTCGGTCATCTGGCTAGAGAAATATGTGGGTTTTTCCTCACGATTCTCATGTGATACCCTCGTAAAAGTTTACGCGTCTTGCTTAGGCCGATGAAAGAAAAAAGTGGCTTAAATTGTTTTTGCGCATTCCGCCGGTATGCACAATTACCGCCACCTTATTTTCTTATTGCCCTTCGCATGTTACTCACAGTTTTTGGAAGTATTTTTGAACGCAGGTAACGACTTGGAAGAGGAATAACCTAGGAGCTAATGATTCTGCTCCGGGATTCGTTTTGACTCAGCCAACAATTCTAGAGCTAAGTACCTTCTTCTTTAATTATTAGTCATTGGGAACAATGTCTATAATAAGTGGGGGGTAGGCGTCTTAGCTGGATTGTCGAAAAAGGGAATATTTTATAAAATTTTAACACTATTTTTAGCTTGCTATTTGCACGTTTTCGAGTAAGGAATCGGTAGAAAAGGATCCCAAGTTCAATTTGAAGTGAGCTATAGAATATTCAATTTAGTATGGAAGAATGAGCATATGTTATGTTGCGTGATGTAGTAACTTATTAATAATTATTATATCATTGCAATCAATATTTGAGCACATAATCTGAGTGAGATGTGTTTAAGATTAGATGATGAGTTTTTTTAACCGGGAATAATTATTTGTATGTCTATATACTTTAACAAATTGTCGTAAGACAAGGGAAGCAACTTGGATGACGAAAGGTGACCGGGACAAACGGATTTTTGAAAAGAGAAAAAAGTGAGGAAATCTACCCAAAAAAAAGAAGAAAAAAGAAAATTATATGCAATAAAGGCAGTAAGGGAAGCGAACTCGTGTAAAAAAGGCACGACCCTCGCATAAAAAGAAACAAACGAGGACTTAAGAGCGATGCTCAGTCCCCGAGTCTGCCCGACCCAATTGAGGTACCATGTTGTGTAACCAAGTCTGAAGGCAAGATGAGCGAATGTATGCACAGGTAAGTTAATAGTGTTTGGTTAATACAACTTGATTCTCCTCACGAACGCACTATCATGACAGATTAATCACACGACACATTGATGCGTGGTAAGTAGTGATTAATGGGAAGCTTATGGATTGTGGCTTAATGTATGTTTCTGCCGGAAATCTTGATTGAATATGTGGTAGTTGATGGATATTTTTCTTGGAGGTGCATTCCGCCTTCATACTCTGCTCGCGGACGAGCAAAAGACTAGTCGGGGGTAGTTGATGATGGTTAAAATAGTCTATCCTACGGCATCAACATTCTATCCATTATGAGCTAAAAATAGTTGTTTCGACCTATAAATATGAACCATTTGAGTTGATTAGCATATGTCGGGTTCGTGAGTCAAGAAATCTACACTTAGCGTTTATTTTCCCTATTTCGATATTATTTCGTGTATTATTTGATTATTTTCAGGAAACGGAATTTCGTGTATTATTTGATTATTTTCAGGATACGGAATATTGGGCTGAGCATGATGGACGAATTTGGAGTGGACTGAACGAAAATAATGGGCCTAGGGTATTCTAGAACCTTCCAAGTTAAGTCGGCTGAAGAAAAAGGACAACAACACCCCTGGTAACCCGGGAGGCGGTGCCGACTTACCGAGGGTCCAGATCCTTCCGAAACGGATTTTCTTGGACGAGGGGTAGAACTAGATGTTTCTAATACGGTTTAGATAGCTATAAATAAGAGGCTTCACCTCAGACTTCAATGTAACATTGGTAGCACACAAATACTAAAATTACTATGCAATAAAAGTTCTTTGTTCTTTATTTTATTTATTTTATGAGTTCTAGTATGAGAGACGACAAAGTCGCTGCCTAGGGAGAGATCCGAGGGATATCTACGCTCATCTTCGAGGGTATGATTTTCAGTCTTTTCTAAGATGTAGATATATCGTTGTTCTATTCGACTAGTATGTTTTAATTGCTTATTTAGTTTAATTATGTAGTAGTTAGTTTATTTTACCCCATGCGTTATAGATTTGATTCGTTGGTGAAGAAATCATGAAATAGTAGTTGCGTTCTTCAGATCTGTGACGGTCAATATCACTTGATCTGAATACCTAGTAAATTACTAATTCATGATAATTGGCGCCAGCTACGTTGATCGATAGATTTAATTTGTATGTTAGTAACCTTATCAACTATTTGCATGTCATCGTAAACTAGCATGAAATATGAATTGTGAAGTGCTATGTTTGGACCTTATCTAGAATGGACCATAGGAACGTGCTGATCAAGGTCGACAGCAGTCTAAGTGGGTTTGCGGTATGAGTTAGCACTCAATATCGATAGCTCTAGTTCTTTATGCATATGGGCTATTACGGGCCAATAAAGGAGGGTAGCTTGCATATAAATTGTCTCCTACCATTGTCGGAGTAGATAGGGTTAGGAGTTGTACCCGTAGCTGAACAATGAATAAATTCACCAATGGGGAGGACTGTTGCATGTGTGGGGGGAATAACCAATTACTCATAATTGAACAAATACATTAGAAACTCTAGTTTTCTTCGCTGAACTTGCATAATCTTTCTAGTTGGTTGGTACCAAATTTACTACTGTCTATATTATAGTTGGTCGTAGACCATTATCGTGACAAGCTCGATCTTAATAATTAGACGTTCTTACGAGTCTCTGTGGGATCGACCTTGACTCGCCAGCTTCTACTACGATAGGCCTAGTCGTATTGCTAGTAAGAGCTTTGCACGTGATCAGACAAATTGAGTAGAATCCTGAGGAGATGTGAAGAGACCAACCTTGTACTTAACTGGGAAAAAATGCCATTTCATGGTCAGAGAAGGAATATTGTTGGGTCATAATATTTCAAGGAAAGGAAAGGTGGTGGATAAGGCAAAGATAGAGGTAATAGAGAAGTTACCCCCTTCATCAAACTTAAAGACGTTGAGATCCTTTCTTGGCTACGTTGGTTTCTATAGGAGGTTTATTAAGGATTTCTCTAAAGTTTCTAGACCTTTGATAGAATTACTTGCAAAGGATGTGCCTTTTTTATTTGGAGATGAGTGTAAGCAAGCATTCAACACATTGAAGCAAATGCATATAACCGCCCCAATTCTGGTAGCCCCAGATTGGAACAAACCTTTTGAGCTTATATGTTATGCAAGCGACATGGGAGTTGGAGCAGCCCTGGGACAAAAGGAGGATAAAATCTTTAAGCCTATCTATTACGCCAGTCGTACCCTCAATAGTGCCCATAGGAATTATGCGACTACAGAGAAGGAACTCTGATGATTATGCTCCATGATTCACTATGCCAACCAATTCTAGAGCTAAGTACCTATCATTTTTTTTATTCTTAGTCATTGGGGACAATGCCTATAATAAGTGGGGGAAGGCGGTCTTAGCATGTTGATCGAAAAAAGGAATAATTTTTAAAATTTGAACACCATTTTTAGGTTGCTTATTGCACGTTCCGAGTTAGGAATCGGTTGAAAAGGAGCCCACGGATGATTTGAAGTTAGCTATAGCATATTAAATTTAGTATGGAAAAATGAGCATATGTCATATTTCCTGAAGTAGTAACTTATTAATTGCTATTCTACCATTGCACTCAATTATTAATTGCTATTCTACCAAATTTACTACTGTCTATATTATAGTTGGTCGTAGACCATTATCGTGACAAGCTCGATCTTAATAATTAGACGTTCTTACGAGTCTCCGTAGGATCGACATTGACTCGCCAGTTTCTACTATGATAGACCTAGTCGTATTGCTAGTAAGTGCTTTGCACGTGATCAGAAAAATTGAGTAGAGTGCTGAAGAGATGTGAAGAGACCAACCTTGTACTTAACTGGGAAAAAATGCCATTTCATGGTCACAGAAGGAATATTGTTGGGTCATAAAATTTCAAGGAAAGGAATGGAGGTGGATAAGGCAAAGATAGAGGTAATAGAGAAGTTACCCACTCCATCAAACTTAAAGACGTTGAGAGACTTTCTTGGCTACATTGGTTTCTATAGGAGGTTTATTAAGGATTTCTCTAAAGTTTCTAGACCTTTGACAGAATTACTTGCAAATGATGTGCCTTTTTTATTTGGAGATGAGTGTAAGCAAGCATTCAACACATTGAAGCAAATGCTTATAACCGCCCCAATTCTAGTAGCCCCAGATTGGAACAAACCTTTTGAGCTTATATGTGATGCAAGCGACACGGGAGTTGGAGCAGCCCTGGGACAAAAGGAGGATAAAATCTTTAAGCCTATCTATTACGCCAGTCGTACCCTCAATAGTGCCCAGAGGAATTATGCGACTACAGAGAAGGAACTCTTGGCTGTTATCTTTGCATTTGACAAATTTTGACAATATCTGATTGGATCGCAAGTCACTGTATTCACTGACCATGCAGCTCTAAAATACCTTCTAACCAAACAAGAGTCCAAGCTGATATTGTTGAGATGGATTCTACTCTTACAAAAGTACGATGTAGAGATCAAAGATAAAAAGGGATCTGAGAACCAGGTGGCTGAACACCCGTCAAGATTAACTCTGCTAGAAAAGGAGCAACTGACTGAGATCATAGAGAGCTTTCCTGATGAACAACTTTTTTCTATCTCAGTAGTAGCTCCAGTCGAATCTCAGCCCTGACAAAATACATCAAGAGTGGGCAAGGTATACCTTGGGTTTGCTAACATTGTAAATTATGTAGCGGGAAGGTACCTACCATCGGAATTCATGGATACTGATAAGAAGAAATTCTTTACTGATCTAAGGCATTATTATTGGGGCGATCCTTACCTATACAAGATATGCCCTAATACTATTTTAAGGAGATACGTCCATGATTACGAGATTCCGAGTATTTTGAGACAATGTCATTCTCCAGAAGTTGGAGATCACTATGGACACACCAAGACAGAAGCAAAGGTATTGCAGTGTGGATTCTACTGGCCTACAATTCATAATTGTGCTTACGAGTTTACAAGAGCCTGTCATTCTTACCAAATGACTGGTAAAATTTCTAAGCGCAATGAGACGCTACTGCATAGTATCTTAGAAATGGAGTTATTAGATATATGAGGAATTGGTTTTGTTGGGCCTTCCACATCGTCAAGTTCAAATCGTTACATCCTAGTAGTAGTTGATTAAGTTTTCAAATGGGTGGATGCAGTGGCCTAACCTACTAATGATGCCAGGGTTTTCCTGAGATTTCTTAAGAAGAACATTTTGACGAGGTTTGGAGTGCCCAGAGCCATAATTAGTGATGGAGGGAGCCATTTCTGTAATAGGTTGTTTGAGAAATTGATGTTAAGATATGGGGCCAATAAAGAATAAAGTGGCTTAAATTGTTTTTGCGCATTCCTGAGGTATCCACAATTACCGCCACCTTATTTTCTTATTTCCCTTCGCATGTTACTTACAGTTTTTGAAAGAATTTTGGAATGTAATTAAATACTTGGAGGATGGATGACCTAGGAGCTAATGATTATACTCAATGATTCACTATGCCAACCAATTCTAGATCTAAGTACCTATTCTTTTTTTCATTCTTAGTCATTGGGGACAATGCCTATAATAAGTGGGAGGCGGTCTTAGCATGTTGACCGAAAAAAGTAATAATTTTTAAAATTTGAACACCATTTTTAGGTTGCTTATTGCACGTTCCGAGTAAGGAATCGGTAGAAAAGGAGCCCAAGAACGATTTGAAGTTAGCTATAGCATATTCAATTTAGTATGGAAAAATGAGCATATGTCATATTGCCTGAAGTAGTAACTTATTAATTGCTATTCTAACATTGCACTCAATTATTTGAGCACATAATCTAAGTGAGTATTTGAGATGAGATGACAAATTTTTTTTAACCGGGAATCATATAAGTCTATGTATATACTTTAACAAATTGTTGGAGGACAAGGGAAGCAACTTGAATACCCTAAAAGGTAAAACGGGACAAAAAGGGCTTGCGAGTGAGAGAGGGAAAAAGTGAGAAATCTGCCAAAAAAAAGTGGAAAAAAAAAGAAAAATATATATATGATATAATAAAGGCAGTGAGGGAAGCTAACTCAAAGGAAAAAGGGCACGACCCTCGCATAAAAAAGAAACAAACGAGGACTTAAGAGTAATACTTAGTCCCCAAGTCCGCCCGGCCCAATTAAGGTATCATGTTGTGTAACCAAGTCTAAAGGCAAGGTGGGCGAGTGTATGCACGTGTATGTTAAGATTGTGGGGTTAATACAGCTTGATTCTCTTCACAAACGCACTATCAAGAAGAATTAATCCAATGACACATTCATGGGTGCTAAGTAATGATTAATAGGGAACTTATGGAATGTTGCTTGATGTGTGTTCTGCCGGAAGTCTTTCTTGAATGTGGTAGTTAATGGGGATTTCTCTTTGTGGTACATTGCCCTTGATACTCTGCTCGAGGATGAGCAAAAGGCTAGTGGGGGGGGGGGGGGGGGGGGTACTTGATGACGCTCAAAATAGTATATCCTACGACATCAACATTCTTTCCATTACGAGCTAAAAATAGTTGTTTCGACTATAATTATGAACCATTTGAGTTGAATATCATATGTAGGGTTCGTGGTACGAGTATTTTGCACTTAGCGTTTATTTTCCCGTATTTGATATTATTTCGTGCATTATTTGATTATTTTTAGGATACGAGATATTGGGCTGAGCATTGTGGAAAATTTTGGAGTGGACTGAATGAAAGGATTGGGCCTAGGGTATTCTAGAACCTTCCAAGCTAAGTCGGCAGAAAGAAAAAGACAAAAATACCCCCGGTAAATCGGGAGCTGCCGCCAACTTACCGAGAGTCCAGAATCTTCCGAAACACGTTTTCTTGGACCAGGAGTAGTTCTAGGTGTTTCTAAGTCGGTTTATATAGCTATAAATAAGAGGCATAGCCTGAGAATTCAGTGTGTACAATTTTCAAGACAAGTATTATGCAATAAAAGTCCTTTGTTTTTTATTCTATTTATTTTATGAGTTTCAGTCGAGGAGACGACGGATTCACTGCCTAGGAAAAGATCCGAGAGAGATCTACACACATCTTCGAGGGTATGATTTTCTATCTTTTCCAAGATGTAGATCTGTCATTGTTCTATTTGACTAGTATGTGCTAATTGTTTATTTAGTTTAATTATGTAGTAGTTAGTTTATTTCACCCCATGTATGTATAGATCTAATTTGTTGGTGAAGAAATCATTAAGTAGTGATTGTGATTTTCATATCTACGACGGTCTATATCACTAGATCTGAATACCCAGTAAATTACTAGTTCATGATAATCGGTGCCAGCTACGTTGATTGACATATTTAATTTACATGTTAGTAGCCTGATAAACTATTTGCATGTCATCGTAAATTATCATGAAGGAATTGGAAGGTGAAGTGTTAATTAGGACATAGTCTTGATGGATCCTTAAGAACGTGCTAGTCATTGTTGATAGATGACTAGGGAGGTTTTCGGTTTCGTACCGACTACTCTAGATCTTATTGCGTATGAACTAATACAACCAATGAAGGAGGTTAGTTGTATATGGAATGTCTATTGTCCTTGCAAATAGAAGTAGATAGGTTTAGGAGTTGCACCCGTAGCTGTCAATGATTTATAATTCACCAACGGGGAGGCTTATTGCATGTTAATAGGGGAATAGAAAATCACTCGTAATTAGACTAATACATTCGAAACTCTTGTTAACTTGCGTAGTCTTATTTGTTTATTGTCACCAATTTTACTTCTGTCTATATTATAGTTGGTCGTAGACTGTATTTGTGACAAGCTCAATCTTCATACTTTCCGTTCTTATTAGTCTCTATGGGATTTGACCTTGACTCGCCAATACTCCACTACGATAGACCTAGTTCTATTTCTAGTAAGTGCTTTACACGCGATCAGTTAGCAAGAGCAGCAACACTAGAGGTGTTGAAGAAAAAGGACAACTCGTAGTTAGACATGATGAGGGAAAGAGAATGGAAATGAAAATTTTATGTACTCCTGAAGTCTAGGATTGCAAGTGTATGAAGGAAGGGAAGTGACCGTCTTTTTATAGAAAAAGATGATGAAATCCTATGATTAAGATCAAAGGAATCAGATGGACAAGATTAAACAACCTCTTCAAATTTGGAATGCCGCAATAATTCCCTATGGTTACCAAAGTCAGCAGTCAATACAACAGTTACTTTATGTTCATTAAAGTGACTGTTAGCTCAGAACCGCAACTGGCATGTGTCAGGGAAAATCTTGCTTTTCAGGCACTGTCACAACGGCAAGGACAATGCTCTTCGGCCCGCAAAAAAAGCTCTAGGATGTTTCAACCAAGCTCGCAATAACCATGAACAAACACGGAAATTTTCGATTCAGTTATCAAATTTGAGACAAGCCTTATGTTCGACTATTTTAGCAAGCTTGTTATAACTCTTAACCTCGCTAAAACAATTGGGCCAGATTACGAATCACGGATCCAGGCATCAAAGTTAAAATTATTTTAGCAAGCCCTACGATTAAGAACTCGACCTCACCAAAACAATGGGGGCCGCACACACACATATATATATATATATACATATATATATATACATATATATATATATATATATATATATATATATATATATATATATATATATACACACTTATGTCGAATCAATTAACAACTCGAAAAAGAGGGAATATTTCGAGCAACATACAAAAGCCCAGAGAAGAATAAATGCGAAGCAAAACATAAAAGCGGATCCGATACACTCGGCAAGAAATCAAAACAACAAGCATATATTTAAAGGCGAAAACAACGACCACAAATTTGCTACCGAGCTATTACAAATACTGCAAATTGTTTGATAACAAAAGCCAAATTCAACGAAGTTGATAAAATTACAATCAGACAAATTGAGTTCATTTGTCGGAAGGGGAGTCTCTGTGTGAATTCTAGATAGGTTCAGATCCTGATCACCTTCTTGCTCATGGCTCTTCTCCCTGCCTTCAGCATCAGCATCGCCACTGCTCCTAACTATGACCCCATCATCCTTAGAAAGTTCTTCAGCGGCCCGGATAGCCTTGGCAGCCAGATCCTCCCATTCCTTCATCATAGCACGGAGGTTGCCTTCACTAAACTGGGGAGAATACCAGACCGGTATTCCTTTCCTTATGCAATCTTCATGAAAATCGTCCAGCTGAGTCTGGGTATAAGAAAGATCATAGTGGAACTCCCTTAGTGCTGAATGATCTTGATCCGTTGTTAACCAATTCTGCAAGGTATCCAAGTCAGGAGCGTCTTCGCAGTAAGCACAGATACACATCGCCAGATGGTAAAATCCTAGGTCTAACCCATCCAGCAGCACCTTCTTGATCTCGCCAACATGAATTGCGATGGCGGCTTCGGCCACTACTAGCTCACTCTTGCACCTATCAGCGCGCTCTTCAATTTCCACCACCTTGGCAAAATCTCTATCCCTCTTAGATTCAGCGTATTTATATAAGCCTACGGCCAGCTGTGCCTACTTAACACTGGCCTCGCCCTCCTGAACTGTCGGTCCTGCGAAAAGGCTGACACAAGTTTAAAGGAGGGGGTGAATTAACTTGTCACCAATATCTAGATTCTTAAAAACTAAAGGAATACCAGATTCAGTTTTAAACTTGTGCGGATTTAAGCTAACTGAGCTGAGTATAAGTCAAACTGACTTGTGCTCAAACTGAGTTAACCGGCAGCGGATATTTTAAAACCTTTTAGATTAAAACTTGAGTAATCATTTTGTATAAAAAAATGCAGTGCTGACTCAGTTTCTGATGTTTGATGAGTTTGTGATATTATGAAATATATGCTGAAGTACTGTAAATAAATGTGTAAAGTAAATAAGTAAATGAGACAAAAATTATAGAGGTTCCAGGTGGTGTAATACTGTCAATCATCTATTCTCTTGTGATGTTGGAGGAAATTCACTATGTTCTTGAGATTCACAATTGCAAGACACAAAGTAAATTTAAACACTGATTGTCCTTGACTATTCCTTAGCTTCACAATCTTCGTGCCTTAGTCCTTAACATGTTGAATTGCAGTTTCACTAAGTCTGCTCCACTGGACCTTGATGGGTTGGATATCCTCTTCACCAGCTTATAACAAACATAGTCTTCCTAGCTGCACCTCAACTGTCTCTCACACCTTTTTGGTGTTTCACGGTCTAAACCTTTGATAAAATCAAAGTTGAGACTTGAATCAATAACTATGATTCAACTTGTGATATGAGCTTATTCTTCTGAGTGTACATGATTTGCACAAATAGCTCTGATTCTCTTCAAGTGTGAATCGGGATGTATTTATTCAATGCTCAAAATCACTTTGAAGATTTCTTGATCTGGATCTTGAAATATAGCAAACAACAGGAGTTATTTTAATTTACTTTCCCTCTTAATTGAATGTTTTCTTAGTTATCTTATCCTTAGAACTCTGCACTTCTTCTTGAAGTAAAAGTGATCTGTTTATAGGGGTTTTCCAACGTACAACTTGTTTGAATTTGAATTCTTGTATCCGTTGGTGGTTTTGCTAGTGTTTGTTGAATGTCAGTGTCCTTTCTGACATCTCTTCAACCAATCGAATTGCTTGCTTTCTAGTGTCTTCAGCTTGAAATTTAGTTTTTGGGGTTTCTCAGTTTTCATCTGGTATAACTAACTGTTTTAGTCTTAAAATCATTAACTGAGTATTTACTCTTCTTCAAAACATAGTACTCTATCTTCATCTGATTTTGATTGACTTAATTAGAGTACACCATAACACTTAAGTCATCTAAGATATCATTGTCCATATGTATCTTAGGTCTTCCTACAAGATCTATAAAGTCAGTTCATTCCATCAAATACTTATTTGAATTCTAACTTTGCGGTCTCGGCTTTTAGTCTTCATAAACTGAGTTTGAACCCTCAGTTCTTCAATGTTCAATAACTGAGTCTGTGTCCCTCAGTCTTCTAAACTGAGTTTGTCCCCTCAGCCTTCAACTTCTAGATAAGCCAACTGAGTTTGTGTCCCTCAGTGAACTTACCTTTTCAGTTTCTGTATGTGTACTCAATTCCTTTTCTAAGGTCAGATTCTTCTTTTGAATACTTTTTCATTTGTAAACTCAGCATGATTCCTAAAGTCAATTTCTCAATTTTTAAGCCTATTCTATTACAGTTCTTGTCTGATTTACCTATACAAGTATCAGACTCGATTAAATCTTATACATTCATTTCTAGACTTCTTTTCGCTTTGCATTATAATAGCTAGTTATTACACTTCATCAATGGGGTTTAAAAGAATAACTGAATAAGTGATGAATCAACGTCAAAACGTAAATTTTATTTCCAAAAATTTCTCTCTTTTTGATGATGCCAATACCCTCCTTCATAGAAATGCAAAAGGATAAGGACGGAAAATAAACAACACAGAATAAAACCGATAACTGATACTTTATTAAGGATGTTGCTTGAGTTACAAAGTATTAAAGTACAACATTTGTAAAATTAAACTATGTCTCCATCTGAGTTTCTTTTTCTTTTCCTTTGTCAATTATCATTGTCTTCTTGTCATATTCTTCAGCTGCTTCCATGACAGCATTGTAGGTCGGACTGACTTCCACATTGTTGATGCTAGCCCAAATTTGCCAAGATGTTGTCATGCCGTGTATCATGAAAAACTTGTTGTTGAATAAAACTGTGAATCTCAGCACAATCTTCTTTAAAGCTTAATCAGTTGTTGATTTTTCAAGAACTTCTTTGACAATTCCTATATTAACTCTGCCAAAATTCTTTTCAGCTTTTTCAAGAGTTTCATTTTCTTCCCATTTGTTCAGTTTGTCCCATTAATGAACGTGAACCTTATTCATTGTCAGAAAATTCTCCAAAGCTTGTTCTCTGGTTTAATTTTCTTTGGGTGGTAGGCTGTTGAAAATACTATAGAGCTGTGAATCTAGTCCTAGTCTCTTATTTGTGGGTTCTGAGTTTTTTGCTATCAGTTTAATTTCTTCATCATCTATGTCAGCTCTGGCTTTCTTCAGTTTAGTAAGCTTCTCGTCTATACTTCCAAGAGCGCCTGACATAACATCATCATTGGCATTTAAAACATCAAAACTTCCCCCCTTATTGGCATCATCCTTTTGAATTAAACTTCGGATAAATGAGTTTAAGTGCTGTTGATTGGATGCCAAAATGGTTTGTCCTACCACTGAATCTTTAATTGTATTCTCCACCAACAGTATCCGGTTGTAAACATCATTAACAAGATTCTACAGTCTTTCCCGAGTCTCAATTTTCTTGCTTCAGACTTAATGGTTGTTTTCCTTATCTCTATCAAAGTGTCTTGACAGTTGTTCTTGACATCATCAACAATCTCCATCAGCTGCTTTGTCTTTCTTTTGTTTTCTTCCATAGAATTCAGCACTTTGTAAAAAATACTAAAATATTCCATTTGAATATTGACAAGTTCATTGAAATTATATTTTATCAGCTAGACTTGTGTAGGTACATCCTTCTTGTCAAGTATAGTTTTCTCAGCTTCCTTGATTTCAACTTCAGTTTTCTCAGCTTCCATGATTTCAGTTTCGGACTTCTTCTCAGCTTCCTCGATTTCAGTTTTAGACTTCTTCTCAGCTTCCTCTTGTGGCTTATTTCCAACAATGCCAGTCTTTGGAATTTCATTAGTTTCAAACTTCTTGGTCATTTCTCTCTTGGATGATGTAGAAACAATACTTTTCAACTTCTCTTTATAATTCTCTGATTTTCTACGTTCTTCAGACTATCTTCCCACTTTTTCTAAAATTGACATTTCATCATTTTTTCCTGGTGATAGTTTTACATCAAAGTCATCATCAGTTTCTTCTCCAGCTTGATCTGCTACAAGTTTGGCAATTTCCAGAACCTCTCTATCTATAGGTGATTTATACCCTTTTGTTTCCAGTTCTTCTTCTTTTCCTGAATAAGATTTAGTTTCTGAATCTGATGCAGTTGAATCATCATTATCTTCCAAACTATCATCATTTGATTCATCATCTTTATCATCTTTTCTTGAATCTCATGTTCGTAGAGATGCAAGGATCTCTTTTTGTAAGTTACGATCTTCAGGAGAGGTCATCGTCATTGTTATCATCATCTTTTCTCCAGCTTGAAGGATCATGTCCTGTAAATCTTTTCTAGTATCTGATTCTGATCGTAGAATATCCAGTGCTCAAAAATTCACAGGCATCAAATAACTGTGACAAGTGAGTTATGTCATATAGTCCAAAAACCCATGGTTCCTCAGCTTCCATGAATTTCTCTTGTTCTCTTTGATTTTTGATTGAGCTGAATTTCCAATGTTGATAGGCATCCAGCCTTTTGCAATCAACTTCAATGAATTTGGCAATGTCAGCTGTAGGATCAGGTTTGGTTTGTGAGGTTGTAGCAGCTTCAGTTTCTCTGGGGGCTTTCAAAGCGATTTCAGTTATAATGGCAACTGGTTCATCAATCTTTTCAGTTTCAGTTTTGCTAGATTCTTCTTCAACAACAACTGGAGTGATAAATTTGTCAATTTCAGCTTCAGGTACTGCTACAGGTTTAGCAACCTGTTCAGTTTAATCCTTTTCAGTTTCTTGAATTTCTTTCGGTTCAGCAGCTAGTCCTTCTTCCGCTTTCTCGGTAACATTTTTTTCTTCAGTTTCTCTTATTTGACTTACTTCATCAACAAGATCATCCAAAGTTATGACTTGTTGTTGAACAAATTTCTCAGCTTCTTCTCTATTTTCAGAATGAGATATTTCAAACTCCTTGATAGATTCTTCACATTCTTACTTGGATGTTGATTTTTGTGGGGTTCACTTTAATTTAGCTAGCAGACTGAGCATGCCTAGTATTTCTGGTGTAATTTCCTTATCATCACTTTAAGTTTCTTCTCAACCAATTATGTTCCAACAATTGGTTCCCCCTGAGTATCAGCTTCAGGTAATTCTGAAATGAGTTCTTGGGGTTCTGCAACTGATTCCTTTGTTACATCAACTTCTTCAAGTTTAGTGGGGGTTTCTGCATCGGTTTTTCTTTCTTTGCTGACCTACTTTTAGTGTCTGAAATTAGTGATTTAACTGGTGTGTTGGTACCAGAGAAGGGTAAAACTATAGTCAGAGGAGGGGTGAATGACTATAGTGGAGTTTCAAAAACTTTTCTTATATTTAAAAGCTTTTGGGCAGCAGATAAGTCCCTTCTTGAAATGTTGGTTCAAAGTAGATTATTCAATCACATATATAGAGTATGCATTGAAATAAAGTACCGTAAGGTAAATTGCTGAAAGTAAATAGACACAAAGGTTTACAATTGTTCAGGGTTGGGTAATCCCTTAATCCACTCTTCTCCAGTGATGATTGGAGGAATTCACCATTGTTTTCACGGATACAATAGCATGATTATCCTTGACTACACAAGCTTCACAATCTTCAAGACTATCACTCCTTGGCTTCAAAAGCTTTAGTGACCCTGTCTCTATCACTGCTCCTTGAGAACAAATTTTTCACCAGCTATCACAAAGGTTGCAACTCCTTCTAAGATTCCTCTGATTCAATTGCCTCAGTTGATATGAATTTGATTCACAGACTTGTGATCAATCTCAGGGCTTGATGTGGAATTTGAGCACTGATTTCTGAGTTGATCTCTAGATGTTTCTTTTAAGTACAGATAGAAGGCTTTTCATAATTACAGAGTTTTTGCTTGTATCTTATCAGATTCAATCGTTGTTTTTCTTGTCTGTCAATGCCTTCTATTTATAGCCTTGATAATCCTTCATTTGGATTTCCGTCAGTTGGCTATTTAATATGGAGAATAATCCTTGATTTTATTCTTGATTCCCCCTTAATTATATTCTCCTTGATTTCAGTGATCGGATTTTTCTTCAAACGTCTATCAGAAAATCCGTCCTTGATTGATCCTTAATTGAATATGCATTTAATGCCTAATATTCATCTTTTGAAATCTGAATCAGTAAAGTTTATTGGGCCGTTCCCTGAACGGTTAAGTGATCCTTCTGACTTTGCCATTTAGATATTCCTTCATTCCTTTGTCTTTACTCAGCCGATAGTCAGTTTACTCTACCGGTTTACTGCTTTGTTATTTTCTTTGATCTTTCAGGTACTTCTTGTACTTCACTGATATTTGATTTGGGTGAGATCAATGTACACCATATTTGATAATGTACTTCATCATTTGAATTATAACTTAGACTTATCCAAGGTCATCACAGACTTCCTTCATTATAAGTCCATAATGACTTCATGCTTCTCTCCTGGTACTTGGCTGGATTCACTCTGCCGAATAGCAGTTTTTCTTCACCATCCTACCAACTAGTACAATACTTGTCTGACTCAACTTATACAATATGTCTGACTCTAAGTAAAGACTTATACAGAGAATTCTAACTTATTTCAGCCTTGCTATAACAGCTAATATGGTCATCATCAAAACATAATAAAATGTTCCTAACAATTTCCCCATTTTTGATGATGCCAAAACCCTCATAAGCCTGAACATAAGTATACAAAAATTTTCATAATAATCAACAGAATAACAATTTTATTAATCCATTAAAGGCAATAATATATTGCATCTTTTTCAAAACAAATCAAAGGAAAAGACTAAATTCAACAATATTTATTAAAGGGCTACTTCTTCTTTTCTTCAAACCTGATGCCCTTGCCTTTGATGCCCTTGCCATTGTCTTTTGGGCTTTCCTTCTTTCCACTGGAGCTTTCAGGCTTGCAACTCCCTTCCCCTTTTTGGCATCACCAAATCGTTCATCCAAAATTTTGTTGGCTGCCTCAGATTCTGGGAGAGGGCCAAATCTTTCCTCAAGAATCTTGTTTGTGGCTCTAGTGACATTGAGTAGGGTGTTGAGTTGCTTTCTAGAGTAATCCATAACCGCATCCAGATGGTGAAGTTCTTGTGTGTGGGCATTCAATGTATCCACCAGAGGTTTGAGAATTCCATCAATTTTGCCAGCAAGAAACTCAAGATTTGTTTGGACATGATAGGGGATGAGATGCTGTAGGTTTCAAAGTAAGTTTCCTTGTCTCTCCATTACCTCATCTTGAACCTTAATGTGACTGATGAGGGCTTCAAATTTGTGATTTAAGGAGGTTGCATCACTCCTTAATGCAGTTTTCAGATTTTGCCTGCTGTGGTACTGCCTCTCCGTGTCCACAATCAGGGGTTGAATGTATAGATTGAACAGTCTACCGAAATCATCTTCTACTGGTGCTGATGCATCAGCCTCATCTTCTTCATCTTCTGTTTGGGAAAATGCATCACCCTGATCTTCTTCCTCTTCCATTTCCTCTTAATTCTGTTTTTCTTCTTTTTCAGCAATCTCATGATCAGATAGAGATTGTTGAAAATTGCTTGCATGTCCTAGTTCTTATGAGGACTGTCCTTCTTCTCGTTGTGTTGGAGACCCAGTTGCTTCTGCTGGTGTTCCCCATTGATCAATGCTGGGGTGTTGAAAAGTTCAGCAGAGTGAGTTTTATCAGCAGGCTCACTCGGCTGTTTGTAAAATTTGCTGATGCTCCTGAGAATTACCTCTTGAATTGTCAGTTCATCATCAGAAAGATATATCTTTTCTTGATCATCTTCAAGTATGTCTTCTTCTTGTGGCTCTTCTGCAGCTTTGTCCTCCTCATTGTTAGCATCATCTTCCTCTGCTGCTTCATCAGATGATGTAATTTGGTATCCTTCTTCACCTTCTTCCAGATAGGTGACCGCTTCTTGTCTCTCTTCTTCAGTGACTATATCATCACTAATCACCACATGACTTTCCCTGTTGCTGGCACTGGTCACAGGAGTCCCATCATATGCCGTTTGATATCGGGTTCTTCTCCCCACTCTATATATGCTGCTTCCAGGCTCTTTTCTTTTACATTCAGCAGTAGGTTTGGGTTTCTGGGATGCCTTGACATAGGTAAACATCACATTGGCGTTGTGTGGAGGGTGTAGATATATGGGTGTCACTTTGATTTGATCGAATAAATGTTGAAGTGGTATCCCATATGAATTCCTTTCCCAAAACTCACCTTTCATCTGCAAACCCTTGCTTTGTGCCGTAATTGCTAGATCAATTTCCTTCTGGATTTGACCTTTCAACCTATTGAAGACAAATTGTAACCAGTCAAAGGAGCTACCTTGATAGATAATAGAAATTAATTAGATCTGTAGCTCAGTCAAGTTCTCCATCAACCCTTTTCTTCCTTCAATGTTTCTGGTGATGACTAGAGCAAACGCAGCAAATGGTCGTTTGACTGCTGGTCTAGGTAAGTTGTATTTCTTGATGTTCCTTCTGGGTTCTTTCCAATCTCTTTCAAGAATGCATTGATGTTGATCTGCATCTTCGTCACATTGACGGGACCAGTATTGGGTAGATTTAAGAATCTATTGAGGAGTCCAGGGGCTCAGGGTCACTTTTCTTGGTGCTGGGAATGAACTTTGCATTCTTCCAAAATGCAATCAGGGTTTCATAGCATATTCCGGTGATTTGAGGGTTTAGGAAGGTCATCAACCCCAGATTAGTACAGTCATCAACTAATTGTCCGGCATGTGCATCATTTTCACAAAATGGTAGATAGTGTTTAGGTCGAAAAACGATCCAAGTAATGATCAATTTACTATAACGAAGTTGCTCGTGTCATTTCTTAATTTACAAGGACTAAAATTACTTAACCCTGTTTGAGAACCTTTCTCAAAAGGTAACAATCATTTAATATTAATCGAGAATAAAAACATAGAAATAAAAGTTTGCTAAAAACTACAACATAAAATAAAGATAAAATAGTGATGTTGTTTATACATGCAAAATCAAAAATTGTTTTTTGGTTTATGATTTTTCTCCCACTAGTCAACTACTCACAATTAACTTTCAAGTTTTTTTCCAAAATTCTTAGCGGATGGAATCCAATCTAGTTCACTCGATCCCCGATGTAGGCCGATCGACCGTGTCAATTTCGAAAGGTGGGTACACTTACCGGTCACATCTCATGCGGCTTCCATTGGTTGACTAGTCAACTCTTTGACAACTCACATCTATGTGATAGCCAATTTCATTGGAGTATTTATGAAAATTAATTCACTTAATTAATTTTAATTATGGTCTCATCAATTATATATCTATCTCTATAGACATACATCCTACACATTCATCTATATCATCCCTAGTCATGCATCTATCGTATCATATAAAATAAATACAAGCACAAAATAAATAAATACGTAAAGTAACCGGTATGATCATGGATTTTTCCTATGTGCGGTTTCGAATACAAACTGACGAAACCGCGGGTTACAATCTAAGGGTAGCTACAACCACCAATAGGATCTCTATGCCTTCATTCTTTGGCCTCTGTCTTCTGTTCCATATTGTTACATAATTTTATCTAATAAAATAAATACACCCGCCGCACACTGGGGGAGCTAACGGGAATAGGATAATGCAGAAAATAAACTAGGTCACGTTCTTCATAACGGCCTAGGACATTTTCAAAACCAACAGAAAACTAAATCATTCACATATATCCTATTCGTCGACTCCATGATCAATCGGGGTCTATATAATCATATTATATCTACTACAATATCTAATTCATACAATAAAATCTTATGAAAAAGATGAAATCTAGAATTACCAACTTGCGTCTTAATTAATCGATTAACATTTAATCAATTATATAATTTCATCTAATCAATTAACTATTTAACATTTAATTAATTAATGATTTCAATCAGAATAATATTTTTTTTAAACACCTTTATTTTATTAAAAGAAGAAATAAAGTGCTACAAAAAGTTCACCATATCCCGGCCCACCCCAAGTTTGCGTGATAGAATGCATAAGATGGCCTCCTTAAACCCTATGTGTGGTAAACCCAGTGTAGGAAAATCCATCACATAGGGAAGAGTACTCGCTCTATGCATTCCCAAAAAAACCCAAACTCCAAAAATATGTACAACAGTGGAAATCATAAGTAAAAGAACGGCGTCTGTGTGTCTCGATTCTTGAAGGAATGAACTGTGACTCGCTCACTGATGATACATTCGAAAGTCATCGTTGGTCGTAGATCGATGCATCCACTTGAGAGTATGTAAAGTCCAGTTCCGATCCTGAGCATTGGCTACACACATCACATAGGGCAAAACATCACATAGCAATAAGAGAGGGAGCACCATTGTGAACCATAAAAGGAACAAAAACATCTGAATTGCACCCCTATCAGAGTGGTAGGGGTGCGTCCAAAGCTCACTGCACTCCAGGAATCCGGTCCCATGGAAAGGAGGCATATCAAAAGACTCTGTCCACACCACCAGCACGCAGAATAAGTGGAAAATACAAAGCAAAACCCAATGAGTAAAGAAGATAAAGAATAAAAACACCTGGTTTGCACCCCAACCAAGAATGGAGGGTTGCATCCACGTAGGCAGAGTGAGTTGTATGTATGTGTTTTGACTCCCAGGGCGCCGTCCTTGTCTGCAGTCTGCCAATCTGTAAACAATGTGTAACGCAGTACAAAGTTGAATCGTAACAAAAATGGGAGAGTAAGTGAAGTGAACAACACGACGTGTGGGTTTGCACTCTTCACATGAGCGATATGTCGGATATGAGGTGGTCCATGGAGATCATCGTGAATAAGATGAAAAATATGTGGTGGGGCATCCCTCTGTTGATTGAAAATCCAATCCTCCCCTTCCAAAGCAGCAAGGCCGTCAGCAACCCCATTACACTCTCTGTAAATGTGGGAAATGGTATACGACATCGAGTGTAAGATGTGATGTATCTGAGTAATGGAGAGGCATAAGGGCCATCCTCCGTCATTCGCACCAGATATATCGGTGAACATAAAGCGAATCGATTCAATATCCACGGGCTGATCCTTATTACACAACCGAAGACCAAAAAGTAGAGCTTTAATCTCTTCGTCCACAACGGTACCCTGGCAAAAGCAAGCATGAAAGGCCAAAATGAATCTTCCTGCAGAATCACGAAGAATACCACCTCCATAAGCAATACCAAGCCGAACACTCCCATCCACGTTCAACTTAACTTTCCTAGGTGGTGCGGTTTCCAACGCCATAATATTAACGATTAATTTCAAAACGATTTCTATTTTAACTTTAATCAATTAGAAATATTCCAAAATAAATCAAAATTAAAATTAAGTCTCTTTTGTTTCTCTCCTTTTGATTTCTAATCAAAAGGGATGTCTTTGGTTTCCAAAACAAAAAGGGACCCAAATATTTTTAAATTGGCCTAGGCCTATTCCAAATAAAATTTAGAAATGCCTAGGTTTATCATAGGTCTATATTTGTGGATCATAAACAAACCCAATTGTACTATAGTGCCATGGGGCATCCCAATGGCCCAAACTATTTAAATCATTGGTTAGCACATGACATTAACTAAACAAAGAGATATTAACAATCACTACTATGAACTATACTGATTCACAAAATACACCAAACAAAATGGGAACCTCCGCATCACACCAGCAGCCGCCGACAGCCCGGAGGCCACCGACGCTTCCGGCGATCAGATGGTGGTGGTGCCGCCGCCGATCGACCGAGCACCACCATGGCCGAATTTTTTTTCTTTTCATGTATTCCTTTTTCGAATAAAAAATCTTTCATCTTTTAATTACGTGATTTAAACGATGCAATTAACTACGCCAATTAACTAATTCTTATTGCTAAAGCTCGAAGCTCGCTATGATACCACTGTTAGGAAATCTACGCGGGAACACAGCGGAATTTAAAATTATTTCCTTTTTAACCAGGATCGACTTCGTTTAAGCAACAAGAATAAAAGATGTAGAGATAAATATACCTTGGATAATCTAAAACAGAACATCGCTTTGTCTACGGTTGTAGTTTTTACACGAAGCCGCCCAAGTGTTCGGCCTCTACCATTGATCCACACGAACAACCCGCCGGAATCCAGCATTGGATTGCTACAAGAAAAACCTGGTTGCTAGACCGGCCCTTTTACTCTCTCAAAACTCTCTCTAGGAAGCTCTCTTATTTTTCACAGGAATTATTAACTCTTGGAATTGTGATGATACAAGAGCTAGCCAAGCCTCCCTTAAATAGGGTGACCTGCGCCCCCTGTAGATCCCAATCTGATTTGGAGAAGCTTTCTAGTAGATTGGGGAGAATGAAAACATTTTACTAGTAAAATAAGGAAATATATATTTTGGATTTATCTCATTTAATTTAATATCTCATATTACATAAATCCACGATATTGTCAATATCTAATATTAACTATCTTTATCTTATTACCATAAATCAATTTATAAAGATCTATTAATATGTAATAATAATATATGATAATACCATTAATTAAATTGCAAAATCCAAGTGTATCTTATACACTTAAATATGGCGCCCCATATGCCAAGAAGTTGGCATCCACAATATTCTTAATTAATATAATACTATGATTAATTAATTCGTAAAATACATTTATATCATATATCCATATATATTTCGACATACATACATGTATATTTAATTAATCAACATAACTAATACTTTGTGTAATATTTATTCATACTAAATAAATACCACTATATTAATTCACCCCTATAACGCTTTATAGTCGAGATAGACTTTCCTTATTTGGTTATCACTATAACCGCATTTTAATCTGGCTAGATGTTCTTATGTGTGTGACCCGATGGGCTTCCTAATATGTTGGCCGTAGGCATAAAAGTGCATTTTACTAAAATACCCTTCATACCTAACTATCACGAAATAGCGTCTAGGAACACATCGTGACTCCAACCATCGGAAGAGTCAAATGCAATAACTACTACCTTTCATGTGAACCAGTTACCGTGTAAATAGAATCATATCACTGTAATAACATCCATACAATCGTATCTCGAGTGTCAGTACATCAAGAATCATATCTTATAATCTGGATATCATAATAACTCATTTACTCCCATTTTGCAAAGATTCACGAGAGCTAGACATTCCTTATAAGATGGCCCTTTCGGATATTTACTCCTAGAATTAGAATACGCAATTTTCGGACGAGCAACATGGACCCTAGGCAAGCTTCAATATCATACCCAATCGGTACCGCATGATCGCCCCATGGCTAGGGAAACCTCAATAGTGTCAAAGCATGACAATCCACACCGTGATGTCATGATGACTCCGGTCCCAAGATAATTACACAACTGCCACATAGTGCGACACTTAATATAGTAAGTGGGTCATTCTAACATACGCATTTTCTAATACACGTCCACGTACTGCCCAAATGACTCTACTTTGATAGATGAGATTTATCCATATCTTTAAAAGATAGAAGACATATAATACGTGCTAGTCTAGTCGTACTATTAATGTCCCTTTTAATAATTCATGCGACTAGAGACATTTAAGTATCAAACCTTTTAAAGTGAGTTGAGATCTCATAAACCATAAGCACTATCATGGTTTCTCTTTAACAGTTTGACACTAAGGACATTCTCATATATACAATATCATAACTGGTCCATTAATTGAATAAATATATAATAACACAAAAGCCATTTGATATATGTACAAACATAAAGAAATAGTAGAAATGATCTGACCCGGTCAGATCCGGTCCAACCCGATTAGGTTTAGGACACTATTTCAACATCAAGTTCTACAACTAGATTCAAATTTGGAAAGCTTTTTGGTGATAGAACTGGCTTAGGATTTGATACAGAGAAAACTTCAAAGGAAGGAAATAGTAAAGATGGTGTCAAAACTGGCATCAAGTTCGTAGCTGAACAAATTCCTCAAACTAAGGTGCATGTTGAACCAGTTAAGTCAGCTCAGAATGAATCAACCCAGCTTCAACATTAGTTTTCTAAGAAGTCAGCTGCACATAACAACAAAGGCAAATCTAAAGGTAGATCAGTTGCACCTCAAAGAAACAAGGATGGTAGATCAAATGCCAGATCTACAGAAGCTAACCATGATAAGAACCAGAAAAGGTCAAATCCAAGTAAATCCAAGAATGTTAATCATTCAAGGAATTACAAACTCAGGGGGAAAGGCAGATTATATCTTACTGATGATGATTGGAACTTCTATCAACCTATTGTAGAAACTGAAAAGAACATTCATTCATAACAGAAAACTTACTACACATCTGAGACAATGAATCATTAGAGAACTTATCCTAGATCTCAGCAAAATCCTCAGTACAGAAATCAGCATAGACCTCAATACAGAGATGTTTATCACAGACAACAGAATGACTGTTATTACTCAGTTTTCAACAATAAAAGGCAATATGGAAATCAGTTTAGACCAAAAGACTTGAGAGAGCATATTAATAAGACACAATCCAGAAATACATACTATAGGAATGTAGCTTATATATATGATAATAAGTGCAACAATTTCCAAAGGAGACCCTATGGAAATATCCCAAATGTTGTACTTACAACTGACCCTTATTGACCCAAACAGAGTTGGGTACCTAAAACTCTTTAACTTGTTTTGCAGGAAATATGGTACTTTGACAGTTGTTTCTCTAGACACATGACAAGGAGCAAAGACTGTTTGGTTGATTTTCAAGCTAAGGATGGACCTAAAGTCAATTTTGGTGGCAAATACAAACCTGGTTACAGAAGAGGTTATGGAACCTTAATCAAGAATGGTTTGAAGATCGGAAATGTAGCAAATGTTGAAGGACTAATTACACTCTACTCAGAACTAGTCAATTATGTGACATGCAATACAGAGTCACCTTTGATAAAGAGTTATGCATTGTTGTAAGTGAAGCTGTGTATCAAGTAGTTGTTGCAAGGAAGGAAAATATGTATGTTGTGGACTAGACAACAGCTGTTTCAGAAACCTGTTTACTTGTGCACACCAAATCAGAAATCAGCTGGTTATAGCACAAGAAACTGAGTCATCTCAATTTTGATGACATCAATCTCCTGGCCAAGAAAAGAATTAGTAATTGGATTACCAAAGATTTCTTACAAGAAGGACAACCTATGTGATGCTTGTCAAAAAGGAAAGCAAGCTTCAAGACCAAGTCTCAGCATTCAACAACAAGACTTTTAGAACTGTTACACATGGACTTGTTTGGATCAGTTACACCTATTAGTGTCAGTGGAAAGAAGTACACACTGGTAGTGGTTGTTGATTACTCAAGACAAACATGGGTATTTTTCTTAACAAAGAAATGTGAGACCAATCAAAAGCGTACAGAATAGTTGAAGAAACATCAAAATCAGAAAAGTGTTACAGTTGTAAAGATAAGATCTGACAAAGGAACTAAATTTCTCAACAATGTGATAACTAAATACTGTGAAGAAAATAGAGTTTTACATCAACTTGCAGCTATAGCAACACCTCATCAAAATGGAGTAGCTGAAAAAGGAAATAGGACACTTAAAGAAGCGGGAAGAACAATGATTTGTGAATGTAAGTTACCTAAAAGGTATTGGGTAGAAGCTGTGAATACAACATGTTACACTCATAACAGAGCCCTAATGAACAAAAGGTTGGAGAAAACACCCTGTGAGATATAGAATGAGAGGAAACCAAATGACTCATATTTGCATGCTTCTGGAAGCAGATTCTATATCAACAACAATGGAAAAGATCAGCTCAAGACTTTTCAACCCAAAGCTGAGGAAGGAATATTCTTAGGATATTCGAGTGTTAGCAAAGCATTTAGAGTCTTAAACAAAAGAACACTCAAGCATGAAGAATCAATACATGTGGCTTTGATGAACCAAACTTTGCTGGTGACACAATTGAAGACAAACCAGAATCAGTTTCTAACCCTCAGTTACAAAAGACTCCAGAATCAGTTTTTGTTGATATGGGAAGATTAAGATTATCAGAATCCTCTGATCAAGATTAGTCACAGTTACCAATAACTAAACCTACAGTTGAACAACTAGTACAAAATGAAACTGAACCAGTTCAAGCTCAGAATAATTAAGATAAAGCAAATCAAACTCCAGAAGATGATGTTTTTGAAGAACCAATTCAAGCAAATAAAGATCCTATAATGGAAACTCCAATACTTTAATGGATGAAAGTCTTAGCAAATCAATCGAGTAGCGCAGCGGAATTTGAAAATTGATTTCCCGATCCAAGATCGTCTCCGTTTAAACAATAAACATACATGAGAGGGGACGGTAATGTTACCTTGGTTGATCTAAAAGAGCGACGCTTTGACCGTCCGGTAGGAGTAGATGTGCGCGAGCCATCCAAGCGTCTGGCCTCTACCAGTAATACGCACGAGCACCTTGCCAAAATCCCGCCAAGTATTGCTACTAGAAAAACTCGACTGCTAGGTCGACATTTTCTCTCTCTACAATCTCTCTCTAAGAAGCTCTCATATTTTTCACAAGAACAATTAGCTCTTGGAATTATGGTGTACAAAAGAGCTTAGCACCCCTTCCTTTTATAGGCCTATGGGGCGCCCCAAGCCTTCCCAAAATCCTTGGGGAACAAGTCTAGGGTAGAGTGGAGAGAAAGAAAACCTTTGACAAGTAAAATAAGGAAATTCCCTTAGATTGATTTATCTCATTTAATTTAATGTCTTATATTAAATATTTCCAATATATTTGTCAATATCTTATATTGAATATCTTTATCTTATTACCCTAAATCAATTTTCCAAAAATCAATTAATATCCAATATTAATATTATGGTAATCTTATTAATTAAATTGCACAATTCAAATGTATCCTATACACAAAAAGAATTGGCGTCACATTATTAGGAAAATCACGTGGCCACATAAATCTAATACATAATTAATATCTTGTATTTTATTTATTCATAATAAATAAATACAACCATATTGATTTACCACTATAACCTTTATAGTCTTGAGATAAACTTTCCTTATTTGCTTATCAACTATAACCACATTTTAATCCGACTCGATGTTCATGTGTGTGTCACCCGATAGGCTTCCGAAAATGTTGGTTGTAGCCATAAGGAGCAATTACGAAATGCCATTTACCTCTAACGATCATGGATAGCGTCCAGCAGCACGTCCATGACCCCAATCATCGGAAGAGTCAATACGCAATGACTACTACCTTTCATGTGCTCGGTTAGCGTGTAAATAAAATCCCATCATTGTAATAATATCCATACGGTTGTACGTCGAGTGTCAAGCATTGACGACCGTATCTTATACTCTGGATATCATGCTCTCTTGAAGTAACTCATTTACTTCCACTTTGCAAAGATTCACGAGAGTAAGATATTCCTTATGAGAAAGCCCTTTCGGATATTCACCCCTATTCATAAGGTACGCGATTCCTAGACAACCTTACATGTATACTCCACATGCTTCAGTATCATACCCAATCACTACTGCATGATCTCCCTATGGTTAGGGGAAACCTCAATAGTGTCAAAGCATGACAATCCACACTGTGATGCCATGTAGACTCCGGTCTTAAGGATAATTACACAACCGTCGCATAGTGTGACACTTATCAGTGTAAGTGGGTCAGTCTAACGTATACACGTCAACGTACAGTCCAAGTGTCTCCACACCTCGATAGACGACATCTATCCCTGCCCTTGAAGACAGAAGAAATCTATTACGTGCTAGTCTGTACATACTATCAATGCCCTGTTTAATAGTACATCAGCCTGGAGACATTTAAGTATCAAATTTATTAATGTGATTAGAGATCTCATCAACCATAATCGCCTATCATGGTTTCTCTTCCACAATTTAATACTAAGGACGTTATCATATAACAATTCATAAACGGTTCTATAAGAGAACAAATATATGACAACATAAAATCCATTTATTATATAAGTATAATCATAAAAAATAGTAGAAATGATCTGACCCGGTCGGATCTGGTCCAACCCTTTTGGGTTTATGACACTATTTCAACAATCTCTCAATTGGCCTAAAACCAATCACCCGCACACAGAAGACCAAGTTGAAACACAAGAATCTCATGCAATGCTCGCAACCAGCCCTAGCCGTGAACAGATCGTTATCTGTGGGGACCCAAACTATCTTCATATCATGCTCCAAATGATCAAGTCAAAGAAACCGCCTCAACACACATGAATCTCTGATGAGACCCTGGTCCTTGCTCCAAGCAATGAATCCACAACTATATCAGCTATATAGAAAATATGGAAGAATCGTACAAGGTTCATGAATGAACCATCTAGATCCATGTATTGCTTCGGCTGCGTCTCCAAGGAGCATACTGTGTTTTGGCATAGATGTAGTGTCCACAATGATCTCCAACTAAGAACATTTCCAGCTCACTGTATCACATAATCAAAGTGATTGCAAACCCAGACTGTAGCTCCCACTCACTTGCATAAGACTCAGGATACATGTCTATATATCTATGTTTATCTGATTCCAAGTTTTGATAAACTAGGAAGCCATCCTCAACTCGTTAAAGGATATTCTCGATATTCATTAGATTGACTTTCATGCTTGCTCATGACTCTTCATGGACTATGAACATCTGGCATCATCTTTCACCTTATCTTTAGGATTAACGTCCTAACATAGATAGATCTTGAGAACACGGGCTAGCAGTATCTCTTATCGCGATCTATGCTAAACTCTTTTACCATCATATTTATATACGTAAACTATAATCTAACATCAGTTAAATCTCACACTATAGATTCTTATTTCTAAAAATAAGAACTGATAATCCAAGTTCTTTCGTAAAGACCTTGAACTACCAAACATTAATTGACTGTGAAATGGGGTGATAATTCCCGAGAAAGATATGTAATACCTTGCTAAAAAATCATAACGTACTCCCACTGTCCTTCTTGCACATTGGGCATATCACTTCCTTTGACTAAATCAAACTCATTTGACTATCTGTTGGTCCCTTGGAATGGCTAACACAAGTTTAGAGGGGGGGTGAATAAACTTCTCCCTAAACTGGATTTTAAACAAATTAAGATTCAGTTTTAACTTGTGTGTAGTTGAGCTGACAAAGCTGAGTTTAAGCTAGAATGACTTATACAAAACTGAGTCAACTGGCAGCGGATATTATTCTAGCCTTTTTCTTGCTCTTGTTATTCTCTTGTTAAAGCTAAGTATGTAAAATTGAATTTTGATGAATGTCAGTTTGTGAGTTGTGAGTTGTGTAACAATCAGTTCTCTATATGCTAAGTAAACCATAACAATTACAGTAATAAACAAATAACAAAATGTAAATGCGTAAAGTAAGTGAAACAAGAGTTATAGAGGTTCCAGGTGGTGTAATCCTGTCAGTCCTCTCTTCTCCTATGCTGTAGGAGGAAAATTCCACTAGAACTTCTTGAGATGAGCTGTTACAAAAAGTCCTAAGCAATAGTCCTTGTCTAATGCTAGCTTCACGATCTAAACAATCAAAGAATAGGTTGGATTGCTGCTCTTCAAATGCTTGAGCCATTGGTCCTTGAAGGGTTGCGTATGCCTCTTCACCGGCTACCACCACAAACACAGTTTACCCAACTGCTGATACAACTGTCCTTGGCAAATCCTTCACCGGATTCCTTCACAGTCTAAACCTTTGATGCAGAATCAAAGTTGGGCTGAAAATCAATAAATTGATTCTTGTTTGTGGTTCTTCAAAGTCTCTGAATCTAGATGAACTCTGTGTAGCTTGAACACTTGAATAAAATTCTTGATTGATCTTGTTAGCACAGAGATGATAGCAATTCGAATGAACGAGACTAGTGCACAAAATGCTTGTAATCTTGTTAATTCTTGATGATTCTTCTCTTTATTTTTTGAATCTTGGTGCAAAGTCCTCTATTTATAGTGTAAGGTCCAATGTTCATCTTGCTTGAATTCGAATTGTATCAACGTCTATCTAGTAACGGCTATATTTTGTGACTGTTCTGTCTTGTCAGTACTTCATCCAATAAAATTGCTTTCTTTACAACGTTCGACTGTACTACCAGTTGTTGGATGACTGACTCATAAAACTGATTTTCCTGATCAGTTTTATACTGAGTTTGTCAATTGTCGGTTTCTTGACTGACTTAGAGCATTAACTGAGATTTTACTCTTCTTCAAATATCGGTACTCTAATATTACATCTGATTATAGTTGACTTAATCAGAGTACACCATAAGCATATATCATCCAATAGTTCATTGTCCTTATGACTCTTAGGTCTTCATACAAGATCTATAAAGTCGGTTCGTGTCACCACAAACTTTCCCCGCAAGCCTAACTTTACAAGTCTCGACTTAGTGATCTTCATAACTGAGTTTGAACCCTCAGTTTTTCAACCTTCTATAACTGAGTCTATGTCGGTCAGTTCTCATGTCTTCTAGATAAGCCAACAAAGTCTGTGTCCTTCAGCGAACTTACCTTCTTCAGTTCTGAGTGTGCTTCAGTTCTTGGTGTATTCTGAGTCAATTTTGATGACTTGTCTTTCCAGTTTCTAAGATGATTTCCAGTTTTCAATTTCACGACAATACTATCTATTATAGTGCTTGTCTGATGTAACCTATACAAATATCACTCTAGTAAAACCTATACATTCAGTTCTAGACATCTTTTAGCTTTTCACTATAACAGCGGGTCTCAGCACTCCGTCAATGGGATTAAGATAATACCTGATTAAATATGATGAATTATCATCAAAACCTAAATTTTATTTCCAACAATTTCCCCCTTTTTTATGATGCCAAAACTCTCCTTAAAAGAAAAGCTTAAAGATAAATAGAATTAAAAAAATGTAAAACTGGAAACTGGATTACATTAAGATATGCAAAAACTGGAATAGTTACACATTAGTAAAAACTGAAATGAGAGCTAAATTATTCTCTGTGCTCTTTGTGTATCTAACTCATATTTCCTTTCCTTATCATGAAGTTGATAAGATTTTTCCAGCTTGGTGTCTTCTTTGGAGGATGTCTTGAGATAATCCATTTGACTGGAACACTTCCATTTTCTCCATAAAACTAACTTAGGTAAAGCTGTTTCATCCTTGTAGTAGTTTTCAAATTCTGCAATATCAGCTTTCATTTGTTCAGTTTTGTCTCTGATCTGCAACTTTTCTTCAATCTTCTTGATTTTCTTATAGTGTGCCATCCTTTGATTGTGATATTGGTCAGATAAGAAGTAGACAAGAGATTCTTCATAGGTTTTGTCTTTGTATTTCAACTTGACATTGTTGTGATCATTGACAAATTTCATCCATAGATCCTTTGTTAAAGTAGCTATCTTTTCTCCAGGGTGACTGTATTTTTCAATGACCTCTTTGTCAGTTAGTCCTTTTACAAGAACATAAGGATCTATTTTTTATTTGTATTTCTTCAGTTCTTCTTCCAGATTCATCTTTTCATCAAGTAATCATAGCTTTTCTTCATCAGCTTCCCCCTTTTTGGCATCATATTACTTATTTACCAACTGATGTGTTGCATGTTGATCTGTTGAGATAGTCTTCTGAGAATTAAGCACTTCTTGCAGCTGAGTTTCTAACACATAAATGCGCTGATTTAAATGCCATTGTGCTTGAGCATATGTCTCTCTATCTTCCATGGTTGAGACTTCAAGTTTCTTTTTCAGACTGAGAATTTCTGATGCTTTGCTAGAAGATAATTTCTGAACAATATCCAACTTGGTGGACTGAGACATTCATTTTCTTTCAATAATCCAAGTATCCAGAAATATCTTTCAAAAGGCCATTGTACGCATCCTTTTGATTGAGCATAATCTTCAGATTTTCTTGTACTTTGCTCATTTCATCTTTTGTCAAAAATTCAGATGGACCTGTTGTGTCTTCTTGTTGAATCTTAGGCTGAGTATCATCTTCAATTACCATGATATGATTTGATGATTCTCATCCTTTCCATCTGTTTGCTGGTTGTCAGTTGATTTATTTCTGACTAGCAATTCTTGTTGCTGATTAGCAGTGTGAGCTTGAGGGTGAATTTCAATTTGGAAATATGTACCCTTATCAGCTTCTTTCTTTGATTCATCATCGTTGTCATCATCCTTCTTCTGTTGATTATCTAGAACTGATGACGTGGCTGATCTTCCTTGTTTAGCTATTTCAGTGAATCTTCTGAAACAATTTGTGAGAAACTCATTTAATGGAAATAGAGTGTATAAATCCTTGATTTCAGGTTTTTCCAACATGGACTTTTCTTCACTTGCTAGAGTAGCTTCTCTACAATCTTCAGGTTTGAGTTTAATTTTCATCAGCCAGATGATTCTATCAGCTTCGAAAAACTGAGATGGTTGATGAGCTTGCTGTTGAGCTGATTGCTGTTGAAATTGTTGTTGCTCCATCTCAGCATGCATAACGGAAACTTATTTCTCTGAAATCGTCTGTTGTAAATGAGAAACAATTTCAGTTGCTATAACGTCCTGTCTGGTGACTCCAGTTGTCAGTTGTTGTTCCCCCTCAATCGGTGCTGACTGACTTGAAGTACCCGGGAACAAACATTTATTTACTGACTTAACTGTATCTGAGTCAGCTTTCCGTTTGATTCCTTTGTGTTTAGCTACCTGTTGAGTCACAGTCTTCTTTTATCTAGGCTGAGAAGCCTTTTCTTTCCTAGAATGGACTATAGCTACATCTCCAGTTGATGTATCCATTCTATGTATAGATGCATCGGCAGTTTGTTCTGCTACATTACCTGCCTTGAGTCATTCCAAATAATGTTGAATGACTCCACTAAGTGTCTTCTTCAGTTGAAATCTTCCAACTGTTTCTCTTCCCTTAGCTTCAGCTCTTCGAACACTTTCCAACTCAGCTAAGTGTTGATGCTTTAGCTGATTGAATACATAACCTGCCCAATTGAACTCAAATTCATCCCAGATTATGTTCATTAGAAAATTATGTCTTCAGATAACTTGGCTATTCCTTTGTATTGGCTAATGATGTGTCTGCTGACCCATTTGTTGTGGAGTACAAATTCTGGTTTCAGATCGTCAAAATGAGTACCAACAGTTGCTGGTTCCTTCCTTAAATAGATTTATCTGAGAAAGGCACTCCTTTGGAGTGGTTAACAACTCAAATCTATTGATTTCACAACTAGTTCCTTGAAATCAAATAGCAACCTGATGACATTTCATTAACAATGATTCTTTTACCTCAAACATTTTTGATTAGGTAGTTCCTTATCAATCTCATGTTCTCCCAGAACTGTAGGATTCCTTCTCTGAGGTCAGTTTTTGAGTAAACTTTCACTTCCGTCAAGTCTTTCGCCGGTTGGTCAGTTTGAGATTGTTGATGTCAATGACTGGTCTGTTAAGTGAACACACCCAGCATAACTAAGATCAATCCCCTTGACGAATCTCTGGCTTAAACTAACTTAACTGAATTTGATTATACCCAACTCAGTTCTCGGTTTGGCAAATCTTTCATTGTCGAATGGCTTAGTGAATATATCTACCAACTGATCTTCAGTAGGTACATAAAGAACTGTAATGTCCTTTTTTTCCACATGATCCCTTATAAAGTGATGTCTCACATCAATGTGTTTCGTCCTTGAGTGCAAAACTGGGTTGTCAGTTATTGCAATTGCACTTCTATTATCACACATTATAAGAATCAGTCCTTCTTCAATTCCATAATCTCTCAATTATTGTCTTATCCTTAAAACTTGAGCACAACAACTTCCAGCTGCGATGTATTCAGCTTCAGCTTTTGATGTAGAGATTGAGTTTTGCTTCTTGCTAGACCATGACACAAGTCTATTTCCTAGCAAGTGACATGTGCCTGAGGTGCTTTTTCTATCTACTTTGCAGCTTGCATAATCTGAATCTGAATAGGATATCAGTTTGAATTCTCCTTCTTTTGAATACCATATCCCAACACCTTCTGTATCTTTCAAATACTTCAAAGTTCTTTTTACAATTGTGAGATGGCTTTCTTTTGGTCTAGTTTGAAATCTAGCACAAACACCAACAGCAAAAGATATATCTGGTCAACTTGCAGTAAGATAAAGTAGACTTCCAATCATTCTTTTGTAGAGAGTTTGATCCACATCTTTGCCTTCTTTATCTTTATTTAATCTGATGATAGTCCCAATTGGTGTTGAAATGCCAGATGATTTTTCCATTCCAAACTTCTAGATCAATTCCCTTGTATTCTTAGTTTGGTGAATGAAAATCCCATTATCCAGTTGTTTAACTTGTAAACCGAGAAAATAATTTAGCTCTCCCATCATACTCATTTGAAATTTGCTCTTCATTAAACTTGCAAATTTCTCACAGATATTTTCATTCTCTGATCCAAAAATGATATCATCAACATATATCTGAAAAAGTAAGTTACTTTCTTCAACTTTCATTCTGAATAAAGTCTTGTCAATGGTTCCTTTGATAAATCCATTATCTACTAGAAACTGAGATAGAGTTTCATACCAAGCTCTTGGTGCTTGCTTTAGTCCATATAGAGCTTTTCTTAGTTTAAAGACCTTATCAGCTTGATCTTTTATCTCAAATCCAGGTGGTTGTTGAACGTAGACTTCTTCTTATAGAATCCCATTCAAAAATGCGCTTTTGACATCCATCTGGTATACTTCGAATTTCTTGTGAGCTGCAAATGCAAGAAATAGTCTGAATGCTTCCAATCTTGCAACTGGTGCATAAGTTTCATCAAAATATATGCCTTCAGCTTGAGAATATCCTTTAGCTACAAGTCTTGCTTTGTTTCTGATGATATTCCCATCTTCATCAAGCTTGTTTCTGTAAACCCATTTAGTGCCAATGATGTTTACATGATATGGTCTGTCTACTAGTTCCCATACTTTATTTCTTTCAAACTCATTAAGTTCTTCTTGCATAGCTAATATCCAATCTGGATCTTTCAAAGCTTCTTCTATCTCTTTAGGTTCAGATTGAGATAGAAACATGCAATCATTGCATCTAGTTGATGTCTAGTTTGAACACCATCTTGAGTATCACCAATTACTTGTTCTTCAGGGTGATTCCTCATCCATTGATAAACTGGGGGTTGCATCAAGGGATCTAAATTCTGTTGAACTAGTTCTTCAGGAACTGGTTCTTGATTTTCTTCGCCTTGATTATCTTGAACTAGATCAGAATCATGTTGTTCAACTGTGGGTGGTTCAGTTGTTGGAAACTGAGGTTGATATTGATCTGATGATTCTAAAACTCTTAATCTTCCAATGTCAACAAAAATTTATTCTGGTAAAACTGGTAACTGAGGCTGAGACTGAGAAAATGGTTCTGGTCTATTTTCAGTTTCTTCTCCAGGAAAGTTAGGTTCATCAAATACTATGTGTATTGATTCTTCATGCTTAAGTGTCATTTTGTTCGGTACTCTAAATGCTTTTCTGACACTTGAATATCCCAAAAATATTCCTTCATCAGCTTTGGGCTGAAAAACATGAAGTTGATCTTTTCCATTATTGTGTATGAAACACTTGCTTCCAAATGCATGAAAGTATGAAACATTTGGCTTTCTACCATTCTATATTTCATAAGGAGTCTTTTCATGCCATTTATTCATGAGAGCTCTGTTTTGTGTATAGCACGCTGTGTTAACTGCTTCTGCCCAATATCTTTCAGGCAATTATGCTTCACAGATCATAGTCATTCCTGCTTCTTTGAGTGTTCTATTTATTCTCTCCGCTACACCATTCTGTTGAGGTGTTGCAGTTGCTGCAAGTTGATGTAAAAAACACCATTTTCTTCACAATATTCAATAATCGCTTTGTTGAGGAATTCAGTTCCTTTATCTGATCTTATATTCACAACTGAGACACTCTTCTGATTCTAAAGTCTCTTGAGGAGTTCTATAAGTCTTTACTGGTTTCACTTTTCTTTGCTAAGAAAATAACCCAAGTGTATCTTGAAAAATCATCTACTACTACCAATGTATACTTCTTTCCACTGATACTGATTGGTGTGATAGGTCCAAATAAGTCGATATGTAGTAGCTCCAGAACTCTGGTTGATGAATGCTGTGATTTTGTCATGAAACTTTCTTTTGTTTGCTTTCATTGCTGACAAGCATCACATAAGCTATCCTTCTTGTAGGAAATCTCAGGTAGTCAAATAACTAATTGTTTCTTGACAAGGGTGTTGATGTCATCAAAGTTAAGATGACTTAGTTTCATCTGCCATAAGCAGCTGACTTCTTCCATAACAAGTTTCTGCAACCGATGTAGTACATTCTACAACATACATATTCTCTTTTCTTCTTCCAACTAGAACAACTTGAAATGTTGTTTCGCTGACGATAATGCAGAAATCTTTGTCGAATGTAACTCTGTATCCCATGTCACAAAATTGACTAATGCTGAGTAGATTGTAATGTAATCCTTCTACATAAGAGACATTCTTGATTGTGAGTCCATTTCTGGTCAAGGTACCATAACCTTTGGTGTATCCAGGTTTGTCTTTGCTTCCGAAATTAACCTTTGGTCCATCCTTGGCAATAAAATTACTGAGACAGTCCTTGCTCTTTGTCATGTGCCTTGAGCAACCACTGTCAAAGTACCATATATCCTGCAAAATAAATTAAACATTTTTAGGTGCCCAACTCTGCTTGGGTCCATAGGGTCAGTTGTCAGTACAAGCTTGGGAATATATCCTTTAGGTATTCTCCGGATATTGTTGCACTTGTTTTCATTATGTAAGCCACACTCCCATAGTATCTATGCTTGGACTGTGTCTTACTTATATGATCTCTCAGATCCTTTGACTGAAACTGATTTCCATGATGTTTTCTATTGTTGAAACTTGAATAATAACCATCATTTCTTTTGTACTGAGGTTTGTGCTGACCTTGGTACTGAGGTTTATGCTGAGGACTGACTTGAGTCCTTTGCTGAACTTTGGACTGAAACTAGTGATAATTTTTCTGTCTTAAATGATTGTTTTCATCAGTTTGAATAGTACACTCAGAGAAATTCAAGTCATCATCAGTTGGAAATAATCTACCTTTCTTCCTGACTGTGTGAATATTTGAATAATAAATATTCTTGGATTTATTTTGACTAAATTTTTTCTGGTTCTTAGCCTGATCAGCTTTAGTAGATTCAGCAGTTGATCTACCTTTTCGATTTTCATGATGAACAGTTGTTTTACCTTTTTGGTTGTCCATGTTATTGTTTACAGCTGACTTCTTTGAAAACTGATGCTGTGACTGACCTGATTCACATTGAACTTGTTTTATTGGCTCAGCCTGCTTCTTAGTTTAAGGACATTGTTCAGCTACGAACTTAACACCACTTCTGGCATTAGGTTCAGTTGCCTTACTCGTTCCTCCCTTTGAAGTTTGCCGTGTATCAAATCATAAGCCAGTTCTATCTCCATATGGCTTGCCTGATTTGAATCCAGTTGCTGAACTAGATTGAGTAAAAGATTCAGTTGATGCTGCTGAAGAAGTAAACTGACACTGTTTCTTTACTTTATTAGTTCGGCTTAGTTTTAATGTGTTCAGTTCATCATTCAATATTTTGACCTCTAGAATTAGAGATTCTTGCTCAGCTTTGATTGATTCAAAACTAGCTTGTATGGTCACAAGACGACTCATCAATTCATCAAGAGTTTCTTCTAATTTTGAGTTCATTGGATTGGAATCGGCTGTTGAAGAACATGCATTTTGCATGGAAATTTGAGCTGAGCTATATTTAGAGTTTGATTCACATGCCTCATTGGAATCTTCCATGTGTGCCATTAAAGCTGTATCGTCAGATAACCTTTCTGTACTAGCTTCGTAGTCAGACTCATCTTCAGCTAACAATGCTCTTCTGCCGGTTCTTCTTTGCTGAGTCTTCTTTGCATTCAGTTCAGGGCATTCAGCTTTATAATGTCCAGGTTTCTTGCAGTTGAAACAGAGATACTCATCATCTTTTCTTTTCTCAGGAGTCTTCTTAATGAACTTCTGAGTTACAGGATGACCATTCTTCATCCTTCTGATTAGACTCATCAAGAGTGCTATTTGTTCCTCCATTTCATCCAACTGTTAAAGATTATTTGTGGATGCTTCTTGAGAGTCATTGGATGCTGCTGCAAGTGTTGTGGTTTTTGGTTCTTCCAGAGCTTTGATTATTGCAGCTGTGCTTGTAAAATCTTCACTAAATTCATAAGCTTTCAAATCAGAGATGATTTTGAAGGAGTCTTCTATGTCAAGTCTTCTAGATTCTTTCATTGTAGTGACCTTCATCTTCCAACACATTGGCAAGGCATTCAAGATTCTTGTATTGATTACTTTCTTTGTGTATTCAATCATGAGTAGGTCTAATTCTTTGTGTATTCAATCTTAAGTAGGAAAATTCCACTAGAACTTCTTGAGGTGAGCAGTTACAAAAAGTCCTAAGAAATAGTCCTTGGCTAATCCTAGCTTCACTATCTAAACAATCAAAGAACAGGTTGGATTGCTGCTCTTCAAATGCTTGAGCCACTGGTCCTTGAAGGGTTACGTATGCCTCTTCACCGGCCTACCACCACAAACACGCCTACCCGATCGTCGATACAACCGCCTTGGCAAATCCTTCACAGGATTCCTTCACAGTCTAAAGCTTTCATGTAGAATCAAAGTTGGGCTGAGAATCAATAAATTGATTCTTGTTTGTGGTTCTTCAAAGTGTCTGAATCTAGATGAATTTTGTGTAGCTTGAACACTTGAAAAAAATTCTTGATTGATCTTGTTAGCGCAGAGATGATAGCAATTCTAATGAACGAGACTAGTGCACAAAATGCTTGAAACCTTGTTAATTTTGGATGATTCTTCTCTTTTTTTTGAATCTTGGTGCAAAGTTCTCTATTTATAGTGTAAGGTCCAACGTTCATCTTGCTTGAATTCGAATTGTATCAACGTCTATCTAGTAATGGCTATATTTTGTGACCGTTCTGTCTTGTCAGTACTTCATCCAATAAAATTGCTTTCTTTACAAAGTTTGACTGTACTATCAGTTGGTGGATGACTGACTTATAAAATTGAGTTTCCTGATCAGTTTTATACTAAGTTTGTCAATTGGCAGTTTCTTGACTGACTTGGAGCATTAACTAAGATTTTACTCTTCTTCAAATATCAGTACTCTAATATTACATCTGATTATAGTTGACTTAATCAGAGTACACCATAAGCATATATCATCCAAGAGTTCATTGTGCTTATGACTCTTAGGTCTTCATACAAGATCTATAAAGTCGGTTCAAGTCACCACAAACTTGCCCGAAGTCTAACTTTACGCCTCGACTTAGTGATCTTCATAACGAGTTTGAACCCTCGCTTCTTCAATCTTCTATAACTGAGTTTGTGTCCCTCAGTTCTTCTATCTTTTAGATAAGCCAACAGAGTTTGTGTCCCTCAACGAACTTACCTTCTTCAGTTTTGAGTGAGCTTCAGTTCTTGGTGTATTTTGAGTCAGTTTTGATGAGTTGTCTTTTCAGTTTCTAAGATGATTTCGAGTTTTCAGTTTCATGACACTACTATCTATTACAGTGCCTGTCTGATGTAACCTATACAAATATCATACTCTAGTAAAACCTATACATTCAGTTGTAGACATCTTTTAGCTTTTCACTATAACAGTTGTTCTGAGCACTCCATCAACGGGGTTAAGATAATAGCTGATTAAATAAGATGAATTATAATCAAAACATAAATTTTATTTCCAACACTATCAAAAAAAGAGATCATCTAGAGAAACTTGATTGAGACCATAAATGGATCTCGCGAGGTCACATATCATGTTGTCGTCTATGAACATCGGGACATTTGCCCAAATTGTTCAACACTATCATATAGCCATGATACGAAGTTATAACAAGCATAGTCTGAATAGAAATAGGCTCAGCTGGCAGCATAAAGATAATTACAGGGTTTACACCCCGTACCCTTCAGCCGTCACTATAGCCTTATGGTAATCGCATTACAATCCATGTCAGCCTTTCAAGGATATTCACTCAATGTAAGACAGAATAGGATCACAACCTGGTTGTCACTGATGGAATCTAATTCAGATATTATGGCTCATGACCATTTCTCTCACTCTTTCCTCTCAAACATTCCTTCATAAGTCATGAAATATTCATTCTTCAAGATGAACACATCAGCAGCCTTTTCAGGCCACAGACTTATTGAACTTTTGTGTGCACTGAACAGTGTTCTACACCTCATCACTATATGGCGTCAGCTCACGTTCCCATGGTTGAATCTCTTTTTATGGCTCTCAAACTCTTTCGAGATCTCACTTACTCCCAGTATCTCTTTTGGAAGAAATACCTCTTTTAGAAGACAGCATTATTGGAGACAAACATTTTGTTCCGTGGGAAAGTAGACGATATCTAGCATACTTGCTAAGATATTCCACAAAGTCACAGATGTCGTACTAGGCTCCAAGCCTTTCCAAATTTTGCCTTGACAACTTCAAATCATCGGTTAAGACAGATTCGACATTATCCCCTTCCATATCTAACATGGAATTTATTCAACCCTATTCTTTGGAACTCGGTTAAGTATGTGTTTTGCATAAAGGCACTATCCCGAAACAAGTAAGGGATACTTCACATGCCTTGCGTCACACCTTTATCATATAAAGTGTTGTATCCATTTTAGAAACACAATCTAATTGCGTATCCAAGAATGATATCCTCTTAGGGAGAATATGATTCCTTTTGAGTCGTCTTTTGAAACACCCTCCAGTTATTAATTGCTTCAATCCAATTGAAGATTAATTCCTAAATTTCATTTATCTCATGTTCGTACTAGCTCGAAATTTTTGGGTTATCAGAATTGTCGTACTTCAATAAGTATATTCAACTATTTCTAAAATAGTCCAAGAGAGATAAAAAATTATTTATGGTATAAATTGTAGTAAGCCAACAAAAATCGGTATGTTTAGGTTTTATAGACAACTTTCTAGATTTTATAACCCTTTCATAAAAGGTTATCTTTGTCCTCTTTGGATAAGATATGTATAACCCATATGATTTATAATCATATGGTTCTGCATCATCAGAGTGACATTTGATCACACGATTCCCCTCCATAGAGACTATCTCTAGAACATCCACAAAATTTTAAGGATAACAGCCATACAAATACTTAGTTGAGATTTCATCACCAATATCAACTATATGATGACACTAATCTAGTATGTTAGATTCAGTGACCATCCAACCATATCGGAATAACATTTATTCCTTACAATTGAATATGTTTACTTAATCCTAACAAGTAATTGAAAGTCGTGTTCTTCATAAGAACCAGAACATAATAACATTTATTTAGTTCCCTAATCAGTTTACTAAATTCAGAATATGGTAAGTGTTTCAACGTTTGCTTCAACTTCCAAATCTGTATTAATCTTTCTAATTTAATCACCCTCGTAGGATATCATATATCCGAGAGTTGACTTAAACTTAGATAGATTTATCTCAACTTACTTGCTTAGGGTAGACACTTCGATAAGTTCTCTTACTCAAGCACTTTCCCTAACTTTCCATTTTAATCTTTTAAGCTCTTGTAAATATTTCTTAAATTGATCTTCATAAGACTTAAGAAAAATCACAAGAATCGTGTCTTCAATTTTCTTTCATAAAGAAAATCCAACGTTTGTTAAATATACTATTTAACCTTTTGAATCATATTCAAAACATTAATTATTTAATTTACTTTCAAGCAATGATTAAAGAATTAAGTCAATACTTAAATCTTACATCATTTCCAAAATTCGACGTGGTCATCCTAATCCAATCCAACTAATGTTTGAATAATCATATCGTATGACGGAGTGACCTATTGGATATCGTTATGTCCAATATGTGAGCTTCCATTAATAATTAAACTCTCAGAGGACTCCATCAAATATGCAACCTCCTTGTCTTTGACTACTATAACGTACTTGCTCGTTTCATTGTTTATTTTAAAAGATTAAAATTACTTAACCAACTTGAGAATGTTTCTCAAAAGGTAAGAGTCATAATTTTGTTTTACTAATCGAGAATTAAAAAACATAAATATAATTTGCTAAAACTACAATATAAAATAAAGATAAAAGACTGTTGTTGATTATACATGCAAAATCAAAGATGGTCTATGTGATTATTATTTTGCTCCCACTAGTCAACTACTCCCAATTGAATTTCAAGAATTTTCCAAAATTCTTTAGTGGCTGGAATCCTATCTAGTTGACTCGATCCCGGATGTGGGCAGGTCGACCGGGTCAATTTCGACGGGTAGGTACTTATTACCAATCGTGTCCCATGCGACTTCCAGTGGTTTGACTAGTCAACTCATTGACAATTCACATCGTCTATATACTAGTCAACCTCATTTCTCTAAAATCAGACGGTCCTGACGTGGGCCGATCACCGCAAGATTCTTAGTCGATTCACAACCCAAATATTCATGAGATCTCATAACGATCATATCTCGATAATGACGATATACCCGAGGTACGTCAACTCCCGACGTGGGCCGATCAGTTGGATCCGAACAAGGGCTCTTCACCGTCACTATAATATTATGAGACATATTATGACTCGATTTTTGTCATGGGAGTAATTTTAGATTAATTCACTTAATTAATTTTATTTAATTACGGTCTCATCTATTACATGCATATTACTACAATATCATATAAAGTAATTAAAACATACGCAACATTCCGCACACAAAATTAACCGGTATGATAATGGACCTTTCCTAGGTGCGGTTTCGAATAAAAACTGACGAAACCGTGGGCATCAGCTTAGGGTAGCCGCAACCACCAATGGATCTTTGACATGCGTCATCTCCATGGATCTTTATCGCCTTTGTTTTGGTCTTCATCCTTGTCTTCAATTTATTTTACATAAAAAATCTATCTAATAAATTTTACACCCGCCGCACACGGGAGGAGCTAACGGGAGTGGGATGATGCAGAAATAAATCTTGGTCACGTTCTTCATAACGGCCTAGGACAACAATAAAAACGAACATAAAATAAAGCATTCACATCTATCCTATTGGTCGAGTCCCTGATCAATCGGGGTCCATATAATCATATTATATCTACTATCTAATTCATACAATCAATATCTTATGAAAAAGATAAAATTAAATTTTAACTACTTGTGTCTTTATAGCATTCACAACTATATCAACTATATAGAAAATGTGGAAGAACCGTACAAGGTTCAGGAATAAACCATCTAGATCCATGTACTGGTTCCGTTGTGCCTCCAAGGCGCATACTGTGTTTTGGCATAGCTATAGTGTCCACTATGATCTCCAGCTAAGAACATTTCCAGCTCACCGTATCACTTAATCAAAGTGACTGCATACCCAGACTGTAGCTCCCACTCACATTCATAAGACTCGGGATACATGTTTGTATATCTATGTTTATCCGATTCCAAGTTTAGATAAACTAGGAAGCCATCCTTAACTCGTTTAAGTATATTCTCAATATTCTCTAGATGTACTTTCATGCTTGCTCGTGACTCTTCATGGATTATGAACATCTGGCATCATCTTTCACCTTATCTGTACGACTAACGTCCTAACATAGATAGATCTTGAGAACACCAGCTAGCAGTATCTTCTATCACGATCTATGCTAAACTCTTTTAGCATCACATCTATATAGGTAAACTATAATCTAACAGCAGTTAAATCTAACACTATAGATTCTTATTTCTAAAAATGAGAATTGCTAATCCAAGTTCTTTCGTAAAGACCTTGAACAGCCAAACATTAATTGACTGTGACATGGGGTGATAATTCCCGAGAATGATATCCAATACCTTGCTCAAAAATCATAACGTACTCCCACTGTCCTTCTTGCACATAGGGCATATCCCTTCCTTTGACTAAATCAAACTCCTTTGACTATCAAATAAAGAGATCGTCTAGAGAAACTTGTTTGAGTCCATAAATGGATCTCGTGAGCTAACATATCATGTTGTCTTCTATGAACAACGGGACGTTTGCCCAACGTCTTCAACTATAGCCATGATATGAAGTTATAACAATCATAGTCTGAATAGAACTGGGCTTAGCTGGCAGCATAAAGATAATTACAGGGTTTACACCCCGTACCCTTCAGCCGTCACTATAGCCTTATAGTAATCATATTACTATCCATGTCATCCTTTCAGGCAAATTCCCTCTAGGTAAGAAAGACTAGGTTCACAACTTGGTTGTCACTGATGGAATCTAATTCAGATATTATGGCTCCTAGCCATTTCTCTCAATCTTGCCTCTCAAACATTCCTTCATAAGTCGTGAAATATTCATTCTTCAAGATGAACACATCAGCAGCCTTTTTCAGGCCACAGACGTATAGAAATTTTGTGTGCACTGAACAGTTTTCTACACCTCAACACTATGTAGCGTCTACTCACGTTCCTATGGTTGAATCTCCTTTTGTGGCTCTCAAACTCTTTTGAGATCTCACTTACTCCCACTATCTCTTTTGGAAGAACTACCTCCTTTAGAAGACAGCATGTTTGGAGACAAACATTTTGTTCCGTAGGGATATTCCACAAAGTCCCATATGTCGTTCTAGGCTCTAAGCCTTTCTAACTTTTGACTAGGACAACTTCAAACCATCGGTTAAGACATATTCAACATTATCCCCTTCCATATCTAACATGGAATTTATTCAACCCTATTCTTTGGAACTCGGTTAAGTATGTGTTTTGAATAAGGGCACTATCCCGAAACAGGTAAAGGATACCTTTATCGCATAAAGTGTTGTATCCATTTTAGTAATACAATCTAATTGCATATCCAAGAATGATATCCTCTTAGGGAGAATCTGATTTCTTTTCAGACGTCTTCTGAAACACCCTCCGGATTTTAATTGCTTCAATCCAAATGAAGATTAATTCCTAAATTTCATTTATCTCATATTCATACTAGCTCAAACTTTTTGGGCTATCAAAATTTTCGTACTAAAATATGTACATTAAACTATTTTTAAAATAGTCCAAGAGAGATAAACAATTATTTATGGTATAAATTGTCGTACGCCAACAAACATCGGTATGTTTAGGCTTTAGACAACTTTCAAGACTTTATAACCCTTTCATAAATGGTTATCTTAGTCCTCTTTGGATAAGATACATATAACCTATATGATTCAAAATCATATGGTTCAGCATCATCAGAATGACTTTTGATAACACGATTCACCTCCATAGAGCCAATCTCTAGAACATCCACAAAATTTTAAGGATAAGAGCCATACAAATACTTAGTTAAGATTTCATCACCAATATCAACTATATGGTGACACTAATCTAGTATCTTAGATTCAGTGACCGTCCAACCTTATCGGAATAACATTTATTCTTTACATTTGAATATGTCTACTAAATCCTAATAAGTAACTGAAAGTCTTGTTCTTCATAAGAACAAGAACATAATAACATTTATTTAGTTCCCTAATCAGTTTACTAGATTCAGAATATGGTAAGTGTTTCAACGTTTGCTTCACCTTCCAAATCTGTATGTAATCTTTCTAATTTAATCACACTCGTAGGATACCATATATCCGAGAGTTGACTTAAACTTTGATAGAATTATCTCAACTTTCTTTGCTTATGGTAGAGACTTCAAAAAGTTCTCTTACTCATTCCATTTTAATCCCTTAAGCTCTTGTAAATATTTCTTAAATTTGATCTTTATAAGACTTAAGAAAAATCACAAGAATCGTGTCTTCAATTTTCTTTCATAAAGAAAATCCAATGTTTGTTAAATAGTCTATTTAACCTTTTGAATCATATTAAAAACATGAATTATTTAATTTACTTTCATGAAATGATTAAAGAATTAAGTCGATACTTAAATCTTACAATTTTGAAAACAACATTTCCAAAATTCGACGTGGTCATCCTAATCCAATCCATCTAATGTTTGAATAATCATTATCGTACGACGGAGTGACCTATTGGATATCATTATGTCCAATATGTGAGATTCCGTTAATAATTAAAGTCTTAGAGGACTCCATCAAATATGCAGCCTCCTTGTCTTTGAATACTATAACGTACTAGCTCGTTTCATTGCTTATTTTAAAAGATTAAAATTACTTAACCAACTTCAGAATGTTTCTCAAAAGGTAACAGTCACAAACTGACAAAACCACAGGCTTCAACTAAGGGTAGCCGCAACCACCAATGGATCTTTGACATGCGTCATCTCCATGGATCTTTATAACCTTTCTTTGGTCTTTACCTTGTCTTCAATTTATTTTACATAAAAAACTATCTAATAAATTTTACACCCGCCGCACACAGTGGGGAACTAATGGGAGTAGGATAATGCAAAAATAAAACTTGGTCACGTTCTTCATAACGGCCTAGGACAACAATAAAAACAAATAGAAAATAAAGGATTCACATCTATCCTATTAGTCGAGTCCATGATCAATCGGGGTCCATATAATCATATTATATCTACTATCTAATCCAAACAATCAATATCGTATGAAAAATATAAAATTAAATTTTAACTACTTGCGTCTTTATAGCATCCAATCAATTAATTAATCAACGTTTAATTAATTAATAGTTTTAATCGAAATAAATTTAACCATTCATAATAAATTGATTTTTAATTTTAATTTTCTAATTTAGAACTATTTTAAATAAAATTAAAATCTAGTGGGTCTCTTTTGTTTCTGTACTTTTGATTCTTAATCAAAATGATGCCTTTGGTTTGGTCCAAACCAAATTTAAAGGCATCCTAGGCCTTTTCCAAAAATCAAATATTTTTGGAGACGACCTAGGCCCTTAGGCCTTTTCGAAAATCAAATATTTTGGAAGAGGCCTAGGCCTATTCCAAAATTTTGGAATTGCCTAGATTTGGTTAATAACCAAATCATATTTCTTCCCAACAAATTGGGTGATGTCACATAGCTTCCCAATGGTCAAACTTTTTGAACCACTGGTAAGTCACATTGCATCAACTAAACAAAAGAGAAATTACCAACCATGGATCATGTTGAAAAATAAAGATGCACCAAACAATGTTTAAAAAGGGAAAGAGGATGTGTTGGCCGACAGCAGCCGGCTGCCCGAAAGCCGCTGCCGGCGCTGTGCCGGTGATGCCGCCGCTGCCGCCCTTTCATCTTCATCCCTTTTTTTCTTTCTATGCACTAATTACGAATCAATATCAAAATGATTTAATCTATTGGATCTAATTTACTACACGAATAAAATATGTTTATTTCTTAAGCTCGATGACCGCTCTGCTACCACTGTTTGGAAATCAATCGAGTAGTGCAGCGGAATTTGAAAATTGATTTCTCGATCCAGGATCGTCTCCGTTTAAACAATAAACATACACGAGAGGGGACGGTAATGTTACCTTGGTTGCTCTAAAAGATCGACGCTTTGACCGTCTGGTAGGAGTAAATGTGCGCGAGCCGTCCAAGCGTCCGGCCTCTACCAGTAATCCACATTAGCACCTCACCGGAATCCCACCAAGGATTGCTACTAGAAAAACTCGACTGCTAGCTAGACCTTTTCCCTCTCTACAATCTCTCTCTAAGAAGCTCTCATATTTTTCACAAGCACAATTAGCTCTTGGAATTATGGTTTACAAAAGAGCTTAGCACCCCGTTGCTTTTATAGGCCTATGGGGCACCCCAAGCCTTCCCAAAATCCTTGAGGAACAAGTCTTGGGTAGAGTGGAGAGAAAGAAAACCTTTGACTAGTAAAATAAGAAAAATCCCTTAGATTGATTTATCTCATTTAATTTAATTTCTTATATTAAATATTTCCAAGATATTTGTCAATATCTTATATTGAATATTTATATCTTATTACCATAAATATATTTTCCAAAAATCAATTAATATCCAATATTAATAGTATGGTAATCTTATTAGTTAAATTGCACAATTCAAATGTATCTTATACACAAAAAGAATTGGCGCCACATTATTAGCAAAATCACGTGGCCACATATATCTAATATATATTTAATTAATCAACATAATTAATATCTTGTATTATGTTCGGTAAAAACTCGTTTTAAATTTATAATTACCGGAACACCCCAAGTATAAGGCTCGTAGTATAGGGTGTTAACGGGTCGTCCTAAGGGAGTCGAATGTTTATCGGATTAAAGTGCAGTTATTCTATCGATTATGTCACGACTATTAACTAGAACTAGGGATTAAACTAATTAAACTATAAAAAAACAATGAACAGTAATTAAGATGATGAACAGTACGATGAACAGTAAATTTGCAGAAAAATAGCAATTAAGGAAATAAGAGTTGAAACAATCAAATTAAATTCAATTAAACTAAAACAAATCTAAACCGATATGCAAAAAGTACGAACTTTCTTATGAATATAAAGGAACAGTAGGGCAACAAGAATCCACCAATCAACCAACCAACCCCAACTAGATTGCGCGCTAAAGATACGATTTTTAGTAATGATCAAATCACGAATTTGATTAAATCTCTTTAATCAATTCCTAAGGTTTCGTTTTCTTTCCCAAGCAAAACTAAACTAGCATGCATAACACGATCATGAGATTGTCTCCAATACTCTACTCAACGAATCATGAACAATCTCTTGAATCATAATTAATTGCATCAATTGAAAAGATCAAAGCTTGAACAATATTCTCATATAAATTCAATCAAAAAGATAGTTTCATCGAACTCTCGATTCAAATAAAACATAAACAATATAATAATATCAAATTGATGAAAAATCATAAATCTAACTCACTAAAGATGTAGCTAAAAATCCTCTAGTTGGTGTGGTTGTTGATTGGCTTCCTCCGTTGTCCCACCGCAAGATGCTTAGCCTTCAATCATCTTTGAATTCCCAAGCAAGATTGAAAGAAAGAAACTCATGTTTTTGTGTGATGTGGTGTTTTTTCTGTGTGTGTTTTTCTGCTCGAATGATGCTGCTTATATAGGAGTTTCGCCGACATAAGGAAGGATCTAGAAAAACGCATCGATTTTGCAGCTTCGGGGCTCGGTCAACCGACTTAAGACACTCGGTCGACCGAATAGCATGGCTTGGTCGACCGAGCCTACCTATTTACGCATTTTCACACTGCTGCTTCGTATACCGTGTCCCCCACTTCACTCTTTCGATCTGATCTGATTTATCCTCTCTTCAATGCTCCGATTTTATTCCTTATTTTGAAATCACTTGATTGAATGAGATTAATCTTCTCCATTAATGATATCCCCATGCATATCTTTTAATTTTCTGCAAGATTGTTGTTACACCAAGTCATCGAATAATAATAATAATAAAATGTGTAACAAAAATAACATTTAAACTCAATATTTCCTCATAATTAAATTATAACCCCTCAATAACCATTATAGGAATTTAACGGTTAAAAACACACTTTTCTCATTTATTTCCCTTAAAAATAAGGTAAATTGTTTTGGGATTAAGCCCGAAAATATAGTAAAATATACCCTAAACAACTCCCCCACACTTAGCTTTTTGTTCGTCCCGAACAAAATAATCAAATCCGGCTCACTGTACATGCAATCCACATAGATCCCTAACTCACGTAACAAGAGATACAACAACTATAGCAAATGATACCAACATAGAGATAGATTTTGTGTGTGTGTGTGACAAGCGCTTTTCAGTCTTCACAATCCTCTCAAACAAGTATCCTCTCAAATAATTTTAATGACTATCCTAGGTATAGGCAGTAATCGTTCCACACAAAGTCTTCCCGCGCACTCAGTAGGATAATCCCTACAGCATATCATTCGGTTTATACTGGGTATAAGTTCAACGATAACAAAGTCTGTAATTTTTTCACTTTCTTTTTTCTTCTTTGACGCACATCAGAATGAGCTCTTACCCGTCATAGTAGAATAGGATGTTTCGGGATAACACCCTACCTTACTCAAATCATAGGGTAGCTTTTCCTAACTGTCGTGAGCTTTTGGTCATCAAAATGGAATAGGACGTTTCGAGATAATGCCCTACCGCACTCCAATCATCGACCATCTTTCGACACACCCATTTATTTATTATTATCTCAACTTCTTTTTTCAAAAACATTAGTTACGTTTCACTTATCACATTCAAACCTTCCGATATTCACAGTGCACGTTCTGAACTTAGGCGTTACTTCACTGTTACTACTAAGAACAAATCTCTCTAAGATAAATCACTAAAATAGTGAAAGGATACAGTTCAACATTTTTGCTTCAATATCAAAGGCTTTCGTGAGTGTAAAAATGAATACTATCTCAAATCAGTAAAAGCATGCTATAACTATCTCACAGAAGTTACATAAAATCATTGTCAGGAAACTACAACTAGCAAGCCATTTGTTTCAATTACATGCTCAAGATTTACAATTATCCAAGTTTACTTTGAAAAATTTTCAATTTTTCGAGAAAATCACATTTACTCATTGTCAGAAATATAGCATGATAACATACCCAATTTAGACACCCCCCACACTTAAATCACATTATGTCCTCAAAATGTGCAAATAAAAGAAAAGAATACTTAGCTGGTTTCAAAGTGGTTGTCGGGCTGTAGGTTGGCAGTGGTCAGGCCGTAGCATGAACGTACCGCTGCAACTCGTATCACGAACAGACAACACTAAAAGTGATAACTGGCAGAAACCGCTCAACAGTATCTGCAACACTCGACATAGCATATAATCTCGGGGTACAAGGGGTATATGAGTAAACATGTAGGCACATAAAACTCTCACAAATAGGACAGGGATAACCAACACACAACTCACCAAGGTTTTATTCCTAATAACCTAAAAACTTAACTAAAAAGAAATACTTAAAAGACTAGGCTGCCTCCTAGTAGCGCTTCTTTATTGTCATTAGCTTGACAGAGTAAACCAGGTCAACCTGGATTAGGCCACTTGGGTTTGAAGCTAACCACTTCCCTGTCAGAATCAGAATGACAAGGACGGAAATGGTTTTCACAACAACAACAAGTCAAGTGCGCGATAAGATCATGAAATTTTTCTCGCCAGACGACACTGGCTCTTTTCTTCTTGTTCTTGTTTCTCTGATTCGGCTGAGGTATGCTAACAGGCTCAGGAGCATTGACAGAAGGATTTGTAAGGATAGGGTTAATAATGTCATCATTCACTCCAAAGAAGTCGGATGGAATCTCCTCACAAATAAACGACTCAACCGTTTCATTTCTCCGTTGAAAGTACAGTACTTCAGGCTTTTCCTTGGGTTGCCCAAAGTATTTCTTAAGCCTGTGACCATTGACTTTGAACGGTTGATCGCCGTACCCTTTCAACGTAATAGCTCCACCAGGATGAACATCAAGAATCTCAAAGGGGTCAGACCATCTAGATTTAAGCTTACCAGCAAAAAGATGGAGCCTGGTGTTATACAGCAAAGCCATGTCTCCCACTTTGAATTCCCGATCTTTAATCTTAGCATCGTGGAGTGCCTTCGTTCTTTCCTTACTGATTCTCGAATTCTCGTAGGCACGGAGTCGGAATTCATCGAGCTCGTTCAATTGCAATAATCTCTTTTCCCCACAAAGTCGGCCGTCGAAATTCAAGAATTTAATAGCCCGGTAAGCTCTGTGCTCAAGCTCGACTGGTAAATGGCAAGCTTTGCCATAGACCATTTGGAAGGGTGACGTGCCCATCGGGGTCTTAAACGCAGTGCGATATGCCCAAAGTGCGTCATCCAACTTCAGACTCCAGTTGGATCTATTGGAATTCACAGTTTTCTCCAAAATCCGCTTTAGACTTCTGTTGCTCACCTCGACTTGGCCACTGGTTTGGGGGTGGTATGGTGTACCAATTCTATGCTTGACACCATATCTCTCAAGAATTTTATCCAGTGGTGCATTACAGAAATGCGAACCTTCATCACTGATAAGGGCTCTTGGGCAGCCAAATCTAGTAAAGATATTCTTTTGCAAGAATTTCTTTACAACTTTGTGATCATTGGTTTTGGTGGCTATGGCCTCTACCCACTTGGAAACATAGTCTACACAGACCAGAATATATTTGTTAGAGCATGATGATGGGAACGGTCCCATAAAATCAATGCCCCAGACGTCAAAAACTTCACATTCCAAGATAGGTCTCAAAGGCATCTCCATCCTATTACTGAGTCTTCCTACTCTTTGGCATCTATCACAGCATTTGCATAAGGCTTCAGCATCTTTAAACAAAGTAGGCCGGTAAAAACCAAATTTGAAGGATTTTGTGACTTGTCTTAGGTGCTCCGTAGTGTCCTCCCGTGGGACCACTATGACATTGCTCCAAGATATCCAATTGTTCATGCTCCGGAACACACCTTCTAAGCAACCCATCCTTGCAGACTTTAAACAAATAAGGATCCTCCCACACGAGATACTTTAAATCAGAAAAGAACTTCTTCATCTGCTGATACGTCATGTCCTCTAAATGCCCACTTGCTAAATAGTTGGCGTAATCAGCGTACCACGGCCTAACTGTATCAAGCTTCATCAATTGCTCAGTAGGGAAATCGATGCCTATTTCCTTGTGATCTTCGCCACCCTCATTTACTAGGCGAGACAGATGATCAGCCACAACATTATCACTACCCTTCTTATCTTTGATCTCCAGGTCAAACTCTTGCAAAATTAGAATCCATCTGAGTAACCTTAGTTTTGCATCTGCTTTGTCCATAAGGTAGCGTAGGGCTGCATGGTCGGTCCATACTACAACTTGAGACCCTAGAAGGTAACTTCTAAACTTGTCAACAGCAAAAACGACGGCTAAGAATTCCTTCTCAGTCGTGGTGTAATTGCATTGAGCCGGGTTCAAGGTGCGGCTCGCATAGTAAATGGGCCTGAACTTTTTATCAATTCTTTGACCTAAAACTGCGCCAACTGCGTAGTTAGAGGCATCACATAATAATTCAAAAGGCTTAGTCCAGTCAGGTGCGATTATGATAGGGGCACTTATGAGCTTATCCTTTAGGCAATTGAAAGCTTCTTTGCATTTCTCATCAAACAAGAACACAACATCATCTTTAAGAAGGTTAGATAAGGGCTTGGCTATTGTGGAAAAGTCCTTAATAAATCGCCTCTAGAAGCCAACATGACCAAGAAAACCGCGTACCTCTTTCACTGTTTTCGGGTACGACATTTTTTCAATGGCTTCTACCTTAGCCTTATCAACTTGAATACCACTTCTAGACACCTTGTGTCCCAGAACAATCCCTTCATCTACTAGAAAATGGCATTTCTCCCAGTTAAGCACTAAATTCTTTTCAACACAGCGTTGAAGTACCATATCTAGATTTTCCAAGATCTCATCAAAGCTATCGCCATAGGCGAGAAGTCATCCATGAAGACTTCCATACATTTCTCCACAAGTCCATCGAAAATGGCCAACATGCACCGTTGAAACGTTGCTGGTGCATTGCATAACCCGAAAGGCATTCTGCGAAAAGCAAAAGTGCCAGATGGGCACGTAAACGTGGTCTTCTCCTGATCATTAGGGTCGATGGCTATCTGGAAGTAACCAAAATATCCATCGAGGAAACAATAATACTTATGACCACTCAGTCTTTCAATAAGCTGGTCAATGAAGGGTAAGGGGAAATGGTCTTTGGCGGTGACTTCATTCAATCTGCGATAATCGATGCAGACTCGGTAACCAGTCACAAGGCGTAAAGCTATCTCTTCCCCCTTTTCATTTTTTTCAACGGTGATACCTCCCTTCTTTGGCACAACTTGGGTGGGGCTAACCCACTCACTGTCGGCGATTGCATAGATGATTCCCATGTCTAACCACTTTATAACTTCTTTCTTGACAACCTCCTGCATGTGCGGATTCAGCCTTCGCTGAGGTTGTCTTACTTTCTTAGCTCCTTCCTCCGTTCGGATTTTATGCATGCACACATCGGGGCTGATTCCTCGGATATCACCCACTTGCCATCCGAACGCGAGGATGTTCTTTTCAAGCACTTTTATCAACAGTGCTTCTTGCTCGGGCTCGAGTTTCGAAGAGATGATCAAGGGCAATTTATCACCATCCTTAAGAAAAATGTACTTAAGGTGTTGCAGAAGCGGTTTGAGCTCCAAGTCAGTAGGTGGTTGCTCAATACTTTGGATTTTAAGGGGCCACCTTTTTCCTTATGGGCTTGAAGTGGTTGATCGAAGAAAACCTCATCTTCCCGAGGTATAACCCCAGAAAGGTACTGGATCACATCATCCATAGGGATCCTTCTGTCAGCACCCGCTTTCTCCTTCTCATGCTTGATCATCCTTCTCAACTCTTCTTCTTCTAGCTCCTCTACTAGCTGTTCCCAATCATCAATCTCCCAATGAGTAGTCTCTCTCCAGAAATCCACTTCATCCCAACTACCCATCAGGGCTTCCTCTTCTACAGGGTTAAAGTCTTCTTGATGCAGCTCTTTGAAATCATCGTTCATTGATGGGAATCTCCATATTTCTTGTTCATTGACAGGCTCAGTGACTAAAGCCGGTAATGAAACAGAAGATGGTCCACAGTCAGCTTGATCCGTAACGTTTATAGCTTCGAAAACACCTATCTCTGTTAGCTCTATCGCTTCTTCAGAGTTGGCATCTTCTTCGTCCTCATAAATTGCTTCAACGAACGAGATTTCTTCAATCAAGGTTTCCTCAGGACTTTTCCCTCGTGTGAAGGCAACAGATGTATCATCGACTCTAAGCGTAATCTGACCCTTACAGAAATCGATGAGGGCGGCAGAGGTGTCCAAAAAGGTCCGGCCTAGAATTAGGGGCATCTCTTTGTCAGGTGGATAGTCTAAGATAACCCAGTCGGTGGGGAAAACCAAGCCTCCAACATGGAGAAGGACATTGGCAACACAACCGGCTGCTGAGCGGCTTGATCGGTCTACCATCTGAAGAGAAATAGGGCGTTCCCGCATTCTTTTATCTAAACCGAGCTTTTTGCAGACGTTCAATGGCATCGCATTTATGGAGGCCCCTGAGTCGCATAAGACGTTTTGGAACATGTGGCCTTCAGTCTCACAAGAGATCGAAGGTCTCCCGGGGTCACCTCGCTTAGTAGCAACTTTTTGTGAAACCATAGAGCAATCTTCTCTTAAAACTTCTTCTGCCATCCCTTGAAGCTTCTTCTTGCTTCCACAAACATCCTTAAGATACTTAGAGCACTTGGGCATTTCAGTCAATACCTCAGCTAAGGGTATACTCACTTTGGTATCTCTAAGCATCCTCCTCACACCGTCATATTGTCTGTCATGACTGAGGGTATTCTCTTTCTTCTTCGGTGGATAAGGAAGGGCTTTATCATTGTTCATGTCTTGATTTTTTATGGCTTCGTCTTCCTTATCCTTCCATCTGACAAACTTTTCCTCCCTCTTTTTTGTCAGGGGTACAGCCACCTGACTTTTCCTCATTTCTCTATCAGAATCATTTTCATCACCCGAAGAATCATCATTAAGCTCCTCCTCACTGTTGCTTCCTTCGGTATTTAACTTTTGATTGCCCCCTCCTGAACTTATGGCGTCAGGAGGGGCTACTCGTTTCCCGACATCTTTCCGGGTCCTACCTGCTTACCACTCCTTAAAGTAACCTCATTCAGCTCTTCGGTCCCATAATCCCATTGAGGTGTGATGGCAGTGCAAACATTGATATCTGCTTTAGGATTTCTTTCGGTATAATTTGGAAGTTTACCGTGGGGTCTGTTTGCTTGCTGGTCTGCCATCTGACCAACCTGTCTCACTATTGTCTTGACACTAGTAGCCAGGGTCTTCACCATGTCTACTAGCTCATCGAACTTATGTTGAGGGACACAAGAGGTGGTTTGGTTATGAGGTTGGTTTTGATTCCAACCACCTTGGGGTCTCTGAGAGTTAGGATTGTGAGATTGATTAACCACCCCGGGAGGTGGTCTTTGATAACTTGAGCTGAAGGAAGGTTTGGAATTTGATGGGCCAGGTGGTGCATTGGCTTGATTAAGATTAGGACGTTGAAATCCGGAATAATTCTGATTCTGATTGAAATTTCTGAAGGGTTGATTATGATTCTCCATTAAATTCACTTCCTCATTCATCTCATTTCTCGCCTGCATTCCCAGGTAATTCGCATCTGGCTGCCCTTGTTGCTGTTGCATTTGTAAATCAGCTAGCTGCTTGCTAATTACTTCTATTTGAGCAACTAACACCTTAGTCTCAGAATTTCTCGCAGCAAATTCCTTCTTATTCCCACTAACATTGGTCTTCCTAGGACTTGACCACATGTTATTCTTGGCTATAGTTTCAGCTACCTTGTAAGCAGCGTCATCACCTCCTCCTAGGAATGATCCATGAGCAGTTGAATCAAGGAAATCTCTATTTGGTTGAGAGACACCTCTATAGAATAACTCTAGTAGCTCATGTCTACTGTATCCATGGTTGGGGCACTTCCTCATCAACAGATTTAGTCTCTCCCATGCTTTCCCCACACTATCACCATCAAGTTGTTCGAATGTGGCTATCTCCCTTTTCATGTCCATGATTGTCCCAGGTGAGACAAACTTCAGAGCAAAGGCTCTTTGACATCGTTCCATGTACGGAGAGAATGATGGGCTAAAGATTTAAACCAACGGTTTGCTTCACCCTTTAGAGAAAACGGGAAGAGTTTTAACTTGACAATCTCAGAATCAACACCAGGATAGTGGCCTGCTTCACAGATTTGAACGAAGGTGGACAAGAAGTCATGAGGATCTTCTTCAGCAGTGCCATGAAAAGAACTATTCTGGACCAGTCCTACCACTCCATTTTTCAGATCAAAGTTCGCTTGCCCCATGTCTGGAGGGCGAATAGGTCTATGCCCTTCCAGGAAGTCTTGGTCAAGATAGGGAGCATAGGGGTCCTAATTCAATTGGTTTAGCTGGTTCTGACGGAACTGTTGAAATTGATTATTTATTCCAGCTTGTTGATTCTGTTGTTGTTGTATTGCTTGCATCTGTTGAAGGATCAGATTCATCTGGGCTTGAGGATCTGCATTCGGAAATTCGTTAGCCATGATGTCTGGATTAGGGAAGAGCTTTCTCCTAATAATAGATCGCTCAGGTTCGGGATTGAAGGTAAGAGGTCCCTTCTTACTCCTGGTTTGCATAAACCAGAAGAGCAGAACAGGAAGAAATCAACCTTAGGGTTGATGAGAACGAATGTAGAGAAGATTAGAGGGTTTAGAGAGATAGAAGAGAGAAGTGATAAGAGGATTCTGGAGGTGAACGCTCGTTCAGGTCACTGAACTAGCATTCAGAAGACAAACTGGGGGGGCAGACGGGCGTTCAGTATGACTGAACGCTCGTTCAGAAAGTTTTTATTATTATTTTTTTTATTTTTTTATTTTTTTATTCTTTTTATTTAGAAAAGATATAGAAACAGAAACAGGAAAAGAAACCTACCTACGAAAATCTTAAAACAGGAAAAACACTAAGACGGTGAAAAAAAACGTGTTGAAATCTTCTAGGGCTAAAATAGAAGGGAAAACAGTGGATTTTGACCTCGAAAACAGTGTCGAACGGCCTTAGGCAGTTTGCACCGTCGTCGGCGTCGGAACGAGCTTTCCGAATTGGGGTCCTGCGCGCCAATCCGACACTCGAGCCGAAAGTTATGGCCAAAATACTGCCGACACAGAAAACTGCACTACGAAGAATCCGACAACCATTACCGACTCCCCGGAAACGGCGCCAAAAACATGTTCGGTAAAAACTCGTTTTAAATTTATAATTACCGGAACACCCCAAGTATAAGGCTCGTAGTATAGGGTGTTAACGGGTCGTCCTAAGGGAGTCGAATGTTTATCGGATTAAAGTGCAGTTAGTCTATCGATTATGTCACGACTATTAACTACAACTAGGGATTAAACTAATTAAACTATAAAAAAACAATGAACAGTAATTAAGATGATGAACAGTACGATGAACAGTAAATTTGCAGAAAAATAACAATTAAGGAAATAAGAGTTGAAACAATCAAATTAAATTCAATTAAACTAAAACAAATCTAAACCGATATGCAAAAAGTACGAACTTTCTTATGAATATAAAGGAACAGTAGGGCAACAAGAATCCACCAATCAACCAACCAACCCCAACTAGATTGCGCGCTAAAGATACGATTTTTAGTAATGATCAAATCACGAATTTGATTAAATCTCTTTAATCAATTCCTAGGGTTTCGTTTTCTTTCCCAAGCAAAACTAAACTAGCATGCATAACACGATCATGAGATTGTCTCCAATACTCTACTCAACTAATCATGAACAATCTCTTGAATCATAATTAATTGCATCAATTGAAAAGATCAAAGCTTGAACAATATTCTCATATAAATTCAATCAAAAAGATAGTTTCATCGAACTCTCGATTCAAATAAAACATAAACAATATAATAATATCAAATTGATAAAAAATCATAAATCTAACTCACTAAAGATGTAGCTAAAAATCCTCTAGTTGGTGTGGTTGTTGATTGGTTTCCTCCGTTGTCCCACCGCAAGATGCTTAGCCTTCAATCATCTTTGAATTCCCAAGCAAGATTGAAAGAAAGAAACTCATGTTTTTGTGTGATGTGGTGTTTTTTCTGTGTGTGTTTTTCTGCTCGAATGATCTTGCTTATATAGGAGTTTCGCCGACATAAGGAAGGATCTAGAAAAACGCATCGATTTTGCAGCTTCGGGGCTCGGTCAACCGACTTAAGACACTCGGTCGACCGAATAGCATGGCTTGGTCGACCGAGCCTACCTATTTACGCGTTTTCACACTGCTGCTTCATATACCGTGTCCCCCACTTCACTCTTTCGATCTGATCTGATTTATCCTCTCTTCAATGCTCCGATTTTATTCCTTATTTTGAAATCACTTGATTGAATGAGATTAATCTTCTCCATTAATGATATCCCCATGCATATCTTTTAATTTTCTGCAAGATTGTTGTTACACCAAGTCATCGAATAATAATAATAATAAAATGTGTAACAAAAATAACATTTAAACTCAATATTTCCTCATAATTAAATTATAACCCCTCAATAACCATTATAGGAATTTAACGGTTAAAACACACTTTTCTCATTTATTTCCCTTAAAAATAAGGTAAATTGTTTAGGGATTAAGCCCGAAAATATAGTAAAATATACCCTAAACATATTATATTTATTCATAATACATAAATTCCACCATATTAATTTACCACTATAACCTTTATAGTCTTGAGATAAACTTTCCTTATTTGGTCAACTATAACCACATTTTAATCCGACTCAATGTTCATGTGTGTGTCACCCGATAGGCTTCCGAATATGTTGGCCGTAGACATAAGGCACAATTTTGAAAATGCCCTTTACCTCTAACGATCATGGATAGCGTCTAGCAACACGTCCATGACCATCAATCATCGGAAGAGTCAATACGCAATGACTACTACCTTTCATGTGCTCGGTTAGCGTGTAAATAGACTCTCATCTCTGTAATAATATCCATACGGTCGTACGTCGAGTGTCAAGCATTGACGACCGTATCTTATTATCTAGATATCATGCTCTCTCAAAGTAACTCATTTACTTCCACTTTACAAAGATTCACGAGAGTGAGATATTCCTTATAAGAAGGCCCTTTCGGATTTCACCCATATTCATAGGGTACGCGATTCCCAGATGACCTAACATGTATACTCCGCATGCTTCAGTATCATACCCAATCACTACCGCATGATCACCCCATGGTTAAGGGAAACCTCAATAGTGTCAAAGCATGACAATCCACACCGTGATGCCATGTAGACTCCGGTCATAAGGATAATTACACAACCGTCACATAGTGTGACATTTATCAGTGTAAGTGGGTCAGTCTATCGTACGCATTCTCTAATACAGGTCCACTTACAATCCAAGTGTTTCCACACTTCGATAGACGATATCTTTCCCTGCCCTTAAAGATAGAAGACATGTAATACGTGCTAGTGTGTACGTACTATCAATGCCCTGTTTAATAGTACATCAGCCTAGAGACATTTAAGTATCAATTTTATTAAAGTGATTTGAGATCTCATCAACCATAATCGCCTATCATGGTTTCTCTACAACGGTTTAATACTAAGGACATTATCATATAACAATTCATAACTGGTTCTTTAAGAGAACAAATATATGACAACAGAAAAGACATTTATTATATACGTATAATCAGAAATAAATAGTAGAAATGATCCGACCCGGTCAGATCCGGTCCAAATCGATTGGGTTTAGGACACTATTTCAACAGAGAGACCATCCTGAGGAACAAGTAATTGGTGTTTTTCAACAAGTAGTTCGTACAAGAAATCAGTTAGATGGAATGATATCATGTAAACTGAACAAAATGAGGTAAAATAAGCTTTGAAAGATCCAGATTGGATACTAGCCATGCAGGAAGAACTCAATGAATTTGAGAGAAATCAAGTATGGGAATTAGTAGAAAAAGCCTGATCATGCAAATATAATTCACACCAAATGGGTTTTCAGAAATAAAATTTTTGAAGATGAAAACATTGTTAGAAATAAAGAAAGATTGGTGGCCAAAGGATATTCGCAACCTTAAGGGATAGACTTTGATGAAACTTATGCTCTAGTAGCAAGATTAGAGGCAATCAGATTATTTCTTGCCTTTGTAGCTCACAAGAAGTTCAAAGTTTACCAAATGGATGTTAAAAGTGCACTCTTAAATGGAATACTTGAAGAAGAAGTGTATGTGCAACAACCTCCTGGATTTGAAATCAAGTATCAAGAAGATAAATTTTTTGGACTAAGAAAAGCACTATATGGACTAAAACAGGCACCCAGCACTACAAGAAACTTGCCCTTCTATGACGAAACATGGATGACGGGAGGCAATCCCATCATTGAAGGGTACTTTTAGTGAGAGAACTTATTTTTCCTAACTAAAAGGTAACCATTAATGACGAATTAGTGATTCCCGTTATTGTTTATTACAAATCCCGTCATTATGCATTAACACCCAATTAATGATAGATACACAATCATTCTAACACAAGGGGTGACATATCAAGGGTAATGATAACATCTACAACCGTTGTCTTGCACAACGAAGTCTGCATGGCGATGTATCTACATCGTTGATTATGATATAATAATGATCAATAAGTCTACATTATTATTCAACGGTATAGATACACGTTTTAGCTATTATGTTATGTTACATCGGTTGTGTGGTTATCATTCTTCATGATCAAATACTCTACCTTTATCATGGTAAAGACTTTGGTTGTATCGCCTAGGTTGTGGGCTACAAAGATTACTCTTAACACAAAAGTAATCCTTCCGTTGCTTATACCAAAACACCCCCAACCATTCTAAAATCTATCAAAAATACCCAAACACCCTTCAACCATAAACTTATCACCCAAACCCTAATTGTAGTAGCCGCATTTCATATTCAAGTGTTCTCCTTGCATCAACCTGGCAGCGTATACGACATCAACTAAGGGAAATTTTCCTCGCCGTCGCACCTGCACGGCGTCACTTCTGCTCACAGTCGCTCTCGCCACCGAGGTTTTCCTACTGTCTAGGGAAATTTTCTGTTTAAGGGAAATTTTCCTCGTTATAAGCTTCTGTTTTAAATTTACATCGAATGTTTACTCCACAGCCACCACACGACGACAATCAATCGACAACTCTTGTTGTCGCACTTCACCGCCAGGATGTCAAAGGCGACTGGGCCACCCACGATTTCCTGTCAAAGGCAAAAAAATCGACCTAAGATTAGGGCAAGGGCTCTGTGTTGTCGATTAAAAGCCCAATCTCTCTACGTTGGAAGCCTTCATTCCATTATTCCTCATCTTCTCTGCAATTGTTTCTCACAGAAACCCTATCCCGGTACATATTTGTTGCAATTTTGCTTTCTTCACATGGGTTAGCTGCATATTATTTTTTTTGTTCAATATATTCTTGCTGGGTTGTGATGATTTTTTTTTTGTTTTTTTTGTTTTGTGTTAAATAAATTATAGATATGAGATTTTGAAGGCAAACAATTTTTATTACATATGCAAAAGACTTGGTATTCATTCTTCTTACCACAACCTCGAAAGTGTGAGTAATTATTGTACTTCAACATTTTCCTAAGCTGATCATATATATATGGAATACATAACTTAGGCGTGTTTAAGTTAAGTGCCTCTTGTTTGAATCAATCTGACTTTGCACTTTGTTTTTTTCTTGCTACATGATCATTTCAACATGACACTCTGATAATTCAAAGTTGCATTGTTTACTTTTTTTTGAGAATCTTAAGAACATGCATTCCATAACCTGAGGATTGTTTCTTATTGATTGGAATCATGGTCACTATCAATTGGAAAGTTGAGTAAATTTGTATCTCTGTTTATTGTTTGTTTTAATGTGCGGTTTCATAGTTTCTCTGTTATGCAAACTATTTATCTTTTTTTGTAGAGTCTGCTTTTAAGTTTGAAGCTGAGAGTAAGTGAAGTCTACCCTGCTGCTATAATCCGTGTGTCCTGACTGAACTATGACTTTATTCAGGTTGTAATCCGTGTGTCCTGACTGCTATAAGTTTGTGTCGAAGTCACAGTTCTGTCTGGTTTGACTGAGTTTCTTTGTAGCCTTCTATGAGTTTAATTTGCTACAGTCTAAGTCTATATCTCATCTTGCATCTTATAAGTATTCGATGGTCTTGTATGCATTTTGTCTGCTCTTGTATATTTCATGAGCTTGATGACTGCTCTGTTCAGTTCTTCCAAACAGTTGTACATGTGTTATAAGACCCGTCTACACTTTATTTTTGTCTATTTTGAGTCTGGTGTTCTGGTTCTGAGTGTATTCTGATCAAGTTTTGCCTCAGTCTTGATATTATGTGTTTTGAGTCTTGAGTGCAGTCTTCCGGGTTTTCAAGAACCTGAATGCTTGTTTTAAGTCTTCCTAATCAATCTGGTTATCTTAGTTTATCCAAAGTTACAAACGGGTATTGTATATTAAGTTTTTAGGTGTTTTGAGTTGGCCTAAATCTGTATTGCTGCCTTGGTTTTATTTGCTGAAGAACTCTACGATTTAATTTTGTTGTCAGCCTTCTATATGTGTTTATTTCTCAGTTTTACAGCAGTCCTACTTTAGGTCTATGTTTGTTCTGCTTCAGTTTCTTAGCCTAGGCCAGTTTGATCATTTTTCGTAGTCTGTTTGCATCTGGTTCATGTCTTTGCTTTATGTATGTTTTGATAATCACAATGAGTGCTTGCAACCTTTTTTTCTTTGGTCCAGTCTACTTTTTTTGAACTAAATGTAGTGGTATTTCTAAGATTTGTTAATTGTCTTAGTTTTCTATTTTGCTAAGTATCCTGCTTGCTTGTCTAATATATTTTTGTTCAACTTGATATTTGCAGAGTCTCGGTTCAGGTCTGCTATCTAATGAACTGTATGATGCACGAGTGTGCTTGCCTAAGTTGCATTCAGCCTGATATTTGCTTGTCCAGCTGAATAGCATCAAATATGCAATTTGTTTTTGTATGAAATGAATGTGTTTGTTTATAAACATATGTATGCTTTGATTTTCATGTCATCGAAGTGTACAATCTGTTTTGTGCCAGTTGACGTGTTATGTGTTATATGTTCTAAATGTATGAATGCTAAGATTATGAATGCAATCTGTTTATGTGTGTTTGTTCTATGTGACTCTTTTTCTTGTGGTGTGTCAATGACTATGTGGAAAGAGGATTTATAATCATTGATAACAGTTGTGGTACCTTAGCTTTGTTTAAATATGTATGAATTGGGGATTTTTCTGAGGTTATGTGTTGCTTTTATTATAAACTAATAAATTGTCCATTGTTTTGCTTTTGTTGTAGAAACTAATGGTGTGGTCTCATGATAGGGAAGGTTTTGACATTCGGGAAGATGCTCCTCTCTATAACGAGGATATTAAAGGTATTCTACTACCTTTTTAATAGCATGTGCTGCTATATTGCTGTTTCCCTCACACCTTTGAGAGAACAAAATACTTGAGAAAATATTTCAGGTGTCCCAGCTAGATCTTTTTTATTCTTTTGGATCCATTCCATCCCATTTGATCTCGGATGAGTTGTATGTGGATTTCATACACTACATTAACCTTCTTCAGGATCAATATGAGATTGAGTATGATTCCTTGAGGCTTGATCTACCTAGATTCTTGTGTATATGGAACAACTTGTAGGTGTCTATGATGGTCATGGTTTCCAAGAGATGTTGGGCTAGGTGAATGATCACTTGTATATTTTTTGAGATTTTTAACTGAAAACCATAAATAACTAGCAGCTTGTTGCAAGAACTTAAAAATCTGTGTTGTATGAGTATCTAGCATTATTTAATACGTAAATTGGTCCTTAAACATTGGTGTTCCACTATCCTTGAAGCAATTGTCTGCTTCAACTCCAGTTTTGCAGTATTTCAGTATCTTAATGATATGTTAATAATCAATTCTAACAAGTCTATAAGGGTACCTTTTAATAACAATGAATTAAATCGATGTCATAATTAACCCTTAGCTATTTTTAATAGCTAGATAAAACTTGTAGTTGGAATCAGACATGATAGTGATTTAGATTTATTTTTCATTTTTGTTGGTTATTGATTTTCAAGTTTCATTTGTGACAAAAATAAGTTTTAAGCGGTTTAAACTTTTGAATTGAAGGTTTTTCTTGTGTTAAATATTTTAAGGATAAGGCTCTATGTTGTGCATGTCCCTATTCATATGGATTAGCAATATTTTTGTTGATTTTGACCGTTAAAGCTATCAATTTCCCTTTGACCGAGAAGCATGTCAGTTTCGATGTTTGTAATTGCCTTGAATATCAGTGTTCATCTTCTCAGTGTAACTTCAAGAGTACATAAAATTGAAAAAAATGATTTTTTGATAACATGCCGAAGTCTTTGTATTTCAGGATTGATTATGAGGCATCTTCTCTGATATGAGGGTGAACGCTTTTTTGTTCACAGTTGGAATCCACAATAGCAATGCGATCGTTTACACCTCCCCAAATGGCAGTTCAAGAACAGTATGCTATCAGGTTGTCATTTCCCTTTGTATTATATTTGATTTACACGAGTTTTGTAAATTACCTTATGTCGAATGCAAGATGAATAGCTACTTGACAACATTCAATAGATTCACTAATTACTACTTCAACAACAAATGATTGTGCTAGACAGTAGCAACATGTCTTTACATATTTTGGTTGTCTAGTTTGTCTTCCTTCAAAAAATCATAAAGAATGCTTTTTAATCCTTTGTCTTCCTTGTGATAATTCTGGTTGAGTTTAAGTTATATTCTATGTGTGGTCTTAGTTGTCTAAAAGCTTGATTATGTCAGTAAATGAGCTATATTTACTTGATGAACTTATAAAAATTTGTGTTAGATTCTCATTGATATGTTCTCCTTGAAGTCTAAAACATACTATTTATGCAATTTTAGGAGATGATTATTTGCATTGTTTTCAGGATGGTTTATTTATAGGCACCGCTTTCTATAATGTAGATTTTTGGTTACACAATTTCTCTTTCTTTTAAAAGAAAAAATATCATATATAATTGCATTATATCTTCATTTGAAACAAGTCCAAGTTGGACATAGTTAATCCTTTATTTCAAGTAGAATATACCATATCTCATTCTTTTTTTAAGAAAAGTCTATAGTTTTCCTTTCTTTAAGTGTTCATTATGACACCGACATATATGGTTATCATAATTGCATTAGCTGCAAATTAATGAAGTCCTAGGCAACCCATTTTCTGACTTGCTTTTACTTGGAAATTTAGGTGTTTTTGTGTTATCTTGCTTCAATTTGGCTATATTGGTGTTGCTCTTCTAATGTGTACCTCTACAGATATATTTCCTCATGGTGGTATTAATATTATTTTTGGAGAATTTTTTAGTTGCTTAATCCTAGTGAACTGAACCGCTTTCCCGGTGGCCATTTCATATTTTATTGCATTCAAAACATGTTTCAATTCTTTCAAGAACATGTTTTCCTATATGAATAACATCTACGAGACATGTTGCTTTCATTAACACATTGGAAAATGGAATAAATAAAGTTCAGGATGTGGTATTACATTGGATCAAGATATTTTCAAGAGCATAATGGAACTGAGTGATAGAGAGTCCAGCAGGCTAAATGAAAATTTGCAAGTTGAGGTACTCCAATACATTCTTAGGCTGATCGCTTCCCCATTTTCTTATCATGAAGTCCTTTCACTTGTTTGTAGGTTTTCTTGAATTCAAATATTGAGAAGAAGAGGCAAATAATGGCTCCATTCAAGGTCCTGAAACTAACTATTTAGTAACTTGCCAACTTGATCATTAGTGTTGAAATGCTCTTGCATTTGGTTTAGATGTGTAATCATTGTTTCTTCTCTTTTGTCATCTGGTGATCTTCATGGATTTGCTGTTGAGTTGGAAGCTTTTGACCGTGTCCTGGTTGATTGTTAGGGCCTTTAGTGGCTATAATTTTGCTTTGATTTTTTATTTCTGCTTTTATGTTTCAAGTGTTGTTTGAAAGAATCTTTGTACTTGCTTGAAAGATCCTTGATTGATTATTTTTAAGAAATCACAGCTTGTTCTTACTAATAGATTGCAGTAGCTTGATTGTAAATCATGATTTAGTAGCCTGCATGAGGGCTTATATCGTCATCAAATCATTATTTAACGAGGGGAAAATGACTATATGATTAGGGAATGTCGTCATTAAATCGTTTATTTGTAAGGGGAAAATGAGTTTATAATGAGATGATGTCTCGTCATTAAATCGTTTATTTGTGAGGGGATAATGGGTCTATAATGAGGGGGTATATCCTTGTTAAATCATGCTTTAATAAAAGGAAAAAGACCCTATAATGAGGGGATAAGCTGTTATTAAAAAGATATTAATGACGGGATAATACTGACATCGAATCTATCCAATTAATGACAGGAATTGTCTTCCTGTCATTATTTACCTTTATCTAGAGAGGCAACAAAAAGGGGAAGTTTTCCGTCATTAAAATCTTTTAATGACAGGAATTGGACATTTAATGACGAGATTTCCCGTCATTAAATCCCGAATTTCTTGTAGTGCGGAGCCTGGTATAAAACTTTGTAACAGTTTCTAGTTGACAATGGTTTTATTAAAGGAACCATTGACAAGACTTTGTTCAGAATAAAGATTGGTGAAAGTACTCTCATAGTTCACATATATGTGGATGACATCAACTCTATGAGAAATTTGCAAGCCTAATGAAGAGCAAATTTTAGATGTGTATGATGGGTGAACTAAATTATTTTCTTGGACTACAAGTCAAGCAAATGGACAATGGAATCTTCATTCCCCAAACAAAAAACACAAGAGAGCTAATTAAGAAGTTTGGAATAGAGAACAGTGCAGGAATAGCAACACATATTGGAACCAATATAAGATTGGATGAAGATAAAGGGGGAAAAGATGTGGATCCAACACTCTACAGAAGAATGATTGGAAGTCTACTTTACCTCGCAGCAAGTTGACCTGATATATCATTTGCAGTAGGAGTATGTGCAAGATTTCAGACTAAACCTAATGAAAGTCACATGACAGTTGTCAAAAGAACCTTGAAGTATCTCAAAGACACACTTGGAGTGAGAATATGGTGTTCAAGAGGAGGAGAATCAAAACTGATATCCTACTCAGACTCAGATTATGATGGATGAAAATTGATAGAAAGAGCACATCAGACACATCAGTTACTTGGAAATAGACTTCTGTCATGGTTTAGCAAAAAGCAAAACTCAATTTCAACCTCTACAGCTGAAGCTGAATACATTGCAGCTGGAAGCTGTTGTGCTCAAGTTTTGTGGATTCGACAACAACTCAGAGATTATGGAAGTGAAGAAGGGTTGATACCTATTATGTGTGATAACACAAGTGCAATTGCAATAATAGACAACCCAGTTCTACGCTCAAGGACAAAGCACATTGATGTAAGACATCACTTCATAATGGAAAAGATTGATGTTACATTTCTCTATATCCCAACTGAGGACCAATTGGCTGATATCCTTACAAATCCTCAGGATAAAGAAAGGTTTTCAAAACTTAGAACTGAATTGAGGATTATAAAAGGCAGTTAAGTCTGCTATACAACTGAGATTCGTCAAGAGGATTGGTCTTTGTCTTGTTGGATGAGCTCGCTTGACAGATCAGTCATTGACATCAACAATCTCAAACTGACTATGGAACTGAACCTGGAAGGAACTGACCTCTACTAAGGACTGACTACTGAAACAACAAATCAATTTTACATAGTCAAAGTTTTTCAAAGGTTAAAAGGATAAATTTGACAAAATTCACATCACAATAAATTACCACGGAACTTGTCAGAAAATGTTGTGTGTGTACCAGTAAAATAGCCAAATAATACATGCATCGAATACCTAAATACTCAGTTTAATTTCAAACGGTACTACATTATCTTATAAAGATCGTGGGATCAAAACTATAACCATCTATCACTCTATTTATTCTCTCAGAAATATCTTCTCTATTTCTCAAAAGAAAAAATAAAATGGCCTCCAAGCAAGTTCAAGAAATAAGATTGATAGATAAAAGAGAAACATTCTCCTTAGATCAATTTGAACAAGAATGTGATGATACTTTGTTAGCTATCCTACTTTGTGAGAAAATTAAAAAGATACAAGGGCTGGTGAATCTGTTGGACATCAAATTGGAGAAGAAATTGGATGTGGAAGCAATTCTACAATTTTGGGAAAATATGAAGGTGGTAAAGCATTCTTTAACAACAACCATTCATGAAGATTTGCATCAATACAGAAATAGTACGACAATTGTTTGATTTCACGAAGCCAATTGAGAAATCACAAAATCTACTCAGTTTACCACTCAAGCGTGAAGTTTTTCTCTCTCAGATTTCTGCAACAGTAACCAGCAGCGGTTTACTCAAATATGGACAGTCTCAAACCGGAATTCGCCTTACTCAGCAGATGGATAAGCAAAACTGTCGTTGGACAATATCAATGGCTAGATTGTTTGTCTGTGGACACAATCAATCTGATGAATATTATTTGGGATCAATTTGATTTGAACTGGGCCGGTTATGTTTTCAATCAGATCAAGAAGCAACATATTAAAGATATTGAAAGGATCAGTCAAGATAAAGCTGAAGAAAGACAGAAGACATGAAGACTTCACTTGAAGAATCCCTCTGTTTGGTGATACAATACTACCTAGAGACACTCCGTCATGGAAAAGATGCTGAATAAGCTGTTGCAACAAGCAAAATTCAGAACACTACAGTAGTTATGAGTTCAAGAGAATAATCTTCAAAGGCTGAAGGAAAGAAAACTGCCTCTCAGCAAATAGCTAAATAGAAAGGAGTCAAACGTAAAGCAGACTTAGAAGGAAAAAGAGAAGTAGAAAGAACCTTGTTCCTAGAAACATCAATTAAGGAAACTGAAACAAGCAAGACAGCAACAACTGAGGGGAACAATAATTGAAACTGACATCTAAGAGTGATCGGTTAGCTGAAGATGTTTGTCACAAGAAGCATAGATTATCAGAGAAACAAGTTTCTGCTGTGGATATTGTAGAAGAGACTCAACAGACACAGCAAAAAGAGAGTTCTTGTGAACTAGAAAGGATTGTCAATCTCATGAAGATGAAATTGAAAACTGTTGACTCTCAGGAATCACTCAGAAAAACCTTAAAAAGTGAAGAAAAATTGTTTTTTAAAGAATCTTGAAGTAGAAGATTTGTATGCATTATTTCGTATGGAAGAGTTTCCAACAAAATGCTACAAACTACTTGAAGAAAAAGGTCAACAAAGGAAGATGAAGTCAGTTGACTCATTAGCACCCATGGATAAACCAAAGAAGAATGATGATAAAGATAAGGATGATGATTCAAAGAAACGGACGAGCAAGATTCGGTTTTGCGGCTTTGAAAACAAAGCGAAACTCAAGGGCAACGAGTTAATCGAAAGAAGGATTTCTAGTTGGGTCACGGACAATCGACAATCAAAAGCAAGTTCAAGATGTTGGACAAAGCGATGATTGTGGATCATCAAACTCGATCAACCATCAAGGAAGACATAGATCCAACTGAGTTCTGACGAATGAAGAACGAATAAAGTACAGACTGCTTTGAATGTGTTACTTACTCAGAAGGGAGATTACAACAACCTATTGTCAAGTATCTTAATATATTTGGACAATAGAAAGAAAATTGATGTAACCGTGAACTCAAAGTTAGACAAAATCAAGCAAGTTACGAAAAACTCAACTTCAGAGATTCTCCAACTCTAAGAAAATGTTTAGATAGAAACATATGATAACAATGAAATTAGTGCTCAAGCTTAATCGCACTTAAATCAGAGACATTATGGTCTAGAGACTTGGCTTTCAGAACTCTTCACTTCACAAAAAGGCATTTCAGAAGACCAGAAACAGACACATGAGTTAATCACTCAACTTTATGATGCCACAAAGGTGGAAGCAGAATAAGAAAGGCTAAAATTAGAAGAAGAAAAGCAGAAACAAGAAGCTAAACTAGCAAGACTTAGAGAACTTAGAGATGACAAAGGAAAGTCAGTCTCAGTTTCTAATCAGAGATCCAGTAGAACTTAGTGAAAAAGAGCTCATTTTGAAATACAAAGAACCCGGAGACAAAAGAGCAGCTCTTACAAGTGATTTATGGATAAAATTTCACAAAGATTACAGCCATGTGAAAGAAAAATACAAGCACAGATCTTTTGAAGAGTCCCTGGTATATTTCTTATCAGACAAATATCATTCACACAAGATGATGGAACACAAGAAGATAAGAAGGATGGAAGAAAGACTTGGAACCAAATAAAAGAGAGAACAGATGAAGATTGATATTGATGAATTTGAAGATTATTACAAGAACAATTATGATCTTCCCAAGTTTTATTTGTGGAGAAAATGGAAACAATCAAGCCAAGTTGACAACAACAGAGCATTCTCCAAAAAAAGACACGACCAAAGAAGATGAATATAGGCTGTATGATAAAGAAAGGATGTTTATCAGAGTTACACAACAAGCTTAAAAGCTTATGTTTTAATCTTGTAATCAGTTGTGTAATTTGATCCAGTTTTTGAGAATTCTAATGATAAATCCAGTTTCAGTTTTACTTTGTTTTTACATTGTTTTTATCTTTAATCTTTTCTTATAAGGAGGGTTTTCGCATCATCAAAATTGGGGAAATTGTTAGAAATAAAATTTGATGTTTTGATGATGATTCATTTTTATTTTTTAATTGTTTGTTTACACCCAATTGATGAAGTGTTGAAACTAAATATTATAGTGAAAAGCTAAAAGATGCCTAGAAATGAATGTATAAGATTTATTAGTTTTGATCTTTGTTTAGGTTGGATTAGACAAACACTGTAATAGTAGGGAGTTATAGAACTGAAATCTAGAAATCATATAGAAACTAGAAATCATATAGAAACTTGATGTCATATCAAGAAACTGAAAGTGTTACTCAGAACTGAAACTGAGATATACTCAGAACTGAAGAATGTAAGTTCACTGACGGAGACAGACTCAATTGGCTTATCTAGAAGCTGAAGGTTGAGGGGACAAACTCAGTTAAGAAGGGTGAGGGACACAGACTCAGTTATTGAAGAAAGAAGAACTGAGGGTTCAAACTCAGTTTATGAAGACATGCCGAGACTGTAAAGTTGGAATTCAGGTAAGTCTGTGATGGCCTGAACTGACATTAGGGATCTTGTACGAAGTCCAAAGATACATAAGTACAATGATATCATAGATGACTTAAGTGTTATGGTGTACTCTGAATATGTAAATAAAAATCAGATGAAGATAGAGTACTAAGTTTTGAAGAAGAGTAAAAACTCCATTAATGCTCTAAATCGGTTAAAGACTGAAAACTGCCCCACTCAGTTTATAAAGATTAAAACTGACATTTCTCAGACACTCAGTTTAAAGTAGAAGTCATCCAAGAACTGAAAGAAAATCATAAAGTTAGAAATCAAGCCTTTTCATTGGATGATTGACTTACATGTCAGAACGGTCACTGACATCTGACATATAGCCGTTGATAGCTAAAAGGATTCAAATTCAAACAACATGAACGTTGGATTACACACTATAAATAGAAGACTTAGCAACAAGCATCAAACACTAAGAATTCAAGAATTATCGAGCCTAAGTTCTTTTCATCTGTGCATTCAAGAATATTTCTATCATCATTGTGCCTACAAAGAAATATCAAGAAATCTTCTAAGTGTTCAAGCAACAAATAATTCATCAAGACATCAACACTTTGAAGAACCAGAAGCAAGAATCACTTACTTGATTCGAAGCCCAACGTTGATTTTTAATCAAAGGTTGAGACTGTGAAGCAATCCGGTCTAGGATTTGCCAATGACAGTTGTTTTTGCAGTCAGGGTAGACTGTGTTTGTGGTGGAGCTGGAGAAGAGGCAATCCAACCCTTTAAGGACCAGTGGAATCAGTTGCAGAGCAGCAATACTACCCATTCTTTAGTTGCTTAGATAGTGAAGCTAGGGATTAGCCAAGGACTATCAGATTAGGACTTTTTGTAACCGATCTACCTCAAAGAGTTCTAGTGGAATTTTTCCTGCATCACAGGTGAAGAGCGGACTGACATGATTACACCACCTGGAACCTCTATAATTTCTTGCCTTACTTTACTTTACGCATTTACTTACTGTCATTTATTTCAGTACTTGTGATTGTTTTTACATTGTTTGTTCAAGCATACAGAGATTGATTGTTACTCACACAACACACAAACTGATTGTTTTTTTAGTACTTGTGATTGTTTTTCAGTACTTGTGATTATTTTTACATTGTATTTGCACATCAATTTTTTCATAGATACAACAAGATTAGTTAAAAGGCTAAAACTTAATCCGCTTCCGGTTAACTAAGTTAACTCACTATAATTTCCTCATTTGGCAAGTTTGCCACAATAGCTTATTGGTTGGAGATTTTCTTTTCTCTCGGCGTATTGCACCAAGCCAGGAATGCAGTCTATGTACTCAACACACCGAAACAATGCTTCATGCCTTGCGTGACTGTGATTGGGCTTATTCGGTGTGGAAGGGGGTTGTCCCGGCGGAGGAAGAGAACCATTTCTTTTCACCGTTACACTTGCAAGATTGGATTGGATGTAAACTTAGAAAGGATAAGAACTAGCCCTATGTATTTTGAGAAATATTCTATGGCATTTGGTATTGGAGGAACAAATTTTTTCACGATCCGAGTTTGGTGAGGCCACCCTCAAAAGTTTTTCTTTTGAAAGCCATTGAAAGGGCGAAAGATCTCCGACTAGCTTGGGGAATTGAAGAATAGATTTTTTTTAGATTCAACACTTGCTTGAGATTGTTTTCTCGGATGTCATTTTCTTTGTAGTTTTGATGTATTGTCACGTTGGGGGCTTTTTCGCTTGATTAAATAAAGATCTCCTTTCTTCAAAAAAAAAAAATTTCCTTCACCATCATCCACCTTCCACTATCTTTGCTAACTACATTCAACAATATTATTCACAAACCAAATCCGTAGTGTGACAAATGCCTAAAATTAAAACCTATTAAGTGTATGATTATTGCTATATCATACTCAAACTGATTGCAATTTTTAACCAAAAAAAGTTCTTGCGTTTTACTGACACCATTCATCTCCACCACCATCTCATTCATACCTTCGACCTTCAATCACCCATAAACACCTCCCACCTTTTCCTTTTATAAATCCTCCCATCTCCATCCTTTTGTAAACATGTCTCCCTTACTTTCTTGAATAGTAAGTCGGTCATTTCAAAAAAAAAATTTAACTCGCCGGAGCTTGGAGCTGTGAATTTCGCCGGAGCTTGGAGCTATGATATTCGATGGGGAGGAGCTAGGATTTTCTTATTGTGGGGAGAAACCGTGATTTTCCGATGGGGAAGGAGGAGCCTCGATTTTACAGATTTGCAGAGGCAGAGGTAGGGGAAACGACGGCGCTTACTCAATTTTCATATCCATGGGGTGGGTTAAGAAATTTCAGGTTGGAAAGGGAGAGTGGGCTGCGAATTACAGGTGGGGGAGGGCGGATTAATTTTTCAGCCGGCTGAGAGGTGTTTTGCATGTAGGGGGTTGGGTGGCAGCTGAGGAAGGGAGGAAGAAGATAGGGCATTTAGGGGAATATAATTTGTTGATGGAGTGAAAGGAGAAAAAATGGTGGGTTTGGATGTAATATATTAAATATTTTAATAACATGTGGTAGGTAAAGTAATTGTGTAGTGTGCGTAAGTAATTAAAAAATAATAACACAAAGGATGCTGAGAGTAAAAAATGTGGCGCCATTACTAAATCAATTCATTCTTATGTAATTGTAGCTCTCACTCGAAATCAAAATCACACAATTCATGAAATCCTTCTATAAGTGTTACATCTCTTCTCTGGTAGTTCAATTCCCATAGCATTACAATGCATCATCAACATCTCTGATTTTGATTCAGCAAAACTGTCGGAGTGGATTCAACTTGTGCTTCTCGTAACAGTCCAAATTTCAAATTAACAACAATTAACCTAATCAAAAATTTATGTGCCAAACGAGAATGGTTGGCAGGGAATGGTATGAAGGAGGGGGGTCTGCGTTTTGTCGAAGGGGAAAAGGATTTGGAATGAAAGGTTGAAAGAGGGTATCATTGTCATTTCCGGTTAATCCTTTTTATTTCATTTTTTAGTACTCCGCATTGTGGAGTACTATTTAAACAAAACAAAAAAAAACTTCTGATCTCTGAAATTCATTTTGACTTCTCTTCCGTAAAGAATCCAATCATATCTCTCTTCTTCGAAATCCCATAATATCCGGTGACTACCTTCGTTGCTATGGTAAGCAACCGAATTTAATGAATCTCGGACGGCATGCAAGCTTCAAGGGGCGGAAATCCGTAGCTGAGGCTGATGACGCATTTATGGAGGCCAATGATGATAAAATCTCCAGAATATCCAGCTGCTAGAGCATGAAATCAGTAAAGGATTGGATCTTGTTGATTAATGTTTGATTCCGGAGTTTCCGGCCATAATTCAAGATATCCGGCATCCATCTTGCCATCAGGGAAGTCTTTAAATTTTTTTATTTTTAATTTATTATTTTTATTAAAAATAAAATCTGATAAAATCTTTGCACTTTCAGTTCTGTGAAATACCTTAGCTTTCCTCGTTATGACTGCTTGAAACATGTTAAAACCCAGTCGTTTTGACTATAAACGACATTGCTTTGAGTGGATGTTGGTTACATGTTTCAGTCAGTGTTGTTCTTTATTGAAACCATAACGTTTTAGGTTAACCTTCTTGATTAAATTAAATTGTATAATGTATGCTAAACTATTATATGCGTGGAATACCTTTTATAAAATGGTATGCTGTAGCATTGATAAATATTACCTTTGTTCAATTTCTATGTTGGTCAAATGAGTATCAGCAGATAGAATAATAGAAAAATATATTGTATTGCATTCCTTTGATTGAATACAATAGTAGGCTATTTATACTAATAGTCATAATGTGAACATAATAATAACCATAATGAGATGGATTACAATCAATTATTTTCCTAATTTTATATATCTAGAATATTCTGTCATTATCTCTAACACGCCCCCACAATCACATGGTAGTGCAACGAACATGGTGATTGGCTCGCAATGAATGGCTTAAGTCCTGGGTGTCTGCGACAACTCTACATATCAATCAGCATCAAATTCTTCTCAACTTGATATTGCTTGAAGAAAAGCTGGTGGGATAGACCCGAAAAAAATACATGGAGGGATATACCCTAAAAAAACACACAAGGAGGGATTTACCCTTAAAAGACAATAAATTGAGGGATATACCCTAAATTAATAAACGATAGAGCAAATCAAGTGAGTGAAAAGTCGAACTGCCGATGAAACAAGAAACAATTGAATTTGACCATGAGAAAGAAATGGGCTTAGAAAAAGAAATTGATTGGGAGACCATCACCGTTAAACAAAATGAAGTAGGTGTTGACGGGGTTGGATCGACAATAATGACATAATTTTTTTATTGTTTTTTTAAATTTATTTATTTTGATATTAATATAATAATAACAATAATAATAGAAGAGGGGTGGCGGGAGGGAGGGTGGACAGGAAAGAAAAGCCGAAGGCTGTTGGTGGTGCAATAGATTACCATGTCCGCGAATCTCATGAATATGCATGTGGATGTATGAATCTTGAAGAAAAAAGAAAGAAAAAAAAGAGCGAGAAATAAAGCAAAATAGAGATGAGGAGGTGGACTTGTGAAATAAGAAAGCAAAGATAGTGGTAAAAAGAAATTAAAGTGCTAATTTTTAGAGGAGGGTTAACAGTTAGAAAAATGACCGGCCGAAGAACAAGCAGGAAAAGAAATTCGAGAAGAAAAGAGAAGTAAAATATAAAAAAAAAATTTGGGAGGGGTGAGGGTTTGATCATATTGATGTCACAAACCCCCACCAAAACATTCTTTTTCGTAAAGTTTGCTCAGGATCAAAAAAACGTTAGTCTAGAGCTCTGCTACCATGATAGAATAATAGAAAAAGATATTGTATTGCATTCCTTTGATTGAATACAATAGTAGGCTATTTATACTAATAGTCATAATGTGAACGTAATAATACATATAATGAGATTGATTACAATCAATTATTTTCCTAACTTTCTAAATCTAGAATATTCTGTCATTATCTCTAACATCAGTTGCTATCGGTATAGTAATATGTCAGTAATTAACTTAGTATAAATTGACACTATCTGCAATCCCTCTAATATATCCTTCTGGTGTTCTAAACCTATTAATAAGTGACCTAATGAGTTCTATCATATAACATGTACATGTGTCTTAGGTGTCTTTCATCCTTCACGCAAAGACTTTGTTATCGCGTACTCTTCTTTTCAAAACTTTTGATGTTCTCTTACACTACCTTGAGGAAATTTTCATCCCCTTTAAATCTTGAAATAACCTTGCTTTGATGCAAACTTGGACATTTTGTGATAAGTTTCACCCCTTCCTAAGACCTTTTGGTATGCTCGTTTTTGCCCCGTAACCTCTTTATGTTGGGGTTTTCACCTTCTCTTTTGGAATCTCAATTGTTTAGCCCTTCAGGTGCTCAACCTTGCACTTTTTCTTTGTTCTTCTGATGAGGGGGGATTACTCTACAACATTCATGCGAATCGAGAACCCTCTTAATTCGCCAACACCCATTTTTTTGATCAAGACGATTAACAGTGAAGGTCGCTTGCCTAATGTTCTCGAGATAGATATCAATTCCCATTGTGTTAAATGTTTCCAAGTTCAACCTTCTTTTCCTTTTTGTATTAGATGTTTCCAAGACCATCATGTGATGTTTCTCCTAACATCTCCACTTTCTAAGGGCTTAAGTGAAAAGCTCATTACCTTCCTTCCGAGCGATCCGAGTTATTTTGCAAACCACCGCATCTTGAAGAATTCCACTCTCTCAAAAGAATCTTATCTGCAAGATGTTCCCTTGTTTTTTCTTCTGGTGGCTACTTTTTGTATTATGACATAATTCATCATCCTTCGATTTTGAACCAATTTCAAACTTCTTCGACTTGGAATCACCATGTTTTGTTTTATAACCCCTGCAACCTCTCTTGTCTTAGAACTTATTGCCTCTTCTCCGGCTTACCAAGTTGACATAACACACTGGTGCTCAATTTTTCACTTTTCAACTTTATTTGTTCTCCAAGCTAACCCTTATTGGCATAAGAATTGTATCAGGCCGTCGGTGAGAAAGTATGACAAATGCCTATTTCTTCCCGCCCAAAAAGTCTCAGAAACCCTTCAGTTGGAATCCTTGCAGTTCCACAGCAAACTTGTGCCGCGGTGATAAAAGTCAAGACCAAAAAATAGTCAATTGTTCCAAGAGTTGCAGACCATTTGGAAAGTCTAAGTATTCAGGAATAGGGCAGCAAGAGCAAGCTAAGTATGTCGTACCATTGATTGCAAGATTCGAGGCGGTTGATGAGGTCATGGAGAAACAAGACGAAGATCCAGTTGTTGTCGATTACAAGCGAGTGGCCAGAACCAAACTAGCTAGTGGTCACGAGTTAGAAGAAGATGGCAACCTTTGGCATTGAAATCAGCTCGGGATTCCGTATATGGAAGATTTGAGGAAGAAAGCGATGGATGAAGGCACAAGATAGCAATTGAGGTTCATCCCGGAGCGACCAAGATGTACATAGAGTTGGAACAGTGCTACTGATGACCTTTCATGAAGATAGAAATAGCAGAGTTTCCCATAATGCCAGCTACCACGCTGGCATCAATAGGTCACCATTTGAAGCTCCGCATGGAGAAAAGCGTAGAACGCCAGTTTTCTGGGATGAGGTGAGCAATGACGGATTTCAGGACCAGAGTTGATACAACAAGCCAGAGAGAAGATTGAAGTAGACCGTTGCAACCTCGTGATGACTCAAGACAGGTAGAAGACTTGGGAAGATAGAAGAAGAGGACTATTAGGTTTTGAAGATGAAGATAAAATCTTTCAAAATATGTTCCCAATTAAAGAAGTAAGACGGCTTGGGCAGACTGGAAACTAAGCCCCGGCTATGAAGGCCCTTATATGATCTTGGCTAAAGTGGGATCTTTAGCTTACCATTTTGAGTTACCAGAATCCCTTTCAAGAGTGTATGACGTCCTTCATGTGTCAATGATAAGGGGATGCTTAGCCGACATTGATATGGAAGGAAGCATTGACCTTGAAATGGATGAAGACAGCTTAACATACACAGAAGAATCAGTTGCCCTTTAAAATAGAAGATGAATGAAGAAAGTAATAAAGAAGACGTACAGCTAGTCTTAGTTAAGTGAAGTAGTCATACACCGGCAGAGTCTGTCTTGGGAGTTAAAACACGAGATGCTTTACGAAGTTTCAAAGTTCAAGTACCTCCTAGTTATATTCCGCTTCAAGGATGAAACTTGTTTTAAGAAGGGAGGGATGTAACACCCTGAAATTTTAAGAAGCGTAGAAGCGTTAAATGGAATTTAATCTATTTATTTTCCTATTTTATGTTAACCTAAAAATAATTAAAAGGGATTTAATTATTTTAAAACGGGATTTAATTAAAGTTTTTTAAAAATGGAAAATAATCCCAAAATATTATGATTATTTACTCGACGCAATTCTGATAGGAAATGCGCAAGAGAACGCAAGGAGGAAAAAAGGAGGAAGAAGAAGAAGAATCTTCATCCTGGAGGCTAATCCGTCGCGATTTTGAAGAGACCGCAGAAAACGGAAATCATTATCTCATCAGGACGAACATTTTCACACCAATCTTTTTCAATTCAGTAAGTTTTTGGTGTAGCCCTAAAACCATAATCTTGATCGTTCATGATAAAGGTCCGAGCTTTATTTATGTAAAGAGATCGTTTTAATCGTAGAATATCGTTTAATAATCGTAGGTTGACCGTAGGAGTTGTAGAATCGAAGAATTCAAGCTCTTGCTCTCAGTTGTTGATTTTGGATTCGGTTTAGGCTCTATTTGGTTTCATGGAAACAAAAGGAAAAGAAAAGAATGGGGACGGAATGATTTACATTCTAGTGTTTGGTATTCTACACTAGAAAAGAAAAGAAAGGGAAACTGTGGAAAGCAAGGGAAATGATAGAATATAATTTATTAAAAATAGCAAATAAAAAAGGAAATTACCTAAAATTTTGGCGCAAATCACAAATATTTTTGGCGCTAATGTTGAAAAAAATGGCGCTATTGTCTGTGAAAATTTTGATGGTAATCTAGTACTCCCTCCGTTCCTAATTATATGTTGCGTTTGTGGAAGACACACAGATTAAGAAAATGAGTACTCCAAAAAAGAAGTCTTGGAAAGTGTAGTGGTGTAATGAATATGAAAGATTGATAGGTTGAATGAGCCTAGAAAGTTAAAAAGTAGTATTGAAAAGCTGAAAGAGTATTAAAATATGTATTGAAAATGTAAGTACGACATATGAAAAGGAAATTTTGATTTTGGCAACAGCAACATATAATTAAAAACGGAGGGAGTATAACCTAATTTTTGTGTTGTATCTATATATATATATATATATTTAGGAGACGAAATAAGATTGATTTGACCCAAACCCGGAACATTACCCGATAGACACGATCCAAACCCGGAATTTAATAGGCTGGCAAAAAAAAATCCTTAAATACTTTTTTAAAAAAAATCTTACACATTAATGTTCAGGAAACCAAAGGCATATATTCTTCCTACTTTTCATACCCATTTCAAATTTCAAATACCTTACTCTCCCTAATTCACTCAATCATTTTTATGACATTCAATTTTGAAAAGTAAATATTCACATATACTCTTTCAACAAAATCTCATCCTCCTACATATTTACCTTTGAATTTTTTATTCTATCAAAGAATTTTCAATTTTATCTAACGAAAAAAATTCTAGGTTAACTTCGGTTATGCTTGCTGATTCTGTGTTGTTTTGTTATTATGATTGTTTTTTGTTTGTTTTGTTTTTTTCGTTTTTTGTTTTTTCTTCATATTACACGCTTATTCCCGTTATCGGGATATTTTTGGTTGTTTATTCATCAATGAAATTGTTATATATTTTTGGTTTTGTGATTTAAGATTTTTTTTTCTTTCAAACAGAGGTTTAGTTAAAAAGTTGCTCGATCTACAAACTTGGGTTAGGAAAATGAAATAGGTGATTGCCAATCTCTAAATTTTCTTCTTACGATTTCTTCTATTGTTCTTTCTATTATTTTCCGCTCTGTTCTTTTCAATTAATGTCTTTGATTTTTGTTGTTATATTTTCCTTTTTTTTACGTCTTTATGACATTGTTTAATGTTTAAGCATGTTGTAGGTTTTGGAGCATGGTTTTCGTCTGAAACATCAATTCGGAGACGAATCAATCAATCCAAGGCGAAATAATAAAATACAGATCATATTTTTGTATGAGAAGATCAAAAGGTGAATACTTTTATATGACCAGGTGATTACTATGCGAATTTTATTAAATTTGAGTGATTATATCTATACTATATATATAAAGATGAAGGGAAATAAAATTAATTTTGCACAACCGATTTTTTTTTAATGTTTTCAGGAATACTACCGTAACGTTAAAAAAAAATCATGTACATGACAACACTTTTTATACCAATCTGCTTTACCTTTTCTCTCAGGTTTGAGAAATAATATGTAAGTGAATTCTTATACTAATCTTCTTTACCTTTTGCCAAAATTTTCTTGGTTAATTCCTTGGGTGATTATGGAGGCATATTTGTTGCCGCATTTGATTTGCAAATAGGTGATTCACATGTTCGATTATTTCATTATGTTGTCTATTCTTTGATTTGTTATTATTTCAATCTATTATCACTTATCAAGAATTGATTTTTGATTTTTTTTTCCCTGTTAATTGATATTTGCGAGAAACAATCTGAATTTTTTAATTGATGTATGTGTCTACAATACTTGGTTCTTTTTAAGGTTTGCGAGGGAAATTGGTTGATGTACGTTGTGCTTGGATTTGACGCTCTTGCGCCGTTTCTGGTAAATTTATTTTTTGAATTTGCCTGAATCCCAATTTTGTTGTGGCCTACGCATTGTGTGGCATGTGTGTTTTTTTTTTTTTGGTGTAATCTTTTTTTTTCTGATTTTTTTATTTGTCTTATTACAAATTGTTTGTTGAGAAGTAATTGTAGGATGATTGTTATTTGTAGGTATGAAAAATAAGAGGAAGTTTTTGGGAAATTTGTTTAAATTGGTATGATATTTGAAGAGAATGTGGCGAAAGGGAAACTTCTTTTATTTAAACCGTAATTTTTTTTTGTGTTCACACACGTTTTGTAAAAAAACCAAATTTTTATAATCTTTTTGTATTTATATCCATAAATTGTGATCTTTATTTAACCGTAATTTTTATTTTTATCTTTTTTTTTCTACTTTTTTTAAAGCGATTTTTTTAACTTATGGTCACACAATATTGTTGATTTTTAAACCGTAAAATTCTTTTTTTTTTCACACACGTTTTGTAAAAAAACAATGCAAGATTTAACCCAATTACCTGGATTTTCGCCTCATACCCGGAAAATAACCCAACTTATACTCGTTATCTTTTTCCTTTATTTTACCGTCGAAATTCTGATCATTAATTTTGTTCACACTTTATTACAATTGATTGCATGTTAATGGTGATTGATTTTTTTAAAACCGTAATCTTTATTTTTATTTGAAAATTAGAAATTAAATCATTGATTACGTTCACGTTGTATTACCCAAAAAGTGTGATCTTTATTTTACCGTAATCTTTATTTTTATTTTTATTTTTGCTTTTTTTAAAGCGATTTTTACTTTTACTTATGTTCACACTTTATTTTTTATTTTTTAATTTTTTTTTCACAACCGTTTTTATTTTGTCCCTTAATAAATTGAGGTCTCTTCTCATTATATATGTAACGTTGAAATTATGATATGAGTGATTTGTGGTTGCGCTCATCTAATATGCGTGATTTATGGCTGATCTGATCTGATATGTTTTTATTAGTATCATTATATTTTTTTTTCGAGTGGATAGTTGTTTTTTTCGGGGTCAAAAGCAAGTTACGGGTGTAATTTTTGGGTAATCGGGTTAAATGTTGCTTTCAAATAGATATAGATATAGATAGAGATATATAGTATAGTACACATCCAGATATATTTTATCTCTCCCGCCGTGCATCGCACGGGTAAAAGGCTAGTATATATATATATATGTATATTGTATCATCAATCCATTTTTTTCACTCCATTGAATCAATAATTCATCAAGCACATATCATTTTTCAACTCTCAATCATCATCTAAGTTTAGAGGTATGTTTCTGTCATCGTTCTAATTGATTCTCATTTTCAGTAAGTCATGTTTACCACTTTTTTTCTACGTATTTATGCTATTTATGGATCTAGGTTTGGTTTGTTTTTTTGCGGCTGGGCTGTCTTGGTTTGATCACTTGATAAAAACAATATGTACTAATTTAGGTGTTGTTGTAAAATTAGGATTTTTTTGCTACTTCATTGTCCTATATTAGGATATGATTTGATGAGGGTGCTTTAGTTATTTGTTTCATGGTATGTTTCAAAAAATTGAATGCCTTTTACAATTGCAATTGTTGTGAAATGTACGAGAAGTACATTTTAGCTAGACAAAGATTTTGTTTAAGGACGTTTTCATATTATTTTTTAGATGGAAGATAGAAACAAAGGTGCTAGTAAATTTTTACAATTATGGAAGTGGAAAAGAAAAAGGGCTGCACTTGTAGCAGCATATTGGTTTGAGAAGAAAGATCGTGTGAATGTTACACAACTTAGTCGTACTTCCCGTCTTCACAGAGAATACGTTAGAGATGAGTTAGTGTATCAACTTACAAACAATAAAGGTGGCCGACATCTAATTCGTATAGGAGAAGGAGCCTTTGAAAATTTTTGTGAACTTCTACAGAGTAGAAGTCGGATTTGGCCCACAAAATTTTCAACCATAGAGAAGCAAGTAGCGAAATTTAGATATATGTTATCAAATGGTGTTTCAACTCGTGAGATGGCTTTTATATTTCGCCGATCAAGTGAAACAATAAGCCGGCATTTCCATAATGTATTAAGAGCGGTGCTTTTATTACAAGATCAATTTATTCGCCAATCTGATGCATCTCATACATCAAATGAAATCTTACATGATCAGAGATTCTACCCGTATTTTCAGGTGTGGAAAACAAAATATTTATGTTTATTCATAGAAATAAAATATATATTGAATCTATAAAAATATTCATTAGAATTGCATTGGTGCTATTGACGGGACACACATCAGAGTGATGGAGGCAATTGAAGATGCACCACGGTTTTATGGAAGAAAAGGCATTCCCACGCAAAATATATTGGTAGCTTGTTCGTTCAATCTACAATTTACGTATGTGTTGCCAGGTTGGGAATGAACTGCTTCGGATTCATGAATTATATAAAATGCACTCGTGAGAGACGATAGGTTAACCATCCATAATGGTAAATAAGCTATTCAAACAAACTTTATAAAAAAATTTATTTTAATAATTCTATGGTATACTTGACATACTTTTTTGAATAGGATAATATTACCTTGTTGATGCCGGATACATGCTTAGAAATGGCTTAGTTGCCCCTTACCGAGGTGAACGATATCATTTAATAGGATATTCTTCAACAAATCCACCAAAAAATCCAAGAGATTTGTTTAACTTACGACACTCATCGTTACGAAATGGTGTAGAAAGAGCTATTGGAGTAGTGAAAAAGAGATTTAGGATGATAGGTAGCAATACTGAGCCGGTTTACTCATCGACAGACTGGCACTATGGCAGATGTCTTTTTAGCTTGTTGCATTATACTTGGGTATACACCGGGATGAAGAGCGATTGCGAGAGGTGGATAAAGAATTATGGAATAGCCCTTTACACCTTGATGGTATTACTACAACTCGTGAGGTCATGAGAATAGATGAAGATGCTAGTCTAGGAGAAAGTCTTAGAGACTCCATAGGCTTTCTTTGAAATGTGGCTTTGATTATGTAGCACTTAATGTTTAGTGTAATGAATTATGAAGAAGCTTAACTTTCTATGTTGAATTACTAGTTTTTTTTGTCCAACCATTTAAATTTTCTGGTAGTTTTGTAATAATCTTGATAAGTGAACCTTGATGATAAAATGTTTACTAGATACTGTGAAGTCTTTGTGTTGCCTTTGTTTTATGACTTCAAACATTAATATTAATATTCTGTGAAGATTTGTTTTTATCTCTATTGTTCAGATTATAGATAGAATGGGAAAGAAACAAGCGATGAATGTTGAGTCCGCGAAAAAAGACAGATTTGTATGGACCCAACAAATGGAGGATGCGCTCATTGAAGCACTCATGCTCAACATGTTGAAGGGAATATGGGGGACGAAATTTCACCACTAAATCATATGAGAACATTGTTGACGAATTGCAAAACAAACTAGGCCTAGCCATTGACAAAGATAAAGTGAAAAACAGAATGAAAAGTTTGAAGAGTCATTTTAACGAATGCTATGACATATTCAAAGGTGGTTTGAGCGGAATTTCTTGGAATTCCACTACAAGACTATGGAGTACTGAAGAAGAAATTTGGGATGCTTTGATTGAGGTTTGCAAAAAATAAATAAAAATACATACACACACACACACACACACACACATATATATATATATATATTCTGTTAGCAATTATTTATGCATACTAAGTCAAATTTCTTACCAGAAAAATCCAAAAGCAGCAAAATGGAAGCACACGCGATCGGTAATTATGACAAGCTATGTGACCTATTTGGGAAGGATAGAGCAACCGGCGATGGTGCAGCAACTGCGAAGGAAAAATGCAAAAGATGGACAATGGAGAGGGATAATGTACAAGAAAGTAGTTTTTTGGTGGATGAATTACTATCATGAAATAATGTTGTTTTTGAAAATGACACTTTGAATGATGATGTTGAGTTGTTACCATCAAAGAATGTTGATAATGATGACTAGAATGTCACGAAAAGGAAAGAAGAAAAGAGTTTCTCCAGCTAATGAGCAAGAAGCTGAAATGATAGCAGCTATGAAGGCGATAGCAACTTCGTTTAATGAGGGGATGCAAAATTAGAATCCTAACGAGAATTATATCAAACAAAACTTGTGGAAAGATTTGAAAGCGTGTGGGCCAGAACAACCTCTTTTGGGTGATGCATACATATTTTTGGCTGGAAATTCGGACAGGTTAATTACATTTATTGGTTTCCCTGAAGAACAACGGTTCGACATGTTGTTGAGATTGATGAACTACAAGTAGGATGGTGGTGATTTATGCTAATAAAGTCGAACACTTTTTTATATGTTTTGTTTCCTTTTGCTATGCCAATAAGTTAATCGTAATTTCATTTTGACGCTTATGATTTGAACAAGTACTTTCATTAGTACTCCCTTTTGTTGGTTTAAAAATTCTGTTTATGCACAAATATTGAACTTCAGTCATTTTAAGTTGTTTTATGTATTATTTATTATTGAACTTCATTGTGCTTATTATTTAGGTTATTGTTGTTGCTTCCTACGATTTGAACTTGTGGAACTCTATTCTTTTTTCTTTTTTTTTTTTAATTTTCCACACTTTTTAATATTTCTTTTCCTTCCCTATCAATCCAATTCAAACACTACAAAGCGACTTTGAAATCACTCATTCCCCCTCATTTATCTTCGGTCATTATCCTCTCTTTTCTTTTCTTTTTGTTTCCACGAAACCAAACAGAGCCTAAAAGGTAACGAGGGTGTTCTTAAGCGGTGCAATTACAGCTGTGTTGTTAATTTTTTTTACGGTTTTATGTCGCTTGGTATTATTTTTACAGGTTGTTTATTTAATTTTTTTTATATTGCCAAGCTGCTGCCGAAAGAAGGAAGGAATAATTGGACTAGTTTCATATTGATGAATGTTGCCGTCTGTATAGTTGCCTGTAGGAGAAAAATAATAATAATATGAAAATAACATAACTTTTGCAGACAAGTAAAGGTTTAGAAAGAAAAGTAAAACTATATTTTTGTATAAAATTTTATATGTACTCTGTTGATATATATACATATGTATATGTTAATTGGCAATGTCTAACATCGATTTACGGAAGCGCTTGACTTAGCACCATTAACCGAGGCCTCTGCGAGGAGAATATGGAAGCACCGGAAGGCGTTGTTTAGGCCTTGTGGGACGTTGACTTAGTAGTCAACGATTCTTTTACAACATGCTAGGTAGCATAACTAGATGTCAAGGATTACAAATCCTCATGAAGCCTTTATATGAATGAATCAAGTGGTTAGATCTAAACTCGTAAACACATATGTGGGTATCTAAAAGCTAAAACGTCAATTTCATTGGTGAGGCACATTTTTTATATCGAAGCATGGGACGCTTACTACTTTTACGAGACAACGTGTAACTCCCACATGGAACACGAGTCCATGCCCCCAGAGCGGTGCAAACCATGTTGTGGTGCATTTCTCACCATGCGTAGTGTCCATTGGTATTGATGTAACAAACTTATGTGCGTGAGGTTGTACTATGTGATCAAGTAGAGGGTGAGTGTGATCTCAATGCAACCTATGTGGTAAAGATTGTAGAACTAAATGTGTTGATAATGTTATTCATTGTAACCGTTTCTTCTACCCCTTACTAAGTTTGATGTACTTAACCCTCTTTTCTCTTGTCCCCGTCCTGAGAATGTGGTGTTTTTATAGGTCATTTTCAAGGCCACTGAAGAGTGACCCAGAGATGATGCCTTTGACACGTTTACAGTTATTTACTTTCAGTATTTCAATCTGGGTATAGATCCTCTCATCCTTGTATTGATAGAAACTGATGAATTAAGTTTATGGTAATCAAGTTGTAATGGACATATTGTATTTTATGGTTAAAGGAAGTCTTGGTGATGTAATAGTTGCAGCCTATGTTATTTTCGATCGTTTATTAGTCGTTTTAGTTACCCGAGTCAGTTGTTTTGTCTTCCGCTTTACTCTACGTGTACGCTTACGCAAGGCTTACGTATATCGTTAGATTAAATTTTAACTATATGCGTGTCGGGCGTTCTTTTCCGAATAAGTGCTTTCGGTATGTGGGACGGGGGGCGACACATGACTACTATGTGAGTGTTACTATCTCATTGAAAAATAAGTGTGATACATTCTTTTACTATTTCATATGAACAGATACTCCTCCTACCTTATTTAGAATTTGATTTGAATTAAATACTGCGCTGATTTCTCGACTGCTTGATTCTGGCAGTCCTCCTTCAAGGCATGGCCGTGTTCTGAGTAATTCAATAAATTTTCGTAGCCTTCACTAAGCTCTTGGAACGGTGATTCTCCACATGTTCAAATTCAAAGATTTTCAGCCTTAATTGATCAGATTTGGCAAGGAAAATCGTCAACCAAATCAGCATGTGCTTAATTGACCTGAGTTCAATACCGGGTTGCAATGGTAAATTGGCTTGACCCTTTTGCTTCTGTAACGGTCTTACCGAGGGTTTTTCACACCCAATGAGGTTATTGGTCTAGTCAGATATCAGTTTAAAGCAAAGGTCATTATTCCCCGTGATGCAAATGGTTCAATCATTTTTCGTATATGTCAGATTTAGACTGAGAGGTGTGAACCTCCATGATGTGTTGATTGAACCACCCCCTCCCAGTTGGTCTACATTTTGGGTCAAGCTAAACACCATGTTAGACTCAAAACCAGCCAGTTCTACACCATATGAACAACCCTAATGATGTATGACTTGGTTTGTTCAAATACTTTGTCTAGTGTGTCCCTTATCCGAGTATTTAGATTCCCTTAATACAAGTCTCTCATCACATGTTTTGAGCCTTTGTGTTACCCTAACTATACTTTGACACTATCATCTTTCAAAACTTTTTCCTGATGGCACCTTCCGAAGAAAATGACATGTGCAAATACTACTTTAAAAGGGTTACCTAATTTGGATTTAAGCATTTAAAAAAGTGGATTTAAGCATGTGCATTATTGTGCCTCATTTTAATGAGACTGATTTGGAGAATCACTAATGGTTTTAGAATTCCTCATTTCTAAACCCTATAAATACACAACATAACAACCAAGGATTTGCACGTAAGCAATCCTACATTTTCCAAAGCAAAACTTTTCTGTTTTCCTTTATGTTTGTGTGGAAGTTGTGGGAGTATCCCCATTGATTTAAGTGTAAGTTTACAGTCATTGGCATACTGGAACTGTAAACTTGACATTGAATCAGTGACAAGTCTTGCTGGATCAATATTAGAGGTGGATAGATTTATGGTACCTCAGGGTACAAAATTTGCGATCATGACCTCTTCTATTGCTCAATAAGTCTGTCATTTGTCTTATCAGTTGTTGTTATATGTCTTAACTGGTTAAGAGTCTGTTTTGTTTGTGGTTCAGTAGTTGTTTGCCTGAAATTTTACTAAATTTGTTTTGATCTTCAGTGAACTATCAGTTAGTAGTAATTAATTTGATAAACCTGACAAGAATTGTACACAATCACTTGGTTTGACTTGCCAAGGTGATCAGTCTGGAATAGACTTTGTGGTTAATTCTTGGTATTAATTTGGTTGTATCGATTTGATACCAGTTCTGTGTGATTCACTGAGTTTGAGTTTGTTTATTACGATGCAAAATTTACGACATGCACTAAATGTGCGTTGTAAATCTTAGATTTCACGACATTTTTTATATGCACGTCATATATATCGTTAAAACATAAAAGAATGTCGTAAAAATGACATTATTAAAATTTACGACCTGCTATTGATGCCTGTCGTAAACATTACATGGTGATTTATTATTAAAAAAAACTCTCCTTCCGTGCCTTTAACTTTCCATATATTTTTTGGACCCTGATCCCCTCCAATTCACTTGAAGTTCGAGTGCAAAAAAACACATAAAACGACGTCGTTAGGTTTGTAGCGTACACTACGTCGTTTTGTAGGTGTTTTTGCACTTGATCGTCAAGTACATTGGATGGGGTAAGAGAAATAATGGCGGAAACTGAGGTAAACGATTCACCGGACCTACTTATGGAGCAAGTGAAAAGCACAGTGGAAGAGGCTGACCATCCTATGCCAGACAAAGAAAAACCTACCAATGAGTCGGAGTTGGAGTAGTGGCTCCAAATCAAATTCCAAAGACGGAGATCAAACGAACGTGGAAATTGAAACCCTAGAAGCTGGACTCACAACTAATCTCTCTAACTACAAGCTCATGTTCAAGTACTCTCTCATTATCCTATTGATATTATGAGCTATTTCTTTTGCTTTGCTATTCAAATTTTGCCATGCTGTTTACATGACTTGTTTGATTGGCGATGATACCACTGATATAGAAACATAAGTGTTGTGCTTTAACTACCATACGCAAGTGAAGGTTCAGTAACCAGAACTTAATGATTTCCCCCAATTGCGTTGGCATTGTCTGTCTGTAGCTTATGGAGCTTTTCTAAGAATAACTTAATGAGGTATTGAAAAGCAGAGAATGAAAATAAAAAGGTAAAATCAATCTGCATTTCTAAGAAATTATGGAGCTTAACTGTGTTTGTAAATGCATTAAACTATGTTTCTAGCACCATAAGAATGAAAGAGGCTCATGACATTGTAGGGAAAAAAGGTGTTGATATGTGCCTTTGTTTTCAGGCAATATATAGCACAAATGCTTGAATTTTACCATAACAGGGATTATATGGTTATATTTTACTATGTTTTAAAAAGTTGTTACCGGACCGGAAACTGGGTGAGCAATCCCAACACATATGTTCTGACTTTAACTCAGTTTTATATATCTGTAGAAGAGAGTAAGTTCCAAAATGTTTATTGACATGTCATGTCTTAGGGTGTCTCAATGACATGTGTTGACGCGTGTCCTGTGTCCCTTCTTTATGAATTATCCATGATGAAAATTGTAATTTATTAGTGATATGTTCTCTTTAAGGAAAGATAGATTTGAGCAGTACGCATGCGACTTCCCTAACACATTTAATCGCTGGTAATTGTACTTCCGCTGAAATTTGTAGCAGTGAAATACGTCCTTTATACATATAAACTGCTGATATTAAAAATTGATTGATAATATATTTTAGGATTCTTAAGGCCTTTAAGCGTTGCATTTTTCTGACAAATTTCAAGTGTTTGGAGTTTCATTACTAGTTAATTAAACAAATCCTATGTCAGCCTGTGTAAATTAGTGTGTCGCATTTCATGAAGACTGATCGAACAACTCTTCTTTAGTATTTCTTAGTACATTAGTGCTCTTAGGAAGAAAGGGAACTTAGAAAAGCTGAGACAAGTTAGCGAGACGATGAGCAGTATGTTTCCTTCGAGTCCCGATTCGAGAGTGGGCCAGCTGGGATGAGATTGTTGTTGACTCAAGGTATTGTTTGTGCATTGTGACTTACTAAATCCACTGTTTGTATATTCCTGAATACCATTATTTCTGGAATCATACAAATGTGAGTGTTATTTATAAATATTTCTAAGTTGTTGAGAAAACATTGAATCAGATTCATTCACCAACCATCATATTACAGGGCTCCTTAAATAGGAGAAAATGGTAAAACTCCCTATCAAAAAGATCCCACATAATTAGTGGTTCGATAGATTATATTCTTATTAAATCAATTCTTTTATTTTAGTTCATTCAAGTCTAATCAAATCAATCAAGACTAAATTTCACATTTCCCAACAGTAACATATCCAGAAACCAAAAAGCACTTTTCGGAATGATTGGTAAGCTCTTATGTTTTAATCTTCATTTCTTAGGAAACTGCATAGTGTTCGTTGGTGCAACCACTAATTAGTCTAAGGTTTCCTAGTACAATCAACTATTTTCCAGCGAATTTCCGCCATTAGAATTGTACGCTTATTATGATGCTTAGTATCATTTCTAGCCTATTTAACTTTCTACTCTTGAATCATCCTATTTTTCAATTCCCTCCATCTCTTTCCTATCCTCACTTCCTCCATTGCCCCCTTTGACATCTCATCTCGTGGTAATTCATGTCTACAAAGACTAAGCTCATCATCAAGATCTATCTGGCTTTTTTGTGAGCTTCTGAAATCACTTCATTCACAGAACACCCTGCTCACAACACCTATGAGTTTAGCCTTTGAAACTCATGGGTCCAGGATTTGGTGTAGAACTTGTGCCCTGATATGTTTTGGTATTTCGTAGACAATCGCCATTCCGGTGAACTATTACACTTTCTTGAAGTATATGTGGTTACAACTTACAAGTTCATTTTCTAGGCCTAAAATCGCACCGTAGCTCCTATTCTGTTAGGTACTTCAGAAAATAGTCATGTTTGTTCTTGTATGCTCATTCTTTTCATTAGTTACTCCATCTTTTGAGCACGAATCTCATTCTTATTTCCTCATGGTGTTTTTGGTTTTGTTTTGTTTTGTTTCTGTTTTGTTCTTGTTCTTGTTTTTTTGTTTATGCCTCTGCTTCTGCCGGCCTGTTTCATTAAACTCATTTGCTGGACCTTGCATACTCAATGTTGAATAAATCTGCACTTTTTCCCATTAAAGCGTTGAGGTTTCTCCTCTCCCCTATTTCCCTATATTACCTTCTCTCTTTCCCACCCACCCCCTCCCCCCCTCTTTCCCCCGACCGCCGTAAGTTGTACTACATTCATGGGTTTATGAAAATACTGTTTTTGTCTTGTTTGTTTGTTTTGCAGACCTGAGGTTGCCTTACATCGAAAACCTATATGATCACTTGGTTTGACGTGCAAAGGTGATCTGTCTTGAATAGACTTTGTGGTTATTTCTTGGTCTTAATTTGGTTTTGTCGAATTATTTTAAGTTCTGTGTGATTCACTGAGTTTGAGTTTGTTTATAGCAATCCTTGTTCTGTGAAATTCGGTCTTGCCATTCAACCAAGTTGAATTCAAGTTTACTGAATTTCTGTATTGCTTTGAGTCTTTGTGTTTTGCTGAATCCTTTAGACTTGAACAAAATCATAGCTGTGTTTTGTTTGGCCTTGAATTTCGGTTGTGGTTAACAAGATTAACTGTTTAGTCTTTTATCTTTTTGCTGTAACTGCCTTTATCTTTCATCATTAAGGTTTTAGAACACAGGCGAATAGTAAACTTCCGCATTTAATTTTCTAGTACTTGTGTTGTTTTCGAAAAAAGAGTTAATATTTCACCCATATTATATTCACTCCTCTAAAGTGTTTATTTACGCGAATATCGATCCAACATATTACCTTTTCAGTTATGAGAGCTTTTTCCCTGACGAATTATTATTGGAAGCTTCCTTTTCACCACTCTCACTTCAAACTTCATACCAAAGCTAACAAATTTCACGGAAATTTCTTCTCATTTATTTTTCCATACCTATACATAACAATCCTTCTACTATTTCTTCTCTACGTCAATTCAACAAACACCACACGTACATATATATTATAAGTAACTCCCTTGGGGTAAAATTTCGATTGTACACTTCTGTTTTATTGAATTGTCGTGTACCTTTCTGTTATTTCTATATCTATTATGAATTCTCAAAATATACAACTTAATTTACATATTTCTCCTTTCTATATATCCTTTTCATCTTTGTTAAATACTTCTTAAAGGAAGCTGACGATGCCTAAAATTGACCTTACCCACGTGTCATCTCCCTTATCAGTCCAACATTAAATGAGGATAGAGAAAACTACCTTAAAGGCCAAGACCCTCGATATCCGAGCCGTACCAGCTCGGCTACTCTCTTCCAACCTCTTTGGGTCGGCCGATGTCGAGGCCGACCTCCGAACTGTACAAACCTAAATACTCATCCGACCCCTCCAGGTCGACCAGTACTTGTGATCAAACCTGCTCAAGCCGGCTTCACCGATCGGCACGAGTCCTTCTCAGACCAAACTCCTTACGCACGCATGGAATTAGATAAACAAGGAAAGAATCCTTAGCCATTACTACTTCGATCCTGATATTTAAATACGACCTTAATTATCTCCTAAAATCCAAGAGATCAAATCATCTATATCATTTCCTTAGGGAACACGAAATCAAAGCCCAACAAGGACAAGGCCCATGATGCCTTAGGGCATAACTCTCCTCCATATAAACCATCCCTAAAGAACTACGAAACACCCCCCGTTTTACATCGTTTTAGGGTTCCGTCAAAGAACAAGTTGTCACTTGGGAAAAAGGCCCAAGATTTATTACTCGACGATTTCCAGCATTGTCAAATGGCGCTAGAAGGAGGGACTCCTACTGACGACTTTGTTCAAAATACAATAGAAAAAATGCAGTCAGATCTATGGCCAATTTCCAGAGATTGAGCCATCAAAACAAAAATTCCACCGTTCATATTAAAGAACAAGGTGGGAGGAACAAGCCCTCCAAATTCGTGTCGATCGGAGTCTGTTTTGATGCCCGATCATCGCCGGAAAGTTGCTGCTGCTGTTGTATCACCAAAAAACACAGCAGTCAGATCGGTGGTTTATTTCCAGAGATTGAACCATTGAAACGAAAATTCCACCATTTAGGTTGACGAAGAAGGAGGGACGAACAATCCCTCCAAATTTCGTGCCGATCGGAGTCCGTTCGATGCGTTGCCGGAAAGTTGTTGCTGTTGTATCACCAAAAAATGCAACAGTCGAATCTGTGGTTTATTGCCAGAGATTGAACCATTGAAATGAAAATTCCACCATTAACATTGACGAAGAAGGAGGGACGAACAAGTCCTCCAAATTTCTTAATGATCGGAGTCCGTTTCGATGCCCGGTCGTTGCCGTAAAGTTGTTGCTGTTGATGTATCACCAAAAAATGCTGCAGTCACATCAGCGGCTAATTTCTAGAGATGGAGCCATTGAATAACGATTTCCACCATTCATACTGAAGAAGAAGGAGGGATGAACAAGCCCTCCAAATTTCATGTCGATCGGAGTCCGCTTCGATGCCCGGTCGTCGCCGGAAATTTATTGTTGTAACACCAAAATAAGCTATGAGTTTTCCTCCTTACTCCCCATAATCTGAGCTTAGTTCCCCAGCTATCCATGATCCGAGCCGAGCTCCCCAGATCTCTATATTTGAGCCCTCAAGATACAAGCTCTCACCGGGTTTTATTCTTACAACTCAAACGATCCCACATTATTTATTTTAGGCACTCCCCCGACCTAAAGAGTAGGGACGAGTCTTCTCATTTATGGTACTCGCCTTTGGGCGAGCCTTCTATAAGTCCGACTTTAGGTCGGCATCATATTTGGAACTCGCCTTCTGGCAAGCCTTCTATAAGTCCGAATTCAGTTCGGCATCATATTTGGAACTAGCATTTGGGCGAGCCTTCTATAAGTCCGACACTAGGTCGGCATCATATTTGGAACTCGCCTTTGGGCAAGCCTTCTATAAGTATGACTTTAAGTCGCCATTATATTTGGAACACGCCTTAGGGCAAGCCTTCTGTAAGTCCGAATTCTGTTAGGCATCATATTTGGAACTAGCCTTCGGGCGAGCCTTCTGTAAGTCCGACTTCAGGTCGGCATCATATTTGGAACTCGCCTTCGGGCGAGCCTTTCTACAAGTCTGACTTCATGTCGGCATCATATTTGGAACTAATCTTCGGGTGAACCTTCTATAAGTCCAAATTCAGTTCGGCATCATATTTGGATCTCGCCTTCGGGCGAGCCTTCTATAAGTCCGACTTTAGGTCAGCATCATATTTGGAACTCGCCTTCGGGCAAGCCTTTTGTAAGTCCGACTTCAGGTCGGCATCATATTTGGAACTCGCCTGCGAGTGAGCATTCGATAAGACCGACTTCAGTTCGACACCAACAGACTACACCAATAAGCAAACGGTATGTTGATTTACTATTATTTTATTTTCCATTACTCATGGTTTTTATTGATTTTACAGTACAAACACACATGCAACACTTTCATTTGAGAAGTCAGTCCAACCTGGCCCTGCTCACCGTGCTTTTCAATGAGAATTCAGCACTAGCCTGGCCTGCTCGTCCTAAACTTTCACAAGAGAAGTCAGTCCAACCTAGCCTTGCTTGCCGTGATTTTAAACGAGAAGTCAGCACTAGCCTGACCCTGTGTATCCAATACTTTTCACGCGAGAAGTCAGTCCAACCTGGCCCTGCTCGCCATTCTTTTAAACGAAAAGTCAGTCCAACCTGGCCCTGCTCGCCGTGCTATTATGCGATATGTCAGTCCGAACTGGCCCTGCTCGTCCAATAATATACGGAGCAGTCGGCCGTCCTGAATGCCATAACTCTACGTGCCCTCGTCACATCGATATGATAGTCTTGTCTTCCAGCACATGTGCAGGACATCCCCATATGCAAAAGTGACGTAAACTAGGTTTACTCCATTTCCATAGTTCTTTGGGTGTCTTTTCGACACGCTTTGACGGAATGACATTTAATATGTCGACCGCTGCTTGTAAAGCATATCCCTAAAAGGAAATCGGCAGTGATGCGTAGCTTATCATTGACCTGACCATGTCAATTAATGTTCTGTTTCTCCTCTGAGCAACTCCATTTTGCTTAGTTGTTCTGGGTGCGGAACGCTGGGAGCAAATCCCATGTTCCTAAAGGTAATCAGTGAAGTCAATATCCAAGTACTCGCCTCCTCGATCAGAATGAAGGCACTTCAGTGATTTACCCAGTTGCCTTTCGGCCTCTACTTGAAATTCCTTAAACTTACCAAAAGCTTCAGACTTCCTATGCAAAAGATAAACATATACATATCTCGAGTAGTCATCGATGAAATTCTACTCGAAACAACCTCTAGCTTGTACATTCATCAGAACACACAAGTCTGAATGCACTAATTCCAAAGGTTCTTTGGCTCTATTTCCCTTTGATGAGAAGGGTCGTTTAGTCATTTTTCCCTCCAGGCAAGATTCGCAGACTGGGAGTGTGTCAACAGATTACTCACTCAAGGGATTACCCTTGGCCAGTCGTTTGTTTCTTTCCAAGGAAATATAACCAAGTCTTAGATGCCAAAGGTATTTTTATCTTCGTGAGAAACTTTCTATCTTTTAACAGATTTCGATGTTCTACTTTAAACATTTCAGTGTTAAGCAGTGGAGTTTCTATTGGTTTAATAAAATACAATCCATTTTCTAAATTTGCAAAACAAACATCACGTTCATTTCCGGAAATGACGATTTTATTACAATTAAAAGAAAGAGAATAATCTTGTTCTTGCAACATTGAAACTAAAATTAAATTTCTACGAAAATGCGGAATATTAAAAAACTCTGTATAAAATTAGAACTTTATTTCCAAACTTTAATTTAACTTTCCCACTGCTTTAGCTGAAACCACTGCACCGTTACCTACTCTCATCGACTTCGTGCCGTTCTCCAGCTCCATGTACGAACTAAGGATCTGTAAAGAAGAACAAACATGGTTAGTAGCTCCAGAATCTAGTATCCAAGTTGATACATCTTTAGCCACTGTATAGGATTCCAAGACTAGTAATTCAGAATTACCTGTCTTATCCTTGCCCTTGTTCTCAAGGCCTTTCCCTTCCATAGCCTCTTTGAGGTATGCTGGACAATAGTGCCTCCAATGTCCTACCTCATGGAAGTGGAAACATTTCCCCTTGGGCTTGGAAGTTTCCTTTTTAGCCTTCTTCTTCATTGGTTTTGCATGATTCTCTTCACGTTTTGGCTGTTTTGCCTGCTTTGGCTTAGGCTTATTCTTGACTCTAGAGCTCGATGCCTTAGCTTTAGCCATGTGGGCCTCGGCTTTTACTTCCCTTTCTCATTTTCTCCTAGAGAAGATAGCTTCAAACACTTGCAATTCATTAATCAACTGAGTCAGATCAAATTTGAGTTTGTTCATGACATAGTTACTCTTGAACTAAAGGAACTCAGGTGTAAGTGATTCTAAGATCATACTCACTTGAGTTGCATCGTCAAATCTAGAGCCATGAGTCTCGGATCGGCAAAGTAGTAAATCATGTTCATCATATGACCAGTTACTGACTGACCTTTCCTCATTTTGGCATTTATGGCCAACTTGACTGCCTCATGTCTTGCTTGATCGGATGGGGCACCAAACATGAAAATAAGAGAGTCCATGAATTCATGTGCACTCTCTATGTTCTCATGCTTGGTCCATATGATCTCTGACATGGAGGCCAGCATGATGCCATGAGCCTTATTATCCGCCTCTACCCATCGCTTATGGTCATCGCGTATAGCTCGCGAGGCGTTCTTTGGAGGAGTCGGCGGACAAGCCTCAGACAGGACAAACTTGACGTTTTCAAAGATGAGCACAACGTTTATGTTACTTTTCCACTTTAAAGTTGTTACCGGTCAATTTTTCATTCAACAGATTAGTTACTTGAGAAGACAATATGCTGTAGAACAAAATGACAGAAATAAATCAAATCATGCTCCACAAATAGTAATGATTTTAGGAATAGTAAACACGATGTCATGCATGGAGTTTATCCTACCATTCCAAGGATTTAATCTCACACCTCAGTGCCGCCGACGGGTAGGTCAAAGAGGTGACGATTAAATTGAGACAATCTCTCTCAACAGTTAACTCAGAATCAGACATCCCGATTTAATTATTAATTACCTTCCTTCTTCAGCCAAGATATGTCCAAAAAATACCCTTTAGAGTGTGGCCTACTTTTTCAGATTTTTAAGTAGACCCCAAGTATGCCGCCGAAGGGTAGGTCAGTGACCCGACGAGTACTCAAAATCCTATCCGTGCGGAAACCAAGTCTTGAATTTTGATAGCGGTGCAGGCCATCTGAAAGGGGCCGAAATCAAAGCGGCACGAGGCGTCACCATTCTGGTTTTGATTTGTAAATTGTAATCAGAACTTCTGCTTCTTTTCAAGCTTCTTGTTTGACTATATATATATATATATATATATATATATATATATATATATGAAAATACCTGTTGTTTAAAAAAAACTTTTAAAAATAAATACACTTTCACCTACTCCGAAGTAAAAAAACTGAAAAATACACAAAAACTTCACAATATACACAGAAAAACTTCACCATACACATATACTTAATCATAAGCCTAAAGCTAACAAAAGGAAATTAAACCCCAGCTTGACTTTCAACCAAAAAATCTCGACTTTAAACTAGAAAAATCAAGAATAAATTGAAATCTCTTGCAGAACTCACCATATACGGGCATTGTAGATCCACGAAATCGAAGAGACATTCCGTTATCCAGCAAATTGGGGAGTCCAAAATTGGAAAAATTAGGGTTCTTACACCTAAATTGGGGAAAACGATTTGATAAATTGCAATATAGATTAGAGAAATGATTTAAGGAAGATGAAATTGGGATAAATTCGAGCTACCATCCATTAAGGCGATGAAGGCTGAGAACGATGAAGACTGGAAACGACGGGAAGAACATTGAAAATAGGGAAAATTTAAGCCTTATACGGTAAGGTTAATGGGAAAATTTATTTGTTTTTTTTTTTATGTTTTTGTTTTTAGAAAATTGATTAAAATAATAATATTTTTGAATGCTAACTTCACTTGTAACACACGCACAATCATTCCGTCCATTTTTTGGTGTACGTCTGTTAATTGGACTGAATTTGCAAAAGATATAAAAGATAAGGGACCGGTCAAGCCAAAATAAAAAATGAGGGCTAAGTCCCTATTTTTTGAGAAAGATGAGAGACTAAATCTGCTTCCAATTTTGGTATAGACATTGTGTAGAATTTTGGAAGAAAATATATCATTATAAAAATAAAAAAATAAAAAATAAAAACATATAGTTTTACAATTCCATGACTCCGGATAAAAAAATGTTTCACAATAAAATATATTGATATGAAGGAAGGAGAGAAAAGCGTGTTTACAATTGGAATTAACCGGTTTTACGCTCTGTTCAAGTCGATTTGTCGAAATTGCGATTTGTTGATCGGTTCATACCCCGATCTGCTTGTTCTCGGATATTAGTTCGACAGCCATGCGTTTTATGATTCATTCATTCTATACTTTTATTATAATAAAAAAAATAATCATCGGAAGGGAGATGTGTGAATTGTGCAGAGAACAACTTTTATTTTGGCTTGGAAAAAATAAAGGAGAAAGAAAAACACATATGTATATATATTGTTTTACACGGTGGATATTTTCTGGCGGGCAAATTTAAATGTATATATGCTTCAAGTTTGCCCGGATGCATGACTGCAATTTATTGCTTTGACGTAATAGAGTGGTTATTCAACAAACTAGCTAATTTTATCTCTAGCTCATCAATATATGCAAATGTATCTCCTTCCGTAAAAATGCTATTCGATCAACATATAGCTAAAAATGGAATGGCAGAAAATTAAAGAGAGAGGAAGTGGTATGGATTTTTCTTTTTTTACTGCACACTTTTCTTGTTGTGAAGTAAACTAAGACGTGAAAGCAATTCAATACACCCAGTTATAGTAAACTTTTGTGCTATTTAACAGCTGACAATTTTGTTAATCTTTTTGAATCACAGAATCCTTCCGAGCAAAGAAGCAAAGGAATTAAAAGAGACATTACGGTCTGTAGTCTAGCCAAGAAAAAGCAATTACGTACATCTATTCGAAACTTAAATTTTCTCAAGAAAGCAAAGTGTGCCAAAAAGATTAACTGATCATGGCTATCAATTTCAAGCCTTTCTTGATTATGACATGTGTTCAATTAGGCTATGCTGGCATGAATATCATTTCAAAGCTAGCCATGGACACTGGCATGAGTCCTTTTGTTCATGTTGCTTATAGGCAGCTGTTTGCTACGGCAGTCATAGTTCCCATAGCTTTCTTCATTGAAAGGTACTGTCCTTGTTGTTACAGTACGTTGTTTTCTTATTCTTCTTTTTATTTTTTATTTTTTATTTTTTCCTCATCATTATCATTAAGGCAAAGTCTATAAGTGAACCATGTTATATATATATATATATATATATATATATATATATATATATATATATATATATATATATATATATATATATATATATATATATATTGAGGCACGTAATATTGTCATTTTAATAATATTGTTTTTATATATATGCAATAATGCACTCATTAGTTACTTAATTTATGCATGTTTTTCGCTTTATTACATATATATAACAGTATATATACAGAGATTTCAGCAGTGAAATTTGAGGTTATTATAAGATTTAGTAGTTTTTTTTATCTATGGGTATACAATTATTTTGGAGGATTCACGGAGAAATGACAGAATAAAAATGTAAATTAGTGAAAATGACAACATCTTAAAAGTTTTGAATGGAAAAAAAAAGGAGTCATGCGCGTAAAGTCGATTGTTATCGAAAAACAAATACAATTTCTTTCTCATTCACTATTTTTAAATAATTATATTTCCCCATCTGTAACTTAAAAATGATAATTATTTCACCTAATTTAATATTTTTCACTCCCGAAATTTATTATTATTCAAAATTCAATGTTGAGATTCATTAATGATTTTCGACACTTAATCACATAAACAACGATGAAATTATATCGATCTATAAATGATGTATGAAAACTAAGAGGATGAATAAAAAAAGATTTTGTGAAACTTTTTATTATTTTTTGGAGATCTTACACGAGTGTTTATACAGGAGGGAGTAAATCGAGAATGTTAATGGTGTGAAGGAGCATGAGAGAGACTACTAGCATGCGCTTTGTATTTATTTACTTATTATTTGCATTTTTTTTTTTTTTTTTTTTTTTTTGAGATGAAGTGTTATTTCTCCTACAAAACATACCTGTTTGTAATTTTATTTAAAAAGCTTTTGATATTTGTCAATTACTTGTTAAAGAAAGGAAAGGAAAATCATTAGTTGAATTGTAATTAGATATAGGTGGAAACCATGAAAATTCTTACCTTTATTTATTTATAATCATTTTTCATTATTATTAAAAAAAAAATATTGCAGGAAAACAAGACCTCAGCTCAACTTGCTTATCCTCTTCCATATTTTTCTGTGCTCCATTTTCGGGTGAGCACAAATAAGAGTATACTATCTCCGGCACTTGCTAACATTTTTTTCATTTTTTTTTTTTTTTTTCGAATTTTAATGTGATTTGTTTTATGTGTGAGAAATCTCTAAAACTTAACTGAAACTGCGCAGGAAAACTATGAACCAGATAACCTATTTTGTGGGGCTGAAGAATTCAACCGCAACTATCGCATGTGCCTTAACAAATCTAAGCCCAGCTGTCACTTTTCTAATAGCTATTCCTCTAGGGTAACTATCTTGTTTCTTACCATTAGTCTTTGAAGATTTTATGAATGATTGAAAAGAAATGCATGCAGAAAGTAACTTTATTGATCATTGAGGAATTGGACTGAAAGAGTAACATAACATTCTGTACATAATTTAACTAACTGAAAACTTAAGTTAATCCTACTTCTAATGAGCCTTATATAGAAGCTCCTAGTTGATAACCGCTTAACAACCTCTAACAGACTCCTAACTAACTTTTACTTTGTGTACAGTGTACACACTTCACTTGGATGAACTTGAACTTGTGTCTTAATTCCAATAGTCTTAGCCTGCTTCCTAATTAGCTAGCTTTGTTTTTCATTCACGTTGTGTCGTGTTGTTTTATTTATTTATATACTATTTATTTGATACAGATTAGAAACCGTAAGGGTGAGAAGCAAGGCCGGAATAAGCAAGATGTTGGGGACTACTGTATGTGTAGGTGGTGCTTTATTGTTGTCTTTCTATGATGGACCTGTAGTAAATGTTGGAAAATCAGACCATCATTGGAAACCTATTGAGCATTCAAAAAACACAAACACAAATAATTTCTTCCTAGGACCATTTCTACTGATTACAAGTTCTCTTTCTTGGGCTATTTGGTTGATTATACAAGTAAGTTAGCCCGCCCCTTCAATTCTTTTACTTTTATGGACCTTAATTTCATTTTAGTAATCTAATGGACTTATATTACTCATAGAAAGATCAAATTCAATGACTTTTTGTCACAACACATTTTTTTCTCAGGCAAAGTTGGGCAAGATTTATAAAGCCCCTTATTCAAGCTCAGCACTCACATGTTTAATGGCAAGCATTGAGTGTGTAGCTCTTGGATTTTGCTTTGAGCAAAATATATCTGCATGGTCATTGAACCCGCCAATCAGGGCTCTTTCATGTCTCTATGCGGTATGTATTAAAAACATAATTTATTTGTTTTTTTTTTTAACGTAATTTATCATCTAAAAATAATTTTTTTTTAAAGTTTTATATTCACTAATAAATAATGTAATAATCTCATTTCAGGGAATTGTATGCACCGCCCTTGCATTTTGCGTCATGTCATGGTGCATTGAAAGGAAAGGCCCGTTATATGTCTCAGTTTTCAGCCCCTTGTTACTCATTTTCGTTGCCGGTCTGAGCTGTGGTTTGCTCAAGGAGAAATTACACGCTGGAACGTAAGTATATATCCTAGAATGTCAATTTAAATTACTGTTTATCTCATTTAGGTGTTAAATGTAAACCTCACCATTTTGTCTCTTAATATTGAACAGTGTCGCAGGTTCGGCGTTGATTGTTATAGGATTGTATGGTGTACTTTGGGGAAAGAATAAGGAGGAGAAAGACAAAATTGAAATCCAGAAGCAGTGTAGCAATGATAATGATCGTTGTTCATTAACGCTTCAGGACCTGTTTAATGATACATTGTAGTTATAACTGGGAAGGCATTGAATGAAATGATACAACTGGGCATCTACTTTGGATAGAAAAATGAAATGACTAGCATTGAGTTCTTAGAAAAAAAAATATTTTTAACCTACTGTTTGTGCTCTTTTCCTCAGCTTCATATACATGTACCTTTGCCAATATATATACTCCCTCCGTCCCATTTTATCTGTCTTATTTGACTTTTCAAAAAGATTTTGGCTAGCGTATTTAATGCTTTGAATCTCATTAAATGATTCAATATTTTTACATTTATGTCATTTAAGTAATACTTTATCATATGTTAAAATATTGAATCATTTGTTGAGATTCAAAGCATTAAATACGCTAGTCAAAATCTCTTTGAAAAGTCAAACAGGACAAATAAAATGGGACGGAAGGAGTATAATTTATCAAATAGTTAATTCCTTAATGCCTTAGTCACAGTTTTTTCTAGACATTAGTGTTTTCTATGGTGATTGAATGAATTTTACAATCCTCTTACGACCCCGATCCCGACCCAAACTGCCGCTCCCCTCCCCTCCCCAACCCAAATACAAATTTTGTATGTATAAGCATTCAATTCAATCAATAAAATGATGTGAGTTTCTCCCTAACATTATAACAGATCACTAAAATGTTCTTATTTATGAATTAGAGATCCAACAAAACCAGGTCAAATCCAATTATGACGATATCACATTAGCAATGAACAGAGAGACGGTACATTTCCAAGAGACATACTTGCAGCAGTTTACTTATCTTCAAGCTGCTTCCGCTTGGAAGTTCTGACACCTTCATCGAAAATTGTGGCCCTATGCATCATACCTAAAATCAAAGGGTAACCGGTAAAACATGTAAAGTGCATTCAATCAATAAGTAAAATAAATCAGACTACACACTTGTTATGAGCAGATGACATTTGTTAACATGGATAATCACAGTAACTATATAGCCAAATATGACATGCAGAATCCATCCCTTTTATAGAGCTATTCCATTGGCAAATTCTGAATGACATGTTTCACATAAGTATGGGTAAAATGAAATGCAAAAAAAAAAAAAAAAAAAAAAAAAAAAAAAAAAAAACCGTATTTCTTCAGCAATACATAAGCTCAAACCAAAGCAAAGCAGGCACGGAAAAAAAAATTGTAAATGCATACTGCAAAACGGCGTTAGGGAAATGTGTGGATTTTCTACTACTAACAACAGTAGCAGAACTCTATAAGCCATCAAAGTATACCTGTACCATAGGGAAAAAGTAAGCCGAAACATGTGCTTCTGCAGTGGAAAGTGTTTAAAATTATTGACTTCATTCAAGTGGTAAAATTCAATCTCTTCTCTCATTTTTTTCTGGGTGTACACTTCCAGTTCTTTTTCTACCCCTTTCATCAGCAAAAAAACAGCCAAGAGTTCTTCATTTCCCGCTTACATTACAAGTTTATCATTCCACACAAGAAGATCTCTATCTTTTTGTGATTCTAGATTGCAAACTCATCCTAGGGTCCGCACAAACGTATACTCCTACCCCGTTAAGCTACATCTTGAAGGGTTTTTCATACCCCAAAAGCTAACCCTTTTGTGTTTTAACATCACTCTGAAAATATCAAGTAAAATATGCATTTTCTACCTTCTGCTCACAAGAAGATCATCATATCATATCACTACAACGATGACTTTTTTCCTACTAACATCAAAAGTGTTTAGCCGTATTCAACCCATAATAGGAAAGAAAGTGAATGCCTACGGTACGTAATAAATAGCACTCTAATGGCGGATAAAGCACAAGTAAAAGATCAAACAAGTTCATTCCAAACCTTTTTGTTTTGCTTTTTTCAAATTTGAAAATTCAATGGCAGACACAAATTAAACCATTCATAGACAACAATAAGTACTAAAATCTCTATGATTCGAAGTGGAGGGAAACATACTACTAAAATTTCTACTTTTTGCCGCGGCTGTAAAGTGCCACTAAAACCCAAATAAGTGACACTATAGGCTTATTGTGACGCCTATTGTTTTTGAGTCACCCGCGACAAGCAATTATGTGGCAAAAACTTCTTGCCACGCCTTTGGCCAAACCGCGGCAAAAAGTAAAATATCTATTGTCACGGTACTATACACCGCGGCAAGAAGTAAAATCTATTGTCATGATGGCACACCGCGGCAAAAAGTTAAAATCTATTGCCAGAGTACTACACCGCAACAAAAAAGTAAAATCTATTGTCATGGTGCCACACCGCGGAAAAAAGTTAAAATCTATTGCCATGGTGCCACACCGCGGCAAAAGCAAATAAAATTTAAAAAAAAAAAATCAGAAAATTTCCCCACCCCCCATCCCCGCAAACACACCCACCACACCCAACCACCCCACAACACTCCCACCCCCACCCCCACCCCCCACCCCCCACCCCAAAGTTTACGCCACCTGTTATTGCTAGAATATGAATTGTACATCCAGGCCATTTAAGCATTCACTTTATTAGAAAATCAAAACAATAGTGATATTACACATCAACTTTTGATCACAGCCAAAAGGCCAAACTAGATAAGGAAAAACACAATAATAATTTAAGCCTTATCCAGCCAAACACTGATATAATAATTTTTTTTATAAATGTTCCAACTTAACACAAGTATTTACGAATAACTTGACTAGTCCACATTGAGCTCAAGTCCATATTAAGGTCAAGTTCCTGCACCAAAGTAAAATATTCAAGAATTCAACTTAACTAGTCAAGTATCAAAATACAAGTACAGATGGCAAACTTGAAAGCCAAAAATTTATTGAGCAATATTTTGGAGATGCAGACTACATAAACAGAGCAATGACATGGACAGACTGAACCGACTCAAACTAGCTGTTCAAACTAGATTGTTCAAGACACTCGAACAGGTAAAACAGGTTGACCAAAACATACAACAAAGATTCAAACTAAACAGAGCAAAAAGATCATATTTTAAAGCTCAGACAAGACCTAAAGGGCATATAGCTAACATAACTGACCTGAAAAAAGATTACTTAATGATTTGCATAGCTAAAGGACATATAGCTAACAGAGCAAAGATTACGGACCATTTTCTCGGTCGAGCTTTAGCTTTCTTTGGCAGTATACAAACTGGGATGCAAAAGCCTGCATACATACATCATTTGCATAATGATTCCATGATTAGAAAATGTTCAAATTATGAGAGAACTCGGATGTGATTGAGTTAAAAAAACGAAAAACAGTAAACAGCCTTAACGTATCACACCTCATTATTCTCAAAAAGATCAATGTCCTCAAGCTGAAGCCCAGCAGATTTAACTAGATTAAAATGCTATAGACAATTACACAACTATCATTCTTAGATTAACCACACAACTATAATCTCTACATTACAGCAGCTTTTTAGCTATCTAAAATCACAGCAGAAAATGGAAATTCTGAAACAAAAGCATACAACGGTAGCCACTATCCGTTCAAATTCATAATAGAGCAGAGCTGTAGTACCTTCATCTGGGGTATAAGGGCAGGTCCACCATATGCAAATAATGTATAAATCTGAACAAGTGAAGCTCCAGCTCGCATTTTCTTGTATGCATCCTCACCCCTAAAACATAAACATTAAAAGGCAGACATAAAACAACTGATAATACTAAATAAAGCAACCTTTAAGATCAATACGAGCGTTCACAAAGACAAGAGAATGGAATTACCATCTAATACCACCACATCCACAAGAGAATGGAATTACCAGCTAATACCACCACAGCCAATCAGTGGAATCTTGCCCTGTTCATTAGCCAAAGCAAATATCAGAAAAGGTACATAGGTCCATCGAATAAAACGCAAGAAAGAAACATTTCAATATATCCTGAAAACTACATCATCAGGGGAAGTTCACATCGATCAATGCATGACTCAATCTTGCCTTATAAAGTCCCTGGTCAATGAAAGGTAGATTTTAAAAAATTACAGAGTATCATCAATAATTGGATACCTTTGTTAGAATGTACATCTCTTTCAGAATATTTGTAGATAAGTTATATATCGGTTTTCCACTCAAGCCACCAGCCTCTTTTGCTAAATGATCTTCATTCACTGGATCTGGTCTTTGAATAGTTGTATTTGAAATGATCTGCATGCACAAAGAAGGGCACAATGAAGTTTTATCATTGCATGTAATATATTAGGTCATTACGCCAAAATGTTATAGACTCATCTTTACCAAATAACTTGCCCAATGTTTGGTTTCAATAGCAATCTCTGATACAGAATCATGTGTAGTTCCCTCCCCTCCCCTCCCCTCCCCTCCCCTCCCCTCCCATCCCCTCCAGATGTTCTGTCTATCATGTTTAATAATATATTCGTAGTTTCATGATGATGTTGTAATCATAAGTTTATGCATATGACAGTAATTGTTATATACATAGACAATATTAAAACTATTGTTATATCAGATGTTCTGATATAAGATAATCAGAAAAGCATCACAGAGAGGAAAGTGCAACAATCATGCTAGCCATTAAAATTGGTACCACTTTACAAACTATTGAATGTCTTCTTTTTCTGATGCTGCGGATGTTTCCCGGTACCACATTCAATACCCAATTAGCCAGTTGGGACTCTATTTAATATGTTCCTGCAAATTCATAAACACTAAAATGATTGAACAAATGCCCATGAAGACATAACGAGGTGAATATAAGTCACAAGCAGTACATCAAAACAGGATAAATCAATAAGCCATTAACCAATACTAAGACGATAAAAAACACTCCCAAGAAAAACGAAATGATAGAAACAATTAAATTACACCATAATCGATCAAAAATATTACAGAATGTCCAAGTACTTGTGATGTAGAAGATCTACAATAAACGGATAAAACGAGCTAATCCAAGCTCAAAGATAATTCATTCTCAATGGAGAAAATAGATTCAAGATTACAAGCTGCCTCCCATTTAGGATACTATAGATTATTTATAGGCTTAAAAGCCCATTAACTTAAAACCTACCCTTTATGAAGCCCATATGGTTATCCAATAACTGAAAACATAAATAAAAGACTATTAATTAATTGGATGTGCTATATCATCTCCATCCTCCTACTCAAAAAGCTCGTCCACGAGCAAGTTCGTAGGGTTCAACATTATGTCCTCACAAGCACCATCAAAATCTATTGGCGGGTCAAGTCCATTCACCACCTTATGAAACAATTTCAAAGACTCTCTAGATTGTTCATTGTTGCACAAAGTATTCACACATGAGACAATATTAGCAACACTTATCTCCACCATGATGAACTTTATTTCCATATTAGCATATTTCTCATCATTCCAACCCTCCCGTTGAATAGCTCGTCCACGAGTTAGATTGACGCCGATTGATCTTTGAAAAGTGAACCATGGTCCCCTGTTGAATATCATATCATCTTTAACCAACATATCATCAATCTTAACCATGACGTTACATTCCAAGCCCCCGACTTTTATCTCGGCTGCAGTAAAAAATTTCTGTTGCGACAATTCCAACAAGCATGATGCACAAGCGAAAGTCATGACAATCATCGGCCATAAGAACATCATTGATAAACCTAGAATAAGATGATTTGGTGAATAAAGTAGGTTCTTTTCGTTGCAACCATTAGCATTTCTTCTGTTCAAAGCCCCTCCAGCTTGAGCTTGCTCCTTACAATCAAAGCTATCACACAGGGACAAAACAATGGAGCTTGTTACCCATCTTCCCACCTGATCCATCTTAACAACAATGAAAACCAACCCCATTTTTCTGAGCTCACTGAATACATGTCTCTCGAGTCTATAGTGACTTCCGAATTGCTCGTTATTACTAGTACCAGGTATTACATGTAGGGATAGCTATGCACCGGTTTGTAACCTCAGCTCTGAAAGATTGTTTCTAGTTGACATCCTTTGGCACCACTCTTGTTTCCATCTATCCGTACACGTTTTACATTGGCTAGAATATATCAAAAGTTGTCAAACACCTTGCGGTCCTGAGTTTCAATATCGAAAGTTGTCACAACATGAGAGCTCTCATCAACTGATACTTTCTCATAGTACATATTTTTCATCATGATCAAAGATGGAACACAGTAATCATAAATCACTCTCATAAAATGCAACAGACTTCCAAGGCCGCTCCCATGCCACTTACAAAAACTGAATATAGTCCCTTTTGCAAAATTGACCTTATCTGTTACTCCTCTACATGGAGTATTGTATCTAATTAGACCCCAACTCTCAACTCTATTGAACTTTCGCTTAATTACCTTGAAGTTGCACAACTCAGTAAATCTGGTAACTGTTTGTGAAACCATGCATCGTCTTCCATTGTGGACACCAACATTTTTAATGTATAAAAGAGCTCTAATGAACAGATTTCCTAGACTCCCTTGATGTCCACCATCAATTTTCACACTGTTTTTCCACTTGCCACCAGGTTCAAACACGAGTGACAAAGTCGCACCACTCAAAAAGTTAAGTTCAGACATGATACTATTCATGAACTCAGATTCGTATGAAGGACATGTTCTTAAGGAATAAAGAATTCCACCAGGATCAAATAAAAAGGACAGATGCTTGGGATTAGCTGACATATTCTCATGGACATCAATCTTTTTAGGCATACAAATTGCAGTCCCAGAATCTTCATGGTTTGACATATAAATGAGTCTCTTAACCCTTTGTAGGTCATTTCGACTATGGCCCCCATGATCAAACAAAAATGAGACAGAAGGAAGGATTTCAGATTTGAATAAAATGTTCAAAATCGGCACCTTAGGCAGATGTGGCATCAGTGTTGCACCTATTGAAATAAGGTACTACTTATAAGAGCTGCTGTGTGTTCAAGCTCCATGACTTTGGGATCGAGACATTGCATATCAACATTCTGCACATAATTTGTTCTTCCCTCAGCTTCACGAAGTACATTCATTTGGTGCACCATCTTTGACAATTGATCAATCGGAACTTTCATCGAACACTTGGCAGGCTTCGAATTATCAACATGTATGTACTTAATCCTATCAACTCCTTCCTGCTCGGTATGCTTTATAGCTTTAGCTCCTTCACTCTTTTCCTCTGAATATTCATTATTTTTTTTGCTAACTTCAGTCCAACTAATTTCAGCCGTATGACAAAGACCACCAACCATTTTGCTCACCTCATTCTCTTCAAGGCTGTTGTTGCTGTGAACTTCTAATAGGCCTTGCGTCGAACACTTGCTAGGCGCAAATCTGGAGATTAAAAGCTTCCTCATCATAAACCATGAAATGATTTCCTCGTCATTATTGCTTCTCTCATTCTGAATTTGCTTCCACCAGTAATAGGCAGCCCCTTTCATTTTGTACCAAACGATTTTGCACTTTAGATGTTCTGGTGGATTGATTTCTTCAAAAAACTCTTCAATTGCATCAATCCAGCTCATGAGATCTTCTCTGTGCCAAAATCCATCAAAAACAGGTAAATTTCTTTTGAATCTGACTATTATGGACTCCGATTCGGTATTTTTCTGGTAAATCCCAAGATAAGGGGCTTCCTTTTTTTCGTACTCGCTGAACCAACATTCCATTTCATCAAAGCTAGGAGTAATACCAACGGGCTTCAAACATTCTGGATTGAATAAAGTGTTGTCATTCAAATCGTACTCTCTCCTCCAAACATAATCTGCTTTGCTGCTCCTTGTGTGTCTCTCGTTGATTTCACCATTGTGAGTACGAGGGAAAACTCGTTCTGCTTGTTGGAAATCAGGATCAGCCTCAAATTTTCCATCAAAAACATCCCAAAGGATCTTCGAATCCCGAACACCGTTGTGGATCCGGCTATCTTCCCTGCTCATTATAGTCATCGACGAGCAAAAGGGAAAAACCTTAGCTCTGATACCAAATGATGTAGAAGATCTACAATAAACGGATAAAACGAGCTAATCCAAGCTCAAAGATAATTCATTCTCAATGGAGAAAATAGATTCAAGATTACAAGCTGCCTCCCATTTAGGATACTATAGATTATTTATAGGCTTAAAAGCCCATTAACTTAAAACCTACCCTTAATGAAGCCCATATGGTTATCCAATAACTTAAAACATAAATAAAAGACTATTAATTAATTGGATGTGCTACATCAACTTGAGAGCATTTACCCATTAGCATAAACTGGCTCATCTAGCTCTTGCTCAAGAACTGGTGACCTGCTATAGCTGCGACCTCGCAGAGACGGGCTGCGACGAGGAGGAGGTGGGGAGCGTCCACGAGGACTGTAGCTCATGTTCCAGTAATCAATTAGTAATAACATCAAATGGAGGTAAGAATAGTTGTCCAATACAGTCGAGAAAACAGCTTCATAGTAGCTATATCAACCACTTATGCAGTCTAAAAGGTGGATTCAGGTGCCTTTTTTAGGCCATTCAACCAAAAAACTCACAAGAATAAAGCATTACAAAGACCTTTTAGAGAAATGCACGACACATGCAGTTACCCCATATTTGGTTCAAAGCACATATTCCACAACATTATGATCAAGGAATTCATTTAAATCAAAACAGCAATATCGGTATTTTATTGTTAATAGTTGAACGTACTAAACAAATAATAAGATAAACGGACAACGAAAAACGTACACCACCAACATCACATAGAACAATTAGTCCTAAGCACATGTATCCAGTGCAAGAATCAGTTCATCAAAATAGATAAATATTATACCTTACCCCATTTACAGTGGACAAGGATTAAATGGTTTCGCACATCTGCGACAAACAAATGATAAAAAAAGTTTATATGTAACATTGATATATATAAAAAATTCGTTCACAAAATCGACAATCTTTGTACCGATAAGATTCTTCAAAGCCTCTGTTATAGTCACACCAGGAATAATGATCAATACAACTACACATTGAACTAACAACACTAAATTAACCAAATCAAGAAAAGGGGAAGAATCATAGGAACTTGAAGCACTGTGCACTATTTTGTACAAGGTCAGGCCCAAACTAACTAATGATCAAATAAGTCAATGCAGGGATAAACATGAGTATAGCAGAATTTATAGGCACTCCTCAAAAAAGTAATTCACCTAAAGAATTCCATAGATTTTATATGGCTCTGGAAAAGACTATGAAAGTGAAGCATAGACATTTCACAAGTCACTGAAAATACAGCATATGAGAATAATGTAAACACAAGTAATTCAAGCAAGAATCTGACATTAATCGACCAGAAATGAAGAGAAAGAACAAACAAAATTACAAAAACTTGAAGTTTGAGAATCGTACCACCATATACCAAGTTTGTCCAAGTTTCGCTCCACAAAATGGAGACGTCGTATCTCCTTGCTCTGTAGAGAATCTGAGATTAATCGACCAGAAATTCATGAATCTCTTTGCTCCGTTCCTTCCAGAGAATCGAAGAAGACGAGCACGGTCGAACAATGATTGAAGAAAAGTTAATCGAAGATTTCCGCCCGAAATAAAGGGTTTTTTTTTTTAGTGGATGTGATAATCATTTTTTTTTATTTTATTTTAGGGAATATTAGGTTTTAGTCCAATTTCCTCCCTGTATATAAATTTTAATTTACATTCATTTTTTTTGTTGCAATAAGGACAAAACATTTTCTGATGGACTGTTTTGCCCTTAATTTATAACGCCAATAACGCCAAATCTTTGTCTGCTTTATTCCCTGTAATACATTATCCAAACCATTAATTGGTTCTCTCGTTTGATACGTGCTTTTATTTTCTCTATTTCTTCCGTATTTCTCTGATTCTCCATATTAATTGTTCTGTGCTTTGATTTCTTCTTCGTTCGGTCACTTTAATTGCAGAGGTCTGTTGATTTTGTGGTTGCAATTTCATATCTGTTTTCAGTTGAAGGTTTCTGTTTTTGTTTCAATCGCTTCAAGCTAGTCGTTCTTCTCTTATTTTGAAGATTTTCGAAGGTAATTCTCTTCCTTTTATGCGTTGATTTTTGTTTTTGTTTGCAATCTGGTTTTCTTATCTAATAATCTTCTTTTACGCCTTTTTTTAGTTTTGTTAGTGGAATCAAATAACATTGTGTTTTTATGTTGTTTCTTTACTTTGATTATCTATTCACATCTATTTTGTGATTGTTGACCACCTTTCTGTTTCTCGTCTATATGTTGAATTGTTGTTATTCGGATCCTTGTTGATTTTGTTTGAGTTTTGTATTTGAATTACATCATTCTTGTGATCTGTTTCAATTTGCATTCGATGTCATTGTATAATGCTCAACTATTATTATTACATGTGTATGCTGATTCCAATTTGTAGTCTTTTTGATTGTCTTTGTCTTATTAAGAATGTTGTTGTGTTGTTTGTATACAATGCACTGTGGTGTTACTATGTTACTGTGTTAGTAACACAGTAACATATTAACACCAACACAGTAACATTGTTATTATTAGTGAGAATGCGTTGTTTCTTTAGTTTTAGTTGTTGTAATTTTTTCTTTTGTTTATTTACAGATTGTTTTGAGGATGGTGCTTTTGTTTTGCACCTATGCGTTCGATACTTATGTTTTGTCTGTTTGTGAGACTGATTCCTTCAAGTTTATTGTTGATAAGCTTTGTCGACGATGGCATAGTTTGAATTCATCGTCTCTTAGGTTGTTCTATAAGTTACCTGGTTGTTCTAGATGTTTTTTGTCTGGTGATGAAGATTTAGTTACGTTGTTTGTTGTGTCTCAATCCTTGAATGGGAATGGTATTCATGTAGATGTGCTTTGAGACGAAAGTAATGCTCCTTCCTCGAGTTCCGATGTACATCTACCCGATGTTGATGATGTTGTTTCCTCAAGTTCCAGTACTTGTATACCTCCTCTTGATGGTGTTGATGATGAGGATTCTTTGTTTATGCTTAGGAAGGCTGCTACAATTAAGCTAGGTTGGGATAAGATATCTTTTAAACAAGGAACAGTATTTTATGGTGGTGTCTCACAGTTTAGATTATCTCTGAAAAAGGTATCTATTGATACTGGATTTCAATATGTTTTAAAAAAGAATGATGGAAATAGAATAACGGCTTATTGTCTTTTCAAGGATCAATATAAGTGTTCATGGAATGTACATGGTGTTAAATTGAATGTGAATGGGTATTTTTATGTGAAGAAGTCATGCATTGTTCATGTTTGTGGTTCGGTTGGTCGGTCTTTTCATGGAACACGAATCAGCTCTGATCTTGTTGCCGAGGTTATAGAAAGTATGGTTCGTGATACTCCTAATTTGCGTGCTTGTGTCGTTAAGCGTGATCTATTCTCGCTATTTAAGTTTAAGGTAACTTATTTTAGAGCAAGAATTGGTTTGTCGAAAGCGAAATCAGCTTTGTATGGTGATGTGCGTGAATCCTTCCGGAGACTGCCTTCATACGTTCAATGCCTCTTGGATTCAAATCCTGGCTCTGTTTTTGTTTATGAAGTTGATCCTGGATCATGTCGGTTTAGGCGATTGTTTGTTGCTTTTGATTGTTGCATACGTGGTTTCAACTCTTGTCGTCCTCTTCTTTTTTTGGATGGAGCACATTTGAAAGGGCAATTTAGGGGTCATTTATTGGCTGCTACTGGGAAGGATGGTAACCAAGGTATGTGTTGAGTTGTGTGTTGTTTTCATGAGAAACACAAAAACACAGTAACACAGTCACACATTAACACAGTAACAGTCACACATTAGCATTATAATGAATTCTAACTGTGAGATTCTTTTTTTTGTATTTTAGGTATCTACCCACTTTGTTTTGCTGTTGTTGATTCTGAGGACACTTGTAATTGGGAATGGTTTCTAATACATTTGAAGTCTATTTTGGATCCAATGCGGCCGATTACGTTTATTAGTGATAGGAATTACGGATTGATTGATGGGGTCCGTCTTGTTTTCCCAAATGCTTATCATTCATATTGCTTGTATCATTTGAAGCTTAATTTACGTGTGAAATGTTACGAATATTCGAAAAGTAAGTTTTTTCGTGAGCGAATGGTTGCCTTGCTTGATCGGTGTGCTTATGCTTCTACCGAATTGGAGTTTGATTCTAATATGCAACTAATGCTTGTTGAGGGTGGAAATCTTTTGTAAAAGATTTTTTTATAAATCGAATCATGAGAATTGGGCTAATGTGCACTTCAAGGGTAATCGGTATGGTTACATAACATCTAGTACAGCTGAATCCTTTAATTCGTGGGTTTTGACAGAGCGTCATCTACCTGTTGTTAACTTGGTTGATGCTATCCGTATTAAACTTATGCAGCGATTTGCAGGTTTGTAATTCTTTTGCTGTTATTGGTTTCATGTTGTCGTGTTTATTTATCTTTCCTTATTTATATGATTTTGTTGTGCAGAAAAGAGAACTTTAGCTGCATCTTTTTCTACTGCTATTTTCCCTGCAATTGATGCCATTCTTTTGCATATGATGGATCAATCTAAGGAGTGGAATGTTGTGAGTTCTACTGCTTTTATTTATGAGGTTCACTCTTCACCGAGTGCTTCGGTTAATTTGATGGATCGTACCTGCTCTTGCTCTCTTTGGGAAAGGAATGGTTATCCGTGTCGTCATGGAGTTGCTGCTGTGATGAGCACACGATTGTTTATACATGATTATGTTGACATGTGGTACCGGACAAGCTCCTTTCTGGATACTTATCAATATGCGCTATATCCTGTTCAATATACTTATCTAAAAGCTCATATATCATGTGCAGTTGCTGTATTACCTCCTTTATCTAGGAGGCAGCCTGGAAGACCTCGGACTAAACGGTTTGCTTCACGTGGAGAGTCATGCCAACGTTCAAAACGTGCATATAGATGTAGTCGTTGTGGTTCTTCTAGTCGTCACAATAAGCGTACATGTAGTGCTGCTGTGCAGTTGGATTGATCTTTGTATTGATGATGTTTTCAGTAGGCTGTTTGTTTTTGGATTGACTGTGTTTTTGGATTGGTGCTGTTACTCTTGTGTTGAATGATCATTATATATTTTTGATTGAGTAATTATTTTGTAATATCTTTTATTTTTGTATTCACCTATCAATATCTTTTGTAGTTTCATGATGATCATGATTTTGTACTAAGACTTGGTTATTTATTCATAATAATGTGTTCAATGAGTAGAATTGCTTTTATAAAATTTGATAATAATGTTTTGAATCAGCACAATTACAATTAGAAAACTGCCATACTCATTGTTGTAACTATTTTGAATAATATAAGAATGTAGAGATAAGAAAATATGCAGAGACAGATTTGGACAACAATAATATCATATTATAAAGAGGATCATATTAATATTCAAATTTGAGTAACATTCCATCATAGTATCATTCAGAGTTACATTTCAAAATCTACACAATTAGAAGTAAATCAATAGTTGAGTGTATTATAACAAGAATGCTAGATGACTAGAAGCATTTCATTCATTGTAATGTTATTTATAATCATTCCTTTCATTTGTTGCACTTGTTCATCTGTTATTTTTCTTTCAATTTCATTTCCCGTTGCGATCCTTTTAATGTAGTATGTCACATAAACAGCACAGTCATACCTGCATCAGTTTTATTTCAAATTATTAGTACTTGTACTAGTAATTATATACAATGTGTTGAATATTTTCTTACGATTCAATGGCTTGTACTGGCAGGTTGGGAACTTTCTTTACTGGTGAAGGCTTTCTTCTTTTGTTCTTTGGTTTTATTGCTTCATCTGGCCACATTCTGTTCCAAATAATTTCTTGATGTGATTCAATGTGTAAATCAGATTGATCAGTTTGCAGTATATACCATTAAAACAGTAAAACATGAAGACATCAACACATCAACACAGTCACACAGTCACACAGTAACACAGTAACACAGTCACACAGTCACACAGTAACACAGTAACACAGTCACACAGTCACACAGTCACACAGTCACATAGTCACACTTTCTTTCTCAATAGATATAACTGCTTACCAGTTTCTCACAATCCTTCAAGTAAGGGTCCTTTCCTCTTGGAGATTTCAGTGAATGGTACATATTCCAGGTACATTGTTCTTTGTTGTGAGTCAGCAGCACCCAATGGTTTCCAAATTTGCTTTTTCCACTGGCCCAAATTGGCATTAACACTGTTTTTCCTTTTTGTATGTGTCTGACAATTTCATTGATGGGTTCCATATCGTCATAATCTGGTGTTCTGTAGAACGTCAAGAAATCCGCCTGCAAATGCTAATCTTCTTAGTAATAGTTTGTAATAGAAGCATGTATAAAAGTCGCATTTAGAATTTTATCTATCTTACCAATGGTGCTGCTTGAATAATTTGGTACTGATTTTTTTACTACTTCTGCCATTTTCATGATTTCACACATTCCATCTATTATCTGTGTTTGAATTTATTGTGTTAGTAACTAAATTGGAGTGCAAATTAAAGTTGATATTGCAATGATATTACGAACTTCTTACCGATTCATCAATGAATAATTCATTCATTACAGCCATGAGTGAGTTTACAGTCACGAAAGGGTAGTCTCCAATTGATTTTGCCCACACTTCTTTCTTGCCGTGTATAATTATAGGCCTCACATTAGTCATTGTTATGTAAACAATATTACAGTAATTATTTATGTAGAGATACTTACTTTTTGCCACCCTCCTGATTATGATTCCAGATTCGTTGATATGCGTCCTCCATGACATGTTTCCCACATTTGTATTCATTCTTTGATTCTTCCATGATTACTTTCCCATTGATGCATTTATTATCTTCTGCAGGATTGTATACTTCTTCAGATTCTTCAGTTTGTTTTTTCTTCCCTTTCCCTATGTTGTATTCAAATGCTTCATCCTGGATTGCCTTCTTTTTTCTTGGATTTTCTGTGACGCCCCGTTCCCGGACACCGAGTCCTTATCCGGAAAAGAACGCCCGGCATGTATAATATTAAATATAATCTAATATCATACATAAGCCTTACGTCATATATCATACACAATGCGGAAACGAAACGACTCGGGAAAAAAAATAAAATCTAAGGATCAACAAAAGATGATTCAATGCCGCACTAAAACCAAAAGTGGAAAATGAAAAGTCTTACATCATTTCCAAGACAAAAGAAACCAGAGATCTAGTCTTACAACCAAAGGCCACTAAACGAGCCAAACAAAAACAATAATCAAAATGAATTGACACATAGTTTTAAATCAAAAACTGAATAAGGAAAGTCTTCAAAGTAACTTCATATAAAATCTTCAACCTTCCTCATCGTATTCATCATCTCCATAAACCTGTTCATCTTCTCAAACAAAGCATATAACGGGTAAGTACAAACGTACTTAGTAACGAGTAGAAGCTATTGAAATCATGCGTTTCATAATGAAGGCAAGTAAACGTCGTATCAATATTATACCGGTAAAAAAAGTGATCTTACGTCTAACTATCACATTATATTCATAGTACAATATGAGGTCCCTAGGGTTACTAGCTTAGCTTATCTTTGTTACATCATGTTTGCGAGGGCACTACACTTAGTGAGAATTGCACTAAGACAAATGACGCAACCCTATAGAGATAAATCCCTAGCGGTCCCGAGACAATCACCTCACTTTGACTGGCTAGCTCTATAGGCTATCCGGTGAATGACTATCTCGTTCGTGAGGTTGTCCGGCGGTATGATCACTACTTTAACTGGCTTTGTCTAGAATCCGGCAGTGACCAACACCACTTTATCTGGCCAACCAACACATTGCCGATATTGTACCGTGCCTATCCAAGCTCTCATGATGTTTAATCTTTTATCTAGTCAATTACGTGTTTACATGGTTAACTGGCCACCTAAGTTCGTTCAGTGCAAAAGCTCCCTACTCCCTCTTCTTAGACTTCTAGACTCAAGCTAGCAATTACACAGACATTGATGAATACTAACTCATCAAAGCACAAGGCCACTCCTACTCTTCCGACGGTCCCGAACTTCAATTCCCTTTAAGAATACATTCGGTGCAGAACCAAACGCATCAGAAGCTTATTCATGGCTTTGTAAGGTTATTAAATTGTTCATATATTATCCACAAGGGTCTAAAACAATCAAACATGATAAACTGCTCAAACGCCCGTTTCATGTCCTAAACGCGCGTTTGGGAAGCCCAAACGCACGTTTGGAAGACTTCTAAACGCGCGTTTGGAAGCGCGAATCTGTATCAAATCAGTACTCTCAAACGCCCGTTTGAACACTTCAAACGCGCGTTTCCCCTCCAAACGCGCGTTTGACTACTTCAAACGTGCGTTCGGCTGGGATCGACCAAGAAGAAACCCTAAAATCTGCAAACTCGATTCCACCCGTTTCCATCTTAAACAACAGCAAGAAAACTCAGAAAAATCACAGATGAAACGCAGTACAACATCATAAAACAACAATCAATCAATATGAAGACCCCGTTACCTTAATTGCGAGCAACAACGATCCAAAACGTCAACAAAGACCTAGCCTTCGATTCAACCTATACATTGATCAAACCAATGATCAAACTACGATCCCAAACACCAAAAACACAGCTCTTAACACTGATATCCAAGTCTAAGGCCAGAAAATCTAAGAGAGGTTAAAACCTTACCTTCACCAAACGGTTCGTTGTTGGTATCGAAACGATCCTCTCTTTCCGTAGAGCGTTTTTCTCTTGATGCGTCCGCACAACCGATCAACGATTAAGCTTCGATTATCAAAAGCCTCTTCCCTCTTTTCTTTCTCCAAACTTGCGCCCCCTTGCCCTCCAGAAACCGTTCCTCACTCTTTTTTTTTTGATTAATGATTATGGAGAATAATGGGAATTTAATCCCTCAATTAACCCCATAAATCCCTTAAATACCAAACATTAATTTCCTCTCCCTTTTTTTTTAACTTTAAAAAAATAAATATAATATTCTGATTTTCGTTAAATGACTCAAATGCCCCTTTTTGAAAAATCAGGATATTACATTCCTCCCCCCTTAAGAGGAGTTTCGTCCTCGAAACTTGAACGTACCTGGAAGATCCAAAAACTCTGGGAACTCGGCTGTCATCACATCTTCCTCTTCCCATGTCGCTTCACTTGGTGAATGATTGCTCCATTGCACCAAGACCAAAGGGATCATCCTTCTCTTGACCACCTTCTCTTTCCTATCTAGGATCTTAACCGGCTTCTCGACATAAGATAGATTATCTTGAAGCATATCCGGATCAAGCTGTGATTCCACATCCGTAGAAGTTAGACACTTCTTAAGCATGGATACATGGAAGACATTATGTACCCTAGACATCGATTCCGGTAATCGAAGTCTATATGCTAACTTTCCAATCCTTTCGATGATGTCAAAAGGCCCCACATACCTCGGACTCGGTTTCCTTCGCCCAAACCTCTTAACACCTTCATCGGAGAAGCTCGTAGATACACTCTGTCCCCAACTGCAAACTCTAACGGTCTTCTTCTGATGTCTGCCCAACTCTTCTGTCGGTCTTGAGCGGCTTTAAGATTCCTCCGTATCAGCTCAACTTTCTCTTTAGCTTGCGCAACTAACTCTGGCCCTGTCAACTGCTTTTCCCCAACTTCGTCCCAATAAAGTGGAGTCCGGCATTTCCTACCGTACAAGGCTTCAAACGGTGGCATCCCCAAACTAGCATGATAACTGTTGTTATAAGCGAACTCTGCCACTGAGAGGAAATCATCCCATGATCCCCCTTCTTCAAGAACGCAAGCTCTAAGCATGTCCTCGAGAGTCTGGATCGTCCTCTCGGATTGACCGTCTGTCTGCGGGTGGAAGGCTGTACTCAAGTCCGTCTTTGTTCCAAAAGCCTTTTGCAACCCTTTCCAGAAGTGACTTATAAATCTGCTATCCCTGTCGGACACGATAGATAAGGGCACACCATGAAGTCTCACTATATTATCCAAATATAGCTGGGTGAACTTCTTAATAGGCATGTCAACCTTGCATGGCAAGAAATGGGCTGATTTCGTGAGCCTGTCAACAATCACCCAAATCATGTCATGGCCACTCTTCGTACGCGGTAAACCGGTGATGAAATCCATCGTGATGTTCTCCCATTTCCATTCCGGTACTTCCAAAGGCTTCAACAAACCACCTGGCCTTCTATGTTCTGCTTTAACTCTCTGGCATGTATCACACTTTGCCACGAACTCTGCGATGTTCAACTTCATGCCAGGCCACCAATATCTCTCCTTGAGATCTCGGTACATCTTGGTAGATCCTGGATGAACCGCAAAAGCTATCTTATGGGCTTCATCCATGACTTGCTGCCTTAGTCCATCAACATCAGGCACACACAAACGATTACCATACCAGAGATGTCCACTCTTGTCCAACTGATAACCCGCTGTAGGTTTCTCTCGAGCTACGCGCTTCAAATCCACTAACACTGGGTCGTTATCCTGCTTTGCCCGGATATCATCCAATAGTTCTGACCTTGCCATCAATGGCGCGAAACACTGAGCTTCACCTTCCCGTTCAACCACTTGAATCTGCAAACTGTCTAACTGATGAATCACTTCTTGTAAAGTGGTGATAGCATTGACCGGTCTCCGGCTAAGTGCATCCGCTACAACATTTGCTTTACCCGGGTGGTATTGAATGTCCAAGTCATAGTCTTTCACGAACTCCAACCATCTTCTTTGCCTCATATTCAAGTTCTCTTGAGTGAAAAAGAACTTAAGGCTCTTATGATCCGTGAATATTCTTGCCTTAACTCCATAAAGGTAGTGCCTCCACTGTTTCAAAGCAAAAACCACTGCTGCCAATTCCAAATCATGTGTAGGATAATTTTTCTCATGAACCTTTAACTGCCTGGATGCATAAGCTATTACCTTTCCCTGCTTGCATCAGAACACATCCCAATCCTTGACCCGAAGCATCTGTATACACGTCGTAGTTATCAAAAACCTCTGGCAAGGCCAACACAGGTGCTGCAGTCAACTTATCCTTCAACGTCTGAAAAGCTTCCTCGCACTCCTTTGTCCACTCAAACTTGATGTTTTTCTGAGTAAGTCTAGTGAGAGGAGTTGCTATCTTCGAGAAATCTTGTACAAACTTCCTGTAGTAACCTGCTAAACCCGAGAAAACTTCTTATCTCTCGTCCTTGTAGTGGGTCTAGGCCACTTAGAAACGGCTTCTATCTTCGCAGGATCAACTTGAATTCCATCCCCAGAAATCACATGGCCAAGAAAACTAACTTGTTTTAACCAAAATTCACACTTAGAAAACTTGGCATACAATTTCTTTTCTCTTAAAGTTTGCAAAACAATCCTTAGATGCTCCTCATGCTCCTTCTCATCCCTAGAGTATATCAAGATATCATCTATGAATACTACCACAAATTTATCAAGATAAGGCATGAAGACTCTTTGCATTAAATCCATGAACGCTGATGGAGCATTAGTGAGTCCAAAAGGCATGACAAGAAACTCATAATGTCCATACCTCGTACTAAACGCTGTCTTCGGTCTATCTGAAACCTTGATCTTCAGCTGGTGATAACCTGACCTAAGGTCAATCTTAGAAAACACCTTCTTCCCTTGCAACTGGTTAAACAAGTCATCAATCCTAGGCAAAGGATACTTATTCTTGATTGTCAGGTTATTCAAAGCTCTGTAGTCGATGCACATCCTCAAACTACCATCCTTCTTCTTCACAAACAAAACCGGTGCTCCCCAAGGCGATGTACTTGGCTGAATCACATTCCTTTCCAACATGTCCTTAAGCCGTACTTTTAACTCTTTTAGCTCGGCCCGGTGCCATCCTATAAGGTGCCTTGGGCGTAGGTGTCTTGCTCCCGGGATTAACGTATCTCAAACTCTATATCCCCGTCGTGCATATTTCCCGGCGGCTCATCCGGAAAAACTTCGGGAAATCCTTGACTATAGGAGTTTCTTCTAACTTAGGAGTATGCTTCTCTGTGTCCATAGCATAAAGAACATACCCTTCACAACCCTTCGCAAAGCCTTCATGGCTCTAACCGCTGATATCATCGGATGCCTCTTCTTACTTGGCTTATAAACGTTACCCTGAAAGGTCTTATCTGACTTGCCTGGAACTCTGAAGACCACTTTCTTACCTCTACAATCCACATGAACAAAATTCTTGGATAGCCAATCCATCCCCGAATTACATCAAAGTCCGTGAAGTCCAAAGCTGTCAAGTCGATTTACACCTATAAGTTCCAACTCTAACGTCGACTTGAGGTAAAACTTGTGCAACTTTAGTAACTCTTCCCAAAGGTGTAGTGATACTTAGAGGTTTCTCCAACTCTGAAGTGGTAGGTTCAACTTCCTAGCTATCTTAGAAGACACAAAAGTACACGAGGCTCCAGTATCAAACAAGGCCGACACTTTGCTAAGTTATCTATGATTATGGTACCTAGCAAGTGGATCAATTTAAGTGCAATAAATAACATCATATGCGTCCATATAATATTAAGTATTCATAATAAACACAAACACTTAAAACGTACCTGTAACCACAAGATCATCAGGCTCTTCTGGCTCCACATCGACAGCAAAAACACGAGTAGGTCTGCTAGAAGATCCACGGTTTGCATTCTGATTCCCTCTGTTATCTGCTGGATTCCGCTGAGATAAGTTCTTAGGACAGTTCCTGGAGAAGTGTCCCGTTTCTCCACAGTTATAGCAACTATTACCTCCTGGTCGGCATTCTCCTGTATGCGTCTTGTTGCACTTAGAACAAACTGCTGGTGAACCACTTTTCTGGTTAACTGTTGCCGGTGCTGCGGTCTTCTTGAAGTTCTGCTGCGGTGCCCCACGATTACCACTCTGAAAAGATCCAAACGGCCTCTTATTCCCAACTACCACAGTAGCTTTCTTCCTAAAAGTCTCAACCTCCAAAGCCTTGTTCATAAGCTCAGCCATATTCCTGGCTGTAAAACCCAACATACCCGACTGTATCTCATAAGCCAACCCATCCTTGTATAGTGCCATCTTCCTTTCTTCAACTTTCATCAGCTCGGGATAGAACCTCCCCAACTCATTGAACTTGTTGGTATACTGAGATACCGTCAGCTGTGTACCTTGCTTATGCTTTAAGAACTGACTAGCCTTGTCTGCCTGTACTGTTAGTGGGAAATACTCGTTGTAGAACATAACCTTAAATCCTTCCCAATCAGTTACTTTCCCATTACTACTCTGTACGGCGTCGATCCAAGCTTCGGCTGCCCCCAAGAGAAAACTGACTGCCAACTGAGCCATCACAGATTCAGGAACATGAATATTCCTGCAGGCCTTTTCGAAACTCCTTATCCATTCTTCGGCCTTTGAATGTTCCACATTCCCAAAGAAGTCCTGTACTCTGTTCCTTCTCAGTCTGGTGTACCAGTCCACTGGTGGAGCTTGCTCAACTGCTGGTCTAACTGGAGGATAAACAGGTGGATAAACTGGTGGATAAACGGGTGGATAACCAAAGGGTACATGGGGTGCCTGAGGTGGATAAGGTGGTGGATAAGGCTGCTGAGGTTGTTGTGGTTGCATCACAGGCGGTGCTTGTTGGTAAGGATGGTATCCTAGGTGATGTTGTGGAGTGTGGTACGGCTGATGTAGTCCATAAGGTGGGTATCCGAAACCGTGATGGTGATCAAACCGTGGTGATGGAGGGATAGCAGGTTGAGGTTGGAAACTCGTAGGTGGAGGGTAGAAGGTTTGCTGGTAAGGAGGGTAAGCTGTGGTTGGCGGATAGCTTACTGGTGGTGGTGGGGGATAAACCTCAGTCACTGGTGGAACAAAGCCCGCTGGAATGTCACTTACCATAGTAAATTGTACCGAACTCCCCACATGCCATTGTGGAGGTTGATCCTGATGAGACCGTGGTGTGGGGGTCGCAGTATGAGGAGGTGGTGAAAGGCTCGGGTGGGGTGAGGGATTCTGCCTCACAAAACCTCTTCCCACAACTGGTGTAGCATTGTTAGCCCCTGGTCTAACCCCTGAACTCCCAGCTTCATGAGCACCTCTCCTTGTTGTCACCATTCTGAAAGATCAAGAAGATCAGAATGTTACTAAGAGATCTAAAGAAACTTATCTCAAGAAAGTCAAGTCCTAAGCAGCAAAGAAACATTGTCTCTGATACCAACTGTGACGCCCCGTTCCCGGACACCGAGTCCTTATCCGGAAAAGAACGCCCGGCATGTATAATATTAAATATAATCTAATATCATACATAAGCCTTACGTCATATATCATACACAATGCGGAAACGAAACGACTCGGGAAAAAAAATAAAATCTAAGGATCAACAAAAGATGATTCAATGCCGCACTAAAACCAAAAGTGGAAAATGAAAAGTCTTACATCATTTCCAAGACAAAAGAAACCGAGAGATCTAGTCTTACAACCAAAGGCCACTAAACGAGCCAAACAAAAACAATAATCAAAATGAATTGACACATAGTTTTAAATCAAAAACTCGAATAAGGAAAGTCTTCAAAGTAACTTCATATAAAATCTTCAACCTTCCTCATCGTATTCATCATCTCCATAAACCTTGTTCATCTTCTCAAACAAAGCATATAACGGGTAAGTACAAACGTACTTAGTAACGAGTAGAAGCTATTGAAATCATGCGTTTCATAATGAAGGCAAGTAAACGTCGTATCAATATTATACCGGTAAAAAAAGTGATCTTACGTCTAACTATCACATTATATTCATAGTACAATATGAGGTCCCTAGGGTTACTAGCTTAGCTTATCTTTGTTACATCATGTTTGCGAGGGCACTACACTTAGTGAGAATTGCACTAAGACAAATGACGCAACCCTATAGAGATAAATCCCTAGCGGTCCCGAGACAATCACCTCACTTTGACTGGCTAGCTCTATAGGCTATCCGGTGAATGACTATCTCGTTCGTGAGGTTGTCCGGCGGTATGATCACTACTTTAACTGGCTTTGTCTAGAATCCGGCAGTGACCAACACCACTTTATCTGGCCAACCAACACATTGCCGATATTGTACCGTGCCTATCCAAGCTCTCATGATGTTTAATCTTTTATCTAGTCAATTACGTGTTTACATGGTTAACTGGCCACCTAAGTTCGTTCAGTGCAAAAGCTCCCTACTCCCTCTTCTTAGACTTCTAGACTCAAGCTAGCAATTACACAGACATTGATGAATACTAACTCATCAAAGCACAAGGCCACTCCTACTCTTCCGACGGTCCCGAACTTCAATTCCCTTTAAGAATACATTCGGTGCGTAACCAAACGCATCGAAGCTTATTCATGGCTTTGTAAGGTTATTAAATTGTTCATATATTATCCACAAGGGTCTAAAACAATCAAACATGATAAACTGCTCAAACGCCCGTTTCATGTCCTAAACGCGCGTTTGGGAAGCCCAAACGCACGTTTGGAAGACTTCTAAACGCGCGTTTGGAAGCGCTGAATCCTGTATCAAATCTGTACTCTCAAACGCCCGTTTGAACACTTCAAACGCGCGTTTCCCCTCCAAACGCGCGTTTGACTACTTCAAACGTGCGTTCGGCTGGGATCGACCAAGAAGAAACCCTAAAATCGCAAACTCGATTCCACCCGTTTCCATCTTAAACAACGAAGAAGAAAACTCGGAAAAATCACGGATGAAACGCAAGTACAACATCATAAAACAACAATCAATCAATATGAAGACCCCGTTACCTTAATTGCGAGCAACAACGATCCAAAACGTCAACAAAGACCTAGCCTTCGATTCAACCTATACATTGATCAAACCAATGATCAAACTACGATCCCAAACACCAAAAACACAGCTCTTAACACTGATATCCAAGTCTAAGGCCAGAAAATCTAAGAGAGGTTAAAACCTTACCTTCACCAAACGGTTCGTTGTTGGTATCGAAACGATCCTCTCTTTCCGTAGAGCGTTTTTCTCTTGATGCGTCTGCACAACCGATCAACGATTAAGCTTCGATTATCAAAAGCCTCTTCCCCTCTTTTCTTTCTCCAAACTTGCGCCCCCTTGCCCTCCAGAAACCGTTCCTCACTCTTTTTTTTTTTATTAATGATTATGGAGAATAATGGGAATTTAATCCCTCAATTAACCCCATAAATCCCTTAAATACCAAACATTAATTTCCTCTCCCTTTTTTTTTAACTTTAAAAAAATAAATATAATATTCTGATTTTCGTTAAATGACTCAAATGCCCCTTTTTGAAAAATCAGGATATTACATTTTTAATATTATACATGCCGGGCGTTCTTTTCCGGATAAGGACTCGGTGTCCGGGAACGGGGCGTCACATTTTCATGCAATCTTCTTATCAATTATGACTGACCGGTGGTTTGATTACATTCTTGAGTCACTTTTTGAACTTCAAGCTCTGTATTCTCTTCAGCCAATTTCTCTGCCTGAGCTTTCAGCTTTTCGATTAGTTTTTCTTGTGCATCCAAGCGTTTTTTTCTCAGTTCTGCAGTTTCTTTAAATGTTCCTGCTTTTGTTTTTTCTTCTTCGGCTATTCGATTTAACTCAGTTATGTCAGCCTCTTTGTTAGACAACTCTGTTTGGAGTTGTAAAACTGTCTTTTTCAGTTCTGATGTTTCGTTTGAATGCATCTCCTTGTTTTCTTGTATCTTCAACTTGAGTTGTTGTATATTTTCTGTCTGCTCCTCAAGTCTTCCTTTCATGTTGCCGATTTCAGAATCTTTTTGAAAATTTTCATTTTCGAGCTTAGCAACTTTCTCTGACAGAAATTGAATCTTCATTCTATCTTGCTCTTGCTGCTGCATCCTTTGTTGTTCATCTTGCTCTTTGTTTGGGTTAATGTCGTCCTGAAGTCTTGTAATGTATTCATCCTTCTTTGCTATGACATCCTCAAGGTGTTCATTGTGTAGTTTTTCTAATCCATAAAGTTTCTTGAAATTTTGCACTTCTGCTATCAATTCAGCTTGCCTAGCAGCTTGTTCTTCCAATGCTGTTCTCATGTTATCATTCTCAACTACAATTGATTCTGTCTTCCCAATTAGGCTGACTTCATTCTTTTGATAAGCCCCCACACGTGCTTCAAGGTCTGATATTTGTTTTTGGTTGTCGTGCACCATCTGTTGAAGATTTTTGATTTGTGCTTCTTTTTCCTTCAACATCTGTTGCAGGATTGATATCTGTTGTTCATTAGCCTGCACAAATAGGCCTCTGTTACTGTGTTACTGTGTTGAGGACAATAGAGTATGTTTGACTATTTTGAGTATGTATTCATACCTGATTGGTTGTTGTTTTTTCAACCTCATTTGATGGCTGTGTGATATCTATTGAGAAAGAAGGTATATCAGTATCTTTGCCACCTTCAATGTCTTGTATACCTTCACTATCATCATCCATTTGATCCTGATCCATTGGATCAACTTCTGGAAAATATTCATCCTCTTGTTCTATATTATCTTCTTCATCTGCTTTGTCTTCTTTCCCTGCCTGCTCTTGTTCCTGCAGTTTTACTTGTCCTTTCCCTGCTTGCATTTCTTGCTCTCCTTCTCTCCCTTGCTTATCTTCCTCTCCTTCTTCCTCTCCTTCTTCCCCTTGCTTATCTTCCTCCTCATCCTGTTCTTCCTCCCCATCTTCCTCTTCATCTTGTTCTTCCTCCTCCTCATCATCTTCTTCCTCCTCATCATCTTCTTCCTCCTCCTCATCTTCTTCCTCTTCTGTGTCTTCTTCATCATGCAGGCCTTTAATCAAGTATTTTTCAGCAATGGTAGGAGTCAATGCTTCTTTGTTGAACTACATTGCATCAAATAGAGGTTATATTAGTTTAGTAATGTACATTGCTATAGTGTTACTGTGTTACTGTCTTAAAGTGTTACTGTGTTATTGTGTGAAATGCATGAATTCTTACCAACTGCTTATTCTTTTTCTTAAGAATGCTTTTTCCTCCCTTTTTGTTTGGCACAACCAGTTTTTCAAGTTCTTTGTTGTCCCATTTTGTAATTCGGGGGATCCCCTTCAATGTAAGTCCTAGCTTCCCCTTCAGTTTTGGATCTTGAGCTTTACCACTTGTATTTCTTGGTCTAATTGCATTTGAGTGCTCACAAAACCAGCACTACATTCATTACAGTTTTGTTAGTTCTTTTATATGATTATAGCATAATATGAGATCATGAATTTAAAAGTAACATACCGGTAATATCAGAGTGCATCCATTGACTTTTGTTGGATGCTCCCAATCTTTATTTAAGCCTTCAATGAGTTGGTCTAATATATGTTGTGACCAGTTGTAAGTTTTCAATCTATCAATGTCATCAACATAGTATAAGAATCCCCATGGTATATATGCTCCTGTATTTGGCAGGAAGACTGTATGTAGTAGTATTAGAGAAATTAGCTTCACACAGTCATCAATTGATTGTTTGTCCTCTTTTGTAACCAGCTCCTTGACTTTAACTTTCACAAGGCTTGCAGTTAGTCTTTTTGCTTTCTTAATGTACCTTTCTTCTAGTTTTGTTTCTCCCCTTCCATGTTTTTTCATATTTCCAACTTCTTCTTCACCATCCTCTATGCCAAAAATCAGTTTCACATCCATTGTTTTTGGAATGCAAAATTGACCACCAATGTTGAACCTTTTTTTTGTTTTGTTGTAGCTATTGATAAATTCATCCATCATTTCATTCTTTCTCTTCTTGTAAATGATCTCTTCTTGTTTCAATGCCATTAGCATGTGCTTGAATGGATTTCCATTGAATGCATCTTCATGTTTTTTTAGGTCATTTTTGATTTCCTTGAACATTTGTTTTATAGCATTCAAGTTTGACCTATATTGTAATATGTACCTGCAATTAAAAAGCCAAATTTGCAACTACATATTAACTCATTAACACACTAACACAGCAACATATCAACACAACAACAGATCAACACAGCAACATATCAACCCAAAAACAGATCAACACAGCAACATAGCAACATACCAACACAGCAACACACCAACACATCAACACAGCAACACATCAACACATCCACACATCAACACAGTAACACAGTCACACATTAACACGGTAACTCATTAACACATTAACACAATATTGCTAACATTATCAGTAAGATTATCATCAGAAATAGTTATTACTGTATGAAATTATTTACAATCCAGATGGATTCACATTTTTCAGAAATTACTATGATTTCTGTAATGTTTTCCATTTTTCAGAAGTTCAATACCATTTTCTCCTAAATTAAACACCATAGAACGAGAAAGCCTTCTTGCATTTAGTGATTTTAGTAACAACTTCATATCACTTGTAGAATACAGTTTACAACTGACAAAATCAGCTATATTTCAGTTGTTAGATCTTACCCTAGCTTCTTTTGCTCCTCTTCTTCACTGCTACTTCCATCGGTCCTCTTCCTTTTAGACATTTTGCTAAAATCTCTGCAAATGTATGAAATCGATGCTTTTGGTTAGAATCTTCGAATTCCTGATTGATTTCCGGTAAATCTCACTGTTATTTATTCGATTTTGGAATCGTGGGCGAAGAAAGTGTGTAGAATCATGGATTTTCTGAAAGTGTCGTGGGTGTAGAATCGTGGATTTGTGAATTGAACCGCCTTTCTGTTTTAATGAAGGGTAATTTTGTCTAACTGAATTTTTTTTTGTCCTTTTTGCAACTAAAAAAAGAAATGTGTCCTATTTATTCATTTTGTAAATATTTTTGTCCTTTTTGCTCAATCCCTCTTTTTTTTACCGTATATTTTTATACTAGTGGCTGACACCGTGCAAGTCACGGTGAATGCCCGCTCCAGTGTCAATGTGTTTTTTGTTGGTGTACATTGTTGTCATCTTTCACGGTTGTGCGTAAGGTGAAGTGTGTGTTTGTGTATAGGGTATGAGAGTAATGGATACCTGGGTAGATTTTATATGTCTATTACAACAAAAGAAGTTGTAGCAGTTATCATAAATTAATAAAACATTCACATAGGGTTGGTTTACATTGCAAAAGAGATTGTTAAAGACCATGGACGACATAGTAGTGATTGACATGATTCTGACATGGTTGATCATGTGTCTTACAAAATATTATGTCTAGAGGATTGATAAAACAACATGGACAACACAACAATGTCTGAAGTGTGATTGTGACATGGTTTATCGTGCTCTACACAAAATAAGCTACATATCATGAGGCATTAAGATTTTTTAGACCAGAGTCTTAATGACGTGATATGTTGATGTTAATTAGATACCAAAACAGGGGATTATTTATGTGACGCCCCGTCCCGGATACCGAGTCCTTATCTGGAAAGAACGCCCGGCATGCATATATTAACTTTTTAAATCGTCAAAAGTAATATATACATAAAGCCTCGTAACAATCAATCAGAGTAAAAACGGAATAAATTAAAACTGAAGATAACTCGGAAAAGATTGTCAAACGACAAACAACGGATCACCAGTTCCAAAATCTACGTCTAAGAAAAACAGAAACGACAAAACAACGAAATAAATGTTGTTTAACTTATTACATCCAAATTTGAAACTGAAAAGTTACTAAAGTCTATCCCTCAAAAACTGAATAATAAAATCGCATAAAATAAAAGTCCATAACATCATAATCTCTTGAGCACAAACTTCGGCTCCGTCATCATAACCGTATTTATCATCATCCTGACAACCACCTTCTCGGGGTGGGGACAATAAAGAGAAAGGGGTAAGTACTCACGTACTCAGCAAGGGGTAGAAGAAACGGTTACACAGAATAAATAACATATCATACGTAACAAGTAAATTCTACAATCTCTACCACATAGATTGTATTAAAATAAACTCCCCTCTGCTAGGTCTGCTAGCACCATCACGAGCAATTATCTATGTTACATTGTAATTCAAGGACACAATGCCCGAATGATGGGTATGCACCGGGACATATTCAGCACCTCATATGGCACGGATGGTTCCGTGTGGAACATTTCCCAAAACCCGAATATTGTCCGTTACGTATGAGAAATGATTCCATGCTGCGAATCATAAATGTGCCTCACCAAGAATTACAACGTTTTAGCTTTTAGACTCATCACATATGTTTATTACGTAGTTAATCTAAACACCTAAGTCCATTCCACTTAAAAAGGCTTCCTAAGGACATCTAGTCCTAGCCAATCTAGATTAACTACCTAGCACGTTGTAAAAGGCGTCAATGACTACTAAACCAATGACCCCGCAAGGTCTAAACAACCGCCTTCTGGGCTACCACCTTCTCCCCGCAGAGGGTCTCAGTTGTGGCGATTGATGCTAAGGCACCTGAAGTCGGAAGTTAGACTTTGTCAATCAACATATAATGTCTCCAAAGACATAAATATCGAACCATAACACATTGTACACAAGTAATATCAAAACAATGTGAACATTGTCACATTGAATAATATTTAAAAACATAAATACCATCCTCGTACCTCATCATCACTATTATTATGACTATTTATTTATTTATTTTTATGTTCTATTTTTATTTTCTGTAAATGAACAACGTAGTCTTTTTTTTTTCTTTAGAAGACCGTAAGAATCGGCATCATAGCTGCATATAGTTCTTCCCTTTTTTTATTTCTATTATATAATGTCACCTGCTTCTGTGCTGCATACTATAATTCTCATCCTTTGGTCACTATTATTATGAACAAATATTATCAATATTACTCCGACGTCAACATACAAAAAATACATACTGCCTCATTTTCTTCCGACGGCAGCAAAGCTAACTATTTACCAAAAACAAAATAAAGTATACATACAAAACTAGAATAACAAAATCAAACGGAGAGCCAAAAAAAATATAATATTACTAAATACGGTTGAACACCCAAAATCCGTTAAGAACACCCCCTTACCTTTTGTATTTCGAAAGCGAATTCGAAAGCAAAACGGATAGTAAAAAGTTTCAATCCTCGATTCCAACATCTTCTACGAATCACCTACGATAATTGACCATTACACTACGATTAGGCAAACCTCTAATTCACTAAAACTCATATTTTTCTCAAGAACGTAATCTAATCTAGATTTGGGCTAAAACTGAAAACTTACTATTTTGCAAACGGTTAGTATGGAAACGATCGTCTTCTCGTGGTGATCACTTTCTTCTATTGTTTTCTGCACAAATGATAATTCGATTAACCGCACGGTTGAAGTTTCTTCTCTTCCCTTCTCTGCGTTGATGCCGTCCGTCTCTTTTCTGATTTTGAAGACTTAACCGGAGATGATTTATTGGATTATTTGGGAATTATTTCCTTTTATATTTTTACATAATCCCAATTACTAATTAAACCTTTTTTCTTATATTTCTTTTAGTTAATATAAAATTGGAAAATAATAGTTTAAATTCTAGTTTTACTTTTATACCCTTCTCGTATTTTCGGGGTATTACAATTTATATTACACCTTCAAAGCTTCTACATTTAGAAACGCCATAACCTGTCGCTAAGTCTTTTTATCCTTGCCCTTAAACTTCTTTGTTGGAGTAGTTTGCTATGGATCTTTGGATGGATTGTCAGATGCAGCAGGTACATGCCCAGGGGATAGAGAAGCTGGAACTTCAGCTGTGCCCAAAGTAGTATTTCAGTGGATGAAGCTGCTTCAAAAGTGAGCATCCTTTTAGTGCCAGCTGATTGATCTGTTTGTGCTTCTGTAAGAGAAGGTACTGCAACTACTTCCTCAAGGGCTGCTTTTGTTGTAGGTGTGAAGAATTGCTTCTCAGCAGCAGTTTTTGGTGTGGAGGATGAAGCTCCCATATGCTCCAAAGGGGCAATATCCCCAGAAGTATTCTCAGCAGGTGGAATTGTCTGTTGAGCTGTATGATATTCGTGCATTTCAGCTTCAGTGTAGATTTTAAGCATAGGATAGCGGTGCAGCATTATGCCTCGAGATTCACGGTCATAGTATTTGAGGAAACAAATAACATGTTTGTTGTTCAGAGCAGCCTCAACTTCTTTTGTCAATGGTTTATTCTAGTAAGCAAAGACAGAACATATGAGTAGAGTAATTGTTAAATTGTTATAGTAGAAGTGTGAATGTGAATGGTTGTTGAATGCATACCTCTTCATAAGCTAGCCTTAGTTGATTGCCTGTGAAGGCATTAGCTTATCAACTTCGGGAGACTTGATGGTTGCTTCAATAACAGTGGTGCCATGGCGGAGAGACACGACAATGTCAGTCCTGAAACGGTCATGGTTGTGTGTGTTAGTATCTATGTAATTCGAAATAACCTGACAAGAGAATAAAGCAGTAGGTAATTTGAATCTGAAACTTGGAAGAAAAATGTTATTACCGCACAATCACTTTGGTAAATTCTTGGCAAATGGAGCACATAATTTTCCAATTTGTATCGACATCCAAGGCAGTTAAGCACTTTTCACATGCTTCGAACCAAATCTTGTTTGGACCAGGTTGATAACTGATTGTGCCTTCAGTCCAAGCTGTCTTAGCCTTGTATCATATGGATGATATTCATGTCAGGGTAAGTTTAATTAAGGATGTAGTGAAAACATGATGCTAAGAACTTACATTTTCAATGGTTGCAAGAGCAAAATTCAACGGCAAGATCTCAGAAGGACGCGGTGGGTGGAAAAGTCTAGTAGTATCTCTATAAGCGCCAGCTTCCAGCAGTGCTGTGATTTCTGTTGTATGTGTCCTATACCTGTCAGACATATGTGTGGGGTATTAGTTTGACCAGACCATAGGTAAGCTATGCTAATAATAGTAACAAGCATACCAGTCTTTTAACGGCAATTGCTTTGTTAGCGGTGGGTTTTCTAAGAAGTACGCATTTGGCTTAGTCCTGAGTGATAGACTTGTATTCCATTGAATTCATATAAATAAGGTGGAGAACATGCAGAGGATTAGGCAAAGATGTGTTTGCAGTTTTATTATGCACTTCTTATGTGTTTCTGCATTATGTTATGTGTACTTGATGGGCACCAAAAAAAATGTGTACTATTTGTTCTAATATTGTACTGGGGGAAAAACCAGCCAAAGTACAATGGTAGTTTAGTGTGATTTAGTGCTGGTTTTGAAAATATTTAGTTTTATGTGTACTCGAGTAAAGAACAAGCAAAGTACAATGGTGTTTGTCAAAAGGATAAAAGTGGTAGTGTACCGCTATGCGTAGTGACTTTTAATCCACACCCAATAACTAATGTGGGGATCTTGTATCTTGCATGGACATTCACATCGGTGTCAACCAACAGATCATCCCAGACTCTCATCAACATTGGAATCATTCTGTAAAAATATTTCGCAGCAGGAAATAGCCAGTAGTTAAACATTAAATGTAAGAGGTAAACATGCTTCCTAATGTAGAAGGTAAACAAATGTATGGATTAAATGTAAAAAGTAAGAATCTACGCCTACTCTTCGTTAATGACAACAAAGTCCCTAGTAGACGAAGATTCGTCAGCTTCTTGCACTGGCAAAGCCTTGATAATCAGTGCCTTGATGCCTAAACAGAAATACCATAGACTTGATAACGAACGAAACAATATTTTATGCACAATAAAAATATTCACTCCATACATGTTAGATGACAAGAAAGGCTTACAAATTGTGCGCTCTTGATCAGCATATCGGAAAAAGTCTGCGAATTTGTCGAATTGGAATGTGCAAGGTAGTGGAGGTGCAATTGTTTCTGGATGAGGCTCAACAAGGTTCGTACGTTGCAAGGTCTAAGTGTATGGATATTCAAAGACCTTGTACTGAGGTGGTGTTTCCTTCACAACTGCATTCGACACGTAATACCTCTTAAATGGCTGAAGTGTGTTAGAGAAGAAGCTGACGTTTTTATCGAAAACAATAATAGTGACTTTAGTTCCCTGCGAAAATGATGCAGCGTAAGAAAAATTTGTAGAAACAGGCAACAATTGTAGTAAACTATTGAAGAAACTAATATACCTTTGTATCCGTGACAACGTAGTTTCTGTAGAGAGGGCCATTATCTTTTTTCATGGCGTTACGGCGCTCAATGACTTGAACCAAGACACACCATTTTTGTGTCATTGAAGGAGTAATTTGATGGGCGTCAAGCAACGTCCTGTCCATCTTTTGTACGAACACGATGCGAACAAAAATTTTAGACAGAAGTATAATGGGGAGTGTATTCCAAGTTTTGTTATTGAACTTAGTACAAATGGGAATAGAATAGGTGACAGAATGAGAGGGATATATTTGTGTAGTACAGCATAAACAGCACAGGCGTAAGTGAAAGAATATATAGGGTTTTTTTTTTTTTTTTTTTTTTGTAACTGTTTCCTATTTACAGTGTGCTTTACATTAGTATGTAAGAGATCTTAAGGAAAGGCGAGCATATTAGTTTTACTAAGTTAGATAACTATAAGGCAACCGATGTTCAAAGTTGTAACACTTCTTTATACACTACATTCCGTGTTTCTGTCTGTTCATATGCATTAGAGTTTTTTTTATTTATGAAGACTTTAACATTTGAAGAAGTTCAGGCACGGGACAATGCAACGTACAGTTGCCCATGTGAGAACACATGTTCTTTAATGTACACACCTACAAAATCCAGAGTCTGCCCTTGTGATTTATTTATGGTCATTGCAAAACATAAGCGCACCGGAAACTGTATCCTTTTGTAAGGAACATGACAAAACTCACCTTTGGTTGGTTGCAAGGGTATCCTAGGTATAAAGACTTGCTTCCCTGCAAAGTCTCCAAATACAATTTCAGCATGGATTATATTTTTTGAGAAAGACTTGCAGATCAAACGTGTTCCGTTGCACAGGCGTTCACCCGGATCTATATTTCTTAACAGAATGATGGGAGCATTATGTTTTAGCAGAAGCCTATGTGGAGGCAGCCCATTGGGAGACAAAGCATGTAGCATGTCTTCGTAAATACCCTGGTCAGATGGGTTAGTAGTTTCATCGAACCCTATGTACTCAACCGGTGAACCTCGAAACCTGGCAATAATGGTTTCGTTGATTTCATCAACAAACAAGTTTTTCGTAGTTAGGATAGCTCAATTCAGAAACGGGATATTGATAGTGGCTTGCTCGTGCGGGTTGGGATAGACAACCGAGATAAATTCTTCTACATCATCGGTTAAAGACAGCTGGATATGACAAATGTGAGGTGGCAATGAAACTATGTCTACATCTTTAGACTGATGCATACCATCCCCTATGTTCAGTAGAAAAGCGGTGAAATTTGGGTCTAAGCGGGCGCGCATGTTTGAGAACAAGCGTATTTGTGTAATATGTGGCCACAACGGAGATTTAATTAGCGAAGCGTTGATGGTTTCTCGCTTCGTCCCTTTAGTAACCACTGGTAAAGTCTGCCGGAAATCGCCCCCTAGTACAATCACCTTTCCACCAAACATAGCGTAGGATTCTAATAAATCTTTCAACAAGCAATCTAAGGCCTCGATGGCAGTTCTTTTTGCCATTGGAGCTTCATCCCACAGTATCAACTTTGCCTCTTTAATAAGCAAAGCCAAAGAGGATTGCTTGCTGACCCTACATGCCGAAATATCCTCCAGATCAATTAGTATTTTGAATCGGGAATGAGCGGTACGCCCCCCGGGGAGCAATGAGGTAGAAATACCAGAAGTGGCTGTAGCCAAGGCTATATGGACTTTTGATCTAACATTAGCTAAAAGGGCACGGCAAAGAAATGTCTTACCGGTGCCACCTGGACCGTATATGAAAAACCCTTCTGGTTTGTTCTCGTAAACAGTAGCAAGGATAGCGGAAAAAGCATTTTTTTGTTCAGCATTGAGTAAGGCCTCTGATGCTAGGTCTGAAGCAGAAGCAATGACACACCTTTCTAACATTAGCTCTCTTTTTGTGTCTTGCGATTCATCACAATCATGTGTGAAGGAGCGTGGGCAAATATTATAATGGGCAAGGCTTTTACCTATACCAACCAAGTATGAATTAATCTGGTGCAAAAAATTTTCCCTTATCATGTGCCCGGGCAAACTTGAGGAACGAACAAAGTCAACAGATATGTCAGGTTCAAATTTTGACCACATGGCAGAAGGATTATTGGGAGTACAGTGTACCAGTAAATCTGCGAAAAGCTTTCGCAGTGCGACATGCATGTTATATAGTGCAGCTTCTGACATGGATTGTTCCTGGCTATTATTTTGTTTCAACAGGCCACGTTCCAAGGCAGCCTCACGGTAAGTGGCAAAGACATGACCATGGACAGTCCTAAGGTCTGTGTACGATGTTGGACACCGGACTTTGTTTAGGAGAAGCCGCAGGAAGTAGCGTTCTCCCTCGGTTGGCTGTACCGTGACTACCCTACCAACTGAATTCCCCCTAGCGCGAAGCTTCCATTTTCTTTTGTCTGGTAACCAAACAAAATAATCTGGAAATTCTGAATACACACAATTTCTTGCCCTGGCATTGGGGTCGGTTTGATTCATTAAGAAGAACTCAGTTAGCATGGTTCTTTTATTCATGGGGTTTTCAAGCACACTTGAAAGAAGGTGCTTGTGTTTAAACGTGACAGGCTGATAGTTTTCGAGATGAAGATGCATCTGAATAACAAGGGGTTTCATTTCGGTAATTAGGAACCTGAACATGCGCCATAAAGATTCAGGCGCTGAAATCCAACGACCACTTCTATATTGGTCTATCTTATTTATTTCATTGTAGCAAGTAGAAGTGGGGTCATGATGATCGGTGTTCGATAAGTTGAACAAAATTCGATCACTGCCTTTGCAAATGTACTTGTAAATGTACTTCACAGCTTTGATTGTTGAGCAAACCTCAACATTCATATGACAATCAAATTTTGCAAGTAGGTAAGGGCTGTATGGTACAACCCGGTGGTTGTCTAACCGTACACCTCTCTTTTGCTCGAGTACCATCGTTTCGCCTACGATAATTTGGGTATGCATCGTCTGTGCTATTTGTTTCATCGTAGAAATGCCTTGGGTAGAAGTTTTTGCATGTCCCATTTTTTTTCATGCATACATTGGAGGGATTGCTAGCACCACAAGGGCCATGCAACATGTGTTTCAGAACCAGCTTATACAAATGGAGATGCTTAATTTTATCAGGGATTTCAGCAGAAATGAACATATCAAATTCCTCGGGACGATAAAACTTAAACTGTGGTTTAAGTATAAGGAGGAAATGTGCATGGGGTACACCTCTTTTTTGAAACTCAATTACATATGTGTACGCTGCAACCTTTCCAAACACATTTTTCTTTAACAACTCGATTTTTAGTTCTTCTACTTTTGCCCTAAAAACTCTACAGACAATATCAGGCCTATCTTAGGACAGTTCTTTGTGTCTTAAATGCTCCTTAATCTCAGGCCAGTTAGGGTTGCATGTCATGGTGAGGAATATATCTGGCTTCCCAAATTTCTGCACCAAAGACATAGCATCCAAGTACTTTTTGTGCATGTGCCTTGGACCACCAATGAATGTAGCAGGCAGGATAACACGCTGGCCCATCTGACCATAGGCTTTTTCACCTGTGGCATAAGCATCAGCAACCCCTTGTAGGAAGTCATGCCTGATAGTTTCTTGTTGGGATCTAAAATAATCCAGCCTCTGTGTCTCCAATTTGACAAACATGTCCACAGCATATTGCTGGAACAACCTACCAAAGTGGAGCAAGTATGATTGGTCTGAATGCCTTATCTGGAATCTATAACAATAATACTCACGTATCGAAACGAAGTTAGGACTATCTACGGTGGCATTCATGGCCTGTTCTTCATTGTCCAGTAAAGTGACAGCATCGTATGCAGATGAAAGATCTAAGACAGCACTACTACCGACAGCTGATCGATTCCTCTTCCTACTTTTCCTAGTGATACCTTGTTTCGGAATGCCTTGGTGCCAACCAAGCTGCCCGTAAGGAAATATCAAAGAATATTGAAGCAGATCATAGCAAGCGTAGTAGTACTGTATATTGTGGGAGTCGCCGCTAAGAGCATATATTTTGATGCTCCTATGGTGATTTTCAGTCCTATCGACCAAAATACCGGCAACTTGGTTAACTGAAGGCCTGTTGTAGATACGCTGATCTAAAGTCGGGTTACAATACAACAAAATGTCATGTGCCTCACGGTTAGGCTCATGCCTTAGGCTTCTGAAAAATCTTGCATATGGGTTTTCTCAAGGACTAAAAGGATTTTCGGGAGGGACAGCTCGTACAATCTAGGACAGTGTAGTAACCTGCTTGAAACCTCATGTTCTATATCATGGAGGTAAAACTGAAGGTTGGTAGTTGAATCAGCATCACCCAACAAAGAGGGCATAAAGTGATATACCTGCCCTTGAACCCTGAAAGTGTATATGCCTTTATTCCGGCGAGATAAATCATTGTTATAAGTTGCACCCAAAGAAGTGAAAGCCAAATGATTGTTGTAGGTTCTAATGCAGGACCTAAAATGTTTGGTTTCATCAGAATTGGAAGTCAGTAAATCGACTAAGATGCTAGGTAAGGGAGTACTAATCAGGACTATATCCCCACCGCTACAACACAAGCTGGGAGGTTCATGAGAAAATCTAACAGCCCCACATGATGGACAATGGTTCACCGGAGGTAGGATATCAGGACTGGGCGCAATATCTACGAAAGCATTGCGTGCACCAACTGCACGCGTATCTAGTTTGTGTTTTTTTATGGTTTCTTTTATAAGCCTGTTCTGCACCTCTAGGCACAACATGAGAAACACAGGGAACAGTAGGTAAGGCCTGAACTCTGTCAGCCAAAGGAGGCAATGACTTCGGACAACAGTTCGTGACAGGGTATAAAACTGGAGGAAAAACCTGAGCAGAACCTGATGAAGTAGCAGGAGCAATATGAGAATGCTCGACCGCGCAATTAGAGTGCAGGTTAGTGGGGGAAGGACCTCCAGCTGGCACCACATTTAGTGGAAAAAGATTAGGCACATGTAAATGAGGGGGGTGCAAGCAAGGTTTTTTAACACGTACTTGCACCTTGGGCTTGTTAGGTATTGCGAAAGGTTTTCGAGCTTTCATAACATTGTGTACACTAACAGGTAGGTAAGAACAAGGAAGATGAGATTCATTTGCCTCAAAGAAGCTATGAGCTGGATGAGGGACCTTTTTTTTCCTGATTTTTTTACACGCCATCTGCGTATGGCTAGTTGTCTGTAAGCATGACACGGTGAAACCTCACCACAACTAAGGCTTGACATCATGGCAAGAGCGCAGTACGGTATATATAGAGCTACTTAGATCCAGCACAAAGGCTAAAATGAACTTGTATGTATAGGTACTGTGAACAACTTTCAGACAACACGTGAAGCAGTGTGGAGTAGTGTGGTGAAAATTAAAACGGGGTAAAATGCTCACAGTTAGATCAGCTGTGAAGACAACCTAAGTAAACATAGAGGAAAGCCTGAAACTGGTACAGTTACTGACACATGAAAGAGTAATTGCTGTATCTATGAAACCCCAAAATAGAAAAATAACCTACAGGTGGATCCTACAATAGCACTATACAACAAAGAACACCCCACGCAAGAAACCAATTAACTGTAAGGATAAGTACTGCATAATCTAGGTGCAAACAAGTATGAAGTGTTTACGTGTACAAGGAAATCAGGATTTTCTGTACATCCCGTAACTACGGGGTTTGCAATAGGTCCCCTAACTATTAGGGTTTGCAGTAGTACCCCTTATCTACACTGACCTGAAGCAATTTCCTTGTTCGCGGGGCAGACAAACCACAACACCTTATTCCAAAACAAACTGTACAAAAGAGCAGTTAGATAAGTGTGGTTCTAAGGGAAAAAAATCATATCTGTAGTGCATATATTGGGAATTAAAATAATACACAAGAACAAAGTTTCAATGCATGAGCGGCAGCGAACAGTGGATTCACAGTTGAAACAGTTAAAAAATTTCAAACACGAATCAGGTTTACTTCTGCATACCTAAGAACATTACATTGCGTTTGTGTAAAGCTTGTCATGTAGGTTTATCTAATCATTTCTATGCTAAAGGCAAATCAGTTATTTATTATTAACTTTTCCCACACACACTGTACCCAGATAATGTGTAGTTATGGTAGCGCTACTGCACACAATCTAAATACCGGGTGGGAAAGGAATATGTTAGGTCCCATTAGTTCCACTAAAGTTGACCATTATGTGGAAAAACGACATAATCAGATCGGGGCATAGTTATTTCACAACAGAATTTGCTACCTCAATAAACCCAAAACGGTAAAGATGTAGTGAACTATGGTTAAAAGGAACATATAGGTACCCAGTAACAGAGGACAAGGTAATTAGACGCTAACCAAAGCAAGCTATAGATGTTCTTTTAATGTGGCCAAGGGAAAAAACAACACATAAACACTTATTTCTATTCGAAGATTCTAATGTTTAACACGAAGACCGAGATAGCAAATAGTTGTGTTACTTTAAGAAACCCTGAACCGTTAACACATAGCAAACCATAATAAGAAGTAATCTGCAGTGATCTACTTGTAACCAAACAGATAATTAGATAGTAACAACAAGAAGACACACTCAGTTATCAAAGCAAGCAGCAAGCACCTCTTAATTAATGTGTAATTGGTGAAACAACCCAGATAAAGTACAAATGATTATGTAAAAATCACAATTTAATTAGTACTCCGATCTGATCCATTTAAACAAACACATAACATGTAGTTTTTTTTTTTCGATCCAAGGGTTTAAAAAAACAATCAATTGTGAATAGGAAAAACCCAAACAAACATTTTATTACCATGAAGACCCAAAATTATTTTTCCCATAAAATATGTACACTGGTCTATTTCGACTAAACAAAGCAGAAAGTACACAACAAAGCATTTGGAGCCAAAAGCATATGGTTTCTCATATGCCTGAGGGAAAAAGAACAGCAAACAGAACAAATTTTTGCTGCCTTTAGCTAATAAACTATAATACAAGCGTTAACAGCTATATGTGGTCGATATTGGTGAAGGTGGCAAATAGTAAAGTATAGAGCCCAATGATCTGGTATTTATCCATATAACATCAAGCTAAAGAGTAAAGTATAGTATAACATGATTTAAAACCACAATCGTGACAACAATAACATCGAGCTTGACGTGCTTTCATTTATTTTTGACCATTTGAGTTGTAATGCTTCTTTTGTGTGTCTATAATTAGTTGATCATAATGAAAAAACTGAATACATGTGTATAATCAATATGCATTCCATGACTAAATTGTTTATATGCATGAGCCACGAACATACATATCTGAAGACATATACAAACATGCATACAACCAGTCTTCAAACTACCAACAAATGGAATTTGAAGAGAACCTTCAAATGCTTTTACTTACCATTCTTTACAAACTGATAAAGTGTTGTAGGACGACCCAATACCTTACTTACAACATATTCACACAAACATAGTTCGCCTTAATTCATCACTATCATCATATTAAACCTCAGTTTGAAAGACTGGAACTCTGTACTGAAAACAGAGCAAATTTTACTCTACCATATATAACATCAAGCCAGATAAATGAAGCCAGACAAATGACACCATATATACTCTACCAGGCATTAAAAGACACCATATATTTTTCACATAGTGTAAAAGAGAAGGATACGAAGGGAAAACCCTAATTTTAGTTCACACAAGATAAGCCACAAGAAAAGAGCCCCAAAGATGCAATATTTGACCTGGATTTATAAACCCTAAGGTCTAAACATAACACACACTACAGTGTAAAGCAAGCTGTAGATCCCTAATTTTCAACTAACTGAATTAACAGAGGAACAAACACAATCAAATAAAATAAGTGCAGTTCGCATAACGGAATGAGGGGGACAGTGAAAGAAAAGCCTAAATCTGGACCCAAAAACGCCTGTCATACCAAAGACAAATAAAGATCAAAAATTTCAATCAGATCTACAAACCCTAAGTCGGCAACATATCACACAACACAATCAAAAGCAAGGCACAGAGACGTTATTTTTTACCAACCGCATGAATCGATAAACACTGCCAAGAAAACGAAATAAACATACCATAAGCAACGTAGATCGTTTGTGTAAGACTTCAGAAGGTAGGAAACTGAATATGCCTGCAACAAACCTGCGGGAAAACCAAGTAAAAATCAAAAGATGCAAGCAAAAACGATGAAGATGCATGCGTGTAACGGAGAGCTAAAGCTGACCAAAATAGGCTACAAATAACCTCTATTGTAGTTTAACCGCTGAAGGTGACCCAAATTTCTCTCTTCCCTTATAACGATGGTAAATGTAGCTTGTTTTGTGGCTCAGATTCACAGTTAGTAAATAAATCATTACACTTCTGGCACAAGCGCACGTTATCAGAGCAGGTGGGAAATTTTTTCTTCGATTATGAACAGAGATTACATGGGTGACTGGGGATGGTGTGGCGAAGAAGTGCCTGCAAGGGTTGGGTGGTGGTGGGGTGGCAGCACCGGCTAACTTCGTGAGAGAGAAAGGAGTAGGTGGAGGTAAGTAGAGCATTGAATGTGGACGTTTAATTTTTGTAGTATAATTATATGGGCATAAATGACACAAGTTATAAAATAGAACATCATGTATTATACCTAAACATCATGTACAATATGTTTTTATAATATTTGTTTTTTTTCACTGAAGCGGTATAAGACGTGTTTAAATATTACGGAAAACAACCATTGGGTAAAAAATAATATATTCCGCAGTTTTCGGGAAAATTTATCATAAAAAAGATGTTGTAATAAAATTCAGAAAAATAAAACTTGATTAGCGATCATCGTAATAAACCTTTTTAAAGGTTTACGATCGAAAGTATTGTTATCTTAGATTATGTTTAAGGAGTATTTAATGTCATTGTACTAAATTTACTTTGAAAACACCAGATTAATATTCAATCATTGTAAAGTTGAACATCATACGTAAACGACATTAGGATATTTAGATTGTTCGCTTAATTAATCCAACTCTTACCCGAATATGATGCTACGGCATATATTATGTGGTACCACTAAAGACTCCGTAAACCTTATAATACAAAAAGGAAAATAGTGTCAAAGTAAAAGAAGATTGAGTCTTTTTTTTACGCAACAATTTTTCTTTCAAATAGACCCACTATTCTATTCACCTGCCATACACTCACAAATCCATTCCTATTGACAATCCATAATTCCAACCACTATAAAGAAAAAATCATCCCCTATTTCATTTCTCTGTAGCCCATTTATGCATTCGAGAGTATTATAATAAAATTTGAAAAATTAAAGCGAGTAAAGAGCGTAAAAAAAATGTATACACAAGATCGTATTGTATTTTATGTCATGAAGTTTATCATAATATGGTTCGATCATACAATTTCCTAAAACGGTAGGAAAACACCCTCGTGAAACTAAAACAGTAAGAACATAAAAAAATTAATGAGCGATGAAAACAATAGTAAACCACATAAAAAAAATCGTAATATTTAGCCGGTCAGAGGAAAAAAAGTTATAAATGCCAACGAAGGCAAGCAATACACACATGTTATAAAGAGGAAAAAAAGAGGACTAAAAAGACGAAAGTGGCTAAATAAAAGTAAAACGGCGGATTTGTGTAAACGCGATACCCTGCACAAATAACTACAATGAGAACGACGAAACTTTATGTATCCGGGACAAAACCATATGCTTACCTAAAGGAAAAAAAAACACATTCCTAAAATATAATTAACTCACCCACGAAACGTAACGGGAAAAAACGTAATGGGAAAGCACGTAAATACAAACGACAAAGGACATGAATGCATATAAAATAGAATTTTAAGAATAAACAATGCAAATAAGAATACAAAAATCAATAAACACGAGACGTAAAAAGCTCAAATAAGATATATGATACGTGCATTGAATATAGACACATAAAAACTATCCATAAAAATATAAGATAGAGGAAAAAAATTACCCAAACAATAATAGGAAAAAAAAATTGAAAAGCAAAACACCGAAAAGGAATGAATGCACAAATGGGAAAAAAACCAAAAAGAAAGGAAAGAAAATGGGGAGCCAAAAACCAAAAAAATAAAATAAAATAAAATAAAATAAATAAATAAATAATATATATATATATATATATATATATATATATATATATATATATATATATATATATATATATATATATATGGAAAATCTGGACCAATAGCATAGAGCCACTTGTCGGCTCAAAATCAAAGCCCCCTTCTCTTTGTATTATAATAGTAGGATATATCTCGTTTAAGTGAAAAAAAAATGTTTATAAAAAAAAATGAAAAAATAAATAAAAAATACTTTATGCCACGGTTCATATTATTTGTGACGCTAAATGTAAAGCCCTAATTTTATCCGCCAAAAATTCTTGCGGGAACCACGGGCCGAACCAAAAAAGAAAAAATTTCATGAGATATTTCAAGTTTTTGTGGCACAAAATATCAAAGAATTACAAAAAGGATATTTATAGCAATAGTTTTGTAGCGTGCGGCTAAAAGTCCGACACAATAACCTATTTTTCTTGTAGTGATAGGTACAGAGCTCTGTTCTTACCTTAATATTCTATAATATATTCTTATCCGGTGATCGAATTGAGATGTTTTTGTGCAATTTGATCAACCTGAAAAAGAAACAGAAAAAAAAGAATGTCATCACAGTCTGATAAAGCAAAAGGGCATGTATCAAGGTCGATAGACGTAACGATATCTAAATTGACAATAATATAAATAACCTGTTGAAGAAATTAGCACACTAACGTAAAACTGAGATCATCAACTTGTGATCTCTCCACCTTTATTATATGAATATATATAGTAAACAATAACACAACTCCTAACCCTATTGGGCTCTACTTTTCCCTTATTCTAAGACACATATGTCGGCTCTCACAATGATCACCCTAGCCGACTTTCACACACAACATAATACCACAAACACCCTTATTAATACTACGTCACTTTAACACTCCCCCTCAAGTTGGCGCATATCTGTCATGCATGCCTAACTTGTTACAAACAAACCCCAAACAATCTCCAAATAAAGCATTAGTAAATACATCAGCTAGTTGTTCTTCTGAACGAACGAATGGTGTGCAAATCTCTTCACGAACGATCTTCTCACGAATGAAATGGCAATCTACTTCGATGTGTTTGGTTCTCTCACGGAACACCGGATTAGACGCAATATATAATGCCGCTTGATTATCACAACCGGGAATTGGCATATCAACCTTAACTCCGATTTCTTCTAGGAAATACCTCATCCACGTCAACTCACTACATGTGTGAGCCATTGCTCGATATTCTGCTTCCGCACTTGACCGTGCAGCCACTGTTTGTTTCTTACTCTTCCAACTCACTAAGTTTCGTCCAAGGAAGGTACAGTAACCCGTAGTAGATTTCCTGTCTGAACATTACCCCACGGCCTGGGCCTTCTTTAAGAATCTCAATATTCGGACCACCCCATCCCAATATGGTACCCTTGGTGACTCCAAGAGCTGACTGACCGTACTCACAACATATGATATATCGGGTCTTGTGATAGTCAAGTAGTTGAGTTTGCCCACAAGACGCCTATACTTTCATAGGTCTGCCAATAGTTCTCCTTCATCTTTTACCAACTTCACATTCTAATCCATTGGGGTATCAACTGGAAGTCCCCCAAGTTATCCAGTCTCCTGTAATAAATCAAGTACATACTTTCTCTGACTCAAGAACGTGCCCTCTTGCGATCTATCAAACTCTATGCCAAGGAAATACCGGAGTCTCCCTAGATCTTTGGTTTGAAACTGCTTGCCCAGAAACTATTTCAACTTATCCATCATGCACGACACTTCCTGTAATAACAATGTCATCTACATAGACAACCAAAAATATATAGCCATGCTCGGAATGCATGTGGAATACTGAGTGATCTGTCTGACACTTTGCTTCAAACCAAACGATCTTACCACTTCTGGAAATTTACCGAACCATGCCTGAGGGGACTGCTTAAGGCCATACAGTGCCTTTCACAACTTACACACCAGACGTTTCTCTCCCTGAGCAAAAAAACCGGGAGGTTGCTCCATGAAAATATCCTCCTGCAAGTCCCCGTTGAGAAATGCATTCTTGACATCAAGTTGAAACAAAGGCCAATGATTGTTAGTAGCAATAGAAATCAAAATACGAATAGAGGGCATTTTGGCAACCGGAGAAAAAGTCTCCTCATAGTCGACCCCATAGACTTGGGTGTATCCTTTTGCTACCAATCTGGCCTTCAACCGATCCACAGATCCACCGAAATGAAACATTATTGTATACACCCATTTGCACCCAACAATATGTGCATTAGGTGATGGAAGCACCAAGTCCCATGAAGGGCATCAACCTCATATACCATGGCTTGTCTCAATCTAAGGTGACTAAGGGCTTCCTGCACAGTTTTGGGAACACCTATACTTGACAAATGGGTGAGAAAACAAGAGTAACTGGGAGACACACAATCATAGGATACAACATTACCAATAGGATGCTTAGTGACACATGTTTCGGTTGCCTTGCGTTGCGTAATAGGATGCAGATCAGGAGGCTCCATATGAAGAGTTGATAAGGATGAGTCATGAGTTCAGGAACGCTTGCGTGGATAAGTCTAACTGATTGGCGGATGAAGATCTAGGGGGTCAGATTCAACAGAGTCGACAACCGGTAAAGAACACTCGGGGTTAGCACTATTTGGTTCACCATTAGGAACCGAGGTCAAGGAAGGTTGTATCAGTTAAATGATCAGTGTAGTATGGCATGGACTTATCAAATGGTGACATCAGTAGAGACAAACGACTTACGAAGAATAGGACTGTGGTAGCGGTAATCTTTCTGAGTAGCAGACTAACCAAGGAAGACACATTTTATGGCACAAGGATCGAACTTGTCATGACCTGGAGCAAGGTTCTGAACATAGCAGACGCAACCAAAGACTTTAGGAGGAATAGTAAACGGGGTTCTCTAGGGAAATAAGATAAAGAAGGGAGATTTACCTTGTAGGGTCTTAGTGGGCATTCGATTAATTAGGTAGCAGACTGTCAAAACGGCATCATCCCAAAGGTATTTTGGAACATTCATATGTATCATAAGGGTACGAGCAACATCAATGAGGTGGCGGTTTTACGTTCCGCCACCCCATTCTGTTGGGGTGTATAAGGACACAAGGTTTGGTTAATCATACCATTCTGAGCCAGATAGTTTGACAATCCAACTAGGTCACTTTGATATTCCCGTGCATTATCAGAACGGACAGTACGGATATTACTTGTAAATTGTGTTTCAACTTCTTTTCGGAACAAATGAAAACAAGAAACAAGTTCTGTTCACGATTTCATCAAGAAAACCAACGTCATACGGGAATGATCATCAATAAACATAACAAAATGATGAAATTTATTTGATAGAATATGAAACAGACCCCAAACATCCGAATGATCAAGTTCAAACATAGACTCCCAATGAGTACTACTCCTTTTAAAGGAGGAACGACAATGTTTACTTATTTGACACATTTCACAAGGTAAAGATTCCAAAGACCCTAAAGTTTTGACTTGTTGTTTGAGTAGCCAGAGACGGATGTCCAAGACGACTATGCCATCAGAGAAACATCGGTGTGAAGACCAACAGATGGGATTTCATCAAAGAGATAGAGGCCGTTTCGCTCATGACCCGTACCGATCGTCCTCTTCGTATGAAGATCTTGCAACACACAACAATCAGGCAAAAAGGTTATAGAGTAATTAAGGTCTTTGGTAAGTTTACTAACTGACAATAGGCTAAACAGGAAATCAGGTATGTGAAGTGTTTGTGGAAGACTGATTGTGGGAGTAAAGTTTTTGGTGCAAATCTCACTGACTTTGGCCGAACCACCATTAGCCGGTATGACTGATTTGTGAGTTGATGGGGTGTAATCAAGCAGAAGTTTAAACAAACCGGTCATGTGCTCAGTAGCTCTGGAATCGATGATCTATGGGTTTCTTACAGACAAAAGGAGACATGTTGACGGCTGTGTAGATTAGACAAGACTAGCCATGGAAGACGAGGTTTTTGTCTTACCATTCTGCCGGTACTCTTCCGTATTCGGTGATGTTCAGTCTTCATCATGTTGATTTCCTGTAGTCATGGCTCGAGAAGAGTTACCTCCGAGGGGCTTGCCATGAAGATCCCAGCAATTGTCAACCGTATGATTAGTTTGACCACAATGTCCACATCGGACTGATCCACGGCCCGATCTTCCACCTTGGTTGCTCCTGCCACCACGAGAATTCCTACCACCTCAGCCTCCCTCATGGTATGACGAGTTTCCTGCATAATTCTGACTTCCAGCCAACATGGCTGATTTTTCCACATTGAACTCCTGTTTGTTGGTCCCAAAGAAGGGTAAAACTCTAGTCAGAGGGGGGGTGAATGACTATAGTGGAGTTTCAAAAACTTTTCTTATATTTAAAAGCTTTTGGGCAGCGGATAAGTCCCTTATTACTAAGTTATTTTAAGGTAGTTTAAGCAATCACAAATATATGATATAATATAAGCAATTAAATGAATGCAGTAAGGTAAATTGCAGAAAGTAAATTGACACAAGGCTTATAGTGGTTCAGGGTGGTGTAATCCCTTAATCCACTCTTCTCCTGTGATGATTGGAGGAATTCACTATTGATTTCACAGTTACAATAGTAAAATTGTCCTTGACTTCACAAGCTTCACAATCTACAAGACTATCACTCCTTGACTGCAACAGCTTCAGTGACTCAGTCTCAGTCACTGCTCCTTAGGATCAAATCCTTCAGCAGCTATCACAAACACAACTCCTTCTCAGATGGCTCTGATTCAGTTGCTTGTTTGATGTGAATTGGATTTACAAACTTGTTGATCAATCTCAATGCTTGATGTTTGATTTATAGCTCTCATATTTGAGTTGATCACTTGATATTTCTTTTTAGCAATAATAGAAGACTTTTCACTTTGACAGAGTTTTTGCTCAGATTTATGATCGTGCGTTCTCTCCTTTTCTTTTTCTGTCAATGCCTTCTATTTATAGCCTTGATTATTCTTGATTTGAATTTCCGTCCGTTGGCTAAATTAATGAGGGGAATAATCCTTGATTTTATTCTTGATTCCCCCTTAATTGTATTCTCCTAGATTTCAGTGATCGGATTTTTCTTCAAACGTTTATCAGAAAATCCGTCCTTGATTGATCCTCTATTGATTGTGTATTTAATACTTGATCTTCTGTATTTTCTTCATATTTCAATAATCTGACTAAGTAAGGTTTACTCGGCCGTTCTTTGATCGGTCAAGTGATCCATCTGACTTTGCCGCTCAGATCTTCCTTCACTGCTTTGTCTTCACTCAGCCGAAAGTCAGTTTACTTTGCCGATTCACTGTTCCTTCATTCTTTCAGTTTAAGGAGAATCCTTGTACTTCACTGATCCTTGATTTGGGTGAGATCAGTGTACCATATTTAAACATTAAGTTTCATCACTCAAAACATAAGTTAGACTTATCCAAGGTCATCACAGACTTCCTTGGTTATAAGTCAGACCATAATGTCTTCATTGCTTCTCTACTGATACTTGACTGGCTTTACTCTGCCGAAAATCTGTTTTTGCTTTACCGTCCTACCAACTAGTACAATACTTGTCTGACTCAAGTTATACAACATGTCAGACTCTAAGTAAAGACTATACAGAGTGTTCTAACTTATTTCAGGCCTGCTATAACAGCTAGTATGGCCATCATCAAAACATAATAAAATGTTCCTAACAATTTCCCCCTTTTTGATGATGCCAAAACCCTTATAAACCTGAACATAAGTATGCCAAATTTTTCATAAAAGAACAACAGAATATAGCTCAATAATTTTACTCATCCATTTAAGGGCAGTCAGAAAAGATGATCTCAAAATGTACTAAAGGAACAATAACTACATTTTGCTTAATTTTGCTTTGTACCTCTTGAATTTTGTAGTCTGTACCTCCTCAATGTCTTTCCAATCGATTTCTGGAAGCTTCCATTCCAGTATGCCATAGCAGTGTATTCAGATACTTCTTCGAATATTCTTTTGGCAAAGAGTCTGTTAAAGTCAGGCATAGTTTCATTAACCTTGGGCTCTCCAAAGTACTTCTCAAGTCTCTCCTTAGCTTCTGCAATGTGTGAGTTAGCAAACTTGAGATTTTTGTATAGACCCCATTGGTCTTGTTTATTCATTTTCCCCATAGGGTTGAAGAATTTTGCCATATAGTTGAAGTCTTCATGTTGCTCAGTTGGCAAGTCTTCTGGTCCTTTTGCAGAAAGTGGTATGGCTGAACTCGGTCTGCTGGTTCCACCACTTTGCTGGAGAGATGCATGTTGTCTTTTAATATCATTGTATATTTTGGCCATGTCTACTATCCTCTTTTCATCCTAGTAGCTTAGCCAGTCTGCCCATGCTTGATCTTGTGTCTGATTTGGATACAACCCTTCTTGAACTCTGAAGAATTCTTTCACATGATCTAGGATCTTAGCCTCATATTCTTGCCTGTTTCTGTGAGTTGGGAAACTTCTTTTCTCTCTTCTTGTGCTAATTCTGTGTTCTTTTGCTGACCTCCTTTGATGACTTGATCCAGATCTTTGCTGTCCTGGTCTTTGCTGTCCACCAGATCTATCTTTATCATCATCCCTTCTTTGAATGGGATGGGGAAATCCTATACAGGGTTCATTTGAGGCATTTTCTCTTTCTTCTCTGGCCTTCCTTTGCTGCTCTTCAGCTTCATTTCTGATTCTTATTTCTCTGTCCCTTGCTCTTAGTTGTTCCTCTGTAAAATGTAGGGGTCTTACTGTTGATCCTTCAGGCTTACTTGTTTCCCCCTTTTTGGCAGCATCATCCCTTTGCTGGAGTAAGATTCTATTTGTTGCCTCTGCTGTTCCAATTAGAGAGTCCAATTTTGACTCAATGGATGTGAATCTGTTGTCATGATCAGTCGGTTTCTCAGCGACTCTACGGAATCTGGTGCCGAATGACAATGGCATCGAATCATTTTCTTGAGAAATGTGTTGTTTGAGACCTGCAAGGTTGTTGGTGATATTGAGATTGAGCTGTCTCATTAGATCTCCTTGTCGTTGCACAACGATATTCTGTGCATCAATATACTCAGGAATGGCCTGGAATTTTCGCTCAATAGAGTAACTTTTATCATTGAATGCTGAAGTCATGGATAGGAGTTGCATGGCTTGCTGTTCCAGTTCTTCAGCCAGCAGATCTATAGCTTTTTCAAAAGTCTTATTGGAGATGCCAGTGGCCAGCCGAGAGAGTTTGTGTCGGATGTCAGCTGGTTCTGGTTCTGTTTGCTGCCCTCTGTCTTGATGTTGAGTAACATCTGCATCGACTTCCAAATTTTCAAGTATTCGGGTGGATGTGTATGCTGGTGTAGCTTGAGCTGCTAATCCCCGTTTCTCTGTGTTGGGGGTTTTCTGGACTGGAGTGGCAGCAGCTGAGCCAGTGTATAATACTACTGTCGGCTGAATTGTAGTATCCACAGGAGTTTGTGGAATTTGCTCAGGGTTGTTAGCTGGCATAGTTTGTGATGTTGGTGAGGTTGTCTCAACTGGTATCGACTTTGCTGGACCTTGTGGTTGTAGAAACGAACTTAGGAGAATGTTATCATCAATTGTATCTAGTGTAGGGGTATCCTCTTCTCCTTGTTTATCACCATCATCAGCGTGGGGATCATCACCATCATTGTCATCATGATCATCACCATCATCCTGATCAGTATTATCATGATCATCTTCACCATCTTCCGAGTCATCACTGTTATGGTCAGGGATCTGTGGCAGTTTTTCCTTTGCTGCATCAACCATGTCCCAGAGTGGAGATTCATCAAGTACACCAACCAGAGTTGTGATTCCTAGAAAATTAAAGAGCCAGGTCTCCTCAGAAAGCATGCATTCGGAGTCTTGACAATAGAGGATCAATCAATGATGGATTTTCTGATAAACGTTTGAAGAAAAATCCGATCACTGAAATCAAGGAGAATATAATTAATGGGGAATCAAGAATAAAATCAAGGATTATTCCCCTCATTAATATAGCCAACGGACGGAAATTCAAATCAAGAATAATCAAGGCTATAAATAGTAGGCATCGACAGAAAAAGAAAAAGAGAGAACGCACGATCATAAATCTGACCAAAAACTCAGTCAAAGTGAAAAGTCTTCTATCTGTGCTAAAAAGAAATATCTAGTGATCAACTCAAATCTGAGAGCTACAAATCAAACATCAAGCATTGAGATTGATCAACAAGTTTGTGAATCCAATTCACATCAATCAAGCAACTGAATCAGAGCCATCTGAGAAGGAGTTGTGTTTGTGATAGCTACTGAAGGATTTGATCCCAATGAGCAGTGAAAGAGACTGAGTCACTGAAGCTGTTGCAGTCAAGGAGTGATAGTCTTGTAGATTGTGAATTTTGTGAAGTCAAGGACAATCGTACTATTGTATCTATGAATACAATAGTGAATTCCTCCAATCATCACAACAGAAGAGTGGATTAAGGGATTACACCACCCTGAACCACTATAAGCCTTGTGTCAATTTACTTTCTGCAATTTACCTTACTGCATTCATTTAATTGCTTACATTATATCATATATTTATGATTGCTTAAACTACCTTGAAATAATTTAGTAAGAAGGGACTTATCCGCTGCCCAAAAGCTTTTAAATATAAGAAAAGTTTTTGAAACTCCACTATAGTCATTCACCCCCCATCTGACTATAGTTTTACCCTTCTCTGGGACCAACAATTGGTATCGGAGCGGTGTTCCTAGTATTAGAACCTGTTCAAGATCTAATTTCGGTAACAAGGAGATCACATATTTTCAAAGTAGTTTTCAATTCTGTGCTGTCTACTTATATACATAAATATCTCAAATCTGTACTTATGGATTCCTCAAACTTTATGTGTAAAGTACAAGTTTTCAATGTTAATAATTTTGAGGAATATAAAATAAGAATGTTATCTCATGTTGCAGCAACTCATGAGGAGATGCTGGATGTAATTAATGATGGCCCAATCAAGATCATGACTGTGATAACCATAGGAGCAGATCAAGGAAAAGAAGTGGATAAACCCAAGAAAGATTGGACCAAGGATGACAGGAGAAGAGCAAATCTAGACTTTGTTGCAAAAGATATGATCTTGAAGACCCTGGACAACAACATGTTCATGAGAATCAAAGACTGCAAAACAGCAAATGAGATGTGGGACAAGCTGGCTCTGATAAATGAAGGATCTGAAGCAGTTAAAGAAAACAAACTATCGGTTGCAAAGCAGAAATTTGAGAACTTCAAAATGAAGGTTGGTGAATCCATTGATCAAATGGACAATAGATTCTCAAGCATCATTAGTGAACTGCAACAGCTTGGGCACACATATCCTCAGAAAGAAGTATGTTTAAAGATCTTGAGAGGCTTACCTGAAAGATGGAAGATCATAACAACAATAATTAGAGGAACAACAAATCTTGCAAACACTGACACCCTGACTCTGATGTCCCAACTAAAATCTCATGAATTCGAATTGAACGGTGAAGATGGTGCTCCGGCAGAGACACAAAGAACCAGTGCACTGATAGCACCACAGCAAAGTAACTTTGCTGATTGCATCAGCAAAGAGACACTAGAAATCAAAGAACAGGTAGCTTTATTAGTTAAGCATTTTGACAGGTTTAGCAAAAAGAAGCCATTCAAAAGAAACTCATCATCAAACAATAGGTCAAGCTCAAACAAAGATATGAAGAAAAGAGATGATGAATACAAATGCTTCAACTGCAACAAGAAAGGTCACTTCAAGGATGATTGCCCCGAAGAAAACAATAAAGATGAGGAAAAGAAGAAGTACAAAGCATCTGAAAAGAAGAAAGGCAAGAAAGCACTCAAGGCTGAATCCAACAGTGAAAAGAATGAAGAATCATCTGACAATGATTCAGATAATAGTGATGAAGAAGACTGTTCAGACAATGAGAAAGCATGTCTATGTCTCATGACCAAAGAATTAGATGAAGACGAAGGTGACAACTCAGATAATGAGAAAGCAAGTCTATGTCTTATGGCCAAAGAGTCTGATGAAACTGAGGTAACATCTAGTTCTTACTCTTCATCAAATGCATCCATATCTAACACTGCACAATATTCTATTCTCCCATTAGATCCAGCAGCTCTAGTCCAAAATCTCATGACTAAATTTGATGAAATTGAGATGAATCATGAAATTCTGGAAAATGAATGTAAGGATCTAGGAAAAGAAAATAAAAGATTGAAGGAACAACTGGACAAATTGAAAGTTTGAACTAGCTACTAAGGAGATACACTCACTTAATCAAAAGCGACGGATGACAACTCATCCACGCTAACGGATCACCGAGGAAATCTACCTAGCAGCTAAAAACACCACTGCACCACTAAATGCACCAGCTTACAAACCCTCAAAAAGGTTTGGATCCAGTTCTGGTCTTGGCTACAACAATCAGGATGAGATTAGAAATAATGGACAACACAATTCTGAATCTAGGACCAATAATGGACCAAAGTTCAGAAAAGGACATACCATAATTTCAACCACTCATCTTGTACCAATGAAGTCAAAACCGAATGTAGTGAAACAACAGATTAAACCATCTTTCCAGTCAACCAAAAACAAAGATCTACTGAAAGGTAAATGAAGACTTTATCCTTCAGAGGATGATTGAAATGTTGCACCTCCAAAATACAAGAAGAAATCATACCATGACATGCATCATGTGTTTAAGAAAAATCAACCAAGATATGTTCCTAGACACATGAAGCAACATAGGTTTCCCACTGCATATTGGAAGGTGAAGAAGGATGCAAATGCACCAAAAAGTAGAGAAAAGTATCAGAATACCTTCAGTAGAAATATTAGAAGCTATTCTGCCATGCCTTATACATATGAATTTGATGATTTCAATTATCCAAAAAGAAGATCATTTGGATATACACTTGGAGTAGGAGGGATGATTGCTAACAGATACGGACCCAAACAGTGTTGGGTACCTAAAAATATTTAATTTGTTTTGTATGTCTGGTCCATAGACAGTGGATGTTCCAGACACATGACATGAAACAAGAGATGGCTTACTGACTTCAAAGCTTTTGATGGACCCAAAGTCACATTTGGAGCAAAGAAAACCCTGGCAAGATTAAGGGGGAAGGCACAATGCTCAAGAACAACTTGAAGATTCAAAATGTGGCATATGTTAAGGGACTCAATTTCAATCTGCTAAGCATCAGTCAATTCTGTGACAAAGGCTACAATGTACACTTCAACAAGGAAGGATGCAAAGTGATTCACAGCCAAACCAACACAGTAGTTCTTGTAGGGAAAAGGGAAGACAACATGTATGTGGTGGATTGGAGAACAACTAAAGCAGAAACATGTTTGTTTGTTAAAAATAAACAATCAACCAGCTGTATTTGGCATAGAAGATTAAATCATCTAAATTTCAAGACCATCAACATATTATCAAAGAACAAGTTAGTTGAAGGGCTGCCAGAGATCACATTCAAGAAGGAAAGTCTCTGTGATGCATGCCAAAAAGGAAATCAAATCAAAAGCTCATTTAAGTCAAAGCCCTGCCAATCTACAACAAGAATTCTGCATCTGTTACATATGGACTGTTTGGACCAAACCACACCGATTAGTGTAAGTGGAAAGAAATACACTCTAAGTAGTGGTAGATGACTTCTCCAAATTCACCTGGACCATATTCATGAACAAGAAGAGAGAGACACTCAAGAATATGCCAGATCTACTGAGAAGAATTCAAAATGTGAAAGAACTAAAGATTATCAAGATCAGATCAGATAGAGGCACATAGTTTCTAAATGAAGTGATCAGAACTTATTGTGAAGAAAATGGAGTATTACATCAATTTTCTACAGCCGGAACTCCACAACAAAATGGTGTAGCAGAAAGAAGAAACAGAACTCTCAAAGAAGCAGTCAGAACAATGATTGCAGAAGCATGCCTACCAAAGAGATTTTGGGTCAAGAAAGAAAACACGATGTTATACTCAGAACAGATCAATCATCAACAAACATCATGGAACAACTCCATATGAGATATGGAATGGAAGAAAACCTAACATCTCACATTTACACATGTTTGGATCTAAATGTTTTGTTTTTAACATGAATCAATTACACACCTTTGATGAAAAAAGCTGATGAAGCAATCTGTATAGGATACTCAGACACCAGAAAAGCATTCAGAGTACTCAATAAAAGAACATTGGTGATTGAAGAATCAATACATGTAGTCTTTGATGATCCAAACACAAATGGTGAAAGTCTTCAAGAACAAGAAGAAGAAGCAGCACACAGGCAAGTGTATATGAACACAACCGTACCAACCACTATTCTTAATCACAATTTTGGAAATCAAGATGAGCCACAAGTCATTACAACAGAAGAAGCACCAGAACTTGAAGCTCATGCAGAATCTGAAGTTGCAGAAGCACCAAGTGAAGAACAACTTCATCCTGACCTAAATTGGCTAAGATATCTTCCTGAAGAACAAGTCATTGGAGACATTCACACAGGACTTAGAACCAGAAGACAACTGGAGCATATGCTAACATGTTTTCTATCACAAGTGGAACCCAAGACAATAGATGATGCAATCCAAGATGCAGATTGGATTACAGACATGCAACAAGAACTAAATGAATTTGAAAGAAATAAGGTATGGGAGCTTGTAGACAGACCAGACACAGCCAACATCATTGGAACAAAATGGGTATTTAGAAACAATATGAATGAGCAAGGAAAAGTTGTCAGAAACAAAGCATGGCTAGTTGCAAAAGATTATTCTCAAGCAGAAGGAATAGATTATGATGAAACATTTGCACCAGGGGCAAGACTATAGGCAATCAGACTCTTTCTAGCTTTTGCTGCACACAAAGACTTCAAAGTCTATCAAATGAATGTCAAGAGTGCATTTCTGAATAGACTTTTACAAGAAGAAGTATATGTGGAACAACCTCCTGGTTTTCAACTCAATGGAAAAAAAGACAAAGTATACAAGCTCAAGAAAGCTCTTTATGGACTCAAACAGGCACATAGAGCTTGGTATGAAACACTATCATAATTTCTGATCAAGAATGGATTCAACAAGGGAACTATAGATAAGACTCTGTTTAAATTAGAGGAAAGATCAAGTACATTTCTAGTACAAATTTATGTTGATGACATCATCTTTGGATCAGAGGATGAAAAGCTGTGTGAGAAATTTGCAAACTTGATGAAAAGCAAATTTTAGATGAGCATGATGGGAGAATTAAATTACTTTCTTGGTCTTCAAGTGAAACAAATGAAGGATGGTATTTTCATTAGTCATACAAAAGACTTAATACACAAATATGGTATGGACACAAGTGGAACGATAGATACACCAATGTGTCCTAGAGTCATTCTTGGAAAAGATGAAGCTGGAAAAAATGTTGATCAGAAAATGTATAGAGGAATCATTGGATCCCTACTTTATCTAACTGCAAGCAGACCTGATATAGCATTTGCAGTAGGAGTATGTGCAAGATTTCAAGCTCAACCAAAAGAATAACATCTTCTAGTAGCCAAAAGAATAATCAAATACCTGAAGAACACCATCAATGTTGGAATTTTGTAATCATTGGGTCCCTACTTTATCTAACTGCAAGCAGACCTGATATAGCATTTGCAGTAGGAGTATGTGTTTGCGGAGATTTTGCATCAATAACAAAAGAAAATTTATAACCCTAACCTATATGCAAAACTAACTCCTAACCGACCAAAACATCGGGTTGTTGCTAGTAAAGCGTAATGAGTAAGGGGTCGATCCACAGGGAAAAGGGATGAAGGATCTAATCTCACTAATTCTCTCAATTGCTACTCAAGAAACGAAAAACAAAAACATAAAAACATAAAAACATAAAGAACAATCAAAATAAATCTAACCTAGGAAACAAAATAAACAATCTAGACTAAGGGACATGGAAACAACCAATATACAAACCTATGTGATCTCAATTCTAGTTCAATTCATGATTTTAATTCAAGTTGTGGTTTCACCTTTTCACGAGATATAAACCCCTAATTCCTTAGTGAATTTAATCTCAAGCTACGGATTCCTAATTCCTTAGTAAATCCAATTTATCAATCTCTCATCTTCCGAATGTTGAGACTGATTTTCAATACAAAACTCGGTGTAGATTCAAGTTACTCTCGTATAATCGAATCTAACAACCTAGAAATCTAACCAATTAATTTGTCATCATTAATGATTAAAGATCCTATCTTTCTATGGTGATCTAACGTTACGCAACTTCCGTATGTTGTAACTATCAATAGAGAACTAATTTTCCAATCTATTCTCATGGCATCATAAGCACAAAGAAAGATACAAAATAAATCAAGATCATGGAAATAAAAAGGATTGAATAAATTGAAAGAAAACAAACTCACATAGTTTAATACATTGGATGAACTCCAAGCATCAACAATGAAAGAAACGAAAAAAAACGATCCTAATCTAACCCGGATCACCCGAGCACAAGGCTCGGGTGACCGGCCTTGAACTCCTCAAGAAGGGCTGCTGCTCGTGTTTTGCGGCTGTGGAATAATGTATGTATTAGGGTAGAAATCGCGCTGCTTTTATAGAAAAATCAAGTCGGTTGCTACGGTAACGGTGCCGGACGCCCGTCCATAATGTCGGACGCCCGTCCGGCTCTCCCCGGAACAGATTCTGAACTTGTAACGCTCATATCTCGGGCCTCGTAAGTCGGAATGGAGTGATTCAAAATCCTGTAGAATCCTCTCTTCAAGCCCTACAACTCTTCTCTTGAGGTCCAGAGTCAAATCGGTTGTTATCATATCAAGAACTGCGTTACAAGATCGTCACTACCCGGAATCTTGATTTTCTTCCTCTGGACGCTCGTCCAGTATCTCAGACGTTCGTTCATTCAGCCTTGAACTTGTGCCAGACGTTCGTTCATTCAGTGTCCAAACTCTCTGTATTAGTTTCGACTCCCTGGACGCTCGTTCACATCTTCAAACGCCCGTTTGAATCCGGACGCTCGTCTGCTTATAATGGACGCTCGTCCACTTAGCCTTGACATCGAATTTATTGATTTTTCCATCTTTATCTTGATTGATTTCTTTCCTTATCTCTTCCTATCTTCCATAAACTTGATTGATCCTCTATTATCTCGAAATTAGCTCTTTAGGATCACCTTTTCCAACATAATTGAGTATCTACAACAATAGGAAAACATACCAAAACATAACACAATTCCAAAATAACATAAAATCATACTTTAAGCACATAATTTGTTACATTTTCATATTTAACCATTAAAAACCTCATTTACTCAATTAATCAATTATAAGCTCGATTCCTATGAAAATAATCCAAATATGAGGGAAATTGATATATAAAACATATGTGAAAATCACTATAATTTGACCCTAAACAACACCCCCACACTTATCTTTTTGCTCGTCCTCGAGCAAAACAGAACAAAGCCAAGCTCGAGACAAATAAACATCTATACAAATATGAAGCATATTCAATAACTTAGAAGTTCACCCAAGTGAGTGTGTGCATAGCCATAATAAACTTCCACTAAGTTCCACAATTTGAAAGTTATTCAAACCAAAACTAGCCCGGTTTCCCATCTAAGTTCGAAATATTCAAAAAACTATAACAGGCACTTTACAAGACATACATATCCCAAAAAGAAATAGTAGAGAATATCTAAAACATTTCGACGGACTCGGAAGGATAATCCCTACAACATATCCTTCGGTTTATACGGGGATAAGGTCGACGATAACTAAGTCGTTACTAATTCATAATAATATATTTCAATATTTTCACTTTTTCACACTTTTCTAACACACATCGAATAAGCTTTTGCCCTCATAGCGAGAATAGGACATTTCAAGATAATCCCCTACCTTACTCCAATCATAAGGCGCTATAAACGACCGTCGTGAGCTTTTGGTCATCATAGTGGAATAGGACATACGTGGTACACCCTACCTCACCCAAATCATAAACCGACTTCCGACACACACAATTACAATTATGTTTACTTAGAGATTTACGGTGGCGGTGGAAAAGATTATTTTCTAGTAGCACGGACCACCGAGCATAACACCTCAAGTAAACAATTTATTACTATTGCAAAGACTTAATCACGTTTCACTTATCACATTCAAACTTACAGATATTCACAGTATGTCATACTTTAACTCTAAATACATACTACTAAACTTTTCAAGAATTGTACATAAGCAAAGAAACATGCTATAATCATCAAAAATCTCCAACTAAAATGGGGTAGGCTTTCAACATTTAGCTCATCATTTACTATGGCATGTGAAAAAGAGTGTCGGGTGAAACAACTAAAATTACTAAATATACGAATATAGCAAAAATGATATAAACTCAAGCAAAGATATGCCTTTGTCTACTCGGGACAAAACAAAAAAAATTTGAAAATTAAGCACTTTTCATAGAAAATTATAACTAATATGAGCAAATGAAAGTAGATACATAAATCATCTATCCCCTCCCCCACACTTAGATTGCAACTTGTCCTCAAGTTGTACAGAAATAAAACAAATAGAGAACTTAGCTGATTGGATGCTGGGCAATTCCGGAAAGATAGGTAAAAACCAAAATTGCTTGCATAGAATTCATCGTGAAAGTGCACAATCGCTATAGAAAGTATCCTGCAGACTTGATCAGTGCAAAAAGAGTCTACGGGGAAAAATATTAGACTTATACAAATAAAGCACATAAGGAAAAGAATTTATAGAGATATTCAAATTTTGCTCATATAAAGATGGAATACATATACATGAAAATATCACAAACTCGTGGGCTAGGTGCAACTACATGAAAATGCAAATTACATGACATGACAATCCTAAAAAAAACTTTCTGCCTGGCTCAGTGTGCGCAGGTCGGTCTGAAACAACCCTACAGTGACTACGGCTAGTACAGAACAAAAATAAAATAAAATAAAGAAAATAAGGGAAATAAAAAAAAAGCGGTAGCGTACGGCAAGCCGACAGTTACTACACGAAAAATAAAATAAAATAAAGAAAATAAAATAATTATGGCATATGGAAAACCAACAGTAGCCATACTAAAAAAAACGAGGTAGTATTACGGAAACCGACAGTTAACTACACTCAAAAAGAAAAAAAAAAATAAAAGAAAAAAAATAAACGATGTGGTGTTACGGAAACCGACAGTGACCACACTTAAGAAAACTAAAAGAAAAAATAGAAAAACAATGCAACTAGATGAAATGCAACTAAATGAAATGCATTTATATGATATGCAAAAAGAAAATAAAATAAAAGAAAGAAAACTAGCCCACTCATTTGCAACATGACATATATAATAAACGTCTACCAAATAATGACAGGTTACGATAAACGACAGTTCTGTTCATTACATGCAATGTAGACGCGCTTTAAGACTCGTAAAAAGTGATAGCATTATGGAAACCCAACAGTTAGCTATTCTAAACAGATATAACTCATATGGCCTAAGACGTAGCATACGGAAACCGACAGTAGCTACCCATATGAATTATAAAAACAAAGGAAGCACGTAAGTCTCAAAGCTTAAAAGATTCATCGGAGCGGTATGTAGCATACGGGAACCGACATTAGCTACTAATTAACCATAAGAACAGTTATAGCTTACGAGAACCGACGAATACTATAACATGCCTAGATGAATCATGCATATAAAAATTAATCAGTTATTTAACATGGATTCGTAGATGGAAAGGTAAAAACATATAAGTTCAGGACATCTATGTAAACATCAATTAGCCACAGAAGCTCGAATGGAAAATCCACATCAAATAAAAGCATTGAAAATAAAATCAAGAAAAATCAGAACCTGGACCGGCGTTCATTAACTCAAACGAACGTTCAGTATGCTAGATGGGCGTTCACCTGGAAGTTTTAGCCCCGGACGAACGTTCGACAAAACTGACGCTCGTCTGATTCTTCAAATCAGAACAGAGTCGAAAATATTTGAACGGACGAACGTCCAATACTTTCAAACGCTCGTTTACCTGCATGTTAGGAACTGGACGGGCGTTCACTTACCATGGACGCTCGTTCAGTCATCGTATTTGCATAGAAAACAGCAGGAAAAGCACAGAAAACCCTAAAACTTATGAACACAACACAGCATAGCACAGCAGCCTTATCAAATTAGGCACAAGGGTTAGACTAGGTAACAACTAAACATATAAACTTCACGTAAAACAAGTTGAGTAAAAAACTTTTGCACATTCTTAACCTAACGGTCATCGAAACACGGCAAAATAAAAACTCTCAACTTGGTATACGCTACTTTTATTAAAAACAAAAATAAAACGTAACAAAATCGAGAACTAACAAAACTAGATTCAACATGACACCTATTCCCCGGCAACGGCGCCACTTTTGTTTGCGGAGATTTTGCATCAATAACAAAAGAAAATTTATAACCCTAACCTATATGCAAAACTAACTCCTAACCGACCAAAACATCGGGTTGTTGCTAGTAAAGCGTAATGAGTAAGGGGTCGATCCACGAGGAAAAGGGATGAAGGATCTAATCTCACTAATTCTCTCAATTGCTACTCAAGAAACGAAAAACAAAAACATAAAAACATAAAAACATAAAGAACAATCAAAATAAATCTAACCTAGGAAACAAAATAAACAATCTAGACTAAGGGACATGGAAACAACCAATATACAAACCTATGTGATCTCAATTCTAGTTCAATTCATGATTTTAATTCAAGTTGTGGTTTCACCTTTTCACGAGATATAAACCCCTAATTCCTTAGTGAATTTAATCTCAAGCTACGGATTCCTAATTCCTTAGTAAATCCAATTTATCAATCTCTCATCTTCCGAATGTTGAGACTGATTTTCAATACAAAACTCGGTGTAGATTCAAGTTACTCTCGTATAATCGAATCTAACAACCTAGAAATCTAACCAATTAATTTGTCATCATTAATGATTAAAGATCCTATCTTTCTATGGTGATCTAACGTTACGCAACTTCCGTATGTTGTAACTATCAATAGAGAACTAATTTTCCAATCTATTCTCATGGCATCATAAGCACAAAGAAAGATACAAAATAAATCAAGATCATGGAAATAAAAAGGATTGAATAAATTGAAAGAAAACAAACTCACATAGTTTAATACATTGGATGAACTCCAAGCATCAACAATGAAAGAAACGAAAAAAAACGATCCTAATCTAACCCGGATCACCCGAGCACAAGGCTCGGGTGACCGGCCTTGAACTCCTCAAGAAGGGCTGCTGCTGCTGTGTTTTGCGGCTGTGGAATAATGTATGTATTAGGGTAGAAATCGCGCTGCTTTTATAGAAAAATCAAGTCGGTTGCTACAGTAACGGTGCCGGACGCCCGTCCATAATGTCGGACGCCCGTCCAGCTCTCCTGGAACAGATTCTGAACTTGTAACGCTCATATCTCGGGCCTCGTAAGTCGGAATGGAGTGATTCAAAATCCTGTAGAATCCTCTCTTCAAGCCCTACAACTCTTCTCTTGAGGTCCAGAGTCAAATCGGTTGTTATCATATCAAGAACTGCGTTACAAGATCGTCACTACCCGGAATCTTGATTTTCTTCCTCTGGACGCTCGTCCAGTATCTCAGACGTTCGTTCATTCAGCCTTGAACTTGTGCCAGACGTTCGTTCATTCAGCGTCCAAACTCTCTGTATTAGTTTCGACTCCCTGGACGCTCGTTCACATCTTCAAACGCCCGTTTGAATCCGGACGCTCGTCTGCTTATAATGGACGCTCGTCCACTTAGCCTTGACATCGAATTTATTGATTTTTCCATCTTTATCTTGATTGATTTCTTTCCTTATCTCTTCCTATCTTCCATAAACTTGATTGATCCTCTATTATCTCGAAATTAGCTCTTTAGGATCACCTTTTCCAACATAATTGAGTATCTACAACAATAGGAAAACATACCAAAACATAACACAATTCCAAAATAACATAAAATCATACTTTAAGCACATAATTTGTTACATTTTCATATTTAACCATTAAAAACCTCATTTACTCAATTAATCAATTATAAGCTCGATTCCTATGAAAATAATCCAAATATGAGGGAAATTGATATATAAAACATATGTGAAAATCACTATAATTTGACCCTAAACAGTATGTGCAAGATTTCAAGCTCAACCAAAAGAATCACATCTTCTAGCAGCCAAAAGAATAATCAAATACCTGAAGAACACCATCAATGTTGGAATTTGGTATCCCAAAGATGGAGGATTCAAGTTAATATCATATTCAGACTCTGACTATGCTGGATGCAAGATAGATAGAAAAAGCACTTCTAGAACATGCCAGATTCTAGGCAACAAACTAGTCTCTTCGTTCAGTAAGAAGCAATATGGAATTCATTCAACCTCTATTCTTTGATACTCAGTTAAGTATGTGAATTGAATAAGGGCACTATCCCAAAGCAGGTAAGGGATATTTCACATGGTTCACGTCACACCTTTATCGTATAAAGTGTTGTTTCCATTTTATGAACACAATCTAATTGCGTATCCCAAAGATGGTATCCTTCAAGGTAGAATCTGATTCTATTTCAGACAGCTTCTGAAACACCCTTCAGGGATTAATTAATTCAATCCAATTTAAGATTAACTCCTAAGTAACTCATCAATCTTATATTCGTACTAGCTCAAACTTTTCGGGCTTTCCGAATTGTTGTACTTCACTAAGAACATTTAACTATTTCTAAAAATAGTCACTGAGATTAATAAACAATTATTTGTGACATTAATTGTCATAAGCCAACAAACATCGGTATGTTTAGGCTTTAGACAATTTTTCTAGAATTTATAACCTTTTCTTAAAAGGGAATTTTAGTCATCTTCAGATAAGATACGTATTTCCCACATGATCCATAATCACATGGTTCAGACATCATCTGAATGACATTTGATTACGCATTTCCTTTCCACAGAGACTATGTCTAGAACAACAACAAATATCAAGGATAACAACCATACAATTACTTGGTTGAGATGTTATCACCTATATCAACTATATAGTGACACCGATCTAGTAGGTTAGATTCAGTGACCGTTCAACTTTATCGGAACAACATTTATTCCTTACAATTGAATATGTCTACTAAATCCTAACGTATAACTAAAATCGTGTTCTTCATAAGAACCGGAACACAATAACATTTATTTAGTTACTTTAACCAGTATACTAGATTCAAAACACAATAGAGGAAATGTTGCAATGTTCGCTTCACATTCAATATCTTAGTGTATTTCGTATTTAATCCTTCTAATTTAATCATACTCGTAAGATATCATATATCTAAGAGTTGAGTTGAACTTAGATGGATTTATCTCAACACACTTTCCTAGTATAGAGACTTCGATAAGATCACTTATTTTAAGCACACATGCCCTAACCTTCCTTTTTAATCCTTTGAACACTTGTAAATATTACTTAGTTCTATCTTCATAAGACTTAAGAAAATTACAAGAGCTATGTCTTTAATTTCCTTTCGTAAAGAATATAGTTTATTTAGCCTTTTGAATTATATTCAAAACATGAAATTTTTAATTAACATTCAAGCAATGATTAAAGAAATAAGTCGATACTTAAATCTTACAATTTTAACAACAACATTTCCAAAGTTCCATGTGGTCATTCTTATCAAATGTTTGAATTAATTGTCATCGTATGACAGAATGAACATATTGGACCGTATCCAATATATGATTAATTCATTGAAACTTATTTCAAGTGATTTAATCATATCATTAGCTTCTGTTTTTCATTAATAATTAATGTCTTGGAGCCCTCCATCAAATATGTAGTCTCCTTGTCTCTAACTACTATAACGAGGTGGCTTGTGTCATTGCTTATTTTTAAAAAGATTAAAAATTACTTAACCTTGTTTGAGAACGTTTCTCAAAAGATAACAGTCATAATTTGGTTTTATCTATCGAGAATAAAAACATAACATAAAATAAAGTTTCCTACAAACTATGATAAATAAAATCAAGATAAAATGAGTTTTGTTGTTCATACATGCAAAAATAAAAAATTGTCTTTGGTTTATGATTTTGCTCCCACTAGTCAACTACCTCCAATTGACTTTCAAGAATTTTTCAAAATTCTTTAGTGGCTGAGATCCAATCTAGTTACCTCGATTCCCGGCGGTGGTCGATCAATCAAGATAATTTCGAAAGGTAGGTAACTCTTTACGAATCACATCTCTATGTAACCGAAAGACTCTGGTCAAGTCATAACCCAATATTCCCGAGATCACTTACATTCGTATCTCAATAATAACGATATACTCAAGGTAGGTCAACTCCCAGTGGTGGTCGATCAGTTGGATCCGAACAAAAGCTCATCACCGTCATTATAATATTGGGAGACAATATTTCGACTTGATCATATAATAGGACAATTTTTAAACCAACAGAAAAGTAAACCATTCACATCTATCCTATAGGTCAAGTCCATGATCAATCGAGGTCCATATAATCATATTATATCTAACACATCTAATCCATACAATAAAATCTTATGAAAAAGATAAATATTAAAATTACCAACTTGCGTCTTAATTAATCGATTAACGTTTAATCAATTAAATAATTTTATCAAATCAAATAACTAATTAACATTTAAATAATTAAATGATTTTAATCGATATAAAATTAACGGTTATTTTTAAATGATTACAATTTTAATTTTAACTAATTAGAACTATTCTAAATATAAATCAAAAATTAAAATTAAGTCTCATTTTGTTTCTTTCCGTTTGATTCCTAATCAAAAGGGATGCCTTTTGGTTTACAAAACCAAAAAGCACCCTCCTGGGCCCTTTCCAAAATCAAATATTTTGAAAAGGACATGCCTATTCCAAACAAAATTTGGATAGACCAATATTATTCAATGCCATGTGGCATCCCAATGGCCCAAACAATCTGAACCATTAGTTAGCCACATGACACCAACTAAACAAAGAGATATCAATGCATAATAAAATATCACAAAATGTTAAAAAAAAATATTAGGGTGCACCACATATGGCCGGCCGACAGCCGCAGCCCTAGGGCCGCCGCCGCTGCCGGCGGCAACACTGTTAGGAAATAAATTTTCAACACTGTTAGGAAATTTATTTCCTTTAACCCAAGATCGACTTTGTTTAAGCAACAAAATTGTTGGTCCCTTGGAAAGGCTAGCACAAGTTTAGAGGGGGGGGGGGGGGGGGTGAATAAACTTGTCACCAAAAACTTTTACCAAACTAAAAAAGCCCCAGGAACTGAGTTTCTATCAAACTCAAACTGATACTCAGCTCAGTTTTGTTCCTATCCTGAAACTTGTACGGAGTTCAGCTAACTCAATCGACTATAAGTCAATACCGACTTATATTTAGTCTTGTTAATTGGCAGCGGATAAAACTAGCCTTTAGTGCAATAGATGTGTCAATAAGAATCTAGACCTTCTATGTATCGGTTTGTGCTTTGACTCGATGTAATACGGTGTTTGCTGAGTGACAATGCAACAAATAAAACAAACATAAGTGCATAAAGTAAATTAACACAAGATTTGTTTATGGAAGTTCCGGGTGGTGTAATCCCGTACGTCTCCCCTTCTCCTGTGGTGTTGGAGGTATCACTAGAATTTGAGATAACCGTTACAAAATCCTAGCACTATGACAGTCCTTCATGACACCCTAGTTTCACTGTCTACACAAAATGAAGAAAGGTGAGATTACTCCCTTCACTCTGCACACTGATCTTTCGGAGGTGGAATTGCTCCTTCACCAGCTCACCACTAATACCAACACAGTCCGTAGACTGAATCAACATCTGTGGCAACCAAGTTGCAACCGTATGAAGAAAGGTGGAATTGCTCTCTTAAAACTATGCACAGCCAATCCTTTTTCACAAAGGTTAGGTTTAGAATTAATCAAGAGATTACTTCAGTGAGCTGTCTGACTCTTTTGGATTTGGCTTTGTAGCTCCAAGATGCATTCTTTCCCCCTTAATGGGTTACTAGATCTTTCTTTGAAATCTTCAAGGCAATTATGTTGGCTCCCCTTTTCTAGATATATATGATCTGATTTTCTGGATCTGGATCTTTGGATATGTGCTTGTAAAGCTCTTTTTCTGATCCTCTCCTTTTCGTCTTCAAGTGATTCTCTTGTGTATTTATAGGGGTGATGTAACGGTCACTAGCTCTTGTAGCCGTTACATTTATCGTATAGCCAACGTTTATATGTACGATCTTTGTCATATTGTCAGTTTAAATTCAGCAAGGCTTGAACTCAGTTTTCTACTCTTCTTCAAAACTGAGTGCCTTGTAAACTTGACATCTGACTTTAATTGACTAAGTCAGAGTACACCATCCAGTTTCTTCTTATCCTGGTAACTGATAATCTTCGTCCTTAAGATTATTCAGTTTTACATGATCTATAGTTCAGTTCCAGGTCACCACAGACTTGCCTGAATCCTAACTTATAGTCACGACTTAATCAGCTTCTTAACTGAGTTTGCTACCTCAGTTCTTAAGTCTTTTGTAACTGAGTCTGTGTCCCTCAGTTCTTCAGTCTTCTAGATAAGCCAACTGAGTTTGTGACCCTCAGCGAACTTACCTTCTACAGTTCTTGCATTACTGAGTTTGAACCCTCACTTCTTCATGTGCATACTCAGTTTTCTTGTTGTGACTCAGCTGTTTGCCTAGATCCTATTCTATTACAATGCTTGTCTGAAACAACCTATACAAAGCTTCAGACTCTAGATAGAACTTATACATTTCATCTCTAGACCATTTCTTGCTTCTTCTTTCATTATGCACTATAACAGTTAGTTATGACTTCATCATCATGGGTTGTAAGTGATTTGGCTAATTACGTGGCGAATCATCATCAAAACATAAATAATATTTCCAACAAAACTATTAAGTTAGTAGATGGTGTTTACCTTGCTTGATCTAAAAGATCGATGCTCTGACAGTCTATGGAGAGTAGTAGTGCGCGCAAGTCATCCATATGTCTGGCCTCTATCAATATCCACACGAGCACCTTGCCGGAATCCTGCTTGGTTAGCTACTAGAAAAATCCGGCTGCTAGACCGGCATTTTCTCTCTAAGAAGCCCTCAAATTATTTTTTAAATTAGAACTCTTCTAATTGTGATGTACAAAAGAGCTAGCCAACCCCTTTCTCTTATAGGAGAAAGTGGAGCCCCATTGATGTTCCTAATCTGATTGGGAGAAGCTCCCTAGTAGATTAATGAGAAAGAAATCCTTTTACTAGTAAAATATGGAAAATAAATATTCTAGATTTATCTCAATTAATATTCAATATCTTATATTAAATATATTTCCAAGATATATATTGACAATATCATATATTGAATATACCTTTATCATTTTACCATAAATCTATTTTTTTTCCCTAAATCTATTAATATCCAATAATAATATATTATAATATCATTAATTAAATTGCACAATCCAAGTGTATCACATACACTCAAGACCTGCACCCTACATTGCCATAAATTGGCTTCCGAAATATTCTTTATTTAATATAATACCATAATTAATTAATTTGCAAAATACATTTGTATCAATAAACGCAAATATATATTTCGATATAAATATATAATATACGTATATTTAGTTAATCAAAGTAATTAATATCTTGTCTTTAATTTATTCATAATAAATAAATACCACCATATTAATTTATGACTATAACAATTTATAGTCGAGATAAAACTTTTCTTATTTGGTTATCGCTATAACCATATTTTAATCCGGCTAGATGTTCTTATGTTAGATGTTCTTATGTGTGTGACCCGATAGGCTTCCGAATATGTTGGCCGTAGGCACAAAGTGCAATTACGAAAATGCCCTTCATGCCTAATGATCATGGATAGCGTCTAGCAACACGTCCACGACCCTCAATTATCGGAAGAGTCAAAAGTGATGACTACTACCTTTCATGTGAAACAGTTACTATGTAAAAAGAATTCTATCACTGTTGCAATATCTATACGGTCGTACATCGAGTGTCAAACATCAACGACCGTATCTTTACTCGGGATATCATGCTCTCTCGAAGTAACTCATTAACTTCTACTTTGTAAAGATTCACCGAGTGCCATTTCTCTTTCTCAAGCCTTAATAACACCTCCTCTTAATTCTAGGGTCCTCGTCTTCCAAGAGATATACACCAGTGTACCTTTTGGGTTCACCATGTTCCCTTCTTCAAGATCAATCTTACTCCCATTGACCCTATCCAGAATAAACTCTTTCTCTAGAAAGTGGCCAGTCCCTAAAACAAACACCTTTTGTTCTCCAGGATGAAAAAAATGGTATCATCTCGTTTCTCTAGGATAACCCACAAATAGACATTTGTCAGATCTAGCCTCTAATTTGTCAGGCATCATCCGCTTCACATAAGTCAAAAAACCCCAAGGTTTAAGATATGCCAGATTCAGTTTTCTCTTATGCCATACCTCGTATGGAGTAGAGATGATTTGGTATGTTTATATATATTTTCCTATGTTTTACTGTGTTATTTCCGATGCCAATTAGGTTAGAAACGAATGGGAATTCATGTCTTGATGATTTTAAGGTTCTGGGCAAAACCCAGGCAGACGGGCGTCTGTATTAGGCAGACGGGCGTTTGCGATCGTTGCAGCTCAAACGGGCGTTTGGGTATTCTGGACGGGCGTTTGATGTGTGACTTATGATTCAGGATGTAGCCCTTTTTGACGGACGGGCGTTTGAGGTTAGTGAACGGGCGTCCATAGGGTTTTAAACGGGCGTTCGGGGTTAGACGGGCATTTAGGCTTTTCAAATGGGCGTTTGACCTGTTTTTTTATTTGTTTTCACTGTTTTCATCGTTTCAGCTTAGTTTTAGGTTTTATACTCATGTGTTTACTGTTTTAAACCCTTAAACATGATATATTAACATTGAATAAACATAAACAAGCCTGAATTGAGCTTCTGATTCGTTCAGTTAAAACACCGAATGTACTCTTAAAGGGAGTTAAAGTTCGGATCCGTCGGAAGAGCATGATAGGCTTGTGCTTTGATGAATTAGCATTCATCAATGTCTGTGTAATTGCTAGGCCTTGTCCGTGTCTAGTGGTCTAGGAAGAGAGTAGTCAAGGTGAGGGAGATTAATTGAAAACACTTAGGTGGTTCGTTAATCATCCTAATAAAACACGTACTTGACTAGTAAAAGATTAAACAACATGTCTCTCTTGGATAGGCACCAGTCTATATCGCGATGTATGCCTACCTCTGAAGGTGGAAGAACTCCGTAGGTCAAAAAAACCATAAGTACGGAGGGACTCCGCTGAGATGTGCGTACTATCGGAGCCTACCTATTCTAGCCTCCGTGGATATTGGTGTGATCCACTAATATGTTGCCAAGAGTGTCCCAAAAGTGGATACGCGTAGTGCCCTTGAGTGCGGTTGTAACATAGGTAAGTTATGTAGAAACGTTTAGTCAATTCATTTTGATGGACATGAAATGAACCCTAGATTGAGACGGTCACACAAAGATAACTAACTAAACGATTAAATATCTTTTCTTTATAAATCTTAATTGTTGTCGTAGCTTCTCACTTTTACTAAGTACTTTGTACTTACCTCCTTTGCATTTTCTTTTGTATGCATTGTGGGGTGAGAAGACGAACAGTTGATCAAGTGTAGACGACGGCTTTTGAAGACTTAAAGTCTTGACGAAGCTTCTAGATTATTTTCTTTGTAAAGGTTGTATTAGACTGGTTGTATTTCTTCTCTTAGATTTGTTGTACTTCTACTTTTAAGGCATCGTATTGTATAAGTCTTTGGGTTTTTAATCGTTGTAATCTTAACTATCCAACTTTAGTATGGTTAATTTCTATTCATAGTAGCTTTTATGTTTTTGCCCGAGTCTTTTTAGCTTCCGTTTGCTTTTATTTGATACGACGACGTAGAGGCTTGCGTATAATATCAGATTTATTTAATGCTATACGCGCCGAACGTTTCTCTTCCGGATAAGGGCTCGGTATCCGGGAGCGGGGCGTTACACATATGATTGGATTGAGCCTTGTATACTAAAAGAACACTCTTGTAAATAGCACAATATGCTTGGGCTTGTATGCTTATTGAGAAACATGGGTTGCAGTGAGGAGCAATTACAATTCATGAATCATTTGTGTGCTGGGAATAAGTGGATCATTTGTGTTCTGATTTTTTTTTTTAAAAAACATGGGCGGGGTCACCCATCTTCAAGAGCGGGGCTGCTCACCATGGGCGAAAGTTGGGCGGGCTCGAGGGCAGGGACGGGCGGGATCCCTCGTCTGTGGGCGAAAAATGGGAGACTCCGCCTATTTTTGGGCAATTTCACCCATTTTAATGCTGGGGATAGGAGGAGTTTTCGAATTTGGAGGGGTGTATAAATCGATTTTATTTTCAAAAACAGGGTATTAAACGAATTTCCCCAATTTATTTTGGAACTGTCCCAAAAAATAAAACAATGTGCATCACGCAAGGGACTGTATCAACCGTATTCCGAGGGCCGGCCCTAGATATTCTTGGGCCTTCGCTGAAGGGTTTTTTTAGTTTGATTTTTTTTTTCAAAAACGCACTTACAAAAATTACTTAAACATCGCGTTTCTAATATTTGTAGATACAAAATTAAAATTCATTGATGTTAGATTATTTTTTGTATACTGTTATTGTTTACATTTAGGTTGACGTAACAGAACGGGGTTCGACCTAAACACCCCTAGCTGAAAGGATCAGCAACGAAATATGAATTGACGCATCTGATTTATTATAAATTTTGACCTATAATTTGGTAATTTCTCGATTCAAATAATTTTTTTTTTCAATACAATATATTAGTGTGCTTATAATTTGGACTTTTATTAATTCAAATAAAAAAGAATTTAACACATTATATTAGGTCCGTTGGGATTGAATCTACATAAATTTTTTCACGAAACATATTATTTTGAATCCCGGTGACGGTTGGGTCTTCGGCCGCCGCCTAATTGGCCTTAGCTTTCGCATGGTCTTGCATATTCCATACAATCACAGCCACAACATTACGGCCATTCAAATAATTTTTAGTCTATTCAAAAAAATTGCTTGCATCACTTTCATATGGCTTAAAAAATACAAAACATTCTTCACGACAAATCAAATGGTTTAATTAACATAAATTATCCTCCCGTACTGATAATGCATCTTTCATATGGCGGTCTATATATCTTGGCAGGCCGGGACCACTTATTCACGAGCCTATACGATGGAGTATTGAAACAACAATTCAGTTACAATCCATGGACTCCACTGATTTCATTATTTTACCTTCACATGGAACTCTACCTATTGATAGTGTTAAGAATTAGAGACATTTCCTTAATTTGTATTGGTTAATTTTTATGCCATGTGGCACACTGGCAATGTGTTAGGTGTAGTGCTTGAAAAACAATTATCTAATTGTTTTTATGACAGAATTAATAATTCATCTTATTATATGCATGTATGATTATAATTAAGACACCACTGAAAACCCTAAGTACGCCGTTTATGTAATCACATAACTCGGTGTATGGCTATACACAAGAGGATTGAGTTAGTGAGATGTACTTAAAATTAACTTAGTCCGTAGCGTTTATTAATGCGAGTAAGGGTCTCGAAGATTAATTTGCTAATAATGCGCCCGAACACTTTAGGTGTGACGGTCTTTTCCGGTTTTGTCGGTAATAGGGTACCTAGTGGGGCATTTATATATGATGATAATCATATAGGGCTGGACCGATTTGATTTGAGTTCTCGATATAATTCCGTGATCGAGAAATCTTATCGAATCACAAGATGATCATATATGGATTAATCTCAATCTTGAGGTGATCACAGACGACTGCTTAGACTAGGGCAGGGTTTGATGCGTTAGTAAGGATCACTTCGTAGTATGTGGTCCAACACTTCCCGTTGGCTCTATTTTAGGATGAGTAAGTAGTTTGTGCTATCACAGGTATGGAATCCATTCTTTCCCTCGGGAAGTAGACAGACAGTTCCCTTATTTGTTAATTCTAGAAAGTGATCGATGGTGCCAGTTCATATTATATTATTTATGAACTAATTGATCATTAGGGGGTTAATGGTAAATAATGATAAGATGTTTCGAGAAGGCTCTACGGAGATATCCCAAATCGCAATGAACAGTATACGGAGGATTTATCCGTATGTAATGATTATATCAGTGGACACCTTATAACTCATAGTTGAGTGTAAGTTTATATCTATATTCGGCAGAGTTCAGTTTCGGGTTTTTGGTGGTGTAATCCCGGAATTAATAGATTGAATGTTATTGTTCGGTCTGACGAATAATTTTATTCAATTTATTGTAGCTACTGAATATGGGTCCATGGTCCCTGACGTGGCTCCTAATATAGCATACACGTTTTCTCGTCGTTTCACCTCAATTACAATTAAATAGTTGGATTGGACTATTTAATCGATATGTGGATTAATTGTTTAGTTGGACTAGATAATTAAATAGATGGAAAAGAAATTTTTCGTGGACTCGGCCCAATATGTGTAAAATGCGTGTGGCCCTTATTTCTAGGGTTTTTGGGCGCATTTTGTAAGTATTAATTAATTGTTGGGAAATTAGTTTTCTTGGATAATATTTAATATATGATTTAATCATTTATTTGTTAAGTGATAAATCATGGAATATTAGATAATAATATTATTTATCCTAATTTGTTTGGGATATATATTATATTTATCTTATATTTAAATTAATGATTAATTTAATAATTATCTTTTAATTATATATCCTTGGAGGACAAGGATTACTCTCCTATATAAAAGAGAGTTCTCACAAGCCTTTTGCAACACATTATTTTCGAAATATTGGGAAGTATCAAGGCTTAGAATTTTCGGCCTTGGGTACTTTGGGTTCGAGTTTTATAAAACATCGGGTTTTTTAAGGTAGCATATCGAGGAGGTCCGGCGGCTTGAAACACCATCCACCTGGTGGCGCTTGGAGACACACGTTGGAAGACTTTGGCTTCTCAACTAGCTCGGTTTGGATTGACCTTGTTCTTGGCGTTTTGCACCATAAAAAGGTTGGTAATCTAACCCCTTCGTAGGTTAGATTTATTATTCATGTATTTTGTTCGTTTAGATCTAGACCAGATATTTATTCCGCTGCGTAATCGGGTTAATCTATGATTGATCCGGCGATATTACATCCTATAAGTGGTAGCAGAGCCTTTGATCTAACGATCAAAGTATGTGAATTTTAGATCTAGGAGTGGAAAAGCATGTTTTAGATGTTTTTTTTTATTTCGTTTTTTTTATGAATTCGAAATATATCATGTTGTATGCTTGTGAATGTTGTGGTTCAAGAGATGGATTGGGGTTGGTATTGTTTACCCGTAGATCTATTTTGTAGCTCTCTTGTTTAGTAACAATTGAGCATAAGATTTGTATTTAATTTATATGTCAATCGAATTTTATGTAAAAAAATAGTATCTTTGTTGTAATTTTATATATTCTGTGCTCGAAATATGAAGATCTTGGTGAAAAGATGAAGATCAAGGCGAAACCCAAGGTATGAACGAGGAGAAACGGTTAAAAACCTGTTCTTTAATTAAAATCTGCACTACAGGACTTTCTGCGACGCTGAAAAGCGTCGCTATAAGTCTGCTTTTTTTTTTATAACCCTCCTCTAGGGTTTAATTTTTTCGGCGGCTGCATATATTTTTTAATCTGTTTTTTAATAAAATCTGCCGTTTTGGCAGAAAATAAAAAAAAATAAAAAATTTCTGGAATAATTTTAATACAGCCGTATATAAAAAAAAATTTTAATTAAAAGGTTTTAATTATAATAAATTGGATTTATTTAATTTAAAAAGCCTTTCTCCTCTCGGATGTTCATGGTTCGTGATCCGGCGGTTCGAGCCCAAGATTCGAAGATCAAGACTCGAAGATTAGTTTAAGTTCTTTTACTTTTCCTTAGAAAATAGGTTTGTCGGGGATACCAACGGTCCATCTCGGTGTTTACTTTTCTGTTTTTTTCGTGTATGATCGAAAATTGTGTGATATAACCGGAAATTACCATGACATGCATCTTCATGATTCTACTTCAATGCATACACGTAGAAATTTAATTTCGAATTAAATTAGGCGTGTATAACTCGATTAATTAGTTAACATACTTGTTTTAATTAATATGTGGTAGTTAATTAAAATTAAGTAACTAATTATAAAAACCGAGGACCCGGGTTTTGTCAATCGTTACGATTTTAGTGATTGATTCTCGGTGAATCCCACTTAGATAAATCATTGAGTTTTCGGAGATGGCTTCTCGCTGAACCCACCTTAAACAGAAACGAGATTACGCTTTGGTTGACAATTTAGAAATCGAAAAATCTTAGTACATGGGTTCGGAATGGTGTTACCATGGTTGGGCGAGTTCAACCGAGCTTCGTCTCAATCGACTCCCCTCTATGTGTGATGTACGATACAGTAGTTCGACAAGACTTAGCATAGCCGATAAGCCTTCGGGCTAAACGGGGCTTCTCCTGCCGGATTATCCTGGACCGTCACATATGTTCCAACGAATAAGACAGCGTAGGCTTGCCTACTTAACCGACTGATGTGACCCGTCCCGAGACATTTTATTTGTTTTGTTTATTTTAGTTTTCGATGTTTTAATGAATAAAACGGCCTTAGGCCCGTGTCAAAAGTTGTCCATATGTTAGTATATTGGGCCAGATGTTTATTTTTAGCGAATAATAGCCTTTTGGGCTTATTAGGGTTGAGTTTGATTTGTTACAAAATAAAGTGGCGAAAATTACATTGTAATTTATCCCACATCGGTTAGGAGATTGTCAGTCTTTTATTTTGTAGCCTATATAAAGGCATTCTACTTGTAATATTAAAAGGAATCAATGATGAAATCTTTATAATGAAATTGAGTGTTTTCTCTTCTCCCTTGGTCTGTGATTGATCAAGAACATCGCTTGCGAGCGAGTGATCTCTTTGTCGCAAAGATTGCACCCCCTTTCGAGAGCTTATCAGCGTTTTTGGGCAAAGCGTTGAGTTGTTCTTGGTCCTCTTCCTAGACTGCTGCTCAGTTAGGTTAGGGTTTTCCGCTCTTATTGATCCTTTCGTCGATATCTTGGGATCGTATTGCGTCAGTTGGTAGGAGAGCTCAGCGACGAAGGTATCAAATATCCCCGTTTATTTTCCTTCGTTAATTCCTTATTCGAAAAAAAAAATTTAGTTCCTTGTTTTTTGGTCATTAATTTCCTCCACCCTCTCCCAAGAACATCCAAAATCTTCAAATCTTCATCCATCCTACCCGGAAAACTTGAAGATTCTTCAAACCTTCATCCCAAGAACCCTAATTATTTTCCAGATCCCGTTTTTTGTATCACTTCGTTCCCTAACCAAAACAACTCGAAAAATTCGGAACTTTTTACCACATATACAAAACATCTCGTGCTACAATTTCTCTCTTTACACCCAATCTAAATTCAACACAAATCTTGCCTGAAACCGCCGATTACTCCGAACAATCATCCCGGAAAAAGCTACATACGATAAATCATTGTTTGAATTCGTTTTCGGTGGGTTAAAAGAATTACAATTAACTGAAAATTGGTGAACTTATAGGAAATTTGCAAATCTACAACTTTTGTCCATAGTTATCAGACCCGGCCCGGCGGTCGGACCGGTCGACCCGGCGGTCGGACCGGTCAACCCGGTGACCCGGGCGGTTTTCCATCAGCCCAGTGTTTTTTTTTTTGTCATCAGGATTTCATTCACCTTCAGCCGGTTCTGAAAAAAAATCTTCAGTTCTAAATAGTATAAATCTCAAAATATCGAGCAAATTTTGTCAAAAAAAAGAACATCGAGCAGATCTCTAACAAAAAAAAATCAAGTAGAAGTATGTATTCTTTTTTGTTTTATTGGAAATAATTATTGGTATTTAGGGGTATTTGTACTCTTTTTACGGTTGAAAACTTGAAGTGAAGATAATGAACTTGTTATCATTATGGATTGAATGTATTGCTGTGTTTTTGTTAGGAATGTATGAAATTGTAGAAGTAGCTACAATACTTACCTAAAGAAAGACTAATTATTTGTTCTTTAACTTGATAAACAGATAATCATTTGAGCATTTTATGTTGTCTAATTTGTAATTGTGTTTATTGGAGTATTTTGAAAATAATTATGGTTGTCATATTTTATTTTATCTTTATGTTTTGAATATTCAATTATATTTTTAAGTATATGATGTGACCCACCGGTTGAACCATTGACCCATCGGTTGAACCACTGACCCACCGGTTGAACCACTGACCCGGTGACCCGGTGTCTTTTCCGGGTCAATGACCAGGCCGGGTCTGATAACTATGCTTTTGTCTTTTGATATTTGCCAAATTCGCTATAGTTTTAACAGAATCGACACCATAAGTCACGGCTATTAATTTGGAAATTTTTGACAGATTGCATCAGTTTCTGAAAAACGATTGTTTGATCAACTTCTATAACTCCAGAAAATCTAAAATTTTGACATCCTTTAGGAAACACTCTGTTCTACAACTTTTGTCTTTGGAGTTTTTTCAGATTCGTAGTATTTTGGTGTTTAAATACGTGGGTTTCACACCCAGGTGTGAAAATTTTCACACCTGTGAAATTCTGTTGTCAAAAAAGTTTGTGAAAACTAAGGTATCTGTGAGGGTATGAATCATTGAAAGGAGAGATGTTTGTGTTAAAGAAATCCTTGAGTAGTGTTGTGAACGTGGAGAATGATTTGCACCGAGAAAATAATTTTCATACGAGGTGTTGGATTAGTGGGAAGCTTTGCTTAATGAAAATTGATGCAGGAAGCTGTGTCAATGTTATAAGTGCTGGTTTTGTCTCCAATTTATCTATTCCTATGACACCTCATCCTCAACCATATACGTTGCAAGGGCTCAGTGATGTTGGTCAAATGCGAGTTACCAAACAGGCCTTAATCTCTTTTAATCTTGGTAGGCTCGATGATGAAGTTTTTTGTGATGTAGTCCCTATGCATGCTTGTCATATCATACCTGGGAGACCGTGGCAATATGATAGGAGGGTTACGTATGATGGGTATTTGAATAGCTACACCTTGCGCCATAAGAAGATGAGACTTACACTCCGTTCCTAATCCTCCGAAGATGCCCACAAAGATCAACTCAAACTGTCAGTTGCACATGAGAAAGCTCGTTTGAAACGTGATTCCGAAAGGGAAAAAGCCTTGGTTGAAGCAAACAACGAAGAGAGTGTTAACATTCAAGAGGAAGTAGTCCAAGAGTCTGATGGCAGATGCAATCACCAAGGAGAATGAGATTGAGGAAGAAGTAGTGGAGAGTGATGAGGAATTAGTTGTGGATGAGATAGTTCACGTTGACGAGGCCTTTGTTGATGATCATGTTGAGAGTGCTGTTGAGCATGAGGAAGTTCTTGGTACACCAGCCGAGGTTTTTGACTTATCTTTGCAGGTCCAAGATGATCTTCCATATGAGGTGGAGACTAGCCACTTGGATACGTCCAAGGCAACCCTTGTTGTCCCTTTAGTTGATCTTTCCCAGGTGGTTCTTGGTGGGAAGCCGGCGCATCATTTTGTTGATCCTTTTGCTGCATGTATTGATGAGGCTCCAATATTGCATTGCTCTAGTTATATTGCTGCCACACCTTGATTCGCCCACAGTTTTGTCAGGCCACAATTATGTTCTTCTGTCTCATTGTTGCAGCACACGTCGTCATTTTCGCATCAGGTTGATTTTGGGTTTTCACTTCATCGTATATTTGATCCCGGCATAGCATTGATGTTTTTTGTGGGTTGTTCGGGATTGGTTTCTGATGCTGACTTCTATGACGTCCTGTTGATTCGAGGACGAATCCTTTCCAACCGGGAGGGAATAATGTGATCCGTCCCAAGACATTTTATTTGTTTTGTTTATTTTAGTTTTCGGTGTTTTAATGAATAAAACGGCCTTAGGCCCATGTCAAAAGTTGTCCATATGTTAGTATATTGGGCCAGGTGTTTATTTTTAGCAAATAATAGCCTTTTGGGCTTATTAGGGTTGAGTTAGATTTTTTACAAAATAAAGTGGTGAGAATTACATTGTAACTTATCCCACATCGGTTAGGAGATTGTAAGTCTTTTATTTTGTAGACTATATAAAGGCATTCTACTTGTAATACTAAAAGCAATCAATGATGAAATCTTTATAATGAAATTGAGAGTTTTCTCTTCTCCCTTGGTCTGTGATTGATCAAGAACATCGCTTGCGAGCGAGTGATCTTTTTGTCGTAGAGATTGCACCCCCTTTCGAGAGCGTATCAGCATTTTTGAGCAAAGCGTAGACTTGTTCTTGGCCCTCTTCCTAGACTGCTACTTAGTTAGGTTAGGGTTTTCCGCTCTTATTGATCCTTTCGTCGATATCCTGGGATCATATCGATTCACCGACCCTGTTCGGAGTACTTTGATTTATTGTTTCTTATTGTCAAGGCTGAAACCGTAATTAGTAAACCCCCCATTTTTTCAAATTATTGAGTGGGAGCGGGGAAGGCGACAGCCAACCCCACGACCTCTACTATAAATGCAAGCACGTGAGAGAAGGGTGACGCCTCGAACCGTTTTGATTCCGGCCCCCTGCGGGTGGTGTTCACTCCTACCAAAATTCAAGGCTTGGTTTCCAAAAGGATTGGATTTCGGGTACTCGTTGAGTCACTGACCGATCCTATGACGGCATACTCGGGGCGTACTTTGAGATCTGATATAGTAGGTCACACTCTTTATGGATATTTTCGAAATATCTTGGCTAGAAAAAGGAAGGTAATCAACGATTAAGGTCCGGGATGTCTGATTCCCGTGAGATGTTCGATTCTCGAAGCTTAATCATTGAGAGAGATAGTCTCAGTTTGATCGTCACCTCTTTAACCTACCCTAAGGCGGCACTGAGGTGTGAGATTAAATCCTTGGAATGGTAGGATAGAATTTTAACAAGTTTATTATTCCTAAAATAAAAATCTAGTAATGAAAATTTATTTTTTGAATTTAACTTTCTGTCATGCTTATTTTACAACTTTAATCTCTAGGCTACTAAACTGTTAGTAATAGGACTTCATTAAAAATATGGAAGTAACAAGTACGTTGTAATTATCAAAAGAATGTAGTTAATATTTTCGGAAGAGATTTTTCCCTTAAGCCTTTAAAAACTTAAGTGTCATAGTACAGATATGTCACGGATGACACTCGTGTTGAACGAGAGACGACCATACTTAGTTTACAAAAGATGATATAGGACTATCAGATAAATTCATTTAGGGAATTTTAAAAGGTGTATTTAAACAGAAAAAAATCTAATTGAAAAATTGGAAAATCGTACATAAGGCATTTGCTGGTTAGATGGTATTTGGAACCGATGAACTAGTGGGAGCCTTAGTCTCATGATTGTTTTTTTTTTTCTGAATCATTAGAAATGTGTAATAGACTGCACAAGAGTTTTTCCTTTCATTGAAAAAGCGAGAATAAAGCGTTACTAGTTAGATAGTATTTGGAGCTGATAAACTAGTGGGAGCATAGTTCTAGAGATTTTATAATCTTAATTTGAAACATCATGAACACAGCATTGCTAGTTAGACAGTATTTGGAACTGATAAACTAGTGGGAGCTTAGTTCTAGGTGATGTTCTAATCTTTGAAAAATCATAAATACAAAGTGTCACTAGTTAGACGGTATTTGGAACCAATAAACTAGTGGGAGCTTTGCTCTTATGATTTGTCGATTAGAAAAATTGAATATTCAAAGCTAGTTACACTATCATTAGACATCCCACAGTTCAACAGTAGTGTCTACTCAAATGAACTGCTAGTTGAAGACTGTTTCCATTTAAGGAAAGTCGAGAATGGGAAAGAATGTATATACGTGTTAGTCATCTAAACTAAGTAGTTTTAAGGCTAAACCGGAAAATTAATAAATTGGAAATTAGAGGATAAGGAAAGTGATTTCGGATCACTGACCAATGCATCCTTAGCAATTTTCTCAGAAGCTAAGTTCTTTGGAAGAACTAGGTAGCTTTGCATTAAATGATAAATAAAATAGACAACGGGAAGTTATTTCAGATAGACTAGTGGGAGTGATATAAGGAAATGAATCTTGGATTCAATTCTTGAGCATCACAGAAAATTCATTTTCTGTTTTCGGATTCGTTGGAACGAACGTATTCTTTTTCAATAGGATAATTTGTTTGTCTTTTTGACGATGAATATAACATTCGTAGCACGAACCCAAGACTAGGACTTTTGTTTGATAAAGTCAGAACCATTAAGAAATGCTGAATATGTATATGTAACACATCTTAAACAATATAAACGCAAATGTTTTCCGTATTTAGATAAACACTTCTTTATATACTATTAATTAGTGCATATTCCCTAACGACAAGATCTGCAGACTGGCTTCGGGTGATTCCTATCTCCCAGTCAAAGGAACCCTGTCTCAAAGGAACAATGCCTAAGTTTCCTTTCAATCGGGAAAAGGGTAATAGATTTAAAGAAGTTACATAGCTTGTTCATATCGACCTTCGAGGTCATATGAAAGATACAAGCTAGTAGGAGCTTTTCAAGTAGTGACATCTAGTCTGACAACTACTCGAAACTCCAATAAGTTTATCCAAAATATTAGGAGGAATCTCTGATTTCACTAGAGATTGGGTATTCCATACTCAAGTATAGGCTTTCGCATAGTCTTCGGGACTGATGCTCGGCCTACCTCCCAGTGGAATGTTTTCACTAAGGGATACACCATAAATTTTCCTTATATAGTTATTGATGTGCTACGATACACTGCTTAACTCATTTAAGATATTAGTTTCAAAAATAACGGCTTACATTATCATGTGAAACCGAGAAGTCTATCTAGAAGATGCCTACACATTTGTGGATACGGAGTGAATTCGGTTCACCCCACTTCCGCAAATATAGACATTTAGCACTTAGTGCTTGAAGGTAGGACTGGATATTTTGCGTACACGTTCAGAGAGTGAAATATCTTAATACATTGAGTAAAGGTTGATTATAAAACTTGAAAAATCAGAGAATGACGGTTCTACTGTCAAAATCGGTCTGATAGAGTCTATAAATCACAGCTTTGGATCTTGAAGTATTTGTACTCAATATGTTACTAACTGATTTGTTCAGTCCACATCCAACACCGGCAGTTGGTGATAACACTAATAAAAACTACAAAACTAGATCAGTATATCAATCCACCCCAAAAGCAGTGGGAGTATGGTTTGTCCATTACCCATTGCAGGACCTTACGGTCTATAGGGTATATTGATGACCTTTTGTCTTTCGTGGGCTGTATAGGATCCTGATCATAGAGGTTGGTTTAAAAGCCATAACCCTATGAATGGAGATTGATACTCTAGTTTTGTTGAAACTCTAGTAGAACCACCTGAGTATCTCAGGCCCAGTGGGAGTAATTGGAACTACACGGAGAAGAGTCGAATGAATAGGAAAGTTTAACTTTCAATGCAAAGCTGAGTATTTCAGGGGTGATTCCCTAAAAGGTAGAGAGTTAACCAGACCGTGATCTCTCTTACCACTCAGTCTTGCTTGATTTCGTTAGAAAGCAGGAAATAAGGGTGATTCCCTAAGACTTCCTTGCCGAACAACGGAATTTGAACTCATTCAGAACAGAAGGGTTTTAGCTAAGAACAAATGATAGATTCATTACAAAGCAGAAAATAGGGGTGATTCCCTAAGACCTTTTTACGAGACTAACGATATCTTAATTTATTCAGAAAGAACCTTTGGTAGAATGCCTGCCATAGCTTATATCTTTTGGGGATTAAAGCAAACCTCTAGGTCATTTCAAAGTCATATATATTTTTTAATATGTGGACTTGACCAGCATGTTGATAAGTCTTTCGAAGACTGGGCATCAATATTAGTAAAGTAGTATGTAGATTAGTGTTTATGAATGGTTACACTGAAACTGTTGGAAACAACATGGGTGTGTTATCTGAAGTCAGAGGCTACCATGCCATCAGGCTATTTTCTAAAGAATTTGACTCACTCGAATTCTCGAAAATAAGCAATTGGCAATCCCATTCATCCATCTTAATGGTTAAGATGTTCTTGCATAGAGGAATGCAACATTCAACGATGTAGTCTACCCTACCTCTCAGGAATGCTTGTCTAAACCTGCGGATGAATACTAAATAGGATGTTTAGTGAATCCTCAAGTCTCTTCGGGAGAATGAGGAATAATATGCTAGTATATTCAGGTGCAAACTAGAATATAAGTGATAACACTGATTCTGGCTTAAGGTCAGATTGAGGATGATCATTAAATCGATCTCGGTCTCAGTGTTTACTCATGTGATAAAGAATTATCCAGTAAGCCAATACCACTTCATTGTGAAAACATTGGAGAGGTAGCTCATAAGGATTTTGCAATCCCTAGAGGTCATAAGCATATTGAAATCGTACCACCGGATTAGATGGAAATGCGACGTTTCGATCCTAAAGATTGACTCAAGCCTCCAACCTACCTGATCAGTGTACCGAGTCACGTGGTATTCGGATTCTAAGTACGCGCTGGGTCACTGACCTACCCTGCGGCGGCGCACTTCGGTCGTGCTTGGAAGGATGAATTACTAAGATGCGCTTGGAGGGTATGAATCTTGGGGATATGTCTCACTTGTTTTGAGCAAGTGGGAGAATGTTGTAGATATAGATATAAAAGGTGTGCTTTAAAACAATTAATCCACTTGACTTTCGTGCAAGTAGGAGATTGTTAGGTGTAGTGCCCGAAAGACAATTATCTAATTGTTTTTATGACGAATTAATAATTCATCTTATTATATGCATGTATGCTTATAATTAAGACACTACTGAAAACCCTAAGTACCTCGTTTATGTAATCACATAACTCAGTGTATGGCTATACACAAGAGGATTGAGTTAGTGAGATGTACTTAAAATTAACTTAGTCCGTAGCATTTATTAATCTGAGTACGGGTCTCAAGATTAATTTGCTAATAATGCGCCCATAACACTTTAGGTGTGACAGTCTTATCCGGACTGTCGGTAATAGGGTACCTAGTGGGGCATTTATATATGATGATAATCATATAGGGCTGGACCGATTTGATTTGAGTTCTCGATATAATTCCGTGATCGAGAAGTGTTATCAAATCACAAGATGATCATATATAGATTAAACTCAATCCTGAGGTGATCACATACGACTGCTTAGACTAGGGTAGGGTTTGATGCGTTAGTAAGGATCGCTTCGTAGTATGTGGTCCAACACTTCTCGTTGGCTCTATTTTAGGATGAGTAAGTAGTCTGTGCTACCACAGATATGGAATCCATTCCTTCCCTCGGGAAGTACACAGACAGTTCCCTTATTTGTTAATCCTAGAAACTAATCGATGGCGCCAGTTCATATTATATTAGTTATGAACTAATTGATCACTAGTGGGTTAATGGTAAATAAGGATAAGATGTTTCGATAAGGGTTTACGGAGATATCCCGAATTGAAATGAACAGTCTATGGAGAATTTATCCGTATGTAATGATTATATCAGTGGTCACCTTATAACTCATAGTTGAGTGTAAGTTTATATCTATATTCGTCAGAGTTCAGTTACAGGTTTATGGTGGTGTAATCACGGAATTAATAGATTGAATATTATTGTTCGGTCTGACGAATAATTTTATTCAATTTATTTTAGCTACTGAATATGGGTCCATGGTCCCTGACGTGGCTCCTAATATAGCATATACGTTTTCTCGTCGTTTCACCTCTATTACAATTAAATAGTTGGATTGGACTATTTAATCGATATGTGGATTAATTATTTAGTTGGACTAGATAATTAAATACATGAAAAATAATTTTTTTCGTGGACTCAGCCCAATATGAGTAAAATGCATGTGGCCCTTATTTCTACGGTTTTTGGGTGCTTTTTGTAAGTATTAATTAATTGTTGGGAAATTAGTTTTCTTGGATTATTATTTAATATATGATTTAATCATTTATTTGTTAAGTGATAAATCATGGAATATTTGATAATAATATTATTTATCCTAATTTGTTTGTCATATATATTATATTTATCTTATATTTAAATTAATGATTAATTTAATAATTATCTTTTAATTATTAAATCCTTGGAGGACAAGGATTACTCTCCTATATAAAGAGAGTTCTCCCAAGCCTTTTGTAACACATTATTTTCAAAATATTGGGAAGTATCAAGGGTTAGAATTTTCAGCCTTGGGTACTTTGGGTTCGAGTTTTAGAAAAATTCGGGTTTTCTAAGGTAGCATATCGAGGAGGTCCGGTGGCTTGAAACACCATCCACCTGGTGGTGCTTGGAGACACACGTTGGAAGACTTTGGCTTCTCAACTAGCTCGGTTTGGATTGACCTTGTTCTTGGCGTTTTGCACCATAAAAAGGTTGGTAATCTAACCCCCTCATAGGTTAGATTTATTATTCATGTATTTTGTTCGTTTAGATCTAGATCATATATTTATTCCGCTGCATAATCGGGTCAATCTATGATTGGTCCGGCGATATTACATCCTACACAATGTGCCAAGTGTATTCTGTTTGTCTGTTTGTACACAGCCATTTATATAAGGCTGAATATTCTGTACCCAAAATCTATGAGAAAGATTTCCATAAGATAAATGTTTTGTCCTTTTCTATCTTGGTATTAGAGCTGAGATTTTTACATGGCGACCACCGGTGCTCTTGTAACAGGAAGCTCTGAAAATGGTGCTCTCAGAGACACTAGCTCAACCGGGACTCAGCCTCAAGCTGCCATCTATGCTATTCCAAATCTTGGAGAAATGCTCAAAGTGACACTCAGACCACTAGACTCAACATCGGTTCTTTTCCTGCGAGTTTCCCTTTCTTTCCCAACTGAGTGGTCACCGGAATCCCTGTTATGAGTTCAGGTATTCAATCTCTAAACTCCCAAGCTGGAAACTCGTTTGTTAGACCAGAATCTCCTAACATTAATCTGAAAACCACCATGCCTGTTCCTCCATTTTTTGGATCTCCCAGCTCAAATCCCACCTCACCATTGTTACATCTACCATTTTCTAACAATCTGAATCAGACATGTACCATGAAGCTGGATCGAAATAACTACTTGCTGTGGCTTTACATTGTGTTACCTATTATTCGAGGGTATAAACTTGAAGATCACCTACTCAGTTCCAATCCTCCTTTGAATGATTCTTGTCAACAATCTGGTTTTCAAAACCCTACATTACAGCTGATGAATGATGATTCGAACACCAAAGACAATCTGTTAATGGGTTGGCTGCTTGGATCTATGACAGAACAAGCATTAGGTGAAGTTATTGGGTGTACAACATCACATGAGGTTTGGACTACTCTTGAAACCCACTTTAACAGAACATCTGAGTCCAAAATGCTTGAATATAAGGATGCCTTATCCAAAGCCTCGGAATGGTCTATATCTATGTCTGACTACCTAGCTCAAATGAAGTCTTACTCTGATAATTTACTAGCTGCAGGGTATCCAATTACCAAGTCTAAACTTATTCTGGCCATATTAGGAGGACTAGATAGAGATTATGAGTCTGTTATTGTCAACATCACTTCTAGGGTTGGTTCATTAAGCTGGCAAGATGTTCAATCACAACTCATGACTCATGAGTGACTCATTGCTAGGTATTCTGGTTCTGGACCTACTACTCATCTTGCTCAGGGACAACAAATTAGAAACAAATCTTATGAAAATTCAGGAAACAGACCACCTAATCAACAAGGAAATGGTGGCAGAGGAAGGAACATTGGAAGAGGATGAAGAGGTAAAGGCAGAAATGGGGGTGGAAGAAGCTCTGGAGGTTATCGTGGGAAAAAAATGGTATGCCAGCTGTGTGGTAAAGCAGGGCATATAGTCACTTCGTGTTGGCATAGGTTTGAGGAAGATTTTGTCCTTCCTACCAGCACTTCTGGTGGTGGTGATAAAAAACAAGAATCTGCCTACATTGCTTCACCTTAGCCAGTTGGAGATTCTTTCTAGTATATTGATTGTGGAGCATCCAATCATGTTGATCTCAATAATCTCCATCTCAGCTCACGTTATAATGGTTCTGAATCTTTAGTTGTTGGGAATGGTGAGAAATTGCCTATTTTACACATGGCCAAACACAATTTCTTACACAATGTCCACACACCACCTTTTTCTTAAAAACATACTACATGCTCCCCTCATTCCTAAGAATCTGATCAATTTTTCTAAGTTTCGTTATGATAATCACAATACTGTTGAATTTACACCCATTTCTTGTTATGTGAAGGACAAGTCAACTGCAAGGAACACTCAAGGATGGGATTTATCAGATTCTGGCTCCAAATGAGACCTCCCTTCACTCTAAACTCAAGAATTCTACTTCTCAGTCAAAACCTATTTCCTTAAGTGCTCATGTGAGTGCTGTTAATCCTAATAAGGATCCTAATGTCTGTCATAGGAGGCTAGGTCATCCATCTAGACTAGTTCTAACTCAAAATCTATAATCTTGTAATATTAATTGAATGATCAGTTGACCTTTTGTGATGCCTGTCAATTTGGTAAGGGCCATGCCCTGCCCTATTTTAACTCTAATTCTCATGCCTCACATGTTCTTGATTTAATTCACTCTGATGTATTGGGTCGTGTTCCTGTTAAATATGTGTCTGGTTTTTATATTATATGCATTTTATTGATGATTGGTCTATATTCACATGGATTTTCCCATTAAAATCAATGTCTGAAGTTTATGCCACTTTCATTCAGTTTCAAAAACTTGTTGAGAATCAGTTTCGTACAAAAATCAAATGTGTGCAGTCAGATTGGGGGGAGTATAGAAACCTTGAAACCTACCTAAAAAATCAAGTAATGCAGTTCAGACATCCTTGTCCCCATGCTCACCAACAAAATGGTAGAGCAGAAAGTAAATATAGGCACATTGTTAAGTTAGGGCTTGCACAACTTGCACAAACCTCCCTTCCTTTGAGATTTTAGTGGGATAGTTTTCAAGAAGCTATGTGTTGGATTAATATATTACATTCCTGTCTTAAAGAACAAGTCACCATTTGAGATTCTGTATAAAAAGAAACCTGACTATATGTTTCATAAGGTTTTTGGTTGTATTTGTTTCTCTCATTTAAGACCTTTCTTCTAAAAAATGTTTAGATTTCATACTAGCAAATGCACCTATATAGGTGTCAGTCCTAACCATAAAGGTTACAAGTGCCTTGATGTGTCTGGTAGGGTGTTCATTACAAAGAATGTGGTCTTTAATGAAAATGAGTTTCCTTTCAAGGAAGGATTCACACAGGGCCTTCACAGGGAAATACACACTGACCTGCTCTTCTTATTTCTCTTTCTATTCTTGTTCCTAAAGTCTCTAATCCAGAATCAGCATCTGATATTGGCACATCTGAGGAGGGTCTGTAGAGCAAGCACAAAGTCCTGCACAACAAAAGGTACAACCTTCTTCCCCCAGTTTCCCTTTTCCTGATTTACACACAAAATCCTGATTCACGCTCTTCATATACTGTGTCTATCTCCACAAATACTTCACCACAGTGTCCACACAGTCCATCACCTTCACCACAAAGTTCACAAAGTCCATCACTGCAAAGTCCATCCTCACCTACTGATATGAGTTCGGTGTCTAATCAGCACAATGTCATTGAACATATACCAAATACACAACCAACATAAGTTCACCCTGTGGAAACACGTTCTAAAATGGTATATTTAAACCTAAGCCCTATTCAGCTCAAATTCAGTCCACTGTGCTACCTAATCACCTCTCTGAACCAGTTAGAGTTTCAGATGCATTGACTTAACCTGAGTGGAGACAAGCCATGGTCATTAAGTTTGAGGCCCTACAAAGAAATGGGACATGGACATTGGTACCACCATCAAGAGATCAGAGCCTAGTAGGTTGCATATGGGTTTTTAAACTCAAATTGAAACCAGATGGGATTGTGTTAAAGCACAAGTCTAGGTTGGTGGCAAAGGGGTTTCATCAAACCTATAGAGTGGACTTCACAGACCCCTTTAGTCCTGTTGCCAAGTTATCCACAATTAGAGTTGTTCTAGCCATAGCAGTGAATCTGAACTGGCACATTCATCAAGTTGATATAGACAATGCCTTTTTAGATGGCCCTTTAACTGAAAATGTGTACATGTATCAACTAGAGGGTTTTGTAGATAAAGACAAACCTCAATATGTGTGCAAGCTCAAGAAGGCCTTTTATTGTCTCAAACAAACCCCTAGGGATTGGTTTGGTGCACTAAGATCTCAAATGATACAGTGGAACTTTCAACAATCTGCAATAGACTCATCACTATTCATTCTAAGGACTGGAAAATAGCTTTTGTAAGTCCTTGTCTATGTTGATGACTACATGGTCACACGTAATTCTCAGTCTCTGATTCAAAAGTTTATTCAAATGCTTCATTCAAGATTTTCTCTTAAAAATCTTGGACCAGTCTCACACTTCCTTGGCATGGAAGCTCATAGAAATGCTGATGGTTTATTCTTAACACAAGGCCATTATGCTTCTCAATTGTTAAAGAGACTGCAGTTAGATCATCCCAAACCCTGTGACACACCTATGGTTCCTGGTCATCACTTAACACCTGATCAGGGTGAACCTATGAAAAATCCTACTGTCTATAGGAGTGCAATAGGTGGGCTGGTGTATTTGACCTGTACCGGACCTAATATAGCATATTAAGTGAACTACTTCAGTCAATATATGCAGAATCCTACTTAGGATCATTGGATTTCTGTTAAAAGGCTTTTAAGGTGTGTTAAAGTTACTTTGAAGTATGGGATTATGTTCAGGTCCAGAGGAACACTCTATCTTTATGGTTTTAGTGATGCAGACTGGGCTTGCTACCCTCCAGACAAGAAATCATATGTAGGCTACTATGTTAACGTTGGAGATTCTCTAGTTTCTTGGAGTTCTAAAATGCAAAATGTGACGTCACAAAGTCAGAATACAGGTCATTGGCCAATCTGTCCTCTGAAATGTATTGGATCAAATAGTTATTGAAAGAAACGAGGATTAGTCTACCTGCTGTACCAGTGGCCTGGTGTGATAATCTAAGTGCTACCTTCTTAGCTCAAAACCTAGTGTTCCATGCTAGAACTAAACATATACAGGTTGACATTCGTTACATCAGAAATCATGTCTTGGACAAATGACTATCAATCCAGTATGTCCCATCTACTATGCAGACTGCTGATGCTTTGACAAATGCCTTACCAGCACCACAACTTTCTACTTTCAGAAGCAAACTAAATGTAGTTGTTTTACCCACATTTTGTTTGAGGGTGGATGTTAAGAAGTATAGATATTTCTATAAATTGTATTGGTTATGTTGGACATATTTTAAGTTTGAATGATGAGTGCCAGACTAGCTATTATAGAGCAAAGGCAAAAAGATGTCTAGACCAAATGTATAGGTTTATTAGAGTTTGATCTTTGTATAGGTTTTATCAAACAAGAATTGTAAAAAGGCCAGCTGACTTTATCAGTAGGCCTGTCTAGGTTAGTAGAGTGTCTAGGTCAGTAGACTTACTAGGGACCTGCTGAAGACTAAAGGCTGAGGGTTCAAAATCAGTTATTGATGGCTAAGGGATCAAACTTAGTATTTAAAGTCAAAGATATGGAATCAAAATTTGGGGAAGTCTGTGATGACCTAAACTGATTGCATACACCTTGTGTACAAGGTCTAAGTTCCATATGTTAAGTGGTGATTGGAACTTAGTTATGTTTAAAATGGTGTACTCTAACTTCACTATAAAAAGTTAGATGAGAAGAAGTCAGCTGAATTGTTATTAAAACACAGCAGATTTAAACCTGCTGACAGATATGTACTTCAGCAGGTTGATATACTTTAGATATTTGCTGAGTATAATTCTCAATTTAATCAAAGGTTACATTGGAAGATTAAAGGGATAATGATGGATTACAAGTCTTGATTTTCTAAACAAATCAATGGTCAGATAGAACGTTGGAAGGATTCAGAGCTTTATCGAACGGATACAAGTCAAAGGGTGGACAGTCTGGAAACTGACATAAAGCTGACTGACAGTGTCAGTCCTATGAACAGTGACAAAATCAAGTCAAGATGGAGACAAGTCTGAAACGGATATGTTTAAAATTCAAACATAAGTCACAGGATTCTCACCTATAAATAGAAAACTCCTGGTTCATATACAAGTGATGAGATATAGATGAAAATTAAGAAGCACTAATCTATTCGAAGCTGTCAAGTTAAATCAAGTAAATCACCCTACTGACATACACTGAGCTTAAACTTACTGATCAAGTAATTTCTTCAAGTGTGACCTTCTATCAAGTTACATCAAGTATACACACTTGAAGACAACAATCTGCTGATCATCTCATCCTGATAAAGCTGCTGACAACCGAATCATTTATTTGATTCAATCTTTCTTTTACAAGAAACCTTCTGAAGACAGAGAAGCATCTTTTGGGTGTCAAGAACTGTTGTGTGTGTGGTGGAGCTGGTGAAGAGGCAATCCTACCCTTCAAGGACCTGTGGAAGACTTTGAAGCAGCAATCCTACTTGTTTCTAGTTTTCAGTTTGTGAAGCCATAGTCATTGGTGAAGGACAAACAGCTTAGGGATTTTTGTAACGGAAACCTCAAAGATCTCTAGTGAATTTCCTCCAACATCACAGGAGAAGAGTGGAATGACAGGATTACACCACCTGGAACCACTATAAAATTTGCCTACTTACTTTCTGCACTTAGAATACTGATCACATCAACCTACTGAAACTAGCAACTGAATCACACACTTACACTACTGAGTATCCAATACTTAGTATCATTCTTTTCACAACAAGTAATAAGGCTTAAACTAAATATATTCCGCTGCAACAAATTCAGTTATATCAATAGTCAACAGACTACTGAGTGGTCAGCAGGCTACTGAGAAGTCAGCAGGCTACTGACCTTGCTGAGTTTGTTAACTCCAAAATTTTTAAGTGTTAAGTTTATTCACCCCCTCTAAACTTAACCAAAGCCTTTTCAAGGGTCCAACAATTGGTATCAGAGCAGTGCTTCTGTTCTGAAGTAATCCTACTTGTTGTGCTTGTGAAAATAATTTGAAAACTTTTCAAGTTTCTGATTTTCAAAGCTTTGCATCATGGATAACAATCAATATGCTAGGACTATGTTGATGTGCTCTCTAGATAGTTTTGATGAGTATAAACATCGTATGTAGGCTTATTTAGCTGCAACACATGATGAAATGATGGATGTGCTGATTGATGGACCACTGGAGATCACAAAAGCCATAACTATGGGCAGTGAAACTCAGTATGTTCCAAAGCCAAAAGGAGAGTGCGGTGCTGAAAATAGAAAAAGAGCATACCTCAACAATATTGCTACTGATATCATATACAGAACCTTGGATGGCAATATCTACATGAAAGTGAAGGATTCCAAAACTACAAAGGAACTTTGGGAAAAGTTACAACTAATCTGTGAAGGCACTGATGCTATCAAGAAAAACAAAGTCAGTGTAGCCATTGAACAAATGGCTATAAGATTTCAAAATGAAATCAAATGAAACCATTGAACAAATGGAGTCAAGATTTAATGCTATCATGGATGAACTCACCCTACTGAATATAGTATACACAAAAGAAGAGATCAATACAAGAATTTTGGAAACCCTACCTGCAAAGAAAGTTTGGGAGATGAAGGTTACTGCCATAGAAGAGTCCAGGAGACTACATGAAGAGGATACCTTCAAATTGTTTTCAGATCACAAGGCATATGAATTCAGTAAGAAACTTGTTCCTAATACTGAAAAGGAAGAACCAAAGACTACGCATTGGCTGCTGCATATAAAGAAGAATCATCAGGTGGTCAAGATGATCTACTGGATGAAATTCAAGAGCAAATAGCCCAACTGAGCAAGAAGATCAGAATGATGAAGTTAGGAAGGGGTTCTCCAATGAATTTCACCAAGAAATCAAGTGAAAAGAAGAAGGAAGAATCCAAGAAAGACAATGATTATTTGTGCTTTCATTGCAAGAAACCAGGATACTTCAAACCTGACTGTCCTGACTTGATACAGAAAAAAGAACGTGATTACTTGTGCTTCAACGGCTAGAAACCTGGACATTTCAGACCTGATTGTCCAAACCTACTGAAGAACAAAAATCAGCAAAGAAGATCTGGCAAGAAAGCAATGGTTGCTGATGATGAATCTGGCTATGAAGTGGAATCAGAAAAAGGAAATGAATCAGATGACACTTCACTCATAGCTGATATGGATGATTATGCTTTGATGGACAATATGGATGAGACAGAGGAGGTATACAATTCTGTATCTGTAAATACTCTTGCTGAAAGTGATTATGAATGTACTTATGGTTCAAATCCTAAAATCATGATTGTTGACTAAACTGCCCTTTCTCTGATTCCCCTTGCCGACTCTGAACGAACTCATGCTTGAATGTGAACAACCGATAGTACGGAAAACAACATTCTATTCTACTAATTTGATTACCTTCTTCCCTTCCAACTATTATAGTATGAATTCTCTCTTGAACGCATCCTCGCACAAAGGGAGCATCACGTTGGCTGAAAGCATTGTTCCGTTCAATCCATAAACACTTGCAATCCGTATAGGAAGTTTTCTCGCCAAAGCTCAAAAGAAATGGAGATGCCAACTCGTTTTGCGTGAGTGTCACTTTGCTACATTGATCTGTAACATCTTTATTCCCAATGAGCATGTTCAGTCAAACATAGTACAAGATCGAAAAGCATTGAGAAAAGGAACGAGGGGAATCGGACTGCACTCCTGCAAAAGCACTCCCGGCTAAGTTCGACTCGATGCTTAGTCGAGAGCGCGCCAAGTTTTATACCCGCTAACCTAATGTTGGTAATTCTCTTTCCTCTGACGAGCGAGCGTAGAGAAGCGTAGCGAGTTATTAGCATTAAACTAAGCTTGTCTTAGGTCTAATCAGCCATGAGGGGCGCTGAAACATGCCTTAAAAGCAAGTAAAATAGGGTTTTATACGGGGCGAAACCTTGCTACTATTATATATGGCTGAGCTTCCACCGCTGAACTATCGTCTCGGCCTTTTCTAAGTAGCGTACCAAGAGGTTTTGTAGTAGTTGTGGTCTACGAGTAGGCGGATCAATATCGGGTGGCAGACCGGTGACATAGAACCAACTCTTCTCTTTCCATGTTGTCTGACAGTGAAGAACCTTTGGATGCCATCCTTAATCGACTGAAAAAAATACAATCTGGTTATGAAATTGTGAAAGCTAAAAAAGAGGCACTTCAAGCAGAAATTCAAAGATTAAATGCTGAATTACGAATTCTCAAAGGTAAGGAAAAAGATTATGGACAGACTCAACATAAGTCTGTTGTACATTCAGTAGCTGCTGAATCTACTGTACAATCTAGTTCTACCACAACATTCAAATATGGAAAGCCTTATGGTGATAGAACAGGCATTGGATTTTAAACTCATCAATCTACTAAGGGTGGATCCAGTAAGGCTACTGAACCTAGTACCAGAATTGGTCCTATGTTTGGGCCTGCACAAGATCCAACTGCCAAAAAGGTTGCTGAGGCAGTTAAACCTATTGACAAGGCTTCAAGAAAGAAAAAATAGAAGTCAAAAAGGTCAACAGTACCTAACAAAAAGGGTAAATCCAAGGGTAGGACTGCTGGACCTTCCAGACCTACTGATAGCAGACCTGCTGCTAAGTCTGCTGGAGCACAAAAGGGCAAAAATCAGAAGTATTCCAAAGATAAGAATCCTAAACCTAAAAATGTTAATCATTCTAGAGATACTTATCTCAGGGGGAAAGGTAGATTGTTCCCAACTGATGAAGATTGGAATGTTCCTGCCCCTACTGCTAGAAACAGTAGACATAACAATAATGCTAGGGTAAAACCTAAGCAATGGAATCAGCAGAGGACTCAGCAGATGACTTATTCAAGACCTCAGCAGACTTCATATTACAGGGCTATTCCTAACAGACAGCAACCTTATGGTTATGCTAGCGCTTCTAACAAAAGAAATCACATCAAACAGCCTTATGCACCAAAAAGACAGAAAACGTATGTGAATCCTACACAACCAAATGTTAGATTTTTTGGAAATGTAGGATACATGTATGAACAAAAGTGTAATGCTTTTCAAAGAAGACCTTATGGAAATTTGCCAAGGGTCATGCTTACCACTGACCACTATGGACCCAAACAGGTTTGGGTACCTAAAACACATTAACTTTGTTTTGTAGGGTGTCTGGTACTTTGACAGTGGATGTTCCAGACATATGACAAAGGATAAGCATTGTTTGACAAACTATGTGGCAATGGATAGTCCAAGAGTGAATTTTGGAAACAAGAAAACAGCAGGATATACAAGAGGATATGGAACATTGGTGAGGAATGTACTAACTATCAGAAATGTTGCATTTGTTGAAGGATTGAACTACAACCTACTGAGCACTGGACAATTTTGTGACATGGGTTACAAGGTCACTTTTGACAAAGGCTACTGTATTGTCATTAGTGAAAGAGGTTAACAAGTTGTGTTGGCTGGAAGGAGACAACAAAACATGTATGTTGTGGATTGGTCTACTACTGTTCCAGAAACATGCCTGATTGTGCATACCAAGTCAGAGCTAAATTGGTTGTGGCATAAAAAGTTGAATCATCTCAATTTTGATGATATCAATTAGTTGGTGAAAAAGAAGTTCGTGATTGGTTTACCTGAGATCACATTTAAAAAGGATGCAATATGTGATGCATGTCAGCAAGGTAAACAAACAAAGTCAAGCTTCAAGTCAAAGACTAAACAATCAAAAAAAATAGTTTTGGAACTGATGCATATGGATCTATTTGGACCAGTAATACCAACAAGTGTAACAGGAAAGAAGTACACTCTGGTAGTTGTGGATGATTATTCAAGATACACTTGGGTAGTATTTATGAACAAGAAAAGTGAATCACTTCAAAAGATGCCTGAACTTTTGAAGAGATTACAAAATGAGAAAAGTTTGACAGTAGTGAAGATCAGATCAGACAAGGGTACTGAATTTCTCAATAAAGTAATAAGAGAATATTGTGAACAAAATAGTGTGCTACATCAATTAGCACCTGCTGGAACACCTCAGCAAAATGGGGTTGCTTTGAAAGTAAAAACAAGACTTTGAAAAAAGTAGGGAGGACTATGATTTGTGAGACATTAGTAACTGAAAGGTATTGGGCTGAAGCAATTAATACAACATGCTATACACAAAATAGGACCTCAGTAAACAAAAAGCTGCTGAAAACAGTGTTAGGAACATTTTATTATGTTTTGATGATGGTCATACTAGATGTTATAGCAAGCCTGAAATATGTTAGAACACTCTGTATAGTCTTTACTTAGAGTCTGGCATGTTGTATAAGTTGAGTTAGACAAGTGTTATACTAGTTGGTAGGACGGCAAAGCAAGAACAGACTTTTGGAAGAGTGAAGCCAGCCAAGCACCAACAGAGAAGCAATGAAGACATCATGATCTGACTTATAACCAAGGAAGTCTGTGATGACCTTGGATAAGTCCAAGTTATGTTTTAAGTAATGAAGCTCAATGTTTAAATATGGTGTACACTGATCTCACCCAAATAAAGGATCACTGAAGTACAAGGATTCTCCTTGAACATAAAGAATGAAGGAAACAGTGAATAGGTAAAGTGAATTGACTTTCGGCTGAGTGAAGACAAAGTAGTGAAGGAAGATCTAAGCGGCAAAGTCAGATGGGTCACTTGACCGTTCAAAGTACGGCTGAGTAAACCTTACTCGATCAGATTATTGAAATATGGAGAAGATACAGAAGATCAAGCATTAAATGCACAATTAATAGAGGATCAATCAAGGATGGATTTTCTAGAAAACGTTTGAAGAAAAATCCGATCACTAAAATCAAGGAGAATATAATTAAGAGGGAATCAAGAATAAAATCAAGGATTATTCCCCTCATTAATATAGCCAACGGACGGAAATTCAAATCAAGGATAATCAAGGCTATAAATAGATGGCATTGACAGGAAAACAAAAATGAGAGCTACAATTCAAAGATCAATCATTGAGATTGATCAACAAGTTTATGAATCCAATTCACATCAATCAAGCAACTGAATCAGAGTCATCTGAGAAGGAGTTGTGTTTGTGATAGCTGCTGAAGGATTTGATCCCAAAGAGCAGTGAAAGAGACTGAGTCACTGAAGTTGTTGCAGTCAATGAGTGATAGTCTTGTAGATTGTGAAGCTTGTGAAGTCAAGGACAATCGTACTATTGCATCTGTGAAAACAATAGTGAATTCCTCCGATCATCACAGGAGAAGAGTGGATTAAGGGATTACACCACCCTGAACCACTATAAGCCTTGTGCAATTTACTTTCTGCAATTTACCTTATTGCATTCATTTAATTGCTTATATTTTATCATATATTTGTGATTGCTTAAACTACTTTGAAATAACATAGTAAGGAGGGACTTATCCGCTGCCCAAAAGCTTTTAAGTACAAGAAAAGTTTTTGAAACTCCACTATAGTCTTTCTCCCCACCCCCTTCTGACTATAGTTTTACCCTTCTCTGGGACCAACAATTGGTATCGGAGCAGTGTTCCTAGTATCAGAACCTGTTCAGATATAATTTTTGGTAACAAGGAGATCACAAATTTTCAAAGTAGTTTTCAAATCTGTGCTTTCTACTTATATACATAAATTTCTCAAATCTGTACTTATGGATTCCTCAAACTTTATGTCAAAAGTACCTGTTTTCAATGTTAATAATTTTGATGAATATAAAATAAGAATGTTATCTCATCTTGCAGCAACTCATGAGGAGATGTTGGATGTAATTAATGATGACCCAATCATGATCATGACTGTGATAACCACAGGAGCAGATCAAGGAAAAGAAGTGGATAAACCCTAGAAAGATTGGACCAAAGATGACAAGAGAAGAGTAAATCTAGACTTTATTGCAAAAGATATGATATTGAAGACCCTGGATAGCAACATGTTCATGAGAGTCAAAGACTGCAAAACAGCAAAGGAGATGTGGGACAAGCTGGCACTGATAAATGAAGGATGCGAAGCGAAAAGAAAACAAACTATCATTTGTTGCAAAACATAAATTTGAGAACTTCAAAATGAAGGCTGGTGAATCTATTGATCAAATGGAAAACAGATTCTCAAGCATCATCAGTGAACTGCAACATCTTGGGTACACATATCCTCAGAAAGAAGTGTGTTTAAAGATCTTGAGAGGCTTACCTGAAAGGTGGAAGCTCATAACATCAGTAATCAGAGGAACTACAAACCTTGCAAACAATGACACTCTGACTCTGATGTCCCAACTAAAAGCTCATGAATTTGAATTTAACGGTGAAGATGGTGCTCCGGCATAGACACAAAGAGCCAGTGCACTGATAGCACCTCAGCAAAGTAACTTTGCTGATTGTATCAGCAAAGAGACACTAGAACTTAAAGAACAAGTAGCTTTATTAGTTAAACGTTTTGACAGGTTTAGCAAAAAAAGCCATTCAAAAGGAACTCATCATCAAACAAAGACATGAAGAAAATAGATGATGAATACAGATGCTTCAACTGCAACAAGAAAGGTCACTTCAAGGCTGATTGCCCTGAAGGAGATAATAAAGATGAGGAAAAGAAGAAGTACAAAACATCTGAAAAGAGGAAAAGCAAGAAAGCACTCAATGCTAAATCCAGCAAAGAAAAGAATGAAGAATCATCTGACAATGACTCAGACTAGTGATGAAGAAAATAGCTCAGACAATGAGAAAGCATGTCTATGTGTCATGACCAAAGAATTAGATGAAGATGAAGGTGACAGCTCAGATAATGAGAAAGAAAGTCTGTGTCTAATGGCCAAAGAATCTGATGAAACTGAGGTAACATCTAATTCTTACTCTTCATCTAATGCATCCACATCTAACACTGCACAATCTTCTATTCTCCCCTCAGATACTGCAAACATAATCCAAAATCTCATGAGTAAATTCGATGAAATTGAATTGAATCATGAAATTCTGGAACAGGAGTGTGAGAATCTAAGAAAGGAGAATAAAAGATTAAAGAAAGAACTGGATAAAGCAAAAGCTGAACTAACTAGTAAGGAGACTTACTCAAATGATCAACTAACAGCAGATGATCATACATCTGATATTAACAGATCAATTGAGAAAATCCCCTCACCAGTTAAGACCAAAACTACACCCTTAAATGCACCAGCTTACAAACCCTCAAAAAGGTTTGGATCCAGATCTGGTCTTGGCTACAATAGTCAGGATGAGAATAGAAACAATGGACAACACAATTCTGAATCTAGGACCAATAATGGACCAAAGTTCAGAAAAGGACAGACCATAATTTCAACCACTCATCCTATACCAGTGAAGTCAAAACCAAATGTAGTGAAACAACAGACTAAACCATCATTCCAGTCAACCAAAAACAAAGACCTACTGAAAGGTAAATGAAGACTTTATCCTTCAGAGGATGATTGGAATGTTGCACCTCCAAAATACAAGAAGAAATCATACCATGACATGCATCATGTGTTTAAGAAAAATCAACCAAGATATGTTCCTAGACACATGAAGCAACATAGGTTTCCCACTGCATATTGGAAGGTGAAGAAGGATGTAAATGCACCAAAAAGTAGTGAAAAGTATCAAAATACCTTCAATAGAAATATTAGAAGTTATTCTGCCATGCCTTATACATATGGAAATGATGATTTCAATTTTCCAAAAAGAAGATCATTTGGATATACACTTGGAGTATGAGGCATGACTGCTAACAGGTATGGACCCAAACAGTTTTGGGTACCTAAACATAATTAATTTCTTTTGTAGGATGTCTGGTACATAGACAGTGGATGTTCTAGACACATGACAGGAAGCAAAGGATGGCTCACTGATTTCAAAGCTTTTGATGGACCCAAAGTCACATTTGGAGGCAAAGAAAACCCTGGCAAGATATAGGGGGAAGGTACAATGCTCAAGAACAATTTGAAGATTCAAAATGTGGCATATGTTAAGGGACTAAATTTCAATCTGCTAAGCATCAGCCAATTCTGTGACAAAGGCTACAATGTACACTTTAACAAGGAAGGTTACAAAGTGATTCACAGCCAAACCAACACAGTGGTTCTTGCAGGAAGAAGAGAAGAACATGTATATGGTGGATTGGAAAACAGCTAAGGCAGAAACATGTTTGTTTGTCAAAAATAAACAATCAATCAGCTGGATTTGGCATAGAAGATTAAATCATCTAAATTTCAAGACCATCAACACATTATCAAAGAACAAGTTAGTTGAAGGCCTGCATGAGATCACATTCAAGAAGGAAAATCTATGTGATGCATGCCAAAAAGGAAAGAAAATCAAAAGCTCATTCAAATCAAAGCCCTACCAATCTACAACAAGAATTCTGCATCTGTTACATATGGACCTGTTTGGACCAGTCACACCAGTAAGTGTAAGTGGAATGAAATACACTCTAGTAGTGGTAGATGACTTCTCCAAATTCACCTAGACCATATTCATGAACAAGAAGAGAGAGACACTCAAGAAGATGCCAGATCTACTGAGAAGAATTCAAAATGAGAAAGAACTAAAGATTATAAAGATCAAATCGGATAGAGGCACAGAGTTTCTAAATGAAGTGATCAGAACTTATTGTGAAGAAAATGGAGTATTACATCAATTATCTGCAGCGGGAAATCCACAACAAAATGGTGTAGTAGAAAGAAGAAACAGAACACTCAAAGAAGCAGCCAGAACAATGATTGCAGAAGCATACCTACCAAAGAGGTTTTGGTCTGAAGCAGCAAACACAGCATGCTATACACAGAACAGATCAATCATCAACAAACATCATGGAATGACTCCATATGAGATATGGAATGGAAGAAAAACTAACATTTCACACTTACACATGTTTGGATCTAAATGTTTTGTTTTGAACAAGAATCAATTACACACTTTTAATGAAAAAGATGATGAAGCAATCTTTATGGGATACTCAGACACCAGCAAGGCATTCAGATTTCTCAACAAAATAACATGGGTGATTGAAGAATCATTACATGTAGTATTTGATGAACCAAACACAAATGGTGAAAGTCTACAAGATCAAGAAGAAGAAGAAACAAAAGGGAAGTATATACAAATACAACCATACCAGCTACAATTCTGAATCACCATTTTGAAAATCAAAATGAGCCACATGTCAACACAACAGAAGATGCACCAGAACTTGAAGCTCATGCACAACCTGAAGGTGTAGAAGCACCAAGTAAAGAACAACTTCAACCTGACCTCAATTGGCTAAGAGATCATCCCGAAGAACAAGTAATTGGACACATTCACACAGGGGTTAGAACCAGAAGACAACTGGAGCACATGCTAACATGTTTTCTATCACAAGTGGAACCTAAGACAATAGATGATGCAATTCAAGATGTAGACTGGATTACAGCCATGCAAGAAGAACTAAATGAATTTGAAAGAAATGGAGTCTGGGAACTTGTTGACAGACCAGACACAACCAACATCATTGGAACAAAATGGGTATTCAGAAACAAGATGAATGAGCAAGGAACAGTTGTCAAAAACAAAGCAAGGCTAGTTGCAAAAGGCTACTCTCAAGCAGAAGGAATAGATTATGATGAGACATTTGCACCAGTGGCAATACTGGAGGCAAGCAGACTCTTTCTAGCTTTTGCTGCATACAAAGACTTCAAAGTCTATCAAATGGATGTCAAGAGTGCATTTTTGAATGGACTTTTGGAAGAAGAAGTATATGTTGAACAACCTCCTGGTTTTCAACTCAAAGGAAAGGAAGATAAGTATACAAGCTCAAGAAGGCTCTGTATGGACTCAAACAGGCACCCAGAGCTTGGTATGAAACACTATCCCAATTTCTGATCAAGAATGGATTCAACAAATGAACTATAGATAAGACCCTGTTCAAATTAGAGGAAGGAACAAGCACATTACTAGTACAAATCTATATTGATGACATTATCTTTGGATCAGAGGATGAAAAGATGTGTGAGAAATTTGCAAATCTAATGAAGATCAAATTTCAGATGAGCATGATTGGAGAATTAAATTACTTTCTTGGCCTTCAAGTGAAACAAATGAAGGATGGTATTTTTATCAGTCAAGACAAATATACAAAAGACTTAATACACAAGTATGGTATGGACACAAGTGGCACAGCATATACACCAATGTGTGCAGGAGTCATTCTTGGAAAAGATGAAGCTGGAAAAGATGTTGATCAGAAAATGTATAGAGGAATCATTGGATCCCTGCTATATCTAACTGCAAGTAGACCAAACATAGCATTTGCAGTATGAGTATGTGTAAGATTTCAAGCTCAACCAAAAGAGTCTCATCTTCTAGCAGCCAAAAGAATAATCAAATACCTGAAGAACACCATCAATGTTGGAATTTGGTATCCAAAAGATGGAGGATTCAAGTTGACATCATATTCAGACTCTGACTATGCTGGATGCAAGATAGATAGAAAAAGCACTTATGGAACATGCCAAATGCTAGGAACCAGACTAATCTCTTGGTTCAGTAAAAAGAAAAACTTCATATCAACATCAACAGCTGATGCAGAATATATAGCAGCAGGCAGTTGTTGTGCACAAGTATTATGGATTAGACAACAGCTAAGGGATTATGGAGTAGAGGAGAAGACTATTCCAATCATGTAAGACAACACAAGTGCCATATCTATCACTGAAAACCCAATGTTGTACTCAAGAACAAAGCACATTGATGTGAGACATCATTTCATCAAAGATCATGTTGAGAAATGAGATGTTATCTTAAGATACATACCCACTGAAGATCAATTAGCTGACATCTTCACTAAACCACTCAGTCATGAAAGATTTAGCATGCTGAGAACTGAGCTGGGAATGATTGAAATTGACTAAGTACCAAAGTGCGGCTAACTAGAGTAATCAGCTAATTGACTTTACCAGCTGATCAACCCTTTGCCATTACAGGAGATACATCAGGTAAGGCACTGGTACTCAGCGAAGTTAACTTAACTGATTGTAAGGAACAATTGAATAAAGCAGCTCAGTTAAGAATCCACTACACCAGCTAAGTGACCAGCAAAAGCACTCCATCGAAATGAAGATTGGTGTTTTGGGCAAATTAAAGTGTGAACCAAATCAACTTCTATACACGTGGAGAATAAGGAAGTTATAGAGGATTATACTATGAAATATTACAAACGTGGAGATCAATTTACAATCATGGAGGTAACCATATTACTCTTCGAATTACAAATGCCTCGATTCCCAGAATCTATCATTACTTACCTCAATCCACTCCCCCACCACACTCAAATATCAGGAATTATATACAAAAAATCATGCCATTACGTCATAAAATCCTTCCATACTCAACCACGTTCACACTACCCAAATCATCCTATATTATCGATACTTAGAGGTTTCTCATAAATCTTTACGCTCATTTACAAATTATAAACCTCCTTTCTTCCTTTGAAAGATCAAAACTTTTCGATATATCAATCACATTCAACAATAGCTTCATCCTCTACAATATCAGCCACAGAAAGATTCTATGAAAAATCGATCATCACTGGATCGTTTTTCAAACCGGAACCCTACATTTCAAATATGGGGTTAATGACCTTCCTAAACCCCCCAATCAGCGGAATTTGCTATGAAAATCTGATTGCATTCTGGAAGAATGCTAAGTTTGTGACCAGCACAAAAAAGACTGACATCGAATGCATAAAGGGTTCAATCTTTGGGAATGAAGTAGTCATTACGCCTGGTCTTCTCAATAGATTCCTTCACCTACCTATGATAGGTCCGGCTAATGTAAAATTTGTACAAATTGACATAAAAAATTTCTGGGCCGAAGTAGCCAAGAACCCTAAGAAAAACTGCAAAACCTACAACCTCCCCAGATCAGCACTCAAACTTCCGTTTGCTGAATTTGCACCGGTCATCACCAAGAACATAGAAGGAAGAAAAGGGTCGATGGAAAACTTGAACGAGTTATGAGTTAATGAAAATCATCTATAGGGCACTAAATTTGACTGAGCAACATTTGTATTCAATATGCTGAAAGACCAGATTCAAAAGGAAATTGATCTGTCAATCAATGCACCAAGCAAGGGCTTGCACAAGAAAGGTGATTTCTGGGAAAAGAAATCATATAGGTGTAGGATGTAATATCACCGGATGGATCATGGATCCACCCGATTACGCAGCGGAAAGTACAAGATCTAGATCTAAACAATCAAAATACATAAATAATAGATCTAAACCTACGAGAGGGTTTAGATTGCTTACCGGTTTATTGTGAATAAACGTCTAGAACAATCTCCAATCCAAGCTAGTTGAGATCCTAGTTGAGAAGCCAAAGTCTTCCAATGTGTATCTCCAAGCACCACCAGGTGGATGGTGTTTCAAGCCTCTTGACCTCCTCGATATGCTACCAGAATAATCCCGAGGATTATCCCAACTCGAAACCCTAGTGTTGAAGCCAAAAGTTCTAAGCTTCAAACACTCATCTAAGTCGCATGTTATGTGTGTTTTGAGGCTTGAGAGAAATCTTTTTATATTGGAGAGTAATCATTGTCCTCCAAGGATTTAATAATTAATATAAAATCAATTATAATAATCCTTATTAAATAAAAGATACTCCTAAAATAATCTAGAATAAATCTAGATTATTTAAGGATCAATCTAATATTTCTTCCTTAATTAATTATTCAACAAATAAATAATTAAATACTTGTACCATAATTATCCAAGAAAACAAATTTCTTGACAACCAAACAAGTAATACACGCCACTTTTATGTTTGACCAATTAGGTCAAAAAGCCAACACACTAATTTGGGCCGAGTCCATAAAAAATGTCTTACCGTGTATTTAATTAATTAGTCCAACTAAACAATTAATCCACATATCAATTAAATAGTCCAATCCAACTATTTAATTATAATTGAGGTGAAACGATGAGAAAACATATGCTATGTTAGAAGCCACGCCGGGGACCATGGACCCATATTCAATAGCTACAATAAATTAAATAATATTATCCGTCAGACCGAACAATAATATTCAATCTATTAATTCCGGGATTACACCACCATAAACCCGAAACTGAACTCTGCCGAATATAGATAACTTACACTCAACCATGAGTTGATATGGTGTCCACTGATATAATCATTACATACGGATAAATCCTCCATAGATAGTTCATTTCGATTCAGGATATCTCCGTAGACCCTTCTCGAAACCTCTTATCCTTATTTACCATTAACCCCTAGTGATCAATTAGTTCATAACTAATGTAATATGAACTCCGTGGATCGATCAGTTTCTAGGATTAACAAATAAGTGAACTGTCTGTCTACTTCCCGAGGGAATGAATGGATTCCATATCTGTGATAGCACAGACTACTCACTCATTCCAGAATAGAGCCAACAAGAAGTATTGGACCATATACTACGAAGTGATCCTTACTAACACATCAAACTCTACCCTAGTCTAAGCAGTTGTCTGTGATCACCTCAGGATTGAGATTAATCCATATATGATCATCTTATGATTCGATAAGACTTCTCGATCACGGAATTATATCGAGAACTCGAAATCAAATCGGTCCAGCCCTATATGATTATCATCATATATAAATGCCCCACTAGGTACCCTATTACCGACAGTCCGGATAAGATTGTCACACCGTAAAGTGTTTTGGGCGTATTATTAGCATATTAATCATGAGACCCGTACTCAGATTAATCAACGCTATGGACTAAGTTAATTTTAAGTACATCTCACTAACTCAATCCTCTTGTGTATAGCCATACACTGAGTTATGTGATTACATAAACGAGGTACTTAGGGTTTTCAGTAGTGTCTTAATTATAAGCATACATGCATATAATAAGACGAATTATTAATTATGTCCTAAAACAATTATATAATTGTCTTTCGGGCACTACACCTAACAATCTCCCACTTGCACGAAAGACAAGTGGATTAATTGTTTTAGAGCACACCCTTTATATCTATATCTACAAAATTCTCCCACTTTCTCAAAACAAGTGAGACGTATCCCTCAAATCTGTACCCTCCAAGCGCATCTTAGTAATTCATCCTTCCAAGCACGACCGGAGTGTGCCGCCGTAGGGTAGGTCAGTGACCCGGCGCATTCTTAGAATCCGAATACCATGTGACTCGGTACACTGATCAGGTAGGTTTCCGGCTTGAGTCAATCTTTAGGATCGAAATGTCGCCTTTCCATCTAATCCGGTGGTACGATTTCAATATGCCTTTGAGCCAACACTGAGGACGAGATCGACTTAACGAGCATCCTTAATCCGACCTAAAGCCAGAATCAGTATTATCACTTATATTCTAGTTTGCACCTGAATATACTATCATATTATTCCTCATTCTCCCGAAGAGACTTGAGGATTCACTAAACATCCCATTTTGTATTCATCTGTAGGTTTAGATAACCATTCCTGAGAGGTAGGGTAGACTACATGTTTGAATGTTGCATAAATGCAAGAATATCTTAACCAGGTGAATGGATGGGATTGCCAATAATCGATTCTCGAGAATTTGAGCGAATCAAATCCTTTAGAATGAATCCCAATGGCATGTCAAACTCTGACTTCAGATAACACACCCATGTTGTTTCCAACTGTTTCAGTGTTATCATTCACAAACACTAATCTACATACTACTTTACTAATATTGATGCCTAGTATACGAAAGACTTATCAATATTCTGGTCAAGTCCACATATTAAAATATATGACTTTGAAACAACCTAGAGGTTTGCTTTAATCCCCAAAGGATATAAGCTATGGCAGGAATCCTGCCAAAGGTTCTTTCTGAATAAATTAAGATACCGTTAGTCTCACAAAAAGGTCTTAGGGAATCACCCCTATTTTCTGCTTTGTAACGAATCCGTTATTTGTTCTCAGCTAAAACCCTTCGTTCGAATGAATTCGATTCCGTTGTTCGGCAAGGAAGTCTTAGGGAATCACCCCATATTTCCTGCTTTCTGACGAAATCAAGCAAGACTGGGTGGTAAGAGAGATCACGGTCTGGTTAACTCTCTACCTTTTAGGGAATCACCCCTAAATTACTCAGCTTTGCGTTGAAAGTTAAACTTTACTATTCATTCGACTCTGTTCCGTGTAGTTGCAATTACTCCCACTGGGCCTAAGATACTCAGGTGGTTCTACAAGAGTTTCAACAGAACTGGAGTGCGAACAACTCCATTCACAGGGTTATGGCTTTTAAACCAACCTTTATGATCAGGATCCTATAAAGCCCACGAAGGACTATAGGTCATCAATCTACCCTATAGACCGTAAGGTCCTACAATGGGTAATGGACAAACCATACTCCCACTGCGTTCGGGGTGGATTGATATAATGATCTAGTTTAGTAGTTTTTATTAGTGTTATCACCAACTGTCGGTGTTGGATGTGGACTGAAGAAATCAGTTAGTAACATCTTGAGTACAAATACTTCAAGATCTAAGGTTGTTATTTATAGACTCTATCAGACCGAGTTTGACAGTATAACCGTCATTCTCTAATTTTTCGAGTTTTATAACCAACCTTTACTCAATGTATCAAGATATTTCACAATCTGAACGTGTATGCAAAATTTCAAGTCCTACCTTCAAGCACTCGGTGCTAAATGCCTCTATTTACGGAAGTGGGGTGAACCGAATTCACTCATTATCTATAAATGCGTAGGCATCTTTTAGGTAGACTTCTCGGTTTTTCATTACAACGTAAACCGTTATTTTGCAACCAATATCTTAAATGAGTTCAGCAGCGTATCGTAGCACATCAAATAACTATATAAGGCAAATTTATTGTCTATCCCTTAGTGAAAACATTTCCCTGGGAGGCAGGCCGAGCATCAGTCCTGAAGACTACGCAATAACCTATTTCTAAGTATGGAATACTCTATCTCTGGTTAAATCAGAGATTTCCTCCAAATATTTTGGATAAACTTACCGGAGTCTCGGATAGTTGTCAGACAAGATGTCACTACTTCAAAAGCTCCCACTAGCTTGTACCTTTCATATGGCCCCGAAGGTTGTTATGAACAAGCTATGTTACTTCTTTAAATCTATTACCATTTCCTGATTGAAAGGAAACTTAGTAATTGTTCCTTTGAGACAGTGTTCCTTTGACTGGGAGATAGGAATCACCCTAAGCCAGTCTTCAGATCTTGTCTTTAGGGAATATGCACTAATTAATAGAATAGAAAGAAGCGTTTATCGAAATACCAAACCATTTGCGTTTATATATTGTTTAAGATGTGTTACATATACCTATTCAGCATTTCTTAGTGGTTCTGACTTTATCAAACAATAGTCCGAGTCTTGGGTTCGTGCTACGAATGTTATATTTATCGTCAATAAGACAAACAAATTGTCCTATTGAAAATGAATAGGTTCATTCCAATGAATCCGAAAACAGAAAATGAATTTTCTATGATACTCAAGAATTGAATCCGAGATTCATTTCCTTATATCACTCCCACTAGTCTATCTGAAATAACTGCCCGTTGTCTATTTTATTTATCGTTTAATGCAAAGCTACCTAGTTCTTCCAAAGAACTTTAGCTTTTGAGAAAATTGCTTAGGATGCATTGGTCAGTGATCCGAAATCATTTTTCTTATCCTCTAATTTTCAATTTATTAATTTTCCGGTTTAGCCTTAAAACAACTTAGTTTAGATGACTAACACGTATAAACATTCTTTCCCATTCTCGACTTTCCTTAGATGGAAACAATCTTGAACTAGCAGTTTGTTTGAGTAGACACTACTCTTGAACTGTGGGATGTTCAGTGTTACTTGCTTGGACTATCGATTTTTTTAATCAACAAATCGTAAGAGCAAAGCTCCCACTAGTTTATCGGTTCCAAATACCGTGTAACTAGCAACACTTTGTATTTATGATTTTTCAAGGATTAGAAAATCACTCCGAACTAAGCTCCCACTAGTTTATCAGTTCCAAATACTGTCTAACTAGCAATGCTTTGTTCTTGTTTTTCCAATAAATGGAGAAACTACTGTGCAGTCTATTACACATTTCTAATCATTCAGAAAAACAACATAAGACTAAGGCTCCCACTATTTTATCGGTTCCAAATACCGTCTAACTAGCAACGCCTTATGTATATGATTTTCCAATTTTTCAATTTAGAAATTTGTTGTGTAATTACACTTTTAAATTCACTAAATGAATTTGTCTTATATTCCTATATCATCTTTTGTAAACTAAGTGTGGTCATCTCTCGTTCAATACGAATGACAGAAGTGACATAGATATACTACGTCACTTAAAATTTAAAGGCTCAAGAGAATAAATCTCTTCCGAAAAATTAAATGCATTGATTGATAATTTACAACGTACTTGTTACTTTCCACATTTTTAATGACGTCTTATTACTAACAGTTTAATAGCCTAGAGATTAAAGTTGTAAAATAAACATGACAGAAAGTTAAATTCAAAAAATTAAATTTTCACTACTAGATTTTTATTTTAGGAATAATAAACTTATTTAAAGTCTATCCTACCATTCCAAGGATTTAACCTCACATAGTACTGTCCGAGAGGGTCGATATCAGCACTATGACGGTTAAACTGAGACAATCTCTCTCAATGATTAAACATTGGGAATCGAACATCCCACGAGAATCAGACATCCCAGATTTTAATCATTGATTACCTTCATTTTTCTTGCCAAGATATTTCTAAAATACCCTTAATGAGTGTGACCTACTATATCAGATCTCAGAGTACGCCCGAGTATGCCTACGAGGGGCAGGTCAGTGATCCGACGAGTACCCGAAATCCTATCCTTTCGGAGACCAAGCCTTGAATTTTGATAGCGGTGAACACCATCCGAAGGGGGCCGAAATCAAAGTGGCACAAGGCGTCACCATTTTCTCACGTGCTTGCACCTATAGTAGAGGCCGTGGGGTCGGCTGTCGCCTTCCCCGCTCCCACTCAATATTTTGAAAAAGTGGTGGGTTTACTAATTACGGTTTCGGTCTTGACAATAAGAAACAATAAATCAAAGTACTCCGAACAGGGTCGGTTAAGTAGGAAAGCCTATGCCGTCTTATTCGTTGGAACATATGTGACTGTCGGTCGGATCCGGCAAGAGAAGCCCCGTTTAGCCCGAAGGCTTATCGGATATGCTAAGTCTTGTCGAACCCCCGTGCAAACGTCACATGTGGAGGGGAGTCAATCGAGCCGTAGCTCAGTTGAACTCGCCCAACCATGGTTAGACCATTTCCGAACCCATGTACTAATATTTTCCGATTTCTATGTTGTCAACCAAAGCGTAATCTCGTTTCTGTTTAAGGTAGGTTCACCGAAAACTCAACGATTTATCTAAGTGGGATTCACCGAGAATCCATCACTAAAATCATAAGGATTGACAAAACCCGGTTCCTCGGCTTTTATAATTAGTTACTTAATTAATTAACTACCACATATTAATTAGAGAAGCTTTTTAACTAATTATACGAGTTATACATGCCTAATTTATTCGAAATAAACTAGCTACATGTATGCATTGGAGTGGAATCATGATATGATGCATGTCCTGGCAATTTTTAGGTTTTTATCACATAATTTCGATCATACACGAAAAAATAACGGAAAAATTAAACACCGAGATGGATTGTTGGTACCCCCGTATCTAACCTAAAAAAACACAAACCCTAACTAGGATTTACTATTTTCTAATCTATTGCTGCTGCGTTTTACCGATGATCGGACATCCAAACGAACCTTGATCGTCACGAAATTTTATGGATCTGTTCTTCACTCCTCCTACTTCAATCTGAACGGTTGGATCTTTGTTTCAACGGTCCAATTTTCTCCAGCAATCCGCCGATCTAACTGCTGCATCTGTTTATAACTGCAGCGCAGCAGTACCTTCCCGGGGCCGATCCGGCATCGAGACAAATCCCGATCGACCTAAAATTTTTAGGGCTTGTTCATAACTCCATGTTAGTCGATCTGAACGGTCAGATATTTGTTTCAACGGTCCAATCTCTTCCAGAAATTCGACAAACTCATAGCTAGGGTTTTAATGTCTGCTGTTCTTTCGTCGAATTTCTGGAAGAGATTGGACCGTTGAAACAAAGATCCGACCGTTCAGATCGACTTTCGTTTGCTGAATTCGCACCGGTCATCACCAAGAACATCGAAGGAAGAAAAGGGTCGATGGAAAACTTGACCGAGTTATGAGTCAAGCTAATGGAAATCATCTACGAAGACACTAAATTTGATAGGGCAACATTTGTATTCAATAGGATGAAAGACCAGATTCAAAAGGAAATTGATCTGTCAATAGATGCACCAAGCAAGGGCTTGCACAAGAAAGGTGATTTCTAGGAAAGGAAATCATATAGGTGTATGAGGTAATATCACCGGATGGATCTTTGATCCACCCGATTACACAGCGGAAAGTACAAGATCTAGATCTAAACAATCAAAATACATAAATAATAGATCTAAACCTACGAGGGGGTTTAGATTGCTTACCGGTTTATTGTGAATAAACGTCTAGAACAATCTTCAATCCAAGCTAGTTGAGATCCTAGTTGAGAAGCCAATGTCTTCCAACGTGTATCTCCAAGCACCACCAGGTGGATGGTGTTTCAAGCCGCTTGACCACCTCGATATGCTACCGAAATAATCCCAAGGATTATCCCAACTCGAAACCCTAGTGTTGAATCCGAAAATTCTAAGCTTCAAACACTCATCTAAGTCGCATGTTATGTGTGTTTTGTTGCTTGGGAGAACTCTCTTTATATAGGAGAGTAATCCTTGTACTCCGATGATTTAATAATTAATACAAAATCAATTATAATAATCCTTATTAAATAAAAGTCTCTCCTTGAATAATCTAGAATAAATCTAGATTATTTAAGGATCAATCTAATATTTTTTCCTTAATTAATTATTCAACAAATAAATAATTAAATACTTGTACCATAATTATCCAAGAAAACAAATTTCTTGACAACCAAACAAGTAATACACGCCACTTTTATATTTGACCAATTAGGTCAAAAACTCAACACACTAATTTGGGCCGAGTCCATGAAAAATGTCTTTTTCGTGTATTTAATTATTTAGTCCAACTAAACAATTAATCCACATATCAATTAAATAGTCCAATCCAACTATTTAATTATAATTGAGGTGAAACGACGAGAAAACATATGCTATGTTAGGAGCCACGTCGGGGACCATGGACCCATATTCAGTAGCTACAATAAATTAGATAATATTATCCATCAGACCGAACAATAATATTCAATCTATTAATTCCGGGATTACACCACCATAAACCCGAAACTGAACTCTGCCGAATATAGATAAATTACACTCATCCATGAGTTGATAAGGTGTCGACTGATATTATAATTACATACAGATAAATCCTCCATAGACAGTTCATTTCGATTCGGGATATCTCCGTAGACCCTTCTCGAAACCTCTTATCCTTATTTACCATTAACCCCCTAGTGATCAATTAGTTCATAACTAATTTAATATGAACTCCACAGATCGATCGGTTTCTAGGATTAGCAAATAAGGGAACTTCTGTCTACTTCCCGAGGGAAGGAATAGATTACATATCTGTGATAGCACAGACTACTCACTCATTCCAGAATAGAGCCAACGAGAAGTGTTGGACCATATACTACGAAGTGATCCTTACTAACACATCAAACTCTACCCTAGTCTAAGCAGTTGTCTGTCATCACCTCAGGATTGCGATTAATCTATATATGATCATCTTGTGATTCGATAAGAGTTCTCGATCATGGAATTATATCGAGAACTCAAATCAAATCGGTGCAGCCCTATATGATTATCATCATATATAAATGCCCCACTAGGTACCCTATTACCGACAGTCCAGATAAGACTGTCACAGTGTAAAGTATTCAGGGCACATTATTAGCATATTAATCATGGGACCCATACTCAGATTAATCAACGCTACGGACTAAGTTAATTTTAAGTACATCTCACTAACTCAATCCTCTTGTGTATAGCCATACACTGAGTTATGTGATTACACAAACGAGGTACTTAGGGTTTTCAGTTGTGTCTTAATTATAAGCATACATGCATATAATAAGATGAATTATTAATTATGTCCTAAAAAAATTATATAATTGTCTTTCAGGCACTACACCTAACAATGAAACCCACAAATTATATAACGCTTTGAAAGTGAAACCCACAAATCTACAGGCTCCACTCAAGTCCAAGGTAATGTTTACCTACATCAATGCATCTATGAAACCGAAACTCACTGCCGGGAGAAAGAGAAAACAACCTGAAAGCGGCAGACCAAGAGTGGGACGAAGAACCAGATCCCAGAAGGCACAAGAGAACACCTATGTGACTGGTACCAGCAACTTGAATGAACCTATGATAATCAGTGATGATACAGCAACTGAGGAAGCTAAACAACAAGAGGACATCACCTATCTAGAAGAAGGTGAGGAAGGATATGTTCTCACTTTATCCGAAGAAGAAAGGATGGATGAAGAAGAAGCTGAGACAGAGGATGAGCACTCAAAGGGAAACCATCTTGAAGCTGATCCAGAAAACATGGAGATATCTGACGATGATCTAACCCTTCAAGAGGTACTTTTCAAGAGTCTCAGCAAAGTTGACAAACACCCGAGTGAGCCAGCTGATCAAACTCACTCCGCTGAACCTGTCAACTCCCCCAGCATTGACCAAGGGGGAACAACAGCAGAGAAAGTTACATCTCCAGCAGATAAAGAAGCCAACACCCCCCAGCAACTCCTCAATGACCCTGAGTCTAATGTGGAATAAAAATAAGAAGAGGAGGAGAAAGATGAAGATAATGAGAATGTTGAAGTGGCACCAGAGGAAGTTGATCCAGAAAGAATCTTCAATCTGGACATTCAACCACCGATTGTAGACGTGGAGAAGCAGTATCACATCAGGCAAAACCTGAAAGCTGCTTTAAGGAGTGAAGCGACCTCCTGCAAGCACAAGATTGAAGCCCTCATCAGTCACATCAAGATACAATATGAGGTTATGAAAAAATAGGGAAACTTGCTTTCCAACTTACAACATCTCATTCCCTATCATGTCCGAACCAACATTGAGGTTCATGCTGAAAAGATTGACAACAATCTCAAACCTGTGGTGGACACTCTGAATGCTCACATTCATCACATTCAACACCTGGATGAGATTATGGAATTGTCTGGCCAGCAACTTGACACTCTGATAAATATCAATACGGCCAACAACAAAATTCTGGAGCAGAGGTATGGTCCTCTCCCAGAGTCTGAAGAAATAAATGCAAATCTTGAAGAACGTTTAGGTGCTACCAAAAAGGGGGAAGGAAGCTCAAAGCCTGAGAGCTCCAGTAGAAAGAAGTCAAGCTCAAATGATAAGGGCAAGGGCATCAAAGACAAAGGCATCAGGTTTGAAGAAAAGAAGTAGCTAAACTTGCTTAGCTAAATTAATTGAATTCCATTTGCCTTTGTTTCTTTTCTTAAAAAGATGCAATATCTTATTGCCCTCAAATGGATGAATAAATTTTTTGAGTTTTTTACTCTGTCAATTATTATGAAAAAATTGTTATACTTATGTTCAGGCTTATGAGGGTTTTGGCATCATCATAAAGGGGGAAATTGTTAGGAACATTTTATTATGTTTTGATGATGGTCATACTAGCTGTTATAGCAAGCCTGAAATATGTTAGAACACTCTGTATAGTCTTTACTTAGAGTCTGACATGTTGTATAAGTTGAGTCAGACAAGTATTGTACTAGTTGGTAGGACGGCAAAGCAAGAACAGACTTTCGGCAGAGTGAAGCCAGCCAAGGACCAGCAGAGAAGCAATGAAGACATCATGGTCTGACTTATAACCAAGGAAGTCTGTGATGACCTTGGATAAGTCCAAGTTATGTTTTAAGTAATGAAGCTCAATGTTTAAATATGGTGTACACTGATCGCACCCAAATCAAGGATCAGTGAAGTACAAGGATTCTCCTTGAACTGAAAGAATGAAGGAAACATTGAATCGTTAAAGTGAACTGACTTTCGGCGGAGTGAAGACAAAGCAGTGAAGGAAGATCTAAGCGGAAAAGTCAGATGGGTCACTTGACCGTTCAAAGCGTCTGAGTAAACCTTACTCGATCAGATTATTGAAATATGGAGAAGATACAGAAGATCAATCATTAAATGCACAATTAATAGAGGATCAATCAAGGACGGATTTTCTAGCAAACGTTTGAAGAAAAATCCGATCACTAAAATCAAGGAGAATATAATTAAGGGGGAATCAAGAATAAAATCAAGGATTATTCCCCTCATTAATTCAAATCAAGGGGCATTGACAGAAAAAACAAAAAGGAGAAGAGAACGAAAAATCTGAGCAAAAACTCTTTCAAAATAAAAAACCTTCTATCTACGCATAAAGGAAAACATCTAGTGATCAACTCAAAACTGAGAGCTACAATTCAAACATCAAGCATTGAGATTGATCAACAAGTTTGTGAATCCAATTCACATCAATCAAGCAACTGAATCAGAGTCATCTGAGAAGGAGTTGTGTTTGTGATAGCTGCTGAAGGATTTGATCCCAAGGAGCAATGAAAGAGACCGAGTCACTTGAAGCTGTTGCAGTCAAGGAGTGACAGTATTGTAGATTGTGAAGCTTGTGAAGTCAAGGACAACGTACTATTGTATCTGTGAAAACAATAGTGAATTCCTCCGATCATCACAGGAGAAGAGTGGATTAAGGGATTACACCACCCTGAACCACTCTAAGCCTTGTGTCAATTTACTTTCTGCAATTTACCTTACTGCATTCATTTAATTGCTTATATTATATCATATATTTGTGATTTCTTAAACTACTTTAAAATAACATGTTGTATTTGACGAACCTAAGTTCACTGGAATTGAAGATGAAGCTTCAGAACCTGCTGAAAATCTCCAAGTTTCTGATCCAGAATATGTTGATGTTTTGGAAAATATAAATGACTTAAAAGTCTCTGACTCTGCCCCTGCTGAAGAACATGCTGGTAACACTACTGATGCAACAACAGATGCAGTTCAAGGATTTGTTGAACCCCCTGCTGAAGCAACAGTAGAGCCTACTGAAGATGAAGCTTCTGTAAATCAAACAAATCAAGATTTACAATGGTTGAAGGATCACCCTGCTGAACAAGTAATTGGCAATATACAACAAGGTGTGAGGACTAGAAGGCAATTGGAAGCAATGTTTACTTGTTTTGTATCTTAAATGGAGCCTAAAGTTTTTGAAGAAGCAATGTCTTATCCAGATTGAATAATTTCTATGCAAGAAGATTTAAATGAGTTTGAAAGAAACCAAGTCTGGACACTAGTGGAAAAGCCTAGTCATGCAAACATAATTGGAACTAAATGGGTATACAAAAATAAATTGGACAAATCGGGTACCATTTAAGGAACAAGGCCATACTAGTGGCAAAAGTCTATTCTCAAGAAGAAGGAATAGACTTTGATGAAACATATGCCCCAGTTGCAAGATTGGAAGCTATAAGATTAATCTTGGCATATGCTGCTTACAAAAAATTCAAAGTATACCAGATGGATGTCAAAAGTGCATTCTTAAATGGCATTCTGGAGAAAGAGGCTTATGTTCAGCAACCTCCTAGTTTGGAAGTTAAAGATCAATAAGATAAAGTGTATTAACTCAATAAGGCACTTTATGGTTTGAAACAGGAACCAAGAGCATGGTATGAAACCCTATCTCAATTCTTGATGGACAATGGTTTTACCAAACGTACCATTGATAAGACTATTTTCAGAATCAATGAAGGGGACAGCACCCTGCTGGTACATATTTATGTTGATGACATAATTTTTTGTTCTGAAAATGAATTGGTGTGTGAAAAGTTTGCTAATCTCATGAAAAGAAAGTTCCAAATGAGTATGATGGGAGAGATGAACTATATTTTGGGATTACAAGTCAAACAGATGAATGATGGAATCTTTATTCATCAAACTAAATATACCAAGGAGCTGCTAAAGAAGTTTGGCATGGAAAATAGCACCAAGGTATCAACTCCTATGAGTACAAGCATCAGATTGGATGAAGATAAAAAGAAGGCAAAGATGTTGATCAGACTTTATATAGTAGGATGATAGGTAGTCTGATGTACCACACTGCCAGCAGACCTGATATATCATTTGCAGTAGGTAGTTGTGCAAGATTTCAATCAAAACCAAAGGAAAGTCACTTAGCTGCAGTCAAAAGGATTCTTAAATATCTAAAAGAGACTTTGGGAGTAGGGATATAGTATTCAATAGATAGAAGTTTCAAATTTATATCCTACTTAGATTCTGATTATGCTGGATGCAAGATTGATATAAAAAGCACCATAGGAACTTGTCAGTTGATAGGAAATAGACTTGTTTCCTGGTTTAGCAAGAAACAGAATTCAATATCCACTTCCACTACTGAAGTTGAATACATAGCTGCTGGAAGTTGCTATGCACAAATACTATGGTTAAGACAGCAATTAAGGGATTGAAGAAAGAGAAATTCCCATAATGTGTGACAACACAAGTGCAATTGCAATCACAGAAAATCATGTTTTGCACTCAAGAAACAAGCACATTGATGTGAGACATCATTTTATAAGAGATCATGTTTAGAAGAAAGATGTGGTGGTTCTCTACATCCCTACCGAAGATCAACTTGCTGATATATTTACAAAACCTTTGGATAGTGAAAGATTTGATAAGTTAAGAACTGAACTTGGCATCATAAAAGTTGACTGATATGTTAATGGTCAGCAGAGTACTGGAATTCACCAAGGGGATTAGTCTTTGCCCTGGTGGGTGAGATCACTTGGCAGACTAGTCATTGGTATCAACAATTCCATGTACCCAAATACTTTGGACAATTGAGCAAATGAAGTTGCCAAGGGGATTGGTCTTTGTTCTTTTGGGTGAGCTCACTTGACAGATCAGTCATTGGTATTAAACTTCATCTTGTATTATTAGTTGGACAAAACAAGAGTGTTTGAATCAGCAGAGTAATCTATCAGCAGGCTGCTGAGCCATCTTATGTCAATAGGCTGCTGAGCCAACTCTACTGAAGACCAAGTCTGCCGAACTATACGTTACAAGACAGTCATACTTTAATGAAAGTCAACAGTAAATGCTACAGTATGTGCCTGGCAGTTATCAACCACTACCTTTCTTTATATATACAAACTTATTTACTCAGACGATACATACAAACTCCGATTGATTTTCTCTGATTCTACACAAGTGTGAACACAGATTTGCAAGTTTTCTTCTTCATATTTTCCAAATTTCTTCAATGGCGGATAAAAGAGATGTTCATATTGGTACAAGCCAAAGTGCTAGAGGCTTTGTTGTTGACGCTAACAAGTCCGAGTTAGCTATCAACATTAGTAGAAGGATCAGAAGATATGAAGGACTGAAAGATGTTCTAAATATGAGATTAGAAACCATCTCATACATCAATGTTGTTAATTTCTGGAAGAATATAGCGATAAGAGATGATAGAGAGGAATTCACTACAACAGTCAATGCCCAGCATATTGAAATAACCTCAAATCTGCTGAGGGAAGTGTTCGGATTTGGACCTGGAAACAATGCTCCACAAATCCTGAATCAATGCAGCTAGCAAGACTGGAGTTTGTTGATGCAATAAAGGCCAACAAGTCCATACCATCAACCCCGAATATCAATGTATATCATATCATATTAGAATACAACCTGCTGAGCAAGATTATTGCCAAGAATATTCTTGGATTCAGTGGAAGTCCTGATACTCTCTCAGGATCAAGAATTGACCTACTGATTATTATATGCAAAAGCATGAAGTTTGATTAGGCCGGATTCTTTGTTCAATATATGAAGATAGTGGTGACAGAAGATAGAGATGGAACAAGGAAGTCCAAGACTAAACCATTGGGTTTGATGATACGAGCCCTACTTGACTCACTTGCAGTTGCTGATGTTGCACCTGCAAAGATCAACAAGTCAAGATACAAACCTGAAATCACTTATCTCATCCCAGGTTTGGATGATGATGAAGAAGGAGATGATGAAAGAACATAAAGTGATAATGATGGTGATGACAATGATGGTGGTGGGCAGGCTAAACAAGTTACACAACCTGCTGCACCAAAGAAGCATGTGGAGAAAATAAAGGCTACTGATACAAGAAAGACAACAGAGTTATTAAAGCCTAAAAAGACAAGGCAGCAACCAGTAGACATTGCTGAGTCTACTGAGGCTCAAGTTGAAGCTAAAGCTACTGAGCCTGCTGGAGCTACAAAGAAAACTGCTGCTGAGATTTTAAAAGAACAACAAAAAGAAGATAGAAGGAAAAGGAAAGCTGCTGAAATTGAGGAACAACCTGCAAAAAAAGGCAACAGGTTGTGAAGAAGAAGGTTCATGGAAAGGTCAAAGAATTAAGGGTTCTGGCGGCCCAAAAAGAAGTAGATGAAGAGGTTGTTGAGCCTACTGAGGCTGCTGATGTTGTTGTTGAGCAACAAATTGAAGAACCACATCACACTGTTGCACCTAAACCTACTGTGGAAGTTGTTGTACTTGTTCAAGACCCTACTGTGGATGATAGAACTCAGGGGGAAGAACAAACTACTGGAGACCCTACTGATGAGCATATGAGTTAGGAGGAACCAAGCATTGAACAGTTGGAGGTAGTAGGTACAAATGTACAACCTGATGAACCTACTGACCTATTTGTATCTGCTGTAGATACATTGACTCATCTTGTTGAAACCTTTGAAGGACAACAAGTTGAACAACCTGCTCCAAGAAAGCCCACTATGCCCTATGAAAGAAAAGAAAAGATGTCAAAGAAAGAAAGGATGGATCCTGACTTCAAAAGGGTTCAAAAGTACTTTGAATGGAAGTTTGGTTACTACAAGAGACAAAAACCAGCTGTTGAACCTATGACCGGTTTTGAAGAATGGGCATTTGAACAGTTAGAAGTAGAAAGTTTACTTGGATTGATTGACACTTCTCTGTTGGAGATGAGACTGGTGGCAATTATAGAAGGTGGTAAGCAGAAGAAGAACATTATGTTTAAAGATCCTAGGTTCACACCTGATAGTGATGAATCATCATCATCTGATTTAGATGATGATCATCCTATGTTCCCAGGACGGTCCAGTGGTACTACAATGCAAGGATCTACTGAAAAGACTGAACAAGGATCTAATGACCAAGTGACGATCAGCCTGCTGAAGGTGACAAGTCTACTGAGGATCAGCAGACTGACATATTAAATGAAGAGCTGGGAGCTGCTTACAATGAAAATACAACTTGTTGTAGCAACATCACTTGAAGAGGCCAAAATATCTACTATTTTTGATGTTGTTATGTTTGAAGAAGCTGATACAAGTTCAGAGGACTCAGCTCAGTATCAGGAGTGGTTTGACACTCAAGAAACCTTATCACAATTTGCAAATCAATTACAGAAGGTTGCTGATGCTAGAGGAGTTTTAGAGGAAAACTTGGTTGTGTTTCGTCATGTTTTTGTTGAAGAGGTGGTTCATGTTGCTGAGTTACAAACAGCACCTGAATATAGGTCGAAACAGAGGGTCCTAATCATTGAGGAACAAACAATGTTGGGACAAAGGTTGGAACTTATGATGGGATTGGAGGAATCCCCTGTACATTAGGAGGAGACTGCTGAAGCACAGGATACTGTAGAACCTGTTGCTGTAGAGAAGGTCACTGGAGAGAAGATTGCGGAAGGAAAAGATAGTCAACAGACTATTGTTGATGAGGATGAACAGGTGGTGGATTATAATTTCAGTGATGAGGAATTTCAGATGACATAGGAAGAGGATGTTGCTGATGAGCCCCAACAGGCACATGTACCAATATTTGAAGAGGTACATGTTCCTCAACCTCAACCTGAACAAGAACTTATTTTGGAGGATATTATTGGAGATGCAATTGAGGATGCTCCTGAACCTATTGAATGGGACAGGACAAGAGCAATTATTGTAAGATAACCTAGGGCTGTGGACAATGAAGAACAGCCTGCTAAAGGAGTTGCTTGAGGTATGGCTGGGATGAATGAGATACCAGCACATGTTTTGGAAGAGTTGAGAGCTGTAAGGAATGATATTGCACAGCTAAGTACTCAACTGAATAAAAGTGAACAAAGATTTGAGGATTTGATGAATTTAGTGGAAAACAGAGGAATGACCACTGAGACAGTTGCTTCCAACATTACATCTGCTCAATTTGCTATATATTATCTAATTAGAGATGTAAGAGGTATAAAGACGAACACAGCAAACAAAGATACGCATTTGAATGAACAGATTGCCTCAATACACAAGAAGTTGGACAAGCATGCTGAGGCACCTAAACCTGCTGTGGTACCTCAACCTGTTGTACTTGATCCTAAGATTACTGAGAGGATCAAACTGTTGGAACAAACTGTTGAAGGAAGGATCACTACAGTTGACACAATGACTGAGATAATGAAAGGTCAACTTGCCGGAAAAGGGCCTTTGGTTAAAGGTAAAAATTTTATATAACCAAGGTATGCAAAGTACAAGAGATTACATCCTAATCATAATTTAGAATTAAACTAACAAGGACTACACTAGTGTTGAGAAGAGGTTAGATTTGTTGATTCCAAGGGATTCACTTTGCATAAGACCCACGAGGTTATATGCAACAAGAAACAACGACCACTAAACACATAACAACACCCAAAGAAACAACGACACTAACAACACCCAAAAGCTGTCAAAAGGGGTCATGTGAGAGCATAACTCACGAGCATATCCCAAGGTGTGTAGAGAAACAAAATAATCTCATACATCCACCAACAAAACCTACTAGAAATCACAAAAGATATACAAAACCTAAACATTAAGGTGTAAAAGTGTACAAGGGAAATGCGGCACTGCATTATGTAAAACATATGTGTTTTAATGCAAAACAACACATCATCAATCTTCATAGGTACTCCCTCAAACCTCTTTACGTTTCTCATGTACCAAATCCGGTAAACAACCACGAAACGAGAGGCACATCTAGCCACATTTGCATGAGAAGTTCCCCTGCATTTCCTCTTCATCCATCGAGAGCGGCGATTATAGTTTCCGGTCTTATTGATACTAGCCACAACGACCTTGCCCCAAATCATACGGGAGATTGGACAACGAAAATACGGATGAGAGCGATTCATTCACCAATCCACACAAGGAGCGAGTTTGTCATCAAAATGAAGCTTATCAGTAGTAAGCATAGCATGTTTCATGGCCATCCACAACAAAAAGCAGTGTTTTGGGGTGGCTCTAGGGTTCCAGACAAGTCTGTACCACCAAACCTTGGGACTTTGGTGCCTAAAGAAATCATAAGCTTTAGTAGGGGATAATTTGATACCAATGGACCAGGATTTCATCATAGCAATAGCGACTCCGGCGAACCAGCATAATTCAAGATCCTATCCCTAATTCTGAAGACAGTTTTGATTAAAGCAGAATCAGTAGACTTGTAAGGATAAGACCACAGATCTGCATTCTTTAAGTACTCAGCATTGATCCATTTCACCCAAAGGCAGTCTTTCTTACATTGGAAGTTCCACAAGATCCTACACAAAAGAGCTAGATTCCAAGCTTCCAAGCGAAAAATTCCTAAACCACCCTCGGATTTTGGCAAACGAGACTTTCTTCCGGCCAACAATTGATTTCTGTTAGAGTCACGGGATCCCCCCACAAAAACCTCCTACATAATTGATCCATTTTAATCTTTACACTTCCAATGATAGGGTAAATACCTAGCCAAAAACGGTACACACCTTGAATGACGATTTCACCGAGTTTGTAACCTACCGGCATAAGACAAGGTGGCACCCTTCCAATTACAAAAGTAATTCCTCAAAGTAGTGAATAAGGGATCATAATGCACCACATTTAACCTAACGACACACAAGGGAATGCCAAGATACCTAACGGGCATCACACCTTCTTTCAAACCGAGAGATGTCTAATAAAACACCTTGTTATACTCATCCGATCCGGCACGAAAATTTCGGACTTATGCAAATTAACAACAAGGCCGAGAACACATACCAAATTCGGTAAGACGGTTCATCATTAAGGAGACGGATATAGGATCTCCTCTAGTGAAAAGCATCAAGTCATCTGCAAAGGCAAGATGATTAATCTTCAAATTACGGCACCCATTGTGAAAGTTAAACTACGAGTCCTCCCCTAGAATTCTAAGCATTCTTGAGAAGTATTCCATACCCGAAATAAAGAGGAAAGGAGAGAGAGGATCCCCTTGCCTCGAGCCCCTCTTCCCGGGGAAAAACCCCGCTTGAGCTCACCATTGATAGACGGGGAGAAGGATGTAGTTGTAACACAAAGCATGATCCACTTCACAAACTGTCGGGAAAACCAAATCCTTTCGAAACGACCTCCAAGAAGGACCGATGCACTTTGAATCAAAGGCCTTTTTAATATCCACCTTTATCATACATCTAGGGGGACCCACAGCAACCCCATACTTCGATCAACTCTTGGCACAAGAAAATGTTGTCGGACATGGCCCTACCATCAACAAAACCGAGTTTGGCATTCATCAATAAGATCGGGCGGACAAGAAGACGATCTAGTAGCCAAAATCTTAGATATAACTTTGTAAGTAGTATTACAACGGGAGATAGGCCTATAGTCACCAACGAAGCGGCATGAGTAGACTTAGGAATCAAAGCAATGATAGCATGATTAACTTGATTCAAAATAGCATCATTATTAAAGAATTCCAAGACGACATTAGTGAAGTCGGCTCCAACAATATCCCAAGATTTCTTAAAGAAGCCGGCGAGAATACCCATCGGGACCGGGTGCTTTATTGTCGAGAGAAAGAAAAGAGAGCTTTCTTTACCTCCAAGGCGGTGACATCCACCGACAAATTATCCAAGCCGAACCACTAGAAATAGTAGGGCCGGCACTAACAACATCTTTATCAATAGGAGCGCCAAAGCCTCGGTACCCAATAAGTCGGTGTAAAAACTAACAAAAGAATCACCAATCGATCATAAGAAGTAGTGAAAGAAGCGTCGGCAAGTTGTATGGATGAGATATGATTCCTAACATTATTCCTCTTCACCATAGAGTGAAAGAACTTGGACCCCATCACTTAGCTTCACATACGCCCAGCTTTCGAGAGAGAAAAGCTGGATTACGCCTTTCAAAAGTAGAACGGATCCTTTTCGATCCCCAATTTGAGATAACAAAGCCTCGGTAGGTCCCGGGTTGTATAAAGTTTGCATTTCCCCAAGCACCTTCGAGCATTTTCGGACTTAACGAGATATATGAGCAAAATGAAGCTTATTCATTTCCTTCAAAGGCTTCTTCAATCTTCTAAGCTTTCTACAAAGTTGGTACATAGCGATACCATAAACATCTTGACTCCGGCTACGTGTAAGAATCTCCATATAACTTTGATGCTTTGCATCCACATATTGAAAAATTTAAATGGTTTCATTCGATCACGAGAATCGGTAGTTAGAGAAATCCTACAAGGGGAATGATCGAGAATGCAAACCGGCGGGGTCAAAAAAAGCCAAAGCATTCACACACCGATCATACCAATAAGCATTAACCGGCACCTATCAATTCTAGAAAGAACGGTAGAAGAACTCCAAGTAAAGAATTCACCGAGAGGAATTCATATCGGTAAGATTAGCATCCAAGCAACAATCCACACCATCTTGCATTTCATAATCGGTGGGAATATTCCCATTCATCCTATCTTCAACGAAAAGCACGAGTTGAAATCCCCTAAAACCATCCAAGGAAGAGAAGAACAAACACTCAATTCCCTAAGTCGTCCCACATACTTCTTCTATGGCCAACGAGTGTAAACCATACACAAAAGTAACCGAGAAAAACATCACCGATCACATTCGACGACAACGCGCGGTGGATCCACTTTGAGCATCAACTTCCCGAACTTCCAAAGAAACAAAAGATGGATCCCAAATAACTAACATCCTCCTATTATCATGTTGATCAAAGTTATTTACGAGACTTCCGGGTAGGAATCTTATACTTCAAAAATTTATCCATACTAATTTGAGACAGTTTGGTCTCAAGGATTCCAAATAAGGTAATCTTATGTTGTCTAAGGTATTTGACAACAGTAGATTGTTTAGAAACCTTATTGAACCCTCTAACATTCCAAAAACCAATCATTTTTGTCTACTGAGGTGATTTACCTCTGAGAGACTACATCGAGATCTCTTCCCTTCATTTCCGAAACACCGGCGGTGCTATTCCTTTTATTCTTCTTTTTCTTCCTTGATTTCCTAGAACCGAGAGCGACAATGTCCCCTTTTTCCCCCAAATCCTCGGCTTCGGCATCAACGGCCCAAGTAGAACATTTATCGGGATCTAAAACATCAAAAATATTAGCAACGGAGTCTTCTCCACTTCCTTTCCATTATTTCTTGAGGAAACACTTTTTCCTTTGTCCACCGGTGTAGATGTAGCGACGAAAGGAACATCAAGCGGCACATGAGTTGTCCCGGGAGCGATATCATTCTTACCATCATCTACAAGAATAACCACTTTTTTCTTCTTTGAGGGGTTAGGTTTAGAAACACCAGGTTTTTTTTTGACCTTGCCACATACAATGAAGGAACCTCTCCTTTAGAATCATCATGGCCTTGTTCATTATGGCCTAATTTGTTACACTTGGAACGAAATTTGGGCCTTTCCTCATATAAAACGGTGCGCATAAGGACCTTTCCATCATGCATAGTAATAGGAATAACGAAGGCAACTCCATCTTTAAATCAATTTCCACAAGACATCTTGCAAAACTAAGCACTTTTTTTGCGGCGGTGACTTTATCGGTATGCGAGGACTCCCCGGGAAAGAACATATCTTACTCAAAGCTCTATCCTTCCAAAGCCTTAGTGGAAGATTAGGCGGTGAATCATGCTGGAGCTTGTAGTGCAAGCATCTTTACTAAAATCAAACATTACGGGCATCTTTTTTAAAAGCAAGGGCTTTCCAAAAGCATAGAAGGGACCGGCATGCGGTACCTCGTTAAGATCGATCTCTTGTTCAAAAAGAAACACTATCCATCCGAATTGTGGTAATGGTATACGCACTTTCTTGGCCAAGCATTAACAATCTTTTGAGCTGCATCTCTTCCGGGGAAATTTTGAAGGAAAGATGCCAATCAAACTCAATTTCTCCATAGAATCATCATTAGTATCCTCCTCTTCAAGAAACACGGTATCTTGATTGATACAATCAACATGGTCGATCAAAAGAACAACATCATCTTTGAAGGTTCTCTATTTTTCTTGACCATTTGAACCCAAGAAGCAAATTCATCCACGGCTTTAGTAGCATTAGGCCACTAGGTAATCTCCGAAGTAGTATCGGAACTTACACCGAAGGGGCCACGAAACGGGGGCAACATTTTCCTTACTTGCAATAGAACCGGGATCCACCTCTAACGAGTCCCTGTTCTATCACACCACCGAGTCCTAAAGTGCCGGCAACACCATCGAAGCAAGCTCTACAAGCGAAGAACCGGGTTCTATCACACCACCTTCGAAAAGCTGGATCTACGGATGCGGGAACACACCCAACGGGAGACAACGACACTCTCAAATGTCTTTTCGGACACACCCCCAATCTTTAATTTGTCAATAACGGTTTGTTCGGCTTTGTTTTTCAACTTCTAACAACTACGAAAGAGAAGATATACTGCCAAATCACCCTCGGCCAAGACGGACTTCTTTTTTGAAATGGTAGCGGCGGGTGTAATAAGCTTTCCGATTTCAATCTCATTGCCTCATAGACTCTAGGATTACAACATTTTGAAGCGAGGTTCTTTCAATTCCACCAAGGAAGGAGCATTAACAACATCATCCACTCCGGTGCCAAAATGACCTTTGCGGGCGATGATGAACGGTGTTATCCTTTAATGGAAGCTTCCCACTTTCAATCGAGCTTCGATTGGAGTTGCGAAGGAGCAACAAAGTCTTTGGGAGCTACGCAACTTTGTATATCACCGAAACTTCGGCTCCATCTTGGATCGGAATCGATAACGGTGTCATCTCTAATAGTTTTCTTATTCTTTCGAGCCATGGCTCAAAACGGGAGAGCTTTGTAAATTCGGAAAAGAGAAAGAAAGGTAACAAGGAAGCGAGATTGAGCAAAGAAGCCAAAGGGGGAAATTGTTGGACATATTTTAAGTTTTAATGTTGAGTGCCAGACTAACTTTATAGTGCAAAAGCAAAAAGATGTCTACATCAAATGTATAGGTTTATTAGAGTTTGATCTTTGTATAGGTTTGATCAAACAAGCATTGTAAAAAGGTCAGCTGACTTTATCAGCAGACCTGTCTAGGTCAGTAGAGTGTCTAGGTCAGTAGACTTACTAGGGACCTGCTGAAGTCTGAAGGCTGAGGGTTTAAATCAACCTACTGAAACTAGCAACTGAATCACACACTTACACTAATGAGTGTCCAATACTTAGTATCATTATTTTAACAAGTAATATGGCACTCCTAGTAGAAGTGGTAGAATTATTCCATGTATTTCAGCTGGAACAGCTATGTACATTTTAGATTTTCTATTCACTCATGATCTGGCCCGGTCGACCCGAAGCCTCTGCGCGAGCAGTGGTGGACGAAGCGGAAGCAAGAATGTCGGCTTGAGTAACGCAAACATTGGTGAGAATCCAATGCCCTAAAAACCTAAGGATTCCTCCGCAAGGTTCGTCCACGGAGGGTGAGTCAGGGCCTAAGATCAGGCCGAAAGGCATAGTCGATGGACAACAGGTGAATATTCCTGTACTATCCTTTGTTGAATAGCGAACAACCCGTTCAGATATTAACAACCAAGAAGTACTGGATTCTCTTTCGGATAGGCCTTGAAAGGAGAGGAAGGCTGGAATACTAACTTATTGAATTAACCCGACCCGATAATACCCATTTTAGGAACGTCCAGTGCCAAAGTCACTGAATGGTTAAGTGCCGAATTTATTCCAATTCCAAGAGCTCGGATCGAATCGGTATTAATTGGTTATATTCCGCTGCAACAAATTCAGTTATATCAACAGTCAGCAGACTAGTAAGTGGTCAACAGACTATTGAGCAGTCAGCAGGATAATAACCTTGTTGAGTTTGTTAACTCCAAAAGTTTTAGGTGTTATGTTTTTTCACCCCCCCTAAACTTCACCAAAAGCCTTTTCAAGGGACCAACAAGTTATTTTCTATGCCATGTGGTACACTAGCAATGTCCCAAGTGTATTCTGTTTGTCTGTTTGTACACAGCCATTTATATAAGGTTGAATATTCTGTACCCAAAATCTATGAGAAAGATTTCCACAAGATAGGTGTTTTGTCATTTTCTATCTGATAGCGGTGAACACTTTTATCGACCTAAGTAGACCTAAGTAGAAGGCAATGGAGGATACTCTTATTCGAGATAATTTCTTACCACATGTTGCAGATTTAATCTAATAAATCCCTTTAGGTCCATTTGCACGTGAGGATAAAATTATATGGCATCACACAGCTAACGGTTTTTACTCCGTTAAAAACTGAATATCACTTGGCGGTGAGCGATTTGGAAAAATGCGTTCATGAAAATCATGCTTCTGCTTTAAAGGAAAATTCCTTTTAGAATCGTATTTGGGGTCAGAAAGTATAGCAACGCATTATTCAATCTCTTTAGCGAGCCATTTCAAACAATTTTTTGGTTGAAACTAATTTAGATAAAAGATGGCGTGGTTCGACAATATGCTCTGTTTGCAGTTTCGAGAAAGAAACTATAAACCATTGTTTATTTGATTGCATCATTACTAAAGAAATTTGGGACAGAGAAAAAATTAGCAAATGCTGGAAAAACTTGTGAATCTCAAATATTTCTGAAGTGATAAATTTTCTGCTTCATTGGGATGATGAATTTTTTTCGTATTAGAGCTTTCTATCTGTTTCGGTACATATGGAAAGTTAGATGCTCTTGGATGTTTAAAAATACACCGGAATATATCTCATTCTCATTATGCAAGCAATGACTCTTCCAGATCATGTCACGCACGTAAATACTACATCACACGACCAACCTGCTGACATAGATAATTTGATTTTGTTGAAAGCCCCACCAGCAACGAGTATTCAAGGTAACGTTGGTTCTCCTTTAAAAGACAATCAATTATCGTTTGGTCGTATTTTTCAAGATTCCTCTGGATCTATTCTAAATTGTTTTTCTCTAAACTTGGGTCAAGCTTACTTGGTTGATTTAAGTGATGGCTTAGCCGTCTTCTATGGACTTGTGTTTGCCTTTGCTTATCGATAGAGAAACTTCATTATGGAATGTGATTCATGATAAGATTCAACTTTTCTTGCATTTCTTACATGATTTTACCCCCGTTTATGAATTATTTGATGCACTTTGGAGTAGTTTGAGTGATTTACTATACATTTTCACAATAGCATTCACTTTAAGGTCAAAGACGACTTAGTCCGAAAATCTCGTCATTTTTTTGGTGAATTATTGCATATTTCATGCATGTTTTATCTTGCAGGAGTTATGCGTGGTATTGTTGTTTATACATGAAAGATGTAGGTTAATTGGGATCCTGGAAAAGCAGGCATTGATTATGGAAAGATTATTTTGATAGGTGAAAGCATGCACCCGAACCTAAAGAATTGAAACGGACCAAGAAGATGATATTTTCATGTTGTTGTGATTTAATCTACATTTTGATCTCCCTTAGAGGCATTTTCTATGCAATTTGTCCTTTTTAAAGTTGTAGGGCATTGAATACGCTTTCCAACACAACTTCAATCACTTAAATTGGAGCTCTACATACAAAAATATCGTCGAATTACCGAAAGTGTGCCAATGTTGGAGGGAATCAGAGAGTCCATGCACATGCACGTTCATAGCATGCACGGGCATGGAATCAGAGTGGAAATATTGGTGAGATTCAGTGAGTGCATGCACAATCATGCTCTCCACATGCTCGTGCATGGAATGCGTGTTTTTTTTTGGATTTTTACCATTCGGGGTCGGATTTTGGCCCTATGAAAGCCAATTAAGTCGAATTTTATACCCACAGACTAAGAATTTTATTTTCTAGACATTAGAAACATCATTTTCCCCATTAGAGACCTGGAAAAAATTATTTTGTTTTCGTTAGCTATGATTATTGTTTTCTTTTCGTGAATTCTTCATCTTGGATTCATCATCGTGGATTGCTTTAAAATCATTGGTAATTTAATTTCGCTTTCTTTTATCATGTTTTCTTCCGTTTCTTCTATGATTCCTTGTTTCATTATTTCGAAGTTTTTATAGCTAAATTATGTGTTGAATCACGAAATTAATGCTTAAACGATGATCTAGGGATGAGTAGGGCTTAAAATTGAATCCTTCGAATTGTTATGTCCTAAAACTCGAGCCAAATTCTATTAGTGAAGTCGCGAACGATTAATTGATCTTCACAAACTTTATAAATGCATTTTGCGAGGGAGTGTGTGAACTAGAGTTTTAGGATTTCCATGCACGAACTAGTCGAGTTTTTCGCAACCTGTTCCTTGGTAAGGTTTTTCTAGTTAAGCTGTGAACTCGATGGATACGGAGCGTCTCACAGTTCTTAACCATATTAGGTCAATTAAATCCCATAGAGGGGACTATTGAACCGAGTATAGGGTAAGTAGGTTCTGGTATTAGCGCCTAGAGGTCAGTTTGGGAGATTGCTGTTGGGAAATCTATGCGGGAATGCAGCGGAATTCAAAATTTATTTCCATTTGACTAGGATCGGCTTCGTTTAAGAAACAAACATATAAATAGTAAATGAGAAAGTTACCTTGAATGATCTAAACGATTGAAGCTTTTCGTCTACGAAAGAGTACTGGTGCACGGAGCCACCCAAAGGTTCGGCCTCTACCGTTAGTCCACAATAACAACCCGCCGGAATCCACCATTGGATTGCTACTAGAAAATCAGCTGCTAGACCGACGTTTTCTCTCTCTCAAAACTCTCTCTAGGAATCTCTCAATTTTTTAGTAAATTAGAACTCTTCTAATTGTGATGATGATGATACAAAAGAGATTGGCACCCACACTATATTTATAGTGTGTTCTGCGCCTCCTACTAGATTGGGGAAATTGAAAACATTTTACTAGTAAAATAAGGAAAATAGATACACTTGGATTGTGCAATTTAATTAATAGTATTATCTTGTATTAAATATTTCCAAGATATATATTTCCAATATCTAATATTTAATATATCTTTAATATATTACCATAAATCAATTTACACATTTGTGCAAATCTGTATATATTAATATCTAATATTAATACAAGATAATACTATTAATTAAATTGCACAATCCAAGTGTATCTTAATACACCAAAAGATGATGCCAAATGTATGTAAATATACATATATTTAATTAATATAATACCATGATTAATTAATTTGCAAAATCCATGTGTATCATATACACACATAAATTTCGCCCCACATGTATTAAAATACATATTTAAATAATGCTACATAATTAATATCTTGTATTATATTTATTCATAATAAATAAATACTACTATATTAATTTATCACTATAACACTTTATAGTCGATATACAACTTTCCTTATTTGGTTATCGCTATAATCGCATTTTAATCCGGGTAGATGTTCTTTTGCGTGTGACCCGATAGGCTTCCGAATATGTTGGCCGTAGACACAAAGTGCATTTACTAAAATACCCTTCACACCTAACGATCATGGATAGCGTCTAGCAACACGCCATTACCTCCAATCATCGGAAGAGTCAAATGCAATGACTACTACCTTTCATGTGTAACGGTTACCGTGTAAATAGAATCCTATCATTGTTACAATAGCCATATGGTCGTAAGTCGAGTGTCAATACATCAACGACCGTATCTTATAATATGCATATTATGCTCTCTCAAAGTAACTTATTTACTTCCACTTTGTAAATATTCATGAGAGTAAGACAATCCTTTTAAGAATGCCCTTTCGAATATTTACTCATTTTCATAGGATAAGCAATTCCCGGACGAATAATCATGAATCCTACGTATGCTTCGGTATCACACCCAATCACTACCGCATGATCGCCCTATGGCTAAGGGAAACCTAAATTGTGTCAAAGTATGACAATCCACCCCATGATTTCATGAAGACTCCGGTCTTAGGATAATTACACAACCACTACATAGTGCGACACTTAATAAAGTAAGTGGGTCAGTCTAACGTACGCATTCTCTAATACACATCCACGTACAGTTCAAGTGTCCCTACACTTCGATAGGTGAGATCTATCCCTAACTTCTATAATATAGAAAACATCCAATACGTGCTAGTCCAATCGTACTTTTAATGTCCCATTTAATAGCACATACGACTAGAGATATTTAAGTATCGAACCTTTTAAAGTGAGTCGAGGTCTCATAAACCATAATCACTATTATGATTTATCTTTCATAGTTTGACACTAGGGACGTTATCATATATACATAATATCATAATAATTTCGTTAAACTAACAAATATAAAATAACAGAGAGCCATTTGCTATATGTATAAACATATATAAATAGTAGAAATGACCCGACCTAGTCCAACCCAATTGGGTTTAGGACACTATTTCCACAATCTTCCACTTGACCTAAAGCCAATCAGTACAGACAAGACCAAGTTGAAACATAATAATCTCATGCAATACTAACAACCAACGCTAAGCGTGAATGGATCACCATCCGTGGGGACCCAGACTATCTTCATATCAAGCTCCAAATGATCAAGTCAAAAGGAACCGCCTCAACACACACATGAATCTTTGACGAGACCATGGTCTTTGCTTCAAGCAATGAATCAACTTACTATATCAGCTATATAGAAAAGGTGGAAGAACCACACAAGGTTCAGGAATGAACCTCTTAGATCTACAACATGCTCCCGTTTAAGCCTCCAAATCAATACTGTGTTTTGGCCCCGTTGTAAAATCCACAGTGATCTCTAGCTAAGAACATTTCTAGCTCACTATATCACTTAATCAAAGTGACTGCAAACCCACACTTTAGCTCCCACTCTCTTCATAAGATCTAGGGTATACATCTGTATATCTACGTTTATTCGATTCCAAATTTCAATAAACTACGAACCCATCTTTAACATCCTTTAAGGATATTCTCGGCATTTACCAGACTCACTTTTGACACATTCTCATTACTCCTCATGCAGTGCGATCATCTGGTTTAACTCACAACACTTATGATGGATTTTATTGCAGTAGCAAAAGGAACCTTCCATAAGTACCATCTTTCTTCTTATCCTCAGGACTGACATCCTGCCATAGATCTATCCTGAAGCACCGGCTAGCAGTATCTCTTGACATTATCTATGCTAAACTCCTTTTTAGCATCTCATCTATGCTGGTGAATTGTGATAATAAAGCAATATCCAAATCTATCACTATAGACTCATATTCTTAACATAAGAACTGCTACTTCCAAGAACCTCTGTAAAGGCCTTGAACTACCAAACATTAATTGACTGTCACCCGGGGTGTAGATTCCCTAGGAGGATATGCAACACCTTACTCAAAAAACGTATCAGTCTCACCAACCCTTTTGCACATTAGGCATATCTTTCCTCTTGATGAAATCAAACTCTTTTGATTTATCAAAGTAAAGAACTCATACAGAGAAACTTGTTCGAGTCCATAAATGAACCTGGTAAGAAAACATATCATGTTATTGTCTATGAACATTAAGCCATTGGCCCAACATTCTCAACACTATCGTATAGCCATGATACGTAGCTACAACAAGCACTGTCTCAAAAGACTTATATGTTACAAGTTTTACACCCTAAAGCCTTTAGCTATCAATTCAGCTTGATTAGTAATCGTATTACTGCTCATCTTAGTCTTTCATAAAGACCTAATACACCTTTCTTAGAAATTCCCTTTAGGTATGACAGTTCATAACCCGTTTGTCACTCATGGAATCTAATTCAGACACTATGGCTCCTAGCCATATCTCTTAATCTTTCCTTTCATGCATTCCTGCATAAGTCATGAGATCTTCATTCTTCAAGATGAACACACCAATAGCCCTTTCAGGCAAGTTGTTTTTTTGTAGACTCATAGAATACTTGTGCGCACTGAGCAGTGTCATGCACCTCATAACTATATGGCGCCTACTCATGTTCCAATGGTTGAATATCTCTTTGTGGTTCTCAAACTCTTTTGAGATCTCACTTTACTCCCATTGTTTCTTTCGGAAGAAATACTTCCTCTAGAAGACACCGTGTTTAGAGAAAAACAATTTTGATCCATGGTAAGTAAATAATATCTAGCGTACGTGATAAGATATCCTACAAAAATTGCAAATGCCATGCTAGGCTCCAATCCTTTCAGACACTGAATGCTTGCGAGAAGCATAACAACTCTAAAACATCAGTTAATATGAATTCGATGTCATCGTCTTCCATATATGATATGGAATTTATTCAACCTTGTTTTCAGAACTTGGTTATGTATATGTTTTAAATAAGGGCACTATCCCTAAACAGGGTAAGGGATACTCCGCTTGGATTATGTTTCTTCTTTATCGTATAAAGTGCTATTTCCATTTTAGAAACACAATCTGATTGCGTATCAAAAAAGTATCCTTCAAGGGAGAATATGATTCCATTTAAGATAGCTTCTGAAACACCCTTCAGGCATTAATTACTCCAATCCTATTGAAGATTAATTCCTAAGTTGTTCATCAATCTCATATTCATACTAGCTCGAACTTTTCTGGCTTTCCGAATTTCGTATTTCACTGAGTACTTTCAACTATTTCCAAGATAGTCAAAGAGATTAATAAACAATAATCATGGCATTAATTGTCATAAGCCAACAAATATCAGTATGTTTAGGCTTTAGGCAATTTTTAGAACTTATAACCTTTTCATAAAAGGGCATTTTAGTCATCTTTATATAAGACACGTACTGCCCATGTGATTCCTAATCACACGGTTAAAACATCATCAGAATGACATTTGATTACATGTTTCTCTTCCGGCAGAGACTATGTCTAGAACAACCACAAAATAACAAGGATAACATCCATAAATATTTGGTTGAGATTGAAGGATGCAGGTTCTTAGATCTAACCAAGTTAGATCTATACGCAGCGGACGGATCACGATTTATACATCACAATACATAATTAAAGGACTTAAACTACTACAAGGGGGTTAAGATCATGTTACCAATATAGGGAAGAGAAGCCTTGATGTTCCGATGTGTTCTCCAAACGGCGGTTGGTGGACACCCTTCTTGATACACGAGCCTCCTTGATATGCAACCAGAAAAATCCCGAAGATTTTTCCAACTCGAACCCTAAGAATAGAGGCCGAAATTTTTCGGCCAATTTCTCTCGGTGAATAGTGACGTGAATAGTACCTTGCCATTAGACTTGGGAGAACTCTCTTTATATAGGAGAGTAATCAATGTCCTCCAAAGATTAAATAATTAAGTGATAATTATCACATTAATCCTTTTCCAAGTAAAAGATAAATAAAATGATTATCCCAAACAAATTAAGATAAATCATATTATTATCTATTATTCCATGAATTATCATTTAACAAATAAAAGATAAATCACATGTTAAATAATTATCCAAGAAAATTAATTTCTCTCTAATTATTAGGACATTAATGGCGCCACATATTGGGTCAAAAAAGCCTACATAAAATGTCTTTTATGTGTATTATATTATTTAGCCCAACTAAATAATATCTATGCATATCAATTAATTAGCCCAGCCAATTAATTATCACTGAGGCCCAAATAACAAGATTATTAGTCCGAATTACGAAGCCACACCGGGGACCATGGACCTATAACCGTAGCTCCAATAATTAATTATTCATCGAACCGAATAAGTACATTAATTATTAATTTCGGGATTACGCCACCATAAACCCGAAATCGAACTCTACCGATTATAGATGTATACTTATACTCAACCCATGTAGTGAATAAGCATCCATTGATATAATCACTACATACAGATTAACCCTCCATAGACTGTCCATTCTGAGAGGGAAGTCTCCGCGAACCCGACTCAGAATATCTTATCCTTATTTACCATCAACCCCCTAGTGATCAATTAGTTCACATATCTGACTAGTAGCTAATTAGTCTAAATATGAACTCGGCCGATCGATCACTTTCTTAGGGCTAACAAATAAGGGGACTCGTCTCTCTACTTCCCACAGAAGGAATGGATTCCATGTCCGTGAAAATCGAACTACTCACTTATCCGGAGATAGTGCCAATGAGAAGTGGCTTGGAACACATTATTTAAGTGAACCGTAACTAACACATCAAACACTACCCCGGGACAAGCGACACCCGTGATCACCTCGGGATTAAGGTTGATCCATATATGATCATCTAATGATTTAATAAGATTCCTCGATTACGGAATTATATCGAGAAATTCGGATTAAATCGGTCCAATCTATATGAATGCCATCATATATAAATGCCCCACGTAGGTACCCTCTACCGACAGTCCGGATAAGACTATCACACCCTAAGGTGTTACGGGCGCATTATTGGTGTTTTAATCAAGAGAACCTAAACTCGATTAAGTTCACCACGGACTAACAGCTTTAAGTATATCACCACTAACTCAATCCTCACGTGTAATCCATACACCGAGTTAAGTGGTTACATACGGATATATACTTAGGGTTTGCGGCAGTGTATTACTTTACAAGCACAAAGCAAGTAATAAGTTGAGATGAATTCTGTCATTCATTATTAAAAACAATTACACAAATTGTCTTTCGGGCACTACACCTAACAATCTCCCACTTGCACGAAATGACAAGTAACGATTGTTTTTAGAGCACACCCTTTCTCATCTTATTCACAACACTCTCCCACTTGCTCTAAAAGCAGATGAGACATATCCATCAATGCCGTACCCACCAAGCACTAGACTTGGTGCACTAATCAGTTTGGTTAGCGGCTCGGAACGATCTTTAGGATCGAAACGTTGCCGGTCCATCTAATCAGGCGGGTACTGTCTCTCAATATGCTTTTGACTTCTAGTGACTGAGAAGATCCTTCTAAGCTATCTCTTCACGCTTTTCACAATGAAGTGATATCGGCTTATCGGACACGGAATTACTCCCGGACCATAAAAGGAAATTCTAAGCACTATGAGTAAACACTGAGCCCGAGATCAACTTAATGATCATCCTTAATCTGACTACAAGTCAGAATCAGTGTAGTCAACCATATTCAAGTTTGCACCTGAATATACAAGAATATGACTCCTCGTTCTCTAAAGATACTTGAGGACGTACAAAACCGCTACTTATTGCTCGAATCCAAGATTCGATTACTATTGACTTGTGATAACCTGACTTGCCATTATCCAAGAGAGACTCTATCCCATTTTCTCTTTATCCGAAGATTTAGAGAATCATTCCTGAGAGTTGGGGTAGGACTACTCTCGATGAATGTTTCATATGTATATGAATAATCATCTTATTCAATAAGATAGGTGGGATGGCCAATGACTCACTCTGGTGAATCTGACCGAATCAGATTCTTAGAATATAGTCCAACTCTCTCATCCAGAGAATCTTGGCTTGTCAGTTTCCGACTTCAGATAGCACACACATGTTGTTTCCAACCGTTTTAGTGTTATCATTTATGAACACTAATACTACTACTACATTACCAATATTGATATCCAGTCTACAAAAAACTAATCAATATTTTGGTCAAGTCCACATATTTTAAAACATGTGACTTTTAAATGACCGAGAGGTTCTCTTAAATCCACAAAGGATATAAGCCATGGCAGGCCTCCTACCAAAGGTTCTTTATGAATGAATTAAGATATCGTTAGTCTCGCAAAAAAGGTCTTAGGGAATCACCCCTATCTTCTACTTTGTAACGAATCCGTTATTCATTCTTAGCTAAAACCCTTCGTTCTGAATGAATTCAGATTCCGTTGTTCGGCAAGAAAGTCTCAGGGAATCACCCCTATTTTCTGCTTTCTAACGAAATCTAGCAAGACCGAGTGGTGAGAGAGTTCAAGGTCTGGTTAACTCTCTACTTGTCATGGAATCACCCCTATACCACTCAACTTTGCGCTGAAAGTTTAAACTTTCCTATTCATTCGACTCTTTTCCGTGTAGATCCAATTGCTCCCACCGGGCCCGAGACACTCGGGTGGTTCTACAAGAGGGTCGAAACAACCTGCTGAGTACCAAAACTCCATTCACGGGGTTAAGGTTTTCAAACCAACCTCTATAATCGAATCCTATACAGCCCACCAAAGAGCCATAGGTTATCAATTACCCCAGATTATAAAGTTCACAAAATCACAATGGGTCAACGGTTAAACCATACTCCCACCGTGTCTTGGGTGGATTGACATTCGATCTAGTAGTATTTATCGGTGTAATCACCAACAACTAATGTTGGACGTGGTCGATTAAATCGATAGTAACTACCTTTGGGTAACCGTACTCCAAGGTTTAAGGTCATTTCTTATAGATTCTATCGAAGGCTTGTGACAGTTCAACCGTCACTTTCGATCTCAAGAATCTTATAATCAACCTTCACTCGTCTCATTAAGATATTTCACGAACAAATCACAACGATCGTATGCGCAAAATCCCCGTCCTACCTTCAAGCATTAAATGCTAAATGCCTACATTTACGGATGTGGTGTGAACGAAATTCATTCCTTATCCATAAACTCACTAGCATCTTCTAGGTAGACTTCTCGGTTTACATAATAATGTTAACCGTTATTTTGCAACGAATTATCTTAATCGAGTTTAGCGATGTATTGTAGCATATCAATAACTATATAGGGCAAGTCTATGGTTTCTTCCTCGGTGAGAAATATTCCACTAGGAGCGGGCCGAGCATCGGTCCCAAGACTATGCGATAGCCTATTTCGAGCATGGAATACTCTATTCTCTCGCTAAAATCGAGACACCTCCTCGTATTCTTTCGATAAACCAACCGAGTGTTTTGAGTAGTTATCGACGAAATGTCACCACGCAAAATCTCCCACTAGCTTGTATCTCTCACTAGACCCCGAAGGTCATGGTGAACAAGCTATGTTACCCCTTCAAAACTATTACCCTTTCCCGATTGAAAGGAAACTTAGTCATTGTTCCTTTGAGATAGTGTTCCAAGACTGGGAGATAGGAATCACCCTTAGCCAGTCAGCAGGTCTTGTCTCTAGGATATATGCACTAATTAATAGATATTGAAAGGTCATTTATCTTAATACGGAAACCTTTTACCTTTAATAGTTTTAGATGTGTTACACATACTTATTCAGCTGTTCTAAGTGGTTCTGACTTTATCAAACAAAAGTCCGAGTCTCAGATTCGTACTACAAATGTCATATTCACTCTCTATGAGGCAACAAGATATCGAGTTGAAAGTGAATCCAATTGTTTCAACGAATCTGTAAACAGAAAAATAAATTTTTCTGTGATATTCAAGGATAGAATCCGAAATTCATTTCCTTATATCACTCCCACTATTCTAGCTGAAATTACTGCCCGTTGTTACTTTATTAATCATTAATGCACAGCTTCATTGTTCTTCCAAAGAACTAAGCCACTGAGTCAAGTTACTCGGTTAAGAAAGTCGCTAAGGATTCATTGGTTAGTGATCCGAATTCACTTTCCTTATCCTATACTTTCTTTAATTAATGTTTCGGTTTAGCCTCAAAACTTTAGTTAAGATGATTAACACTTATAGACATTCTTTCCCATTCTTAACTTTCCTTAAAAGGAAATAGTCTTGAACTAGCGGTTCGTTTGAGTAGACACTACTCGTGAACTGTGGGATGTCTAATGAAAGTGTTACCCGGTGGGACCGATTTTCTAATAAATTAGAAAAACATAATATAAAAGCTCCCACTAGTTTAACGGTTCCAAATACCGTCTAACTAGCGACACTTTAATTTATGATTCTACAATTTTTCTATCAGAAAATTTCTCGTGTAGACACTACACAATTCGCTAGAAGAATTTTAGCATCCCAATCATCTTTCAAACTAACTACGGTTGTCTCTCGTTCTGCACGATTGACAGCAGTGACATACTTATTTACGTCACTTAAGTTTTGAAGGCTCAAGAGAAATATCTCTTCCGAAAAATTAATCGCATGTGAGATTAATAAATACAACGTTCTAGTTACTTACCACTTTTAACGAAGTCGTTACTAGTCAATTTTACATACACTAGCAGTCTAGTACTCTAGAGAGATATATATAACAGTTGTAAATAAAATTGACAGAAAATAAATCCAAATCATACACTACTAAAATTTTAGGAACAAAAACTAAGTACTTATAGTCTATCCTACCGTTCCAAGGATTTAATCTAATGCCTCAGTGCCGCCTTAGGGTAGGTCAAAGAGGTTTCGATTAATATTGAAGATCAGATTGAGAATCGAACATCTCATTTGTGATCGTCAATCACCTTTCCTTTTTCAGCCAAGGTACTACCATAAATACCCTTTATGAGTGTGACCCTACTTGTCTCGGATTTTTAGGTAGACCCCGAGTGTGCCGCCTTAGGGTCGGTCGGTGACCCGACGAGTACCCAAAATCCTATCCTTTCGGAGACCAAGCCTTGAATTTTGATAGCGGTGAAGGCCTTCCTTAGGGAGGCCGGTCCCAGGCCGGCACGAGGCGTCACCATTCTTTCACGTTGCTTGTGTCAATAGTAGAGGCCGTGGGGTCGGCTGTCGCCTCTCCCGCTCCCACTCAATATTTTGAAAAAGTGGTGGGTTTACTGATCACGTTTTTGGACTTGATGTTACATTATGGAATAATAAATCATAGGCCCGAATGTTGTCGGTTATGTGGGCTAGCCCACCTGACCTATTCGTTAGAACATATGTGGCCGTCGGACGGATCAAGGTTAGGGGAACTCCGTTAAGCCGTAGTGCCTCTTCGGATGACTCAGCCTTGCGAGATCCCCGTGCAAACGCCACACGTGGAGGGTGAAGTCGATCGAGCCGTAGCTACTGTTGACCACCCAACCGTGGTTAAACCACTTTCGAACCTGTTTGCCCGTGATTATCCAATCCTTAAACATCAAACTTTCACGTAGACACTACAGAACAAAAACGTAATCTCGTCTTAGGTAAGGTGGAATTCACCAAGAATCGAACACCTTAACCACGAGGTTTTGGGATTTTACTTCTTATGCTTTCGCAGAGTGGGATTCACCGAGAATCCATCACCCAACCTCGACGATTGAAAAAACCCGTGTTCCTCGGTTTTTACCCTAATTAGTTTCTAATTAATATCATACAATTAATTAAAACTAATCGCGTGTTTTTATACATGCCTAACTAATTCCTCGAATTAATTTCTACATGTATGCATATGGAGTGGAATTCATGATATGATGCATGTCATGGTAATTTTCCGGTTCTACTCATACAATCTAAACATGTATACTAGTGCGGAAAATAAACACCGAGATGGACCGTTGACACCCCCGTAACTAATCTATTCGAAAATAAAATAAAACCCTAATATGCAGCTCTTTAGAATCTTCGACGATTGGCATATCAAACGAACTCGGATCGGGACGAAACTTTCCAGATCTGATCTTCATTCTTCGGACTTCAAGATGGACGGTTGGATCGGAGCTTTGACTTGTCAATCTTCTCCAGTGAACCGCCCAACTTGCTGCTGAAACAGACTCTTACAGCAGCGCATAATTTACTTCCCGAGGCCAATCGGGGATCTAGATGAATCCCGATCGTCCTGAAAATTTTATCTCACGTCCAAAACTCCATGATTATCGATCTGACCGGTTCGATTTACGTTTCAACGGTCCAAACTCTCCCAGAAAATCGAGGAAGTCACAGTTAGGGTTTCTGTGAATCCTGCGTTTTTCTGTTACAGCTGCCTCTTCTCATCAACGAACGGATATCCAAACGGACTCTGATCGACGCCAAATTTTGTGGGATTGTTCATCAACTTCTAATATAGATTCTGACCGGAGGGATCTTCGTTTTAACTCAAACAACGGAAAAAACGAAAACACTATACAGCTACTAAACAGATCTATTTACAGGAAATTAAACTTGCAATAATAAACAAATTACATAATTTCCTATACTCATATGAACGAATTTTCATCGTTTATATGAGTTTACAATAGATCTAACGGGAAAACGGTGCCAACCCCAATCCATCTCTTCAACCATAGCAATTTAAAAAAAATTATTAATGCATAATAATAAGTAAAATATCACCTACATGCAATTCCACTCCTTTAAATCGTTTAATTACGATTATGACTATATAAATCGTGGAACCTGTCTCTGATACCACATGAAGGATGCAGGTTCTTAGATCTAACCAAGTTAGATCTATACGCAGCGGACGGATCACGATTTATACATCACAATACATAATTAAAGGACTTAAACTACTACAAGGGGGTTAAGATCATGTTACCAATATAGGGAAGAGAAGCCTTGATCTTCCGATGTGTTCTCCAAACGACGGTTGGTGGACACCCTTCTTGATACACGAGCCTCCTTGATATGCAACAAGAAAAATCCCGAAGATTTTTCCAACTCGAACTCTAAGAATAGAGGCCGAAATTTTTCGGCCAATTTCTCTCGGTGAATAGTGACGTGAATAGTACCTTGCCATTAGACTTGGGAGAACTCTCTTTATATAGGAGAGTAATCAATGTCCTCCAAGGATTAAATAATTAAGTGATAATTATCACATTAATCCTTTTCCAAGTAAAAGATAAATAAAATGATTATCCCAAACGAATTAAGATAAATCATATTATTATCTATTATTCCATGAATTATCATTTAACAAATAAAAGATAAATCACATGTTAAATAATTATCCAAGAAAACTAATTTCTCTCTAATTATTAGGACATTAATGGCGCCACATATTGGGTCAAAAAAGCCCACATAAAATGTCTTTTATGTGTATTATATTATTTAGCCCAACTAAATAATATCCATGCATATCAATTAATTAGCCCAGCCAATTAATTATCACTGAGGCCCAAATAACAAGATTATTAGTCCGAATTACAGAAGCCACACCGGGGACCATGGACCTATAACCAGTAGCTCCAATAATTAATTATTCATCGAACCGAATAAGTACATTAATTATTAATTTCGGGATTACGCCACCATAAACCCGAAACTGAACTCTACCGATTATAGATGTATACTTATACTCAACCCATAGAGTGAATAAGCGTCCATTGATATAATCACTACATACGGATTAACCCTCCATAGACTGTCCATTCTGAGAGGGAAGTCTCCGCGAACCCGACTCGTAATATCTTATCCTTATTTACCATCAACCCCCTAGTGATCAATTAGTTCACATATCGACTAGTAGCTAATTAGTCTAAATATGAACTCGGCCGATCGATCACTTTCTTAGGGCTAACAAATAAGGGGATTTCTCTCTACTTCCCGCGAGGAAGGAATGGATTTCATGTCCGTGAAAATCGAACTACTCACTTATCCGGAGATAGTGCCAATGAGAAGTGGCTTGGAACACATTATTTAAGTGAACCGTAACTAACACATCAAACACTACCCCGGGACAAGCGGCACCACGTGATCACCTCGGGATTAAGGTTGATCCATATATGATCATCTAATGATTTAATAAGATTCCTCGATTACGGAATTATATCGAGAAATTCGATTAAATCGGTCCATCTATATGAATGCCATCATATATAAATGCCCCACGTAGGTACCCTCTACCGACAAACGGATAAGACTATCACACCCTAAGGTGTTACGGGCGCATTATTGGTGTTTTAATCAAGAGACCCTAAACTCTGATTAAGTTCACCACGGACTAATAGTTTAAGTATATCACCACTAACTCAATCCTCACGTGTAATCCATACACTGAGTTAAGTGGTTACATACAGATATACTTAGGGTTTGCAGCAGTGTATTACTTTACAAGCACAAAGCAAGTAATAAGTTGATATGAATTCTGTCATTCATTATTAAAAACAATTACACAAATTGTCTTTCGGGCACTACACCTAACAGAGATTTCATCACCTATATCGACTATATAGCGACACCAATCTAGTATGTAAGATTTGATGACTATTTGACTCTAACTAAATAACGTTTATTCCGTATAATTGAATTTTTCCATTAAATCCTAACGGATGATTGGAAGTTGTTTTCTTCGTTAGAACCGGAACATAATAACATTTATTTAGTTCCTTAATAATTTTACAAGATTCACAATATAATACCGAAAATGTTGCAATGTTTGGTTTATCTATCGTATCTTATTATATTCTGTACCTAATCTTTCTAATTCAATCATACTCATAGGATATCATATATCTTAGAATTGACTTGAGCTTGGATAGATTTATCTCAACTTAGTTTCTTAGCATGGAGACTTCGATAAGTCTTCTATTTAAGCACATGCCCTAACTTTCCTTTAAATCCTTTAAGCACTTGTAAATTTCTTAGTTATAAATTTAGTTCTTCATAAGACTTAAGAAAATTACAAGAGCTACATATTTAACTTTCTTTCATAAAGAAAATCTAAAGTTTAATAGATAGTTTCTAACCATTTGAATCACATTCAAAACATGAACTATTCAATTAACTTTCAAGCAATGATTAAAGAATTAAGTTGACACTTAAATCTTATAATTTTGAAAACAACATTTCCAAAATTTGTTGTGGTACTTCACATTTAACACATCTAATGTTTGAATTAATTGTCATCGTATAACAGAATGACCCATTGGATATCGTCGTATATGATTAATTCGTCGAAACTCATTTCAAGTGATTTAATCATATCATGAGCTTCCATTTTGACTGGTAGTTAAAGTCTTAGAGCACTCCATCAAATATGTAGTCTCCTTGTCTCTAACTATTATAATGAAGTTGCTCGTGTCATTGCTTATTTTAAAGGATTAAAATTACTTAACCTTATTTGAGAACATTTCTCAAAAGGTAACATTCATTGATTTGGTTTTTAATAATCGAGAATAAAACATAAAGAAAATTTTGCTAAAAACTACAACATAAAATAAAGATAAAAAGAGTGTTGTTGTCTATACTTGCAAAATAAAAAATGGCCTTTTGGTTTATGATTTTGCTCTCATTAGTCAACTACTCCCAATTGAGTTTCAATAATTTTCTAAAATTTGTTAGTGGCAAAAATCCCATCTATAGTTACCTCGATTCCCGACCAGGGCCGATCAACCGAAATAATTCGAAGGGTAGGCAACCTTTACCAATCACATATCTATGTGACTATTGGTGGTTGACTAGTCAACTCTTTGACACTGCATGTAGTCAACCCCTTGCCTCTAGAATAAGACGGTCCTAACGAGGGCCAATCACCGCAATATTCTAGTGAAGTCATAACCCAATATTCATGAGATCTCATACGACCATATCTCAATAACGACGATATACCTGAGGCAGGCTACTCCCGACGAGGGCCGATCAGTTGGTTTCGAACAAGGGCTCTTCACCGTCGCTATAATAGTAGGAGACAATATTTCGACTTGATTTTTGTTGTAGAAGTATTTATGTAAATTAACTCACTTAGTTAATTTTAATTACGGTTTCATCAAATATATCTATCTCTATAGACATACATCCTACACATTCATCTAGATCGTGCCTAGTCATGCATCTATCATATCATATAAAATAAATACATGCATAAAATAAATAAATGCGTAAAGTTACCGGTATGATCATAGACTTTTCCTATGTGCGGTTTCGAATACAAACCGATGAAACCACAAGTCACAATCTAGGATAGCTGCAACCGTCAATAGGATCTCTATCTCTTCTTTCTTTGGCCTCCATCTCCTGAAATTTCACCCACGACACATTCATTAGAAACTATAGGTTAGTTGGCAGGTTAAGGCTCGTCCCTTGTGATTCCTTAAGGGTTTTTAGAGTAGTGGTCCTTACCATAGTTTAACTATTCATTCTATCATACATTTTAATGTTATAATTTTTTAATTTTTAGCTATAGATTACCTCACCCATATATGTGATCCTTAACTAAATACGAGCGTGATTGTGATACTTAACTAATTCCTCATGGGATACGAACTTGCTCGCCGTTGTAGTACAACTGACCCGGTACTCTGCCGGTCAAATTTGGTTTTACTTTAATTTTGCCAGTATTCCACGCCGTTTATGGGGAATTTCTCAATATCATAAAATCATTCAAGTGTGTAATATTAGTCCTTTTTTCATGTTTTTTTGTTTTCTTGTTGTTTTGGTGTTTGCAGTGTATGACTATGAGTTCTAAGGAGACACTATATCCTTACATCTTTGGAATCGGGGTGTTAGCGCAACAACGGAATGTGGAAAGGAAAGGGAATTGTACATGAAGTCATCGACATCAGTTACTGAAGTAGAATCTGAGTCAAAAGAGTCTGAAATGTCTTCAGGAAGCGGAGAATTACCGAACATTACTGTTGGAGATGGGATAGAAGAAGGGTTAAAGGTAGACCCAATGCTCACTCCCGAACTTCGGGAAGAACAAGTCCTAAATAGAGAGCCCCTACCAAATCAAATGGAACTCGAATAACGTCCAAAATCTTGGAGGTCGGCACAATCAAGTCCGACCCCAACATCAACATGTCCTTCAAAATTAGAATAACCAGAGGAACTTATTTGGTCAAATTCCGGTCGATCAGAATCAGATGATGCAAATGATGATGCCAAATCAGGCTTAGTATGCGAATCCACCACCGACCGCCCCTGTTCAAGCAAATATTTTTATGCAAGACCTCCGGTGCAAAATCACGGTAATCATAGAAGGATTTTGAGAGACTATGTGGCACCGACTATTGGTGAAGGGCATCACCCTATCCTTCTACCACCTATTCCGGAGAACAATTTGGAGATTAAAAAACATGTATGGTATCTTCTCAATGAGAGTGCACAATTTTGGGGTAAATCAACAAAGAACCCCAATCAATTTCTAAACCAGTTCATGCAAATTTTCCAAAGAGTGAAGATGAACGGGGATCCTGAGGAGAAGGTTAGAATACTTAACTGATTCCTCATGGGATACGAATTTGCTCGCCGTTGTAGTACAACTGACCCAGTACTCTTCCTGTCAAAGTTGGTTTACTATTTTGCCATCAAGTTTTATGGTGCCGTTTTTGGGGAATCGTTCAATATCAGAAAATCATTCAAGTGTTTCAGATTAGGTCGTTTTTTTTGTTTTCTTGTTGTTTTGGTGTTTGTAGTGTATGACCAGGAGTTATAAAGATCCACTATATCCTTACATCTCTGGAATCGGGGTGTTTGCATGACAACGGAACACGGAAAGGACAAAGGAATTATACATGAAGTTATCGACATTAGTTACTGAAGTAGAATCTGAGTGAGAAGAGTCTGAAATGTCTTCGGGTATCTAGGAATTACCGAACATAACTGTTCGAGATGGGACAGAAGATGGGTTGCAGTAGACCCAATGCTCACTCCCGAACTTCAGGAAGAACAAGTCCTAAATAGGGAGCCCCTACCAATCAAATGGCACTTTATTAGGGACCGAATAGTGTCCAAAATCAGGGAGGTCGGCACAATCAAGTCCGATCCCAACATCAAAGTGCCTTCAGAATTAGAATAACCAATGGAACTTATTTGATCAAATACCGGTTGATCAGAATCAGATGATGCAAATGATGATGCAGATCCAGGCTCAGTATTCGAATCCACCACCAACCACCCATGTTCAAGCACAAAATTTTTATGCACAACCAGCGATGCTAAATCACGATAATCATGGAAGGATTTTGAGAGACTATGCTACACCGACTATTGGTGAGGGGCATCACCCTATCCTTATACCACCTATTCCGGTGAACAATTTTGAGATTAAACAGCATGTATGGTATCTTCTCAATGACAGTGCACAGTTTCGGGGTAAATCAACTAAGGACCCCAATCAATTTCTAAACCCGTTCATGCAAATTTTCCGAACAGTGAAGATGAAAGGGGATCCTGAGGAGGCGGTTAGGATGTTATTGTTTTTATTTGCATTGAAAGAAGCCGCAACATCAAGGTGTGAGTCACATCCCCATGATTCCCTGCACACATAGGATCAAGTGACTGGGAAATGTTTATTGAACTATTGTTCCCTCTCAAGAACCTTAGATATGAAGGCCGATATAACAAATTTCAAGTAGTTAGATATGGAGAATATGCATGAGGCATGGGATAGATTTATGGAAAAGTTAAGGAAGTGTCCGCATCATGGTTTAGAAGAATGGAATTAGGTACATCTTTTACATGGTGAATTGCGCAAAACTGATCAATCGAACATGAATACGGCATTTGTTGGTGATATGATGAGTGTGGAACCGGATGTGTCGTTGCCTACCATAGAAAGAGTTGCAGAAAGCAACAAGTACTGAAAGAAGGGAAGGAGAGTGTTGAGGAAGAAAATTGGCACCGTTGACCAAGTCGGGCCGAATGAGGCAATTTTGAAAGTGCAGACTGACGTTAAAGATCTTTGAAAGCAAATGAGTGACATGTTAGCATGGAAAAAGAAGTTCAAAGGGTGTACTACTTGTGGTGGTGAACATGGGCCTCACATTGCCCTATTAAACAGGTTAGTCAGTTGACCACGACGCAATTATTGAACGATCCATCCCTTGAGAACCCATTTGGAATGAACCCTATGGATATGCACCCATGGTGCTCGATCCCCATGATCTACCAATCTACCGATAACCCAAATTGGCAACAAATGGATGTCAACTACTTGGCCAATCAGAATGGGGAAAAAATTTTAGAATTGGCGAGATAATCCGAGTCTAGCGCGGGCAAGCTACCCAACAGCCAATTCTACAACTTCCACAAAATCAACATATGCCTCAGCCACTACACACTTTTGGGAATCCGCGGCAACCTCCGCTGGGGGCTTAAACATGAGTTTAAAAATTAAAATAAAAAATCTAATATTTTAAATGATTATTTATTTAAATTATTCAAATGATGAATTGTCAATGATGATCTTAATCTGAATTCTTAAAATGATCATATTTATAAGAAATATATATGTGTATGTGTTGTAATATTCCGAATTTTCAGAAAATGGTAGACGTGTCATTTTGCAAAAGTTTCTGAACATTATATTTATTAATTTTGGAATAATAAATAAATAAAAAAAGAAATAAAGGCTGAAGTTAATGGGAGTTAATTTTGAATTAACTTCCCATTAACTAAGAAAGTTGTGTCAGAAAAGCGGGCTTCATAAAAAGTTCGACCTTGAAAGCAAAAGAAAACAGAAAGGCAAGAAAATAGAATCTTCTTAAATTTTCATTGGATTCTTGGTTGATTTCAGATACTATTAGAAGAACGGAATCATGAGAAAGCAAGCGCCGTTTTAATACCACGATTCGCATATTCTGAAAAGGTACAGTTTTTTTTGCCTTAGATTTGGAATCTTCTGAAATTGATCAAGTTCTGGTGTTTTAAGTTGTTGAATTCATAATTTTGATGGTTAGAAACCCTTGATCACGATTAATCATATTTTAAATGTTGATCAAATAGGTTTTTGGGTTGTAGAAGTTCAAGGTTGCTGTTTGCTTGAAGATTTAGTTAATTTTCTTTGGAATCCAAGTAAGAGGGTCTACCTATTGAGCTATATGTTTTATAATGTTTGGTGTTTGTGTGGTATCAATTTCGTGAAGTTTTGTTGCTGTTATTTTATGTTAAATTGTTGTTATAAGTGTTGGAAACATGGTGAAAATTGTCAAGTGCAGACATCTGAAGATTTAGGGTTGTTCGTTCCTTTTAGCATCCGCCAAGGATGAACAGAATGTCAGCAGAATATTTTGAGGGTTTTTGGCGCACTTTGAGAGGACTTGACGTGCTCCAACATTAAAATGATCAGCAAATTTTATGATGTGTTTTGGCATCCGCCAAAGAGGCATGGAGCATGCCAAAGGTCCTATTATGTTGTTTTGGGTTCCTAAGGCCCCGAGTTGAGTTTTGGGTGTTGTTTCATGGTCTAATAACCTTATATAAACTTGACAAAGCCATTAATAAGATTCTAATGTGTTTAGATCCGGCACCGAATGGATTCATCTAAGAGTTGAAGTTCTGGACCGTTAGAAGAGCATTAATGGTCTTGTCTTTTAGTGGATTAGTATCCATTAATGTCTGTGTATGTGTTAAGATTATTAGACTCTAGTATCCTTAGTGAAGGAGTAGAATGTTAAGTGAGCTATTGCCTTGAAAACACTTAGGTGGTTAGTTAATAGTGGGTGTGCATAAATACTTGTGTAGTTAAAAGCATAAACATCAATGTATTCTTTGTAAGGCATAAGACAATATCGCGATGTGTGATGTAGTTAGATAAACCGAATAATTCTGTAGGTCCTTGAGAGACCCCAAGTATGGAGGGACTTCTCCGAACACACACACTACCGGGACTAGCAGTGGCTATCAGTGTATGGATCGCTAGTAGGTTGAACCAGATGCTTCATGGTGAGTCTATGCGTAGTGCGTTTGAATACTTGATGTAACAAAGATAAGCTAAGTTAGAAACAAAGTAGGATCCTCACGTAATCTTGATGAACATGAAGTGAACCCTAGAGTAGGGTCATGTTCATGAAGATAATTTTAATTAATAATAATCCGTTGTCCTATCATTGTAAAATTTAATTGTTCAACAGCTTCTACCTTTTACTAAGTACGCTTTGTACTTACATCATTTGCATGTTTGTATGGTTTCTTGTGTGAAAAGATGTGCAGGATGAACCGGATGTCAAGGATGACTTTTTGGGTGATGTTTGATCGTATGATGTTATACCCAGCTTAGACTAACTATGGTTATGTTATATTTATTATCATGTGGTATCTTAATACTATGTATTTCCTTTTCAAGACTTGTTGTACCTTGCTTTAAGACACGTGTAGGATAAGTGTTGGGAATAAAAATTTAGTTTTGATGATGATTCATCGCATTCAAGAATATGTTTGTTTACACCCCATTGATGAAGTGCTGAAACTAACTATTATAGTTGAAAGCTAAAAGATGTCTAGAACTGAATGTATAGGTTTTAATAGAGTCTGATAATTGTATAGGTTATATCAGACAAGCACTGTAATAGATAGAAGTGTAGTAGAACTAAAATAGGAAATCATTTAAAAAACAGTAAAACACTTAGACAACTGGAACTGAACATGTGACTGAAGATGTACACCCAAGAACTGAAGTTCACTCAGAAACTGAAGAAGGTAAGTTTGCTGAGGGACACGGACTCGGTTGGCTTATCTTGAATTAAAGGCTGAGGGAACAGACACAGTAGTTGAAGAACTGAGGGATACAGACTCAGTTAAGGAAAATTGAAGAACTGAGGGTTCAAACTCATTTTATAAAGATTTTAAGCTGAGATTGTAAAGTTAGAATTCAGGTAAGTCTGTGATGGCATGAACTGACTTTATGGATCTTGAAAGAAGACCTAAGTATCATAAGGAAAATGATATCTTAGAAGATCTTTATAAGGAATGGTGTAATCTGATGGTTCAGCAAGAAGCAAATGAAATGAATCCGTTTGATGGTCAAGTAGAAGTTGTGGGTCACTTGGAATAGGTTGATTAGCAGGGACCGAATCAGGATCAGGTGCCTCATCATCAACCACCTCCACCTTAGTTTCATCAAGAACAACATCAGATTCCTTAGGTTCACCAGGAACAGCCACAGAACCTTGGGCCTCATGAACATATTGATAGACCCATCTCGGTCCCCATTATAGGTGAAATTCCTCTGGTGTATCATCATTCTGTGGCTGAGGTGTATCCTCAACCAATAAGTATTGCCTATCCACCCATTTTAGTAAGCTACACATCTCAACAAACATTTTATTCACCACCTACAAGTTACCTTTCTCCACCTATAGTTTATCCTTCACCGCCGCCAAAAGTTGAGCAACAGTATGATTATGGATATCTGTCCTATGGATCTCACCATCCCTACCATGCCCCATATCACAAACAAAGATACCATCCTTATCACCAAGAAGTACCAGTGGATCCACTTCACCTGCCATACCCACCTTAAGCACCGGCAGGATACCATCTAGTTTTTCTTACAGTGAATCGTTCAGAGTCAAGCAGGTGCTAAGGATTGGTATACGAGGTTTAAGAGGATCATAATGCGAGATTTTTTGGAAACGTAGAGCCAATAGTGGCAAAGATGTGGATCAGAAGTTTTGAGAAAGCTTGTAGGAATGTGAGTGTTTTCAGACAAAATGGGCATAGTTTGTGGTCGGTTTCATTTTTGGAACGTTTGAGAATTGGATTGAGGCAATCGAGAATAGTAGGAGGAAAGTGATGGTTTGGAAAGTGTTCAAGGAAGTGATCTACATGAAGTACTTTCCACCGTCAGTTCAGGCAGACAAGGTAAGTCAGTGCTTGCACATGAGACATGGTCAACTTATGACAGTTACTCAGTTTTCTTATTGGTGTAATGAGTTGGGCATATTTTATCTAGAGATAATGGTAAATGAACAAATGAGGGTGGAGCAGTGTCTGAATGGTTTGGCCCGAGAGATAAGAGCAGGTATGTTGTGTGCGACACCGAGAAACATGGCAGAGTTGCTTGAGAAGGCTTTGGAAGTGAATTTTTTTAGAATAAGCCTTAAGTTTTCATGGGTGCAAAGAGATCATTTGAGAGTAGCGAGGGGAGTAGTCGTGGATCACCGCATCAGAATATCAAGAAGACAACAACACCGTTGACAGCTACTTCATCAGTAGGTGCACCGGTTTGCCCGAAGTGTAAGAATAATCTCTCTTAAGAATGTCGATCAAATAAAATTGGTTTCTTTTATTATGGATATGCATGCCATTTTTCTAGAGATTGTCCTACGAAATGCGGTAAAGGAAACCTGGGGAACGCTAAAGAAAGTGCAAGTCGACCAGCAAAAGACTTTGCTTTTGATGCAGAAGTTGCAGAACTAGATGATACTGTTATCTCAGATACCTTTAATTTATTTATTTTTTTGAAAGTAGTTTTATAGCACGTTAATTGATGTTATACTCATATTTAGGTAAATGAATCTACTTTTTAGGTACAATAATAATAGATAATCTAGCTGTAACGGATTTGTTTGATACTAGAGCGTTTAATACCTTTGTGTCATCTAAGATAGCCAAAAATTTCAATCTACCTCTTCATTCCTTAAGGAACTCTTTGGAAATAATTACACCTTTGGTTAAATTAACTATGGTTACTAAGATGATACCATGAGTCGATGTCCGTGTAGGAACATACTGTTGGAAAAGTGATCTCATAGTGTTAGAATTTACGGATTTTGATTTGATTCTTGGCATAGATTGGCTATCCAAGAATTATGTGCCCTTGGATTGAAGGAACAAGAGAGTAACCTTTAAAGTGCCCTGTAAGTCATCCTAAACTTATGAAGTAAATTTTAGAGACCTAATAAGAAACGTCATCCCACCATCTCAGCGGTTAAAACAATTAGGGCTTGTCAGAAAGGTTGTGAGGTTTACTTGTAGTATGCCATGAATATTGAGAAGGAGAAACTTAAGATGAAAGAAACCCCTATAGAAAGAGAATACCCGAGGTCTTTCCGGATGAACTACCAGGATATTTGCCGGATATAGAGATAGAGTTTGAGATAAACCTCGTCCCAGGTGCTGCACCATTAGCTAAGGCTCCGAATAACATGGCACCGGCTGAATTAAAGGAATTAAAGGCCCGACTTAAGGAAATTTTAGAAAGAAATATAATTCATCCTTCAGCCTAGTACTTCTCCTTGGGGAGTTCCGATTTTGTTTGTAAAGAAGAAAGATGGAATCATGAGAATGTGCATCCACTACCGAGCTTTGAATAACCTAAATATCAAGAATAAGTATCCCTAGCCAAGAATTGATGACCTTTTTAATCATTTGCAAGAAAGGAGGTGTTTTCTAAAATTGATCTTAGGTTCGGATACCATCAGTTAAAGATCAAAGTGGCAGACATACCTAAGACGGCCTTTAGCACAAGATATGGACATTATGAGTTCTTAGTCATACGGTTTGGACTCACTAATGCTTAATCCATTTTCATGGATTTTATGCAAAATGATTTCATGCCGTATTTGGATAAGTTCATGATTGTATTCTTTGATGATATCCTTATCTACCCAAAGGATGAGAAGGATCACGAAGAGCATTTGAGGATTGTGTTGCTGACTCTAAAAGACATGCAAATATTTGCTGTTTTCGAAATGTGAATTCTTGTTGGATCAGGTTAGTTTCTTGGGTCACGTGATTTCTATGAAAGGTATACAAGTGGATCTTGCAAAGATAGAAGCGGTGAAGAAATGGCCTAGACCTAAAATAGTGTTAGAAATAAGAAGCTTCTTCAGGTAGGCCGGTTACTACAGAAAGTTTGTGCCAGAGTTCTCCAGAATAGCTACACCACGCACAAAACTTACACAGAAGAGTGTTAAGTTTGAATGGACAAAGGAGTGTGAAGTTGCCTTTCAAACCTCGAAAGAAAAATGTTAGACATATTCTAGTTTTAATGATGAGTGCCAGACTAGCTGTTATAGAGCAAAGGCAAAAAGATGTCTAGATTAATTGTATAGCCTTACTAGAGTTTGATCTTTGTATATGTTTGATCAAACAAGCATCACGTAAAGAGGTCGGTGACTTATTCAACGGAGACCTATCTAGGTCGATAGGGTATCTATGTCAGTAGACTGTCTAGGAACCTGTTGATGGTAGAAGGCTGAGGGTACAAACTCAGTATTGAAGGCTAAGGGATCAAACTTAGTAATTAAAGTCAAGGATATGGGATCAAAATTTAGGGAAGTCAAGTGATGACCTAGACTGATCATATATACCTTGTGTAGAAGGTCTAAGTTCCATTTAAGTTAATGGTGATTGGAAGTTGGTTATGTTAAAATGATGTACTTTAACTTCATTATAAAAAGTTAGATAAGAAGCAATCAGCTGAAGTGTTTATCAAAACACAGCAGACTAAAAGTCAGCTGACAATCAGTGACATCAGCAGATTTACATGTCAAATATCTGTTGATGTATAATTTGAGTTAATCCAAGTTATTCTGGAAGATTACATGGATAAGGATGAACTACAAGCCTTGGATTAATTAATCAATCAATGGTCAAGATGATAGAGACGTTGTAAGGAATTCACAGCCATTTCAAATGGAAATAAACCATTGGTTGACAGTCTGGACTGTCAGAAGGACAATGACAGTGTCAAAAGGTACAACAGGGGTATTTTCAGGAATATTCAGTAAAATCCTGTAACGGTTATCATTCAAATTCAAATTCAAATCACAGGATCTACACCTATAAATAGAGGACTCATGTTTCAGATTGCAAAACACATAAGAGCAAGTATTAACAGAAAGGAAATAAGTTTTTGAGCATGAATTTGTGCAATCTGGCCCTGCTGATACATAGAGCTTTAATCTACAGATCAATTTTTCTTCAGGCGTTTCCTGCTAATCAAGACTTATCCAGTTTACACACTTTAAGAACTCAGGTTGCTGATTCACTCATCCTGATCAGAAGTCTACTGAAAGCAGAATCACTTTTTTGATTCAACCCTTCTTTTACAAGAAGTTTACTGAAGACAGAGAAGCACCTAGGTGTCAAGAACTGTTGTTTGTGTGGTGGAGCTGGTGAAGAGGAAATCCAACCCTTCAAGGACTAGTGCAAGACTTAGGAGCAGTAATACCACATGTTTCTAGTTTTCAGTTTGTGAAGCCATAGTCATTGGTCAAGGACAAACAGTTTACGGATTTTTGTAACTACAACCTCAAAAGTCTATATTGAATTTCCTCCAACATCACAGGAGAAGAGTGTACTGACAGAATCACACCACCTGGAACCACTATAAATCTTGCCTACTTACCTTACTGTATTTACTTTCTGCAATTACTTTATCTGCATGTTTATCACATCAAACCTACTGAACTCGCTACTGAATCACACCACCTTCACTACTGAGTATCTAATACTCGGTATCATTTTTTATTCAACAAGTAATAAGGCTTAATTTATTATATTCCACTACAACAAACTCTAGAACTTCAATAGTCAGCATACTACTGACCTTGCTGAGTTTGTCAACTCCAAAAAGTTTTAAGTGTTAAGTTTATTCACCCCCCCCCCCTCTAAACTTAACCAAAGCCTTTTCAAGGGACCAACAAAAAGTTGACAATAGACCCGGTTTTGGCTATTCTGGAAATCTTCGACAACTATGATGATTACACAGATGGTTCTAGACAAGGTTTGGGTTGTGTGTTAATGCAAGGAGGTAAATTAATAGCTTATGCATTTGGCAGCTTATGGTTCACGAGAAGAATTCCCCAACACATGATTTATAATTGGTAGACGTGGTCTTTTCCTTGAAGAATTGGAAGCATTATCTTTCTGGTGTGAAAGCAAGGATCTTCACTGATCATAAGAGACTTAAGTTCTACTTTACTCAAGAGAATCTAAACACGAGGAAAAGAAGATGGATGGAAATCATGAAGGACTATGACATGGATATTCAGTACCATTCATGTAAAGCTAATGTTGTAGCTTACGCATGAGCAGAAGATCGGTTACCACGGTTTCAGTGGTTCAAGACGTGGTTGAATAGTTTGATGGGTTGAGTATGCATGGGTTCAATCAGTTTGATGATCGTCAGTGTGTGAATCTGTTGTTGGCTAGATTAGATTTGTTTGTTGATATTCAGGAGAAATAAGACGAAGACCTAATTTTAGTTGATTTGTTGAGAGTTGATAGAGAAAAGCCTGTGGTTGGTTATGTTTTGGACAAGAATGGTAATCTATGGTATCATGATCGTTTGTGTGCCGAATGTTAATGGCTTAAGGCAAAGAGTATGGATGAAGCTCATAGGATAGCTTTTGTTGTTCATCCAGGAGCAACAAAGATGTATCATGACTTGAAATAAGTGTTTTGATGGTCTTCGATTAAGTTTCAAATAGAAGTGTTCATGGCTAAGTGTGATATCTGTCAGAAAGTTAAGGCTGAACATAGAAGACCGGGAAGAATTCTCAAGTCTTTGAGATTCCCAGAATAGAAGTGGGATAATATTACAATGGATTTCATCACTGGTTTATCCCGTACTAATAGTGGACATGACATAATCTGGGTGATCGTTGATAGACCTACAAAGTCCACCCATTTATTTCCTGCTAAGATTGACATGTCGTTAAAGACGCTAACTACACTTTATTTGGACAATATTGTAAAGCTTCTTGGTGTACCAATATAATAGTTTTCGATTGGGATAGCAGATTCACATGTCACTTATAGAAAAGTTTGCAGAGATCATTGGGAACTAAGTTATAAATGAGCTCCACTTTTCATGCACAAATGGATGGGCAATCTGAGAGAAAAATCTAAACTCTCGAGGATATGCTAAGAGCTTGTGTGTTAGAAGTAGGTGGGTCATGGGATGATTACCTACCTATGGCAGAGTTGACATACAATAACAGTTATCAAGCCAATTTGTGAATGTCGCCGTTTGAAGCCTTGTACGGAAGAAGATGTAGAACGCCTTTTTTTGGGATGAAGTCGGGGAGAAGCATGTAACCATACCGGAAATGGGTCAACAAGCTAAGGAAAGGGTTGCGTTGAGCAAGAAGAATATGAAAGCGGCTCAAGATAGACAGAATATTTAGGCTGATGTTCGAAGAAGACCGTTGGAATTTGAATTTGGGGAAAGAGTTTACATGTGAGCTTTGCCAATGAAGGGATTCAAGTGTTTTGGACAAATAGAAAAGTTAAGTCCTCGCTCTATAGGACCATTTGAGATTGTTGAGAAAGTTGGACCTTTGGCTTACAAGCTTAAGTTACCGGAATCAATGTGTAGCGTTCACAATGTGTTTCATGTTTCGACGATGAAAAAGTGTTTCACCAAGACAGATGTGGAAACCGAGGTTGATCCAGAATTAATTCTAGATAATCTTTCATATTAAGAAAAGCCCGTTAATGTGTTGGACATAATAGAGAATGTGATCAAGAGACGTATGCTCCCTTTGGTTTTGGTGCAATGGAGGAATCATTCAACGAATGAGGCGACATGGGGGATTGTGGATGATAGGATCATTGAGTTTCCATATTTTCTTGATGTACCAAGTACGCATCAGTTTCAAGGACGAAACTCCTCTTAGGGTGGAGGAATGTAATATTCCAAATTTTTTAGAAAGGGCAGACGTGTCATTGTGAAAAAATTTCTGAATATTCTATTTATTAATTATGGAATAAGTTATAAAATAATGAAAAAAAGGCTGAACTTAATGGGATTTAATTTTGAAATAAACTTCCCATTAACTAAGGAAGTTTATTTTAGAAAAGCCGGTTTCAGAAAAGTTCGACCATAAAAGAAAAAGAAAACAGAAAAGCAAGAAAATCGAATCTTCCTAACTTTTCATTGGATTCTTGGTGGATTTCAGATACTAGTATAAGAAATGAATCGTGAGGAAGCAAACATCTTTTTGATACCAAGATTCTGAAATTCTGAAAATGTACCTTTGGAATCTTCTGGAAATAATCATGTTCTGATGTTTTATGTTAGTGAATTCGTTGTTCTGATGGTTTATAAACCCTTGATCATGATTAATCCTAGTTTAAATGTTGATCAAATAGGTTTTTGGGTTGTAGAAGTTCAGGGTTGCAGTTTGCTTGAAGATTTGCTTTAATTTGCTTTGAAATCCAAGTAAAAGGGTCTTCCTATAGAGCTTTTATGTTTTAAAATGTGTGGTGTTTGTGTGGTATCAATTTGGTTAAGTTTCGATGCTAATTTTTATGTTAAATTGTGTTTAAAAGTGATGGAAACCTCTTGATAATCGTAAAGTACAGAAATCTACAGATTTAGGGTTGTTCGATCCTTTTGGCCTCCACCAAAGATGTTTGGCGTCCGCCAAGGATGAACAGAATGTTTTGAAGGATTTTGTCACACACTGAAAGGTCTTAGCACGCGCCAACATCAAGCAGAATGATCTGCAAAGCTTTTGATGTGCTTTGGCGTCCGCCAAAGAGGTCTGGCGCACCCCAAAGGTTCTATTTTGCTTTTTTGGGTTCTTAAGGCCCCAAGTTGAGTTTTGGGTGTTTTTCTTGATCTAATACTCTAATATAAATTTGACAAAGCCATGAATAAGCTTCTGATACGCTTAGTTCCGGCACCGAATGGATTCTTCAAAGAGTTGAAGTTTGGGACCGTCGGAAGAGCATGAATAGCCTTGTGATTTGGTGGATTAGTATTCATTAATGTATGTGTATGTGTTAAGCTAGTTAGAGTCTAGTTGCCTAAGTGAGGGAGTAGAATGTTAAGTGATATTTTGTCTTGAAAACACTTAGGTGGTTATTTAATGGTTAATAACATACATACTTGTGTATTAAAAGCACAAACATCAATGTAATCTTCGTAAGGCACAAGAAAATATCATGATATGTGATGTGGTGAGATAAAGTGAATAACTCTGCAGGTCGTTGAAAGACCTCAAGTGAGGAGAGACTTCGCCGAACACACACACTATCAGGGCTAGCCGTGGCTACTAGAGTATGGATCGTTAGTAGGTTGTACTAGATGCTTTGTGGTGAGTATCACCATACGTAATGCCCTTGAATACTTGATGTAACAAAGATAAGCTAAGTTAGAAACAAAGTAAGATCCTCACGACAAGTTGATGAGCATGAAGTGAACCCTAGAGTTGAGTCGTGTACTTTCCGTTGTCCTTTCATTATAAAACATAATTGTTCAATGGCTTATACCTTTTACTAAGTACGGTTTGCACTTACCTTTTTTGCATGTTTTGTTTGGTTTCTTGTGTGGAAAGATGTGCAGGATGAACCGGATGCCGAGGATGACTTTGTGGGTGATGTTTGATCGTATGATGTTGACGTGCTTAGATTAACTATGAAGTTGTTATATTTTATTATCGTGTTGTAACTTAATACTATTTTTTCATTTTCAAGACTTGTTGTACCTTGCTTTAAGACATGTATAAGATAAGTTTTCTTTTGTTTGTAAGACTCGTATTTGTAAGATTAGAGACATCGTTGTTGTAAGCTCTTTCGTTCTACTTTCAGACGAATGGCATAGTAATCTAGTATCTTTTACGATTTTAGCCGAGTCTTTTTAGCTTCCGTTTTGTTTAACTCGATACGACGACGTAGAGGTTTTCATATAATGTTACATTTATTTAATGTTATACGTGATGAATGTTTTTTTCCGCATAAAAACTCGGTATCCTGGAACGAGGCGTTCCATTTATTTTTGTATGTATGATAAAGTTTTAGAATATGTATTAGGTACAATAGCATAAAAAGTTTTCCACTAATTTATTAAGTCTTACTTTCATCATTCAAATATTGTTTAGGTAATTGAGATACACTTGATAGATAAAAAGATTGTCAAACATGTCTAAATGTAACATCCACTTGATTAATTCAAATTAAGTGATGTGAGGTAAATAATCGGTGTCTGACTGCACTTTTTCGATAGTTGTTATTGTTATCTTATGCGGCAAAAGACAACGTGTTACCAAATTTGGGAGTTATTAATAATGAAAAATTAGTTACATGATTTACCGCATGAAATGCTTGCAGGAAAAACTAAAGAACAAATTAAGGGAATGAATCATTTCTTATGGTATTATATAGTTAGTCAAATACATTTTTGGTTCACCCATCATTTTTTATTTTTTTGTGGGAGGGAAGGGGTGAATCGAACTCTGGTTCTCCCCAGGAACGGAAATGAATATACCAATCATTATTATATATCATTACATAATCCCAAGTTTTAGAGAATCCCAAACTTTAGAAAGTAGTTTATTGTGATTTATATAAAACTTGATACATTGCACAAGTAACGGATCTGTGATCTCAAATGGGGTCCATGGACCTGGTACAAATAATTTACCTAAGTCTTGTCAAACTGACATCTCTCTAAATAATTTAGCTAAAGGTGAGATATATAATTAATATTTTAACAAATTCTACTTATAAAATTTTCTTACAAACTCTATCAAAAAGATAACTTTGAAAAAAAAGTTGTGTCCCAAATAACATTATGAATCTGCCATTGCAATTCACTACCATTGCCTTTGATTTGTACACGTCTTCGAAAATAAGAGATTCACCCGTTTTAGAAAATAGTTCAAAAAGATTTTGCCTGTTTTATTTTATATATATATATATATATATATATATATATAATTCATCTCTTAATAAATTTAAAAATAGACCTGGATAAAATAGACCTTAATTCATCTCTTGATCATTTACCATTTTGTATTATCTCATTTTGTATTACCATTTTGTATTATCTCATTTTGTATTTACCACCTTGAATAATTTAATATTCAAGCACAACACATTTCGATGCATCTTCTTATGTTGGCCTTTGTATAATAGTATGGGGAGATTTAGGCACACACAGATAAACATGGGAAATAATAAACCTTTAAGGTGACTCAAGGACAATCTTACTTGAGGTGATATTAATGCAGAATATCGCATATTTTAACCTATTTGCTTTCACTAGCACCAAAAAATGAGCCATCATATCATTGATAGATAGTAAGAATATAGCATTTAGCTAAACTTTTAATGTTTGAATTGTATATATAATACTACCTCCGTCCTAAAATATAAGTCATCATACATTTTTAGATTTGTCCCACAATATAAGTCATTCTACATTACCAATGTAACATTTATTACCTTTTCTCAATCTTTCCCTCTTTTATTATCAATATAACCACTTTTCATTATTTTACAACTATTGCATTAATGATAGTCAAGGAGTATTTTAGACATTTAACTATCAAATCTACTACATTCAACCATTTTCTTCATACGTGTGAAAACTTCTAGGATGACTTGTATTTTGGTCGTAGTTAGTACAATTTATGAACCAATCGGTAGAATTTAGGGCCATGTATTAAAATTCGTTGAAATTTAAAGACCAAAAACCTAATGTGAAAAGTTTTATCTTTTTTTTTTTGGGTCAGTGGTTTTAAAAGGACAAAAAAATAGGGGGAAAATGAGAATAAAGACAGTGAAAATATAAATTGGGTGGTAAGGACAAATCTACTGTTCATAACTCTAAATCCACTGTTTGCTGTAGTGGAACTGACCTCAAATCTAATGTTTCACTATCACAGTGGAATAAGGATATGTCATTTTTACCCAAAAAAATATTCCACTGTCCTCTTTACATATTTTTATGTTCAAATTGTATTTTTTTTTTTGACAATAAACCCTTTTTTTGTGTGTATCTTAATGTCTAAATATGCTTGTCGAAAATGATTTTTTTTTAAGGGAAAACGCAATTTTATTAAGTCATATCGGCGAAGCAAGCATTTACGATTTCTGTTGGGGGGGAGGTGCCCCAAACAATTAAGCCCCTCGCAGACAGACCTGCTTGGGCTAATAAATGGGCCGGCATATTGCCATTACGCTTAATGAATGAAAAAGAACAAGACTGGAAGGCCTTCGCTATACTTAGACAGTCCGCAACAAGGCAGCCGAGGGAAGATAGGTCATTCAAGGGGGCTTCCAAACGTGTTATGCAGGAGAGGGAGTCCGTTTCAATGATCACGGACCTTGCTCCGAGGGTTGCTGCAGTGAAGAGACCTTGCTGGATGGCCATGAGCTCAAGAGTTTCGACGTCGAGGTTTCCCAAGATACGTTGCGAATGGGCATGCTGAATTTGGCCTTTGGCATCACGAGCAATGACTCCAATGGCAGAGGATTCACCGGAGCGGGCTGCACCTGTGTTCAACTTGAGGGCGCCAGCCGATGGGGGGGTCCAAGTAGAAGGCCATTTCTTTGGCACTTGCGATCCAAGCGGGGATTTTCCAGCACTAATATCTTCTTTAGCTTCCTCCTCCGCTCCAGAAATAAGCTGACTGACACTTGAGGATTTTCTGTCAAAAAGCCAGGCACAACGAGCTTTCCAGATATGCCATAAGATGGTGATGGTTATCACAACTTTTTCAGTGCTGCCTTCCTTCAAAAGGTAGTCAAGGAAACTGGCTAGATCCCAACTCACCGCAAGGGTTGAATCAACTAGGCTGTCGTTGACAGTCTTCCAAACAATTTCCGACAACGAGCAACAAAAGAATAGGTGCTTTAGATCCTCATCGTGGTGTCCGCAAAGTGCACAATGCCCATCACTTAACTTCCGCCTTTTGAGTGATGCATTAGTAGCTAAGCAATCGTGTAGGCCTCTGCAGATGAAGTGTTGGACCTGGGGTAGAAGCGGGAGATTCCAAATACGGTGCCATATATAATCTGGGGATGTGGACGTGGATGCGGTGGAGAAATGCAACCCTCCTTGACTGAGCTGCCGAGCAAGTGTGCAAGAATGGATTAATGAGGGAGCCCACTTTAGCATCTACCGGTAAGGAGGTCGAGGTAACACGGAAAGAAGCCGGTAGTGGCAGCCAGGGATCGGAATAAATGTTTATAAGAGCACCATTACCGACTCGCCAACGAAGCCCCTGTGTCAGGAGGTCCCTTCCTTCAAGTAAGCTGCGCCAAAGGAAAGAAGGCCTAGATCCAAGATTGGCGTCCAAAATATTACTGTTTTTGAAATATTTGGCCGAGAGGACCTTGCTTACCAATGAATCCGGAAGTTTGAGAACTCTCCAAGCTTGTTTTGCAATTAGGGCCAAATTAAAGGCATCCAGATCATGAAAACCGAGGCCCCCCATATCTTTAGGCATTGTGCAGGTGTCCTATTTTTTCCAATGAATTTTTTGCTTGTCGTCAGTACCACCCCAAAAGAAACGCCCGATCAATTTTTCAATAGAGTCAATGAGGGAACCGGGAATGCGAAAACACTGCATTACGTAGGTGGGAATAGCTTGGAGCACACTTTTCATAAGGACTTTTTTGCCGGCTGGAGATAAGAATTTTTCTTTCCACCCACTTAATTTTTTTCGAATTTTATCCTCGAGGAAAGTGAATATCTGTTTTTTGCTTCTGCTGGTCAGGAAGGGGAGGCCTAGATATTTTCCGTTGCAAGTTCCCAGGGGATCATTGAGAATTGAGATGACATCCACCTTGTTATCGTTTGCGACTAACTTGCTAAAGAAGAGGCTCGACTTGTGCTTGTTAATCGCTTGGCCCGAGAGACGTTCATAATTGGCGAGAATGTCCCTGACAGCAGTGGCCCCTTCCGTATCAGCTTTAAATAATAAGAGACTATCGTCCGCAAAGAGGAGATGGGAGACACGGACCTCATTGTTCCAGCCAAAAGTTAATCCCTCGAGAGTGCCATTAGAGATGGATTGATTAATAAGTGCTGTGAGGCCCTCGGCACAGATTATGAAGAGGAACGGGGATAGCGGGTCCCCTTGGCGGATCCCTCGAGATGGCATAATGCGGTGAGTAGGCTTGCCGTTAAGAAGAACTCTGAATGAAGCAGAGCTAACTATTTTCATGATAAGGTGGATAAATCTGTCCGGGAAGTGCATAGCCCGCATGGTGGCTGAAAGATAGTACCATTCAACACGGTCAAATGCCTTGGCCATATCTAATTTTAAGGCAGCATGATGGTCACAGCCTGCAGACCGGCGTTAAGAGAGTGAAATGCCTCAAAAGCGGTGATAGCATTATCAGTGATGAGTCTGCCACTTACAAATGCGCTTTTATTGCCGGATATCACAGAGTTAATCACTGGCTTCAGCCGATTCACAAGGACACGAGAGATTAATTTATATACGGAATTGCATAGGCTAATAGGCCGGTAGTCCGAGACACGCATTGGTTGCTTAATTTTGGACAGAAGGGCGATATACGTTTCATTGATAGCAGAGATGTCCGCCTATCCGTTAAGGAAATCAAGAATGACTGATGTAATAGACGGGCCAAGAGTGTCCCAGCATTTTTGCATAAAAATGATGTGCATTCCGTCTAGGCCAGGAGATTTGCGCCCCGGGAGTTGGGAAAGTGTCTTCTCAATTTCTTCTTTGGTATACGGGGCCGATAAAAGGGCTATGTCATCTTCATCCAAGTGGGAAAAGTTTAAGTGGTCAATATCAACGGGGTCGGTTCGGGAACTAGAGAAAATATTGTGAAAATAATGAACCGCAATATCCTCCATACCGGTTTCAGTATCATCCATCTGACCATCCTGACTCTCAAGAGCATGAATGAAATTCCTCTTCTTGCGGGAAGAGGCTTTGTGGTGAAAGTAGATGGTATTTTTATCATTGCATTTTAACCAATCAACTCTACCACGTTGCCGCCAATAATTTTCAGAAAGATTTTGTAAATGCTCAATATCAGCTATAAGGCATTTTTCCATGACAAAGGAATAATCAGGCTTAGCTTGCATGGTTGCAAGCTCCTCCTCCTTGTCCTTTATTTTACTTGATAAATTCCCGAATTTCTGCCGAGCCCAAACTTTTAAGGAGATGCGAGTGTCAATGATATTACCTTGGAGAGCAGCAACATTTGGGTGATAAATATTGCTCCAAGTAGACGAAATAAGGTCTGAGAATTCCGCGTCCCCTAGCTAATAAGGTTCGTAACGAGGAAGTGCATGCCATTTCTTGTTTTTTCTCCTAAATTTCTCCCGCTTATCTGTGATTAGAATGGGAAAATGGTCCGATCGTGTGCTCGATAGATGGAAAATAGCATGATCCGGAAAGAGTAATTTCCAATCGCCATTGGCTACCCCTCGGTCAAGGCGCAGCCGAGAGGGCCAGGGGTCGTGCTTGTTACTAAAAGTGTACGGTGAGCCAAAATACGGTAAGTCCATAAGGCCACAATCACCGAAACAAGATTTAAGAGCTGCCATTGCTCTTTCAGAATGACTTCCCGGCCCAGAGTATTCATGGGCATAGCAAATTTCGTTGATGTCACCGGCCAAGAGCCATGGGAGATCAAAAAGGCCATGCAGACGTCGCATAAGTTCCCAAGAAAAAATGCGTTCCTCTTGCTTAGGATTGCCATAGAAACCGGTAAAACGCCACCTCCTACCATCATTGTTGGTAATTATGGAATCAATATGACCTCTACCATGAGTTTTAATACAAACATCAATATTACGATCCCAAAGTAAAGCTAAGCCCCCGCTTGCCCCATCACTGCTAACCACAAGAGCATTAGGAAAACCAAGATAACAATGAACATAATCAAATTTATTTGAATGCAATTTTGTTTCGGAAAGGAAACTAACATAAGGATTGCATCTATCTACAAGAGCCTTTAAAGCTTTAACTGCTCGGGGTTGGCCCAAGCCCCGACAGTTCCAACACAAGATATTCATGGCTCTTGGCGGGCCTGCTGAGCAGACTCCGCCGGACTGTAGGTGATAACATTTTTCTTCAAAGAAACCTCTCCGTCAACAAAGGATTCAGGTTTGCGTTTGCTTCCAATATTTGCTGAGTTTGTGACATCAACTAAAACAGCTCTCTTTTTTCCCCCACGTTTGGTGACGGTCTTTCTTCCATTTGAAGTACACACGGTTGATTTAGCAGCATTTTTTTGTGGCTGAATTTCCATAATGGGTATCTCCACCAGACCTGTGCAAGTGCTTTAATGAATAATAGTGCCGGGAACAATAGTACTCGCAATTATTGGATTATCACCTCTGTTGGTGCCAAGACAAGAGGTAAAGAAGATGGATCAACTGGGTCCAACATATCTGCATCCGAGGGATCATTTGGAGGATCTTGTGGGCATGTTGGGGCTGACATGTGCTGCGGCAGTGTGTGAACAAGATCAATATTTTATGTCTCCAGGAGGTTTGATTTATGGCTTGCGTTCAACCAGGTACCATAGGGGCAGAATTTGATCGTGTGATCTATGAGACCACAATTGAAACACAAATTTGGCAGCCTTTCGTATTGAATCAAACCTTGAGTCTTCAATCCGTCTACGTCCAATTGAATGACTCGGCGAAGAGGGATCTGCGTGGGAATTCTGAGCCTCATACGAATGAAACGCTGGCCGGAATCAACGTCTTCTCTGATTTGTCCTGCGGAAACATTTCCGATGGTCTGAGAAATATGCCTGCAGACCGAGGGTGAGTTCAGGTGAGTGGCAAACCCCACCACTTGTATCCAGAACTCCGCCGTATCAAAGAGGCTACTGGTGGTATCCCATTGATCATCCCACGGCTTAAGGAGGAGGAGAAAGCCTTCGTAGCACCACGGGCCACCAGTGAGCACCTTCTTCATGTCTGCCTCTTTCTCGAAAACAAATTCATATACATTATGCTGCAGCCGGATTGGGGTGAAATCGGTGCAGGCCCATGATCTGGTCATGGCGGGTTTGAGCCCCCTTTTTGGTACCTCCTTTGGGGCGAAAAACTTCCCGATTAGACTGGATTTCCGGACTGCATCGCTATCGGAAATCTGATCTCGTGCAAGGGAGGAACTCTGTGATTCAGTTGGGGTGAGGGTGAGGGATTTTAGTAGGTAGGCTATCGTCTCCTTCTCCATTGAGGTTTGCCGGAGAGGAGGGGGAGTGCTCAGAGAGCGGCGATGATCTCCAGAGGAGGGATTAATTGATTAAATTGTCGAAAATGATTAAAATTGACAAAACATTTACAAATTTTGAAGGGAAATATTAATTTTTTTCTCTATAAAAGTGATATTGTGTTTCACGCGAAAATAAGAAAAGTTTTTTTTGAAAGGGAAATATGAAAAGTTATATCCTCTTAACGGCAAATTGAATCATTTAAAATTTGGTTGTCAAAAAAAAAATCATTTAAAATTTGATAAAGAAATCTCAGTTCTTGTTTAATGAATAGGGTGTATAATTAAATTAATAAAGACATGTGAATCGATTAAAATTTTAGAAATTTCACACTAATTATATTTTTTCAACAAACATACATTTTATAATAATTTGGGCATCAAATAGGGATGGAAAGTTAATGATGACGGACTATTAAGAAAAAAAAAATCAGTTTTCAATGGAAACAATATTTTATTATAGAAATTATTGATTAGCCATGATATTAATCAATTCTACCACTAATGTTATAAATAGGGGCACAACGAGGTTGTTTGTCTATCCTACCTAACAAAAAAGCTAACATAAAAAGAAGTCAGTGGATAAAAAGAGGAATTGTTTGTCAGGTTAAAAGCTATAGAAAAATGAATAAGTTCATTGCATATGTTGTTCTTACATTGTCAATCCTAGCTCTTCTGAACATTTCACAAGGTAACTATTAAAATAATCAAGTTTATTTCACTAATACATGGTTTATATTATGCTAAACTGTAACATCCCGACTTTTCAGAAAAGGACAAAAGAGTCTTTTAACAAAAAAAAAAGATTCAGATTTTTGTTTAATTTTAGTAAAGGATTTAAGTTTTTGTTTTAATAATAAATAAAATAATAATAATAATAATGATAATAATAATAATAAGTGGAAATAAAAGGGGAAGTTAATGTGGAGGTTTTTATTTCTAATAAAACCTCCCATTATCTAAGGGAGTTGGAGAATTCAGAAAAGAACGTTCAATCTTTTTCTGCAAATAAGAAAAGAGAAGAAAACAAAAGACAATCTCCAAAGGATCTTCTTGATCGTCAGTCGGTTTTCTAAATCGTTTGAAGATTCAGAATCAGCGGGCAGAGAGGATCGTTTTGGTAGTAAGGTTTCAGAGTTTCGTAAAGGTATGGTTTTGGCTCTAAATCTAGAATCTTGAAGATTAGATCTTGTTTTGGTGTTCTAGTTGATCAATTCATAGTTTAGATTGTTTAGAAACCTTTGATCACAATTAATTTAGGTTTAATTGTTGATCAATTAGGTTTTAGTTGAAGTTTGCTAAAGAGTGCTGCAGTCCTTCTTGTGGTGTTGCTTGGTTTTGCTTGCTAATAAGGTAAGAGGCTCTTCATAATGTTTAATTAAAGTTTTATGGTGTTAAGGTTGTGTTTGGGTATGATTTGTGTTTAGAAATCATGATAGTTGTTGTTGTTGTAATACAAAGTGTTATAGCATGTTTAAGACATGTATTGATGCTATTTGGATGTATATTTGGTGTTTAAACTTGGTTGGGTTTGAGTAGAAATCGATAGAGTGCAGAAAACTGTGTTTTATGCAGTTTTGCCCAGTTTTGGCGCCCACCAAAGCCTTTGGGGCGCGCCAAAAACCTGAACCTTTGGCGCCACCTAGACCTGAACAGAGAGTTTAATGAAGTCTCTGAAGCAATTTTGGCGCACGCCAAAGGTGTTGGCGCCCTCCAACACTGTTTAAATGTTATTTTGATTGTTTTAAGCTACGAGATGAGTTCTAAATGTTATCTCTTGATCTAATAACAATAAATGAACATGAACAAGCCTGGATTAAGCTTCTGATGCATTTAGTTCCGGCACCGAATGTACTCTTCAAGGGAGTTGAAGTTCGGGACCGTCGGAAGGGTATGAATGGCTTGTGCTTTGCGGAATTAGTATTCTTCAATGTCTGTGTATGTGCTAGGGATTGTCCTTGTCTATGGTCTAAGTAAGAGAGTAGTAATTGTGAGGGAGCTTACTTGAAAATATTTAGGTGGCTAGTTAACAATTAATAATAAACATACTTGTGGAGTAAAAAGACTAAACATCGTAACACTCTTGGTAAGGCACCTAGCTATATCGCGATGTGTGGGCGGTCAGATAAAGTGAATAACTCTGCTGGCCTATAAACGGCTAAATGACAGTGGGACTTCGCCGAACGTGTGCACCATCGGGCTTTCCCCCGTGGCTATCGGTGTGATTGATGACGGTCAAATTATACCCGTAAAAGTCATCAACATTGACCTTAAATCGAGATTAATAATATATATTTCATATTAAATCACATGTTTATATTTAATATTTAATGTCATGTGATTTATATTATGTAAATTGGTATTTAGCTGTTTTTATTATTTAAAGCCGATTTATTGTGTGATAATTATTGATTTTGCGTAGATCACAACAAATCGAGAGGATTAATGTCATTCAATCAATTATATCAAGATAAAGAAGGAAGAAAATCGGAGCATTAATCAAGAGATAAATGAGAGATTAATCGATCAACACGAAAGCGTGCGATGGGGAACAAGATAGACGAGAAAAACGATTGACGCGTGAAAAGTTAGGTTCGGTCGACCGAGCCTGATGCTTCGGTCGACCGAGTGTCACCTCTCGGTTGACCGAGCCTCGGGTTTGGGTCGGTTTTCGGCTTTAATCGTGCTTATCTTCTAGAACCACCCTAAGTCGGCAAAAACCTCTATATAAGCAAGCAGCTACGAGAATTGTAATACACACAAAAATACACCAACATATCCCTTCATTCTTTCTTCAATTTTATAGCTTTGATACAATGTAGTTTATTGAAGGTTTCCGAATTTAAGGGCTGCAATATGTAAGCCTTTATTTTCTCGTTTCTTTCTTTCAAGTAATTAATCCCTCCCAATTATGCTTTATCGTTTGAGTTAGTTAATTCATAGCTAGATGATGTAGATCTAGGCTATGACGTCGTGGATGTGGCGAAGCCTTGTCTATGAGGATCCCATAACCTACGTCATATGTTTAACGTCTATTCATGAATCTCGCTTGGTTTAATTAATGCGTATCTAAGTAGTTTATATGATTTCTTTACGAGTTACTGTTTAATCTGTTGTGTATGATGAAACGCTGAGAGATACGTTCAGAGATGTAATTTGGGAGTTGAAATCGTTTGGGTGACCGAATGGTGTCATTCGGTCGACCGAGTGTCTATATTCGGTCGACCGAGCCTCCTGTTTATCCGTTAAATAGCCACGTCTTTATGGTTAGGTTAACTTAATAGAATTTATTATCTCGCAGGTATGGCTATGGCTACGTTACTCGCTTAGTTTAATTAAAACGTGTAAAAAGGAAATACCGATATAAAACTCTTAGTAGGCTTATGAATTGATCTTCGGACGTTCGGCGTTATCTAGGTAGGTTTATATTTGGGAATTGCATGCACTCGCTTATACGTACGTCGTAGATTAGCATGAGACTATAACTTGGTAATTGCTAGTTGGACGAGAGCTTGAGTAATCGTCTAGAAGTACGCCTAACCAAAGGAATGTTGCCCGGACGAGGTGTACGGTTAATATCGGCATCCTTAGAGTCGTAAGCGTGTGAGTTATATGAGATGGAGGCACTAAAAGGCGAAGTCACGTAACAATATCACAGTGATCTAGCGACCTAACGGGTGCTAAGTCAAGTTTAAGGGGATGACTCCCGTAGCCAATCTAAAATAAGATACAAATGGATTGACAGTTAATAAGTTCGCTTTATTATATAAATTATCTAGGTCCAAACGATAAAGACTATAATTGGGGAGGTTAATTACGTTGTGTCGAGTCGTGTCTTTACCTTTCTTGTCTTATGTTGGTCGTAGACCGCCTCTATGTCCTTGACATGTTTAATTAATTGTTTATATATGGAATGACCCACAATTGGTTCCCTGTGGGATCGACCTTGATTCACTATAGCTATACTACGATGGGCCTAGTCCTCTTGCTAGTATTGGTTTATGGTGGTCAAGTATTTTATAACCTGATTGACCACGTCATCAAGTTTTTGGCGCCGTTGCCGGGGAACCAACGGTCAATTTTATATATAAATAATTTTTTATTCATGTCGAGTTTTCTGTTTTAGAGTCTGTTTTTACGTTTTGAGTCCCTCTGGTTGTCTGCTCTGTCTGAAAATTCCAGCAAAAAAAAAAAATAATAAAAAAAAAAAATTATTATTCGGTCGACCGAGAGACCTCATTCGGTCGACCGAGCACTTATAATATTTTTGTTTTGTCCTGTTCTGTTTGCAAGGTTTCTGATTTGTGTTTTTCGAGTCTGGAATTTCGCGTGTCTGTTTATCCCCGTATGTTTAATCCGTAGGTCTGATAGCAGCATGGGAAACCATGTTAAAATCAGTCTACGGTCTGTTTGTTTTTGTTTTTCTTCTGTTTGCAGAAACCAGGGAAGCAATAATCTGAGTCAGTAATTTTTCAAGGGCGTTGAGAAAATAACCCAGCAACATGCGGAATTACTACTCTACGATGGGAAAAGCGATGGAAGCAATACCTTTAAAGCACCAAGATGGCTCCGAAAAAATTTTAAAGGCTTAAATTCTTCGTGGTACAATGTTGAAGGCAAGGTACTACCCTTTTTTTTGCTTATGTTTTATTACCTTTTGGTTTTTTGAGCATAAGTTAGCCTATACATGAATCTTAGTAAGAATCTTAGCCCGGAGTTGGTTTGTAAGAATAATTTTATTAGTGTGGAAGGTTCTGCCCCCAAATCTATCTCATCTAGAGGGTGTAGGGAAACATGCAGTAGTTGAAGGAAGCAGTGAATAAAGAGTTCCTCGTAGTTCTGTTAAAATCTCATGGTCCTATGCATGAAATTGCTTCTACTGGCCATGGGAGCAAGAAATTGTGTAGTTTAAGCATTCACAATCTAAAGAAGACGTTGAGTTTTGAAAGAACGCAATCTTCTGCTTTCGTTGAGTTTTATGGTGATGGCTTCTCGGTGAACCCACCTTAAACAGAAACGAGATTACGCTTTGGGTGACAATTAGAAATCGCCAGAATCGTAGTACATGGGTTCGGAAATGGTCTAACCATGGCTGGGCGAGTTCAACCGAGCTTCGGCTCAATCTACTCCCCTCCACGTGTGATGTACGTTACAGCAGTTCAACAAGACTTAGCATAGCCGATAAGCCTTCGGGCTAAACGGGGCTTAATCTTGACGGATTGGCCTGAACTGTCACATATGTTCCAACGAATAAGACGGCGTAGGCTTGCCTACATAACCGACCTTATTCGGAGTGCTTTGATTCATTGTTTCTTATTGTCAAGGCCAAAACCATAATTTCAGCCGAGTTTCTTAGAATTCACTAATTCCTAAAACGAGAGCCGAGATAAGAGCTTTGGATAAATGGTATGGATAAATGTCGTTTCCTAGGTCTCACAACAAAGGGAAGGGTATTAATCCGCAAAAGCGACAAGCCACCTCTTATAGTGCGCGAAGGGTCAAAGTCTGGCGATCCAAGAATGATAACTGACAAGGATAATCTTTGGAAAGTCGAGCTGAGGACTTTAAACTCAGAACTACTTCTTTAAAACCCTTAGGATTTCTTTTTAGGATTATAGGTTTTGTTTTCTTTGAGTCAAATAAGAGTAACGTGAAATATGTTGAGGTTTTTTATTTTGCCGTGTTCCGATGGCCATTGGGCTAAGGATGTGCAAAACTTTTTTTACTCAATATAGGTCACGTGAATTAGAGTTCCGTAGGAGAGTCGAGAAATTGCTAAAGAAAAGGAAATTTAGCAAACAACCTTAAGATGGAAGCATTAAGAGAGCTTGAGAATTATTGAAAATGTAACAGAATGATTGGTGTGAACAAGAACAATCTTGGTCAACTTCCAAAATCTTTTAGAATGGTGATCCAAGTGAAAATTCAAAGTGGTGCGCAATTCATTCTGCAATTATCCTTATCTTTCCCTTTACACTTTTTCACCTTCAAACTTTTCGATCCTCTCACCAATCTGCCCCAACAGTTCACATTTCTAACCATTCTTTCATCGCCTCTCTTTCTTTCCATCCGTTTCACTCTCCCACCCAATCCCATTCCTTTAAACAATTCTCAATCCCATAAACACAATTTCTTACCCACCCTTTATCTTTTCCTCCCATCCTTATGTGTATCTTTTTCTAAACCCATCATACTCTCAACCTCCATTTTGTTTACAAAATACCTTTGTGTTGCGAAATTTGAAATATTGCTCAGCTTTAATGATTATCTTTTATCATTTTGATTTTCATGATCCTAGTTGGGGGAAGTGTAGCTCTGACCCTAGCTAGACTTCAAAGAGTTTTTGGTTCGATCAAAATACAACTTATCTTTCTACTGGAAGTTTTAAATTTCACATTTTTTCCGTCTATTCCGGCATTTCTGGATGATGAGTTTTGTTCTAAAATATCACACCGATCCGACCTTGTTGATGACGGTTATGACTTTTACGTGATACATTGGGTTATTAGTAATTTCGAGGAGTAGCTACATCTCCCTAAGTTGTTGATATCCAATGCAAGCGAGAAGTTTCCGCGTTAAGTATTCAATTTTATCTTTAGCATATAGGTCGCATTGAATCTGTTATCCCTTACCAAGTTTCTCTTTTCCTGGATTGAATACCTTTTCGATCGAGTCACCTTCGTGTTTTCCCACGTCGGGTAATGCTTTTTGATCTTTGTCTTCTCCACCCGGTTTTAAGAATATTTAGGCGGTGGAGGTTGTAGATGAAGACCACCATCTTTAGTTGCTTGTTTATTTTTCTTTCTATTTAGTATTTTTCTTTTTGGTTTCCCTTGTCATTGGTTGTATAAAATAAAGTGGCTTAAACTGTTTTTAGGTGTTTATACCTCATTACTGCCACATTATTCTATAACTTCCATAGACATGATATTTTACGGTTTCGTGGAGTTTGTCTGCTTATACAGGTTTTCACTTGCTTCTCCACAACGTGCTGAAATTTACTCCGATCTTTCTCCTTTACTTGAGAGCCGTTTCCAGAGCTAAGTCTTTTTCTTAACTTCTCATTTATTTTTGTCATTGAGGACAATGCCATGTTTAAGTGGGGGGTAGGAGACTTAGCCATTTTATGTTATAATGGAAAATTGAATGAAATGGTACAAAATTGAAAAAATTGAATAAATACCATATTAGGTATCTCGTACCCTTAGAATTGTGAGTTCCTAGCTAAGAATTGATAGGAAAGGAACCAAGTTTCATGAGTACGTGATCATTTTATACTTATGTTAAGTAAATTTAAGGATATTCATGCTCGTTTTTGCAAGTAGTTATTTATTATTCAATTACTCAATCTGTGAATCGAGTATACCGCGCAAATCATAATAATCGAAGAAATTATGTGTACATTGCATAGATGATTGGTTATGTAGACTTAGTGTCGATACTTATTGGCTGATGTATTCTTATCTTCTTGCCAACAAAAGCGGAGTAATAAGCTTGAGACGTACCTGTGTTTTAGCAAAATGTTAGACACTGGGCTTGTAGTAACATTACCAAAGTAGCCCCGCGCTTGTGGTAATATTCGATGCTATACATGATCTAAGATAGGGGGATACTCTAAAAAGTTTTCTTCCTTGAGATTAATAGTATTTGAAAAATATGAAGATATGAAAAAATATTCAACTCTTTAAGAGGCTTTGAGTAGTACTCGGTCTCCAAGTCCAAAAACCCTATAGATACGCTCTTGCTTATTGCTCTAGTGCTTCAAAAATTTAAAGGCATAAGAAGTATGAATACTGAAGTTGGTGGGTTGAGATTACGAAGTCCGCATAAACTCTAATCTTGCCACGAATATATAGAAATAAATGCACATGCACACGTCATCGCGATTCATAGTGAGTAGTGAATAATGGATATCTTATAAGCATGACTAGTATGAGTTGACTTGAGTTTCTTGTGTAAGTATGATTTGACCATAGAAAATGTTGTCTTGGGGAATGACTTATTGATAATTTGTTCGGGACGATCAAAGTCTAAGTGGGGGTAGTTGATGACGGTCAAATTATACCCGTAAAAGTCATCAACATTGACCTTAAATCGAGATTAATAATATATATTTCATATTAAATCACATGTTTATATTTAATATTTAATGTTATGTGATTTATATTATGTAAATTGGTATTTAGTCGTTTTTATTATTTAAAGCCGATTTATTGTGTGATAATTATTGATTTTGCGAGATCACAACAAATCGAGAGGATTAATGTCATTCAATCAATTATATCAAGATAAAGAAGGAAGAAAATCGGAGCATTAATCAAGAGATAAATGAGAGATTAATCGGATCAACACGAAAGCGTGCGAGTGGGGAACAAGATAGACGAGAAAAACGATTGACGCGTGAAAAGTTAGGTTCGGTCGACCGAGCCCGATGCTTCGGTCGACCGAGTGTCACCTCTCTCGTTGACCGAGCCTCGGGTTTGGGTCGGTTTTCGGCTTTAATCGTGCTTATCTTCTAGAACCACCCTAAGTCGGCAAAAACCTCTATATAAGCAAGCGAAATTACGAGAATTGTAATACACACAAAAATACACCAACATATCCCTTCATTCTTTCTTCAATTTTATAGCTTTGATACAATGTAGTTTATTGAAGGTTTCCGGCAATTTAAGGGCTGCAATATGTAAGCCTTTATTTTCTCGTTTCTTTCTTTCAAGTAATTAATCCCTCCCAATTATGCTTTATCGTTTGAGTTAGTTAATTCATAGCTAGATGATGTAGATCTAGGCTATGACGTCGTGGATGTGGCGAAGCCTTGTCTATGAGGATCCCATAACCTACGTCATATGTTTAACGTCTATTCATGAATCTCGCTTGGTTTAATTAATGCGTATCTAAGTAGTTTATATGATTTCTTTACGAGTTACTGTTTAATCTGTTGTGTATGATGAAACGCTGAGAGATACGTTCAGAGATGTAATTTGGGAGTTGAAATCGTTTGGGTGACCGAATGGTGTCATTCGGTCGACCGAGTGTCTATATTCGGTCGACCGAGCCTCCTGTTTATCCGTTAAATAGCCACGTCTTTATGGTTAGGTTAACTTAATAGAATTTATTATCTCAGTAGGTATGGCTATGGCTACGTTACTCGCTTAGTTTAATTAAAACGTGTAAAAAGGAAATACCGATATAAAACTCTTAGGTAGGCTTATGAATTGATCTTCGGACGTTCGGCGTTATCTAGGTAGGTTTATATTTGGGAATTGCATGCACACGCTTATACGTACGTCGTAGATTAGCATGAGACTATAACTTGGTAATTGCTAGTTGGACGAGAGCTTGAGTAATCGTCTAGAAGTACGCCTAACCAAAGGAATGTTGCCCGGACGAGGTGTACGGTTAATATCGGCATCCTTAGAGTCGTAAGCGTGTGAGTTATATGAGATGGAGGCACTAAAAGGCGAAGTCACGTAACAATATCACAGTGATCTAGCGACCTAACGGGTGCTAAGTCAAGTTTAAGGGGATGACTCCCGTAGCCAATCTAAAATAAGATACAAATGGATTGACAGTTAATAAGTTCAGTTTATTATATAAATTATCTAGGTCCAAACGATAAAGACTATAATTGGGGAGGTTAATTACGTTGTGTCGAGTCGTGTCTTTACCTTTCTTGTCTTATGTTGGTCGTAGACCGCCTCTATGTCCTTGACATGTTTAATTAATTGTTTATATATGGAATGACCCACAATTGGTTCCCTGTGGGATCGACCTTGATTCACTATAGCTATACTACGATGGGCCTAGTCCTCTTGCTAGTATTGGTTTATGGTGGTCAAGTATTTTATAACCTGATTGACCACGTCATCAGTGATCCACTGATAGGTTGCAAACGATACCTCGTGGTGGGTAGCACCATGCGTTGTGCCCTTGAGTGCCGATGTGACAAAGATAAGTTATGTTAGAAACGTTTAGTCACGACATGTTGATGGACATAGAGTGAACCCTAGATCGAGTCGGTCTCATAAAGATAACATAATATTAATTAATGAACCTTTCGTTGTAAGTCTTGATTATACATTAGCTTCTTCCTCTTGCTAAGTACTTTGTACTTACCTCAATTGCATATGTTGTTTTGGTGTGCTTTTGGGGTGAGAAGACGAACAGGTTAGCCTTGAGCTCGTTGAAGAGTTCAATGACGATTCAGTGACGTTGATGCCATGATGACGCTTTCTTCTTACTTTCTATTATAGGTTGTACTAGATTTTGTACCTTTTGTTTTAAAGAACCTGTTGTACCTTCTTCTAAAAGGATCTTTGTAAGACAAGTGTTGTATCTTTCTTTTGTAGCATCGTATGTTGTAAGTTTTATCTCGTTGTTGTAAGGTTTTCCTTTCTACCCCTAGTCGGTTTGTATTCTATTCTAGTAGCATTTATGATTCTACCCGAGCCTTTTTAGCTTCCGTTTGCTTTAATTTTGATACAACGACGTAGAGGCTGGCGTAAATATTAATTTTATTTAATGTTATATGCGCCGAACGTCCTCTTCCGGATAAGGGCTCGGTATCTGGGAGCGGGGCGTTATAGTTGGTATCAGAGAGAAGCGTTCCTTGCTTTTCTAGGCTTCCCTTTCTTAAGATGAGATTTCTTTAGACCTCTTAGAACCGATCTGATCCTTTCTTGATCTTTCAGAATGGTAGGAACCCGTAGAAGTTTCCTTGCTAACCTAAGCTTCTGTTCTCAAGATAAGGTGTCTTAGATCTTTTAGAACCTTTCCGATCTCTCTTATTCTTGGTGGTAAATTTCGTAAGGATAAGATCCTTAAACCGTGGTTAGGTTTCACTAGGTCCAAGTGAAGAGTCTTCTTAGGCGAAGGTTATGTTGAGTTCTAAGCTCACATCTTTTATGTGGTGCCCTCAAGTTTGTTCCTTCTCGGATCCTTAATAGAATCCCTATCTTCTTTTGGAGCTTTCAGACTTTTCTCTCATTGCTCTTTCTGTTGGAGGATTTAATGTTTTCTTATTGCGACATTTTGATTTAATCATTTCTTTTATTTTATAATTTGGTGTTACGCAAAATGAGTAAACGATTTTGTTCACTTTTCTATATGTCTTGTAATATCATTTCTGATGTTCCAAAAAATTCTATAAATTTTCAGCCACTTAGAAAGTTGTCTTATCTATAATTTCTCTCTTTACATCAACTTAGTTTTCAATATGGAGTGTTCATAAATTGCTTAACAAGGAGGAATACTGTTCGTAAAATTCTGCAGCGGTACTCTTACTTATGAATCTGTTTTGACTAAGCTAAACACCTTCAAATGACTTGAATTTTTGATATGTTGTAGAAAACTTTCAGCTCTGAAATTTTTTTTTTGGATCCAAGTTCCAATTCTTTCTGGTTTGAGTACAATCTGCAACACAATGCAGATTATAAATTTCTGAAATTTTTGACAGCTTGCAGCCGTCGACGAAAATAATTATTTTAACCAACTTATGCTTTTCTAGAAATTTTGAATTTTGAGTAGCATGTGTAAAACTTATATACCTACAACTTTTCTTTTTGTATCATGTTCAAATCAGTTTGGTTTGTTTTGTGTAAGTCAATAATTTCATGGTTGATGTATGTACCTAAACTTTTAAAACCATTTAAATACTTGTTCATGAAAGGCTATACAACATTCTTTCACCTTGGAAGTTTAGGTGTTGGGAAGGCCTTGAAGCATAAGACTTTTAACTTAGTTGTTATCCAAAATAAGGAGTTTAGTAGGTAGGTACTAAGTGTTGTAGATTTAATACCCTTCTGTGACAAGAAACAATTACATGGTGACTTTCCAATCTCACATTTTTCTTTGACGAGGTGCTCTTTTATAATCATTGGTTTCATACTTAGTTACCTCTAATTTCAAATGTTTCCCCATGCATACTATTTGTAACCAATGTGCTAGCTAGATCATCCATTTGAAACTTTTTGAACTCGGTAAAAGTCCTTTCATTGCGAAGTTTTGTTTTCCAAGTGTGCACATACTTTGATGTGTCTTATTTTTTTATGAAGATATTTTTATCATGTCAAATGCTGGACTTAAGGAAATAAGTTTCTCATCCTTCAAACTTTTGAACTGACAACTGCATACCCTTCCAATGCATCATATTTAGTAAATTCGGGACAATACACTTTTGCATCCTAGTGATTACCTTCAATACATACCCTACACGCCGTTTTAGTGCAAAAAACTTTTGTTTAAAGACTCGACTCTTTTATAAGAATTTTATACCATTTCGAAAACCGGTTGAAAGATCAACTTTCTCAAAACATCCATTTTAATTACATATCCTTTTGTCATCCGGTTAGAATACGTGAACAACCATTTCTTACCTAAGTGTTATTTAATAGTTCCAGACTATTTTAGAAAGATACATATATATACATATGTTCAAAAGTCCTGTCGATAATTACTTTCAAAGTACTGCATTTTTTTTTTACTTTTTTTTTTTTACGAAATTTTGGAATAAGCGAGTAGTCGAACCTCTTTTACGTATCATGCATGCATTTTAAAGTTATGTTTTAATAAAGAATTTTAGCCTGCAACTTATTTTTGTTAAGAGTATTCCTTGACAAAATTTTGCCACAAGTGTTAAGTTATTCTGTCTTATTTTAAACCTCCCTTCTTCAAGTTGGAAGAAATGACTTTCTGATTTTGTTTTAACAAAGGGTTATCCTCATTCCTTTAAACATTTGCATCCTTGATGCCAACCTTTTAACAATTTCACAATAGTCCTTCTTGTGTTAGCCTTTGAACGACACGAAAACATGCATTATTTGAAACTCTTGTGTTCTCTTTACTCAGTCGTCACTTATGATTTTTTCACGAAGTACTTCTCCGATTTACCTTTATCATTGAACCTTTGGAGAAGATATTCACCGTTTCAAAAAAAAAAAAAAAAAAAAAAAAAAAAAAAAAAAAAACTGCAATGGTTCTTGAAAGAAATAGTAAATTCATCCTCTGAGTTCATTTATTTACTTTTCCACGTTATCAGTCATGACCTCTTCGCAACATTTCTCCAATTCACTTGGATTTTCATCATGAAACCTTTCGAGAAAATATTACTCGTCTTCAAAAAAAAATTGTTATCATATATATATATATATATATATATATATATATATGTACATATTTGAATAAGATTTGAAACTTCTTCCACTGTCAGACCTATTTTGTTGAATCCTTTAACGGCGAAGTAAGAAAATTTATTTTTGCATTCAATCATACCAATTACTTCAAGGGAAAGAAAAATGTTTTCAATATGAGTTATATAGAATGATATTTAGGTTACAATAAATGTCCCAGCAGAGAACTTTTGTTTTATCGATTTTATCACAAGTGGCCTCATCTTGGTAAATTTTATATGTCATCCATTTTGTGTTATCCAAACAAATGTTTTACTATATGCATGTGAACCAAGTTCAAACCATCTTTCATTTTGTGTTACACGTCTCAAAATTTCCCATTTGTTATCTCCTTTAGTAGTTTCAGTTTTCAAAAGACTTTTATAACCATTCTTACCTTTTCTTCTGGAATCAAGGTGAGAATAAGTTTAAAACTTTGTTTCTTGTATATGTTTTGCTTAAAAATAAATTCTTTTACAACTCCAGTCTTCTGGTGGACTATAAAATTATGGTTGCTGATAAACTCACTGTCAAAAGTTGTTTTCTTGTCTATAGGAAAGCCTTATAAGTTTGGTAGAAGATGTTTATATGGTTTCTTTCTTTGAAGACTAGTAAAGATTGAAGTATGTCTATGTTTGGGTGTGCTATAGATGGATTAGTCCTGGATTGACAACAAGACGGAGTTGAAGTTCCCAAAGTTAATACTTAGTTTCTTGAAGGTAAGGCGAATGTATAGGTCAAAGCAACCCTCGTATAAGTATGGAAACAGCTGTAAGGGTGACAAATGGACGAAGAATCTAGAAGAATAATACTTGTTAATTAGTGGATTGACATATGACTTTTGGGACAAAGTGTTATAGGAGGAGCTTAAGAAGTTAGGTTAGTAGAGTTGGGTATAAGGTAGATGAAAGGTGCAAATAAGCAAGAGAGGTACGTAAGTTGAGTTACAGGATCAACAGTGTTGAACGCGTCGAAGTCTTGATGTTGAAAATATTGAAGTTCAAATCAGTTGGAGATAACATTTTTTTTTTGAAAGTGAACTAGAAGGTAGACAAGCTGGTAACTAAGATGAAAGTGGAGTTTGTTCTGGCAAGTTTCGAGGGCGAAACTTCTTTAAGGGGGGAAGAATGTAACATCTCGACTTTTCAGAAAAAGGCAAAAGAGTCTTTTAACAAAAAAAAAGATTCAGATTTTTGTTTAATTTTAGTAAAGGATTTAAGTTTTTGTTTTAATGATAAAAAAATAATAATAATAATAATGATAATAATAATAATAAGTGGAAATAAAAGGGGAAGTTAATGTGGAGGTTTTTATTTCTAATAAAACCTCCCATTATCTAAGGGAGTTGGAGAATTCAGAAAAGAACGTTAAATCTTTTTCTCGCAAATAAGAAAAGAGAAGAAAACAAAAGACAATCTCCAAAGGATCTTCTTGATCGTCAATCGGTTTTCTAAATCGTTTGAAGATTCGTAATCGCGGGGAAGAGAGGATCATTTTGGTAGTAAGGTTTCAGAGTTTCGTAAAGGTATGCTTTTGGCTCTAAATCTGGAATCTTGAAGATTAGATCTTGTTTTGGTGTTCTAGTTGATCAATTCATAGTTTAGATTGTTTAGAAACCTTTGATCACAATTAATTTAGGTTTAATTGTTGATCAATTAGGTTTTAGTTGAAGTTTGCTAAAGAGTGTTGCAAATTCTTCTTGTGGTGTTGCTTGGTTTTGCTTGCTAATAAGGTAAGAGGCTCTTCATAATGTTTAATTAAAGTTTTATGGTGTTAAGGTTGTGTTTGGGTATGATTTGTGTTTAGAAATCATGCTAGTTGTTGTTGTTGTAATACAAAGTGTTATAGCATGTTTAAGACATGTTTTGATGCTATTTGGATGTATATTTGATGTTTAAACTTGGTTGGGTTTGAGTAGAAATCGATAGAGTGCAGAAAACTGTGTTTTATGCAGTTTTGCCCAGTTTTGGCGCCCACCAAAGCTTTTGGCGCGCCCCAAACCTGAACCAGAGAGTTCAGTGACTTTCTGGAATATTTTTGGCGCGCCCCAAAGTCTTTGGCGCCCCCCAGACCTGAACAGAGAGTTTAATGAAGTCTCTGAAGCAATTTTGGCGCACGCCAAAGGTGTTGGCGCCCTCCAACACTGTTTAAATGTTATTTTGATTGTTTTAAGCTACGAGATGAGTTCTAAATGTTATCT